>JASDDO010000004.1:57626116-60026116 GCA_030015575.1 Agapanthus africanus
GTATATCCAATATTTCATATGTTTCTTCTGCTGCTTTGTGATGTGATCACTGTGGATTCTGAGACGAATGGATATACATTATATATGAGATATATAGTAGACGTTGCTTATGTTTTGCACCCGTGCTAGTCCCGTCCCGGTATGCCGTTAGTTAAGTAACTTAACGGTGCATAACGAGACATTGTGGCGAATGCGGATGGCATAAGCGTACATTATATTTTCGTTTCTTCTATGATGCTTAGGTAACTTAAATGATGGGACTTCATTAATGAGATTAATGAAAGAAAATAAACCTAAAGATGTTGTGGAATCGAATTTTCAAAACAGGTAGCTCTAGTTGTTGCTTTGCATAGCGGTATTCCTTGTAGAATATCCAGCACCTTATTCGATAAGAAAAGAGTCGAGATCCCTTCATCGGGAATGACCTCTTTAGCAATAACTGGCAGATGCTACAACCCTCGGTTTTGTCTTTTGATTGCTTTTCTAGTTCTTGCTTTTCATAGTGGTATTGTGAATATCCTGCACCTCATTCGACGAGGAAAGAGCCGAGATCCCCTCACCGGGAGTGACCTCTTTAGGGAAACTAGCAAAAGCCTCAAAAAAAACTCCATTTAAAATCATTTGATTCTACAACGATATCAAGTTCATTACGCGAAAGGTTTTCTTAAAAACCTGGCGTAGCCCTCCGTCGTTTCAGATAAGTATTTCATAGTATTCGTGCTACGTTTGTTGGCTTTCGTCAAGGCGTAGTGTGCGGTAGCTATTTATGCTTATCTGCAAAATCATATGATGCGATTGAGTTAGGGTAGTCGTGCGACTTTGTTGGCTTTCGTCAAGGGTCGTGCGGCTGGGTTTAATTCAATCAAGAAATGTACAGGTTGAACTTGACTAGCAGCCTATGGTTTGTTGGCTTTTGTCAAGGTCATAGGATGCTGGGGGCAAAATTATCGGGAATTTCAAGTGTTGAAATTTGCAATGAGATTGCATACCTTCTATGAGATAGTTGGATCCCGATACCTAATGCGAGTAAGAGTTACTCCTGGGAGAGTTTTACACATTACAATTAGCCGATCAAGTAGGTGTCTAGAAAGGTGTCAACGGAGATACGTCCCTGGGAAAATGAGGTTTATTTTAATTAGGTCCGTGCGAAAGCACGGGGAACCTCCCTCAAAATACCAGCACTGGCCTGGCTGAAAGATTGGCGAACTTGTAGGGTGTGATTAATCCCGGCTAGTCTTTCCATTTAGGGTTTGAAGGAAGATTTGATAAAAACAGTGGGAGCCATCCTGATTAGATAAAATAATAACCAATCTGATCTTGCAAGAGCATGTGCTGAGTGTTTTCTTCTCTCTCTCTCCAGGTCGCGACCATGTCAAGCCTTAATCAAGATAATAATATGGATGTATTGACCGAACCCACTTGTTATACTGAACTGGGGAACGTTGGTCCCGCTCCAACTTATAATTGTTATAAGAACGAGTAAGAAATAGGGGATTACCAGGATTCCTGTGCCGCCCAAATGAAGAAAGCGCATGATGATGCATCTTCTTCGGGTGTGTTCATTACCGAGAACTGTTTCTCTGTATCCTTTACGTCCTGGGTATGAGATACCTGATCAGGATCCCACATATGTAATCTGTTACGGGGGCTACAGATAGGTAAAGAACTGAGAATGGGTGATAAGTTTCAAGAGTTGGAAACGGTGCAATTGTTGTAGCCAAAGTGTTGGCAGTTATCACCCTGTATTACCAAATACATTGATTCTGAACGAATGTTATTAGATACTGAACCTGATATACAATATTATATCGGTCTCTTTATTAAGTAAAGAAGGATATAATTTTGTATTGTTGGATAATATTTTGAACATTTCCTATATTAAGAGTTGATCGGTTCAGGCATGTTATCTAAAAGCTTATACGTTCTAAATCAAACCACAGTTCTTAACGTACATGAACACACACAAGAGGTGTTAGTTGTGTATATGCCCTAGAGGCCATTGTTGTACATATGATGTATATTATAATGGATGCTTGGATATATACAGAGAGGACTTTCTTGCTCGTCATGATAGTATGCTATTTGGTTTCACTTTATCTTAACATGTTGACTTGTATTGGTTTACTGTTTTTCTCTCACATGTTGATAAAGCCCTTAGGATCTGTACTCGACTACTGGGATTATGATGAGATCATACTAGTGGGGCCACGGTAGTCGATGAGTACATCCTATAACTGTTCCTAGTCGAGGGTATATCGAGACAGGGCATCGATACACCAGAGTAGACTAGCGCATACGCATCTTAACCCATATGATGGGCGATGGATGATCCCATATCCATCGGTGTTTGACATCAAGGATGGTGTACAGGTGCTCAGTGGAGACTGGGTACACTGAACGGACTCGCCGAGAACTCCCAGATGGTGATATACCACACGTCAGATGGCAGTTCTCCGGTGACACTGGTACAGGGTAGTCTGTAGACCCGAGATCGTCATAGAGTCTTGTGTGATCCCCACTGTGCTTTGATTTCCACCTTACCACGTCCAAGAGGGCGTGCAAAACGGTGGCTTTTGGGTACAGTCCCGAATCACATGGAGGCAATGAGCGATAGGAAGGGATTCGTCTCTCCCGGTATAGGGAGTTGATGTTGTGCTGTGTTCGATTGGCTATAACTGGAAGTCCCTGGCCAGGGCTGATATAGAGATATACTGGTAAGTGTTACTAGTAGTTTCTCGACCTGTTATGAGCCTCACATCGACACGACTTATCGGTTACTGGGGTCTGACGTATACCACCCCTAGACTTGATATGCGACATATCAGACGAACAGACCGGACTGTACGGGAGTGTTACTGACTGGATTCACAGGAGAACGGGACATGCCAGCTTGTTGATCTTCTGATCGCTCAATACCTGGGTGGCTATTACGTTTAGCTGACCGCTTGCAGCTTGTGGGTGTTTGATATGATCATCACCTGCTACCGGCATATTAACGATTCTTTAGAGTCCTATACAGAGGTTTCTTGGCTCAGGCAAAACGGAGTAGAGGCACATATGTGATATGTGCAGGACCGAGGATAATGTGATATGAGATACCGTATTATATTCTCGAGATATTTAGATAAGAACCGGGACATCGGATCAAGTGTTGATTCGATGAATCGGTACATGATATATTAGTCGGTTATATTCGGTTATATTCGGTATAGCCGGATCGTCGGATCAAGTGTTGATTCAATGATTTAATGTATAATGATATATATCATATATTGTATTACATTATCTAATATTGGCTCGCTTTATTATTTCATTTTCTCACCGGATTAATACATTGATATATATGCGATATATGTTAATTGTATTATTTTCTTTTATTGCAAATATATAATATATATGTGATATATATTATTGTGACATGATATGATTAATTATGAAACATGTTTAGGGATGATAAAAAGAGATTAGGGTTTGATTAGGGTTAGCTCCTTCTTGATTATTCTAGAAGGATTTCCTTTTGTCTTGGTTAAGATATTATGGTTGATACTTATCCTTGACTCATTCTAACCTAACCAAACCCTAGCTCTAGTTTATTCTCTACAATGGTTAAGCCTATCATCCTTGACCATGGTTCCATATCAATCATATATTCTTATCTACTATTCATCACAAAAGGAATTATCTCATTATTCTTCATCTTCTTCTCTTTTGAGTTTTTTGAGAGAGCTCACTTGTGATTTCTTTTGTGATGATTTCTTGTGAGAAAATGATATAAAAAGAAAGCATAAATACTACTCCATCATCCTCATCTAATATAGCCCATTAGATTAGGGTGTTCACCTCATTAGAGTGAGAGAGCTTGAGTTATAGCAACTTCGACGTAGATCATCGGAGAAGAGGAACACTACAAGCTAGCATGGATCGTTCGAGTCGTGGAGCCTCTCTTGAGTCCGGGAGATCGTGGATCGCGGCGAAGGGACTTCTACTCGGAGCTTGTGAAGCGAAGGAGCGAACTACAAAGGTTGTAATCCCTCACACTTAGTATTAAAGATGTTATCTTGCATGTTAAACCCTAATAATCTAGCAAAGATCCCGGCTTTGGGTTGTTCGGCACATCTAAAATTTTATTCGGGCATGTTTGATGCTTTATGAACCTTCACTAGAGTGCCTAGGAACCCTACAGTGGTATCAGAGCCTAGCTAGAGCATTAGACGAAGTGTTTGACTTTTTGTTTTCTACAGTTATGACCGTCTCTGTTATTTATAATTTTTGGGTATTTTTAATCTGACTCAAGTGTTGATCTTTCTGGGGTTTATTTTGTTATCGTAGATTCGATCGGAATATTTAAATTCGTTATTTTTCCGGATATTTAGAAACTGTTAAAAAGTTTGAACGGATATCATTAACTCACTTTTTCCCGACACGAAAAATTTTCAAGTGTTGAATCTTTTTTCGAGTTTAAATCTTTCGGAAATGCGGGCAAGTTTTGTGGTGGACCCTCTAGAAGACAACAAACCTTAACTCGATTATGTGACCGTCTTGAACTGCCTTTGAAACTTCGGGTTTGGGGCAGTACGGCGTGCCACATGTAAGGCGTTGGTTTGACCCTTCTACGGCTGGACCGCTACTACTGTGACACATTCCGGATTATTTGAACTCCGCTCAAGTGTTGAGCAATTTAGGAAATTTTTGGTATTTGATTATCTGTTCGGAAAGTTTAATACTGTCTATTTATCTGGAATGTGATACAATATGTGGAATTCATTGTGTTAGGCATGAAATGCGAAGTATGTGATATTTCGGATTTACGATGTCTAAAGTGATTGTGGATTCCAAATATTGTAGTTTTACAATTTCTTTTCTGTGACCGTAAGTGTAGTATGTAGTTGTATTGCCGGTCTTCGTTGCTATACATCTATGACGATTGGTGTATGCATACTTACTTACGTTGATGATATGTGATATTATATGTTGCTGTGATATGTTATATTGGATCGTCGTGTTCTGAATAGCCGGGGGTTTTATATGAGATGAGGGTTTTTATTTTCATTCATGTAAAATTCATTTGTATGTAATATTCTTTTATTGGGGCACTTCCGGATGAGGTTGATGTCACCATTGTATATTATTTACTTTCCGCATTAGGTAGACCCAAGGAGGGGTGCACAAGTAACCGGGTTCTAGGGTCCAGTGGGAGGCCATCTCGAGGAGTCGAGACCGGGTCTCCTAACCCTAGAATTGGCAGTGTTACTTGCCGCTCTCGTAGGGGTCTTGGGATGTGGGTTTGGCTATTCATCGCGACCATGGAATCCGTGTTTTATACCGGCTCGTATTGAAAACACGGACGTCCTAGTATATCCAATATTTCATATATGTTCTTCTGCTGCAATGTTCTGTGATGAGATCATATTACTGCGTGAGATGGATGCTTATACTATATATATATATATATATATATATATATGCTGATATATAAATATTACTGCTTTCGTTTCTTCTGTGATGCTTAGGAAGCATAAGCTGATGGGATTTTTATTAATGAGATTAATAAAAAGAAAAGAAACCTAAAAGATGTTGTAGAATCAAAACTTTATAAAAAGGGTAGCTACAGTTTTTCTTTGCATAGCGGTATATATGATATACCCTGCACCTTATTCGATAAGGAAAGAGCCGAGATCCCTTCACCGGGAGTGACCTCTTTAGCGAAACTGGCAGATGCTACAAAACTCGGTTTGTCTTTTGATTGCTTTTAGAGTTTTTTGCTTTGCACAGTGATATATATGATATGTCCTGCACCTTATTCGATGAGGAAAGAGCCGAGATCCCTTCACCGGGAGTGACCTCTTTAGCAAAACTAATGAAAGCCTAAAAAACACTCCATTTCAAAATTTCATATGATTCTACGACGATATCAAGTTCATTACGCTCATGGTTTTCTGAAAAACCTGCGTAGCCCTCCGTCATTTCAGATAGATATTATTTAGTATTCGTGCTATGTTTGTTGACTTAGTCAAGGCGTAGTGTACGGTAGCTAAGTAGTGTTTATCTGCTAAAACATGAGATGTGATTGGATTAGGGTATTCGCACGGCCTTGTTGACTCAGTCAAGGGTCGTACGGGTGGGTTTAATTCAATCGGGAAATGTACGGGTTGAACTTGACTTGCGATTTATGGTTTGTTGACTTATTCAAGGTCATAGATCGCTAGGGGCAAAATATTATCGGAATTTCAAGTGTTGAAACTTGCAATGAGATTGCATACCTCCTATGAGATAGTTGCATCCCGATACCCACTGCGAGTCAGAGTTACTCCTGGGAGAGTTTTACACAGGACAATTAGCCGATCAAGTAGGTGTCTAGAAAAGTGTTAATGGGGTTACGCCTCTGGGAAAATGAGGTTTACTTTAATTAGGTCCGTGCGAAAGCACGGGAAACCTCCCTCAAGTACCGACACTGATCTGGCTGAAAGATTGACGAAATTGTAGGGTGTAATTAATCCCGGCTAATCTTACCTTTTAGAGTTTGAAGGTAGATTTGATAAAAACAGTGGGAGACATCCTGATTAGATAAGATAATAACCAATCTAATCTTGCAAGAGCATATGCTAAAGTGTTTTCTTCTCTCTCTCTCTAGGTAGCGACCATGTCAGGCCATAATCAAGATAATAATATGGATGTATTGACTGAACCCGCTTATTATACTTAGCAGGGGAACGTTGGACCCGTTCTTTCTTATAAGAGTTATAAGACTGAACAGGGAATATGAGAATATCTGGATTCTCAAGCCGCCCAAAAGAACATGCATGCTGATGCATCTTCTTCAGGTGTGTTCGTTATTGAGAACTGTTTCTCAGTTCACCCTATGTCCTGGGTATTAGATACCGGATCAGGATCCCACATATGTAAATTGTTACATGGGCTACGAAAAAGTAGAGAATTGGGAAAGGGTGATCATTCCGTTCAAGTAGGAAATAGTGCAAGTATTGCAGCTAAAGCAGTTGGCGAATATCACCTTGTATTGCCAAGTTGTAATACACTGATTCTAAATGAGTGCTATTATATACCGAACATGATGTGCAACATTATATTAGTTTCTTTATTAAGTAAAGAAGGATATAATTTTGTAGTAAAGGATAATGTTATGAACATATTCCTAGATCAAAAGTTGATTGTATCAGGCTCGTTATATAATGGCATATTCATTCTAAATCAGAATACAGTCCTCAATATACAAAACACACATAAGTGGAAAAGTTCAGAAATGAACGAATCCTTCTTGTGGCATTGTAGACTTGGCCATATCAATGAGACACGACTAGCTAAGTTACATAAAAATGGATATTTGAATTCATTCCAATTTTCATCTTATGATACTTGCCATTCATGTCTCAAAGAAAAAAATGACCAAAGCTCCGTTTAGTGGACACGGAGAAAGAGTTACGGAACTCTTAGGACTGGTACATAGTGATGTATGCGGTCCCATGTCTACACACGCCAGGAATGGTTCTTCCTACTTCATTACATTCACTGACGATCTCTCTAGATACGGGCATGTGTTCCTGTTGAAACACAAGTCTGAAGCTTTTGAGAAATTCAGAGAATATAAGCACGAAGTAGAGAATCAAACGGGCAAAAGTATTAAGATTCTTCGATCTGATCGAGGAGGTGAATACTTAAGCAATGAGTTCCTAGATTATCTAAAAGAGAATGGATTCTCTCTCAGCTTACTCCTCCTTATACACCACAGCACAACGGTGTATCGGAACGAAGAAATCGCACTCTATTAGATATGGTGCGATCTATGATGAGCGAAGCTGAGTTACCTATTTCCTTCTGGGGGTATGCGCTTGAGATAGCCATATACATATTGAATCTAGTTCCGTCTAAATCTGTACCTACCACACCATATGAGATATAGAGTGGGAAGAGACCATATTTTAAACGAGTTAAGATATGGGGTTGTCCGGCCTATGTCAAAAGGCAAAATCCGGACAAACTCGAGGCACGATCAGTTCTTTGCAAATTTGTGGGATATCCAAAGAATTCTCAAGGATATTTTTTCTACCACGCTGAGGAACAAAAGTGTTTGTTGCTCAACATGCCATCTTTTTAGAAAAGGAATTTCTTGCAAAAGAAATTAGTGGCAAAGAGGTAGAGCTGGAAGATGTTCCAGCACCACAAACTACAACTGATGATTTGTTGGAACCAGAAGATTCAGTAGTACCCGACGAACCCCAGCCTCTCCGCCGATCTAGTAGGGTTTCTCGTCCACCTGAGAGATACTACGGTTTTCTCATTGATGGTGGAAGTGAGGATTGCATCATGGAAGATGATGACCCGACTAGTTTCGAGCTGGCCATCACGAATGGTGACTCTGTGAAATGGCTGGATGCAATGCGATCTGAGATGGAATCCATGTACACCAATAAAGTATGGACTTTGGAAAATGCTCCTGAAGGGGTAAAACCCATTGGGAGCAAGTGGATTTTTAAAAAGAAATTTGGTGTAGATGGAAAAGTTGAGACTTTCACAGCTAGACTTGTAGCAAAGGGTTTTCGTCAACGACCAGGTATGGATTATGACGAAACCTTTTCTCCAGTAGCTATGCTTAAGTCCATCCGGATCTTACTTTCCATTGCTGCATACCATGACTACGAAATCTGGCAAATGGATGTTAAGACCGCCTTTCTAAATGGTGATTTAGAAGAGTGCGTGCACATGACTCTGCCAGAGGGCTTCGTAGATAGTGGGAGAAGCGGAAAGGTGTGCAAACTGCTTAAATCCATTTATGGGTTAAAACAAGCATCGCGGAGTTGGAACATCTGTTTTGATATTGTAGTCAAAGAGTTTGACTTCATCAAAAACATAGATGAACCTTGTATCTATAAGAAGGTGGCAGAGAGTAAGGTTGTCTTCCTCGTATTGTACGTGGATGACATACTCTTGATAGGAAATGATATTCCTATGCTGCAATCAGTCAAGCTCTTCTTATCACAAAGATTATCAATGAAAGATCTAGGTGATGCCTCCTGCATATTGGGAATCATGATCTATAGAGATAGATCTAAACGGATATTGGGATTGTCTCAATCCAGGTACATTGACACCATACTAAAGAGGTTTAGTATGGAAGAATCCAAGCGTGGGAACCAACCCACGATCTCTGGACTCACTCTCTCCAAAGAGATGTCACCCAAGACTGATTTGGAGAGCGCTCGCATGCAAGGGATACCCTATGCTTCGGCAGTAGGCTCTATCATGTATGTGATGCTATGTACCAGACTCGATGTAGCATACTCACTAAGTGTAGTGAGTCGGTATCAAGCAGATCCTGGAGATAGTCACTGGACAGCTGTGAAGAACATTCTCAAGTACTTGCGAAGGACTAGAGACATGTTCGGGTGGAGTCCTTTACCGATTCCAGCTTCCAAAGTGATAAGGAAGACTCTAAGTCGCACTCGGGATTTGTCTTTACCCTCAATGGAGGGGAGGTATGTTGGAAGAGTTCCAAATAGGATACCGTTGCAGACTCGACGATGGAGGATGAATACATCGCTGCCAACGATGCTGCCAAAGAGGCTGTCTGGGTTAAAAAGTTCATTAGTGAACTTGGTGTGGTTCCATCCACTGAGCATCCAATACCTTTGTATTGCGATAACAATGGAGCTGTGGCTTTGGCCAAGGAACCCAGATCCCATCAGAAGTGCAGACATATTCTGAGACGGTATCACCTGATCAGGGAGATAGTTGATCGCCGGGAGATCGAGGTCAGGAGAGTAGATACGAAGGACAACACTGCGGATCCACTCACGAAGGCCATTCCCCAGATACAGTTTGAGAGATTATTCGGGATGCTAGGTATGAGATACTACAGCAGCTGGCCTTAGTACAAGTGGGAGATTGTTAATTATGTATATGCCCTAGAGACCATTGTTGTACATATGATGTATATTATGATGGATGCTTGGATATATACAGAGAGGACTTTCTTGCTCGTCATGATAGTATGCTATTTGGTTTTACTTTATCTTAACATGTTGACTTGTATTGGTTTACTGTTTTTCTCTCACATGTTGATAAATCCCTTAGGATCTGTACTCGACTACTGGGATTATGATGAGATCATACTAGTGGGGCCACGGTAGTCGATGAGTACATCCTATAACTGTTCCTAGTCGAGGGTATATCGAGACAGGGCATCGATACACCAGAGTAGACTAGCGTATACGCATCTTGACCCATATGATGGGTGATGGATGATCCCATATCCATCTGTGTTTGACATCAAGGATGGTGTACGGGTGCTCAGTGGAGACTGGGTACACTGGACGGACTCCCCGAGAACTCCCAGATGGTGATATACCACACGTCAGATGGCAGTTCTCCGGTGACACTGGTACAGGGTAGTCTGTAGACCCGAGATCGTCATAGAGTCTTGTGTGATCCCCACTGTGCTTTGATTTCCACCTTACCACGTCCAAGAGGGCGTGCAAAATGGTGGCTTTTGGGTACAGTCCCGAATCACATGGAGGCAATGAGCGATAGGAGGGGAATCGTCTCTCCCGGTATAGGGAGTTGATGTTGTGCTGTGTTCGATTGGCTATAACTGGAAGTCCCTGGCCAGGGCTAATATAGAGATATACTGGTAAGTGTTACCAGTAGTTTCTCGACCTGTTATGAGCCTCGCATCGACACGACTTATCGGTTACTGGGGTCTGACGTATACCACCCCTAGACTTGATATGCGACATATCAGACGAACAGACCGGACTGTACGGGAGTGTTACTGATTGGATTCACAGGAGAACGGACAGGCCAGCTTGTTGATCTTCTGATCGCTCAATACCTGGGTGGCTGTTACGTTTAGCTGACCGCTTGCAGCTTGTGGGTGTTTGATATGATCATCACCTGCTACCGGCATATTGACGATTCTTTAGAGTCCTACACAGAGGTTTCTTGGCTCAGGCAAAACGGAGTAGATGTACATATGTTATATGTGCAGGACCGAGGATAATGCGATATGAGATACCGTATTATATTCTCGAGATATTTATATATGAACCGGGACATCGGATCAAGTGTTGATTCGATGAATCGGTACATGATATATTAGTCGGTTATATTCGATATAGCCGGATCGTCGGATCAAGTGTTGATTCGATGATTTAATTTATAATGATATATATGATATATTGTATTACATTATCTAATATTGGCTCGCTTTATTATTTCATTTTCTCACTGGATTAATACATTGATATATATGCGATATATGTTAATTGTATTATTTTCTTTTGTTGCAAATATATAATATATATGTGATATATATTATTGTGACATGATATGATTAATTATAAAACATGTTTAGGGATGATAAAAAGAGATTAGGGTTTGATTAGGGTTAGCTCCTTCTTGATTATTCTAGATGGATTTTCTTTTGTCTTGGTTAAGATATTATGGTTGATACTTATCCTTGACTCATTCTTAACCTAACTAAACCCTAGCTCTAGTTTATTCTCTACAAAGGTTAAGCCTATCATCCTTGACCATGATTCTATATCAATCATATATTCTTATCTACTATTCATCACAAAAGGAATTATCTCATTATTCTTCATCTTCTTCTCTCTTGAGTTTTTTGAGAGAGCTCACTTGTGATTTTTTTTGTGATGATTTCTTGTGAGAAAATGATATAAAAAGAAAGCATAAATACTACTCCATCATCCTCATCTAATCTAGCCCATTAAATTAGGGTGTTCACCTCATTAGAGTGAGAGAGCTTGAGTTATAGCAACTTCGACGTAGATCATCGGAGAAGCGGAACACTACAAGCTAGCGTGGATCGTTCGAGTCGTGGAGCCTCTCTTGAGTCCGGGAGATCGTGGATCGCGGCGAAGGGACTTCTACTCGGAGCTTGGAAGCGAAGGAGCGGACTACAAAGGTTGTAATCCCTCACACTTAGTATTAAAGATGTTATCTTGCATGTTAAACCCTAATAATCTAGCAAAGATCCCGGCTTTGGGTTGTTCGGCACATCTAAAATTTTATTCGGGCATGTTTGATGCTTTATGAACCTTCACTAGAGTGCCTAGGAACCCTATAAGAGGAAGAGTTCAGAAATGAACGAATCCTTCTTGATGCATTGTAGACTAGGTCATATCAATGCGACCCGACTAGCTAAGTTACATTAAGATGCATATTTAAATCAGTTTGAATTTACATCTTGTGAAACTTTCCAGTCATGTCACAAAGATAAGATGACCATATCTCCGTTTACTGGAAACAGAGAAAGAGTTAATGAACTCTTGGGATTGATACATGATGATGTATGTAAGTCTCCTGTCTTCACATGCCAGGGCTGGTTCTTTATACTTCATTACATTCACTGATGATCTCTCAAGATTCGGACATATGTTCTTGTTGAAACATAAGTCTGAAGCTTTTGAGAAATTCAAAGAATATAAGTTAGAAGTAGAGAACCAAAACGGGTATAAGTATTATGTCCTTTGATATGATCAGGGAGGAGAATACTTGAGCATGGAATTCTTGGACTATTCAAAAGGAGAATGAGATTCTCTCTCAGCATTACTCCTCCGTATATACCACAGCATAACGGTGTATCGGGGTGGATCAATCGCACCCTATTTGATATGATGCGCTCTATGATGAGTACTACCGAGTTGCCTATTTCCTTTTGGGGGTTATGCACTTATGAAGCTGCATACCTATTGAATTGGGTTCCAACCAAATCAGGTGCCTACCACTCTATATGAGATATGGTATGGGAAGAGCCCATGTCTTAAGTGAGTTAAGATTTGGGGTTGTCCGACCTATGTCAAAAGCAAAATCCGGACAAGCTCGAGGCAAGGTCAGTTCTGTGGAAGTTTGTTGGATATCCCAAGCATTCGCAAAGGAATATCTTCTACCGCACTGAGGAACAAAAAGTGTTTTATTTCTCGGCATGCCACCTTTTTTAGAAAAGGAATTTATTTTGGAAAGAAATTTGTGGTCATGAGGTAGAACTGGAAGGAGTTCCAGCTATACAAACTGCAGCTGATGATTTGGTAGAACCAGAGGATTCAATAGTTCCCTATGAACCTCAGCCACTCCGCCGATCTGGTAGGGTTCCCCATCCACCTGAGAGATACTTTGGTTTTCTCTATGACAGTGGGAGCGAGGATTGCATCATGAGATGATGACCCAACTAAATTTCAAGCAGGCCATCAAGAGTAGCGACTCTATAAGAATGGATGGATGCTATGTGATCTGAGATGGAATCTATGTACACCAACAAAGTATGGACTTTGGTTGCTCTCTCTGAAGGGTTAAATCCCCATCAGGAGCAGGTATATCTTGAGAAGATTACTTGGTGTAGATGGAAAAGTTGAGACTTTTTCGAAACTAGACTTGTTGTAAAAGATTTTCGTCATCAACCAGGTGTGGACTATGATAAAACCTATTCTCCAGTGCCTATGCTTAAGTCCATCCAGATCTTACTTGCCATTGCTACATATTATGACTACGATATCTGGCGGTTGGGTGTCATGACTGCTTTTCCAAATGATGATTTAGAAGAGAACGTCTATAAGTACACAGCCAGAGGGCTTCGTAGACAGTGGGAGCAGCGGAAACATGTGCAAGTTGCTTTACGTGTTAAAACAGGCATCGCGGAGATAGAACATCTGTTTTGATGTGGCAGTCAAAGCGTTTGACTTCATCAAAATGGTATATGAACCTTGTATATACAAAAAGGCAGTAGAGGGTAAGGTGTTCTTCCTCGTATTGTACGTAGATGACATACTCTTGATAGGAAAGGTGTTTCCAATGCTACGCTCGGTCAATCTCCTCTTATTACAAAGATTCTCCACATAGGATCAAGGTGATACCTCCTAAATCCTGGGTTATGGATCTATGAGATAGATCTAAGTTGAGATAGATCTAAGTGGATATTAGGATTCTCACTAAGTGTAGTGAGATGGTATTAATCGATCCTGGGGAGAATCACTGGATAGCTTCCAGGGTGGTAAGGTCGACTGAATATCAGTCACAGGCATTGTCTTTACCCTCAGTGGAGGGACGGTATGTTGGAAGAGTTCCAAGCCAGATACCGTGGCAAACTAGACGATAAAGGCTGGATACATCGCTACCAAAGATGCTACCAAAGAGGAAGTCTGGGTGTATATTAGTTCATGAGATGAACTTCGTTCCTACCATTGTGTGACAATGGAGTTGTGGCTTAGACCTAGGAACCCCTGTCCCATCAGTGATACGGATATATTCTAAGGCAGTATCACCTGATCATGGAGATGGTTGATCTCCAGGGGATAGAGGTTAGGAGAGTAGACTCAGAGGACAACACGGCGGATCCACTCACAAAGGCCTTTTCCCAGAGAGATTTATGGGATGGTTGAGTATGAGATACTACAATCACTGCTATATGATGGCCCTAGTGAAAGTGGGAGTTTGTTAGTTATATGTATGCCCTAGAGGCTATTACTGTACATGAGATGTATATTGTAGTGGATGCTTGGATATATATAGGGAGGACTTTCTTTCTCGACATGATAGTATGCTATCTGCTTACTCTTTATCTTAACATGTACACTGATTGTCTCTCTGTTACATGTTGGTAAAGCCCTTAGGATGTGTACTTGACTACTTAGATTATGATGCGGATCATACTAGTGGGAAAAAGGTAGTCGGTAAGTACATCCTTTAATGTCCCTAGTCGTGGGTGTATCGAGACGGGGTATCGATATACCAGAGTAGACTAGCGTATAGCTTCTCGACTCGTGTAGATGGGCAATGGATGATCCCATATCCATTGATGTTTGACATCAGAGATGATATACGGGTGCTTAGTGGAGACTGGGTACACTGGACGGACTCCCCGAGAACTCCCAGATGGTATTATACCTCACGTCAGATGGCAGTTCTCTGGTGACACTGGTACAGATTAGTATGTTGACCCGAGATCGTCATAGAGTCTTGTGTGATTCCCACTGTGCTTTGATTTCCACCTTACCACGTTCATGAGAACGTGCAAAATGGTGGTTTTTGGGTACAGTCCCGAGTCACATGGAGGCAATGAGCGAAAGGAGGGGGTTCGTCTCTCCCAGTATTGGGGGTTGATGTTGCGCTGTGCTCGATTTGCTATAACAGGAAGTCCCTGGCCAGGGCTGTTTTAGAGATTTACTGATAAGTGTTACCGGTAGTTTCTCGACCCGTTATGAGCCTCATATCGGCACGACTTATCGAGTTACTGGGGTCTGATGTTTACCACCCCCAGATGAGATATGTGACATATCTGACGAAGAATCCGGACTGTACGGTAGTGTTACTGATTGGATTCACAGGAGTATGAGCATGCTTGCTTGTTGATCTTTTGATCGCTCAATACCCGGGTGGCCATTACGTTTAGCAGACCACTTGCGGCTTGTGGGTGTTTGATATGATCATCACCTACTGCCGGCGTATTGACGAGTCTTTAGAGTCCTACACAGAGGTTTCCTGGTCATGCGAAACGGAGTAGGAGCACATATGTGATATGTACGGGACCGAGATTAATGCGCGTATGTGATACCACATTCTATTCTCGCGATTTGTGGCATCGGTCGGTTATATGTGATATAGCCGGGTTATCGGATCAAGTGTTGATTCGATAGATTGTTACATTTGATATTAGTCGGTTGTATGTGATATAGCCGGATTATTAAATAAAGTGTTGATTTAATAATTTAATGTATAATTATATATTTGATATATTAACTTACATTAACTAATATTTGCTCACTAAATATTTCTTTTCTCACTTGTGTACACTTAGTATATATGTGATATATATTAATGTACATTATTTTGTGTCATGCTAGATGCCACATGCTACATGTGTGTATGAGACTCACACCATGCTTATAATAATGATATGGTTTTATTTATCTAAAGTTAATCAAAATTAATGGTAATTAGTCACATGGTTGAAGCTTGTAGAAGCTTGTGGAACCATTGACTAAGTCCACTAACTTTGCTTTACTTGAAGATATTTATTAACCTAACCATTATTGTTAGCCATAATAAAGTCTCTACATGGGTTAGTGTATGACACTAACTCACCCATGGTTGCTATTCTCACCTCAAGCGTTCATTCTCTCTTCTTCATTCTTCATTCTTCATTGAAAAAGCTTGCTAGCTTTTTCCTAAGTGAGAAAATAATGTGAGAAAATTCAATCTAAAGTGAGCCCATTTCCTACTTCATCATCATCTACTACTTGCCATTTAGTTTTGGGTGTTTTCTTCACTAATTTCACAATTAGTGAAGAGGTAGCATGAGCTTGAGTCTCCTCGACGTAGATCATCTTCGGCCTCGAAGACATTGAGCAAGCTCATTCATTTCTTCATGTGGATCCTTACTAGAGTTCGGGTGTTCACTACTTGGAGCGAAGGGACTACTACACGGAGCTTTAGAAGTGAAGGACCGGTCTACAAAGGTTGTATTCCTCATTCACTTAGTGTAATGTTTGATTACATGCTAGCTTAACTCCTAATTTTCTAGTTAGATCCTTGGCATGGGTTGCATAGCTCTCTAGGTTTTTTTAAATTGTATACATGATGCACCAAAAATCCTAATTAGGGTGGTATGGAACCCATCAATTTATGCATCATTCATATATTAGTACAGGATATGATAATACTATACTTTATGACCTGGGTATCGTTATGCATTTCGATTTCTACCTTGAGATATATTTTTATTCACTGAGTTGGCAACTCACCTCCGTTGTGCCCCAGTTTCTTGCAGGATATACCGCTTTGATCATCAGCGGCTTGCGGCACACTCTTTTCTTCGGGATTGCTTTGGTAGGTGGGCTACTGTTGTATCGTACCCACACTTGTGTGTGTGTGTGTGTCTATATATATATATATATATATATATATATATATATATATATATTCATATTCTTTTGTATCTAGTTAAAACTCCATCGACCTAGAACTTGTATATTGTGGACTTAGAAGGGAGAATTAGAGTTTAAGTGTTTTTGGGCGTCGCACTCATTAGAGTTAACTCTTTTATACTTATTGGTTTTGTTTCGCTTTTTTTTCTTCGCCATTAGGCGTTCTATATTATCTGCGTGGTTGCTCCGACATTTAGACATGGAAGCTAGCTCCCGTTGGGATACTTTATATATTATTATGCTTGTATCAGGTTTTATTCAAAAATTATAAAGGAGGTGCTGCAGATTTTTTTCCGACGTCATAGATGCTTTTCAAACACATTTATTTAGACTTTAATGACTATTTTAAAAACTGATTCCATCTAATGACTATTTTTAAAACTTCACCTCCATTATTTTCGTAAAAAGGTTTAGCTTCCGGGCTTTTGCTTTACTTGGATCGCGTCGACATCTTTAGACCTTACATGATTTAAGTGTCGGTCACATGCCACTTCCGGGTCGTGACAAAGTTGGTATCAGAGCATTTGGTTTAACCTTTTTTCGAGTCTAGATTTGATTATGTGAAGTCTAGGCATACACTTTCGTTACCTAGGCTTCACCTTAAGGAACTTAGACTTGACTTTGGGGGTCTTATACCCGAACTTTCGTTACGTAGGTTGACCTTGGTTGATGGAGTAGGTACTAAGTAGAGTGGCATACCGTACATATGTTCCGTGGCATATTTACGATACGATACTCCGCCTAAGTTACCATAAGATATATATCTTGAAATTTTTTCTTCTATTCGTTCAGTTGATCTATCTTCATCGATACATGTTGGTTGTTCCGGTCATCATGTCTACGCAAGCCGAGAGGGCTGTGGTTAGAGACACGGTCAGGGCAGACTTTTCTGGGATGAGGACTGACCAGGGTGATATTCCAGTGACATAGAAACATGTTGTTTATCCTTATATGATCGGATTTCTAATTTTGAAGCGGGTTTCTTTGGGATCCGTACCAGGGGGTCGGGTCATCGCTGGAGACCAGCCGGACTTGGAGGCATAATGTTTACCCTACTCCGAAGATCGTTGTGTTACCTACTATTCAGACAGTTGCACCAACCATTGCTGAGATTATCGATGTGTCGCTTCCAGAGTTCATGAAGCTAAAAGTTGCCGGTGTTTATGAGTATAGATGGGCCAGAGGATTTTTAGTCATTCAGGGGTGTGATGTCTAGGATATTTAATTCATTGTGACGCTCCATTGTGAGATCGGTGAAATTGACTAGCTTCTTTTGATGGGTCTTACTTAGACCAGATGTGAGTCTCTCGAGAGAGACCGTGTAGTGGGTCTTCCTCCAACGAATTGGGACGAGTTCTTAAAGGTGAGCTTAGCCAGATTCTTCCACAGAATGTCAGAAATACCGAATTTATATTTTCGAGTTTTTATGTAAGCCTCCGGGCTTGATCATAACCGATTATGACTTGCAATTCACATAGCTATCGCGATACGCTCCTTATTTAATCGATACTGAAGAATAATGGAATAAGAGATTCGTGCGAAGTCTCAATGTGCAGTTGTTCTTCTTCGTCGATACTGGAGATTCGATATGTATGCAGAGGTGTTGTGTATGAACACACTTTCAGAAGAAAATCTTGATGAAATTGTAGTTGTTCCGGAACGGAAGTGGATTCACTAAGGAGTGCTAGTTCCGGGCAGATTGGATAGATGAGATTGGCAGGAGCCATAAAGGGTTCTTTCCAGGGTTTCTATTGTGATTGAGATTGGACTCAGGGTGAGTTGTATGACGAATATCAGAGGTTAGAGATCGCCATCGTCAACGTATTACATTGTGAGAGACCAGGCTACTTGGCAAGGAAGTGTCTTGAGAAGTGTTGCATAGGATTGTTTATGTCGCTGCTCCTCACCAGACGATTGTATAGAGAGGCCATGGTTTTAATAATCCGCAGAGAGAACAAAAATCCAGAGACAGAGAATGCTAGACCGTGGGCAGAAGGCAAGTGGTAATCCTTTCTCTGCCGGTTCCGGGTATATAGACACCATTCGACATTGAAGAAGATGTACTTCGATATCATTTGTTTTTATTTGTGTTTTGATGATCCGTATATTGAGTTTTCGACATTGAAAAAAGAATAAATCGACGTCTGTTATTTTGACTTATGTGTTTTGAGAATTTGAGGATCACACAAATGATTTGTGCACACCAGGTGCACTTGTTTGAGATTTCCACGCACATTAGTTGCACTTGATTGGCGTTTTGTGGACACCGAAAGTACTAGATTGGTATTTTCATGCACGTCAGTTGCACTTGATTAAGATTTTTATACACTCTATACGTATTTGATATGATTTTGTGCACACCATTGCACGTGTTGATGATTTGTGCACCATGATGCACTCAGTATTGATTTTGTGTACCCCGATGCACTTGAGATTGATTTGTGTACCCTAAGTATTGATTTTGTGCACCATGACGCACTTGAGGTTGATTTTGTGTACCCTGATACACTTGATATTGGTTCCATGCACATTTGATGCAGTGAATATTGTTGTCGTGCACACCTGTTGCACTTGGCGCCGTTTTTGTTTTAATGCACACCTGTGGCATGTGATTTGGGATTTCGTGTAAACCCGTTAGAGTTGATTTCGTTTTCATGCATTGCATTTGATGAGGTATATTATAGATTTGATTTTATATTTTTGCTTGGCCGTGTGCTATAGATATTGCACTACGGCTATGGCAATGATCGTGTACTTGATATACACAGTTGATTTCGTATTTGGAATTTTGCATCATAACTGGTGTAATTCTCATAGCAGCCGCTAGAGTTACAGTTATCCGAGTTTTATATTTTTGAGTTTTCTTGCGCACGGGTTGCGTTAGTATACGTCTTAGCTCGTGTGGGACTTCAGAGTTTCGTTAATTTGAGCGGACTATATGTTTTTAAAATTTGGACCCTGGCGATTTGATTTGATTTAATTGGAAAAAATGTTTAAAGATGAGGGTTACATTTAAATTCGAGAACCAAATTTCTTTAAGGAGGGGATATTGTAATATTTTGGAAAATTATAAATATTAATTTATAATTTTAAATATGAATATAATGAGTTTACAAAAATGATATCGCATATGAATTTTGGTATCGGATTGATACCCGCAAAAATGTAATTATTTTGGTAAAAATGAAGAAAATATGTGATATCATAAAAATGATATTTAAATTGTTTTAATATAACATGAGATTTTATTATAATGATTATGATATTTAGATATTATTATAAGTGTTTTATTTCTTTTAAAATCAAGAATTTATATTTTTAGTAACAAGAAGATTTTTATATAAAAAAAATAAAGGGTTTATATTTTAAAGAGGGTGGGTATATGTTTAGGTTAGGATAAACCCTCACAACCTCCACACCACACACACGCCCTCACCTCACTCCACCTCATGCTTCTACCTTTACACCTCCTACTTCCTCTACACAAATTCTTGACACCTCTTTGTCCTTCAAATCATTTCTCTCATGACTTATCACTCTCAAACTGAACCAATACTCTCCTTCAAGCTCCAACATCAAAAACTTTCAAGCATTCATCATATCAAAAGAGAATTGGAGGGTTCATTCATTAATATTGTGCATATTACCAAGCTAGAGCCTATACAACCTCTAGGAGTCTCAACCATGCATTTCTTGAGCTGGATTTTCTTATGCACCATCTCTGTAAGTAAATTTCCTTCCTCCTTACAAGTTTCAATTTTGATAAATATCAGTTTTTGCAGTCAAATATCAGAAACTAGGATTTTTATGATATTTGTGATGATAAACCGGAATCTGGAACTACTAGGTTAATCCACTAGAAGAACTAACAATACTAGTATATGGTGAGACTAATAGGAGATAAACCTTAAATCTTGAGCCCCTAACTCCACAAAACGACCGGCCGTTTTCTCAAAACTCCCGCTACTGGCAGTTTTACTATGGAGTTTGGTGTTGAGTTTTCTTATGTAGCTTTAATTGATATTAAATAATGAAAGTGTACGTCACCACCACCACTGGGTTTTATGAGCATCAATCATGTCGTTTTCAAAATTTTAGGGGTGCTAATCTACACTAACCAAGATCTTAAACTAGATGATTAGAGTTTAACTATGATATCATAAAAACTAGCTAAGAGAAAGATGGCTACAACCTTTGTAGAGCGTGTCCTTCTATTCTCATGCTCCGTGTAGTAGTCCATGCGACTCCACTAGGCTCCACTTGAAGGTTGAAAGGACTTCCTTTGATGACCTGCGTGCCGAAGATGATCCACCCGAAGTCTGATAATCCAAGCTACCTATTCACTAAACTCTTTAGTGAAGGAAACACACTACACCAAAGCGCTAATCTAGTGTATGATGGTGAAGTAGGGGTTATGTTTGCTCACTAGGATTCTCACAACCTCAAGGGTTCACAACTCATGTGAGGGATTGAGGTTGGAGGTGGAGGTTTGGAAAAGGGAGAGAGCTAGAGAGAAAACTCATTACATTAGCTCAACTCAAAAAAATGGCTAAGTGTGGAATGAAGTCAAGAATGAAGTGTAGAATGGCTCATCAAAGCTTACCTATTATTGAAGCATACAATTTTTAACAATTAAAATTTGTAGCCATGCTTCAATAGTGCAAGCAAATGAATATAAAATAGAATAAGCCATGCTATGTTCCATACCACAAAAGTCTCCGCATTTTCCACCTCAATTTCTATTTTCTAAAAAAAGAAAAAACCATGCCATGCTTCATATAATATATATATATATATATATATATATATATATATATATATCACATATATTAATATATATATAAAGATAAGCATATAATTAGTGAGCAATAATATTAGTCAATATACAATTATATAAAATATATATATATATATATATATATATATATCTCATAATATTAAATCAACATTTGATTTAATAATCCGGTTATATCACATATAACCGACTAATATCATTTATCTGTATATCATATTATTAAATCAACACTTGATTCAATAATCCGGTTATATCATATATAACCTAACTGATAACAAATAGCCGCCAGATTACAATACGTTATCTCATACTCGTATTTAATCAGGCCCCCGCACATATCAACATATGTGCCCTATTTCGTTTCGCTTGAACCAGGAAACTTCTATGTAGGACTCTAAAGACTCGTCAATACGCCAGCAGTAGGTGATGATCACATCAGTCACCCATAAGTCGTCAGTGGTACTAGCTGGACGTAACGGCTATCCAGGTATTGAGCGATTAGAAGATCAATAAGCAAGCTTGTCCAAACTCCCATGAAGCCCATAGGTAACACTTACCGTATAGTCCGATCTTTTCGTCTGATATGTCGCATATCGAGTCTGGGGGTGGTATCGTCAGACCCCAATAACTTGATAAGTCATGCCGATATTAGGCCTATAACGATACGAGAAACTACTGATACCACTTACCAGTAAATCTCATCAACAGCCCTGGCCAGGGACTTCCTATTATAGCCAATCGATCATAGCGCAACATCGACTCCCTATACCGGGAGAGACGAAACCCCTCCTATCGCTCATTGCTTCCATGTGACTCGGGACTGTACCCAAAATCCACCTGTTTGCACGACTCCTTTGAGCTGTGGTAGGGAGGAAATCAAAGCAAAGTAGGAACCATACAAGACTCTATGACGATCTCGGGTCTATAGACTAACATGTACTAGTGTCACCAGAGAACTGCTATCTGACGATAGGTATAGTACCATCTAGGAGTTCTCAGCGAGTCCTGTTCGGTGTACCCATTCTCTAATGAGCACCTATGTACAATCTTTGATGTCAAACACCAATGGATATGGGATCAACCATCGCCCCATACAGGGTCAAGAAACATACACTCTAGTCTACTCTAGAATATCGATGCCCTGTCTCGATATTCCCTCGATTAGGAACATTTGAAGGATGTGCTTATGGACTCCCCAGGTCCCAGTAGTATAATCCGCATCATAGTCCTGGTAGTCAAGCCTACATCCTAAGGGCTTTATCAACATGTATATGAGAGACAATATAATAATATCAGTGAACATGTTAAGATAAAGGAAACCAGATAGTATACTATCATGTTGAGCAAGAAAGTCCTCCATAAGCATCCACTATATCATACAATAATGGCCTCTAGGGCATACATATCACTGACAATCTCCCACTTGCACTAAGGCCATTTGTTGTAGTATCACATACCCAACATCCCCAAAAGTCTTTCGATTAGCATCTGGGGGAGGGCCTTGGTGAGTGGATCCGCTGTGTTATCCTCTGTGTCAACTCTCCTGACCTCGATCTACTATCACCCTAATCAGGTGATCCCGCCTAAGAATATGTCTAGATCTCTGATGGAACCGGGGTTTCTTGGACAAAGCCACAGTTCCATTGTTATCATAATACACAGGTACTGGATGCTCAATGGTTGGAACCTCACTAAGTTCATCTTATGAACTTGTTCATCCAGACATCCTCTTTGGCAGCATTGTTGGTAGCGATGTATTCAGCCTTCATCGTCGAGTCAGCTACGGTATCTAGCTTGGAACTCTTTCAACATACCGTCCCTCCACTGAGGGTGAAGATAAAACCCCAGACCGACTTACTGTCGTCCTTATCACTCTAGAAGCTCGAATCGGTAAAGGAATCCACCTGAAGTTCACCGTTACCATACACCAAGAACATCTCTTTAGTCCTTCTCAAGTACTTAAGAATGTTCTTCACAGCTGTCCAGTATTTCTTCCCTGGATCTGATTGATACCTACTCACTACACCTAGTGAGTAAGCTACATCCGGTCTGGTACACAAAATCGCATACATGATTGACCCGACTGCCGAAATATAGGGTATCCCTTGCATGCGAGCCCTCTCCAAATCAATCTTGGGAGACATCTCTTTGGAGAGAGTGATTCCTTAACAAGCGGGTAAATTACCACGCTTAGAATCTTCCATACTAAAAATTTTAGTATGGTGTCTATATACCTGGATTGTGATGTTCCTAACATCCGTCTAGATCTATCTCTATAGATTTATATTTCCAGGATGTAGAAGGCATCACTTAGATCTTTTATGGAGAACTTGTGTGATAAGAAGAGCTTGACCGAATGTAGCATAGGGACATCGTCTCCTATCAAGAGTATGTCATCCGCATACAATACGAAGAAGACAACCTTACTCTCTATAACCTTCTTATATATACATGATTCATCTACATTTTTTATGAAATCAAACTCTTTGATAGCTTCATCAAAACAGATGTTCCAACTCCACGATGCCTGCTTTAATCCGTAGATGGATTTAAGCAGCATGCGCACGCTTCCGCTGCTCCCACCGTCTATGAAGCCCTCTGGCTGTGTCATGTACACGCTCTCTTCTAAATCACTATTTAGAAAAGCAGTCTTGACGTCCAACTGCCAGATTTCGTAGTCATGGTATGCAGCAACGACAAGGATCCTAATGAATTTAAGCATAGCCACTAGAGAAAAGGTTTCATCATAGTCGACACATGTTCGTTGACGAAAACCTTTTGCTATAAGTCTAGCTTTGAAAGTCTTAACTTTTCCATCTACACCAATTATCTTCTCAAGATCCACTTGCTCCCGATGGATTTTACCCCTTCAGGAGCAACTTCCAAAGTCCATACTTTGTCGGTGTACATGGATTCCATCTCAGATCGCAAAGCATCCAACCATTTCACAGAGTCTCCACTTGTGATGGCTTGCTCGAAACTAGTTGGGTCATCATCTTCCATGATGCAATCCTCGCTCCCACCGTCTATGAGAAAACCGTAGTATCTCTTAGGTGGATGAGGAACCATACTAGATCTGCGGAGTGGCTGAAGTTCTTTGGGGACTATTGAATCCACCGGTTCCACTAAATCGTCAGTTATAGTTTGTATTGCTGGAACTTTTTCCAGTTCTACCTTATTTCCATTAATTTCTTTCACAAGAAATTCCTTTTCTAAAAAGGTGGCATGTCGAGAAACAAACACCTTTTGTTCCTCGGTGTGGCAGAAGATATACCCCCGCGAATGTTTGGGATATCCTATAAACTTGCACAGAACTGACCTTGCCTTGAGCTTGTCCGGATTTTGCTTTTTATCATAGGCCGGACAACCCCATATCTTAACACTTTTAAGAGATGGTCTCTTCCCATTCCATATCTTATATGGAGTGGTAGGCAACAGATTTGTTCGGAACTCTATTCAATAGGTATGCAGCTATCTCAAGTGCATAACCCCAAAAAGAAATAGGCAACTCAGCATTACTCATTATAGATCGCACCATATCTAATAGTGTGCGATTCCTCCGCTCCAAAACTCTATTGTGCTATAGTGTATACGAAGGAGTAAGCTGAGAGAGAATCCCATTCTCTTTTAAGTAGTCTCTGAATTCCGTGCTTAAGTATTCTCCTCCCCGATCAGATCGAAGGATTTTAATACTCTTACCCGTCTGGTTCTCAACTTCGTACTTATATTCCTTGAATCTCAAAAGATTCAGATTTGTGTTTCACCAGGAACACATGTCTGAATCTTGAGAGATCATCGGTGAATGTAATAAAGTACGAGGAACCATTTCTGGCATGTGTAGACATATGACCACATACATCACTATGTATCTGTCCCAGAGTTCAGTAGCTCTTTCTCTGTGTCCAGTAAACAGAGATTTGGGCATCTTGCCTTTGAGACATGACCGACAAGTTTCATAAGATGTAAATTCAAGCGGATTCAAATATGCATCCTTATGCAACTCATCTAGTCTTGCCGCATTGATATGACCTAGTCTACAATACCACAAGAAGGCTTCGTTCATTTCTGAACTGTTCCTCTTGTGTGTGTTCTGTATACTTAGAACTGTGTTATGATTTAAAACGTATATACCATTATACAACGTACCATACCCAATCAATACTTGATTTAGGAAAACATTCACAATATTTTTGGTACGAAATAACAGTGGCTCATAATCATTGTGTTACCACTTGGTAATACAAGGTGATATTCGCTAACTGATTTGGCTGCAACAATTGCACCATTCCCTACCATTAGAGACATATCACCATTTCCCAGTTCTCTACCTCTCTTTAGCCTATGTAACAAATTACATACGTGGGATCCTGATCCGGTATCTGATACCCAGGATGTTGAGCAAATTGAGAAACAGTTCTCGGTTATGAACACATCCTGAAGACGATGCATCAACATGCTTATTCTTTGTTTGGGTGGCATGGGAATCCGGATATTCCTCTATTCCTTGCTCAGACTTATGGCAATCATAAGATAGAGGGAAACCTAGCCCAGTATAATAAGTGGGTTCGTTCAATACATCCATATTATTATCTTGATTAAGGCGTGTCATTGGATGCTACCAGGAGAGAGAGAAGGATAATCACTTTTGCGTGCGCTCTTTGCAAGATTAGATTAGTTATTATTTTATCTAATCAGGATGGCTCCCACTGTTTTTATCAAATCTTCCTTCAAACCTTAAAAGGTAAGATTAGCAGGGATTAATTACACCCTGCAAGTTCGCCAATAGGTCAGCCAGGCAGGTATTGGTACTTCGAGGAAGTCTCCCCATGCTATCTTTGTTTCCGTAGGGGCATCACACCATTAACACCTTTCTCAGACACATAATGGATCGTCTAATTGTAAAGTGGAAAACTCTCCCAGGAGTAACTCTTACTCGCAGTGGGTATCGGAATCCAACTATCATATAGAAGGTATGCAATCTCATTGTAAATTTCAAAACTTGAAATTCCCGATAATTGTTTTTACCCCTAGCCACTTATGACCTTAACAAGGTCAACAAATCATAAGCGCTAGCCAAGTTCAACCTGTAATTTCTTGATTGAATTAAACCCACCCATACGACCCTTAACATAGTCAACAAAGCCGTACGACTACCTTAATCCAATCACATCATATGGTTGCAGATAAGCACTAATTAGCTACCACACACTACGCCTTAACACAGTCAACAAACATAGCACGAATACTAAATAGCACTTATCTGAGATGGCGGAGGGCTACGGCTGGTTTTGAAGAAAACCTTTAACATAATGATCATGATATCGTTGTAGAATCTAGTGATTTTGAAAAGGATTGGTTTAAGTTCCACTTTTAAAATCGAGTAGTTTTCAAAAACAAACCGAATAGCTTTTACTAGCTTTTGCTAAAGAGGTCACTTCTGGTGAAGGGATCTCGGCTCTTTCCTCATCGAATGAGGTGCTGGATATCCATCAAGGAATACCACTATGCAAAGCAAGAACTACAGAAGTTATGATGATAAACCGAGTGAGTTGTAGCATTTGCTAGTTTTGCTAAAGAGGTCACTCCCGGTGAAGGGATCTCGGCTCTTTCCTCATCAAATGAGGTGCTAGATATTCATCAAGGAATACCACCGTGCAAAGCAAAAACTAGAGCTACCTTTTTAAAAACTTTTGATTCTACAATATCTTTAGGTTTTTTTTCTTTTCATTAATCTCATTAATGAAGTCCCATCATTTAATGTTTCCTAAACATCACAGAAAATGAAACGAAAATAAGACGTACGCTTATGCCATCCGCATTTGCCACGGGGCCCCATCATGCACCGTTAGGTTACTTAACTAACGGTAGTGCGGGGGATGGACTAGTGATTGGTAGGGTTTCTGCGTGTTCAAGTTTAGTTAATTACCGCAATCAAGACGGTTTCGCTTGTAGCTAGCCGGTTGAGTACGGGTCGTCCGCAGAGAGATGGGAATCTTTTTCTAAGTGCTTTAACGAGTTAAGTCCAGTTTTCCAGATTTTGTTGTGATTAATTAAGTGTTAAAATGATATGTAAAGAGAGCTTGTTAGGGTTAGGATTAGGTTAGTTTGAGTTAGGAGTCGCTCACCTCTTTCGTTGCCACTCTTAATATCGGTGTTACGGTAATCGGCAACAACGGGGATTAGCACGACTAGGAAGAAACTTGCGAGTATAAGCTAGGCTTTCCAACGCATAAGTTCTTCCTTTTGGTGCTTGTCCGTCCGTTCTTGGCTCTTAGCCATAACCTCCGGTTAATTCAACCACAACCGGTCTCACTACGGAATCACCGCTATCATGTAGGATAGGGTGCCGTAAGGAGCGGATTGTGGTTCAATTAACGGGAGTCGATTTTAAGATGTTGGGCAAGGAAAGAGTGAGAGAGATTTCCTTCTCTCAAACTTCCCTTATCCTACCCTAACAAGTATGAAACTACTCACACATCATAATGAAAAGAAAACAAAACAAAAGAGGAAGATAGAAAGAAGGAGATTAGATGATAACAACTAGCTATTTGCGACCTCACCTTGGCAAGGATCAAGCGTAAGCATCAAGGTTGTTTTAATGATAAAGGAAAAGAGAAAAGAAAAAAACAACAAGAAATAACAACAACTAAGTTAACAAATTAAAATTACAAGCAATTATAAAAGAACAAGACAAGCATGATAAGTAAAAGAATCTTCTTTATTCATCATTATTCACTCACAAAAGCTCACTACAAGATTTTTAATGGAGAAGAGATGAGAAGAGGAAGAAGAAACAAGTATTCTAAACCTAGAAAAATACAAGATTATGCACACTTGGCTTCACAAGGTTCTGGGCTATTTATAGGCAGGGAACAGGAAATCTAGGGCAAAATTCTGCCTCTACATGCAAATACCAAAATACCCCCAAAGTTTGACATTCTGCCGCCACAGTACGGCCGCGGTTCCGCGGCCTAAGCCTGCTATTGCCGCGGAACCGCGGCGCTTTAGAAGAATTGGTCCATCATTTTTGGTGGCTTTTCCTGTTTTGCTGTGCCCATTAGTCTGGTATATGACTTTTCTCAGAATTGCTTCACGATTTTTCCAGAATTTCTGTTGAGTAAAAGGTGATTTGATGTGGATCTTTTTGTCATGATTTCCTCGAGCTCCGTGTAGATTTCTTGGATCTTGTGCTGCCATTGAGCCTTGTGCATGAAAACGACATTGATTTGCCATTTTGTCTCTTAAACTGGTGTGTGGCATCAGACGGATAAAGAGCGGAGATCCGTGTTTTATCTGTGGTTGGCAGGAACCCGAATTTTGTCTTGTTTTTCCATGAATTTCACCGTTTTAGAGCCGAGAACCTGTATCCTGCAATTGACTAGCAAACACGGCTCAAGAGTACCTACCGATATGCAATGTGATAAAAATTGGGCGGTATGAAAATGCAAAAATCTGATATGAACAAATACCCCCAAACTTATCATTTGCTCGTCTCAAGCAAAGCCAATTTATTCACAAAAAATCCTAACCTCACTTTCGCAGGGAACACGATTGCACTGAGCATGTGCAACAAGGCGTTAAACCTCTAGGTGTCCCTAGTAGGAGGAGTGTTGTCTCCTGAGGGTTTTCAGCGGATACTACCCATAAAATCCGGTCAAGCTAGTTTTGTAAAATAACTAAGATTCAAACCCTAAAGTTTTGTTTCAGAAAATAACAATTCTATTATCCTAAGTCTAGACTATCGAACCTTTATTTTTCACACCTCGCTTTTTACTTAACTACAGATTTTATATGTCTTTACGTGCAGTGCAAATAGTGTCGTTAAGTTTCCAGAAGGATCGATTTACGTCATCATGTCACACAATAAAGCCCAGATAAAAATTTTGAAAGGATCACATAAGTTTTATAAAGAGTTAAGCATTTTTCAAGTTTCGTTTTCCAGTAAAGTTTCAACTTTAGAATTTCTATCTTCCTTAACAGGAAAACTAGGTCTTATTCTTCACTCCACCTTTTTCTTGTTTTCATTTCATACACACCTCTGTGAACGTGCAATAGTCTTTATCAAAGAGTAAAACCTTCATATCTCCGCTAAATTTTTTTTTTTTTAAAAGCCTGTCTTTTATCAAGATTATTCTCACAAAAAGAACCGTTAGGAATTTTAACTCGGAGAGAACACTTGCTTGATTTTGTTTTAATCTGGACTTTCTAGGTTTCTTAGCGAGCTTTGGGCCAATGCACCCAAACCAGTTGGTTTTAGGGCATTAGGTGTAGAAACACCCCAGCGGACTTAATCACTCAACTTACCTAGGTCCAACAACAAAAGACAGTTTGGTGTGAAAATCAGATGATTTAATACGAACGGAGATATAACCGGCAGTTCAATTATTTTTTTTTTTGGATAAAAGACGTGTTTAGTGGGTTCGGTGTGTAATCATTCCAATCAAGTTTCAGATGGGTTATTTTTCAGACTTAGTTCCAATTAAGGCATCAATAACATTCCTTCATATTCACTCACTTCATAAACTATTCTTGATATTACTTATTTCAGAACAAACCTATTTGATCCTCAGAAAATCATTGATCCATTTAAAAGTTTTTCGACATAAAAGACTTGTCATCTAATTCCCAAAAACTCACGACACGTGTAGTGTGATGTAAAGACGTATATCAGCCATAGTTAACTTCAAAGGAGAGTTATCTTTCAGGTTTTCAAAATCTAAACATAAGATTTAGTTATTCTTATTTTATCAAGCAAAACCGTCGAAATGTTGAATCAGAGTTCTCCCACTAGCTAACTTGACAGAAAAGTTTTTATGTTTTTAGAAAATTTTCAGATTTTTATGGATTTTATGGATTTAAATATGCAGATGCAAAATATATATATGAATGCGAAGGTAAGAAATGCGTACCGAGCGTACCCCCAAACTTAAACTGGACAGTGTCCTCACTGTCATTGTATGAAGAGATCATTTGAAGGGTCAAAATTGTCGGTTAGCGATACACAATTTTTTTTGTTTTTGATTTTAAAGAAAAGAAAAAGAAAAAGAATATCCACAAATATATACAAAATGGTTTATACATACCCCCAAACTTATTTGGAACAGTGTCCACTGTTCTTGGCTGGATAACCGAAGTTTGGAGGTAGGCAGAGGAAGATTATGCAGGGTAAACCGGCTCCTGTAAGAACAGGAGCTCCTCTGTTGGTTTGGCGCTAAGGTACGGTTTTAGTCGGTGTCCGTTCACTTTGAAAAATGAACCGTCCTTTGGATTCTCCAAATCCACAGCGCCCTGCGGATATACATTCCGCACAAAATACGGCCCTTTCCAGCGAGATCTGAGCTTTCTTGGATGGAAGTGAAGTCGGGTGTCGTAAAGCAGTACCTGCTGACCAGGTACGAAGGTTTTGCGCAAAAGGTGTTTATCGTGAAACACCTTCGTTCGATTCTTAACGACAACCGCGTTATCGTAAGCCTCATCCCTAAGCTCGCTCAGTTCGTTCAGTTGCAGCTTCCGATGGCTGCCCGCATCTTCGAGAGACAGATTCAGCTCCTTTATCGCCCAAAATGCGCGATGCTCTATTTCGACAGGTAGGTGGCAGGCTTTTCCGTACACAAGCCGATAGGGAGACATGCCAAGGTCGGTCTTATAAGCGGTTCGAAAGGCCCAAAGGGCGTCAGTGAGTTTCAGCGACCAATCCTTACGGTTCTTGGAAACCGTCTTCTCCAGTATCTGCTTGATTTGCCGATTTGAAACTTCGGCCTGCCCGCAGGTTTGGGGGTGGTAGGGCGTGGATAGCTTATGATTAATGGAGTATTTCCGCATCAAGGCCTCGAAAGTCTTGTTGCAGAAATGACTTCCATTGTCGCTAATGATTGCTCGGGGGTGCCCAAAACGGGAGAAAATGTTTTCTTTAAGAAACCTTGTTGTCGTTAGTCCGGCTGGGCACAGTCTCGACCCATTTAGAGACGTAATCAACAGCGAGAAGGATGTACAAGTTCCCAAAAGAGCTGGAAAACGGCCCTATGAAATCTATCCCCCAAACATCGAAAATCTCCACAACCAAGATCAGTTGGAGCGGCATCTCGTTCCTCCGGGATATCCGGCCCAAGTGTTGGCACCGGGAGCAAGTCTTGCAATAGTCATGAGCGTCTTTGAAGAGTTGTGGCCAGTAGAAACCACATTGCAAGATCTTCTCAGCTGTCTTTCTGGGGCCAAAATGCCCGCCACATGCTTGATCGTGGCAAAACGACAGCACACTCTTGAATTCATCGTCAGGGACACACCGACGAATAATCTGGTCGGGACAGTACTTGAACAGATAAGGTTCGTCCCAGTAAAAGTGTTTTACTTGGGATAAGAAGCGAAGTCTGTCCTGACTTGACCATTCAGTCGGTAGCAACCCTGTGGCCAAATAGTTCACAATATCTGCGAACCAGGGTTCGCAAGATACTGTCAAGAGCTGTTCATCCGGGAAAACGTCGTTGATCGGAATTGGAAGCGAAGGTGAAGAAGGAAGTCGTGAGAGATGGTCGGCAACTACGTTTTCACATCCTCGTTTGTCCTTAATGACAAGGTCAAACTCTTGAAGCAAGAGTATCCAACGTATTAACCGAGATTTTGCATCTTTCTTCGCAAAAAGATGGCGCATAGCAGAATGGTCATTGTAGACAATGACTGGAGAGCCGATGAGGTAGGGCCTGAACTTTTCTAAAGCAAATACAACAGCTAAGAATTCCTTCTCAGTTGTTGTATAATTGAGTTGTGCGTCGTTCAGGGTTCGGCTCGCATAATAGATTGCGTGCGGCATCTTGTTGATGTGTTGTCTAAGGACAGCACCAATGGCAAAGTCGGATGCATCGCACATAATCTCAAATGGGTGCGTCCAGTCAGGTGAAGAAAGAACGGGAGCAGAAGTGAGTGAGCGTTTCAATGACTCGAATGCAGTCACACAGCTCGAGTTGAAGTCGAATGGCGTGTCCTTGGCCAGCAAAAAAGTCAAGGGCCTAGCAATCTTGCTAAAGTCCTTGATGAACCGTCTATAGAAACCGGCATGGTCAACGAAGGCTCGGATATCTCTGACGCATCGGGGAGGAGGAAGATTGGAAATGACCTCAATCTTTGCTTTGTCAACCTCTATGCCATTTTGCGAGATGATATGTCCTAAGACAATACCTTCGCGCACCATGAAGTGGCACTTCTCCCAATTCAAAGTGAGATTCTTGTCCTTACATCGGGTAAGGACAGCGTCAAGATACAGCAAACACTCGTTGAAGGAATCGCCGAAGATGGAGAAATCATCCATGAAAATCTCCAGAAATTTTTTCACCATGTCTGAGAAGATTCCCATCATACACCGCTGGAAGGTAGCGGGCGCATTGCATAACCCAAAGGACATGCGACGATATGCGAATGTGCCGAAAGGACAAGTGAATGTGGTCTTGTACTGGACTTTTTCGGCGATGGGAATCTGATTATAGCCGGAGTAGCCATCAAGAAAGCAGTAGTACTCGTGTCCGGCCAATCGTTCAAGCATCTGGTCAATGAAAGGTAGCGGAAAGTGGTCTTTCCGCGTTGCGGCGTTGAGTTTTCTGTAATCAATGCATACTCGCCACCCAGTTTGGGTGCGAGAAGGGATTAACTCGTTCGCCTCGTTGGTTATGACCGTTATACCTGATTTGTTAGGGACAACGTGGATGAGGCTAACCCACTGGCTATCAGAGATAGGGTAAATGATACCACTATCTAGACATTTTACGATCTCCTTCTTCACAGCCTCTTTCATGACTGGATTGAGACGTCTTTGTGGATCCCGGGCTGGTTTGGCATCATCCATCAGATGAATGTGATGCTCAACGATCAGGGGACTAATCCCCTTGATGTCCGCCATGGACCAGCCAAAAGCTTGCCTGTTGCTGTGCAAGACCGCGAGAAGGGCTTTCTCTTGCTCGGGAGCTAGAGAAGCCGAAATGATGACAGGGAGGGTCTCGTTCTCACCTAAGTAAGCGTACTTAAGGTGAGACGGCAAAGGCTTGAGTTCGAGCGCTGGAGGTGAAACGATTGAAGGCAAGATTGGTGCAGAGGTCTCGAACTCAAAGGACTCCAGCAAAGGTTCAAAACGAGTGTAGGCGACCGAGTTGGATGGTTCAGGTAACTCATCCGGAAATTCGAAAGATTCAAACTCGGGTTGTGCGCGGCTAAGATCGTTCGAGAACGTGAAACACTCGTAGTCGTTGTCGGGCGCAGAAACAACAGCAGGTTCGAGGAGGAACGCACTAGTGGCGTCAAGATTATCGTGTTCGAACAGAAACTCCTCGAATTCATACTCTTCAGGGGTGATCTCCTGGATCGAGCAGACGTCCAGTATATGAGCATTAGGTTCGGCGGGCTGATTCCCCAACCTAAAAATGTTGAGTTCAATCGTCATGTTTCCAAAAGAGAGGTTCATCGAACCATTGCGACAATTGATCACAGCATTTGAGGTTGCAAGGAATGGGCGACAGAGTATCACCGGAATTTGATTCCGGGGGTTAGCTACAGGCTGTGTGTCTAATACAATGAAGTCAACAGGGAATATAAAATCCCCGACTTTTATTAACACATCCTCTAGCTCACCCCTAGGATGGATGATCGATCGGTCGGCCATTTGGAGAGTGCAGTGTGTGGGTTTCAGCTCTCCGACGCCTAATTGCTCGTATACTGAGTACGGAAGCAGGTTAACACTGGCACCAAGATCTAATAGTGCGCGGTTGATGTTCTTATCCCCAATAGTAATAGAAATCGTAGGACAGCCAGGGTCCTTCCGTTTTTGTGGTAAAGATTGGGTAAGGGCATCACTCACAGCACTAGCCAAGAAAACTTTCTTCGGTACCTGAGACTTCCTCTTTTTCGTGCACAAGTCCTTTAAGATTTTCGCGTAGGACGGGACTTGTTGGACAACATCTAAAAGATGAATGTTAATGTTAACCTACTTAAATAACTCCAGAATCTTCTCCATCTGAGGATTTTGTTTATTAGACCTCAACCGGTTTGGAAATGGAACATTTTTAAAATTGGTTGAGTCTAATGTTGGAGGAGGAGATTGTGGAGTTGGAACGGATCCCAGAACAGGTGTTTTCGTGGAGTGAGAAGCGGGTCCGTTCAGAGCAGAAGAAGAAGGAGAGCCTTTTGAAGAATGGAGAATAGGCTCAGAAGACGAAGAAGCAGGAGAAGAAGAAGAAGAAGAAGAAGAAGAAGAAGCAGCCAGGGTGTCATCGTTGATCCGTGTGCCAATGTTGTTTTGCAGCATCCTTCCCGATCTCAATGTGGTCACGGCACTCACATTATGATTCTGTTGTTCAAGAGCAACATGTACATTATGTGGGTGACCAGGATTTGGGAGTGGCTGGGACGGGAGCTTCCCCTTTTCTCGCTCGCTTAAGGCCGCATTCAGCTGTGCAATCTGGGCCTCGATGGTCTTGATGCTTTGCCCGTGAGCGGCAGTGTGTTGCACTAAGGACTGAATGGAAGACTGGATGTTGGCGGTGGATTGTGTCGATTGTTTTACGAACGCCTCCAGACTTCGTTCGAGCGAGGAAACCTTATCGTTGTTTGACGGAACAAAGTTGTTTGGTGGAAAAGAATTGTTGGGTGCAAAGTTGTTCGTCTGATTTTGGAAAGGTTGGGGTTGGAAGGGCTGCTGATATTGATGTTGAGTTTGTTGTTGCGCTTGTTGTTGCGGCGGAGGGGGCCTCTGGAAATTGTTGCCTTGGAATTGATTCTGATTCTGATTCCAGGCGAAATTGGGGTGGTTCCTCCAACCGGGATTGTAGGTGGAAGAGTATGGATCATTCCTCGGTCTTTGCTGGAATGCAGCATTAACCTGATCCTGTCCTTGCAATGGTGGATTGTAAGGACACTCTTCGGTCAAGTGAGAAGGATCGGAACAACAAGCGCAGATGGTACGAAGGGGAAGAACAGGGGCAGGAGCAGGAGAAGAGAATTTGCTCTCTATTGCTTCAAGTTTTCTCGTTATTGCAGCCATTTCAGCTTTCATCGCAATAGAGACATCAAGTTGGTGAATTCCTACCCTAGACTAACCGGTAGAAGTGGAGGTAGAAGAAGAAGAAGTCGGTCTGGTGCTCTCCCATTGTAGCGTTTGCTCCGCAAGGTCGTCAAAGAATTGCCACGCTTCCTCGTCAGATTTCGATAGGAAGTGGCCCTGACAGATGGTTTCCAACAACTGCTTCGTTGCTGGGTTCAGGCCCTCGTATAAGGTTTGGCAAAGTTGCCATTTCTCTATACCGTGGTGAGGACACTGAACAAGAAGGTCTTTGTACCGGTCAAAGCACTTCCAAAAGGGTTCAGAAGGAAGCTGAGAGAATTGGTTGATTTCATTGCGGATCCTTGCGGTCTTATGATTCGGATAGAATTTTTTTAGAAACGCTTTAACAAACTCGTCCCAACTGGTTATGGAATGGGAAGCGGTGCTATACAGCCATTTTTCAGCAAGATCGCATAAAGTGAACGGAATGACCCGTAGACGTATAGCATCGTCCGACAGTTGGGTGGTTTTCATCATGGCACAGACATTTTGAAATTTATTGATGAAGATATAGGCATCTTCAGATTCAAGCCCATGAAATCGCGGAAGCATGTTGATGAAGTGGGGCTTAATTTCAAAATTATCCCCATTGGCCGGTGGAAGAGAAAGGCAGGTGGGAGTGCAGAACGGGTGGGATAGAAACGATCCTGGAGCGCGATTCGCAGCGGCGCTACAACAGGCGGCGGCGGTGGGTTGTCGGTCTCCGTAGGAGGTGGAGCCAATCCAGGGGTAGTCAAAGAGATGTTCGGATTAAATCCTGACATCGCGGAAGAAGAGGTTGGTGATGGTGAAGGTGAAGATGTATGAACAGAATTCCGGTCAACGTCGGAGTTGGCCGGCAAAGGACGGGGTGAAAGAGGAGTGGACGGAGTTTCGACGTCTGAGTCGATCGCGTAGTCGGTAGCGACTAACGTAACGCGGACTAGGCGGGCGCTAGTGTCCCGAGTCCAAGCGGACATACACTAAACGAGTTTAGTATAGTCAAAGCGGAGAAGGTGAGGGTAAGAAAACGTCAATGGAGAAAACGATGGGTGGGGGGTAAAAAATGGATTTGGCGTCAAAGGGCAAGTTTTTATAAAAGTTTTTGATTTTTTTTTTCTTTTTTTTTGTTTTTTTTTTTAGAAAGAGCTTTACAGAAATATGTACGGACTTACGGCATTAAGCAATCACAAATAAGATATGCACAATCTCACCTAGATCTAGGGTCACCTAGGTCTGCTAGACAGCTCCTAACTGTTCCAGAGGGCTAGAAAAAGGACCTCAAACCGCCTCTTCTCCGTCTAATGCGGCCAGATAAGTGCCAGGTAAGTGGGAGGTTGTCCAACGCTTTCGCGAAGTTCCTTAATTAAATAACCACTAGCCTTCGTCACACTTGCCTAGGCACCGCAAAAGTCAGATAGGATAAACGGCCGATGCCTGTAACTAGTCCTCTGTCCTATTGAGCGCGAAGTCCTTAGGGCTGAGTCAAGTATTTTTTAATTTTAACAATGGTCAATGCATATGCTTTTTGTGATTTTTGGGGTCCTGGGAAGGGTGATGAAATCCCCACCCAATCTGAATTGGTTTCAAGCCCCTTAAGTCCGTATTAATTAATGCAAAGCGATAACAAATCAACTGCAAACAATTTTTATTTTTAGCGCGGCGCAAAGAATCCTGCACAAGAACAGTTTATTGGAAGGGAGAAGAGAGTTTGCGCAAAGAATTCTGCAGAAAACACAATTTATTGGAGTCCAAAGGAGTGGGGAGAAGAAGAGGGATACTTACAGAAGATTTGGGACCCTGAAGCTACCAAACGGCCGCGGATCTGCGGCCTAAGCTTGCTTATGCCGCGGTTCCGCGGCAATATGATGGGCTTGGGCCTTCATTTTTCTGGGGTATGCTCTGTTGGGTGTCTTCTTCTTTTCTGGATGTGCTGAATTTTGTCTTGCTTACTGTATATGCTCCAGATTTTTACAGTAGACCGTTTACTTCGTTTGGATCCGTCGCGGTGTAGCCGCGAAATATGGGTCTATCTTCCCACGTCTTTGGCACTGAACTTGAACTCCGTATTATCCTGCACACTTGCACAAAAACTAATCAAAAATAACAAAATGATTTTTTTACAAAGTATTTTTTTTTGTTTTTCGGTTATATTTATATTCACAAGTTAACCCGAAATTACACAAAGAAATAAACTACCGTCTCCCTGGCAACGGCGCCATTTGATTGGTAGAGATTCTGCGTGTTCAAGTTTAGTTAATTACCGCAATCAAGACGGTTTCTCTTGTTGCTAGCCGGTTGAGTACGGGTCGTCCGCAGGGAGATGGGAATCTTTTTCTAAGTGCTTTAACGAGTTAAGTCCAATTTTCCAGATTTTGTTGTGATTAATTAAGTGTTAAAATGATATGTAAAGAGAGCTTGTTAGGGTTAGGATTAGGTTAGTTTGAGTTAGGAGTCGCTCACCTCTTTCGTTGCCACTCTTAATATCGGTGTTACGGTAATCGGCAACAACGGGGATTAGCACGACTAGGAAGGAACTTGCGAGTATAAGCTAGGCTTTCCAACGCATAAGTTCTTCCTTTTGGTGCTTGTCCGTCTGTTCTTGTCTCTTAGCCATAACCTCCGGTTAATTCAACCACAACCGGTCTCACTACGGAATCACCGCTATCATGTAGGATAGGGTGCCGTAAGGAGCGGATTGTGGTTCAATTAACGGGAGTCGATTTTAAGATGTTGGGCAAGGAAAGAGTGAGAGAGATTTCCTTCTCTCAAACTTCCCTTATCCTACCCTAACAAGTATGAAACTACTCACACATCATAATGAAAAGAAAACAAAACAAAAGAGGAAGATAGAAAGAAGGAGATTAGAAGATAACAACTAGCTATTTGCGACCTCACCTTGGCAAGGATCAAGCGTAAGCATCATGGTTGATTTAATGATAAAGGAAAGAGAAAAGAAAGAAACAACAAGAAATAACAACAACTAAGTTAACAAATTAAAATTACAAGCAATTATAAAAGAACAAGACAATCATGATAAGTAAAAGAATCTTCTTTATTCATCATTCTTCACTCACAAAAGCTCACTACAAGATTTTTAATGGAGAAGAGATGAGAAGAGGAAGAAGAAACAAGTATTCTAAACCTAGAAAAATACAAGATTATGCACACTTGGCTTCACAAGGTTCTGGGCTATTTATAGGTAGGGAACTGGAAATCTAGGGCAAAATTCTGCCTCTACATGCAAATACCAAAATACCCCCAAAGTTTGACATTCTGCCACCACAGTACGGCCGCGGTTCCGCGGCCTAAGCCTGCTATTGCCGCGGAACCGCGACACTTTAGAGGAATTGGTCCATCATTTTTGGTGGCTTTTCCTGTTTTGCTGTGCCCATTAGTCTGGTATATGACTTTTCTCAGAATTGCTTCACGATTTTTCCAGAATTTCTGTTGAGCAAAAGGTGATTTGATGTGGATCTTTTTGTCATGATTTCCTCGAGCTCCGTGTAGATTTCTTGGATCTTGTTCTGCCATTGAGCCTTGTGCATGAAAACGACATTGATTTGCCATTTTGTCTCTTAAACTGGTGTGTGGCATCAGACGGATAAAGAGCGGAGATCCGTGTTTTATCTGTGGTTGGCAGGAACCCGGATTTTGTCTTGTTTTTCCATGAATTTCACCGTTTTAGAGCCGAGAACCTGTATCCTGCAATTGACTAGCAAACACGGCTCAAGAGTACCTACCGATATGCAATGTGATAAAAATTGGGCGGTATGAAAATGCAAAAATCTGATATGAACAACTAGCGCGGGTGCAAAACATAAGTAACGTTTATTATATATATATATATATATATATATATATATATATAGCATTCGTCTCACGCAGTTATATGATCACATCACAGAACCAAGCAGCAGAAGTCAACATATGAAATATTGGATATACTAAGAGGTCCATGTTTCAAATTAAGCCAATAATGGAAAAAAACGGATTCCACTGCCTTGATGAATAGCCAAACCCTCATCCCTAGACCCCTACGAGAGCGGCAAGCAACCCTGCCAATTCTAGAGTTAGGAGACCCGGTCTCGACTCCTCGAGATGGTCTCCCATTGGACTCCGGAACCCGGTTACTTACTCGTTCAACTCAATCGTTCACTTCGTGTGCTCCCCGCCCTGGGTTTATCCTAATGCGGAAAAGTAAACAATATATATCAATGGTGACATCATCCTTAACCCGGAAGTGTCCCAATAAAAGAATATTACATACAAATTTTACATGAATGAAAATTGAAAAATTCTCATCTCATATAAAACCCCGGACATTCATTCAGAACGATTCAATATAACATATCACAGCAACACATAACATCACATATTATCAACATAAGTAAATACGCGTATCCCAAATTCCGTTGACATATAGCAACGAGATTTGGGATTCCCCACATATTACACTTACGGTCGCAGAAAAGAAATGAAAAACTACAATAATTAGAATTCGTATTTCCTTAGACATCATAAACCCGGAATATCTCATATTCCTGATTCAATGCCTAACCCTATAAACCCCGCATTTTAGTCTCATGTCGAAAACTCTTTTCAATAATTTAGTTGGGTAATTCAACAAGATTCGCGACTACCCGATCGAATACTCGTCGGAAACTTTAGTAGATGGCCGCACCCCCGATGTCGTCGACCAAGTGCACTTAGGCGGAACACCATGGCCGCGAGCACCCGAGTAGATGCTTTTGGCAACGGGGTTCTCCTAAAGTCACTTGGTCGGGGCTATGGGGCGTGGCTACCTAGTAAAGTTATCTGGCGAGTATTCGCGTATGATACGCAATTGCGACGGAGTTTCGATCCGAATCGAAACTTCGTGGCAATCGATCAATAGAGACTAACATGCTAGATTTACAAACAAACTAGTTCACAAACCTAATTTAATATGGATTCCAACTACTGTATCACATATCAAACTTAAACCCGAAACGACGTTAAAATTACGACTATGAAACACTCCGTGTTGCCATAGCAAAAAAGTTAACATCACATGCAAACTTGGCCAATCAAACATGACCTGAAACCGTAAAACCAAGAGCTAAGAACACCATACAAAATCCAAACCCCAACTACATGGAAAAACCGGCCAGGCCGTTTTTTTTGTACATTTGACCAGCCATTTTGTAACATTTGGGGTTCGTTTTTGTAGGGTGTTCTAATTACATCATATGTAAGCTTCTGCAGTTGTTTAAAAAAATTTCAGAGATCGTTTTAAAATCGACAGAAACTTGGTTTTAAGGTTTCGGTTTTCGGAGTTGTTTCGGTTTCATGATTCTATAAACATCGTATAACCTTCTAGCCTTGGCTCTGATACCATGAAAGTGTACGTTAGCACCACCACTGGGTTTTACTAGCATCAATCATGCAGTTTTCAAAATTTTAGGGGTGCTAATCTACACTAACCAAGATCTTAAACTAGATGATTAGGGTTTAACTATGATATCAGAAAAACTAGCTAAGAGAAAGATGGCTACAACCTTTGGAGACCATGTCCTTCTCTTCTCATGCTCCGTGTAGTAGTCCACGCGACTCCACTAGGCTCTACTTGAAGGTTGAACGAACTTCCTTTGATGACCTTCGTGCCGAAGATGATCCACCCGAAGTCCGCTAATCCATGCTACCTCTTCACTAAACTCTTTAGTGAAGAAAACACACTATATCAAAGCGCTAATCAAGTGTAGGATGGTGAAGTAAGGGTTATGTTTGCTCACTAGGGTTCTCACAAGCTTAAGGGTTCACAACTCATTTGAGGGATTGAGCTTGGAGATGAAGGTGAGAAAAAGGGAGAGAGCTAGAGAGAAAACTCATCACATGAGCTCAACTCAAGAAAATGTAGGGTTCCTAAGCACGACAGCAAGGTTTTGAGTGGTATCATTTATGCCAAATTAAAATTTTGCCATGCTTAAACAACCTTAAACAAGTTCTTTAACTAGAGAATCATGCGGAATCGAAATGTAAACTACTTTACTTCTAAGTGATTAGGAATTACAACCTTTGTAGTCCGTTCCTTCACTTATATAGCTTTAAGTTGTGGTCCTTTTGCTGCGATCCAAGAACTCCCGTACTCTTAAGAGGCTCCACAAGGCGTATAATGCTTGCTTGCTTGAAGTCTTCAAAGTCTACGATGATCTACTTCGAGAAAACACGAACTCAAGCTATGACTTCACTAATATGGAATTAGTGAAGCTAACACACTAAACTATATGGATAGTTTAGAAGAGGTTGATGAAGTAGGAATTTTTCTCTCTTTAGTTTTCTTTTTCTCACAATCTTTCATCACAAAGAAAAAAGCCAGCAAGCTTTTTGAGGAAGAAGAAGATGAACAAGTGATGAATGAATAATGAGCTTAGGTTAGAAATACAACCATGGTGAGATAGTCTAACGCCCCACGCCCCAGTACATATGGTATTGTCCGCTCCGGCCTAAACCGCACGGTTTTTCCCTTTAGAGCGAACCGGACCCGACCAGGGGCCACTTCCCAGGAGGTCACCCATCCCAAGACTTCCCTGGCCCGAGCACGCTTAATTACGGAGTTCTCAAGCTCCTGTAGTTCCGGTTCACTTAAAAGGCGTCTCTGTAATTGAGGGTGGTATCATTATATTTATAATGCAGTCCGGTCCTCTTTCGGAATGTGTTCCGAAGATTGCCCATTGTTCTACAGTGGGTCCCACGGACTCTGGAGGTGGCCCCCACAGATTCAAGAGGTGGCCCCCGCCCTCTTGGTATGATAATTGGCGTGGCACTTTGTTCTGTGTGGCACTTTGCTCCATGAATAAGAACCGGGTCCCGACATTCTCCCCACCTTTCAACAATGGTTCGTCCTCGAACCACAGACCTACTACTGAGGAACCTGCATGGGCCGCCATAAATGTAACACCCCATGCCCCAGTACATATGGTATCCGCTCTGGCCGAAACCGCACGGTTTTTCTCTTTAGAGCGAACCGGATCCGGCCAGGGGCCACTTCTCAAGAGGTCACCCATCCTAAGACTTCCCTGGCCCGAGCACGCTTAACTATGGAGTTCTAAAGCTCCTGTAGTTCCGGTTCAGTTAAAAGACGCCTCTGTAATTGAGGGTGGTATCATTATATTTATAATGCAGTCTGGTCCTCTTTCGAAATGTGTTATGAAGATTGCCCACTGTTCTACAGTGGGTCCCACGGACTCTAGAGGTGGTGATTGATCTCAAAAACTATCTATAACCGTAATCAAGAAAGGCGTCGCTTGGTAGCTAGCCGGTGAGTACGGGTCGATCCACAGGGATGTTGTGAATTTCCTAATCGCTCTTACGAGTTAATTTCGAAGGGTGTTCGGATTGATTATTAAATCTAAAAAACTAAATCTATCTATACTAAAATTATCTAGATCTAAATCTTGCCAGGGTTAGGTTTAGGAATGGTTTGGAAATGTAAATAAATCTCAACGCTTTCTATACCCAAATTAGGATCTAAGAGGAGTTATGGTAATTATCAATAAAGGGGATTAGATCCATTCGGAAGGTGTTCCTTCCTCTAGGTTCTTGTCCTTCCTTTATCAATCCTTACCCTAACCTCCATGGAAAATGCGCGCAACCGGGCCTTTATACTACGGTATCACTGCTACCTCGAGGGATAGGGTGCCGTAGGGCGCGGTGTGTGCGTGTATGCATGGAGTCCTATTGATTATATGTGATGGGTAAGAAAGGGATGAGAGATCTCATCTCTCAAAAAGCCTTCCCCAAAGCTAACTCTAAACAATTATCTAGAGCAAAGAATTAAATCTACCTAGGGCAAAGAATGAAAAATTACTTACTTAACAGATGGCTCTTTCCAAACATCAACACAGGGTTGTCAGATCTGAATTCATGAATTGAAAAGAGGCACCGATGCTCTCCAAAAGAATTCTAAAATTTATTAATGAAGGGAGGCATAGCCTTTACAATGATTTAGAGTTCCTATTTATAGAGGATAGGAAACCCTAGGTTACAATTGATTCGCGCGTCTACATTTACCAAAATATCTTTAGGAAGACCTAGTCAAAGTAGACTCCAAGCTTTGGTAAAATTTTATGTCTCTGTCTCTTTAAAAGAAAGTATTGGGCCTTGAAATTTCCTTTGTGGGCTCTTCTGTCTTTGGGCTTCCTTATTATTTGGTTCTTTTATTAAAATAGCTTCTATGTTTCTTCCAGATCTCCAGTGAATAATTACGGTGGACTTTTAACCGTTCGCTTTGTAATCTTGGACCTTGCATTGCCTTGTACTTTGTGAATTTTATCTTTGATGCAGGCTTGATCAAGAGTCTTCTGTTTGTTGGTCAAAGTCCACTTTTGCATCGTCTTTTCATCGTTTTCACTGTTTTAGATTCAAGAACCTGTAACCTGTAATATGTAGTAGACATGCTTCAAAAGCACCTGTTTATTTATAAAACGAATAAGAATGGGGAATATAATAATACAATATTATGGTGTGAACAAATACCCCCAAACTTATCTTTTGCTCGTCCTCGAGCAAACTTATTTTTATTCTCTACAAAAACCTAACCGCACTTTCGCAGGGAAACGCGATTGCACTGAGCTCGTGCAACAAGCCGTTAAACCTCTAGGTGTCCCTAGTAGGAAGAGTGTTGTCTCCTGAGGGTTTTCAGCGGATACTACCCACAAAATCCTATCAATTTGGCTTTTCGACTTTTGTTCTCCAATTAGGTTTTCTAACAAGGAATTCTATTATCTTCGACTCGTAAATTATCCACCCATATTCTTCACACTTCCTCATCATTTAACTTAAGATTATATATGTTCTGCAGACCTACTTAGCTTTCGGCATTTCTTATGTTTTCCTTCTAGGGTTCCATCTCCACTTAGGAATTTTTATCAACTCTACTAAAGATACAAGTTCTATTCTTCATTCATTTCTCTTATCTAAATCCCAATCACATACCCCTACGTGTGTGTATATATCACCCCTACACTTGGAAATTCAAATCAAGCAATCATACTCTTGTCCGTTGTCCAAAGCACTTCTTAATTAGTGAATTTTTAAAAGAATTTTGCTTACACATCCTTCATGCGACCGTTAATACTTCTTGAGGTACCAACGACCGATTACAAAATGCGTTTGCACTTTAAAGCGTAATTCCTAGTCTTGCAAAACCTAAGGCTTTTTAGCAGTGACTCCCAAACCAGTTGGTCTAAGGCACTAGGTGATGAAGCACCCTCGCTAAATATTTTTTTCATTAATGCAGCCTTAAGTAATCACAAAAACCAGTGTTCATTTTTTTCTCTTTATTCACTTTTTTCTTTTATTTTCATTGTACTAAGGACTTTAGACAAGAGCATTTCAAGGTCTCCTCTACTATTCCAAATTTCAAGGTGCGTGATTGTGCAAATTGTAGGGTATACATTTTCAGAATCTAGACTTAAGCTAGGAATTATTTTTCAAACTTATACTCTAATAAAAATATCAATACTTTTCCTCTGCTTTGACTTAGCCCAAGAAGTGAACTCAAAATTCCCCTATTTCTAAATAAACTACAAAGGCATATACTTTCTACAGTTAAATTTTAAGAAAGGTTATTTTTAGGGTTTTTTAATTTACTAAGTCTAAGATCTAGTTGTTCCTAGCCAGTTAACCTATTTGTCAAACTCAAGTCAAATAAGGCCAAAATTGAATACATTAATTTTTATAATTTTTGAAATTTTTTCAATTTTTATGGGTTTTAAAATAAGTATGCAAATGCAAAAATATGTACATATGAATGCGAAGGAAGAAGACATACCGAGCATACCCCCAAACTTGAACTTGACAATGTCCTCACTGTCATGCTACACCAAGAGGGTCAAAATGTCGGGACTCCCTTGTTTATTTATTTATAATTTTTTATTTTTTTGAAATTTTTTATAGAAAAAGAAAACAAAAAATATATGTACATATATACAACAAGGTTCCCCCCAAACTTAAGCTTGGCCTTACACAAGCCAAAGGTTAGCACCAACCATTCAAAAATCTTATCGGGGTAATGATCGAGTTGGTGAAAGAATGGAGTGGAAAGAAAGGAAATGAGAAGCACACGAGACCGTGTGGAGGTAGAAACGGGATACGGTCTCGGTGGGGGAGAAGAATGGAGGAAAAGAGAAAGAAGTGGAGTACGATCTTGAGGGTGTAAATCGAGTGAATAAATTAGCGCAATTTGTGATGACCGATGTGTTAAAAGCGATTGTGCTAACCTATCAACCCGTCGAGAAATGGGGTCAAATCCCTCAAGATTCGCAAGAAAGCATGGGTACGTCGAACTTGGTATAGGAGATGAAAGCGTAATAGTCACTTGCACGGTCGGAACGATAGGAAGGACGAAAGGGAGTGAATTAGGGATAGTCTCATTCTCACCGTAGTAAACTGTCTCGAACTGGAAAGATTCCAACAATGGTTCGAAAAGACTGTAAGCAACCGAGTCTGATGGTTCAACTAACTCTTCTGAAAATTCAAAGGACTCAAACTCGGGCGGTGAGACTTCAACATCGTCCAAAAAAGTGAAACACTCGTAAGTGTCATCGGCTGTGAGAACTGTGTCAGATTCAAAGGAAAAATTTTCAAGCTCACAGTCGTCAAGCGTGATCTTGTGCGTGGTCGGAACGATGGAAAGGCGGGAGGGTGATATAACAGTTAAAGGTTCAGGAGGCTGAATTGGAAAATCCGACATATCAAACAAAAATGGTTCAACCTCAATATTATCCTCAAGACTCTCCTCAATACTATCCTCATAAGTCTCCTCAATAGTTAACTCATCCATGCCATTATCATCAAAATCAAGACGCATATGAAGTTCGGGAGAAATATTTAATGACTCGGGATGATGAATTGGATATAAAATTTCAATCAAATCTACTAGTTCATCATCCAAAATATTCCCGGCGTCTATATCCTCAATCAAGTGAAAATCAATATTTTCTGACACCTCATCAAAAGCATGGATATTTATCACTTTCGGTTCTAGAGTGGAGGTGTAAAGGTCAAAAGGATTAGGTGTGGCTTCACTCGAAAGGGATTCTTCACAATCTGGAAAATCAAGCACTACAAAGTCGCACAACTCGTTAGATGTTTTATTTTCAACTTGTGAATCATTTGGGACAATCGATGGAAAACCGGAGTTGTGGGCATCAATTGGGTATGGGTAGGTTTGATTTAGAAATCCTCTCAAATTCGCACTATGTCCAACCGCCTCCTCATACATTGAAAAATTTGAAGCTAGTGGGAAACTAGCTACCGGTTCACTAGGTTGTATAATGGCGGCTATGGACGTATCTACATTCCTAACCATTTTGTTTGTTGCTAAAATATATGCTTCCAACGACTGTTCCAAACTAGACATGGGTTGTGAAGGGGTTTCGGTAAAAGATTCGAAATTGTTTGGATACGTGAAACTCCAAAATGGCTGTGTAGAAACAGTGTCTAGTGAAGGTGGGAAAGTCGGGTAGGACTGGTAGGAAGTTGGTGGTTGGATAGGGGTAGGGTCAACATGTGGATAAAAATATGAATAGTCTTGTGGATCCCTAGAACTAGATGAGTGGAGAGGGGTGAAAGATCGGCTACGAGATTGAGCAATATGCTCAGCAATGGACATCGGTTTAGGAGTTACAGCAGGACTTGAAAAAGTGGTATCAACATATGAAGGTGGTAAAGGTTGACTTGGTTGACACAGAGTGGGTTGCAAAGTCTAACTGTTTCTCCTAGATGCTTCTATTTGATCTTTCAAAGAAATTTTGGGCACGGAGGGATCTTCCTTAAATCGACCGAAACAATTGACGTACAAGGCAAAGTTAGGTTCGGGATACCAAAGTTCGGCAAGAGATTTATGATGTGGGGTACCCATGATAGAAGAAGGAGAAGAGAAAGAAGGTAGGTGGTGCAAGGATTTCTTAGCGACAAAAGTTGCAAGTCATTTTTTTTTATAAATTTTTATCCTTTTTCCTTTTTCTCTTTATTTAGAACTGTTTGCAAAAAGATTTTCGAGAAAAGAGCTAAGACACACTTTCGATCAACCAAAAATGCACAATCAGGCCTAGATCTAGGGTCACCTAGGTCAGCTAGACAGCTCCTAACTGTTCCAAAAGGCTAGAAATAGGATCTCAAACCGCCTCTTCACCGCCAATTGCGGCCAGGTAAGTGCTAGGTAAGTAGGAGGCTCCCCGCTACAAGTAGCGGTCCTAATTAAGTAACCACTTGCCTTAGACACACTTTCCTAGACACCGCAAAGTCAGGTTAGGATTAACGGTCGATGCCTATAACTAGTTCTCTGTCCTAATGAGCTCGAAGTCCTTAGGGCTGAGTCTAGTATTTTTTAATTAAGAATGATCAATGCAAATGCCTTATGTGATTTCTGGGGTCCTGGGAAGGGTGATGAAATCCCCACCCAATCTGAATTGGTCAAAAGCCCCTTAAAGTCCGATTAAAGATATGCAAAACAGTAAATCACTTGCAATCAAAGATTTTTTGTTATTGCAATTTGAGAAAAGATATGCAAAACAGAAAAGATTTCTTGCAATCAATTTTTATTTTAAACGCGCGCAAAGAATCCTGCACAAGATTTGTTATTTGGAAGGGGGAAGATTTTTTTAAGCGCAAAGAATTCTGCAAGAGATTTTTCAGAAGATATATCGGAGATTTGCAGAGGAGGAGAGAGAAAACTCACAGAGATTTGCAGTGGTGGAACTGTTTTTTTTCCCCTGGTGATGTCACCAGGGCGCGGCGGTTCCACGGCCGGAATGGGGGTCTCGCGACGGTTCCGCCGCGTGTTGGTCGCTTCGGCTGGTTTTTTTTTTTTACCAGATCACCGCGATTCTTCTTGTTGACTCGGTCCTCCAAATTTCTTCTGTTGTCTATTGTGATATTCCTCTGTTTGTTCGGATTTGATATTTGCTGTTTTGATCTCTGTAGATTTCCAGATCCGAATTTGTTCGTAGATCCTGCAAAATTCACACAAAAATACCCTTCCCAAAAATAACAGATAATATATTTTTATATTTTTTTGATTTTTCAGATTTTTTTAATTTTGATTAACCCGAAATTGCAAAAAGGAAATACTACGCCATCCCCGGCAACGGCGCCATTTGATTGATCTCAAAAACTATCTATAACCGCAATCAAGAACGGCGTCGCTTAATAGCTAGCCGGTGAGTACGGGTCGATCCACAGGGATGTTGTGAATTTCCTAATCGCTCTTACGAGTTAATTCCGAAGGGTGTTCGAATTGATTATTAGATCTAAAAAAACTAAATCTATCTATACTAAAATTATCTAGATCTAAATCTTGCCAGGGTTAGGTTTAGGAATGGTTTGAAAATGTAAATAAATCTCAACGCTTTCTATACCCAAATTAGGATCTAAGAGGAGTTATGATAATTATCAATAAAGGGGATTAGATCCATTCGGGAAGGTGTTCCTTCCTCTAGGTTCTTGTCCTTCCTTTATCAATCCTTACCCTAACCTCCATGGAAAACGCGCGCAACCGGGCCTTTATACTACGGTATCACTGCTACCTCGACGGATAGGGTGCCGTAGGGCGCGGTGTGTGCGTGTATGCATGGAGTCCTATTGATTATATGTGATGGGTAAGAAAGGGATGAGAGATCTCATCTCTCAAAAAGACTTCCCCAAAGCTAACTCTAAACAATTATCTAGGGCAAGGAATTAAATCTACCTAGGGCAAAGAATGAAAAATTACTTACTTAACAGATGGCTCTCTCCAAACATCAACACAGGGTTGTCAGATCTGAATTCATGAATTGAAATGAGGCACCGATGCTCTCCAAAAGAATTCTAAAATTTATTAATGAAGGGAGGCATAGCCTTTACAATGATTTAGAGTTCCTATTTATAGAGGATAGAAACCCTAGGTTACAATTGATTCGCACGTCTACATTTACCAAAATATCCTTAGGAAGACCTAGTTAAAGTAGACTCCAAGCTTTGGTAAAATTTTATGTCTCTGTCTCTTTAAAAGGAAGTATTGGGCCTTGAAATTTCCTTTGTGGGCTCTTCTGTCTTTGGACTTCCTTATTATTTGGTTCTTTTATTAAAATAGCTTCTATGTTTCTTCTAGAACTCCAGTGAATAATTACGGTGGACTTTTAACCGTTCGCTTTGTAATCTTGGACCTTGCATTGCCTTGTACTTTGTGAATTTTATCTTTGATGTAGGCTTGATCAAGAGTCTTCTGTTTGTTGGTCAAAGTCCACTTTTGCATCGTCTTTTCATCGTTTTCACTGTTTTAGATCCAAGAACCTGTAACCTGTAATATGTAGCAGACACGCGTCAAAAGCACCTGTTTATTTATAAAACGAATAAGAATGGGGAATATAATAATACAATATTATGGTGTGAACAGGTGGCCCCCACAGATTCAAGAGGTGGCCCCCACCCTCTTGGTATGACAATTGGTGTGGTACTTTGTTCTGTGTGGCACTTTGCTCCGTGAACAAGAACCGGGTCCCAACAGTTAGTATATGTCATGTCTAACTCATGTAGAGAATCAACCATGGGCTAGGGTTAAAGGTTAGGTTAACAAATATCTTAGTAAATATCAACAAGGTGGACTTAATCAACTATGAAAAATATCTTAGTATAAATCCACAAATTTGAATTAACTAAAATACAATTAAAATCTAACCCTAATCTCTAGCCATGGTGTGAATCTCATAAACCCTAGTTGCATGTATAACCTAGCATGTTACAATTATACATATCATATATATATAATTTTGTAACAAAAGAAAACAATACAATTAACATATATCACATATATATTAATGTATTATCAAGTGAGAAAAAGTAATGCTTAAGTGAGCTAATATTAGTTAATGTAATTTAATATATCAAATATATAATTCTACATTAAATTATTAAATCAATACTTGATTTAATAATCCGGCTATTGAACATATAACCGACTAATATCAAATGCAATAATTTATCGAATCAACACTTGATCCGATAACCTGGCTATATCACATATAACCGACCAATGTCACAAGTCACGAGAATAGAATACGGTATCACATACACGTATCAATCTCGGTCCCGCATATATCACATATGTGCTCCTACTCCGTTTCGCCTGAGCCAGGAAACCTCTATGTAGGACTCTAAAAACTCGTCAATACGCCGGTAGTAGGTGATGATCATATCAAACACCTACAAACTGCAAGCGGTCAGCTAAACGTAACAGCCACCCGGGTATTGAGCGATCAGAAGATCAACAAGCAGGCATGTACATACTCCTGCGGATCCAATCAGTAACACTACCGTACAGTCCGGTCTCTTCGTCTGATATGTCACATATCCAGTCTAGGGGTGGTTAACGTCAGACCCCAATAACCGATAAGTCGTGTCGATGTGAGGCTCATAACGGGTCGAGAAACTACTGATAACATTTACCAGTAGATCTCCATATTAGCCCAGGCCTGGGAATTCCAGTTATAGCCAATCGAGCACAGCGCAACATCAACCCCCAATACCGGGAGAGACGAAACCCCTCCTATCGCTCATTGCCTCCACGTGATTCGGGAATGCACCCAAAAGCCACCGTTTTGCACGTTCTCATGAACGTGATAAGGTGGAAATCAAAGCACAGTGGGAATCACACAAGACTCTATGACGATCTCGGGTCTACAAACTAACATGTACCAGTGTTACCAGAGAACTGCTATCTGACGATAAGTATAATACCAACTAGGAGTTCTCGGCGAGTCCGTTCAGTATACCCAGTCTCCACTGAGCACCCGTATACCATCTTTGATGTCAAACACCAATGGATGTAGGATCATCCATCGCCCATCATATGGGTCAAGATGCGTATACGCCAATCTACTCTGGAGTATCGATGCCCTGTCTCGATACACCCTCGACTAGGAACAGTTATAGGATGTACTTGTGGACTACCCTGGCCCCACTAGTATGATCTGCATCATAGTCCTAGTAGTCAAGTACACATCCTAAGGGTTTTATCAACACGTGAGAGCAAGACAGTAACACAATACAAGTCAACGTGTTAAGACAAAGTGGAACCAGATAGCATACTATCATGTTGAGTAAGAAAGTCCTCTCTCTATATATATCCAAGTATCCATTATAATATACATCGTATGTACAACAATGGCTTCTAGGGCATATACATAACTAACAGAAAATGGCTAAGTATGAAATGAAGTCAAGAATGAAGTGTAGAATAGCTCATCAAAGCTCATCCATTATTGAAGCATACAATTTTTAACACTTAAAAATTGTAGCCATGCTTCAATAGTGCAAGCAAATGAATATAAAATAGAATAAGCCATGCTATGTTCCATACCACAAAAGTCTCCCCATTTTCCACCTCAATTTCTATTTTCTAAAAATAGAAAAAACCATGTCATGCTTCATATAATATATATATATATATAAAGATAAGCATATAATTAGTGAGCAATAATATTAGTCAATATACAATTATAACAAATATAAATATATATCATATTATTAAATCAACACTTGATTTAATAATCCAGTTATATCACATATAACCGACTAATATCATTTATCTGTATATCACATTATTAAATCAACAGTTGATTCAATAATCTGGTTATATCACATATAACCTAACTGATAACAAATAGCCGCCAGATTACAATACGGTATCTCATACTCGTATTTAATCAGGTCCCCGCACATATCAACATATATGCCCTACTTCGTTTCGCTTGAACCAGGAAACTTCTATGTGGGACTCTAAAGACTCATCAATAAGCCAGCAGTAGGTGATGATCACATCAGTCACCCATAAGCCGTCAGCGGTACTAGCTGGACGTAACGGCTACCTAGGTATTGAGCGATTAGAAGATCAACAAGTAAGCTTGTCCAAACTCCTATGAAGCCTATAAGTAACACTTACCGTACAGTCCAATCTCTTCGTCTGATATGTCGCATATCGAGTCTGGGGGTGATATCGTCAGACCCCAATAACTTGATAAGTCATGCCGATGTTAGGCCTATAACGGTACGAGAAACTAATGATAACACTTACCGGTAAATCTATCAACAGTCCTGGCCAGGGACTTCCTGTTATAGCCAATCGAGCATAGCTCAACATCAACTCCCTATACCGGGAGAGACGAAACCCTTCCTATCGCCCATTGCCTCTATGTTACTCGAGACTGTACCTAAAATCCACCTGTTTGCACGACACCTTTGAGCCGTGGTAGGGAGGAAATCAAAGCACAGTGGGAACCACACAAGACTCTATGACGATCTCGGGTCTATAGACTAACATGTACTAGTGTCACCAGAGAACTTCTATCTGACGATAGGTATAGTACCATCTAGGAGTTCTCGGCGAGTCCTGTTCGGTGTACCCATTCTCTAATGAGCACCTGTGTACAATCTTTGATGTCAAACACCAATGGATATGGGATCAACTATCGCCCCATACAGGGTCAAGAAACGTACACTCTAGTCTACTCTGGAATATCGATGCCCTGTTGATCAGTCGAAAATACTGTATATTTTAGCAGGCTATTTCCTTAACATCTGCATACATATAGGAGAGTACGGTATTCATAATTCACATATTAGCTAATTGGTCGCAAAATATCAAATTACATGTATTCGACCTTTAAACCGGAAATTCTAGGGAAATTAACTGCATTGCATTACATAGCATATTTTCTATATCTTGCAACCCCTATTTTGAAGTCTATGCAGGAAAAGAGATACTTGCTCGATCAATACATTGCTCGACCATTACAATTGCTCGTAAACTCATTGAAAGCAAATCTGGTATCAACATAGAAGGGAAACTGCAATTCTAAACATCAAAGGATAACCCATACAGCAGTACCAAGCTACTGAAGAAAGAACAGATCCCAAGTCCACCAATGTGCGGCGGAAGGGCGGCCAAAGCCTACCTTACGCGGCGGTTGCGCGGTGGATACAGGGAGTCAGCTCCACGAATTGCACCACAACTCCTGTGTTAGTACCTGCAGCTCAAAAATGCATACAAAAGTCCAGAAGAGTCCAGACACTTCCACCAGATCATCAAGCTCCTAAACTAGCCTAAAACTTCTAGAACTTTCCCAAACCCTTGCTTAAACCCTAAGCTAAACCCCAACAAACTTGGCCAACAAACTTTGGGAGGGAAAGTCTAATTCAAACCTAAACCTAGGTCTATAAATAAGACCCTAGGCTCACTCATTTATCATCTTGGAAATCTTGGAAAATCTTGATTCAATCTTGGAGAGTGATAGATTCAACCCATTTTTTGTTTAGCCATTCTCTTTCTCCATCTTCTTCTTCCTCAAGATTAGTGAGAAATCTTGTAGGAAACCCTAACCCTAGATCCAACCACAATTCAAGATCTTGAGTGCAAGCCAAGCAAGATTCCTTCAACCCTTTTATGAGCCGAGCCGATCTTCCATCGGGCAAGAGATCCCAAGTAGATCCACGATCCACGGAGTCGAGCGAAGCCGAGTCAACGATCGATTTTCTTTCTTCTTGTAGATCTTGAAAGATTGTATTGAAATTGTTGATGAAATAAAAGGTGATATTTTCTTCTATCTTGTTTCTTTTAAATTCCGCATCATGTTATCTTTACTGTTCTTGAATATTGTCTATGTGGTGATGCGTGAGTAAAACTCCGCTCGTTAAGGAGTCGAAACGATCTTTAGTATGATGATGTAGCAAATTTATAATCAATTCTTGAATCCCACGAGTGTGTAAACCCTAGCAAAGTTCAAGAATCGACAACCCAATTTGATGCGATGCTTTCTTGATCAACATCGCTCGAGATTGGGGTGATCCGATCGCTTCTTGAAATTGCTAGAGGCTAGAATATAAATGGTATCCTCAAAAGAGCAAGGGTTAAGAGATGAAACCCTAATTTCATCAAGAAAACCCTAACTCGCGTCGATAACCATTGATCTAGTATAAACTCTTCGAAGGACAAGAATACGAAATATTGTAGACTACAACACATCTAAAGATCCTATCGATTCCTACGAGCTTCTTTATCATTCTTGATTGTAGTTTGGAAAATACCCTTGAAACCCGATTCTTGTTGTTTATAGTTCTTGATTCTTTAGTAAAGATTAGTGACACACGAATACAATTCAATCTTGAATCGAGTTTTCTCTTATTGTTGCTTAACATTTCATTTCGAACAAATAAAATAAAAACGAATCTCGAGATCCCTGAGGACGATCCGCACTCATTCATTAACTTCAACTGACACCGTTGTTTGATTGCGGTCAAATATTTTTGGTTGTGATTTCTTTACTATTTGATACTTTTACATCCAAGAAAATAATTCGATCAAAATGGCGCCGTTGCCGGGGATCGCGCGCTAATTCGTTTATATTTTATAGTTTGAAGTGAAAGAATTATTACGTTTCATTTCTTGAAATCAAAATTCGTACAAACTCTTATACGTGTGTTGTGAATTGATTGCAAGGTGATCTGGAGCATTCTGTGCTGTGGAAAAATTATTTGGGATATACCAGAGAGCTGGAGATAGCAACAGCAAGCAGCTGAAGAAAAATTGTACACTGTTCCCAACACTTGACCGCGGAAGGGCGGCAGATACATGCATATTGCGGCGGAAGCGCCGCAGTCTTGGGTGATCTCTGTACCATCTTTCTTCAGGTGATTTCTTGCTCTCTCCCCTCGCCCTTTTTAGCTCCAACTAATCCTTTCTGCAGGATTCTTTGCAAACAATAGCTGCGCCGCAAAAGCAAATTAAAATTGTGCGTGATTTTGCTTTTCTTGGTTGTTTTGCATATTAAATACGGAATTTAAGGGGCACGGCCAAATCCAAATTAGGTGGGGATTTCATTACCCTTCCTAGGCCCCGAAAACCACCGAACTTGCATCCACATTTACCCCCATTAACTAAAAGAAATCTAGAGATGACTCTAAGGACTGTCGCGCTCATTTAGGACAAGAGAGGGCCGTGGGTAATTCATTGCTTATCCGCGTTTTCTTGTGGTGCCTAAGGCGAGTGTGTCTAAGGCTAGTGGTTCTTAATTAGGTCCACTGTAGTGGTGGTTCCTTCCCACTTACCTGGCACTTATCCGGCCACAGGGGGACAAAGAGGCAGTGGAGGATTGATCCTGCGACTTGTCTTTTGGCAGTTAGGAGCGGTCTAGAGCCGGACCTAGGTGACCATTAGATTCTAGGGTTTGTGTGCTGCATTTGGTTGTCGCATCATTTTTTCAAAAATCCGTCCCTTTTCAAAAGCAAACACCGCATTCATTTTACCCCTAATTATAAGCCAACGCTGCCACTTGCACTAACCCTTTTTAGTACAAGATAGGCTGGACACGGGATTCTAGTGCCCGTTTAGTCCGCGTACCTTTTATCGACTCCGAAGTCGATAATTCTCCATTTACCTTTTCTTTACCTACTACCACACCCACACCGATGGATCCGAATCCATCAAACTTCTTTAACCCCAATCTGCCACCGTCCGTTGGTGCGCAGAATCCTCCACACATTTCTCTTCAGGAAAGATGCTATCCACTTAGAGGTCCTCTTTCGACCTGCTTATCCACACCACCAGCCAACGGGGATAATTTTGAAATCAAGCCCCAGTATATCAACCTTCTACCTAAGTATCACGGACTCGAGACCGAGGACGCTTACGTTTTCATTACCAAATTTGAAAACGTATGTGCTATGATGGGTACGTCTCAACTTTCTGTGGATGCAATGCGTCTACGACTTCTTCCTTTTACCTTGTGCGATATAGCCGAGAAGTGGCTATATAACACCACCGCACACTCCATCACAAATTGGGAAGAATTCGTCGCTGCATTCCTAAAGAAATTTTACCCAGTCCAAAGAACGGCTCGAATTCGGAGCGAATTGAACCAATTTGCCCAGCTCCCTACCGAACCATTTTCAAAGTACTTTGAACGTTTCAAGGATCTAATGGTTCAATGTCCTCATCACGGCATCCCGAGATGGGAGCTTTGCCGAATCATCTATGAGGGCAGTAACCCTAGCACGAAACAAAGCCTTGAGAATATGTGTCAGGGTACATTTATGACTAAAGACGATGGGGAAGCCTGGCGATACTTAGAAGAGTTCGCTGAAAAATCACTAATTTGGGAGAGTGGAACCCAACCATTGAATAGGGGTGGCGTACACCAAGTAGATGTGTCCATAGGTGTTAGAGCAGAAATGGCAGCAATGCAAAAGAAGCTCGACGCTATGGAACACAAATTTGCAGCAGCCTCCCTAAACCCGGTATCACTCCCCAAAACTATTTGTGGGTGTTGTTCTGATCCGTCACACTTAACAGAAAAATGTCCTTTAAACTCGGCGTTACAAGGTCAAGAGCATTCTAATGCCGCATTTCAACGACCTCGAAACGATCCATATTCTTCCACGTACAATCAGGGTTGGAGGAACCACCCGAATTTTGCTTGGAACCAAAATCAATCTCAAAACACGGTTCCAAACACAAATAACTTTCAAAGGGCTCTTCCTCCACCACAACAGCAACCCCTTCAACTCACTCAGCACCCCTACCAGTCACAAAATTTCCAAAACCAGGGCAACACTCATGCACAGTCTAATCCTATGCAGTCCTGTTCTGACGATTTCTCTCAATTTACTCAAACCATGAAATCACTTTTATCAAATTTCATGGAGGTTTCGACTGAGGTTAGATCTTCCGTCAATGAGATAAAGAAAAACTCAGCGTCACAAGCTGAGAGTATCAGATCGATGGAAGCTGAAATCGCACGCCTCAAAGCTGAAATGAGTGCGAGAGAAAAAGGGAAACTTCCCTCTCAACCCCTACAGAATCCTGGGCATTACAATGTAAATGCCATTACCACGTTGAGATCGGGAAGAGTGCTGAATAATAATGTCGGGGAAGATATTGATAATACTGAAAATCATGTCAAAACCCCGGCTGAGACCTTTCCACATACACACACTTCTCCTTCTGATCCTTCTTCTTCTACCAAACCACCTTTGCACGAGCCTATTCTCCAGTTCCCTTTAGGCTCAACACCTTCACCCAACCCTTATAGTTCTCCACAGACGGTCCCCACACCTCTTTTGGGATCTTGTCTACCCCCCTTTCCTTCTCCTATGATGGACCCCGCGCTTATTGCGAAAGCACCTTACCCGAACCGGTTAAGGGCTAACAAAACGAGTCCTCATATGGAGAAAATTTTAGAAATGTTCAAACAGGTTAACATCAATATCCCTCTCCTAAATGCAATTCAACAAGTCCCCGCTTATGCGAAGATTTTAAAGGACTTGTGCACTAGGAAGAGGAAGACTCAGGTGCCAAAGAAGGTCTTTATGGCTAATAATATCAGCACTGCTTTTATTCCCCAGCTGCCAAAGAAACGAAAGGACCCAGGATGTCCTACAATATCGATTTCGATTGGGGGTAAAAACATAAATCGTGCTCTTTTAGACCATGGCGCGAGTGTTAACCTGTTACCTTATTCTGTCTATGAGCAACTAGGAATTGGAGAGCTGAAACCTGCTCATTGTACTCTCCAGATGGCGGACCGATCTATCACCAAACCAAGGGGTGAATTAGAGGATGTGTTAATAAAGGTCAGGGAATTTGTTTTCCCTGTAGACTTCATTGTGCTTGACACACATCCTGTAGCAAACCCCCGGGGCCAAATTCCGGTGATTTTAGGTCGTCCTTTCCTTGCCACTTCCAACGCTGTTATAAATTGTAGAAATGGTTCAATGAATTTATCATTTGGAAATATGACCATTGAACTAAATATCTACAGAGTTGGGAGTCAGCCATCAGAACCTAGTGCTCATATTTTAGATGTGTGTTCTGTCCATGAGATCGCTCCCGAAAGTTGTGGAGCCGAGGAACTTTGCTTTACTGATCTCGATGACATTAGCACATCTTTGCTTGATCTTACACTTAGTGAGGACACTACACTTACACTTGAGTCCTGCACTTCTGACTTTTCTCCACCCGAGTCTGTATCTTTCACAGGCTCTGAGCTTCTTTGTAAATCCAAAAATCATTCTATGATCCTTCCTTCGATTATTTCTCCGCCTGAATTAGATCTCAAGGTTTTACCCTCTCACCTTAAATATGCATATCTTGGTGAGAACGAAACTTTACCGGTTATAATTTCCGCTTCCCTTGCATCAGAGCAAGAGAATGCACTTCTATCGGTATTAAGATCTAATAAAGAGGCGTTTGGTTGGAGTATGGCGGACATCAAAGGGATTAGTCCCTTGATAGTCGAACATCATATACATGTGATGGATGATGCCAGACCGACCCGAGAACCACAGAGACGGTTAAATCCCGTCATGAAGGAAGCTGTCATGAAAGAGATCGTCAAATGCTTAGATAGTGGTATTATATACCCGATCTCCGATAGCCAGTGGGTAAGTCCTATACACGTCGTTCCTAAGAAATCTGGCATCACTGTGATCACAAATGAAGTGAATGAGTTGATTCAGACACGCACCCAAACTGGGTGGAGTGTATGCATCGATTATAGAAAACTCAACGCTGCTACGAGGAAAGATCATTTTCCTCTACCATTTATTGATCAAATGCTGGAACGCTTAGCGGAACGACAATACTATTGTTTCATGGATGGTTACTCAGGCTACAATCAGGTCCCCATCGCCAAAAAGGATCAAGATAAAACCACTTTTACTTGTCCTTTTGGTACCTTTGCTTACAGTCGCATGCCCTTCGGGCTATGCAATGCTCCCGCTACCTTTCAGCGGTGTATGATGGGGATATTCTCTGATATGGTAGAGAATTTCCTGGAGATCTTTATGGACGACTTTTCGATTTTTGGAGACTCTTTTTCTGAATGCCTAGCGAATCTGGACGCTGTTCTTACTCTATGCAAAGAGAAGAACTTGACTATGAACTGGGAAAAATGCCACTTTATGGTCCAAGAAGGAATAGTCCTTGGACATGTCATTTCACAGAAGGGCATTGAGGTTGACAGAGCTAAAGTAGATGTCATTCAAAACCTCCCTCATCCCAAAAGCGTCAAAGATATTCGCTCTTTCCTTGGCCATGCTGGATTTTATAGGAGATTCATAAAGGACTTTAGCAAAATTGCTAGACCTTTAACACTACTCCTGGCCAAGGATACAACCTTCCACTTTGACTCGGATTGCGAGACAGCTTTCGACTCACTTAAACACTCACTCACTTCAGCCCCCGTTTTATCATCACCAAACTGGGACTACCCTTTTGAGCTGATGTGTGACGCATCTGATTTTGCAGTAGGTGCTGTCCTTGGACAACACATTGAAAAGATGCCACATGTGATTTACTATGCTAGTAAGACCCTGAATGATGCGCAAATCAATTATACAACCACAGAGAAAGAACTATTAGCGGTTGTATTCGCATTAGAGAAATTCAGGCCTTACTTAATCGGCTCACCTATTGTTGTATATACTGACCATTCCGCTTTAAAACATTTGTTGGCGAAGAAAGATGCCAAAGGTCGACTAATACGTTGGATCCTTCTTTTACAAGAATTCGATCTTGTTATCAAAGATAAGAAAGGATGTGAAAACGTAGTAGCTGACCACCTTTCACGCATCGTTTCTTCCCCTGTGACCCTGCCGATCAATGACTCATTCCCTGATGAACAACTCTTGAGCGTATCCTCTGAACCATGGTTCAGGGATATTGTGAACTATCATGCCACGGGATTGATACCGAGCGATTGGTCTAAACAGGACAAATACCGCTTTCTTTCCCAAGTAAAACACTATTACTGGGATGAGCCTTATTTGTTTAAATATTGTCCTGATCAGATCATTCGCCGGTGCGTCCCGAATGAAGAGTTCAAGAGTATTCTTTCATTTTGTCATGATCAGGCCTGTGGGGGTCACTTTGGTCCAAGAAAAACAGCGGAAAAGGTTTTGCAATCTGGATTTTATTGGCCGACCTTATTCAAGGACGCATTTGAACATTGCAAAACCTGTACACAATGTCAGTATACGGGTAGAATATCCCAGAGGAATGAAATGCCTCAGCAACCCATTCTGGTTGTTGAAATGTTTGATGTTTGGGGCATAGATTTCATGGGTCCTTTTCCCAACTCCTTTGGGAATCTGTACATATTGCTGGCGGTTGATTATGTCTCCAAGTGGGTAGAAGCCATCCCAAGTCGCACTAATGACAAGAAAGTTGTCATTAAGTTCTTGAAAGAGAATATCTTCTCGCGATTTGGACACCCACGCGCTATTATTAGCGATAATGGGACACACTTCTGCAACAGATCTTTCGAGACTCTGATGCGGAAATATTCAATCAACCACCGTCTTTCTACACCCTATCACCCCCAAACAAGCGGGCAGGCTGAGATCTCAAACAGACAAATCAAACTTATCCTGGAGAAAACTGTTGCCAAAAATAGAAAAGACTGGTCGACCAAATTGACGGATGCTCTTTGGGCATTCAGGACTGCATATAAGACCGATCTAGGAATGTCTCCATATAGGATAGTGTTTGGAAAAGCATGTCATCTACCTGTTGAGATAGAACATAAAGCATTGTGGGCTATAAAGGAAATTAATTTTGATCTAAACCTTGCTTGCAACTTTCGGAAGCTGCAACTAAACGAGCTAAGCGAACTCCGCGATGAAGCTTATGATAATGCTGTAATCACAAAGAATAGGACTAAGGTTTTTCACGATAAAAACATTTTGAGGAAAACATTTTTACCTGGTCAACAAGTCCTTCTTTATGATTCACGATTACACCTTCATGCGGGTAAGCTCCGATCTCGTTGGAAGGGACCTTTTGTTGTGCGGTCTGTATACCCGCACGGGGCAGTAGATATTGAAAATGTTAAAAACGGCACTGTTTTCAAAGTAAATGGACATAGATTAAAGCCGTATTTTTCCACTGACCCCACGGAGGAGCTCTTGTTCTTACAAGAGCCATTTTATTTTTGATTAAAATTCCTCCGTCTCACTTTCATGTCCAGTATATCATTGCATCATATTTTGAATGAAGGTGAGTAAATAAAACAAGTTTGGGGGAAGTTCTTCACTTATATGTTTTGCCCCCACTAATAATTCCCCCCAGATTTACAGATTTTTGTAGGTATAACTGTCGGCAACAGTGAGGACACTGTTGAAAACAAGTTTGGGGGAGGTTTGTGCTTATTTTTGCATCATTTGCATATCATCTGCATAAGCACAAAACATTTCTTTCAAAAATCTATAAAAATTGAAAAATTTCAAAACCCATAAAATTTAAAAAATTTCAAATATAAAAATAATTTTAATATTTACACTTTTTTGTATGTAAATAAGATAATGAAAGTTTAGACAGTGAACAATTACATCCATGAGATTGGAAAAATTTTAGAAAACTAAGAAAATTAGAAGTTTTCTTATACGAACTAGTAATAAGTAGTTATGAGCCGTTGTCCCAAGGGTTAGTAAGATGAAGGACGTCACTAATCTGAGGATAAAAATAAGTCTGAAAAATAGTTTCTATTCTGGAAGCCAAACATTTTGAACGTTGCTACCCTGCTATTCGCACTTACACACGTCTTGAAGCCTGGGATAGTAGAGGATACCTTGAAATGCTCTTGTCTTAAAGCCAAAAGTATATAAAAAAAAAAAAATGTGTTTTAAAGTGGTGAGAAAAATGGATACTGGTTTTGTTATCACCAAGGGTAAGAAAAATATATAGCAAAAGGGTGCTTCTTCACCTAGTGCCCCAAGGTCAACTGGTCTGGGTGTCACTGCTATGCCTGAGGTGGTGCAAGACTAGGAAAATACACCAAGTTAGCAAGCACATCAGTAATCGGTCGGTTAGTACCTCAAGAAGTATTAACGGTCGCATGAAAGTGTGTAAGCAATCTCGTTTGCCAAGAAGTACTGAGGTCGAAGGGCAAGAGTATGATAGCTTGAATTGAATTCTCCGGGTGTAGGGATGTCTTTACACACACGCAGGGTGATATGATCGATGTTTGGAATAAAGATAGGAATGAAGAATAAGACGATGTTTTATTGAGGGAGGACGTGATTTCTGACATCTTTTCATGACCATTAAGATAGGGCTCAAGACAACCGAAAAGCTAGCTTAGTTGGAAACTCTAATTTTCAAGGCTTTTCTTTTACAATTCTTGTCTTTAAATGTAATATTCATGATCTTGCTTTTATTTTTGGATTTTGTGGGTGCAATCCGCTGAAAACCCTCAGGAGACAACACTCCTCCTACTAGGGACACCTAGAGGTTTAAAGGCTTGTTGCACGTGCTCAGTGCAATCGTGTTGCCTACGAAAGTGTGCTAGTTAGTTTTTCTCTTTCTTCGTTTTCTCCTTCTCTTTTTAATAAAACATTCTCTCGAGACGATCGAAATTAAGTTTGGGGGTATTTGATCAGTCGAAAATACTGTATATTTTAGCAGGCTATTTCCTTAACATCTGCATACATATAGGAGAGTACGGTATTCATAATTCACATATTAGCTAATTGGTCGCAAAATATCAAATTACATGTATTCGACCTTTAAACCGGAAATTCTAGGGAAATTAACTGCATTGCATTACATAGCATATTTTCTATATCTTGCAACCCCTATTTTGAAGTCTATGCAGGAAAAGAGATACTTGCTCGATCAATACATTGCTCGACCATTACAATTGCTCGTAAACTCATTGAAAGCAAATCTGGTATCAACATAGAAGGGAAACTGCAATTCTAAACATCAAAGGATAACCCATACAGCAGTACCAAGCTACTGAAGAAAGAACAGATCCCAAGTCCACCAATGTGCGGCGGAAGGGCGGCCAAAGCCTACCTTACGCGGCGGTTGCGCGGTGGATACAGGGAGTCAGCTCCACGAATTGCACCACAACTCCTGTGTTAGTACCTGCAGCTCAAAAATGCATACAAAAGTCCAGAAGAGTCCAGACACTTCCACCAGATCATCAAGCTCCTAAACTAGCCTAAAACTTCTAGAACATTCCCAAACCCTTGCTTAAACCCTAAGCTAAACCCCAACAAACTTGGCCAACAAACTTTGGGAGGGAAAGTCTAATTCAAACCTAAACCTAGGTCTATAAATAAGACCCTAGGCTCACTCATTTATCATCTTGGAAATCTTGGAAAATCTTGATTCAATCTTGGAGAGTGATAGATTCAACCCATTTTTTGTTTAGCCATTCTCTTTCTCCATCTTCTTCTTCCTCAAGATTAGTGAGAAATCTTGTAGGAAACCCTAACCCTAGATCCAACCACAATTCAAGATCTTGAGTGCAAGCCAAGCAAGATTCCTTCAACCCTTTTATGAGCCGAGCCGATCTTCCATCGGGCAAGAGATCCCAAGTAGATCCACGATCCACGGAGTCGAGCGAAGCCGAGTCAACGATCGATTTTCTTTCTTCTTGTAGATCTTGAAAGATTGTATTGAAATTGTTGATGAAATAAAAGGTGATATTTTCTTCTATCTTGTTTCTTTTAAATTCCGCATCATGTTATCTTTACTGTTCTTGAATATTGTCTATGTGGTGATGCGTGAGTAAAACTCCGCTCGTTAAGGAGTCGAAACGATCTTTAGTATGATGATGTAGCAAATTTATAATCAATTCTTGAATCCCACGAGTGTGTAAACCCTAGCAAAGTTCAAGAATCGACAACCCAATTTGATGCGATGCTTTCTTGATCAACATCGCTCGAGATTGGGGTGATCCGATCGCTTCTTGAAATTGCTAGAGGCTAGAATATAAATGGTATCCTCAAAAGAGCAAGGGTTAAGAGATGAAACCCTAATTTCATCAAGAAAACCCTAACTCGCGTCGATAACCATTGATCTAGTATAAACTCTTCGAAGGACAAGAATACGAAATATTGTAGACTACAACACATCTAAAGATCCTATCGATTCCTACGAGCTTCTTTATCATTCTTGATTGTAGTTTGGAAAATACCCTTGAAACCCGATTCTTGTTGTTTATAGTTCTTGATTCTTTAGTAAAGATTAGTGACACACGAATACAATTCAATCTTGAATCGAGTTTTCTCTTATTGTTGCTTAACATTTCATTTCGAACAAATAAAATAAAAACGAATCTCGAGATCCCTGAGGACGATCCGCACTCATTCATTAACTTCAACTGACACCGTTGTTTGATTGCGGTCAAATATTTTTGGTTGTGATTTCTTTACTATTTGATACTTTTACATCCAAGAAAATAATTCGATCACCTGTCTCGATATTGTCTCGACTAGGAACATTTGAAGGATGTGCTTGTGGACTACCCAGGTCCCAGTAGTATGATCCGCATCATAGTCCTAGTAGTCAAGCCTACATCCTAAAGGCTTTATCAACATGTATATGAGAGACAGTATAATAATACCAGTGTACATGTTAAGATAAAGGCGACCAGATAGCATACTATCATGTCGAGCAAGAAAGTCCTCCAAATATATGTCCAAGCATCCACTATATCATACAATAATGGCCTCTAGGGCATACATATCAGTAACAAAATAATGCTACTATATTGTTTGTTTTATTCCATATTTCATATAGAGAAATCTGGGAGTGTTCTAGTATTGCTTTAACAATGTTTTCGATATTTATGATACAGTTTTTCGTATTTCTATACCTTGACTGAATTATTGACATCTGTACATTATGGTCAGGGGTATTTGGTCGTATTTGGAGTAAGTGAGCTATAGGTTATAACCTATATGCGCTTAGCTCGTTGAATTGCTTTTTGATGTGATTTTTACGCTGATGTGTTATAACTACGATTGTAGGTGCGATCGCGGAGATTTCCGAGACGAAAAGGACAGGCAAAGCAACCATAGATTCCGATTAGCTTGACAAGTTGGTGAGTAGATTTATATCTACGGGAGAAGTCGGGTGGATGGTGTATAGCACCCCCGCAACCACTTATATAGAATAGTTATGATATAATTAGTGTAAAGTGATATGTTAGCTAACTTGTTGCATTATATTAGTGTATGGTAAGAACCTAGTAGATTTCATATGATTATGGTTATACCGGGATATATGGTTATCGTGATATACGTATGTGACGATAGATCCGTACGATATGGATATGAGATTGGATGGATATAGTATGAGGAAATCATACCGTACTTGTGATGACGAGGATAGTGTGCCGAATACGACCAAGTATCATTTGGATTCGTGGAGTTATGAGTTATCCCGACTTGGGATATTACGATTGGTTGAGCTATACTCTTTTAAAAACCAACGATTCGTTTTCACTTTTAAATGATAAATGACAAGGATGCGATGCTATTTCCAAAATGAATATCTATTTTAACTTAATGCAGCTTCCTTATTTCAAAATATTGTTTCGTTCCATTTTCATTGATAATGGTACAGCTCATAGCAATTAGTTACGTTTAATAATTACACGATACACTTATATTTCCTTTATATGTTCACGATATGCTTACCGATTATATACGTTCTCTTTTATAAGAACACACCGATAGAACACTGCACAACTACCAATGAGTACTATGTTGCACGAGCATAAACGCATATACTACATTACACCTCATTGGTACTGCCATGATATTGTAGGACCGTATACCACGTGATGTCTATATAAATGCTGATACGATGCGTTATGAATTCTCTATATTCAGTGAATTGGGTTGTATTTATATTCTATGGATATGGGTAGAATTACATTATGCTATAAACACTTATAAAACATTTGTATAAATACTAATGATTGCCATGCTGCACGAGCACAAACGTGTATGCTACACTACACATCATTAGTATTGCCATGACACAGTAGAACTGTTTCGATTATTTGCACGACTGACTGTATTTATGTACGATGTCTTTATTACCTGTATTATTTTCGAATACCATTACCATGAGTATTCGTATTTGATTGTTATGAGTTTTTATGATATTTTTACCTTCGATGATATATATCAATGGTATGGGATGCTGATATATATATATATATACATACATATATATATATATATATATATATTGATTGATTAATTATACCATCAGAAAGATATATGCAATTATTATTCTACTTTACTTGATATTTTCTGGATACGATGAGTTGACGTCCACCATGAGCTTGATGTTTTCTGATTTGATTTTATTCCGAACCGAGTGGGGGAGCTATACAGTTATGGACATGCTATATATCCGGACTGAGTGTGGGAGTATACAGTCGGATACATGGTGGACTCGGTCGAGACCGAGGGGCAGGAAAGCCGCGATTGAGGCAGGGAGCCTAGCGAGGATACTCGATACCGGAGATAGATGTCAGCACGGCGGATATCCAGGCGATACTGACCGGGGCTAGGGATATCGAGGGGCGACCGATCTGATGAGACGTTGTCGACGATATCTAGATTTACGTGTCGGTGAAGGACACGAGAGATTTGATGATTTAGAGTGTCGATACTGGACACCCATATATTGATGTTTTGCGATCATTCGAGATACGCCGTTATACTATATGCGATATAATAGTCGATCAGGACTGATCCAGGGGACAGTACCTGAATACTATTTTACCTGTTGATATAGATAAAAGGGTTTCTAAACGAGCTATAGTCTCATTATTTTGACGTGTCTATGATGACACAATGATCTTTTAAACAGTAAACCTCTTAAAACTCTTTACTAAACAGCGAGACGTATATCTTAAATAAAATACATATTATACTTCATACTATTACGTCTGCTTCTTATGCCGTGACATAAGTATCCCGCGGCTATTTTAAAAAGGGGTTTTACATACAGATTTCGGCTACCTTATAGGTTTATACCTGGATGCATGTTATATATATATGAGATGATATATTTTGGGTTTACGTGATGGATAGTGTTACATTTATAGTATTTATGCATTATTTATATATTAGTACAGGATATGATAATACTATACTTTATAACCTAGGTATATCGTTATGCATTTTGATTTCGACCTCGCGATATACTTTTATTCACTGAGTTGGTAACTCACTCCCGTTGTGCCCCAGTTTCTTGCAGGATATACCGCTCGGATCATCAGCGGCTTGTGGCACACTCTTTTCTTCGGTGATTGCTTTGGTAGATGGGCTACTGTAGTATCATACCCATATATATATATATATATATATATATATATATATATATATATATATATGTTCTTTTGTATCTAGTTAAAACTCCATCGACCTAGAACTTTTATATTGTGGACTTAGAAGTGAAACTTAGAGTTTATGTGTTTTTGGGCATCGCACTCGTTGGAATCGACTCTTTTATACTTGTTGGTTTTGTTTTGCTTTTCTTTTTTCGCCATTGGGCATTCTATATTATCTGCGTAGTTGCTCCGACGTTTGGGCATGGAAACTAGCTCCCGTTGGGATGATTTATATATTATTATGCTTGTATCGGGTTTTATTCAAAAATTACAAAGGATATGCTGCCGATTTTTTTTAAACGTCATAGAAGCTTTTCAAACACATTTATTTAGATTTTAATGACTATTTTTAAAACTGATTCCATCTTATGACTATTTTTAAAATTTCACCTCCATTATTTGTTGGAGATAGTGCCCTCAGAGTCAATTATTGGATCGCAGGCACGTGATTACAATGATTGAGGGAGGACCCATGCCGATAGGATAGTCTTACTCAAGATGATAGTATGCTATCTGGTTTATCTTTATCATCGTGTACTGCTTTAGGTGACCTTACAGGTCACTATTGTGCGTTGATAGAGCCCTTAGGATTCTTGCTTGACGGCCAGCAGTATGATGGCGATCATATACGTGGGAGCTGGGGTCTATAAGCACATCCTTAAAAGGTCCCTAGTCGTGGGAGTTTCGAGACAGGGCATCGATACTCCAGAGTAAACTAGTGTATAAAGTCGAGACCCCGACGAGGGGCGGTGACCGGTCTCACATGCCACTGGTGTCAGTTGGTTCACCTAAGATGTATACAGGTGCTCATTGGGTTATGAGTACACCGGACTGGACTCGCCGGGAACATGCTAGTTGGTCTTATACCTGACGTCAGATAGCGGTTCCCTGGTGACATGTGTACAGGTTAGTTCATCGACCTGAGATCGTCATTTGTCTTGTGTGAGTTCCTACTGTACTTTGATTACTACCCTACCACGACTCAAAGGAGTCGTGCAAACAGGTTTTAGTTAGGTACAGTCCCGAGCCACATGAAGGCAGTGAGCGGATCTGCAGGGGTTCGTCTCTCCCGGTATTGGGGGTGAGATCGCGCTGTGTCTAGGAGAGCCATTACACAAAGCCATCGGCCGAGGCAGGAGATTTACTGGTAGGTATTACAGTAGTATCTCAGGGTGTTCTGGGCTACACTCCGACACGACTTGTACCGCTTTTGGGGGTCTGACTTTTACCAACCCCCTAGGCCCGCCATACGATACTCATAGACGAACGGACCGGACTGTACAGATATTGTCACTGACAGGCTCAGTAGGGTGTCAGGATGAGTTCGCTCATCGATGTCCCTTTTGGTCAATACCTGGTAGCCCGTTACGTATGGCTAATACCTCTGACGTGCTTGTGGTTAAATCTACAGCCAAAGTGTTGACGGGTCTTTAGAGTCCCCCACAGACCGTTTCTCAAGTTTCGGGCGAAACGCTATAGAGGCCGTATGGAGATATGGCAGGGTTCGATCATGTACGTGCGGTATTGCACGGAACATGATCGGACGGATAATACTAGCGGGCTTTGGTTTAAGCCGGATCCTAGTATTGTACAGTGTAGATTTTGTCTTATTGCATTTGTATTCGGTCGGAATACAAATGCGGGTATGTATATACAGTAGCGGGGTTTTCCTGTAATTTATTACGGGATCGTTTTTCTGAAGTTGCCAGTTTGCTTTCCGTTTCGGCCATTTTCCTTTGTTTCTTTCCTTGGCTGAAAATTGGTGGAGGAGGGCTTATTTGCAAATGTGCAAATTAGCATTGTGGAGGGGGGTCTTTGTACATTGTTGCTTCATGATTGAGGTTGACTCCTTTGGTTCATGATTGCTTGACTTTGTGATGAGATGGTTGTTTATGAGTGGATTTTTTTGTGATCATGATATTTCATCATCATCACCTTTTCTCTCTCTTGCATTATGATTGATTCACTCCCTCCCTCACTCTTAATCAAGTTTGGCCGGCCATTCTTGGAGTGGGCTGTCCAAAAATTTGAGAGGAGAAAATTGCTCCTTCTTGCTTGCAAAAATTCCCTTAGCATCACAAAATTCACATCTCCTTCCACTTCCAAATGGCAACTTCATACCCGCGAGAGACAAACCCTCCTACACTTCATCTACAGTATTCTTGGACACGTCGACTCGCCAACTTCGTGCCCGAGTTGCCTCAGTCCAGAGGTGGGAGCCCGTTAAAGAACCCGGCGATGTGGTGCCCTTCCGACGAGGAGATGAAGACCGGAGATTCCGCGGGGAGATCGGGACGACGACGAGAAGACCGAAGGACACGGATCGCTCGGTATATCTCTCTACCCCTTCTCTAGTTCGCTAGCAGTAGGTTAATGGTCTGATCCGGGATTTATAGTCCGCGGTAGCGCCGGTTTCTTGTTTAAAGAAAAAAATTTATTCCGCATTTTGGCCTCGTTCTGACTGCCGGGGCGCTGCCGTGGCCTAACATAGTATCAGAGCCAGGCCATTAACCTAGTCTAGCTTGCTCTAGCGTGTTTAAAAGTTCGATCGAACAAAATTCCAAAACCGCGTTTCCATTTGCATCAGTTTCTGTCGTTTTTTTACAGTGGTCAAATTTTTTTTCAGTGTATTGCAGAAATTCAAGCAGGGTATTTTATGAGTTCTGTAAAAATCTGGTCGCCTAATGTTGCCTTTCCACCGCGGAACCGCGGCCAAACCCATGCATTGGCCGCGGTTCCGCGGCCATTCTATGTCCTTGCTGCACCAAATTTGTACAGAGGCTCTCTGGCAGGGAAATTGGGGTTTTAGAATGTTCTGTTTGGGCCCAGATATATTTTGAGTGCTACAGTTGTGCTTGGGGCCCACTTCGGGAAATTTAGTCGATCGAAAATTTTAAACATGTTAGTTCACAGTATTTACATTATATCTGCGACCGTGAATGTCACTTGATCGGTAAATCCTGTCTAACTGCTATAGCCCTTTTAGACGGATTTGCGAACGTGACATTCACGTTGATGTTCTGTGTTGTGCTGTGATGTTGCGGATTGGTCGTGGGGATAGCCTGGATGCAATGGTAGTACAGTTTGGTTATTTATGTACATTTTATATTGCGGGGCGAGCGTCCGACATGTGGACAGCCGTCACTGCCTGTTTGTATATTATTCTTTTGGGGCACGACCGGGCTGAGGTCGATGTACCCGTTGTATGTATATTTTACTTTCTGTACTAGGATTACCCCACGGAGGGGTGCACGGATAGCCGGGTTCTAGAGGGCAACGGGCCCGCATCTCATGGCGTTGAGACGGAGGGAGATTTACTCTAGAATTAGCGGGCTATTCACCGCACTCGTAGGGGGTACAGGTTGACCCAGGAGGGGTGCCCAAGTTACCGGATTCCGTGAAGTGCTGGGTGGTCCATTCACGTTGTTGAAGGGGGCTGCCTCGCTTCAGGTTTTGGCGGGTAACTTGCCGCGCCCGTAGGGGTCTAGGATTTCATTGCACAGGCTATCCACATGACCAGGGGAACGTCGGGTTTCAGTAGCGGCTCTATGAAACCCGGGGATCCCAGATATCTGTATTGTTCTGTGATGCTTATTACATTTATGTGATGTTGCATTTTATCACACCTTGAGCGAATATTATATATTGATATATATACTAGTAGATGTTGTATATGTTTTGCATCCGCGCTAGTACAGTCCCCGCTCTGTCGTTAGTTAAGTAACCTAACGGGTAATGACGGGACCCAGTGGCGAATGTAGATGGCATATACGTACATCATTATTTTCGTTCTTTATTGGTGTGATCAATTGATGGGACTGCGTTGATTCGGATCAATGCAAGCTAAACAAACCTATTCTGATGTTGTTGGAACAATTTTTCAAAAAGCTGTTATTGCAAGGACGTTCTCTTTTGTTTTGCACAGTGGTATTCGGTTATGAATATCCAGCACCTGAGTCGACGAGGCAAGGGCCGAGATCCCTTCACCGGGAGTGACCCCTTGGACAGAAGTTTGCATCAGGGCAATAACTTCACTATAGTCGATTACTTTTGCTTTGCATCGTGGTATTCAGTTGGAATATCCTGCACCTCATTCTACGGGGAAAGAGCCGAGATCCCTTCACCGGGAGTGACCTCTTTAGCAAAGGTTTTCGTCACTATATTTTTATAAAAAAGGCTATGCAGTTCCTTCAACGATATCAAGTTCATTACGTTAAAAGTTTTTCGCCAAAAACTAGACGTAGCCCTCCGTCATTTCTTACAAGCATTACTTAGTATTCATGCTGCGTTTGTTGACTGTGTCAAGGCGTAGTGTACGGTAGCTAAGTAGTGTTCGTTTGTGGCATATTAATGGGATTGGTTAGGACAGTCGTGCGGCCTTGTTGACTGTGTCAAGGGCTTGTACGGGTGGGTTTAATGCAATCCAGGATAATGACGGGTTGAACTTGACTAGGACTCTTTGATTTGTTGACTGTGTCAAGGTCACTTAGGTCCTAGGGGTAAAAATCACATCGGGAGTTTTTAAAGAAACTGAAACTTGCCAGGAATGCGCATACCTTCTGGAGTGTGATAGCGTGGGTGGATTCCGTCACGTTATCATGTGATGATAGTTGGATCCCGATTCCCACTGATGAGTTGGTTTACTCCTCGGGTGATCCCGACTAATTCTTCTTTCAGGTTTGGAGGAGAATTTGACGTTACAGTGGGAGGTTTCCTGATTAGATAAATTGGTAACCATTTTGATCTAGGTTAGAGTGCACGCTGAGTGTTTCTTTTCTCTCTCTCTTTGGCAGCGACCATGACCCGACCCTAGACTATGACTCAGTGACCAAGTTGACCGAACCTTCTTAAACACTGGCTTTTGGATTGTCAAAGTTGCATACCTCATTGCCACTCCTACTTTTACCCTTTTCTCCAGGACACCCCGTATTATTACGAACGTCCACTTCCATTGGATAAAACCATCGTATGGTTATATACGAACTCGAAGGAATTTATTCGAGGACGGTTTTCGGTTCTGGAGAAAACGAATATGACTATTCAGTTGTCTTTTCCTTTTACCTTTTCTCAGGTTGCGAGTGCCCCTTAGATTAGGGGATAGTACACCTATTACGCAAATTGGATGGTCTTCTTCCAAACCATAGGCAGGTGCCGACCGGTAGGGAATGAAGAAAACCAATTAGCCTAACGATGGTGTACAGAAGGTATTATGTAAAGACAAATAAAGGGATTAGAAGGAGGGAAAAGTAAATTGCGACTGTTATTCACGACCAAACCAAGTATTTCTTCGCCAATCCTACATCACCTTTGTATTTCTCCAGAACACTCCGTATCACTACGAAGATCCACAGTTTATTGGATATTCCATCGTATGGTTATATACGAACTCGAAAGGAACTTGTTCCAGTTCGGGGGTGGATTCTGGTTCAGGAGAAATAGGAATAAGGTTTATTCAGTTGTCTTTTATCTTCACCTTCTCTCGCATTGCGAGTGTTCCTAGGATTAGGACAGTACACCCATTATGCTTATTGGATAGTCTTCTTCCAAACCATAGGCTGGTGCCAAGCGGTAGGGAAGGAAGAAAACCATTTGGCCTAAAGGGGTGTACAGAAGGTAATGACTAAAGACATATGAAGGGATGTGGAGAGATGGCATAGAAATATACGGTTACAGTTGTGAATCTGGATAATAGAAGAGGCATTACTAGGAATACTAGGATACCCCTACGAAACATTTCAATATTTCAGTTTCACTATGTACTGTTAAAAGAAAACTGATTTCCCAATTAGTCCTTACTCCAGGGTATGTATTTACCAGGTATGATTCTCACATCTGTATGGTTTTACAGATGATGAGTGGGAGTAAGTTATTGGGAATTAAGTGATCATCCTCATTATATCAGAATTCGTTGTAATTGGTGATATTTGAGGAAATCGCCTGGGTAGTTTGCCGGACGACAAATATTTGGTTTTGAATATCCGCTACTATGCACCAATTTCAAATTGATATATCTGTACTTCTATTTTTATAGAGTGAGATATACCTTTTTGAAGTTATGTCCATGACATTTACCTATATCAGTAGATGATTAGGTAAGGAGCATTAAACAGCGGTGTAATTCTTCTTAACCATAAGTACAGTTTTCAACCTACGACACACAGGGTTTGAGTTATTAGACTCAGGGGACTTATACAGAGTATTGTATGTTGTCCAGTGTCCATTAGAACAGAGGGGTTGTTCCTCGTACTATATTCGGTTTACTTATGACTTCTCCAGTTCTTAGATAAGTGTTTCGTAGAAACACAAGGTCTGAGTTTTGAGAAGTTATAGGTATAAGAGTAAAGTATAGAACCAGGTATTGCAAGTATCGGGATTCTTCAAGGTGATCGAAGATGTAGATACTTGTGTATGGTATTCAGTTAATAGTTTTGAGAAACTTGTTTCTCTTTCAGGTTACTCATAATTGGAAGCACTCCTAAGCTGAGTAACGCTGATCGACCTCTTTCCATTTAGTTGACATGCACTGGAGACAGCTGCATGATTTGAATCTGGTTCAATTAAATCAGTGCCTCTGTTTCTGTATTGGATATAGAACAGTTCATATCTTGACATTGTTAAGGTACGGGGCGTTGTCCAGCTTATGCTTAAAACCAGACTCTGGACAACTCAAGGCACGTTTCTGTAATGGTTGTTTGTGGGTTGACTCGGGCTATGACGAGGGTTGACTTTCTACCATCTGGAAGATCAATAGTGATATTGTTCTTGACTCGCCACAGTTTTAATAAAAATAGATTTTTTCAGAAAACGGTAGTGGGAGTATGGTAGAACTAGAAGTGATTCCAAAACCGCAAACGATTACTGAAAATTTGATAAGAACCTAAAGATTCAATCTGGTTTGACATTCCATTGGCCACTCCACAGATAAGGTGGGTAACCTCAGGTACCCGAGAGGTACTCCGGTAGCCTCAAGGACGGTGGCAGGGAGGTTCTTGTTTACCCAGACTTGCCATTGCTGTTGTTCCAGGCTGCGAGACCCGGAAGGAGGATGAGTATAGCGTCGTTCTAAACTACATTTAGAAGTGTACGTGTATATGACTCTGCCAGAGGGTTGTCGTAGTCAATGGGAGCAGCGAAAGCATTGGTGGACAAGTTGCTTATGTCTATTTATAGACTAAAGCAGATGTAGCGGAGATAGATCATCTATTTCTGATATGACAGCCATAGGTTTGACTTCATCAGAATAGGGGATGGATCTGTTAAGAAGGTAGTAGGGTGTAATGTCCTGGTATTTGGATGACATACACAGAGTAGGAAGTGAAATTTCTATACTACGATCGGTTATACTTTGGTTGTCACACAGTAGTTTCTCCACAATGGACTTGGATATTATATCAGACATTCTGGTTACTAGATCTATGGTTTTAGATCTAGATTTGGATAGTTTCCCAATCTGGGTACTTAGACAGCATTCTAAAGGTGTTTTAGAATGGACGACTCCTGGCACGGTAGTATACCTGCAGGTGATGGAGTCATCCTCTCTAAAGGTGTCTTACAGACTAAAGGGGAGAGGGATGTGCATGATTGGCAGATCACTTGCTTAGGCAATTGAGTCAATCATGAGATGTCAAGTACCACACCAAATGTTGTTTTTGCAGTAGATGCAATAAGTTGATAATAATCCAATCCTGAAAAACCAATCGGAAGCAGTTTTAGAACATAAGTGGATGTTCTAGGGATATGATAACGACAGCCTCATTCGGGAGACGGTTATCGTTCCAAGCTTCCAAGGTGACCTGGATGACAGAGTGGCTGTCAGAGTTATAGTTTTCCCTCTGACGAGGGGCAGTATTTTGGACAGGTGGTCCAGGCGGATACTGAGGGAGGCATGGCGCAGGATACTGATTAAGTTCAGTTGACGATACAGTCTAAGAAGTTTGGATTTGGAGTTCATTTATGAACTAGGTCCCATCAAACATCCAGACATATTCTAAGACAGGTATTGCTCATTTCGGAAGATGGGTTTCTCCGCGAACTTGAGATAAAGAGAGACATAGAAAGAAACATTAGGGCGGATCCACTCACTGAGGCTATTCCTCGAACGCAATAGTATCGCAAACGGGTTTTATGAGACTGATTAGTAGAGGAGTTGGGTGTTCGGTATCACACGGGCTGTGAGTATGCAACATCGCAATAATTATCCTTGAGTACAAGTGGGAGATTGTTGGAGATAGTGCCCTCAGAGTCAATTATTGGATCGCTGGCACGTGATTACAATGATTGAGGGAGGACCTATGCCGATAGGATAGTCTTACTCAAGATGATAGTATGCTATCTGGTTTATCTTTATCATCGTGTACTGCTTTAGGTGACCTTACAGGTCACTATTGCGCGTTGATAGAGCCCTTAGGATTTTTGCTTAACGGCCAGCAGTATGATGGCGATCATATACGTGGGAGCTGGGGTCTATAAGCACATCCTTAAAAGGTCCCTAGTCGTGGGAGTTTCGAGACAGGGCATCGATACTCCAGAGTAGACTAGTGTATACAGTCGAGACCCCGACGAGGGGCGGTGGCCGGTCTCACATGCGGCTGGTGTCAGTTGGTTCACCTAAGATGTATACAGGTGCTCATTGGGTTATGAGTACACCGGACTGGACTCGCCGGGAATATGCTAGTTGGTCTTATACCTGACGTCAGATAGCAGTTCCCTGGTGACATGTGTACAGGTAAGTTCATCGACCTGAGATCGTCATTTGTCTCGTGTGAGTTCCCACTGTACTTTGATTACTACCCTACCACGGCTCAAAGGATTCGTGCAAACAGGTTTTAGTTGGGTACAGTCCCGAGCCATATGGAGGCAGTGAGCGAATCTGCAGGGGTTCGTCTCTCCCGGTATTGGGGGTGAGATCGCGCTGTGTCTAGGAGAGCCATTACACAAAGCCCTCGTCCGAGGCAGGAGATTTACTGGTAAGTATTCCAGTAGTATCTCAGGGTGTTCTGGGCTACACTCCGACACGACTTGTACCGCTTTTGGGGGTCTGACTTTTACCAACCCCCTAGGCCCGCCATGCGATACTCATAGACGAATGGACCGGACTGTACGGATATTGTCACTGACAGGCTCAGTAGGGTGTCAGGATGAGTTCGCTTATCGACGTCCCTTTTGGTCAATACCTGGTAGCCCGTTACGTATGGCTAATACCTCTGACGTGCTTGTGGTTAAATCCACAGCCAAAGTGTTGACGAGTCTTTAGAGTCCCCCGCAGACCGTTTCTCAAGTTTCGGGCGAAACGCTGTAGAGGCCGTATGGAGATATGGCAGGGTTCGATCATGTACGTGCGGTATTGCACGGAACATGATCGGACGGATAATACTAGCGGGATTTGGTTTAAGTCGGATCCTAGTATTGTACAGTGTAGATTTTGTCTCATTGCATTTGTATTCGGTCGGAATACAAATGCGGGTATGTATATACAGTAGCGGGTTTTTCCTGTAATTTATTACGGGATCGTTTTTCTGAAGTTGCCAGTTTGCTTTCCGTTTCGGCCATTTTCCTTTGTTTCTTTCCTTGGCTGAAAATTGGTGGAGGATGGCTTATTTGCAAATGTGCAAATTAGCATTGTGGAGGGGGGTCTTTGTACATTGTTGCTTCATGATTGAGGTTGACTCCTTTGGTTCATGATTGCTTGACTTTGTGATGAGATGGTTGTTTATGAGTGGATTTTTTTGTGATCATGATATTTCATCATCATCACCTTTTCTCTCTCTTGCATTATGATTGATTCACTCCCTCCCTCACTCTCAATCAAGTTTGGCCGGCCATTCTTGGAGTGGGCTGTCCAAAAATTTGAGAGGAGAAAATTGCTCCTTCTTGCTTGCAAAAATTCCCTTAGCATCACAAAATTCACATCTCCTTCCACTTCTAAATGGCAACTTCATACCCGCGAGAGACAAACCCTCCTACACTTCATCTACAGTATTCTTGGATACGTCGACTCGCCAACTTCGTGCCCGAGTTGCCTCGGTCCAGAGGTGGGAGCCCGTTAAAGAACCCGGCGATGTGGTGCCCTTCCGACGAGGAGATGAAGACCGGAGATTCCGCGGGGAGATCGGGACGACGACGAGAAGACCGAAGGACACGGATCGCTCGGTATATCTCTATACCCCTTCTCTAGTTCGCTAGCAGTAGGTTAATGGTCCAATCCGGGATTTATAGTCCGCGGTAGCGCCGGTTTCTTGTTTAAAGAAAAAATTTGATTCCGCATTTTAGCCTCGTTCTGACGGCCGAGGCGCTGCCGTGGCCTAACATTATTTTCGTAAAAAGGTTTAGATTCCGGGCTTTTGGCTTATTTGGATCGCGTCGACGTCTTTAGACGTCACGTGATTTAAGTGCCAGTCACGTGCCACTTTTGGGTCGTGACATTATTTTACCATCGCAGCAATCGGGTTGTTTTGTGGGAAATACCGGGCATTTTACACAGCACCTATCACTTTGTGATACTGATGGAGTATCTTCTTCATATACGAAGGAACGAAATATCACGTCATTCCTTCTGCCGAGTGTTCTTCTTTCTTGACTTGGGGGGTTTTTCCCCTCATCAACTAATTCAGAGTGGATCATGGATTTCAACTCCCTCCCAGGGTTTTTTGGTTCAAGTTGGATATTCCATTTGATTGCAGGACCCGCTTGTAAGTCCCTTGATATCTTTTCTGTTCTTTGAGAAGAAAAGACTGTCTCACGTAGAGATTCTTCCGCCAGTGTGTGGATTTCACTTCCCTCCCAGGTTTTTTTTTATTGAAGTGAGATATTCTATTTGATTGCAGGACCCGCTTGTAGGTCCCTTAATATCCTTTCTGTTCTTTGAGAAGAAAGGACCATCTCATGTAGAGATTCTTTTGCTAGTGAGGAATATACCCCCTGTGTATATTTCAGGGGGGTGCAAGTACTCACACGGTCGCTATTTTGGCGATAGGTTGCTTTAGAGCAACTCAATTTTGTTGAACGTTAGTGACAAACGCCACCTTGCCTTTTCTTTTCATTCATCTTCATCGGATGAGGAAGGGACTTGACTCATCTTATCTAATCGAGACATTTTATCCATGAGTTTTTAGAAGGTCGACGGCTAAATGGGCCATATATAGGAACACCTTTGAATTTGGGTCAAGAGTGGCTATGAACATTCCCACGGCTGCAGCTTCGTCGATGCGTTGCTCGCATTTTGACCAAAGATTTCGCCATCAGGTAACATATTGAACCCAAGTCTCATTCGGTTCAACCCTTTCGTTGACCAACGCCGCCACTGTGGTGTGTTTATTTACACTAGCGAATCTCTGACAGAAGAGCATCTCCATTTGTTCGAAAGTGTTCACGGAGTTATTTGGGAGTTCCGCATACCATTCGAAGGCAATGCCTGCCAGACTGCTGACGGACTGTCGAAGGAGCAGTATATCGTTTCCTTCAGTGTCGCCGCACATGGATTTAAAATGCGCGATGTGCTGCCGAGTATTCCCGGTTCCTTTGTATATATAGAGCGTCGGAAACATGTATTCTGGCGGGTACTGTATTTGATCGTACCAGGCCGGATATGGTCGATCAGTCTTGATTGACCTATTTGCAGCTTTACTGACATAGTGAGCTTTGATTTGCTGAGCAATGTATGCGTCTAGCTTTGCTTTTGGGATCATTTCCTCCTCAGCCATTGATGGGGCTTGCAGAGAATTTGAAATGTCACCCTTGTCTTTAAGAGAGACTACCGGCGGTTCATCTGCCAATGATTCTAATTAGACTATCATTCCATCCATATTCTGGATTAGAAGAGCTATCTGGTTCAATTTAGTGGACATTTCTGCCACTTCTTCATCTCTTTTTATGAGAGCGCGGTTTAGGAAGTCAACATCCAACTCCTGCCCTATTCTTTCTCCAGATGCGTCTTCGGGATTTTTCTTAGACGACGGATTAGCGAGTGTTGCCGCCTGAGCAAGCATCTACTACAACTTTTCACTTTGCAGTTGAGCTTTAGTCGGAGACCTAGTATGCGGTCCATGGCTAGTATAAGTGTGACCTTCGTCTTTGGAGTTCATCATGTAGACTGTGTGAACTACTATGCCCCCAGGCTTAGGGCGTTTGGAGTTTTGACCCTCGGAGTTTGCCTCGAGCACTTGGGCTTTATCAGGCCTTTCTTTTTTGTGAGAAGCTGCTTTAGGAGGAGCCATCATATCAAGACCTGCCTTGGGATGAGTCCTCTTGTATTTGAATGGGGATTCGTCAAAATTTGGTTGGCGTTTAGGGGAAGAGTCGTGGTTGACGACTGAGTCCTTCACCTTCTTCCACACATTATATATAAATGAGGAGAGATTCCACATAGAGTGAACTAGCTTATGTTCTGCTTGGATCTCCATGGGCTGCGGAGACCTTTTGAGTGCTGCAGTGGGAGAATTTTGTCCGACCCTTCGCAGCAGTTCAAAACTGTTCCCGGTTGGAACAGCAGTATTCACCTTTGGAGTTGAAGTGGGTGGAGTCAACACGAACGGAGAATTGCTCCTAGCTTGTTTGTATGACGTCGATATCGACATCGACCATTTCTTACGGCCAGAATTTGATTAGCTTCAGGATTTTGCTGAGCCTGCCCCCTGTTTCCTTTGAGAGCTTGAATATTGTGCCCCCTGCGTCGACCTTGGTCTTTAGCAGGTGTCAGTTGTTTGAGGCCTGATTCCGTCAACAAAGCTGAAGTTGGAGGATCCGGTCCATGGAAGACAGACTTCTTCTGGGCTTCCACCTTTGGCGTTGAGGTACCGAGGGTAAAAGATGGGAGTATAGACCCAAAGATAAGCCCATTGATTTTTTGAAGAGCTGGATTGCAGAGATTTGAGACTGCAAGTGGCTCATATTTGACTCCATCAGATGTGACAGAGCCGGAGTTGCTATGAGTGGAAGCAAACACCATTCTACATAGAGATGAAACGCCAGCTACAGTATCTCATCACCTAAGGGCAACTACAAACATATATACCATGATTATTTGATCGCGGAAAAACACGACACGAAGTGTAGAGTGGAAAGAGGAAGAGCTCCCACCGGGCGTGCCAAAATCTGTTTACCACAGAAGACCGGACTGAGACGTTGTAAACGTCTAGCCTAAATTTGGGGGCAAACGCTATTTAGACATATCCATCCACCTCTCCGAAAATACCAAGTTAATTTATGACACCGTATATCGGAGGTTTGGATAAATACGACCGTTGTAGCAGATTTTATCAGATTCCCCCTCATTTGTGAAGGTTTTTTTTATTGTGGGGACGCTCTTCCCTGCAGACGCAAGCCCCTGCAGTTAATTACGTTATCGCGTTGCGATAATCATTTTCTCCTTCTCCATTAGTTCACTTCGTGTCGTGTGTTATTTTGTTTGTTTTGGTTGCCTGTGGATTGTATACGGAGACTAATTTATGTCGTCGCCCATAGGACGCGGATTAGTCTAAATCCGTACATTTGAGATTTGGGTTTGGGTCAAAGATTTGGTTGACGAGGTCTATATTGGTAGCTTGGTTTGCCAACGGGAGTGAACTTAGGACGCATTTCTCATATTTGTAAGGTCCATCCGTTCATAAGATATTTGTGTTTGATTTAAGGATCGTTGGTAATAATTGAGACTAAGATCAACTTAGAAACAAATGAGCATATGGGCTCAATCATTTTAGTTTAAGAACATCACGGTCCATTATCACCGTGTTTGGGGCGACGCGCTAATTTAGGGACATCAAGTCCAACATTCCTGTTTTGGGCACGAATGATAGTTTAAGGACATTTCGGTCCAACAATCCTGTTTTGGGGACGAATGTTAGTTTAAGTTTTAGCTATAATGCCCTCAAGGCAATTATCGTAATCGCAGGCAGATGATTATGATGATTGAAGGAGGACCTATACCGGTAGAACGGTCTTACTCGAGATGATAGTATGCTATCTGATTTGTCTTTATCATCACTATTACATGTTGATAGAGCCCATAGAATTCTTGCTTGACTACAAGCATTATGATGGCGATCATATACGTGGGAGATGGGGGTCTATAAGCGCATCCTTAAATGTCCCTAGTCATGGGAGTATTGAGACCGGGCATCAATACTCCAGTGTAGACTAGTGTATACTGATCGAGACCCCGACGAGGGGTGGTGGCCTGGTCTCACAAGCCATTGGTGTTAGTTTGTTCACCTAAGATAGTATACAGGTGCTCATTGAGTTATGAGTACACTAGACGGACTCGCCGGGAACCTGCTAGTTGGTATTATACCTATTGTCAGATAGCAGTTCCAAGGTGACATGTATACAGGTTAGTCTGTCGACCTGAGATCGTCATTTGTCTCGTGTGAGTTCCTACTGTGCTTTGATTACTACCCTACAACGGCTCAAAGGAGTCGTACAAACAGGTTTTAGTTGGGTATAGTCCCGAGCCATATGGAGGCAGTGATCGGATCGTCAGGGATTCGTCTCTCCCGGTATTGGGGTTGATGTCGCGTTGAGCATGGGTGGCCATCACCAGAAATCCATGGCCATGGTGGACGAGAATTACCGATCCAGGATCGATAGTTTCTCTGGTGGTGATGGGTTTCATGCCGACACTAAATGTCGTGTTGTCAGGGGTCTGACTTTATCCACCTCCCTAGACTCGATATGCGATACTCTTAGACGACCAGACCGGACTGTATGGATATTGTCACTGTCAGGCTCAGTAGGGGTTCAGGATGAGTTTGCTCGTCGTCCTCCCTTTCGCTCAATACCTGGGTAGCCGTTACGTACAGCTAGTGCCGCTGAAGTGCTTGTGGTTAAACCCACTGCCAGCGTATTGACGAGTCTTTAGAGTCCCACACAGATGATTTTCACAGTTTAGGCGATATGGTGTAGATGACGTATATTAGTACAAACAAGTGTCTGATTAAATATGTGTGCATGCTGCACAGACTTTAATCGGACGGTTGATATTACTAGCGGCTTAGGATTGAGCCGGATTATTAAATCAGGTTTTGATTTAATAAATTTTATATATATTTATATATATGTATTCTAGTATTATTGTTCACTATTCACCTTCTCTCTCGGCTATTCGTATCTTTGTACGAATATGCGTATATGTATTTCGATACGTGTACCGGGAAGTATTCCGTATTTATACGGAATAGCTTCTAGAAGGTGGCCACCTCATTATTGGATTTTCTTTTTAGAAAATCAAATAAGGAAATGAGGTGGAGGGGTGAGGTGGCATGAGCATGGATCTTGGACATGTTGAGAGGCATGGGTGTTATTTGTTTATTGCAAAAAGAAAAATAGATATTTTTTTTGTGTGTGTGCATGAGAGAGTGAGAGAGGGCAGCCACCATTCTATTCTTGGCCTTGCTCATTTTCTTGAGTTGCTTCTTCACTTGCTTCATAGTTTACACTCTCATTCTCACTTCATCACTTAGCCAATTCTTGATTTGCCCATGCCATTGTTTCATCACCTCCTTCATCTTCTATGGTTGCTCCCTTGAGCAATTGTGATGAGAGAAAAATATAGTGACACATTCCTACAATTCCACTCTCCATTGCTAGCAACCTTGGAGCGTCAATTGCCTCGTTTCGCGAGGCTGAAGCTTGCGCCGTTTCCCTCAGGTGGATCATCGTAGATGGAGGAAGACCGGCAACCAAACTCGATCAAGGAGCCACTAGCAGCTTGGGGATGATGGTTGAAGACCGAAGGACACGGATCAACTCGATATAACCATATAACTTCTTATATATAGCTTGCTAGTTTAGGGTTTAAGGTAGATCCGGGTATCGAGTAATGGTAGCGCCAGTTTAGTAAATTTTTGTTCCGCATTTGGCCACGGTTTGATGGCCGGGGCGCTGCCGTAACCCAACATGGTATCATAGACAGCCTTTAAACCCCTTACTAGCTTGTTTAGGCAATGTTAAAGTATCGAAATCGAAGCAACCCGATAACAGTGCACTGCTGATTCCATTCTTTGTCGATTTTCAAAGTCTTCAAAAAATTATTTTAGCAACTGCAGAAGACTACTTGTATGGCTACTAGAACATACCCCAAATACGAACCCATTCCAACAAAATTGACCCGAGCACATTGCTCAAAAATCCGAGGAGGCCGGCCCTGAGAGGGAATTTGGAGTTCGTATTTTGGGTGTGGTTTGGTCTCTGGTATATTGGTTCAGTGGTGTTGCTAGTTTTGCCCATTTTGGATATTATGTTATCTGTTGTTCAGGGGCAATTCGGGGTGTTTCAAGGTCGATAATTTAACACTATTTAAATGTTTACACAGTCTTACATTACTATCTGCGACCGTGAATGTCATTCGAGCGGTACAACTCGTCTAATTGCTATATGTCCTTTTAGACGATTTTGCGAACGTGACATTCACGTTGATGTTCTGTTTTGTGCTGTGTTGTGGTTGGATCGTCATGGTGGATAGCTATGGTGCAATGGTAGTACAGTTTAGTTTCATTTGTACATTTGATATTACGGGGCGAGCGTCCGACATGTGGACTGCCGTCACTGCCAGTTTGTATATTATTTGTTTGGGGCACGACCAGGTTGAGGTCGATGTCACCCTTGTATATTTTATTTTCTTTTCTGTACTAGGATTACCCCGCAATGGAGTGCATGAATAGCCGAGTTATAGAGGGCAACGGGTCTACATCTCATGACGTTGAGACGGAGGGGACCTTACTCTAGAATTGGCGGGCTATTCGTCGCACTCGTAGGGGGTATAGGTTGACCCACAGAGGGGTGCTCAAGTTACCGGATTCCATAAAATGCTGGGTGGCCCATTCACGTTGTTGAAGGGGGTTGCCTCACTTCTGGTTTTGGCCGGTAACTTGCCACGCTCGTAGGGGTCTAAGTTTCATTGCACAGGCTATCCACACGACAGGGAACATCGGGTCTCATTTGCGGCTTAAATGAAACCCGAGGCTCCAAGATTATCCACCATTCTGTGTTGCTTCTGTGATGTTGCTTTATATCATGCCTAGGACAATTTTTATATATATTTATATATATACTAGTAGATGTTGTATATGTTTTGCTCCTGCGCTAGCCCAGTCCCCGCTCTGTCGTTAGTTAAGTAACCTAACAGGTGATGATGGGACCCAGTGGCGAATGCGGATGGCATATACATACATTTTATTTTTGTTCTTTTCTGGTGTGATTAATTGATGGGACTGTGTTGATTCTGATCAATACAAAGATAAAACAAACCTATATGATGTTGTTGGAACCGAGTTTTTAAAAACTGTCATTATAGACGTTCTCTTTTGCTTTGCACAGTGGTATTCGGTTATGAATATCCAGCACCTCATTCGACGAGGCAAAGGCCGAGATCCCTTCATCGGGAGTGACCCCTTAAGTAAAAGTTTGCGTCAACGTAATAATTTCACTATAGTCGATTCTTTTGCTTTGCATCGTGGTATTCAATTTGGAATATCCTGCACCTCATTCTACGAGGAAAGCGCCGAGATCCCTTTACCGGGAGTGACCTCTTTAGCAAAAGTTTTCACCACTATAAATTTGTAAAACCACTCGGTTCCTTCAACGATATCAAGTTCATTACGTTTAAGCTTTTTCGCCAAAAACCAGCCGTAGCCCTCCGTCATTTAGGATATGTAGCACATAGTATTCGTGTGGTGTTTGTTGGCTAAAGTCAAGGCATCGTGTGCGGTAGCTGTGTGTTGCTTGTCCGTTGCATGGATATGCATTGGTTTAGGATAGTCGTACCACTTTGTTGGCCAAAGTCAAGGGTGTGTGCGGGTGGTTCTAAATAAATCAGGACAATGACGGGTAGAACTTGACTTGCGTGTTACGATTTGTTGGCCAAAGTCAAGGTTATAAACCGCTTGGGGTAAAAATCACATCGGGAGTTTCAAACATACAGGAAACTTGACAGGCTTGCGCATACCTTCTGGAGTATGGTAACTTGAGTGGATTCCATCAAGTTATCATGCGATGATAGTTGGATCCCGATTCCCACTGATGAGTAGGATTACTCCTCGGGTGATTTTAGATGATCCCAACTAATTCTCCTTTTGGGTTTGGAGGAGAATTCGAGGATACAGTGGGAGCCATCCTGATTAGATAAAGTGATTAACCATTCTATTCTAGGTTAGAGTGCACGCTGAGTGTTTCTTTTCTCTGTCTCTTTGGCAGCGACCATGGCCCGACCCTTGACTAAAACTCATGAACCAAGTTAACCGAACCTTCTTAAAACACTTTGGCTTTTGGAATGCCACGGTGTCGCATATATCATTGCCACTTCTATATCACCTTTGCATTTCTCCAGAACACCCCGTATCACTACGAACATCCACTTCCATTAGATAAATCCATCGTATATTGCATACGGACTCGGAGGAACTTGTTTCAGGTTCGAGGATGGATTCTGGTTCTGGAGAGATTGAATAAGATTATTCGGTTGTCTTTTCCCTTTACCTTCTCTCAGGTTGTGAAGGCTCCTAGGATTAGGAGAGGGTACACCTATTGAGCTTATTGGATAGTCTTCTTCCAAACCATAGGCAGGAGCTGATAGGTAGGGAAGGAAGAAAACCAATTAAGCCTAAGTGTGGTGTACAGAAAGTAATAAGTAAAGACATATAAAGGGATTAGATTAAGGGCAAAGAAAATTGCAACCACCATCATTCACGACAAAACCGTGTATACCCCTGGCACTCCTACATCCACTTTGCATTTCTCCATAACACTCCGTATCACTACGGATATCCACTCCTATTGGATATATCATCGTATAGTTACATACGAACTCGAAGGAACTTGTTCCAGATTCGAGGATGGTTTCCGGTTCAAGAGAAATTGAATAGAATTATTCAGATGTCTTTTCCCTTTACCTTCTCTCAGGTTGCGAGGGCTCCTAGGATTAGGAGAGTACACCTATTACGCTTATTGGATAGTCTTCTTCCAAACCTTAGGCTGGGGCCGAAGGGTAGGGAAGGAAGAAAACCAATTAGCCTAAAGGTGGTGTACAGAAGGTAATAAGTAAAGACATAATAAAGGGATTGGAGTGAGGGCAGGTAAGTATATGGTTACTGTCATGAATCAGGATAGTGGAAGAGGCGTTACTAGGAATACCCGGTTACCCCTTCGAAACATTTTCATGTTTCAGTTTCACTGTGCGATATTAATTGAAAATTGTTTTCCCAATTGGAATCTAACTCCAGGGTATGTATTTACCAGATTTATTTCTCACATCTGTATGTTATTACAGATGGTGAGTGGGACTAAGATATTGGGAATTGGGAGATTAGATCCTCATTATATCGGAATTCGTTGTAATTGGTGATATTTGGGGAAATCATCTGGTTTTTGCCGGACGGAAAATATTTGGTTTTGAATATCCGTTGTTATGCACATATTTCAAACTGATATATCTGCACGTTTATTTAATAGAGTGAGATATAACTTTTTGAAATAATGTTCATGACATTTACCTATATCAGTTGGTGATTAGGTAAGGTGCATTCAACAGCAGTGTAATTCTTCTTAATCACAGTACAGTTTTTCAACCTATGACGTACAGGGTTTGAGTTATTAAACTCAGTGGACTTATACAAAGTATTGTATGTTTTTCGGTGTCCATTAGGACAATGGGGTTGGTACTCGTACTATATTCTATTTACTCATGCCTTCTCTAATTTTAGACAGGTATTTTGTTGAAATGCAAGGTCTGGGTATTGAGAAGTTATAGGTATAAGAATAAAGTAAAGAACTATTTGTTGGAAGTATCAGGATTCTTTGATGAAGTCGAAGATGTAGATACTTGTGTTTGGTATTCCGTTGATAGTAATGGTTTTGAGAACTTGTTTCTCTTTCAGGTTACTCATATATGGATGCACTCCTAGATGAGTAATTGTTTACCCCAATCAGAGCAAAGCTCTGTTCAAATTCCAAAGCGGGAGATGAAGCAACGCTTCATCTTCCCCCAATCAGAGCAAAGCTTTGCTTTGAAAATTTAAACTTTAATAAATGAAGCAACGCTTCAGATTCTTTGCACTGTGCGCAATGCGCCACGTGTCAGGCGCAGACGCATCAGCGCACCCAATCAGAGCAAGGCTCTTTTAAAAAAACAAAAAAGTAAAAGAAGCAACGTTCAGTTGCGCAAGCGCTGCGCTGCGCGACATGTGTCTGCGCAGTTGCGCAAGCACAACTGCGCAAGCGCTGCGCTGCGCTGCGCGACACGTGTCTGCGCAGTTGCGCAAGCACAGCTGCGCAAGCGCTGCGCAGCGCGACACGTGTCACGCGCTGGGAGAGTTGCGCAAAACAGAATAAATCTTTTCTGTTCTTGTTAAAACAAGAAGATTTTCTTCTGTAAAGCAGGGGCCTTTGGATCAAAGATCCAATGGTGGGGAAAATTCCCCAAATCACTCAGAAAAAGATCTCTGTAACAAATTTAACTAATTTGTGAGCACTATAAAAAGGACCACAGGCCTCATTTCAAAGGCATCAACATTTTAAAAAAGAGAGAAAGAGGACTCTGAAGAACTCCTCAAGAATAAAAAAGGTAAAACCTTTGAAAGAAGAGAAATTTCTCTCATGAACAGATCAGTGATCTAAGAACAAGATCATGGATGTTAAATAAATAAATAAGAAAAATAAAATAAAAAATAAAAATAGTGCCTTGCACTTGTTATGAACCTTTGGTTCTCTGAAACAAGGAAAAACTTGTTTAGATCAAGGGATCAAAAAGTGCTTTGCACTTCTGTTTTAAATCTAAAAAGATTCTTAGTGCTTTGCACAAATGCAGTGCATTACTTAAAGGGCCAGGCCCAAATCAAAAAGACCAAGCAGGCCAAAATAAATTGCAAAGTAATAAAAGGGCAGAGCCCAAATAAAGTTGATGCTCTGCATCATTTATAAAGAACAGAGACCAAAACAAATTGATGCTCTGCATCCTTTCTGGGCAAAATCTAAATAAAAATAAAAAAGAAATGCAATGCAAAAGCAAATAAAATGTTGAACATTTTCAATTGGACTTAGCCCAATTTTGGCCGTAAGTCCTTAAATTAAATTGACCGAGCACGACTGCTCTTTTAAATTAATTTATATCCGGTTCGAGGGTACATCTCCGAGCTCCTATGACACTTATCGTTGTAATCCTTCAACGACGTCAGAGAGGTGACGGGTCCCGACGACCACATACGTCAATATGGACTGCGGGGTCCTTAAACTCGTGGACCGAAACGTCCCTAAACTAATATCGGACCGAAACGTCCCTAAACTAATATTGGACCACCACGTCCTTAAACTGGAATATGGACCACCATGTCCCTAAACTAGAATATGGACCCCCATGTCCCTAAACTGGCAATGGACCGCAATGTCCTTAAACTACCTATGGACCACTACGTCCCTAAACTGGAACAATAGAGCCTCCAAATGCTCTTTTGTCGGATCTAAACGATCCCGTTTAAGTTGATCTTAGCCTCAAATATGGCCAACGTATCCTTAAACCTTCAAACAGACTTTAGTCCCAAATTGGCCTATAAATTCCCCCAATCAACTTTGGCTCAAGGGTACATCTCTGAACTCCTCTGACACCTGTCGTTGTAATCCTTCAACGACGTCAGAGAGGTGACGGGTCCCAACGACCACACGTATATGGACTGCGGGGTCCTTAAACTCGTGGACCGAGACGTCCTTAAACTAATGTTGGACCGAGACGTCCTTAAACTAATATTGGACCGACACGTCCTTAAACTAATATTGGACCGAAACGTCCCTAAACTAATAATGGACCACCACGTCCCTAAACTGGAATATGGACCGCAACGTCCTTAAACTACCTATGGACCACTACGTCCTAAAACTGGAACAATAGAGCCCAAATGCTCTTTTGTCGGATCTAAACGATCCCGTTAAGTCGATCTTAGTCCCAAACTGGACTAACGTATCCTTAACAACCGTTTAAGTTGATCTTAGCCTCAAATTTGGCTAACGCATCCTTAAACCTTCAAACAGACTTTAGTCCCAAATTGGACTATAAATTCCCCCAATCAACTTTGGCTCAAGGGTACATCTCTGAACTCCTCTGACATTTGTCGTTGTAATCCTTCAACGTCGTCAGAGAGGTAACGGGTCCCGACGACGATACATGAAATGGACCACTATGTCCCTAAACTGGAACAATAGAGCCGATTGCTCTTTTGTCGGATCTAAACGATCCAGTTAAGTTGATCTTAGTCTCAAATTAGACTAACGTATCCTTAACAAATGTTTGAGTTGATCTTAGCCTCAAACATGGCTAACGCATCCTCAAACCAAAACCCTAAACCCAAATCTTAGAAAATACGGATTTGGACTAATCCACGTCCTACGGGCGACGACATAAATTGGTCTCCGTATACAATCCACGGGCAATCACAAACAAAACAAACACCCACGACACGAAGTGAAATTCTGGAGAAGGAGAAAGTTGTTACCGCGAAGCGGTAGCGTAATTAACTGCAGGGGCTTGCGCCTGCAGGGAAGAGCGTCCTCACAATCAAAAACCCCTCAAGCGAGGGGGAATCTGACGAAGTCTGCTACATCGGTCGCATCCGTCTAAACCTCCGATACACGGTGCCATAAATCAACTTGGAATTTTCGGAGAGGTGGACGGATAGCACAAAATAGCATCTACCCCGAATCTCAGCGTCAGGACATCGCGGTCCTGTCTCGGCCGTCTTTCGGAGGGGAACAGATTCTGGCACGCCCGGTGGGACCTTTTCCTCTTTCCACTCCACACTTCGTATGTCTTGTTCGCGAATGAATCGCAGTTTGCTGTGGTTGCCTATGGATTCGAGGTACTAAGATTTGGTGTCTTGCTCCGTGCAGAAAACAGAAGATCAATGGCTTCAAACTGCACTACCTTCAACTGCAACTCTCGCTCCATCCCGTCCGGAGGAGTGACTTATGGGCCTCAGGCGGCCTCCATCTTCGCTATGCCGGTGGAACAGGTAACTCAAGCCACCACTGGACTATTTTTTGGGACCATGCTCCCACCAATGAGCTTCAACGCCCCAATGACATTGCAAGAAGCTCCAAAGAAGTCGGTCTTCGATCGACTTACCACTGCCGCGACCCCTCTCAACGGGTCGTCCAACTCCACTGCTTCAGTTTTTAACGGACTAGGCCAGAGCTCTAACAGGCTCACGAAGAAGCCTGCCATACCAGAAGGCGTTATCCCGAAGCGGATAGCCATTCCAACTCCCGTTCCTGGCAAAATCACCAAGGTTGCTTCCCATGTTCAGAAGTCCGCTTCTGACAAGTTGGCCGTCCCCGTTCAACGGACGTCGATCTTTAAAAAGCTGGTACCAGTATATTCTGACCAACACAGGGGGCATGAGGAGGTCATCCCTATAGCTGAAACAACTCCATCAGCACGAAATGCCCGACGTCGCTACTGGCGCTGAGTGAGGAAGGCTGGGGGCAACTTCTCCTCTGGATTTACTCCTCCAGCTCCAACGGTGGGGATCGATACTGCTGTTCCAATCGGGAACAGCTTTGAATTGCTGAATACGGTGCGCAGAAACTCTTCTACTGCAATGTTGAAACGAATTCCTTCAGCTGCGAAGAGTACTCCAGAGAAAAAGCTAGAACAGCCCCCTCAACGGCTGTCCTCTAAAATTTACAAAGTCTGGCGACAGGTCCAGGAGTCAGTGATTGATGAAAACTATCTCCGCCAACGGAAAAAAATGAAGGTTCGGCAAGAGAAGGATTACTCCGTCAAGCCCCAAAAACCAATAGTTACCTGGGTGCCCATTACAACGGCCCCCTTAACTCCAATCACTCAGAAGAAAAGGAGGCCGCAAAAAGCCCCTGTGAACATGGCGAAGCATAAAAGCGCTGAACACAAACGCCCCAAATCTGGGGGCATGGTGGTGCACACTGTTTATATGGCTTCTGGAAAGGAGGAAAGCCGCACTTCTACGGGCCACCGACCGCTCACCCGATCCGTGACGAAAGCCCAGGAGCAACAACAAAAGCTTCAGGAAATGATGACTACAATGGCTGCACTCACTGAGCCAAAAGAAAGCTCTGAAACGTCTTCGGCTGAGCGTCAAGAACAAGAAACCGACGCTGACTTTTTACGCAGAGTCCTCGAAAAGAGGGACAAAGAAGCTGCAGAGCAAGCGGCTAACATAAAACAGATGGCGCTCCTCTTCCAAGATATGGTAGGGATGATGTTACAGCCGGACCCTCCTGCTGAAGATCCTCCAATCGTCTTTGAAGACGACAGGAGAGAAACGTCAAATCCTCCACCGGCTCTGTCAACAGCCAAGGAGGAGGCAATCTCCAAAGCTGACCTGGACGAATATATAGCTCAGCAGATCCGGGTTCATCAGGCGAATGAAGCGGATGGGCAAATTGCTAGAACCGGACGACCGTATCCGAGCTGGTACGACCAAATCAGTTACCCGCCAGGATATACGATCCCTAAATTCCACGTATATAAAGGGACAGGGAATCCGCATCAGCATGTCGCTCAATTCAGGGCCTTATGCGGCAATACTGGAGGCGATGCCAAATTGTTGCTACGTCAATTCGTCGGCAGCTTAGCAGAAACAGCCTTTGAATGGTATTCGGAGCTACCTAACGACTCTGTCAAAACATTTGCAGAGATGGAACTGCTGTTTACACAAAGATTCGCGAGTGCTAGTGAACGCACCCCGATTACAGCACTGATAAATGCCAGGATAAGGCCCGGCGAAACGTGGGTCCAATACGCAACACGATGGCGGAACCTATGGTCGAAATGCGAACAACGCATAGAAGAGGCACCTGCGGTAGGCATGTTTGTGGGCACTCTCGATCCGCAGGCGACCATCTCACAATTCATGATGTTCTTCAGGCCGACCACCTTCCAGGCTTTGATTGACAAATTAGCCCAAATGGACCAGATGGGCCATAGACCGTCTCCTCCAAAATCAGATTCCCGAGATGAGAAAGGAAAAGGGAAAGCGATCGTCGTTGCCAATGCTCAACAACAGTCGAGCAACTCAAAGCCGGTCGTTCGCCAAAACAACACGCGTCCACGCCCATCCCTCGAAGAGAGGCTTGGACGTTCTTACTCATTTCCTCAGAATAAAACGGGAAGACTGTTCGAGCTGGCAGTGCGCAACAGACTCATTAATCTGCCGAGTCCAAAGCGTCTGTCGCAGCCAGGCGATCTTAATAATCCCAATTATTGCCCTTACCACCAAACGGTAAGTCACCCGATTGAGGATTGTTTCGTATTTAAGGGATGGATCGAGGATCAATACCTACAAGGAAAGTTCGCGCTGTCTGAAAGCTGGAAGGTGAACCCACCACAGCCGCATTATCCAAAGAAGACAAACACGCCGGGGGCAACTTGTCATGTGATCTCTCACTCATTGGCAGATAATAAAGAGGCTCCTTGCGCCGAGAAAATGAGGGCGGACCCTGGAACAGAAATTCCGCGGCCGTCAGACGAGTTGATCGATGCCTTCCTAAATGAAATTCGTCTGAAAGCAAAAGCCAATCAAGAGCATGAAATGGCCATACTGGAAAGAGCCAAGGCATTCCCGTCAAATCAGAAGCCATACACTGCGGGTAAAAACAAATTCAAGACGAGGAAAAGGTTCGCCAGAGCTCTGTCAGTAGGAATGAAGCTACCGCCCTCTGAAGAAAATACTCTCGCTGAGGCAGAGATGCACCCTAACTTCTATTTATATCATCAGAAGATCATACATCCTACCGAAGACTGCGAATCCTTTAACTGTTGGTGGCAAGGGTATGTCGCTCAAAAGCAACACTTAGACAGGACAAAGTGTGAAGCTTGTGGACATCGGAAAAATGCGATATATGAGCGCAAAGGAGCCGCCGCCGACTGTCATATAACCGACTTCAAGGGATCGCAAATTATCACCTTTGGAAGCGACTCTGACGAAGAAGCTACCCCCAACTCTTCCCTCGGGGAATCTATTTCAAAAACAAAGGAACTGAAAAGCTGCGAGAATGTTCAGCCATGCAATCGCATGCTACTCGAAAAAAATCCCGGCCCTGCAAACAACGGAGCGAACAAAAGGGATAAAGGAAAAGGAAAAACGGCTTTCGTCGCCAATGCTCAACAGCAATCAAGTAGCCCTAGACCGGTTTCTTGCCAAAGCAACAAGCGGCAACCCCTCCAGGAAAAGTTGAAACGTCCTTACTCGTTTCCGCAAGATAAAACAAGGGGACTGTTCGAGCTGGCAGTGTGCGACAGACTCATCAATCTGCTGGGTCCAAAATGTCTGTTGCGGCCAGGCAATGTTAATAATCCTAATTATTGCCCTTACCACCAAACAGTAGGTCACCTGATCGAGGACTGCTACGTCTTCAAAAACTGGGTTGAAGACCAATACCAACAGGGCAAGTTTGCGCTGTCTGAGAACTGGAAGGTGAGTCCGCCACAACCGCACGCTCCGAAGAAGATGGATACGCCGGGGGCATCATGTTCATTCATGGAGAAGGACTCATAGACCAAAAAGTCAATAAACCAGATATTCGCCTCAAATACGGCGACAATGGACCGAAATGTCCTTAAACTAATAGCGGACCGAGACGTCCTTAAACTAATAGCGGACCGAAACGTCTTTAAACTAATACCGCAGCATCCTTAGGCTGACGAGATAAAAATAAATAAAAATAAAAAAAATATATAAAAAAAAAACGGTATGTCCATAAGCAAAAAGGGCACGGATGAAAACCCGAAAGGGCTCCGTGAGTAAAAACAGCACGACTACCGGCGAGTGTTCGTGAAAACCCGAAAGGGCGCGACCTCGTAAAAAAAAAGAAGAAGAAGAAAATAAAAAGAATAAAAGAAAAAAAACGGTATGTCCATAAGCAAAACGGGCACGGATGAAAACCCGAGAGGGCTCCGTGAGTAAAAACAGCAGGACTACCGGCGAGTGTTTGTGAAAACCCGAAAGGGCACAACCTCGTTAAGAAACACTTATAGGGGCCTCTCGACCCTATAAGGAGAAACCACCCACGTGAGATCCTTACGACTCACAAGGGAACAACACACTTAGGAATCCCCACGATTCCTAAGGAGAAAATACACTTGCGAGATCCTCACGACTCGTGAGGAGAAGGCTCTTATGGGACCCTCACGGCTCGTAAGATTTGAAAGTCTTAAGTTACAGAGACCTAAACCTGTGCTTAAGCAACCCCCACAACTTTCGACATTGCCCTACAAGTGGTCTTATATTAGCCCTTGTATACAATCCACGGGCGCGAATAAACATTTCCCTAACCAAGTCCTATCCGAGACTAGGGATATGTTTGCATGGTGAACAACCCTTGTAAATCCTCTCGACTTACAAGGAGAAAACCCTCCTGTAGGATCCTTACGACTTACAGAGGAACAAAACACTTAGGAACCCTCATGATTCCTAAGGAGAAAATACACCTACAAGATCCTCACGACTTGTAGGGAGAAATACCTTTGTGAGACCCTTACGGCTCATGAAGTCAAAAGCCTTAGCCGACAAGACCTTAACCCTGGTCGCTGAGCCACCTTTGTTTGACATCGACAAAGGCAGGTGATGATTCGCTCCTGGCCATATCCCAGTTGTAACGGTGCTGATGCTGAAATCGGTGTCTAATTTCAGGTTTACGGCGAAAAGCCAGTAAGCCGCACATGCATACGAAATAGCCGAAATGATGGGGCAACTTGCAATAAAAAGCAGCAAGTAAAATATATGCATGCGAAATAGCCGAAATGATTGGGCAACTCGCAATAAAAAGCAGCGAGTAAAAATAAAGTAAACAGCCGAAATGATTGGGCACCGCGAAAAATAGCCGAAATGATTGAGCAATCGCGACCTTCGCGATATAAAAGCTGAAATGATAGAGCATCGCGGAAAGAATAAAAAAAATGAAAGAATGAAACTTTTTGCCCTACAGGTGAAATCACATCGATCCCTGTATACAATTCAAGGGCACAGATAAAGAGGGAACCATACCTTCCCAACAGGCTCCATCAGAAAGCGAAGCCAAATCTCGACGGTTCATAGACAACCTAGAGACCATCTCGACATTTGTCGCAATATTACAGACACGATGTCAACAAATGAAGCAAACGAAGATCCCGAGCTTCAGGGTCTCGACGTCAACATCGACAACTTAGAGATCACTAACGACGTTTCTCCTCACTCCAACTGGAGGCAGATGCAACGTCAACAAAAGACCTCACGGTCGAAACAAAGCGGAGTAACGGCAAAATCCCAACTCCACCTTAGCATTCGTCTCGTTACAGCAGACGCAATGTCAACAACGGCGTTCCTTCGCAGTCCAGCAGGGTGTACATGCAAAGTTAACAAAAGACCCCATGGTCGAAACAAAGCGGAGTGACGGCAAAATCCCAGCTCCACCTCAGTATTCGTCTCAATACACCAGACGCAGTGTGAGCAAATGAAGCGAAGGCCAAATTCCTAGCTTCAAGGTCTTAACGGCAAGTCATATGAGGCCTGAAAGACCACCGGAGATCATCTCACATGGAGTGGTCACCTCCTCGACGTTCGTTTCAATACAGCAGACGAGTTGTCACCCCAGCGTTCTTCCTCCAGCAGGGATTCGGACGTGACAAAACAAACGAAGCGAAGGCCACATTCCTAGCTTCAACGTCTTTACGGTAACTCACATAAAATCGGAAAGACAATCGGAGATCATCTCGCACCAGCACAGAGTGGTCACCACCTTGACGTTCGTCTCGATACAGTAGACGAAATGTCAACCCCAGCATTCTTCCTCCAACAGGGATTCGGACGTGACAAAGCAAACGAAGCGAAGGCCACATTCCTAGCTTCAACGTCTTTACGGTAACTCACATAAAACCGGAAAGACAATCGTAGATCATCTCGCACCAGCACAGAGTGGTCACCACCTTGACGTTCGTCTCGATACAGCAGACGAAATGTCAACCCCAGCATTCTTCCTTCAACAGGATTTGGACACACCAAAGCAAACGAAGCGAAGGCCACATTCCTAGCTTCGACGTCTTGACGGTAACTCATATAAAACCGGAAAGACAATCGGAGATCATCTCGCACCAGCACAGAATGGTCACCACCTCGACGCCCGTCTTAATACAGCAGACGAGATGTCACCCCAACATTCGTCTCGACACAGCAGACGCAACGTCATTAAACGAATGGAGCCACGGCAAAATCCCTAGTTCCAAACCTTGACGGTTCACCAGCAACCTAGAGACAACCTCGACGTCCGTCTCGATACAGTAGACGAGATGTCACCCCAACGTTTGTCTCAACACTTTAGACGCAACGTCATCAAACGAATGGAGCCACGGCAAAATCCCTAGTTCCAAACCTCGGCGGTTCACCAGTAACCTAGAGACAACCTCGACGTCCGTCTCGATACAGCAGACGAGATGTCACCCCAACGTTCGTCTCGACACTTCAGACGCAACGTCATCAAACGAATGGAGCCACGGCAAAATCCCTAGTTCCAAACCTCGGCGGTTCACCAGTAACCTAGAGACAACCTCGACGTCCGTCTCGATACAGCAGACGAGATGTCACCCCAACGTTCGTCTCGACACAGCAGACGCAACGTCATCAAACAAACGGAGCCACGGCAAAATCCCAGCTCCACCACGACATTCGTCTCGATACAGCAGACGCAATGCCAGCAAACGAAGCAAAGGCCAAATTCCTAGCTTCAGGGTCTTGACGGCAACTCACATAAAGCCCGAAAGACTATCGGAGATCATCCCCACACCAGCGCGGAGTGGTTATGACTCATCGGGGCTCGCCAAAATGAGCCTAACCTCAAGTAAAAAGCGGCATGGCAAATTCCTAACGCTTGCTCTTCCGACGGTCAAACTGCCTAGGAAGATTGCTTGAAGACGTCTTGTCCAGCCCCCGAAGGGATCAGAGACACGGCAGTCGCAGGGCTACTCGAACAGCACGATTGCCTATCGAGGACTATATCGGCTTATGCGACGGTACGATGGCCAAAACCCTAAGTACTACCAACCTTAACGGGCTTCTGTCGTAAAGAAAAGAGGTTAAATGTGACGTTAAGATGTTCTTGCGAGAAACGCTCGATTCGTCTCGACTTGTGAAGAAATTGTTGAGGCGGCTCGACTCGTGAGATAAAGCCTTAGGCAGTAGGCATAAAAGAAGCCTGTTTCCTAAGCACTGGGACCCTACAAGTTGACCCAAAACGGTCTCTTGCATACCATCCACGGGTCTCACTCTCCAAGGTCGAGTTTCGACAAGGAGGGAAACAACCGCTTGCGAGTCCTCTCGACTCGTAAGCAGGAAAATTCTCTTATAGGATCCTTACGACTTATAAGAGAAAACCACACTTAGGAATCCTCACGATTCCTAAGGAGAAAAAACCACCTACGAGATCCTCTCGATCCGTAGGGAGAAAAGTCTCTATGAGACCCTCACGGCTCATGGAGTTGAAAAGTCTTCGGCAGAAGATCTGAACCTGCGGCCTAAGCCATCGCTATCTCTTGGAGAAGTCAAGTTATCTGCCGATTATGTTTATCCAGATAGCATGCTGATAATAAGGGAAAGAAGAGAGTAACAGAAAGAGTATCCGATTTACATTTGATCAAGCGTTCGAGACACATTCATTCATGCATAAGCAAAAGACTCAGAACAAAAGATAAGGCAGGCTAGGAAAAAAAATCTTCATTAATATTGCCAGAAGTTCTTACAATCATAAAAACAATAAATGAAAGTTACAATGGAATAACCTCAGATCCAGGGCATGGATTGAGGAACTCGAAAGCGACCCTATCTATGACTTTCCAAGCCTCGCGGACCATCCTAGTGTGCTTTCTTTCGTGAGCACAAGCGTCAGGGTCCCCCCTGATGTCTTCCACCCTCCGATAAGCAGCGAGTATGGCAGACTGTTGAAAGACCTCGTGTAAGAGATCGATAAGACTGTCTCGCCGTCTCTTCGAGATAAAGTTCAATAGGTACACCGAGTGCACCTTGTCCTCAGCGGCATCCAACGCCCTAAGCGGCACGCCGGAACAGAATAGGGGAAGCGCTTCCCAGATGGCTCCCACGATAAGCTTAAGGAGGGAGGAACGCCGGGGGAGCAGTGGACCATTGTATGCGTCGAAGCGGCTCATAATTTCAGCACACTCCGCGTTTGTGAACTCTCTATTCTGAGAGCGGCCAAGTCGGCGGATGTCCCCGTAAGAGATGATCTCGTTAAGAGCATACATATGGGCGTCCATTGTTCCTATGAAAGAAGATCAACAGAATTAGCAGACCGACTGATTAAGCGAATTCTTATTAAAAAACGAGCACAGACAGTTAAACTCCTCGAGTGCAATGCTCTACGAACAGGAGTGACTATCAAAATCCTAATAAGAGAAATTTAAAGAAGTCCCCCAAGATTCTGAGATCACTATTATTAAAAGATGATATAGTCCATTAAAATACAAAACTCCATTTTTAATTTTCATTATTCATATTCAAACTCTTAAAAGTTCATCATTTTTAGATCAAAGAGATCTATGTTTTGACAAAGATGCAAGGTTCTGTTCATGGGTCAAGAAACCTTGAAACTGATTCTTGAGAGCAAGGCTCTATTGGTGAAACCCCAGAAGGGTTTCTTTAGATCAAAGATCTATAAGAGCAAGGCTCTATTAATTAAAATTGATTTAATTCAAGACTAATTCTTACCTAAATAGTTCATTTTAAAGAAAATCTAAGAGTTCTTAAAAACAAGAGCAGGGCTCTGAGGTTCTGAAAATAAAATTTTTGGAGATGATGATCATCTATGAAGGACCAAAGGTCCTATTTATAGGCACCAAGTGCCCTTCCAACTTCTAAAAGCTGCCGCAACGGTTGGGATTCTGCCACCGTTGCGCTTGCGTTTGGAGGCCACGTAAGCGCAACGGTGGGGGGGGGCATTTGTTTACCCCCAATCAGAGCAAAGCTCTGTTCAAATTCCAAGGCGGGAGATGAAGCAACGCTTCATCTTCCCCCAATCAGAGCAAAGCTTTGCTTTGAAAATTTAAACTTTAATAAATGAAGCAACGCTTCAGATTCTTTGCGCTGTGCGCAATGCGCCATGTGTCAGGCGCAGACGCATCAGCGCAGCGCCCAAAGCAGCGCACCCAATCAGAGCAAGGCTCTTTTAAAAAAATAAAAAAGTAAAAGAAGCAACGTTCAATTGCGCAAGCGCTGCGCTGCGCGACACGTGTCTGCGCAGTTGCGCAAGCACAGCTGCGCAAGCACAGCTGCGCTGCGCGACACGTGTCTGCGCAGTTGCGCAAGCACAGCTGCGCAAGCGCGGCGCTGCGCGACACGTGTCTGCGCAGTTGCGCAAGCACAGCTGCGCAAGGGTGGCGCTGCGCGACACGTGTCACGCGCTGGGAGAGTTGCGCAAAACAGAATAAATCTTTTCTGTTCTTGTTAAAACAAGAAGATTTTCTTCTGCAAAGCAGGGGCCTTTGGATCAAAGATCCAACGGTAGGGAAAATTCCCCAAATCACTCAGAAAAAGATCTCTGTAACAAATTTAACTAATTTGTGAGCACTATAAAAAGGACCCCAGGCCTCATTTCAAAGGCATCAACATTTTAAAAAAGAGAGAAAGAGGACTCTGAAGAACTCCTCAAGAATAAAAAAGGTAAAAACCTTTGAAAGAAGAGAAATTTCTCTCATGAACAGATCAGTGATCTAAGAACAAGATCATGGATGTTCAATAAATAAATAAATAAATAAAATAAAAAATAAAAATAGTGCCTTGCACTTGTTATGAACCTTTGGTTCTCTGAAACAAGGAAAAACTTATTTAGATCAAGGGATCAAAAAGTGCTTTGCACTTCTGTTTTAAATCTAAAAAGATTCTTAGTGCTTTGCACAAATGCAGTGCATTACTTAAAGGGCCAGGCCCAAATCAAAAAGACCAAGCAGGCCAAAATAAATTGCAAAGTAATAAAAGGGCAGAGCCCAAATAAAGTTGATGCTCTGCATCATTTATAAAGAACAGAGCCCAAAACAAATTGATGCTCTGCATCCTTTCTGGGCAAAGTCTAAATAAAAATAAAAAAGAAATGCAATGCAAAAGCAAATAAAATGTTGAACATTTTCAATTGGACTTAGCACAATTTTGGCCGTAAGTCCTTAAATTAAATTGACCGAGCAACACTGCTCTTTTAAATTAATTTATATCCGGTTCGAGGGTACATCTCCGAGCTCCTCTGACACTTATCGTTGTAATCCTTCAATGACGTCAGAGAGGTGACGGGTCCCGACGACCACATACGTCAATATGGACTGCGGGGTCCTTAAACTCGTGGACCGAAACGTCCCTAAACTAATATCGGACCGAAACGTCCCTAAACTAATATTGGACCACCACGTCCTTAAACTGGAATATGGACCACCATGTCCCTAAACTAGAATATGGACCCCCATGTCCCTAAACTGGCAATGGACCGCAATGTCCTTAAACTATCTATGGACCACTACGTCCCTAAACTGGAACAATAGAGCCTCCAAATGCTCTTTTGTCGGATCTAAACTATCCCGTTTAAGTTGATCTTAGCCTCAAATATGGCCAACGTATCCTTAAACCTTCAAACAGACTTTAGTCCCAAATTGGCCTATAAATTCCCCCAATCAACTTTGGCTCAAGGGCACATCTCTGAACTCCTCTGACACCTGTCGTTGTAATCCTTCAACGACGTCAGAGAGGTGACGGGTCCCAACGACCACACGTATATGGACTGCAGGGTCCTTAAACTCGTGGACCGAGACGTCCTTAAACTAATATTGGACCGAAACGTCCTTAACTAATATTGGACCGAAACGTCCCTAAACTAATAATGGACCACCACGTCCCTAAACTGGAATATGGACCGCAACGTTCTTAAACTACCTATGGACCACTACGTCCTAAAACTGGAACAATAGAGCCCAAATGCTCTTTTGTCGGATCTAAACGATCCCGTTAAGTCGATCTTAGTCCCAAACTGGACTAACGTATCCTTAACAACCGTTTAAGTTGATCTTAGCCTCAAATTTGGCTAACGCATCCTTAAACCTTCAAACAGACTTTAGTCCCAAATTGGACTATAAATTCCCCCAATCAACTTTGGCTCAAGGGTACATCTCTGAACTCCTCTGACATTTGTCGTTGTAATCCTTCAACGTCGTCAGAGAGGTGACGGGTCCCGACGACCATACATGAAATGGACCACTATGTCCCTAAACTGGAACAATAGAGCCGATTGCTCTTTTGTCGGATCTAAACGATCCAGTTAAGTTGATCTTAGTCTCAAATTAGACTAACGTATCCTTAACAAATGTTTGAGTTGATCTTAGCCTCAAACATGGCTAACGCATCCTCAAACCAAAACCCTAAACCCAAATCTAAGAAAACACGGATTTATACTAATCCACGTCCTACGGGCGACGACATAAATTGGTCTCCGTATACAATCCACGGGCAATCACAAACAAAACAAACACCCACGACACGAAGTGAAATTCTGGAGAAGGAGAAAGTTGTTACCGCGAAGCGGTAGCGTAATTAACTGCAGGGGCTTGCGCTTGCAGGGAAGAGCGTCCTCACAATCAAAAACCCCTCAAGCGAGGGGGAATCTGACGAAGTCTGCTACATCGGTCGCATCTGTCTAAACCTCCGATACACGGTGCCATAAATCAACTTGGCATTTTCGGAGAGGTGGACGGATAGCACCAAATAGCATCTGCCCCGAATCTCAGCGTCAGGACATCGCGGTCCTGTCTCGGCCGCCTTTCGGAGGGGAACAGTAATGATGATTGACCTTTTTCCATTTGGTTGATATGCGCTGGAGACAGCTACATGATTTTGAATCTTGTTCTAATTAAATTAGTGCTTTTGTTTCTATAGTAGATATATATAGAATCAATTTATATCTTAACTATGTTAAGGTATAGGAAGTTGTCCGGCTGATGCTTAAAACCAGAATCCGGATAAACTCGAAGCACATCTCAGTAATGGTTGTTTGTGGGTTATCCCGGGCTTTTGACGAGGGTTAACTTTCTACCATCAGGAAGATCAATATTTATATTGTTCTTGACTCGCCACAGTTTTAGTAAAATGGATTTTTTCAGAAAAACAGAAGTGAGAGTATGGTAGAACTGGAAGTGATTCCAGAACCACAAACGATCACTGAAGATTTAATAGAACCTAAGGATTCAATTAGTTTCGACATTCCATTAGACACTCCGCAGATTTGGCGGGTAACCTCAGGCACCCGAGAGGTACTTCGATCTTCTCAAAGATGGTGACAGGGAGGTTCTTGTTTACCCAGACTTGCCATTACTGTTGTTCTTGACTATAAGACCCGACGGGAGGATGAGTATAGCGTCGTTCTAAACTAGCTTTGGAAGTGCACGTTTATATGACTCTGTCAGAGGGTTGTTGTATTCGGTGGGAGCAGCGAAAGTATAGTGGACAAGTAGCTTATGTCTATTTATAGACTAAAACAGGTATAACGGAAATAGATCATCTATTTTTGATGTGACAGTCATAGGTTTTGACTTCATCAGAACAGGAGATGGATCTGCTAAGAAGGTAATAGAGAGTGATGTCCAGGTATTTGGGATGACATGCACTTGATAGGAAGAGATATTCCTATACTACGATCGGTTATACTGTGGTTGTCACAAAGTTGTTTCTCCACATAGGATATGGATATAATATTAGGGTTTCTGGTTACTAAATCTATGGTTTTAGATCTAGATTTAGGAAGTATCCTAATCTGGGTACTTTGACATTATTCTAAAGGGATTTTAGAATGGACGACTCCTGGCATAGTGGTGTACCTACAGGTGAAGGAGTCACCCTCTCTAAAGGTGTCTTACAGACTAAAGGGGAGAGGGATCTGCATGATTAAGCATATCACTTGCTTAGGCAATTGAGTTAATCATGAAAAGTCAAGTACCACACCAGATGTTGTTTTTGCACTAGCTACAATAAGCAGATATATTAATCCAATCCTGGAGAAACGTAGGGAAGCAGTTAATGAACATAAGTGAATGTTCTTGGGATATGGTAACACCAGCCTCCTTCAGGAGACGAATATCATTTCAGGCTTCCAAGGTGACCTGGATGACAGAGTGGCTGTCAGAGTTATAGTTTTCCCTCTTTTGAGGGACAGCATGTTGGACAGGTAGTCCAGACGGATACTGAGGAAAGGCATGGCGCAGGATACTGATTAAATTCAGTGGATGATACAGTCTAAGAAGTTTGCTGGATTTGAAATTCATTTGTGAACTGGGTCTCATTAGATATCCAGACAAATTCGAAGACAGGTATTGCTCATTTCGGAAGATAGTTTTCTCCGCGAAGTTGAGATATAGAGAGATACAGAAAGAAACATTGGAGCAGATCCACTCACCGAGGCTATTTCTCGAACGCAATAGTTTCGCAAACGAGCTTTGCAAAACTGATTACTAGAGAAGTTAGGTGTTCGGTATCACACGGGCTGTGAGTATGCGACATCGCAATAATTGTCCTTAAGTGCAAGTGGGAGATTGTTAGCTATAGTGCCCTCAAGGCAATTATCGTAATCGCAAGCAGATGATTATGATGATTGAGGGAGGACCTATACCGGTAGAACAGTATTACTCGAGATGATAGTATGCTATCTGATTTGTCTTTATCATCAGTATTACATATTGATAGAGCCCATAGGATTCTTGCTTGACTACCAGCATTATGATGGTGATCATATACGTGGGAGATGGGGGTCTATAAGCGCATCCTTAAATGTCCCTAGTCATGGGAGTATCGAGACTGGGCATCAATACTCCAGTGTAGACTAGTGTATACTGATCGAGACCCCGACGAGGGGTGGTGGCCTGGTCTCACAAGCCATTGGTGTTAGTTTGTTCACCTAAGATAGTATACAGGTGCTCATTGGGTTATGAGTACACTGGACGGACTCGTCGGGAACCTGCTAGTTGGTATTATACCTATTGTCAGATAGCAGTTCCCAGGTGACATGTGTACAGGTTAGTCTGTCGACCTGAGATCGTCATTTGTCTCGTGTGAGTTCCCACTGTGCTTTGATTACAACCCTACCACGGCTCAAAGGAGTCATGCAAACAGGTTTTAGTTGGGTACAGTCCCGAGCCATATGGAGGCAGCGATCGGATCGTCGGGGATTCGTCTCTCCCGGTATTGGGGTTGATGTCACGTTATGCACGGATGGCCATCACCAGAAATCCATGGCCATGGTGGACGAGAATTACCGATCCAGGATCGATAGTTTCTCTGATGGTGATGGGTTTTATGCCGACACTAAATGTCGTGTTGTTAGGGGTCTGACTTTATCCACCCCCTAGACTCGATATGCGATACTCTTAGACGAACAGATCGGACTGTACGGATATTGTCACTATCAGGCTCAGTAGGGGTTCAGGATGAGCTTGCTCGTCGGCCTCCCTTTCGCTCAATACCTGGGTAGCTGCTACGTACAGCTAGTGCCGCTGACATGCTTGTAGTTAAACCCACTATCAGCGTATTGACGAGTGTTTAGAGTCCCACACATAGGGTTTTCATGGTTCAGACGATATGGTGTAGATGACGTATGTTGGTACATACAGGTGTCCGATTAAATATGTGCGCATGTTGCACAGACTTTAATCGGACGGTTGATAATACTAGCGGCTTAAGATTGAGCGGGATTATTAAATCAGGTTTTGATTTAATAATTTATTTATATATTTATATATATGTATTCTAGTATTATTGTTCAATATTCATTTTCTCTCTTGGCTATTTGTATTTTTGTACGAATACGCGTATATATATTTCGATGCGTGTACCAGGAAGTATTCCGTATTTATACGGAATAGCTTCTAGAAGATGGCCACCTCATTATTGGATTTTCTTTTTAGAAAATCAAATAAGGAAATGAGGTGGAGGGGTGAGGTGGCATGAGCATGGGCCTTGGACATGTTGAAAGGCATGGGTCTTATTTGTTTATTGCAAAAAGAAAAAGAGATATTTTGTGTGTGTGTGTGTTTGCATGAGAGAGTGAGAGAGGGCAGCAACCATTCTATTCTTGGCCTTGCTCATTTTCTTGAGTTGCTTCTTCACTTGCTTCATAGTTTACACTCTCATTCTCACTTCATCACTTAGCCAATTCTTGAGTTGCTCATGCCATTGTTTCCTCACCTCCTTCATCTTCTATGGTTGCTCCCTTGAGCAATTGTGATGAGAGAAAAATATAGTGACACATTCCTACACCTCCACTCTCCATTGCTAGCAACCTTGGAGCGTCGTTTGCCTCGTTTCGCGAGACTGAAGCTTGCGCCGTTACCCTCAGGTGGATCATCATAGATGGAGGAATACCGGCAACCAAACTCGATCAAAGAGCCACTAGGAGCTTGGGGATGATGGTTGAAGACCGAAGGACACGGATCAACTCGGTATAACCATCTAACTTCTTATATATAGCTTGCTAGATTAGGGTTTAAGGTAGATCCGGATATCGGGTAATGGTAGAGCCAGTTTAGTAAATTTTTGTTCCGCATTTGGCCACGGTTTGATGGTTGGGACACTGCCGTAACCCAACATTAAGACATTTCGGTCCAACATTCCCATTTTGGGGACAAATGTTAGTTTAAGGACATTTCGGTCCATTATCGCCGTGTTTGAGGCAACTGTCTAGCTTAGGGACATCTCGGTCCAAACATTCTCATTTTAGGGACGAGTATTAGTTTAAGGACATTTCGGTCCAATATTCCCGTTTTGGAGACGAATGTTAGTTTAAGGACATTTCGGTCCTTTATCGCCGTGTTTGGGGCGAATGTCTAGTTTAGGGACATCTCGGTCCAAACATTCCCATTTTGGGGACGGGTATTAGTTAAGGACATTTCGGTCCATTATCACCGTATTTAGGACGAATGTCTAGTTTAGGGATATCTCGGTCCAAACATTCCCATTTTGGGGAAGAGTATTAGTTTAAGGACATTTCGATCCAACATTCATCTTGCACGCACGTGTATTGGTTACGTGGCAAAGTGAACGATGGTGACATAGGATGCGCCCAATTTGAGGTACGATCCAATTTGAAAACATTTATGTTTCCTTCAAAGATATACATATATGTATATGTATATAGCCAAGGCTCGGTATGATACTTGCATCCATATAGGATGCGTGTCAATATGAGGTGTACACATCAATTTGGAAGTTCATGAATATGTGATGCATCATTCCTTGTCTTGATGAAATTCCATATCTTTCATCAAGTTTGGAAGAGAAGTTCTTGTTGGTTGTCGGGACCCGCCACCTCTCTGAAGACGTTGAGGAATTACAATGATATATATCAGAGGTGTGAAGAGATGTACCCTTGTACCAAATCCCGTGTTTGAGGGAAAAGGTCATGGTAGACCTAAGAATCATTAGTCATATTTAAGAATAAGATTACCTTAGGAGATATGGGATGAATATCATTTTGGATATCATCAATGAGAGATCATTAGTCATGTTTGAGACTAAAATCAGTTTGGAAATCATGAGCATATAGGCTCGCTTGATTTAAAATCAAAGAGATTTAACTTCAGAAAACTTAGCCAATTTAGGCTAAGATTGGGTTTCTGTACTACCCAACAGTGCCAAGCACCAAGATATACAGCACTCACGTGTGTTTTAGGTGAGGCGCTGAAATAGTGCTAAGCACTAATCTTTTGTGGCGCTCACGTGTGTTTCACGTGTGGCGCTAAGGTTTTGGTTTCTTTTGGGCGCTCATGTGTATTTCACGTGAGGCATTGTGTTTTGGTGCCCACGTGTGTTTCACGTGAGGCGCTGTGAAACATGGCCTTGGGTGCTCACGTGCTTTTCACATGAGGCGCTGCGTTCTTTGGAGATTTAATCTCTATTGATATTTTTAGAGAATTTAAATCTCTGTTAATGGTATTTTGACCATTAATAATCACCAAGATCATTATTTTGAGAATCTGGGATCATGTTCTTTAAGAACTAAGTTCTTGATTTAAAGGAACTAAGTTTCTGGAGTATTATGGATTGCATCTTCTCCATGTTCTTTTATACATGCTTTCATGTTCTTGTTTTTAGAGAGTTTAAATCTCTTTTAATGGTATTTTGATCATTAACGATCACCAAGATCACTATTTTGAGGATCTTGGATCGGGTTCTTAAAGAACTAAGTTTTTGATTTGAAGGAACTAAGTTCGTGGAGTATTATGGACTCCATCTTCTTTCTGTTCAACTATGTTCTTCCCTGAATCTTTGATTCTCAAGATCAAGATCTTCCCGATGAGAATTAAATTCTCGACTTGTGAGAGACTTGTCTTGTAGATCTCAGATCCAGAGAAAGAACTAAGTTCTTGAGAAGGGTTAAACCCTTAGATATGTAAAAAAGATATTTTGATCTCTAATTTTTTCTCTACCTAAGGTTTAAAGGAGGAAAATCTTCTTCTTTTATTGAGAATTAAATTATCTATTTTTTTGTGGAAGCTTTTGGAGAGCCTTTTTCATTTTTACAGAAGCTTATAGGGGGTCTTCTCTTTTTTTTATATCGAGTTCTCTCTCCCCTCTTTTCATCTCTTTGCTCTTATTTATTGGAGAAAGAAAAGAATCAATTTTTTGAGAAAATCTCTCATTGAGAGATCATGATTGATTTCATAATCAAACAAAATGATCTTTTAGATCAATCGGTGAATTTTATTCACTGTTGGATTTTTAATCCAAAAGCTCTCTGTTTAACAGAGAAGATTTCTTGTTTGTTTAACAAGATTAGGAAATATTTTCCGAAGATAGAATTTTATTCTATTATATGAATATCTTGTTACTTTAACAAGATTAGGAAGATATTTTCCTAACCATAGAATTTAATTCTGTTTAATAGAGAAGATCTTTCTTATTTCAGAATAATCTGGGAAATATTTCCCGCATAGAATTTAATTTTATCATATGAATATCTCGTTAGTTTAACAAGATTAGAAAGATATTTTCCTAATCTAGAATTTTATTCTATCAGATGGTTTAATTGGTGATTTTATAATCACCGTTGGATTTTTTATCCAAGGGTCCTCTGTTTAACAGAGAGGATCTTTCTATTTTGAGAAATATCAGGGAAATATTTCCTGCAAATATAATTTAATTCTAACATTGGATCTTTAATTCAACAGAGAATATCTTCCTTATTTAGAAAGACCAGGGGGATATTTTCCCCTAATAGAATTTAATTCTATTATTTGATGATTTATTGTCACTATTGAATCTTTGATCCAACGGATCTGTTTAACAGAGAATATCCCAGATTTTAGGAAATATTTCCCATGTAGAATTTAATTCTACCCTCTTTAATTTGGGCGTTGACGCTCACATGCTATGCACGTGGGCGCCACCTGGGAATTTAATTCTTTTATAAATAATCACTCACGTGCTTTGCACGCCGGCACTCACGTGTGTTCCACGTGAGGCGCCACTATAAGATTTAATCCGAACAGAGGCTGGCGCTGGCGCTCACATGGGAAACACGTGAGGACCCAATATAGGATTTAATCTTATCTAAGGCGGTACCTACATGCTTTGTATATGGATGCACGTGTTTAACACGTGGGGGTTTCCCTTTATTTTTATAAAGGAACAACAAACTCTGAGCCAAAAAAATTTAGCAGGAACACTTAGTTCGACTCATTATATGAAAATAATGTTAAAACCGAGAAATAATGTGACATTGCCACGTCGCATAGATTACCCCGTAATTATCGTACAACTTATCTCTTGGCGCGTAGATACCCTGTAACTACATCTCAACATAAACTGTGAGTGCTCGGCAATAGAATATATGATCACTAATGATATCGCTCTTCATCACGTCCATCGCATAGAGCAATCCTAGATGCGTCAATCCTCCGAAGATTTCTCCATCTTGATGGTGCTGCGTCGTGTAACCCCACTACATTGTTGCCACCTCGATGGTGCTGCGTCGTGTAGCCCTGCTACATCGCTGCCACCTTGTCACTAACGTCCAAATCTTTCAGCTTGTTTATATGACATTAAACTAATGTTTCTATTTTATTATATTATCGTCATCTATCATCTCACCCTGGTAAAATTGAAAATATCTTGACTTTATTATGGATGCGTTAAGACTACGGTATATAATGGAGTACCGTTCTTTCCTAAAGAACGCTTCGTCTTCAACCCATCATAACAAAAATAATAAATTTTACACTCTGAAGAAAGAGAATGCCCACGGCCCCAACCACATGCTTCAAAAGTATAAAATTTAAAAATCTTTTAAAATGATTGAATAACGGAATACAGATTTTCTAGAAATGGAGTAGATTGGGTGGTTAAATCTAGACTACCGTCTCCTCTCGAAATCTTTCACTTGAAATTTTTCAGATTAATGCAATATGCGTCTTTGTATATATAATATACCATGCACAACACAAAATGCAACAATCAATCTAACAAATTTCATTTTCATTTAAAGTACCTTATCTAAGCTTTTCCGTTTTATTAGCGTTTTCGTTTTATTCGTGAAATTAATACGCACCTCAGGTGCTCCCACTGGAACAACCATTCAGTAAATCTCCAAGATTTTACGTGAGTAAAAAATTGAAACATTTGATGAGTAAACAAAATTTTCGAATAAAATATAACTACCAAAGTTAACAGCAAAACCCTTAACTAATACAAAACTTGAGTGGGAAACTCCCTAAAAATAAGAAAACTCAAAAAGTAATTTTCTAGAATTTTCTGGATTTTTTCTGGAATTTTCTAATTTTTCTGGATTTTTTATTTTTTATTTTTTAAAAAAAATATATAAAACTGAGCAGGCTCAGCCGGCTCAGAGCCCGGCTTGTAATATTTCAGAAAATGGAAAATACTGTTTTTGAATTTAAATAATAAAATAATGAATTTTACGGATATTATACGAGTATGGATTTAAGTTTTCGTAGATTGGTATAATTATATACCTCTATTTTGGAAAATAATTGAAAATTAAAATGAATTATTATTTATGAAAGCATTTATTTAAATGGACTTTTCATAGATTAATATATAATTATAATCATATAAGTTTAATGTTAAATTTAATTAGTGATTTCCTATTTTATACACTAAACCTAGTTTATTTTTGTCAAACCATGTTTAGTGTGCATGATGTATTAAGTGCATGTTAACATTTCATTTTTTGTTTTATGATGGTTTTGCATTTTTCAAAAGATAAGAAAAGAAAATGGAGTATAGTGGTAATATTAAAATGGGTATGGGCATGAGAGAGAAGGAGAGAGTGAGGGGTCATGGTAGCCTTAGCCATTTCATTCCTCATTCATTTCATCATCTCCTTCACCTCTTCTTCCTCTTCTCCTCATCTTTCTCCACCTCCTCCACCATCTTCTACCATGACAAAATACCCTATAAACCTCATCAAAATACCATGAGACTTTCACTAAAAATGTTCCTAATCTCATCCTAAGTGTCATGGTGTGACCAAGTTTTCATTTTGAGGATCTCTTGCCATCTTGGAATTTTCCCTAGTTGCCATTTTGAGATAAAACTCTCACTTTTAATCAAGTATTTAGATTTCTTAAACTTCACAAACTAGTTATAGTTGGTTTTAGAACCTAAATTGTATGTTTTCTAAACTTGAAAATTCTAAAATGAGCTTTTGTGGATATAATGAGTAGGAGTGATATAGTAGAGGGTTGATTAGTGACTACAACCTTATTAGGTGGTAGATGGGGGCATGTTAGTGCAAGTGTCATGAGTTTATAATTTCAAATGTCGGTTTTCTTGAGTTCTTGATGATCAATTAGAATCTGGTACAATTAGGAATCTCTGAAAATTTATTAGAGCATACAGTGAGGTGCTTGGACCGGTAGAAGACCACCGTAGGAACCCGAGCCCCCAATTCCTTTGCCTGGCCGCCAAAATATTCCCTTTAGCCGCAATTTGTGGTTGTCTTGATGAGTTAGGGTGTGAATCTTGTTCTGTAGCGCACACACTTAATAACTAAGCCTACCCTATATGCTAAATAGTCCTAGATCGCCTGGAGAAAAATCTGGAGTTGTTTTACTTGATTTTGGCGTTATTTTACGATATTTGAAAACTTGGTTTTTGGATTTTCATGATGTGACTTGGTCATTTGACGTTCGTACGTCGACATCGAGGGATATTTTGTCGTTTTAGTACGCGTTGACCATAGGTTTTAACCTATGTGCGCTTCGCTCGTGATTTCAAATTCGAATTGGGGTTTTATGCGATTTGGTTATGATTTCGATTGTATGTACAATCATGGATTTGGTTATGATTTTGATTGTATGTACAATCATGTGGATTTCCGAAACGACGAAACAGAGCAAGGCGTCCGTCGACTTCGACTGGAGCGAGGCGTTTGTCGGTGAGTAGATGTATATCTACGGGGAAAGTCGGGTGGACAGCGTATAGCACCCCCACTACCATAAATTTAGGATACACACACACGTTAGAAATGTATACCAAGTTTATAGGCTTATAGAATACCATATGCGATAGTAGTATACCTTGTAGAAGATATATCTCTAGTTATATTTCTTAGCCATTGAGCTATATACACACAAGCATATATACAAGTACTTTATATGATATAAGTTACTAATGATATATGAATACTTACGATATGAGATGATATGATATGAGATGAGGTGACATGATATAGTATGATACGATACGATATGATATGAGATGAGATGATATACGCGACTATAGATCCGTACAATATTGATTGGATGATATCGTACGAGGGATATTCCGTACGTGATATGATGAGGATTGATCACCGATATTTATTTCGAATCGAGGAGTCTTGTTTAAAATCATCAAAGTAGATGTTATGAGATATTAGAGCCATACTTACTTTCAAAACTAACAATTCGTTACGCACTTTTAAACGAAAATGTCAAGGGTGCACTATGACTTTTCAAATGATATTTATTTTTAAAATATCATAGTCCCTTATTTCTAAAACAATGTCTCGTACTATTTTAAACTATAACTGTATGGTTCATACATAGTTGGATATTTTTATACTTGTTCATGTTATGATTTCTTTATTCCGTTTACGCTGGTGTTTCGATTTCTTATTTCTGCATATGCTCCCGCTTTGATCACTTACGATACGTAATACGTTTATACCTTTAGCTTTACGTGACTTCGTTGCTAGGACACGCGCACCATTACCGATGACTTACATGTTGCACGTACACATACTCGTATGCTCACACACATACCATCGGTAATTGCCATGCCACGTACACAGATAGAACTCGCTATGTCACTGTATCACATTATAACCTGTTAGCATTTAGATTCTGTAGTACCTTCTTTACATTGCTATACGACACGCTTATATGAACACACTTGCTATGCATTACAGTATTGTTCTATACCTGTACATATTATTTCATTATTGTCATGTTCTTATGAGATTCTGCTGCCATGAGATTTCTGGATTTGAGAAACCGCAGATATGATTTAAAAACTTATGAATGTTTTAAAAAAGTTGTTTTCTCTTGATATGATATTTCGACGTCCACCATGCGATTTCTTGGTTCTGAGCTATGATTACTATCAAATTCGAGAAGTGAGAAGTCACCGTCTGTGGGTACATTGTGGACCCGGTACAGTACTCAGGGGCAAGAAGATTGTATAGAAAGGCATTGAGCCTGGTTAGGAACACTACCTACCGGTGACAGTATTGGACTCGGTAGATATCTGGAGGATACCGACCGGAGTGATATAAGATAGATGGATATGAAGGCCGATCTGATGAGATAGCGCCTGAGATATGAGAGCCGATCCGATGAGACGGCGGCTGAGATATAGGAATTTACGTATCAATGCTGAACATAGGATTTATGATGATTTTAAGTGTCGATGCTGGACACTCAGGGTTTTTTGATAATTTCGAGTGTCGTTGATGGACACTCATCAGATGATATATATATATATATATATATATATATATATATATATATATATATATATATATATATATATACCTGCTATGGTTGACATGTTACCACATATTGATACAGGCATGATATCACACACACACACACACACACACACACACACACACACACATATATACACGTTCATTTCGTTACTACACGATACAATATTATATTACAGTATGACCTAGGTAGATCGTTATGCATTCGATTTCTACCTGATGATGTTTTCTACTCGCGAGTTTGCAACTCACCCCCGTTGTGCTATAGTTTTCTTGCAGGACCGACCGCTCGGATCAGTAGCGGCTTGCTGGCACGTTCTTCTTTGGGTGATTTGCTTGGTAGGTGAGTTAATTCCATATCGTAACCACCGCTTGTACACTTTTTATTTCATTTGTATCTAGTTAAAAACTCCATCAACCAGACTATATATATTTGTAGATTTAGAGACCAGTGTTGTATATTCTTTTGACTTATAGATGAGACTTGTGTATTGTTCTTTATATTTGAGTTGATGATATTTTGGTATTTTCTTACTTTCTTTTCTGAGTTGATCTTCATCTTGGGTGTCGTGTGCGTGTGTGTGTTGCGTGGTTATGATTTCGCCGATTGGCGATGAGTTGGCTCCCAATTAGGGATGCCAATATTATTATTGTTTATGTACTGGTTTTGATCAAAATTTACAAAGAAGCTGCTGCCCAAATTTCAAATGACGAAAATGTTTTTAAACTATTGCATGCAATCCACTTGTACTTCCATAAACTTTACTTATACGTTAAAAGAGAAACTTGATTTCATTTATACCCCTTTTTCCAAAACTTCACCTCCAGTATTTTCTTAAAAAGTTTTAGATTCCTAGTTTTCTGCTTACTTGGGTTACGGTGGTGTCTTATAGACTTCACGTAATTTAAGTTCCGGTCATGTGTCATTTTCGGGTCGTGGCAAAATTGGTATCAGAGCGTTAGGTTTAACAATTGTTCAAGTCTAGGATTGACTTTGCGGAGTCTAGAGCGTATATTTTGGAACCTAGGCATGACCTTACGGAACTTAGACTTGACTGAGGGGGTATTAGACCCGAACTTTCGTTACATAGGTTGATCTCGGTTGATGGAGTAGGTAACTCAAGTAGAGTAACGTACTATGCGTATGTTCCGCAGCATACTTACAATACGATACTCCGCTTAAGTAACCTTAGGATGTATATATCTTGTGATCTGTTATTCTATTCATTCTTGTGATCTATCCTCATCGATATTTGTTTGCGATTCCTGTCACTATGACTACGAGAGCCAAGAGGGCTGCAGCTAGAGATGCGGTCAGAGTGAGCTCGTTGGAGATGAGAACTGACCAGGGTGTTATCCCGGTGACACAGGAACAGTTTAGTTATCCTTTTCGTTTAGAGACGAGCGTTCTGAATCTGCACCGGATGGTCGGACCATTGCTTGAGGCCATCCAGATTGAGAGGTCTGTTGACGTACAGCCTACTTTGGGGATCGTTGTGTTGTCTACCATGCAGATAGATGGATCAGCCGTTGCTGAGATTGACGAGATATAGCTTCCAGAGTTTACGAAGCTGAAGCCATATGAGTTCATAGGCAGGAATGTGACTGAGGATACTTAGTTATTCTTGGATAAGTGACTAGGATATTTCATTCGTTGGATGCTCCGATGCGGGATCAGTTGAGTTGGCTAGTTTCAGTTCAAAGGGTCTTGCTCAGACCGGGCATGAAACGATCGAGAAAGGACGAGCAGTGCGTATTCCTCCAATGACTTGGATGAGTTCTCGAAGACGTAGTTTTCCATATGTCTTTCACAGAGTGTTGGAGATACCAAATTCGTAGCTACGAGTCTAGTGTAAGACTCCAGATATGACCGTAGACGAATATGAATTGCAGTCTACGTAGCTATCAAGATGTGATTCCGAATTGGTAGCTATTGAAGAGAATTAGATGAAGAGATTCCTGCGAGATCTCAATGAGTAATCGTTTCTCTCCGTTGATACTAGAGATTTGATACGTAAGCAGAGGCGTTGGATACAGCCACATTTTCAGAGGAAAGTCGTGATGAGATTACGGCTGCTCCGAAACAGAAGCGGATGAAATAAAGAGTGCCAACTTCCGGGCAGTTCGGCAGAAGTGATATCGGAAGAGGCCGTGACAGGTTCTTTCCGGGATGCTACGAAGATAACTATTTGGACCCAGGATCGATTATATGGCACGTATTCAGAGGGCCAGAGGCCGCCGTCGTTAACGTGCTACATTGAGAGTGGCTAGGTTACTTGGCCAGGAGATGTTCAGAGAAGCGTCTTAGTGGGACTATTTTTGTCGCTACTCCTAACAAGGCTGTCGAGCCGAGAGGTCATGAAATTGGTGATCCACAGAGAAAATAAGGACCTAAAGACTGAGGACGCCAGACCGCAGGCAGAAAGCAAGTAAAAATTCTTGCTCTGCCGGCTCCGGGTGCACAGGCACCTTTCGACATTGAAGGAGGTGTACCTCAATGTCATTTATTTGTTATTTGTGTTTTGGTGATTCGAGTATCAGGTTTTCGTCGTTTTGACTTTTGTGTTTAGATGATTGAGTTTCATGATTGATATTTTCGTACACCGTAGCTGCACCTGAGAGATATTTTTCTTTGTGCACAGTAGTTGCACTTGATTTATGTTTTTATACATCCATTACACGTGATTTATGTTTTTGTGCATATCCATTGCACTCGATATTGTTTTGTGCACTTCGTTGCACATATTTATAATTTCATGCATCCTGATTGGTCGTTAAAAAGTGTGTTCGAAAATAACCGCAATCAAGACGGTGTCGCTAGTAGCAAGCCGCGATGAGTACGGGTCGTCCGCAGGGAAACGTAAACTCTTTTCTTGCTTTAGACGAGTTGATGAAAGATGGGTGATTGTTTGTAGTTATATTTTAAAATGGATATAAAATTTATAATGAAAAGTCTTGTAGGGTTCATAGGACTTAGTAGTAATGGATGAATAATTAAAAATGACTTTTTTTTATCTTTTAATAGTTTAAAACTATATCGATAGTGATGAATGTGGGTTAGGGTTTTTGGAAGAAACTAGGGTTTCCCCACTACTAATCCTTGTCCTTTTATTGATCTCTATTCATGTCTAGCCCTTAACAAAACAAGTGTTAAATCAATCTCAAATCATGGTCGAGCCTATCAATAAATTGTTAGCGCGCCTGATAAGGAGGTTAACATTTATTTTGCTAAAGTTTATAAACTTTAAAATGTATAAAAGAAGTTAAAAGGTTTTCTCATCCATTATCCTATCCTATCCTACGAACCTTAGCAAGTTAGGAATTACTCGCTCATGGTTAAGTTAGAGGAAAGGTTGAAGAATGAAATCATAATGAAAATGTAGAAAAGTAAGTGCAAAAATTAAATGCGGAAAATAAATGCAAAAAGAAATAAACTAAAAACTACCTTTATTAATCAACTATTGCATTTACAATTCTCCTTAGAAAGTATAAGATAAGAACCCTAGTTTGCTCTAGATCTCTCTCTTGTTGGAGGTAAATGAATAAGTGATGATCACTCGGATATGTGGACCTCTTGATCTCTTCGGTGATGATTTTCAATGTACAGCTATCGGTTCTTTATTTAGTCCTTGAAATCAGAAACCCTAGATTCCATATAGAAATATATGCAGTTAAGATCATGATCCCAAAATATCACATCCAACGGCCCAGATTTGACCGCTGAACCGCCGCAAAATGCCACGTTTGGCCACCCTTCAGCCACGCTTTGGTGGGATCATGACTTGGGATTTTTTCTGGCTTCTTGTGTTGATATGTGGAGATCCTTTTGATGTCTAGATTCTGAAAATAATACTTCGAATCTCTACCGTTGCTAGATCTCTCGATTTGCTTCTAAATTTTGGCAGATTCGGTTCCGATATCCCGATTTGACTTGGATCTCTTACTTATATTCCAGACCTGAGCTAGTACCTGCACAATATCTCAAATCAAAGTATTAGTAGCATTTGGTATTCTTGAGATATTATCCTAACCATTTATATAATATAAATATTGATTAGAAATATTTGATATGATATGCATATTTTAATTATTAAGATTTCATTTAAATATTATATGGATATATTTTCCCTCATTATATTAATTATAATGTAGAAACATATGATAATAAACTTTTTACAAATAAACCCACATATGTTCTATATTTACAATAAATATCTTTTATTACTTAACAATAGTAGGAAAAATATTCATTCAAAAGTGCAATATTTTTGACTAATCAAATACCCCTAAACTTAACTTTGATCGTCCCGAGCAAACTAGTTATTAAAGAGAAAAAGAAAGAGAAAAACCTAACTAGCACACTTTCATGGGCAACACAATTGCACTGAGCACGTGCAACAAGCCTTTAAACCTCTAGGTGTCCCTATTAGCAGGAGTGTTGTTTCCTGAGGGTTTTCAGCGGATTACACCTACAAAATTCCATAATAAAAGAAATAAAATGAAAGTTACATATAAAGACATGGAACGTATAAAAGAAAGAACTTGAAAATAAGAGTTTCAAACTACACTAGCTTTTTAGTTGCCATGAGCCCTATCTTAATAGTCATGAAAAGATGTCAGAAATCACATCATCCCTCAATAAAACACCATCTTTAGTCTTCCTCCCTACTTTTCTTCCAAACATCGATCATATACCCCTACGTGTGTGTTTAAAAGACATTCCTACACTTAGAAAATTCAATTCAAGGTTTCATATTCTTGTCCATCTTCCTTAGTACTTTTTAGTCGGTGAATGTTTCAGATGGAATTGCTCACACATTCTTCATGCGACCGTTAATACTTCTTGAGGTACTAACCAACCGATTACCAAATGTGCTCACTTATTAAGGCGTAATTAGAAATATCCTAGTCTTGCAACACCTAAGGCTTAGCAGCGACTCCCAAACCAGTTGGTTTAAGGCACTCGGTGATAAGGCACCCACGCTATATTTTTTTTATGCTGCCTTAAGTAATTACAAAACCAGTGTTCATTTTTCTTCACCATTTTTTTATTTCATTTATATTTTTGTTTACATATATATATATCCCTTTCATACTAAGGCTTTTAGACAAAAGCATTTCAAGGTATTCTCTACTATCCCAAGTTTCAAGATGTGGCAAGTGCGTATAGTAGGGTATCAACGTTCAGAAGTTTGGACTCAAGAATAGACACTATTTTTCAGACTTATTTCTATCCCTTCTTTCATATGTATTTTTCTTCATCTTACTAACCCTTGGGACAACAGCTAATGATTACCTATTACTAGTTGCGTTTTAAAACATCTAATTTTCTTGCTTTTCTTAAATCTCTTCCCTTCTTTCATATGTATTTTTTACTTCCTAAATTTTATTATCAAATTTTTTTGTACTTTAATTTAGTATAATGCAAAATGATGCGTAAATAAGCACAAACCTTTCCCAAACCTATTTGCAGCAGTGTCCTCACTGATGTCACCATTTAAGCTCAAATCATGTAGACTTGGAAGGAAAGTTCTCAATTATTAGCAAAAGGGGAAAAAAAGTCAATGACAGTGAAATCCTTCCCCAAACTTATTTTTGGCTCACAATTGTGTAAATATTTGTTTTTGTTTCAAGAGCCAAAATATTTTTCTCCCCCCCCCCAAACTTGAGTGAAACAGTATTAAGCATTTAAAATTATAAGAGGGGGGTAAAATTATTGGTCTATACAAAACTTTACAAAGACCAAAAGTCAATACCAACCATTCGAATATTTTATCAATGTGACACCATGGTTGGTAGAAGATCATGTTACAGAAGAAGTGGGGAGGAGATAAAAGGTGTAATTGAACGGGTTTACGTCTCGGTTGGTAAAGACGAAACAATGATGGTGGATGAAAACGCGAATGTGAAAGATAAGGAGTGGGTGGAATATTCGTATTCTCATACTTGAGAAAAAGAAGGGGTGGCGGTTCAACTTCTTTGGGTGGAGCTTGATTCATCACAACATCCATGTCTTCTAAGAATGCGATTTCTTCACCGAAAATGTCTTTAAAACTTCCATCGATATTTCGAATGATAATCTCATCGGAAAGGAAGTTATGATACTCGGATAGCTCGACTAAATCATTCGACAAGTCAAAGGATTCGGACTTGGGTGTGGACTTGTCGACAAAAGGGTCCTCACGTGTATAATAAAAAGCATGATCAAACAATAACACACTAGTGGCGTCAAGATCAGTATCGTGAAGCTCCTCAATTTCGCAAATGTCGGAAGCTATCTTATCGACAGAACATACATCAACTATATGAGCATAGGGTTCGGAGGGTTGACTTCCTAACTTGTAGATGTCAAGCTCAATTGTCATCTTTCCAAAGGACAAGTTTATTGAACCGTTACGACAATTGATTATTGCTTTGGAAGTTGCTAGAAAAGGTTGCCCTAGAATCACCGGAATTTGGTTTCGTGGGTTTGCTACAGGCTGTGTATCTATAACTATAAAGTCTACAGGGAATATAAATTCCCCGACTTTGATTAACACGTCGTCTAGCTCACCTCTAGGTTGGGTGATAGATCGATCGGCCATCTAGAGAGTGCAGTGCGCAGGTTTCAACTCTGCTATGCCTAATTGCTCATAAACAGAATACGGAAGCAAGTTAATACTATCACCTAAATCAAGTAGAGCACGATTTCTATTTTTACCCCTAATAGTTATAAATATTATAGGACAACCGGGGTCCTTACGTTTCATGGGCACCAATTAAGTAAAAGAATTGCGCATATTACTCACTAAGAAAACTTTTTTAGGCACTTGAATTTTTCTTTTCCAGGTACACAAATCCTTTAAAATTTTCGCATAGGAAGGAACTTGTTTGATATCATCTAGGAGAGGAATATTTATGTTAATTTGCTTAAAAATTTCCACAATCTTCTCTACTTGGTCTGTTGGCCCTTAACCTGTTTGGAAAAGGAACTTTATCAATAAGGGTTAGGTCAAACTTTTGAGGAGAACTCATTGCCTCCATGTGATTCGGGACTATACCCAAAAGCCACCGTTTTGCACGCCCTCTTGGACGTGGTATGATGGAAATCAAAGCACAGTGGGAATCACACAAGACTCTATGACGATCTCGGGTCTACAGACTAACCTGTACCAGTGTCACCAGAGAACTGCCATATGACGTTAGGTATAATACCATCTGGGAGTTCTCGGCGAGTCCGTCCAGTGTACCCAGTCTCCACTGAGCACCCGTATACTATCTCTGATGCCAAACATAAATGGATATGGGATCATCCATCGCCCATCTACATGGATCAAGAAGCATACGCTAGTCTACTCTGGTATATCGATGCCCTGTCTTGATACACCTGCGACTAGGAACATTTGAAGGATGTACTTAGCGACTACAATGTCCCCACTAGTATGATCTGCATCATAGTCCTGGTAGTCAAGTACTCATCCTAAGGGCTTTATCAGCATGTAACATAGAGACTATCAGAGTACATGTTAAGATAAAGAGCAACCATATAGCATACTATCATGTCGAGCAAGAAAGTCCTCCATATATATGTCCAAGTATCCACTACAATATACATCGCATGTACAGTAATGGCCTCTAGGGCATACATATCACTAACAATCTCCCACTTGCACTAGGGCCATCTGTTGTAGTATCTCATACCCAACAATCAGCTGTGGTTGAAGTATCTCATACTCAACCATCCCATACAAGTCTCTACTGGGAAATAGACCTTTGTGAGTGGATCCGCGCTGTTGTCATGTTTACTCTCCTAACCTCGATCTCCCTGGAGATCAACCATCTCCATGATCAGGTGATACTGCCTTAGAATATGTTTCGATCACAGATGAGACGGGGTTTCCTTGGAAAAAGCCAAAACTCCATTGTCACACAATGATAGGAACGAAGTTCATCTCATGAACTAGTGTACATCCAGACTATTTCTTTGGTAGCATCCTTGGTAGTAATTTATCCTGCCTTTATCGTCCAGTATGTCACAGTATTTAGCGTGGAACTCTTCCAACATACCGTCCCTCCACTGAGGGTAAAGACAATGCATGTGACTGACATTCAGTCGACTTTACCATCCTGGAAGCTTTCCAGTGATTCTCCCCGGGATCAATTGATACCATCTCACTACATCTAGTGAGAATCCTAACATCCAATTAGATCTATCTCATAGATCCAAAACCAGGATTTATGAGGTATCACCTTGATCCTATATAGAGAATCCCTGTGATAAGAGGAGATTGACCGAGTGTAGCATAGGAAACTCCTTTCCTATCAAGAGTATGTCATCCATGTACAATACGAGGATCACCACCATACTCTCTACTACCTTTTTGTATATACGATGTTCATCTACCATTTTGATGAAGTCAAAATCTTTGACTACCACATCAAAACAAACGTTCCAACTTCGCGATGCCTGCTTTATCCCATAAAGCAACTTGCACACGTTTCCGCTGCTCCCACTGTTTATGAAACCCTCTAGCTGTGTACTTATAGATGCTCTCTTCTAAATCAATATTTAGAAAAACAGTCATGACACCCAACCGCCAGATATCGTAGTCATGGTATGTAGCATTTGCAAGTAGGATCTGGATGGACTTAAGCATAGCTTTGAAAGTCTCAACTTTTCCATATACACCAAGTAATCTTCTCAAGATGAACTTGCTTCTGATGAGGATTTAACCCTTCAGATAAAGCAACCAAAGTCCATACTTTGTTGGTGTACATAGATTCCATCTCAGATCACTAAGCATCCAGCCATTCTTACAGAGTCCCCACTCTTGATGGCCTGCTCGAAACAAGTTGGGTCATCATCTCATGATGCAATCCTCGCTCCCACTGTCATAGAGAAACCGAAGTATCTCTCAGGTGGATGAGGAACCCTACTAGATCGGCGGAGAGGCTGAGGTTCGTTAGAAACTATTGAATCCTTCGGTTTTACCAAATCATCAACTGCAGTTTGTATAGCTGGAACTTTTTCCAGTTCTACCTCATGACCACTAATTTCTTCACAAGAAATTCCCTTTCCAAAAGGTGGCATGCTGAGAAACAAAACACCTTTTGCTCCCCAGTTTGGTAGAAGATATCACTTGCGAATGCTTAGGATATCCAACAAACTTCCACAGAACTGACCTTGCCTCGAGTTTGTCCGGATTTTGCTTTGGCCAACCCCAAATCTTAACATCCTTAAGAGATGGGCTCTTTCCATACCATATCACATATGAAGTGGTAGGCACCTGATTTGGTTGGAACCCTATTCAATAAGTATGCAGCTTCTCAAGTGCATAACCCCCAAAAGGAAATAGGTAACTCAGTAGTACTCATCATAGAGCACACCTTATCACATAGGGTGCGATTGCTCCGTCCCGATGTACCAACGTACTGTGGTGTATACGGAGGAATAATGCTGAGAGAGAATCCCATTCTCCTTTAGAATAGTCCAAGAATCCCGTGCACTAGTATTCTCCTTTCTGATCACATCAAAGGACATAATACTTATACCCGTTTTGGTTCTCTACTTCTGAAATACAAAGAACCAGTCATGGCATGTGTAGAAAGGGGACCTCATACATCATCATGTATCAATCCCAAGAGTTCACTAACTCTTTCTCTGTTTCCAATAAACAGAGCTATGGTCATCTTATCTTTGTGACATGACTGGCAAGTTTCACAAGATGTAAATTCAAACTAATTTAAATATGCATCTAAATGTAACTTAGCTATTCGGGTCATATTGATATGACCTAGTCTACAAAACCTCAAGAAGGATTCGTTCATTTCTGAACTCTTCCTCTTGTGTGTGTTCTGTACATTAAGAACTGTGGTTTGATTTAGAACGTCTATGCTTTTAGATAACGTGCCTGAACTGATGATATAGGAAATGTTTAAAACATTATCCAACAATACAAAATTATATCATTCTTTATTAACTAAAGATACTGATATGATGTTGTATATTAGGTTCGGTATCTAATAACATTCGTTCAGAATCAATGTATTTTTTTAATACAGGGTGATAACTGCCAACAGACTTGGCTTGCAACGATTGCACCGTTTCTAACTCTTGAAACTTATGACCCATTCTTAGTTCTCTGTAATGAACATATCCGAAGAAGATGCATCAGCATGCACTTTCTTCGTTTGGGCGGCACGGGAATCCTAGTAATCCCCTATTTTCTGCTCGGTCTTATAACAATTATAAGTTGGAGCGGGATCAACTTTCCCAGCTCAGTATAACAAGCGGGTTCGGTCAATACATCCGTATTTTTATCTTGATTAAGGCGTGACATGATCGCTACCAGGAGAGAGAGAGAAGAAAACACTCAGCGTATGCTCTTGCAAGATTAGATTGATTATTAATATATCTAATCAGGATGGCTCCCACCGTTTTAGTCAAATCTTCCTTCAAACCCTAAAAGGAAAGACTAGCCGGATTTAATTACACGCTACAAGTTCGTCAATCTTTCAGCCAGGCTAGTACCGGTACTTTGAGGGAGGTTCCCCGTGCTTTCGCACGGACCTAATTAAAATAAACCTCGTTTTCCCAGGGGCGTAACCCCGTTGACACCTTTCTAGACACCTACTTGATCGGCTAATTATAATGTGTAAAACTCTCCCAGGAGTAACTTTTACTCGCAGTGGGTATCGGGATCCAACTATCTCATAGAAGGTATGCAATCTCATTGCAAATTTCAACACTTGAAATTCCTAGTAATATTTTACCCCTAGCAGCTATATGAGCTTAACATAGTCAACAAATCATAAGTACTAGTCAAGTTCAACCCGTCATTTCCCGATTGAATTAAACCCACCCGCACGACCCTTAACATAGTCAAGAAAGTCGCACGACTACCCTAATCCAATCACATCATATGCTTATACAGATAAGCACTAATCAGCTACCGCACACTACGCCTTAATATAGTCAACAAACGTAGCACGAATACTAACTAGTACTTATCTAAAATGATGGAAGGCTACGACAGGTTTTTAAGAAAACCTTTTGCGTAATGAACTTGATATCGTCGTAGAATCGAGTGATTTTAAATGGAGTGTTTTTTAGGCTTTTACTAGTTTTGCTAAAGAGGTCACTCCCGGTGAAGGGATCTCGGCTCTTTCTTTATCGAATAAGGTGCAGGATATTTCACAAATACTGCTATGCAAAGCAAAAACTATAAAAGTAATCAAAAGACAAACCGAGTGTGTAGCATCTGCTAGTTTTGCTAAAGAGGTCACTCCTGGTGAAGGGATCTCGGCTCTTTCCTTATCGAATAAGGTGCTGGATATTCTACAAGGAATACCGCTATGCAAAGTAAGAACTAGAGCTACCAGTTTTTAAACAAGTTTCTACAATATCTTTAGGTTTCTTTTATTTCATTAATTTCATTAATGAAGTCCCATTTTATTATGCTTCACAAGCATCACATTTGAAACGAAATCAGCAATATAGCATATATCTCATATATATAATATAAACATTCGTCTCAGGCAGTAATATGATCTCATCACAGAACATTGCAGCAGAAGAAACACATATGAATATTGGATATCTAAGAATTCCGTGTTTTAAGTTAAGCCAGTATAAAACACGGATTCCACGGTCGCGATGAATAGCCAAACCCACATCCCTAGACCCCTACGAGAGCGGCAAGCAACCCTACCAATTCTAGAGTTAGGAGACCCGGTCTCGACTCCTCGAGATGGTCTCCCACTGGACCCTAGAACCCGGTTACTTGTGCTCCCCGCCTTGGGTCTATCCTAATGCGGAAAAGTAAATAATATACAATGGTGACATCATCCTCAACCCGGAAGTGCCCAAATAAAAGAATATTACATACAATTGAATTTTACATGAATGAAAAAGAAAAACTCTCATCTCACGTAAAAAAAACCCGGCTATTCAAAACACGACGATCCAATATAACATATCACAGCAACACATAACATCACATATCATCAACGTAAGTAAATATGCGTATCCCAGTTGTCGTTGACATATAGCACCGAAACCGGCGATACACCACATATTACACTTACAGTCGCAGAAAAGAAAGTGAAAAACTACAACATTTGGAATCCACAATCACTTTAGACATCTTAAATCCGAAATATCACATACTTCGCATTTCATGCTTAACTATATGAATTCCACATATTGTATCACATTCCAGATAAATAGACAATGTTAAACTTTCCGATCGAATAAACAAACACCCAAGATTTCCCAAATAGCTCAACACTTGAGCGGAGTTCAAAAAGTCCCAGAACATGTCACAGCCGCTATGAACCAGCCGTAGAAAGGTCAAACCAACGTCTCACATGTGGCAACGCTAAACTACCACAAACCATATGGTTCAGTGGCGGTTTTGACGGTCACATAATCGAGTTAAGGTTACGTTCTTCTAGAGGGTCCACAAATTTGCTTGCATGATTTTCTGAAAGTTTTAAACTCAGGAAAATCCAACACTTGAAAGTTTTCCGACAGGGGAAAAAGTGAGTTATGAATATCCGTTCGAACTTTTTAACACATTCTAAATTACCCGGAAAAACTTAAACGAAGTTAAAATTTCTGATCGAATCAATGAGTTCCCAATATTTCCCAGAAATCTCAACACTTGAGTGGAATTAAAATTCCCAGAAGCATGAAAAAGTACCCAAGAATAATACCCTGAAGTATTAGCCCCTAACTCCCAAAGTTGGCCACGGAACCGCCGCCGAACGCATGGTTTGGCCGCGGTTCCGTGGTCACTTGAGCGAGTTATGGCTTCGTACTTCACAGTAATCCTTAGAATTCCCTGCATGATTTTCTGAGTATTTTTAATATGAAAAATTTCAACTTTTGAAAATTTTTCCAGAAAGTGGGATTTTTCGAGGTTTCGGAGTTCGATCGGACTTTAAACTTCGTCTAGACAATACCTAATGCTCTAGCTTGGCTCTGATACCACTGTAGGGTTGTATAGCACGACAACAAGGTTTAGCAAGGCATCACACATGCCATTTTATAAAAATTTGGGGTGCTATGTAACCCTAACCAAGATCTTAACTAGAGAATTAGGGTAAACATTACAAGTAAACAACTTTACTTCTAAGAGTTAGGAATTACAACATTTGTAGTCCGTTCCATCACTTCATAAGCTCCGTGTTGAGGTCCCTTCGCTGCGATCATCAAGTACCCGGACTCTAGAGAGGCTCCATGAAGAGAAAGATGCAAGCTTGCTTCCAATCTTCAACAACTAAGATGATCTACCTTGAAGAAACTCAAACCCAAGATCTTGCTTTCACTAATCAAGTATTAGAAAAGGAAACACCCTAATCTAAGTGGCTAGAATAGATGAGGATGATGAAATAGGAATTTAGCTCTCTTTTATTTTCAATTTCTCACTTTATTTCATCACATCACAAAAAACTAGAAAGATTTTTCAAGAGAAAGAAGAAGAAGAATTTCATTTGTGATGAATAATGAATTATTGTGGGAGGTTAGAATTGCAACCATGGGTTAAAGAATGATAAAGTTAACCCTTATAGAGAATAAACTAGAGGCTAAGGTTTGGGTTGGGTTAATAAATATCAACACAAAATATCTAAGCTAAAGACAAAAGAAAGCTTCATGAAGCTTCATGAAAAAGCTAACCCAAAAGCTAACCCAAATCCAAACCCTAACTTGTTTAAACTCCACAAAGTATGTTGCATTTGTAACCCTAACTTGTTACAATATTATATATCACATATACAATATATTTTGTAACAAAAGAAAATAATACAATTAACATATATCTCATATATATCAATGTATTATCCATGTGAGAAAAAGAATCTTTAAGTGAGCTTATATTATTTAATGTAATGTAATATATCAAATATATAATTATACATTAACTTATCAAATCAACACTTTATCCGATAATCCGGCTATTTCACAAATAACCGACTAATATAATTTGTATCAGTTCATCAAATCAACACTTGATCCGATGACCCGGCCGATATCACATATCGCGAGAATCTAATACGGTATCTCATATCATATTATTCTCGGTCCCGCACATATCACATATGTGCTCCTACTCCGTTTCTCCTGAGCCAGGAAACCTCTGTGTAGGACTCTAAAGAATTGTCAATACGCCGGCAATAGGTGATGATCATATCAAAACACCCACAAGCTGCAAGCGGTCAGCTAAACGTAACAGCCACCCATGCATTGAGCAATCAGAAGATCAACAAGTAAGCATGTACATTCTCCTGCGAATCCAATCAGTAACACTCCCGTACAGTCCGGTCTCTTCGCCTGATATGTCGCATATCCAGTCTAGGGGTGGTAAACGTCAGACCTCAGTAACCGATAAGTCGTGTCGATATGAGGTCCATAACAGTTCTAGAAACTACTGATAACACTTACCAGTAAATCTCAGCAACCCTGGCCAGGGATTTCCAGTTATAGCCAATCGAACACAGCGCAACATCAACTCCCTATACCGGGAGAGACGAAACCCCTCCTATCGCTCATTGCCTCCATGTGATTCGGGACTGTACCCAAAAACCACCGTTTTGCACGCCCTCTTGGACGTGGTATGATGGAAATCAAAGCACAGTGGGAATCACACAAGACTCTATGACGATCTCGGGTCTACAGACTAACCTGTACCAGTGTCACCAGAGAACTGCCATCTGACGTTAGGTATAATACCATCTGGGAGGTCTCGGCGAGTCCGTCAGTGTACCCAGTCTCCACTGAGCACCCGTATACTATCTCTGATGCCAAATATCAATGGATATGGGATCATCCATCGCCCATCTACATGGATCAAGAAGCATACGCTAGTCTACTCTGGTATATCGATGCCCTGTCTTGATACACCTGCGACTAGGAACATTTGAAGGATGTACTTAGCGACTACACTGTCCCCACTAGTATGATCTGCATCATAGTCCTGGTAGTCAAGTACTCATCCTAAGGGCTTTATCAACATGTAACATAGAGACTATCAGAGTACATGTTAAGATAAAGAGCAACCAGATAGCATAATATCATGTCGAGCAAGAAAGTCCTCCATATATATGTCCAAGCATCAACTACAATATACATCGCATGTACAGTAATGGCCTCTAGGGCATACATATCACTAACAGTCTGTTCGGCGAGATCTTCCAAAAATTTTCAAACTTCGCCATCGTCTTTTGACATGAAATGGCATTGACAAATGGTTTCGAGCATTTGTTTCGTGGCTGGATTAATACCCTCATATATAATTCGGCAAACTTTCCATCTATCTATTCTATGGTGAGGGCATTGGACAATCTTTAAACCGTTCAAAGCATTTCCAAAATGGTTCGTTGAGAAGTTGGGTAAACTGGTTAATCTCGCTTCAAACACGAACGGTTGTGTGATGAGGATAAAATTTCTTAAGGAATGATATAAAGCCATTTTTCTGCTAGATAGCACAAGGTAAAAGGGAGAAGACGTAATCGCATAGCATCCCCTGAATATTGGGTTGTGCTCATTATTTCACATACGTTTTCTGTCACAACCCGGAATTTGGCACGTGACCGGCACTTAAATCACGCAACGTCTAAAGACATAACGTAATTCAAGTAAGCCGAAACCTAGAAATCTAAACCTTTTTGCGGAAAATAGTGGAGGTGCGGTTTTGAAATAAATGTATAATGAAATCAAGTTTTTCTTTAAATGCATAAATAATGATATATGAAAATGCAAGTGGATATATACTATAGTTGAAAACATTTTTTGTCCTTTAAAATTTGGACTGCACCTCCTTTGTATATTTTGATCCAAAACCACATACATGCAATATATAGGCATCCCCAAGCGGGAGCTAGATCTTCGCCAATTGGAGGAATCACAACCATGCAATAAGCATATATACGACGCACTACGGCGAAGATCAAACACAGAAAGAACAATAAATAAAGTAAGTCATCAACAACTCAAACAGCGAACATACACCCATCGCTCTAAGTCTCGCAAATACACAAGTCTGTCTAGGTCTACCAATATACAAAATCTAGTTTCTGATTGATGGAATTTATCTAAATACAATAAAAATAAAAGTATAAGAGTGGTCACGATCCAATGTGTGTCCCACCTACCAAAGCAAAACACCCTGATGGAACTGTGTGCCAGCGATACCGCTACTGATCCAAGTGGTCGAACCTGCAAGAAAACTGTGGCACAACGGGGTGAGTTGCCAACTCATGAGTAGAAAATATCAACAGGTAGAAATCGAATAAACAGCGATCCCTAGATCCTACTGTAACATGAAGGTAATCCTATGGTATCTAGGGTGACCATGTATGCATATGTATTAACAATAGAGTCAATGCCAATAACATATAAAAACCAGTCATCTGAATCATATGCCTGTATGTATATGAATATCAAACAACTTGTGTCCATCAACGACACATCAACATCATAGAACATGAGTGTCCAACATCGATAATCGAAACATCATGGAACCCGTGTTCAGTATCGACACGTAAATCCTCATTTTTTTCGGGCACCGCATCCTCAGATCGGCCCTTATATCCATCTCACGACTCCATCCAGTATCCTCCGGATAACCGTCGGGTCTAACTATCACCGGTAGGTAGCACATCCCCCAGCCAGGCTCATCGTCTACTCCACGATCTTCTTGCCCCGGGGTACCTTACTAGGTCCACCATATACCCGCAGACGGCTCAGCCTACTCCTCGAATCGGGTATCGCATAGCTCAGAACCGAGAAAACTCATGGTGGACACGAAATATCATATCACGAGAAACCGCGTTTTTAAAACAATACATAATTTCCTTTGAAATATAACCACGGTTCTCAAATCCAGAGATCTCATGAAAACATCATCTCAATGCATGTAACCATAAAGTATGATATATGCAAACATAGAACAGTAATATGAGCATATCAAGTATATCATGCAAGCATGTCATGTGACAGTACTGAACAATGAATGTATTTTACGGTTATGAATAATACCGTGATATAGCAGTTCTACTGTGTAAGTGGCATAGCAATTACCGATGATAAATGTATGAGCCGGCAAATCTGTGTAAGTGTAACATGCGCATCATCGGTAATAGTGCAGGTGTACTAGCAGATGATATCATATAACGGTAAATACCGGGAACATAATACGTATGTCACGAGAGATAATCCAACATAACATGAACTATAATAAGGTATGTAACTACATATGAACCACACGGTTAGTTTAAATGATACGAATCGTAGTTTTGAAAGTAGGGGCTACGGTGTTTTTTAGGAAAAGACACCATTTGAAAATCCGTAGCATCCCTTGAGGTTTCCATTTAAAAGTGCATACGATTCGTCGGTTTTAGAAATAAGTATGGTTCAGGTGAAATCTTTACGTCGGCGATCTCACCTCGTAGTATCAGGTGTGGAAATATCCTCGAATATCATGCTCAAATCACAAGCGCGGATCAATCATCTGATATGTCTTATCACGTACGGTAATCCATTGTACGGTGGCATCAAATTAGATTAAGAATATATCGTCCTATTCATCGATAAGGGTACAGATTTATGGTCTCGTACGACATATCATTGTTTATTCTCATACATACATACATACATACATACATACATACATACATATATATATATATATATATATATATATATATCTTATGTCATATCCTTATCGATCTTATATCATATCATTAACAATCTCATTTCATATCTAGGCATATGTATATAAATATTCATATCGCCTCACGTCCTCATATCAAGCATATCCGCTCATATCCTCTTATATCATCATATTGACGTCTCAATTCGGGTCATCTTGTATTAATCATATCATCTCATACTCACTCTTTTGATCATATCCGTAAGTTCTTAGAATGGGTTTCTCCGACTATATTCTATATATCGGTTTCCATTATGATTGCGGGGGTGCTCTACGCCATCCACCCGACTTCCACCGTAGATATAAATATACTTACCTGCTAAACTCATTGCTTATCTAAAGTCGATGTGCTTCGTCGTCTTGGAAGTCCACGCAAAGGTACCTACAATCAAAACACATCGTAATGCTATTAAAACCAAGTCCGAAAAACCGATACGGCACATGAAGTGCTCATAGGTTAGAACCTATAGCCTACGCATGCAAAAACAATCAAATAACCATCGTCGTTGATGTACAAACATCCAACGACCAAATCCAAACTCAAATACCAAAAACCACGTTTCAGAAACCGGAAACCACGAATCAGCGATAAACGAAATCACTCCCAGATTCTACCTTAGATCAAACTAGGAGATTTTGCATATATGATAGATCTACATATCACATAACAAAGCTATACACCAAAAATCAACATAATCCACTACAGTGTGGCCGCAAATTGCGGCCACAAGCATTAAATCTGCGGCCTAAACTTGGGGAAATGGGCTTGAGTTTCTAGGGTAGCTTCCTATGTGCCTGCTCGTCTCACTATGATGGGAACTTAATTTATGGGGCTCTTAGGTCATACCAGATTCCAATATATCAACACAATCTGTCAAAACCGATGTCGGGCAAATTCTAAGTTCGTGTTTTTGGGGTTCTAGTCTCTGGTCTGGCCAGAAAATCTCCACTAAAGTCTTGTAAACACTAACTAAGCCTCAATTGCCACTTTACAAGTCAATTCATCCACTAAACATCAACCTAGAAATTTCCAAGATCACAAATCTCACTAAATCGAACTCTAAACTTACCTAGAAGGTTAAGAAACTAATAAACAAGATGAGAAGTGAAGTTATACCTCTCGAAAGCAACTCAAGAAAAATCCTAGATGCTCCAAGTGATCAAAATCCAAACTTGATTCAACCATGAGGTGTAGGATGAAGTTGTGTGCATTTTTAATGAAGGTGAGGTGAGATTTTGGTAAGGTTTTGGGGTAGTTTCATGGAGGTAGAGGAGGGTGAAGGAGGAAGGTGAAGAAGAAGAAGGAAGAAGAAAATGAAGTGAAGAAAGAAATGATGAAGGATTCAAGGTTGGAGCCATACCCTCTCTCTCATACTCTCACATGCCCATGCCTTCATGTCATAATTTGTCTCCCCACTCCATGTCCTCTCTTGTCCCCCCCCCCCTCTCATCTAATATCTTTCTTTTTCTTTTCTCTTTCCTTCTCAGAAATAAAGCACAAATTCAAATGAAACAAACATGCAACATGTCATGGTGCACTAGCCACGGTTATTTTAAAAAGACGGATTTGGCTTAATCATGATTAGTAATGCACTAATCAAGTTTAATTTAAACTTGCATATAAATAATTACATAAAAATTTATAAAATGTCTAAATCCAATAAATACCTTTTTAATAAATAATACATATTAATCTTCAATTATTTTCCAAATATTGGTATTTAATCATACCATTTTACGAAAACCCCAATTCGCAAATCGAATAGTTTTCATGAAATGTATTATTTTATTATTTAAATTCCAAAAATAATGTTTTATATTTCTGAAATGTTATATTTTCAAATTTGGTTATAAAAACGTATGCGTCTTTGGATTCAAGCCCGTAAAATTTGGGCAACAGGTTGATGAAGTGGGGTTTAATTTCGAAATTATCCCTATTGGCTGGTGGAAGAGACAGACAAGTAGGAAGGAGTCCATGTATGGGGTAGGATTTTTTTTGGAGAGAGATGCGCGGTGGATTCTGCGCACCTACGGTTGGTGGCAGGGTGGTATCGTTAAATCCTGATGGAGATCCGTTCATCTCGGGAGATGTGGTAAATGAAGAAAAAATAGAAGATGAAGAAGTACCGACTTCAGAGTCGATGGCAAAAACTCGGACAAGACGGGCACTAGAATTCCGTGTCCAGCTGATCATGCACTAAACGGGTTTAGTTCACGTGGCAGCGTGTGTTATATGAGAACGATTATAAGAAGGTTTGTTTTGAAAAAATTGGACTTGAGGCTTGACTCAACAAATCACAGAATGCACAATCAATCCCTAGAGCTAGGGTCACCTAGGTCAAGTCACTAGACCGCTCATAGACTTCCAAAGGACAAGTCGCAGGATCAATTCTCTACTACGTCCTTATCAATCTTGTGGCCAGGTAAGTGCTAGGTAAGTAGGAGGTATCCGTTATACGAATCACCGAAATAGCGGGCCTAATTAAGTAACCACTTTCCTTAATCACACTTGCCTTTGACACCATAAGAAAAATGCGGATAAACAATAGATTACCCACGGCCCTCCTCTGTCCTAATTGAGCGCGAATGTACTTAGGGGCTAGGTCTAGATTTTTTAATTAATCTAGGGTGATAGTATACTCGTTTGTGATTTGTGGGGCCTAGGAAGGGTGATGAAATCCCCACCTAATCTGAATTTGGGTCTATTGTCCCTTAATGTCCGTTTAGATATGCAAAAACAAACCGAAATCAAAACACGCAAAAGATTTTTTTTATAGCTGCGCTGTTTGCAAAGAATCCTGCAGTCAAGATTAGATTATTGGAGGTTTAGAGGAGAGAGAAAGATATTACGAAAATACCTGAGGATTTTAGGGGCCCAAACCCACCAATGTGCCGCGGTTCCGCCGCCAAACCCACCAAACTGCCGCGGTTCTGCCACCGTCTTGGGGGATCTTCTGCAAATTTTTCTTCAGGGCCCTCCTAAACTCCTCTGGTCCAAGTTGAAATCTCTGAATCTCTATTTCCTTTCTCCAGTTACTCCAGATTCCCTTGCAAAACTCGCACGATCATCGTTAAAATCGCAAGATGCAATTTTGGTTCTCGTTTATATTATGTTCGCTGGATTTTATAAGAAATCAACCTAAATAACAAGAAAAAAATTACGACTGTTCCCCTCCGAATGGCGGCCGAGACATGGAATGCCTTCGCCTGAGATTCGGGGCAGATGCTAATTGGTGTTATCCGTCTACCTCTCCGAAGATGCCAAGTTGATTTATGGCACCGTGTATCGGAGGTTTAGACGGATGCGGCCGATGTAGCAGACTTCGTCAGATTCCCCCTCGTTGAGGGGTTTTTGATTGTGGGGATGCTCTTCCCTGCAGGCGCAAGCCCCTGCAGTTAATTACGCTACCGCATCGCGGTAACAACTTTCTCCTTCTCCAGCTGGTCACTTCGTGTCGTGGGTGTTTGTTTTGTTTGTGGTTGCCCGTGGATTGTATACGGAGACTAATTTATGTAGTCGCCCGTAGGACGTGGATTAGTCCAAATCCTTATTTTCTTAGATTTGGGTTTGGGGTTTTGGTTTAAGAATACGTTAGCCATTTTTTAGGCTAAGATCAACTTAAACGTTTGTTAAGGATACGTTAGTCCAATTTGAGACTAAGATCAACTTAACGGGATCGTTTAGATCCGACAAAAGAGCATTTGGACTCTATTGTTCCAGTTTAGGGACATAGTGGTCCATTACATGTATGGCTGTCGGGACCCGTCACCTCTCTGACGACGTTGAAGGATTACAACGACAGGTGTCAGAGGAGTTCAGAGATGTACCCTTGAACCAATGAGTTGATTGGGGGGATTCATAGTCCAATTTGGGACTAAAGTCTGTTTGAACGTTTAAGGATACGTTAGCCATATTTGAGGCTAAGATCAACTTAAACGGTTGTTAAGGATACGTTAGTCCTGTTTGGGACTAAGATCGACTTAACGGGATCGTTTAGATCCGACAAAAGAGCATTTGGGGGCTCTATTGTTCCAGTTTAGGGACATGGTGGTCCATTGCCAGTTTAGGGACATGGTGGTCCAATACCAGTTTAAGGACATAGTGGTCCAATGCCAGTTTAGGGACATGGTGGTCCAACTCCAGTTTAGGGACATGGTGGTCCATTGGTAGTTTAAGGACATTGCGGTCCATCGGTAGTTTAAGGACTTTGCGGTCCATAGGTAGTTTAAGGACGCATAAGTCCATGGGTTTAAGGGACACCCCACAGTCCATATGGGTGTGTTTAAGGACGCATTAGTCCGTTAGTTTAAGGACGCATAAGTCCGCGGGTTTAAGGACCCCACAGTCCGTATCTTGGTTTAAGGACGCATAAGTCCATGAGTTTAAGGACCCCACAGTCCGTGTTGATGTGTGGTTGTCGGGACCCGTCACCTCTCTGAAGACGTTGAAGGATTACAACGACAAATATCAGAGGAGTTCGGAGATGTACCCTTGAACCACTGAGTTGGTTGAAAGAGCAGATGTGCTCAGTTCAAGATGATTTGAGGACTTATGGCCAGTTTGGGCCAAGTCCAATTATGTTTGAAATATTGGCCCTCTGTTGGTCCATTGAAGGAGAGGCTTTGCCTCTAGAAACTTAGCCAATTGGGCTAAAGCTAGTGTTAAACACTAAAGACCAACAGTGTTGAACACTGGGAATAAGATCAGCAAGTTAGTGTTAAACACTAAAAGATAATCAGTGTTAAACACTGGGACAGAGTTTTCAAATTAGTGTTAATCACTAAGAAAATCAGTGTTAAACACTGCAGATAGAGTTTTCCAATTAGTGTTAAACACTAAGGAGGGAGGGGTCACGTGCGGACACGTGACAGCGCCCTGATTTCCCTTATTTTATTCAGCAGGTAAGTATTTAACACCTTTAATTTCCTAGCCATCACGTGTGGGCACGTGATAGGCATCCATCCATTCGATATTAAAGGGATTCGTTAGGGGTCACGTGGGGACACGTGAGGGCGCCCTAAATGTGAAGCCAGATCTCCTTTTGGTTTATCCTCAAATCCGCGAATAAGTGTTAAACACTTTTCCTTTTTATTTCGAGCATCACGTGTTGACACATGTTGGGGATTTATGTGCTGACTGTTAGAACGTTTGCTAAGGGGTCACGTGATAAACACGTGAGAGCGCCCAAAGCCTTCATTTCCATTGATCTTTCTTTCCGCGTTTTGGGAGTCACGTGGGAGCACGTGATGGCATCAAAAAGTGGGGCCAGATCCCCTTTATTTTGTTCCGCAAACAAGTGTTAAACACTTTTATTTTTATTTTAGAGCATCACGTTTTGGCACGTGATAGGGATCTGTGCGCCAATTGTTAAAGCATTTGCTGAGGGGTCACGTGATAACACGTGAGAGCGCCCAAAGCTTTCATTCCCTTTGCTTTTTCTTTCTGCGTTCTGGGAGTCACGTGGGAGCACGTGGGGTGATACTTTAAAGTTCTTTGCAGGGGATCTTTTCAAGGGTGACCCTAGTTCTTTTCACGAACAGAGATCTTTTAAGAATTGAATTCTCCTTATCTTTAAGAATTAAATTCTTATTTAAGGTAAAACCCTAATTTTGATTCTGGAGGAATTAAATTCCTATTTTGAAAGAATTAAATTCTTATTTAGGATAAAACCCTGATTTCTTTTTAAAAGAATTAAATTCCCAGATATGTAAAAGAATTAAATTCTTGATTAGGGTTAAACCCCAGTTTCATTTTAGGAGGAATTAAATTCCTGTGAATTTGGGAGAATTAAATTCTTAAAACTCAATTCCCCTTCTAAGTTTAGGATCTGCATGACAGGATCTCGACCCGATGAGAATTAAATTCTCATCCTATGGGGAGATGTGCTCTGTACAGATCTTCAACTAGAAGAAGAACTAAGTTCTTTTCTTTAAATAAGAGTTAAACTCTTTTGAGAATTAAATTCTCTTTTGAAGCCTCTCTTTTCTTACCTAGAGTTTTTCTTTTGCGGAGAATTAAATTCTCCTCTCTTTGCTTTTTTTTCTCTTGAGAATTAAATTCTCCTCCCTCTGTTTTTCTCTCAAAAAAGTAGATCCCCCTTCTCTTCTCTTCTTAGCTCCTATTTATAGGAGAAGGAAGAGAATCAATTTGTTTAGCAAATCTCTCATTAGAAGATTTGATTTGATTGTTGAGAGATTTGATTTATATTTATCATTAATCTGGGCCTTTAGATCATTCAGTGAATTTTATTCACCGTGGATTTTAAATCCAAAAGATATTCTATTTGTTATCCTGGTGAGATTTTCAGGGAAATCTTTCCTTGTCCAAGGTTTTTCTATAAATTGGTGATTTTTAATCACCCTTGGATTTTTAATCCAACGGTTCCCCATGACCATTTTCCATTTGGAAAGATTCAGAAACTTTTAGAATTTAATTCTATTAAATTATAATGCTTTTAAAGCCAGTCACGTGTGAGCACGTGACCCCCAATTGGGTTCCTTTCTCAGCCGCTTATTTATGTTTCAGTTTTAACCATCACGTGTCAACACGTGACCATTGGTCACGTGTAAGCACGTGATACCTCGTTGAGGTATTTTCTGACTTTTAGAATTAAATTCTATTCATTATTTTAGAGGCTTTAAAAGCCCATCACGTGTCTGCACGTGACCCATGGTCACGTGTGAACACGTGATGCCCCATTGGGGTCTTTTCTGAGTTTTTATTGTATCTTTTAACTCCTCCAGCGGGTTCTTAAAAGCCCATCACGTGTGGACACGTAATTCCTCATAACTTTTGATCCCGGATGAATTACGAGGCCCATAATATATCAAATCGAAGGGTTTTTCGAGCCGCTTCCGATACAATCAGAATTTATCTGTTTCTTCTTCGGGAGTTTGTCAAAAAACAGCCCAGAAGATACCGGTTCCCATTTTCTTAAGCGTATCGCCGCCATTTGATACCTTGGGCTCTTTTGCGCAGAAATTTTTGACGGGAACAACGACTATTTCCCCGGCAACGACGCCATTTGATTGGTTGTTAAAAATTGTGTTCGAAAATAACCGCAATCAAGATGGTGTCGCTAGTAGCTAGCCGCGATGAGTACTGGTCGTCCGCAGGGAAACATGAACTCTTTTATTGCTTTAGATGAGTTGATGAAAGATGGGTGATTGTTAGTCGTTATTTTTTAAAACGGATATAAAATTTATAATGAAAAGGCTTGTAGGGTTCATGGGACTTGGCAGTAATGGATGAATAATTAAAAATGACTCTTTTATCTTTTAATAGTTTAAAACTAGATCGATAATGATGAATATGGATTAGGGTTTTTGGAAGAAACTAGGGTTTCCCCACTACTAACTCTTGTCATTTCATTGATCTTTATTCATGTCTAGCCCTTGACAAAACAAGTATTAAACCAATCTCAAATCGTGGTCAAGCCTATCAATAAATTGATAGCGCGCCCGATAAGGAGGTTAACATTTATTTTGCTAAAATTTATAAAGTTTAAAATGTATAAAAGAAGTTAAAAGGTTTTCTTATCTATTATCCTACCATATCCTACGAACCCTAACAAACTAGGAATTACTCGCTCATGGTTAAGTTAGAGAAAAGGTTGAAGAATGAAATAATAATGAAGATGCAGAAAATTAAGTGCAGAAAATAAATGCAAAAAATAAATAAACTAAAAACTACCTTTATTAATCAACTATTGCATTTACAATTCTCCTTATAAAGTATAATACAAAAACCCTAGTTTGCTCTAGATCTCTCTTGTTGGAGGTAGATGAATAGGTGATGATCTCTCGGATACATGGATCTCTTGATCTTTTCGGTGATGATTTTCAATGTACAGCTCTCAGTCCCTTTTATAGTCCTTGAAACCAGAAACCCTAGATTCCATATATGAATATATGCAGTTAAGATCATGATCCCAAAATCTCACATCCAACAGCCCAGATTGAACAGCCGCAAAATGCCACGTTTGGCCGCCCTTCCGCCGCACTTTGGTGGGATCATGACTTGGGATTTTTTCTGATTTCTTGTGTTGAAATGTGGAGATCCTTTTGATGCTAGATTCTGAAAATAATATTCTGAGTCTCTGTCGTTTCTAGATCTCTCGATTTGCTTCTAAATTTTGGCAGATTCGGTTCCGATACCCCGATTTGACTTGGATCTCTTACTTAGATTCCAGACCTGAGCTAGTACCTGCACAATATCTCAAATCAAAATATTAGTAGCATTTGGTATTCTTGAGATATTATCCTAACCATTTATATAATATAATAGCTTAAGAATATTGATTAGAAATATTTGATATGATATGCATATTTTAATTATTATGATTTCATTTAAATATTATATGCATATATTTTCCCTCATTATATTAATTATAATGTAGAAACATATGATAATGAACTTTTTACAAATAAACCCACATATGTTCTATATTTATAATAAACACCTTTTAGTACTTAACAATAGTAGGGAAAATATTCATTCAAAAGTGTAATATTTTAAACTAATCACATCCTGATGAACTTGATTTTGATTTCGTGCACGTTGTATGCATCTGATTTGACTTGTGCACTCAATTGTTGTTTATATGCACTTTCGATGCAGTGATATTTGTGCACGCCAGTTGCACTAGATTTATATTTTCGTGCACCTAGTTGCACTTGATAATGATTTTCGTACATCCTATTGCACTGATGCTTTTATGCAGACCTGGTGTACTTGATTTAGATTTTCGCGCACACTCGGCACACTTGATGTGGTTTTGTGCATATTTGATGCACTTGAGGATTTCCGTGAACATCTATTGCACTTGATTAAGATTTTCGTGCACTCTAAATGCACTTAATGTTATTGTCGTGCACACTCATTACACTTGACAGATACTTTCATGCACATCCGTTGCACTCGGTTTTCATTTTCGTGCACATTCGTGGCACTTAGTTTTGATTTTGATTTTCGTGTGCACCAGTCGCACGTGGGTTAGTTTTCATGCACACCTGTTGAGGCTGATTTCTTTTTTCGAGTATCGTGATTTTTATGATATTTATTATGTTATATGGTAGCAGAGCAGGACTGGTCTGAGAACAGTATCTGAGTGTTTTTGCATGCATCGATATTTACTGAAGATGTTTTCAAAGGAGCTATAGTCTCATTATTTTCCTACGTGTCGGTAAGCGATACAAGATTTTACAAATGAAAACCCTTCCAAATTATTTTCAAAAAAAAGCGGGACATATATCTTAAGAGAAACGTGTGTGTGTGTGTATAAATCCTTCATAAATGAATATCCGCTACCTGTGCCATAATATATGCATCATACGGCGATTTGAAAAGGATTTTTCATACATACATTTTTGAGTTACTTAAATGATTTTACAAGGATATGTACTATATATGTATTGTAGTCTTTATTATATTTGTACTTGACTTAAACGGTAGATTTCATAAATTGCATTTTACATCGTAGTTTGTATGATTCGCATGACGCTTGTCGGAGTTTCGGTTATTTGAGTTTTGCACTTGTTTTCATACGCACGTGTTGCGCTATAGTATTTTTAGCTTATCCGTGATTTCGGAGCCCCGTTGATTTGAATTACTGAAATGTTTTAAGATTTGGAGGTTTAAATTTAAATTCGAGGACCGAATTTATTTAAGGGGAGAAAATTGTAACATTTCAGAAAATGGAAAATACTATTTTTGAATTTCAATAATAAAATAATGAATTTTACGGATATTATACGAGTATGGATTTGAGTTTTCGTAGTTTGGTATAATTATATACCTCTATTTTGGAAAATAATTGGAAATTAAAATGAATTATTATTTATGAAAGCATTTATTTAAATGGACTTTTCTTCATTTAATATATAATTATAACCATATAAGTTTAATGTTAGATTTATTTAGTGATTTCCTATTTATGCACTAAACCTAGTTTATTTTTGTTAAACCATGTTTAGTGTGCATGACATATTAAGTGCATGTTAACATTTCATTTTTTGTTTTATGATGGTTTTGCATTTTTCAAAAGAAAAGAAGAAAGAAGATAAGAAAAGAAAATAGAGTATGGTGGTAATATTAAAATTGGTATGGGCATGAGAGAGTGGGATAGAGTGAGGGGTCATGATAGTCTTAGCCATTTCATTCCTCATTCATTTCATCATCTTCTTCATCTCTTCTTCCTTTTCTCCTCATCTTTCTCCACCTCCTCCGCCATCCTCTATCACCACAAAACATTCCATAAACCTCATCAAAACACCATGAGACCTTCACTAAAAATGTTTCTAATCTCATCCTAAGTATCATGGTGTGATCAAGTTTTCATTTTGAGGATCTCTTGCTATCTTGAAATTTTCCGTAGTTGCCTTCTTGAGGTAAAACTCTCACTTTTAATCGAGTCTTTAAATTTCTTAACTTCACAAACTAGTTAGAGTTGGTTTTAGAATCTAAATTGTATGTTTTCTAAACTTAAAAATTCTAAAATGAGCTTTTGTGGATATAATGAGTAGCGGTGATATAGTAGAGAGTTGATTTGTGACTACAACCTTATTAGGTGGTAGATGGGGAAATGTTAGTGCAAGTGCCATGAGTTTATAATTTCAAATGTCGATTTTCTTGAGTTCTTGATGATCAATTAGAATCTGGTACAATTAGGAATCTCTGAAAATTTATTAAAGCATACAGTGAGGTGCTTGGACCAGTAGAAGACCACCGTAGGAATTCGAGCCCCCAATTCCTTTGCCTGGCCGCCAAAATATTCCCTTTGGCCACAATTTGCGTCCGTCTTGATGAGTTAGGGTGTGAATCTTGTTCTGTAGCGCGCACACTTAACTAAGCATACCCTATATGCTAAATAGTCTCAGATCACCCGAAAAAAATCTGGAGTTGTTTTACTTGATTTTGGCGATATTTTACGATATTTGAAAACTTGGTTTTTGGATTTTCATGATGTGACTTAGTCGTTTGACGTTCGTACGTCGACATCGGGGGATATTTTGTCATTTTAGCACGCGATGACCATAGGTTCAACCTATGTGCACTTCGCTTGTGATTTCAAATTCGAATTGGCTTTTTATGCGATTTTGGTTATGATTTCGATTGTAGGTACAATCACGTGGACTTCCGATACAACGAAGGAGAGTAAGGAGTTCGTCGACTTCGACTGGAGCGAGGCATTTGTCGGTGAGTAGATGTATATTTACTAGGGAAGTCGGGTGGATGGCGTATAGAACCCCCGCAACCATTGAATTAGGATATGTGTGTGTGTTTTAGAAATGTATACCTAGCTTATAGGGTTCTAGAATACCATATGTGATAGTAGTATACCTTGTAGAAGATATATCCCTAGTTCTATTTCTTAGCCGTTGAGCTATATATTTACACGCATATATATAAGTACTTTATATGATATAAGTTACTAATGATATATGAATACTTACGATATGAGATGATATGATATAAGATGATGTGACATGATAAATATGATATGAGATGAGATGAGATGATGTACGCAACTATACGTACCATATTGATTGGATGATATCGTACAAGGGATATTCCATAGGTGATATGATGAGAATCGATCACCGATATTTATTTCGACTTGAGGAGTCTTGTTTAAAGTCATCAATGTAGATGTTATGAGATATTAGAGCTATACTTACTTTCAAAACTAATTTTTCGTTACGTACTTTTAAACGATAATGTCAAGGGTGCACTACGACTTTTCAAATGATATTTATTTCAAAAATATCGTAGTCCCTTATTTCTAAAACAACGTTTCGTACTATTTTAAACTATAACTGGATGGCTCATACGTAGTTGGATATTTTTATACTTGTTCATGTTACGATTTATTTATTCCGTTTACGCTCGCGTTTCAATTTCTTATTTCTGCATACGCTCGCACTTCGATCACTTACGATACGTAATACGTTTATACCTTTAGTTTTACGTGACTTCGTTGCTAGGACACGCGCACCATTACCGATTACTTACATGTTGCATGTACACATACTCGTATGCTCACACACATATCATCGGTAATTGCCATGCCGCGTACACAGATAGAACTTGCTATGTCACCGTATCACATTATAATCTGTTAGCATTTAGATTCTGTTCGTACCTTCTTTACATTGCTATACGACACGTTTATATGAACACACTTGCTATGCATTACAGTATTGTTCTGTGTCTATACATATTTCATTATTGTTATATTCTTATGAGATTATGCTTCCATGAGATTTCTGGATTTGAGAAATCGCGGATATGATTTAAAAACTTGTGAATCTTTTAAAAACGCAGTTTTCTCTTGATATGATATTTCGATGTCCACCATGAGATTTCTCGATTCTGAGCTATGATTACTATCCGATTCGAGAAGTGAGGAGTCATCGTCTGTGGGTATATGGTGGACCCGGTACGGTACTCAGGGACAAGAAGATCGTATAGAAAGGCATTAAGCCTGACTGGGAACACTACCTATCGGTGACAGTATTGGACTCGGCGGATATCCGGAAGATACCGACCAGAGTGATATGAGAAAGATGGATATGAGGGCCGATCTGATGAGAAGGCGCCTGAGATATGAAGGCCGATCCGATGAGACGGCGCCTGAGATATGAGAATTTACGTGTCAATACTGGACACAGGATTTATGATGATTTTGAGTGTCGATACTGGACACTTATCGGATGACACACACACACACACACATGCTATGGATGACATGTTACCAAATATTGATACATGCACGATATTACACACACACACACATTCATTTCGTTACCACACCATACGATGTTATATTATAGTATGACATAGGTAAATCGTTATGCATTCGATTTCTATCTGATAATGTCTTCTACTTACGAGTTGGCAACTCACCCCCATTGTGTTATAGTTTTCTTGCAAGACCTACTGTTCGGATCAGTAGCGGCTTGTTGGCACGTTTTTCTTTGGGTGATTTGCTTGGTAGGTTGGTTACATTTCAGATTGTAACCACCGCTTGTACACTTTTTATTTCATTTATATCTACTTAAAAACTCCATCAACCAGACTATGTATATTTATGGACTTAGAGACCAGAGTTGTATATTTTTTTGACTTAGAGACGGGACTATTCTTTATATTTAAGTTGATGATATTTTGGTATTTTTTACTTTCTTTGTTGAGTTGATATTCGTCTTAGATGTCGTATATATATGTTGCGTGGTTGTGATTCCGCCGATTGGCGATGAGTTAGCTCTCGATTGGGGATGCCAATATTATTATTGTTTATTTATTGGTTTTGATCAAAATTTACAAAGGAGGTACTGCCCAAATTTCAAACAACGAAAATGTTTTCAAATTATTGCATGCAATCCACTTGTACTTCCATAAAATTTACTTATACGTTAAAAGAGAAAATTGATTTCATTTATACTCTCTTTTCAAAACTTTACCTTCACTATTTTCTTAAAAAAAAATAGATTTCTGGTTTTCGGCTTACTTGGATTACGGTGGGGTCTTATAGACTTTACGTGATTTAAGTGCTGGTCACGTGCCATTTCCGGATCGTGACACGGTTGCTTGGCTCGGCCGGCGCTACCGGCTCAGAACCCGGCTGCTCTGCTCAGCCAACTCCGAGCCTGGCTCGGACCAGGGTCCTGGGTTGAGGCCCGAGCCCAGCTCGGGCCTGGGGTGGCCCCCCTATTATATTTTTTAAAAAAAGTTTTTTAAAATTTTAATTTATTTTATAAAAAAGTCTGAAAAAATAAAATTTTCAGAATTGCTTATGGTTGATAAAAAAAGTATTTGGCCCAATACCATAATCAAAATAAAAATTAGTTCCCAAGAAAAATAATTTTGGTTGCAAACCAAAAATCCAACTTTAAATCCAAAAAAATATTTGGTTCCCAACAAAAAATCCAAAAAATATTTGGTTACAAACCAAAATCTAAAAAAATATTTGGTGCCATCACCAAAGCCTAAATTTTTTTTTGGTCCAACCAAAAATCAAAAAAAAATATTTGGTCCAACCAAAATTCCAAAAAAGTATCCCACAAGTTTCTTCTCATCAAAAAAAATAGGGTTAGTGTTTTGGGGGGAAAAAATACAACCTTACCGCCATTATTACTCACCAAAAGAGAAGAAAAAAATTAAAATTTTCTTTTCACATAAAAAATCGAATCTTTATAATAAATTTATCTCATCTTTCTATATGTTATTTCACATCAACGAACTAAAAAAAATTACGTCAAAACTGTAAGTGCACGGCAGCGCCCCGGCCGTCTGTACGAGGCCAAAATGCGGAAAACAAGAACTTTTCTTTACTTAGAAACCGGCGCTACCGCGGACTATAAACCCGGATCGGACCATTAACCTACTACTAGCTAACTAGAGAAAGGGTAGAGAGCTATACTGAGCGATCCGTGTCTTTCGGTCTTCGGCCACCATCCCGATCTCCTCGCGGAATCTCCGGTCTTGATCTTCTCGTCGGAAAGGGCACCACATCACCGAGTCTTTTTACGGGCTCCCGCCTCTGGACTGAGGCAACTCGGACACGAAGTTGACAAGCCGACGTGTCCAAGATTGCTGTAGACTAAGTGTAGAAATCTTTGTCTCAAGGGGTTAATGGAAGTTGCCATTTGGATGGAGGTGGAGGAGAAAAATAAGCAAGAGGAATGAGCTTGAGGAATTTTTCTTTGCAATGAGAATCAACCAAAAAATTCCTCACACCAAAATGAATATCCCCCCTCCACAATAGTGGCCGGTCATGCTAGGAGAGTGAGAGAGGGAGTGAGCAATAATCCAAGAGAGAGAGAAAAAGGGTGATGATGATAAATAATCATTACCCCAAAGTCTCATCATAATCCCATCATATAAAGTAAACAATGATGAACAAAAAGAAGTCAATGGAAGCTAGAACCATCATGAACCAACCATGTGCCACAAAAAGTCTTCTCCATTATTAATTGCACATTTGCAAATAAGCCCTCCTCCATCAATTTTTCAGCCAAAGAAAGAAACAAAGGAAAATGGCCGAAACGGAAAGCAAACTGGCAACTTCAAAAAGACGATCCCGTAATAAATTACAGGAAAACCCCGCGACTGTATATACATACCCGTATTTGTATTCCGACCGAATACATATGCAATGAGCCAAAATCTGCATTGTATAATACTAGGATCCGGCTTAAACCAAAGCCTGCTAGTATTATCCGTCCGATCATGATCCGTGCAATACCGCACGTATATGATCGAACCCTGCCGTATATCCATACGGCCTATACAGCGTTTCGCCCGAAACTTGAGAAACTGTCTGTGGGGGACTCTAAAGACTCGTCAATAGTTTGGCTGTGGATTTAACCACTAGCACGTCAGAGGTATTAGCCGTACGTAACGGGCAACCAAGTATTGACCAAAAGGGACGTCGATGAGCGAACTCATCCTGACACCCTACTGAGCCTGTCAGTGACAATATACGTACAGTCCGGTCTGTTCGTCTATGAGCATCGCATGGTGGGCCTAGGGGGTTGGTAAAAGTCAGACCCCCAAAAGCGGTACAAGTCGTGTCGGAGTGAAGCCCAGAACACCCTGAGATACTACTGGAATACCTACCAGTAAATCTCCTGCCTTGGCCAAGGACTTCGCGTAATGGCTCTCCTAGTCACAGCGCGACCTCACCCCCAATACCGGGAGAGACGAACCCCTGCAGATCCGCTCACTGCCTCCATGTGGCTCGGGACTGTACCCAACTAAAACCTGTTTGCACGACTCCTTTGAGCCGTGGTAGGGTAGTAATCAAAGTACAGTGGGAACTCACACGAGACAAATGACGATCTCAGGTCGATAAACTAACCTGTACACATGTCACCAGGGAACTGCTATCTGACGTCAGGTATAAAACCAACCAGCATGTTTCCGGCGAGTCCTGTCCGGTGTACTCATAACCCAATGAGCACCTGTATACATCTTAGGTGAACCAACTGACACCAGTGGCTTGTGAGACCGGCCACCGCCCCTCGTCGGGGTCTCGACTGTATACACTAGTCTACTCTGGAGTATCGATGCCCTGTCTCGAAAACTCCCACGACTAGGGACCTTTTAAGGATGTGCTTATAGACCTCAGCTCCCACGTGTATGATCGCCATCATACTGCTGGCCGTCAAGCAAGAATCCTAAGGGCTCTATCAACACGCAATAGTGACCTGTAAGGTCACCTAAAGCAGTACACGATGATAAAGATAAACCAGATAGTATACTATCATCTTGAGTAAAACTGTTCTACCGGCATAGGTCCTCTCTCAATCATTGCAATCATGTGCCTGTGATCCAATAATTGACTCTGAGGGCACTATATCCAATAAAAACGTCACAAATAAAATAGATCTAATATATGGTGACACATAATGATGCAAAATAGATAGATCTTAAAAGATCCATCAAACAATAACCCCAATAGTATAAATCTGTCATAAAATAATTTTAAAATTTTTTGATTTATGTTGAGATAAAAAAAAACTTTTAAGTTGCAAATATTTTAAACGTCATAGATCTATAATTTCTACGAACATGGGATGCATGGCTCTGTTACCAATGTACACTTTAGATGATGTAGAGACATCACAAGTAATCAATCACAGCGGAAATGCATGTATCTACGCTAAAAGTTTATCGAAACATCTGATCCGATTGAATAGATCGACCATCTTACCCACATCACGTAGAAGATTTGATCTTTAGCGCTTTCAAGCAACGGTCGGAAGGAAACCACACTTGGTAGAAACGAGAATCCCCCATTTGATCATCTCAAAACCCAATCCATAGCAGAAGAGGATGAAGAAGGAGACGACGGCTCTCTCTTGTTTCTCTCAAGAAAAACTCTCTATGTTGCATCATATCTTTTTCTCATATAAAACCCTCACCTCTTATATATGAATATATATAGTGCACCCACTTAAGTGGGCAGGTATTGCGCCGGGTTGGGCCCAATAACTAACAAAAACTAACAAAATCAATCATAAATTCAATTGTTTTAAAGAGATAGAAATCAATATTAATGAATCCTAAAAAGATCAAGACCTTTTCAAACAACAAAAAGAAAAAAAATTTATGAATTCTACCAAACAGTTGATCAATTTAACTAATCAGACACAGCCAAAATGGGGAAGAATCAAGACTTTCATCATCATACAAAAAGAAACTATACAGAAAAGTTAAGAATCTATGGCCAATATATCAATCTACATTCTGAAAATCTTGCAAGCAGGGGGTGTAACCGAGCCGAGCTTGAATGAGCCGATCTTTGTCTAAGCTCGGCTCGGCTTAGTTTATGCTAGCTCAAGCTCGACTCGAGTTCGTCTCGAGATAAACAAGTCTGGCTCATGTTTAGCTCGTTAGCTTACCGAGCTTTAAACAAGCTCAAGTCGAGCTCGGATGCATCTTCTCATAGACGATCTCTGAAAGGAAAACGATAAAAAGACGTTTGGTGGAGACTGAGGATAGGTCAATAGTCATTACAGATATTTCAGAAGAAAACATGAAAATATTTTGTAAGAGACTAGGTTGGGGACAACAATCATAGAGCCTCAAACCCAGGACTTTGAAATATGAAAAGATTAAAAAAATATCTAGAGCATAGATAGGTCTAAGTGCTGGGTTTTATATTCATCTTAGTTGCACTTTATATACCGTCCCTTAATTGAATTAAGTGTCATGAGAGTTGTATAGAATCTGCTATATGTTACATATTACTGTTTTTTTTTTCCAAACCGTGTAACTGAGTCGAACTCGAGTCAATACCGAACGAGTCTGGCTGAGCTCAAGTTCGGCTCGTTTAATAAACGAGCTAGGTTTTTTGGTTCATATTCGGCTCGTTAATAAATGAACCGAGCATGAACAAGAGCTTTTCAATTATCACCCCTACTTGCACAAGTAAACCAAGTAGAAACACTAGAAACAGGCTTCATGCAAATCAGAACCTATGAAGTTTAAGATGAACATTGATAACTCCAAGCCGACAACTAAACTTAATTAAGAAAAATCATGAAAACTCGCTGATGTTACAAATAGGGACGAATCAAGAATTCAATCATGCAAATAAGAATTATTCAGATAATTTAAAGAATCGCAATCAGGAAATCTGCAAGAGTTAACCAAGCATGAACGCGGGGAACTGATTAAAAGAAAATTTCATCACCCTTTATGCGAATCATAACCTGCAAAATTTTTGGTCGAATAGATAGAGAAAATCAGCAATAATGAATCTATGCAGGCATCTGATCAAGATCGACTTTATGAATCAAACTTGTGAACAGACAGAAGATTAAGAATCAACCAAGAACACATCAATTTACAATCAAAAAATTTGCAGAGTAAACCAAGTGCAAAAAAATAAAGAATCACATAAATGAATCACAGCAGGCAATTTATCAACCTAATTAACCAAAACCCTGCACAGGAGCTAAAGTTGCAAACAGTGACGAAAGCTGAAGTTACAAACAGTGCCGAATTAAGATTTAATCATGCAAGTCAATACAGAAATGTTATGAATCGATCAAGAACACATCACGCTGCAATCTTTGCAGGATTTTAACCAAGTATGCATATTGGTAACGATAAAATCAGAAGAATACAGAATTATTCTTCTTGAAAATCAAAAGCCTGCAAAGTTTTTGATCAAAGAGACAGAGAACCAACATAATGTATCTGAGCAGACAGTTTATTAACTTAATTAAAGCATGAATGATCACTAAAGTTCCAATTAGGTAAGAATCATGAACTCGACCGGAAATATACAACAAACTTAAGGAATCGATCAAGAACACATCACTCTGTAATCGGGAAATCTGCAGGAGTTAACCTAGTATGAACATAGGGAAAAGTACAACCAACCGCAACCAGTATATTCTCCCACATCGGCATCTGATGCAACTTTACACTCATGTCCCTGCCATTTCCTTTCTCTGAATTCTCGCTAACTAATACCTCCCACAAATAAACTCTCCCTTCGATCCAAAGCGGCACCTCGTTCTCAAACCCTAAAATCTCCGGTTTCGCCTGCTGAGCACTGCAAACCACACCATTTTTCACATCTTGATCGGCATTTCGACTCACTTTCAAGAAACCCAATTCTTCCCAAGAATCTGAATTTGTTTGCGAATCCCTAAGAAAAAATAGCCTAACATCATACCTACTCGAAACAACGAGCCCAAACCCAGTATTGCGTACTATTCTACCAATTTCACTTTCGCCCATGGGTCTAGTCTTCGCGGGACATCGATCGTGCACACGGCATAATCATCATCATCGTCCTGATAAAACTTAACCACCGTATGTGGCACCTCTGTCAACCAAAACACCGTTCCTTGGTCATTAGAAACACCGGAGTTAGGTATTATGCGGCTCCCAAGTTCTATATGATCTACCCCTCTATCCCATGTGTTATTATGTGAGTTGTATATGTCGAAGTCGTAGACAAATCTGTGCAGACGACCTTTGACCAGTACCGCGCAATAGATGTGGAAGCTTGGCGGTTCAAGGTAATTGAAGGCAAGAACGGCTGGGCAAAGGTTGTGGGGTCTTGGTGGAACCTGGATTAGCCGGTAGCTTTCTTCGGAGTGAACGAAGGGATTGCGGAGGTGGTAGCTTCCGGTGATGGTGTCTCGACATAGGACGAGGCCTCTGGTGGAGCAGCAGATTATGAAAGGACGGGGAATGGGAGCGAAGTATGGTTGGGTGAGGTTGAGGGGAGGGAAAGGGCGCACGTAGTTGAATGATGTCTCGATGTTGGGACCCATGGAGAAGATGCCGTCCATGGAGAGGCCCGGCTCATAGGTGAAGGCTGTCACGTCATTGGTGTAGTTTTCTTGATTGTTCTCATGTTTCTTGATCTTTTGGGATTTTCCTTTTTCGTTGCTGCTGGAGGCGTCACTGTTGCTTCCTTTCATGGTAAATATGGAAATCGGTTATTAGAGAAGGAAGAGATGTTTTGGGAAGAATAAGGGGTCCTAATTGAGCTCAAAATATTGGAAGGTTCAACAAAGTACCAATGACCAAGGTTATAGAGTTTATACAAAAGAGATTCAGAAACTCATGGAAAAATACCTTAAGAATCCATTTAATCTATCTCCTCATGAGAAGTCTCCAGTATATATCTGCTAACGACAGACTAGTTCATTGGTTCAATTTCATGTTTGTTCATAAAAAGGGTTGACACAGTAAAAAAATATTACATAAACATTAAGTGTAGTTTATTTGTTTTTTCCATTTTATAACCACATGTTAATCAAGATGGAAAACATAATTACTTTACACTGCATGATCTGCATTGCAGCTCCATATATAAGAAACACAACCGTTAATTTCAATACAATAAAAACTAAGAAGGCAGATACTTGTGTTTAATATGAAACTGAAAAGATTAGCTTTGATGTATACAAACCTTTACAATGATTGTATGATGATGGGCTGGCTACAGTTCTACAGCCATTCGGCGGGGCCATCATGTACCAAGACAAGCAAATGGGTTGGCATTGGCTATTTCCAATTTCTATAATAAGAATGAAATTAAATACAAAACAATCATACTACAAAAAGAGCATGAAACCGATGTATACTCATTTCCATTGTTAATTAATGGAATAATCAGATACAAGCTCTATGCCATGAAAACAAATCAGACACACCAAGCTTAATCATTTCACTGCAACTAAGCAAGCTTAAACTTAAGCTCAACCATACTTAACATAGTTATAGTAATTTAAAACAAATGAAATAAAAGTAGCAAGTTGCGGACCTACCTGCATACCTCAAATAGGTTCTTAATTAACTGCATTCATGCATCGGAGAAAGCTGGAATTTGCCATCACCAGGATCCTTTATCTGCTTCCAATGCAGTATATTGCTGATAACAGACAACCAGGCACCAGTAAATTTGAAGATGAACTGAATTTTCAGCTGAAGGATTGAGATGTGAGATGCGGATGCCCAGCAATCCTACTCCAAGTTAAACCCGAGAGAGAGAGAAGAGAGAGAGAGAGAGAGAGAGAGCACCAAGTATGCAGCTCTATAAGGCAACGGAAATTTACATTGAAACAAAAACTTTACCTTCTCAAGCAAGTTAAATAGTTGCCGTCATAATCCAGAAACTCTAACAATATGTCTACAGAAACAAATGAACGCCTTCAACAATGAAAGATTGCACTGCCACGTTAATCACTGCAAGCTTATGAATAACTAGGGCATTTATGACAGATAACCCAACTTGCAGTAAGCTCTACTTCATATCTAGGAAATTTGTCCAGATGCCCTACATGGTTGAAGTGAAACTTTATGTTATCATTGGTGACTCCCTAAGAGCATGGTCTTTTGGATACATGGATCCACGGTTTTCCATATTCTGCAATATAGTCCGTTGGGATACTTAAGTTTTCGTTGTATCAATATATGTGCATAATAACAAAAGGTGAGCAATTTAACATAATAGGCAAGTTGGAAGATATCTGTGTCTAATAAAAGGTGAGCAATTTAACATTAGCTTTGATGTAAACTACCATGAGAATTTGTTACAAACTATGCACAAATCTCAAGTAAACCATCAACCAATCAAAATTTCCGTTTTCTCAAAGCAAAAGCATCTCTAGCTAATAAATTAAACTAATCTTCTAAGAAAACAAATGATGAAGATAAAACAGATATATTCAAGAAGCAGGTAACACGTAACAACCAAGAACTAGACAATGCATATTCTGAGGCAAAAACACTAGCAAAATCATTTAAAAATTCAAATGATGTTAGAGCGATGAAGCTAATGAGCCTCGGTTAAAAAGCAAAAAACGAGCAAGAATCTAAAAAGGTTTTGATTAGAGATATAAAGAATCAACTTTAACTAATCCGAGCAGATAATTGATCAGCTTAAAAAATAAAACGCATAAATAACCACTAAAGCTATAATTAGGTACAAAGCAGGAACCCATCATTTATGCAAATCAATCAAAATTATATAGTACAGTTAAAAGAATCAATAAAGAACTTATATATCTACTATTTGAAACTTTTGTAGTAGTTAACTAAGTACAACCAGTAGAAACAGGCCTCATACAAATCAGAACCTGTGAAATTATTTTATTAATGAGCAATCAACATTAATAAATCTGGGGACAATTGATCAACTTAATTAATTTGTATTATAAAAAAAACATGAACACGCACTAAAGTTACAAACAGGGCCTAACCAAGAACTCAATCATGCAAATCAGAATTTTACAGAAAAGTTAAAGAATCCATCACAACACATCAATCTACAATCTGAAAATTTTCAAGGTTAGGTTAACAAAATATGAATTCACAAATAGAATATTACAACCAGAAAAATTAGGCTTATTCTTCATGTAAATTAAAACCTGCAAAGTTTGTTATCAAACAGATAGAGAATCAACAGTAATGAACATGCGCAGACAATTGTTCAACTTAATTAATAAAAAAGATGCACACCCACTAAAGTTACAAATGAATCAAGAAATCAATCATGCAAATAAGAGGAATAAATCAAGAACACATCAATCTTCAATCTGAAAATTTGCAGGAATTATTTAAGTATGAATTGACACAAGGAACACTACAATCAATAGACGCAGGGTTATTCAAAAGAAGAAGAAAAATAGAAGCAGGCTTTTTCTTCATGCAACCTAGAACCTCCATAGATTTTGACTAAAATGATAGAGCTTCAACTTCATGAATCCGAGCAGCATTTGATCAACTTAATAAAAACCAAATACATGAAGAACTCAATCATGCAAATCAAGAACTCGCCATTCTTCAATCAGGAAATTTGCAGGCGTTAACCAACTACGAACATTGGGAAAACTACAACCAATAGAAGCAGGCGGAGTGTTCCAGGTCAGCATTTCATGCAACTTTACACGCATGGTCCTCACATTACCCGATCCAATCTCTGAACTTTTCCCAACCAATACCTCCAATAACAAAACTCTCCCATCTTCTCAAACCCTAAAACATCTGATCTCATCAATTGACTGCAGCAAACCATCCCTTTCTCCAAACATTCAGCACCTTGACTCACATTCAAGAAAATCAACTGTTTCCAAGAATCCGAATTCGTATTATAATCCCAAAGGGAAAAAAAAGTGTAATGTCATGCCTACTCGAAGCAACAAGCCCGATCCTGCATACCCATGGGTGTAGCATTCATGGAACATCGATTGCGCACACACATTCCAAACCAGCATGTGCATTGTACCTGACCACCGCATGTGGCACTTCGGTCAACCAAAACACCACCTCTCGGTCGTTATATGATGGAGGTCGTGATCTCCCTCAGATGTTGTGCTCCGTCGATCTGGTAGCGAACAGTTTTGATTGGTTTGGGGATTGTTGAGCGTGTGGATCTCAATGGGTTATTGGAAGTTGCTGAGGCCGAGCTACCTGCAGGGGAAGTCCCGGGTTGGGAAACCACCGTAGGACACTCCGATGATCAAGTTAGTACCGGGAAATAAGAGCAACGTGGCAGCATATCGGAATGAGTTCCAGTTACCTGAGTCGTCTGAAAGAGGGGTTTATATAGTGGTCGCGTGGAGCGACTCGACGCAAGATCCTCGCTGTCGGTTATGCCCCTGCGTTATCCCCGCATTAATGGCGGGATACGCTCATTAATGGGGGGACGCACCAGCGTGGGACACGGAATGTGGGGCGGCGGATATCTCGCCTAAGCGAGATACGCAGATCCGTTACGGGGGCGTTTGAACTCCGCACTCTCGGTTGATCAGAAAAGCTGAGGAAGCTCGGCCTGTCGGGAGGCTCGGAAACAAGCCGGGGAAGCTCGGCCTGTCAGATGGCTTGGAGACGGACCGGGAGGCCGAGAAAGCTCAGGCCTTGCAACAGCTCGGAGACGAGCGGGGAGGCCGTAGAAGCTCGGTTGTAGTATTGCTCGAAGGTGAGCTGTTTGCTAGGTGAGTATGAAAGGTACTCAGGGAGGTCTCTGGAAGGTCGGATGCATTCTCGGAGACAAAGCCCCGAGAAACGTCCCTAATGCATCTTATTTATTCCACCTCCGTAGCCCCCGAGACACGTCATCCGCCACGTGTCGCAATATGAGAAATTCCTACGGGTGAGCATCATCATTAGCCCCCACTCTCATTCCGACCTATTTATGGGTCGGGTCAAGAGTGGCCTGCTAAATTTTCTCTGCTCAGCTTGGTGCCGAGCATTCTTCGTGGTGGATTGTCCGGAAACGACATGGCATTTAGAGGTTGCGTCGTTTCGATCTTTGAGTCCGCGTGGCGTCTCACCGCGCGCCTAAGTTTTCACGCGTATCCCTGATGACGTCAGCGGATCGGTGAAATGATTGCGCTTTAAAAAAGGGACGCCATTTCACCCGATCGTCGGTTGGGATACGGGCCACGTGTCCGACGTCGGTTGGCGGGCGCGACAGGCTCTCTGACTCCTGCAATTAAGATACATCCCCAATGGTCGACCGCCACTTGGAGCTTCGACAACCGCTATGTTTCGTTTTGGCGGAAATTGACCTGGACCGTAGGATACTTTTTTTAGGACGTATAAATAAGAGGGGACCATCTTAGGGCCAACACTTTGCCTCAAATATCTTTCATTGTTTGAAGATTGCTCGGCGTACCTCCGCTTAGATCGGATCTTCTGTTGAATTTTCCTCGGCGAGTCTCTTTCTTTGAATCAGGTTAGATGTCTTTCTCTGAGAGGTCTGTAGATGTAGTAAGGATAGAGTTGGACGATGAGGCTCCGGTTGCTGGGGCCGAGTCCAGTGGGTCTTCCTACTCGGCTTCAGATAGCCGAGAGGGTTCTTCTGCGTCGGGCTCGCCCCGTAAAGTCAGGGTCGCCCTTGTCACTTGCTGTCAGGAGGCGACAAGGGCTCCCAAGATGCGCATCAGGAACGCCCTCCGTTTTGAATCGCATGGTCGAGCTTTCCGACATCCGGACTCGATTTGATGTTCCCTCTAACTATTCACTCCGTTTAGACAGAGAGGATGAGCGGGCAGACTAGGTGCGGGGCAAAGAGATTGCTCTGTATCTGGAAGCATTCCGGGCAGGAATGCATCTGCCTTTCTCACCCAAGGTTCGTGCGGGGTGCTTCATTGTTTCCGTCTTGCCCCAGGCCAGCTAGCGCCGAATTTGTGGAGGATCCTCCTCGGGTTTCTGGTCCGATCCCCTTCAGTTTGACCCTTCTCTGTGCTATAAAAATCACCCCGGTACCAGTAAGTAAGAGCCAAACTGGGTGTACTTTTCGTTTAAAAACGTAAGGGTGGGACGGTCGGGTTGAGGGTAGTGGTCGTCCCTTCTTCCATCTTATGAATGGAAAGAGAAGCACGTCTTCGTCGCGCCACTGGAGGGCGAGGATTGGCCTGTGTGCCCACACGGTGGCACAGGGCCGATTGCTCGAGGGCGAAGCAGCTGACCTTCCCCGAAGCGAAGGTGGTGTCCTAGTGGGGAACCGATCCAGCGGACTGATGTCCTGCTTTCCGAGCAGGTACTGAGCTGGGCTTGGTTCAGTCTTGCGCGTTTTTTTGGGAAGTTAGGGTTTTTGACGATCCGCTCAGATCTCCGATGAGCAGGAAGCTACCCGCTTTGGATGGATCTGAGCAGATCATCAAAAACCCTAACTTACCCAAAAACGCGCAGGACTGAGCCCAACCCAGCTCAGTACCTGCTCGGAAAGGACATCGGCCCGCTGGATCGGTTCCCACTGGGGCACCACCTTCGCCTCGGGGGAGGTCGACTGCTTCGTCCTCGGGCAGTCGGCCGTGTGCCACTATGTGGGCACAAGCCAATTCTCGCCCTCCGGTGGCGCGACGAAAACGTACTTCTCCTTCCATTCATGGATGGAAGAAGGGACGACCACTACCCCCGACCCGGCCGTCCCACCCTTGCGTTTTTTAAACGAAAAGTACACTTAGCTCGCCTCTTCCTTACTGGTACCGGGATGATTTTTATAGCAAAGAAAATACAAGAGAAGGGTCAAACTGAAGGGGATCCGATCAAATTTTAACCGGACCAGAAACCCAAGTTGGATCCTCCATGAGTTCGGCACTAGTTGGCCCGGGACAAGACGGAAGCAATGAAGCACCGCACGAACCTTGGGTAAGAAGGACAGACACAATCCTGTTCGGAATGCTTCCAGATACATAGCAATCTTCTTGCCCGCACCTGGTCTGCCTGTTCACCCTCTCTGGCTAAACGGAGTGAATAGTTAGAGGGATCATGGAATCGAGTCCGGATGTCGGAAAGCTCGACCATGCGATTCAAAACGGAGGACGCATCACGGGCGTTCCCGATGCGCACCTTGGGAGCCTTTGTCACCGCCCGACAGCGAGTGACAAGGGCGGCCCCGACTCTAGAGGACGAGCCCGACTCAGAAGAACCCTCTCGGCCATCTGAAGCCGAAGAGGAGGAAGACCCACTGGACTCGGCCCCAGCAACCAGAGCCTCATCGTCCGACTCTACCCCTACTATATCTACAGACTTCTCGGAGGAAGACATTTAACCTGATTCAAAGAATAAGACTCGCCGAGAAAAATTCAACAGAAGATCCGATCTAAGCGGAGGTGCATCGAGCAATCTTCAAACAATGAAAGCGATTTGAGGCAAAATGTTGGCCCAAGGATGGTCCCCTCCTATTTATACGCCTTAAAGAGAGCATCCTACGGTCCAGATCGATTCCCGCCAAAACGAAACTTCGCGCCTAGCGGCCGTCGAGACTCTACATGGTGGTCGACCATTGGGGACGTCTCTTCGTTGCAGGAGTCAAAGACAGCCTGTCGCACCCGCCAACCGACGTCGGACACGTGGCCCGTACTCTAAGTGACGATTGGGTGAAACAGCGCCCTCTCTTTAAAGCGCAATCATTTCACTGATCCGCCGACGTCATCTGGGATACAAGCGAAAACTTAGGTGGGGCGGTGAGACACCACGCGGACTCAAAGATCAAAACGACGCAACCGCCAAACGCTATGTCGTTCCCGGACAATCCACCATGAATAATTCTCGGCACCAAGCGGAGCAGAGAAAACCTAGCAGGCCACTCTCGACTCGACCCGACACGTAAAATAGGTCGGAACGAGAGTGGTGGGCTAATGATGATGCTCACAAGTAGGAATTCCTCATATTGCGACACGTGGCGGATGGCGTGTCCCGGAGGCTACGGAGGTGGAATAAACATGGCTGCCATGGACCGATCAAATGTTCTTCGCCGTTTCCACTTCGTTGATCTTTTCTCCTGTGTGTTCTTTTTTGCAGAGCCCATGGACCGATCAAAAATCATGGCCGCCAAGGCCCAAGGAAGAAAGACCGGTGGCGCAAGCTCGTCCTGACCGGTCCAAGCGCCCGAGGCAAACTCCTCCAACCAAGACTTCCACAGCATCCCCAGTCCCTGAGGAGCGCCACGGGGGGTCAGAAGCACGTGCGGGACCCGACGTCCCGGGCAAGGGAGGAGGAGTCTCCCCCGCCGAGGAAGCCCCCTCAAGAGACAGAAGCGGGTGGTCTCTCGGCCACCCCTTACCGGGATCCAAGTGCAGGAGGGAGACTTCTGCATTAAAGTACCTTCAGGGCTATCTGTGGCCGACAACTTGCTGGCGGACATGGAGAAGTCAGCCGAGACCAAGATTCCTCGGGGCACCATGAAAGCCCAGGTGGCCATAATAGCGCAGGAGGCGGTTCAACTCGGTATCTAGCTTTCTTCGAAAATTCCTCAAGTTTTATTTCCTTTGTTTTAGCTTTTTAACATGCTTAGTGTTTTCCTCATGTCCTTCAACACTGTGCTCTCTTCGTCGCCATGGAGTCCGAGGAAATAGCCCCGGCAATGAAGGTGGGCAAATCCTCTTCACGAGAGGAAGAGCTTCGCCTTCATTTGCAGCAGGCGGAGGAGAAGGTGGCCATCCTTGACTCGAGATTGGTCGCCGAGGGGCTGACGATCTCAAATCCGAAGGAGTCTCATCGGCTTCTAAATAAGTCCAACCGGGCTATCCAAGCCAAGATGGATGAGACGAACGGCCTCTACAACGCTATGAAAAGGTCGAGGGCCGCCGTCAAGAAGGATGCCCAGGCGGCTTTAAACGTGGCGAAACTTGCTGAGAACCGGGCGGCGAAGGCCGTGGAGGAATACAAGGCATCTGATCAATTTTACCTTGATCTCGCCGAATCTGCGGCCATCGGGTGGCACAAAGCCCTCAACGCCGTCAAGGAATCTATGTCAAGGAATCTATGCCGGAGTTCGTCGACGGCGAGCTCCGCGCTCAGTTCCCCCTCGCCGAGGAAGCGCCGCAGTGGAAGGCGCTGAGCTGACTGTGGGAGGCGAGGCTGTCAGCGGAAGCGCCGACCCTGAGGTCGCCGTTTTGGCCCCCGATGGTGGCGTCGAGTAAGGTGAGATCCCGGCCGATCGGGCGGTCTGAGCTATCCCCCTTCACGATTTTTCTTGTATATATATATTTTTTATAGAATTTTGTAAGCCACCGGGTATTTTTGTAAGGCTTAGAAGCCCACAATACCTTGTATATACAATTTTGATTATAAATAAAGTATACATTTTCCTTTGCTCAAATGTCTGATCATCCTGCAAGTATTTTTAGCTCGTAAGTCTTTTCATCTTGCAAGCACTTTAGCTTGTAAGTCTTTTCATCTTGCAAGTACTTTTAGCTAGTAAGTCTCTTTATCTTGCTAGTGTAAGGCAGGTGTCCATCCTTTCTAGGTGACGATCGTTCATTGAGTATGAGTCGAACGATAGCCAAGTATAGAAAGGTCGGTATCCTCCCTTTCCCCGGAGTCGAGTGACGATCGCGCATCGAGTATGAATCGAACGATAGCCAAGCGAAGGAAGGTCGATATCCTCCCTTTTCCCGGTGTCGAGGGGCGATCGCGCATCGAGTATGAATCGAACGATAGCCAAGTTTGAATAGGTCGGCATCACTCGATTCTACCCGGTCGCCTCGCGATGAGGCTTTGGATCCACAGTGTTGTTGGGCAGGAAGCTACCCGCTGCAGATGGAGCCGAGCTGGAATCTTCTCGGCAGCCTCGTGATAAGGGCTTTAGATCCACAATGTTTGTTGGGCAGGAAGCTACCCGCTTATGGATGAGCCAAGCAGGAAGCTATCCGGTCGCCTCACGAAGAGGGCTTTGGATCCACAGCGTTTGCTAGGCAGGAAGCTACCCGCTGCGGATGGGCCGAACAAGAATCTGCTCGGCGGCCTCGTGAGGAGGGCTTTGGATACACAGCGTTGTTAGGCAGGAAGCTACCCGTTGTGGATGGACCGAGCAGGAATCTACCCGGTCGCCTCGCGATGAGGGCTTTGGATCCACAACGTTGTTAGACAGGAAGCTACCCGCTGTGGATGAACCGAGCAGGAAGCTGCTCGGCGGCCTCAGGAAGAAGGCTTTAGATCCACGGCGTTTGTTGGGCAGGAAGTTACCCGTTTGTGGATGAGCCGAGCAGGAAACTACCCGGTCGTCTTGTGAAGAGGGCTTTGGATCTACAGCGTTTGTTGGGCAGCATTTGTTAGGCAGGAGGCTACCCGCTTGTGGATGAGCCGAGCAGGAAGCTACCCGATCGCCTCGCGAAGAGGGTTTTGGATCCACAGTGTTTGTTGGGCAGGAAGCTACCTGCTGCAGATGGGCTGCACAGGAATCTGCTCGGCGGCCTCGTGAAGAGGGCTTTGGATCCACGGCGTTGTTGGGTAGGAAGCTACCCGTTGTGGATGGACTAAGCAGGAATATACTTGGTGGCCTCGCGATGAGGGCTTTGGATCCACAGCGTTGTTGGGCAGAAAGCTACCCACTGTGGATGGACCGAGCAGGAATCTACCCGGTGGCCTCGCGATGAGGGCTTTGGTCGGTTGCCTATAGGCACATCCGAGCTTCATTTTTCTTGAGCAGAGGAACGGTCTTTGCTTGACGGACAGGAAGCTGCCTGATGGCCAGTTTAAACTCTCCTGCGTTGAATGACCAGGTTCGGAAGGTATCCTTACTTCTCAGTCGATGACGCCGATGATCTGCCCGATCATCTGCTTTCCAGCTTCAAGTTAGTCGGCTTGCCCCCTATCTGCTTGACGTTTGTTTCGCACGTATTTTGCCAAGTGGCCGGAGCGGATTAGCTCCTTAATGTAATCTCGTAGCTGTTTACAATTCTCGGTCGGATGTCCTTGTGTCCGATGATAGGCACAATACGGGCCTCGGAGCCGTTTGCCCGTCCTTTGGGTAGCTGGCGGGAACTTAAAGAACCTCTCGCCGTTAACTTCCTCCAGCAGCTCGGTCTGGGAAATGTTCAGTTAGGTGTACTCCTGGAACCTCGGAAAATAAGATTTCGGACAATCAACTTTCCTTTTCTCTTCCCTGTCTCTCTTCTTCGGGTCTGCTTAGTTGCCTCCTGGCATATTGGAGTTCACCTCGGATTTGATTTGGATTTCTCGCTCGGTCCAGGCTTTCACTTCGGCCATGATCTTAGGTTGCGCTAATGCAAAAGGGCGGAGCCACTCTTTGTGCCTAAGATTCGACCTCGATACGGTGATAACTGTTTCATCGCGGTGCTCGGGAATCTCCAGCAAGGCATAGTAGAAGCGAGTGACATACCCTTTGAAGGATTCCTTGTCTCTGCTCTTGATAATGAATACGTAGTCGATTGTCCTTTTCCGTCGTCGGTTTCCGACGAAATGATCAAGGAATTGGGTAACCAGCTCGTCGAAGGTCGAGATGGAGCGCGGCGCGAGCCTTCGGAACCAATCCCGGCCATCCTGGATTAGGATAGTGGGGAAAGTTCGGCATTGACCTGCGTCCGAGTTATCTTGGAAGCTCATGCCTGCCGTAAATGCATCTAAGTGGTCCTTCGGGTCGGACTTCTAGTCGAAGAGGGCCACTTTGGACTGCTTGTTCATGGACGAGACGTGCTCGGCCAGCAGCTCTTCTGTAAAGGGCTTTGTGAGCAAATCGGCGGAATACCTGGCCCCTTTGCCGAACATGTGGCCATCTCGTCGTATGCCTTCGATTTTCTTTTCGAGGGCTTCAAACCGGTGGTGGTACCCTGAGGATTTTGCACAGTTGGAGTGGTGGCTACCCCCGCTCGGGGTCTGTGCAACGGTGCGGCTTCGATTCCGCTCTATCAAATTTCTTAAATTCTCGGACAAGGTCTTTCTTGAGTAGTCCCAACGTTCGCCGTTTGCACGGCCTCAGCGGGATTGGGGGCATCGGTCGTGCCTGGAAGCAGGCGAATTGACCGACATCTCCTCAAGGGGTGTATGCGCACGACGGGTGTTGGGGCGACGGCCTGATCTTCCCCGAGATTAGGGTGTGGAGTTGTCCGGTGCCCAGCGGGTCATGGAACCTTTCGCCGCATGTGGGTAATGGTAGCCGGAGTCGGCACACCGGCGCTCGGTGACGTTGAGATGAGCGTGAGTGAGATCGAGGGCCTGAGCATGGTCATCCGCCCTTCTGCGGACGTCGTTATCCTGAAAAGCGGGGACTGCGGTCTGGCGGGTAGGGCCCGCCGCTTGAACGCGGACGAGTGCAACCACCATCGATGTGTGCCTGTCGATTCGATCGGACAAGGCGTTGATGAAGTTAGGAGGGGGACGAGCCGCTCCTACCTCCGTTGTGGGTGTGGCGGCTCGTATCTGGATCGTTGCGGTTGTCTCTCGCCATCGGGTCGAGGACGGAAGATCAACTTTATGGATGAAGAAGCTTCTAAGTAGGTTCCCACAGACGGTGCCAACTAATGAAGGTCGTGATCTCCCTCAGATGTTGTCCTCCGTCGATCTGGTAGCGAGCGGTTTTGATTGGTTTGGGGATTGTTGAGCTTGTGGATCTAAATGGGTTATTGAAAATTGCTGAGGCCAAGCTACCTGCAAGGGATGTCACGGGGTGGGAAACCATCGTAGGACCCTCCAACGATCAAGTTAGTACCAGGAAATAAGAGCAACGTAGCGGCCTATTGAAATGATTCTAGTTATCTGAGTCGTCTAAAAGAGGGGTTTATATAGTGGTCGCGTGGAGTGAGCCGGCACGAGATCCTCGCCGTCAGTTATGCCCTTGTGTTATCCCCACATTATTGGCGGGATACGCTCATTAATGGGGGGACGCGCCAGCGTGGGACGCAAAACGTGGGGCGGCGGATATCTCGCCTTGGCGAAATAAGCGGATCCGTTGCGGGGGCGTTTGGCCTCCATGCTCTCGGTTGATCGGAGAAGCAGAGGAAGCCCGACCTATCGGGAGGCTCGGAGACGAGCCAGGAAGCCGGGGGAGCTCGGCCTCTCAGATGACTCGGAGACGAGCCAGGAGGCCGAGGAAGCTCAGATCTTGCAACAGCTCGGAGACGAGCAAGAAGGCCGAAGAAGCTCGGTTGTAGTATTGCTCGAAGGTGAGCTGTTGGCTGTTGGCTAGGTGAATATGGAAGGTACTCAGAGAGGTCTCCGGAAGGTCGGAAGCATCCTCAGAGACGAAGTCCCGAGACGTCCCCAATGCATCTTGTCTATTCCACCTCCGTAGCCCGTGACATGTCATCCGCCACGTGTTGCAATCTGAGGAATTCCTACTTGTGAGCAGCATCATTATATATGCCGGATGATGCAACGCCTAAGATTTATAGTAATAGGATCTGCCGCGCTTACCCATCTATCATAATTTGAGTTGTATATGTCAAATCCGTACACGCCGGAGTTGTGGAGTATTACTGCACAAATGACGTGGAAACTAGGCGGGTCTCGAAGATCCAAACGAGAACGGCCGGGCAAAGCCCGTGGGGGTGTGGTGGGTTCCGAATGGCTCGGTAGTTAAATTTAGAATGAACGAAGGGATTGCATATGTGAAAGCTTAAAGGTTAGGGTGTCTCGGCATAGGACGAGGCCTTTGGTGGAGGAGATAATGGTGAAGGGAGTAGGAATAGTGGAGAAATTTGGTTGCGGGAGGTTGAGGGAAGGATAAGGGCACATGTGGTTGAAGAATATCTCATTGTCGGGGCCCACGGAGAAGATGTCACCCACGGAGAGGCCTGGCTTGTAGGTGTAGGCATTAAAGTCCTAGGTGTAGTTTTCGGATAGGGATATTGTGCTCGTTTCTTGTTTCTTGATCTTTTAGGGTTTTGGTTTGTGTTGGAGGAGGATGAGTCAATATCCCTTCCTTTCACGGTGAATGGAGATTGGGTTATGAGAGAAAGTGCCAATGACTAAGGTTAAGGTAGAATGGGTTCGAGCACAATCACTAAGTCAAGAAAAATGCCTTTAAAACCCATTTGGTCTATATCCTCATGAGAGGTCTCCAGAATCTGCTAATGACAGACTAGTTGATTAATTCGATTCATGTGATTTCATAAAATGAGACTCGCGCGTGGGGGGGGGGGGTAACTAGCATTAAGTGCAGTTTTCTTTTTTATTGTATTTCATTTTGTAGACCAATTTACTATCTCAATTGAAATGCTGTTAACCAAGATGGAAATTATTTACGTAGTATGCTCTGCATTGCAGCTCTATTTCTTGGGAAAATAACCAGTTATTGCAATACAATGTAAAGCGGAATGGTAGACACTTGTGTCTAATATGAAACTGGAAAAATTATGTTTGTTGTATTTGAACCTTTGTGATGATTGTATGATGATGAGCAGGCTCCACTTCTGCAGCCATTTACCATCTTGTGACTAGACAAGCAAATGGGTTGGCATGGACTAAATCTAATTTCTTATAATAAGAATCAATCTAAATACATAACAATTTAATTAAGTAAGAAAAGGAGCATGAGACAACTGTATCCTCATTTTTCTCAATGGCCTTTTGAATTGATAACCAGTGGAAATTGCCAGTTACAAGCTCAATGCCAGGAAAACAAAGCAAAGATGCACGTTTAATCATATTGCTACCACTGGTTAAGCTTAAACTTAAGCTCAGCCATGCTTTCCATGGATATTAAGCATTTGTAAGTTATAACAAATGATATAAAAAGCAAGACCTATTTGCTGACGTAAAAAATCTTGATTTAATACATTCACTCATCATTGAGAGCTGGATTTTGCTGATACCAAGATCAAATATCTGCTTCAAATTCAGTTTTTCTTTTAAATGATAACAGATAACCAAACATCAGAAAATTTGAAAATGAACGAAATTTTTGGTGAAGGGCTGAGAAATGAGATGGCCAACAACTAGTCCAAGTATAAAAATGCTTGCTATCTATAAATGGTGAACTGTTAAATAGCCTAAATAATTCCATCAACAGCAGCTCATCCTCTGAAACAGTTATGATAATTGCTATCATAAATCATAAACTTTAAATGTCTACAGAAACTAATTGACGCATCCAACAATTGGAGAATGCACCACCATCACACCATGTTACTCACCACAAGCTTAGAATCCTAGGACATTTATGACAAATAACCCAAACCTGTGAATACTCTACTTCATAAGTAAGAAAAATGTCCAAATGCCAATTTATGTCAAACTTCATAAATTTCTGAATCTGTCAATTATTATAGTTAATCAGTTCCTTTTCATACAATCAGAATCATCACAAAATTTTGCACTTGATTTCCTACAATATACAAAAACAGAATTATCTTAGATGTTACATAGAGCATCAGCGTACAAACAAGGGCTTCATAAGCATCACGATGTACCATAAACATATTCTGTTATTGCGAAATTGACTCCAACGAATGACTTATCTACCTATGCGAGTCAGCAACATCTCAAAAATCATAATCAATCCAAACTCTCAATCAAAGCTCACACAAACACACCTAAATTCCTTTGTACATCCACACTTGACTAACTAAATTCTTGTATGCTCCATAGAGCAAAAAACAATATTTTCAGCTACTGCAGGATGGTTAATGTGAAGTGGCCTTATATTACCTGGCCATGCCTGATGAAGCGCCGTCCTGCCTTTGCTCCCGCAGGTATCCAAGCAGTATTTCCACCTGAAAAACATAATGCATGAGAAACGTAACGAGTCCCAAAACGAGTTCCAAAACTCATTTATGATTCATAAACTACGGTAATTTTTGTTTACACATTGGAATCACAAGGGTACAATATACAAAATTGCCTTACATACGTCAATAAAGTCGATTACTTGATCAGTTGATTGCATCTTAGCTGACTAAATTAGACTGGAGATAATCTTGAGTTTAACCTAGCGTTGGCTAGTTTCACCAACACATTTAGCTTGCAAGGTAAATGAACCAAGCTTAAATACAGAAAATGATCTAGGACTCCACAAGGCCAGCTCGTGTAGTACAAACAAGAAATCTGCTTACCTCGCTTAAGGAAAAAAGAGTTCTGCGAATGTTGCTTAATATACACATCCTATGAGTACCAATATAGCCTAGTGGTATAGCCTCCTTGTAGATGAGCAAGAGGTCTAGGGTTTGAACCCCACTTGCATCAGGTTAAGGTTAAGCCCTGATTCCGGGCTAGTTGGATGAATTAGGCCTTAAAAACTTTATACCATGTTTATGCCATATCCTAATAATGCCCTCAAAAACAAGTTTCAATAGGCAATCTCTAAGCCCCCTCCACTATAGATTTGGCCTTAGGTTACAAATTTAACCTAATAACAATTTACTTATCACAATGTTTCGATAGGAGATAAACCTATAAAGGGTATCACAGACATACCAAATAATAACTTGATTAATTTTTTTGATATCCCTACAATATTTCAATAGGACATAAACTTTTAAGAACTTTGGATACAGTTGTTTAAGCTGATATTAACTTGATAGCTTGAGATTATCTTAACTAGCTAGGGAATCACCAACGTTACCTAAGAATTACACTCCAACCCTCAATAACTGGATTACCCTTTTATATATCTTTCCCCCCTTTTTTGGTCTCTCTCTCTCTCTCTCTCTCTCTCTCTCTCTCTGTGCGCGCGCGCGCGTGTTGGGGTTGTGAGTTTGGCCTTCTCCACCTGTTTTGATCTCACATTTAATCCACTGCTTTGACTACTATGCTAAGGCATAATATATACTACAAATAAGCAAATGTAGAAAACAAATTCAAGCTACAACAATGTCCAAACCTGCACCTTATGCTTAGCCTTTGCTGACCCAGATTGTGAAAGGGCCACCAATGGTGGTATCGCGCCTTCTCTAACAAGCAATTGCCGGTTTCTCCCACTCTCCTCACACAACTGCAGCAATGTCACCACCGCGAACTCCGCCCCCTTTGTGGGGCCATCCTCAATTGCCTCCACCAAAACTTGAAACCCTCCTTCATCAACAATCGCCTCTCTCCCTTCTTCAACCCCTGCCAAACTACCCAACACAACCATGGCCTTCTCCGCGATCCCACTACCATGTTCTCCAATCAACTCAATCAACGGCCCCACCGCTCCGGCTCTCACCGCCCTCTCTTTATTCTGATCCAATGAGCAAATTTTATAAAGTGTAGTCAATGCATCCTTCTTTCCTCTACTTGATCCATTCACAAGCAACGAGATTAATGGTGGTATAGCTCCAAGAACCCCAATTTTTATCTTATTATCCTCGATCATCGACAAGCTTAACAAAGCACAAGCTGCATTTTGCTTAGCGGTGGCCGTCCCGGTCCTCAAAGCATAAACCAACGGCTTTATCGCTCCAGCTGAACTAATTGGTGACTTATTGGCTTCCTCGAGGCTCAGATTCAACAAAGCAGTGACGGCATTCTCTTGTATTACCGGATCAATGCTTCTCAGATAAGGAATTAGGGCCTCATTTGCCCCCAAATCTCCAATCAGAGCGCGGAAATCCGACCTTTGCTTCGCCAGCAGCCGGATTTTCGCCGCAGATTCGCATTTTGCTTCATTTAAACCACTGGAATCCTCTCTCAGAATCTCTACACAGGATCTTACCACCGGCTCGATCTGATCCAAAGACGCAGTCTCCACGAAATCTGAGCTCAAAACGGCTTCTTCTTCGAGAAATTCTCTCCGTGGGGACTGGACGTCAGGGATCAGGGCGAGGCGGCGGATCTCGCCGGATATGTCGGAGCTGAAGCTGGAGCTGAAGCTGGAGAAAGAGCGGGAGAGGTCCAGGAGATCGGCAGTGGCGTCGATGGAGGCGGACTTGTTGGTGGCGGAATCAGAGAGCGCGGCGGCAAGTTGAGTGAGTCGGAGATCGATGAAGGAGTCGGTGACGTCGTCTTCGTCGTCGCCGGCGGCGGCGGCGGCCGATGAGGCGGCGAAATTGGAGCGGATTGTGCGCATCGAGCGTCCATGAGAGAAAACCATGGTTTTTGTTCGATTTTTTTCGAAATTTTTTTTGGGGAAAATGGTGAGATTTTTAGGGTTGAAGGAGATGGAGTAGAGATGATTAAGGGGTAGCTGTAGAGGAGAAGGTTCTAATTAAATGAGGATGTTAGAAAGAACGAAAATGCCCTTGCACGTGACGACAAGAGTTCATGTTATTTTTGGAGGGGGGCAGGGTTAGTTTGGGGAAGCAATGACGATCCCGAGAAAGAATCTATTGAATTGGACAGGTAGATTGCCGCCAGTTGCTTTCCTTTTATTGGTAACTGAGGGGTTACCGGCAGGTGTCGGTGACGCCGGTGGCTATTGTACCGCCAAATGGAAATTATCTGGTGACAGTATAGGCCCGTTATCATAAGTGGGCCCGCTCGCGTTCGAAACAAGCCCATATAACACTGTTTCTATGTATTTCTTTACTGTTAATGTAAAAGAAGAAGAGTCTTCGTATTGAAATTACCAATGTGGCATAAAAATCTCTTGTTTTTTTAGAATAACATTATAAAAATCTTACATAGTTTTTCAGATTTACTCAAATCTTTAAAAATCTCTACCAAAAATCTTTAGCAATCCATTTTAACTTACCTTTTTTTTAATCCAATTTAAGCAAAAATACTTTAGAAGTCCTCTTAAAATCTTTGTTTATGACAGTAGTGTGCTCGAAGGTTTTTAATGGCTCTGGTTTGGACCTAGGTCAGACTCAAGCTTAGTCCGAAACATGAGTGTTTGGTTTTAAATTTGATTTGATCCATACAATTTTAAGGGTTTCATAAATGGGTTCCTTCGGTTTGGACATGTTTAGACCCACCCGTTCATCTATTATGTGCATAAGCAATTTATAAGTATTTGTGGCTTATAAACCAAATCTACTTTAGATATGAATTAAAGCTTTGGAGTTATATAGTACAGGCAAATTTGAGAAACTAAATTACCAATTGTTATAGTTCATTTTCTATTATGAACTTTTAAAATTTACTCATATGTTTCTGAATTAAAAAAAATATAGATAAATGGGTTCCGGGAAAAAAGATTTGACCTGATTGTTAACAGGTCAAGATTTGGATCAATTCCATATAGACCGGATAAATGATGGATTTGGGTTGATAAAATTTATATTGAGCTAAGTTTACCAAGACCCATTTACAAGCCTACTTGTATCACGCATGTAGAAAGCTAGTGCTTGAGTAATTGCAAGTCAAATTTGAATCTTAATTCGAAATGCATCTAAAACCCGTTATTTTAGGATTGAGGTCAGGTTCTCTCAAGTTTTTTGGTGTATCTTTGCATGGTATTACCATGATGGATATGTCATTTCCAATGGAACGAGGATAAAATAAAATTTTCGTTCATCACCTTGGAATTTATTGGCAGCATATTTTCCTCTCAAAATACAATATCAGCTAATATATTTCTGTTCGCAAAATATTGCTTTCTATAAACACTAGTATAAATATGGGTTGCCCCTATGGAAGGAAAAATCCGTAGGGGTAATTTTAGTTTGCTCCAACGGTTAGAACAGTAGAGGCAAACAATGTCTCTACAGTTACAACCGTAAGGGCATATACATATAAAAACTTACTAAAAATGCACATTTGTAATTGCCTCTATAGTGCCGCAAAAGAAACCCTTACGGATGGCACCGTAGGGGCAAAGTAAGGTTATTTTATAATAAAAAAAAAATCCTTATCTTATGCCCCCCACACCTAATATCTTTCACACCAAAAAATTTCCTGCCTTCGATCGCCTCCAATCTCCACCGCCCAAAAATTCCCCCCCAACCTTCTCTACTGCCCCCAATCGACTGTCGTGCTCCTCCACCGCCGTCTCCAAGCCCCCAGAAAACCGTCATGCTCCTCTACCGCCGTCTCCAATCGACCATTGCATCCACTGCCGTCTCCACCTCGAACCATCCTCCACCTCTTCCTCCCCGTCCAGCCTCCTCTTCCTCCCCGTCGAGCCTAAAAAAACCCTAACCTCCTCCTTCCCGTTATCTTTCCCGCCTCCTCCCCAAAAAATTTCCCCCGGCCCTTTCCTCCTCTCTTTCTTCCTCCATCGTCGTCGTTGAGGTGATCCATTGCCATCGAGGTGTTCCATCACTGCCGATCGACCTCGAGCTCCTTATCACCGCCCCCTCTTCCTTCTCGGCCTTCTCCAACTCGTCAAACCCTAGCTCCTCCTCACCGCCAGCCTCGATTTGCCACCTCGTCGCCACCTTCGATTTGCCGTTGTCAGAGGTTAATTTCTTCCATTGTAATTTTAATTTTCCTAAATTTTGTTTTTGATTTCTTCAATTTTAAGAATTTATTTAATAATTTTGTTGTTAGTAGTGTTATTGTAGTTGGTATTAGGATTAGGGTTTGGGGTTAGGGTTAATTAAGGGGTTAAGGTTAAAGTTAGGGATAGGGTTAGGGTTAAATTTATTATTAGGTTTAAGTGGTAGGATTCGGGTAATGTAGTGAATTGTTGCAGGAAGTTTAGTGAAAAACTGTTAGTTGTATGTATACCCTAGAGGCCATTGTTGTACATGATTGTATATTACAATAGATGCTTGGACATATATAGGGAGGACTTTCTTGCTCGACATGATAGTATGCTATCTGGTTACTCTTTATCTTAATATGTTGACTAGTATTGTTATACTGTCTCTTTGTTACATGTTGATAAAGCCCTTAGGATGTATACTTGACTACCAGGACTATGATGGAGATCATACTGGTGGGGCCAGGATAGTCCATAAGTACATCCTTTAATTGTTCCTAGTCGAGGGTGTATCGAGACAGGGCATCGATATTCCAGAGTAGACTAGCATATACGCTTCTTGACCCATTTGATTGGGAGATGGCTGATCCCATATCTATTGGTGTTTGACATCAAAGATAGTATATGGGTGCTCATTGGAGAATGGGTACACTGAACAAGACTCGCCGAGAACTCCTAGATGGTATTATACCTATCGTCAGATAGCAGTTCTCTGGTGACACTGGTACATGTTAGTCTGTAGACCCGAGATCGTCATAGAGACTTGTGTGTCTCCCACTGTGCTTTGATTTCCACCCTACCACGGCTCTACTGAGACATGCAAACAGGTGGTTTTTGGGTACAGTCCCGAGTCACATAGAGGCAATGAGCGATAGGAGGGGTTTTGTCTCTCCCGGTATTGGGGGTTGATATTGCACTATACTCGATTGGCCATAACAGGAAATCCCTGGCCATGGTTGTTGAGATTTACTGGTAAGTGTTATCAGTAGTTTCTCGAACTGTTATGAGCCTCACATCGGCATGACTTATCAGGCTATTGGGGTCTGACGTATACCAACCCCAGGCTAGATATGCGACATATCATATGAAGAGGCCGGTATGTACAGTAGTGTTACTTATTGGATTCACGGGAGTATGAGCAAGCTTACTTGTTGATCTTCTGATCACTCAATACCCGGGTAGCCGTTACGTCTAGTTAGTACCGCTGACGGCTTGTAGGTAACTGATAAGATCATTACCTACTGCCGGTATATTGATGAGTCTTTAGAGTCCTACACAGAGGTTTCCTGGCTCAAGCGAAACGAAGTAGGGCACATATGTGATATGTGCGGGACCGAGATTAGTATGTGTATGTGATACCGTATTCTAATATCGCGATATGTGATATCGGTCGGTTATATGAGATATAACCGGGTTATTGAATCAAGTATTGATTCGATAAGTTGATACATATGATATTAGTCGGTTATATGTGATATAACCGGATTATTAAATCAAGTGTTGATTTAATAATTTAATATATAATTTTATATTTGATATATTAATATATATTAACTAATATTAGCTCACTTAAGGATTTCTTTTTCTCACTTGTACATTTAATATATATGTGATATATATTATTGTATTTATTTCTTTGTGTCATGCTTGATGATACATTGTACATGGGTGTATGAGACTTATACCATACCATAGATAATTAGGGTAATTAATTATTTAAGGTATAAACAAAATTAGGTGGAAATGCCATGGTTTGGAAAGTTTGGAGAAGCTTGTCGAAACCATTGACTAAGTCCACTAATTTTGTTTTACTTAAGATATTTATTAATCCAACCATTATCTTTAGCCATGTTTAACTCTCTACATTGATAATATATGATATTATCTCACCCATGGTTGAGAGATTCACTCTTATTTCATTCACCACTTCATCATCTTCTTCATCTCAAGAGAGCTCTCTAGGTTTTCTTGAGGTGGAGAAAATGAGTGATAAAAATCATTCTAAAGTGAGAAAAATTCCTACTTCATCAATCTACACTAGACTATCCATTTAGTATAGGTTGTTTGCTTCACTAATTCCCAATTGGTGAAGAGGTAACTTGAGTTAGAGTCTCTTCGACGTAGGTCATCTTCGGCCTCGAAGTTCTTCAAGCAAGCTTGTTCCTTTCGCCTTGTGGAGTCTAACGAGAGTCCGGGAGACCATTGCTTGGAGCGAAGGTACTACTACACGGAGCTTTTGAAGTGAAGGACCGGTTTACAATGGCTGTATTCCTTGTTCACTTGGAGTAATGTTTGATTACTTGCATCCAAATCTTAATTATCTAGTTAGATTCTTGGTTCGGGTTTGTTAGCACACTTGATTTTTAAAAATTGCATGCTTGATGCCTCCTAAAACCTAGTGGTCGTGCTAAGAAATTGCAACATGGTATCAGAGCCAAGCTAGAAAATTAGACGATATTAGTAAATTACGAAACCGAAACAACTCCGAAACTTACGACCCAAAACCCCCAGTTTCTGTTGTTTTTAGAAAGTCGTTTAAATTTTTTTAAAACAGGTCCAGAATGTTACATGAGATGTAATATGAACACCAGAGAAAAACGAGCCCAAACCAACCGTTTTTGGCCGGCGAAACATTGCTCAAAACCGGTATGGCCGGTTTTTCAGAGGATTTTGGGCTTCGATTTTCTTTGGTGTTCCAGTCTCTGGGGTTTGGTGTTTCAGGTATTGTTTGTTTTTACTAAAATTGCATGTGATGTTATCTTTCTGTAACGGCAATTTGGAGTGTTTCATATTCATAATTTTAACATCGTTTCGGGTTTGATATTGATATGTGATACAATATTTGGAATCCACAATAATTAGTTTTGTGAAAACTAGTTAGTGATTTGTAAATCCAGCAATTTAGTCTCTTTTGATCGGTTGCCGTGGGGTTTTGATTCGGATCAAAAATCCGTCGCAATCGCGTAATGTACACGAACACTCGCCGGGTAACATTACTAGATAGCCACGCCCCAAAGCCTCGACCAAGTGACTGTAGGAGAACCCCGTTGCCAAAAGCATCCTCCCGGGTGCTCGCGGCCGCAGTGTTCCGCCTAAGTGCACTTCGTCGACGGCACCAGGGGTGCGGCCGTCTACTAAATTTTCTGACGAGCATTTGATCAGGTTGTCAGGAATCTTGTTGAATTACCCGACTGGTTATTGAAAAGTGTTTTCAATATTGAGACTAAAATGTGGGGTTTATAAGGTTAGGCATGAAATTCGGAATATGAGATATTCCGGGTTTATGATATTTAAAGAATTCATATGGTTAGACATGAAATCCGAAGTATGTGATATTTCGGGTTTATGATGTCTAAGGTTGTTGCGGATTCCAATTGTTGTAGTTTTCACTTTCTTTTCTGCGGCCGTAAGTGTAATATGTAGTATATCGCCGGTTTTGTTGCTATACGTCAACGACAATTGGGATACGCATATTTACTTACGTTGATGACATGTGATGTTATGTGTTGTTGTGATATGTTATATTGGATCATCGTGTTTGAATAGCCGGGGTTTTTATGTGAGATCAGAGTTTTTCATTTTCATTTATGTAAAATTCATTGTATATAATATTCTTTTATTAGGAAACTTCCGGGTTGAGGATGATGTCACCATTGATGTAAATTATTTACTTTTCCGTATTAGGATAGACCCAAGGTAGGGAGCACAAGTAACCGGGTTCTAGGGTCCAGTAGGAGACCATCTTGAGGAGTTGAGACCGGGTCTCCTAACTCTAGAATTGGTAGGGTTGCTTGCCGCTCTCGTAGGGGTCTAGGGATGTGGGTTTGGCTATTCGTCACGACCGTGGAATCCGTATTTTTACCGGCTTAATTTAAAACACGGACCTCCTAGTATATCCAATATTTCATATGTTGACTTCTGCTGCAATGTTCTGTGATGTGATCACTTTATATGATGAGACGAATGTTATTATTATATATATGATATATAATAAACGTTGCTTATGTTTTGCATCCGCGCTAGTCCTGCCCCTGCTCTGCCGTTAGTTAACTAACCTAACGGTGCATGACGGGACCCCATGGTGAATGTGGATGGCATAAGTGTACGTTATATTTTCGTTTCTTTATCTGTGATGCTCAGGAAGCATAAATGATGGGACTTCATTAATGAGATTAATGAAAAGGAAAATAAACCTAAAGATGTTGTAGAATCGAATTTGAAACCCACTCGGCTTTTTTATGAAAAAGCAAGTTTCAAAATTGCGGAGCTTAAGCCACTCCTTTTAAAACTGTTTGATTCTACAACGAGATCAAGTTCAAAGCGTTAAAGGTTTTCTTAAAATCCATCCGCAACCCTCCGTCATTTTAGAAAGTAGAGTACTTAGTATTCGTGTTGCGTATGTTGATCATAGTCAAGACGTAGTGTACGGTAGCTAAGTGATGTCTTCCTACACAACATATGATGCGATTAGTTAGGACATTTGAATGATTCTTTGTGTGTCGTGTTTTGAAAATGTATAAAGATCACAATCAAAGAAATTTATACCGCAATCAATTAACGGTATCGATGTAGCGCGTTAATGAATACGGATCGTCCACTGAGATGTGTGTTTTGCTTGCTTTCGTTTTTGATGAGTCGAAATGAGAAGGTAAAAGAAAAATTGCAAGAAAATAGATTCAAGAATTTTGAGATTTAGTTTCAAAAATAGTAAAGACTAGATCTAAAGATCAAGAATCTATAAAATTCTAGGAGATGTCCAAATCTAATGAACTATCAAGATTTGTAATGAGGCTCGTAGGAATCGATCGAATCTATAGAAGTGATGAAGAATTATGATTACGTTTTCTTATCCATTAATGATTTGATGCTAGATCGATGACGATCAACGGGGTTTAAGGATCTATCGAAGAAACTAGGGTTTCTTCATCTCATCCTTTGTCCTTTCGATGATTATCATTCAAAAGCTAGCCTCTAGTGAATTGAATTATCGAACGTTGATCTCTAATTAAGAGCGAAAACATTCAAGAAAGCATCTCGCTCATAACTAGATTGTCAATGATTCAATTTACAAAAGTTTACAAAACTTATAGGACTTAAGAATCGTTTCAAGATCTAATCATCATCATCTATTGATTCTCTCGACTCCTCCACGAGCGGAATTTCTACTCAAGCATCATAACCACGAAATCAATCAAGAATTGAAAACTAATCATAATGCTCAAATATAGAGATAAGCAAGATAAAGAAATGTCACATTTTATTAATCAACAATTTTGTTACAATTCTCTCAAGATCTACAAGATTCGAGGAAAGAACTCGATCGTCGATTTGGCTCCGTACCGTCTCCGTGAGTCGGTGATCTTCTTGGATCACTTGCTCGGTTGAAGATCGGGGTTGTTTCTAAAAGGTTGATGGCTTCTTGCTTGAATTGTACTCGATAGATCTTGATTTCAATCAAAGTGCGTCACTCAATTTGATTTGAATTTTGATTTAGATCTACAATTTTTCCCTTCAAAATGAACCACTCACTAACTAGCTAACTAAAAATGAACAACCCCAAAACCCTAGATCTAGATCTCATTTTATAATCACCTCAACCCTAGATCTAGAATTCAAATTCAAATTTCCCTCCAAAAAGGTTGTTAGAGAGAGGCTTCTAGAAGAAGTTTGTTAGAGGGAATATTTTAGAATGAGGAATATTCTTGGGTAAGGTTGTTAGGCCGAGCCTTCTGGATGAAGCCACGTGGTCATCTGGGGTCTTCTGGAAGCATTTGCCGTTACGGGAAGCCACGTGTGGAAATCTGCAACGCTGATGTCATCATTGCGCCGCGGATCCGCCGCCAATAGGGCCCTACAGCCGTGGATCCGCGACCCTTTGGGGGTATTAGAGCATGGAACTTCTGTAATGAATTTGTGCTGGCCTTTTGGTACTTTTCTGATGTGTGGAATCTTGTAAATCTTCCTTGTTTACTGCCAGTTCATAAGTCTTGGACTTGGCGTATTTTTATCAGCACTTTTAACTGTTTCGGCTCTTTTCCTGGAATTTCTGCGCACATTCTCGAGACAAGTGTTGCGCTACACAAAGATGATGCATGCAATGATAAACACTCAATTTCCCTCAAAATGTCGGTTTTAATATATAACATAAGTTATTTGGTATTTTACGGATGTTTTGCTAATATGTGCTATATTTATTCCGAACACCTTTAGATGATTGCAAATAATAGAGAAATTGATGTGTTAAAAATGCAATATTTTCGACTGATCAAATTCCCCCAAACTTATTTTTGGTCGTCTCGAGCAAACTGTTTTATTAAAAAGAGAAGGAGAAAATATAAGAAAAAGAAAAAGAAAAACTAACTAGCACACTTTCGTAGGCAACACGATTGCACTGAGCACGTGCAACAAGCCTTTAAACCTCTAGGTATCCCTAGTAGGAGAAGTGTTGTCTCCTGAGGGTTTTCAGCGGATTGCACCTACAAAACCCATAATAAAAGGAAGACCGTGAAAGTTACATATAAAGATAAGAATTGTAAAAGAAAGACTTTGAAAATTAGAGTTTCCAACTATGCTAGCTTTTCGGTTGTCATGAGCCCTATCTTAATAGTCATGAAAAGATGTCAGAAATCACATCATCCCTCAATAAAACATCGTCTTTATTCTTCATTCCTATCTTTCTTCCAAACATCGATCATATAACTCTACGTGTGTGTAAAGAACATCCCTACACTCGGAGAATTCAATTCAAGCTATCATACTCTTGTCCATCTGCCTCGGTACTTTTTAATTTATGAATATTTAGATGGATTTGCTCACACATTTTCATGCGACCGTTAATACTTCTTAAGGTACTAACCGACCGATTACTCATATGCTTGCTTATTTGGTGTTTTTCCTCGTCTTGCACCACCTAAGGCTTAGCAGTGACTCCCAGACCAGTTGGTCTGAGGCACTAGGTGAAGAGGCACCCTCGCTATATTTTTTTATTACTGCCTTGGCGATAACAAAACTAGTGTTCATTTTTCTTTACCATTTTATATTTTATTCATTTTTTATTTCCTTCATACTTTGGCTTTTAGACAAGAGCATTTCAAGATATGCTCTACTGTCCCGAGCTTCAAGACGTGTGTAAGTGCGTATAGTAGGGTATCAACATTCAAATGTTTGGCTTCCAGAATAAGAACTATTTTTCAGACTTATTTTTATCCATAGATTAGTGACTTCTTTCATCTTACTAACCCTTGGGATAACGGCTCATAACTACTTATTACTAGTTCGTTTAAGAAAACTTCTAATTTTCTTGGTTTTCTTAAATTTTTCTAATCTTTTGGATGTAATTTTTCACTATCTAATCTTTTATTATCTTATTTATGTACACAATATTTTTATTTTTTTGAAATTTTTTAAATTTTTATATGTTTTATATTTTTATGATATGTTTTGTGCTTATGCGAAGTATGATGCAAATGATGCGAAAATAAGCACAAATCTCCCCCGAACTTATTCTTTTGGCTCACCATTTTGTGTAAAAATTTTCTTTTCAAGAGCCAGATTATACCCCCCCAAACTTGAGTTAAAAAATGTTAATCTTTTGAAAATCACAAGAGGGGGTCAAGATTATTGGTCGATGCCAAGCTTTGCAAAGACCGAAGGTCAACACCAACCATTCGAAGATTTTATCAATATAGTGCACCGGTTGGTGGAATAAGAAGTAGGGAAAGGGTAAGTGGTGGAATAGAATGTGTTTGCGTCTCGTTTTGGAAAGATGACTCAGTGATTGTGATGGATTACTCGCATTCTCTTTACAGTCCAGAAGAAGGGGTGGAGGTTCAATTTCTTTGTTTGGGAGATGATTCTTCTCAACACCCGTGTCTTTCAAAAATGCGAGTTTTTCAGCGAAAATTTCCTCAAAAGTCTTATCAATACCCCGAAGAATAATGTCATCACAAAGCGCGGGGTGATCTTCAGACTCCAAAAACGGTTCATATTCAGTGTTAGATGTTGACCCAGACAACTCGGTGGAAGAGTCCGTATGTGTATGATACATAGTTGGGTCAAACAACAACATTTGAAAAGAGTCAAGATCAGTATCATGAGGATCGTCAAATTCGCTGCTGTCGACATCCATTAATTCGACAGAACAGACCTGAGCAGTAGGTTCGGAGGGTACACTTCCCAACTTGTAAATGTTCAGCTCAATTGACCTATTCCCGAAAGATAGGGTCATAGAGCCGTTGCGACAGTTGATTATAGCATTGGAAGTGGCCAAAAAGGGGCGACCAAGAATCACCGGAATTTGATTCCGTGGGTTTGCTACAGGCCGTGTATCAATTACAATAAAGTCCACAGGGAATACAAATTCCCCGATTTTTATTAACACATCCTCTAGTTCACCCCTACATTTGGTGATCGATCGGTCAACCATCTGAAGAGTGCAAGGAGCTGGTTTCAACTCTTCGATCTCTAACTGCTCGTAAACCGAGAAAGGAAGCAGGTTAACACTTGCGCCAAGGTCAAGTAGAGCACGGTTAATGTGTTTGTCCCTAATAGAAATAGAAATAGTAGGATAGCCAGGATCCTTACATTTCCTCGGTAATTGCTGGGGAAAAGCTGTGTCTACTGTTTTTGCCATGAATATCTTCTTGGGCACTTGAGTCTTCCTCTTTCTAGCGCACAAGTCCTTAAGAGTTTTCGCATAAGCGGGGACTTGTTGAATTGCATCTAGAAGAGAGATGTTGATGTTAACCTGTTTCAAGATTTCAGTGATCTTCTCCATTTGTGGACTTGGTCTGTTTCCCCTTAACCGATTCGGATAAGAAGCTTGAGCAATAAGGTCGGGGTCCAACATTGAAGAAGATCGTGTGGGTGGGAACGATCAAAGAATATGAGTGGGGATCGTTTTTGGTGGACTAAAAGAGCTGTGCTGAGGTGTCGAGCCTTGAGGAAAACGGAGAATAGGCTCGGAAGAAAATGGTGGGGTAGACGAACTGGGTCAGAATTAGAAGCAGAAGTGGAAGGAAAAGTCTCAGCCGGGGTATCTGCAGGGTTTCCTTAACACCTCTATTAGGGTTTTGAAGCATCACACATGCCATAACAATAAAATTATGAGGTGCTAAGTAAACTATACTATGAATCGAACTAGAATTTATGAAGTAACTATTAATAGTATCATATTTTAAAACTTAATTTATACTAAGTGATGAGACTACAACCTTTGTAGACCTCTTTGGAAGACTCCTTTGCTTTGGAAGGGTTCGCTTGATCAACTCCTCGTCCACGACGATCCACCCAAAGCTCTTTGCCCTAAGCTTGTTGCTTCCTTCGATCTTTGAAAATCTTAAAGCACAACACCCTACACAAGACAGCAAAGATTGTGTAGGATGATGAAGTGGTTGCTATTCTTATTTAATACATTTTCTTTTATTTCTCTAACTCTATTTTAACAATTAAAAGAGAGCTAGAGTGAGAAGGAAGAAGATAGCTCTTTTTCTTTTTCTTTTGGAGTGAATAATAATGAGAAGGAAAAAGAAATGAGAGAGATATATCTTATCATAACCATAACCATAGTTAAATAATATCTAGATATTTTTATTTGGGTTAAAGGCAAAAGGAAAAAGAACCATGGTTGAGTTAAATTCAACCATGGAAATGTGTAGAAATGTGTAGAAGGAATGACTCATTAATCTTTTTCTTTTACCTTTAACTTTAATGAAAATATCCATATATGTATTTATCTACAATATGATTCTTATATTGTCATCCTCCTTGTATCATCAACCATGATACATTTCATGTATGTATGTGAGTATGCACATCATCATGTACATATACATGCATGTATCCATAAAAAGAAAAGGATTTAAATAAATAATAAATAATATAAAAGTCAATATTAAATCAACACTTGATTTAATAAATCGGTCTTATCTTATATGACCCGACTAATATCAAATGCCCGATTAAAATACAGTATCACATACTCGTATTTAATCGAGCCTCCGCACATATCTCATATGTGCACCACTTCGTTTCGCCTGAGCCGAGAAACTTCTATGTGGGATTCTAAGACTCGTCAATACGCTAGCAGTAGGTGATGATCATATCAAACACCCACAAGCCGCAAGCGGTCAGCTAAACGTAACGGCCACCCGGGTATTGAGCGATCAGAATAAGAACAAGCGAACCTGTCAAAACTCCTGTCAATCCATCCGGCAACACTTACCGTACAGTTCGGTCTCTTCGTCAGATATGCTGCATATCGAGTCTAGGAATGGAATCGTCGACCCCAATAACTCAATAAGTCGTGCCGATATATGGTCTATAACAGATCGAGAAACTTACTGATAACACTTATCAGTAATATCTCAGCAGCCCTGGCCAGGGACTTCCCGTTATAGCCAATCGTGCACAGCACAGCATCAACCCCCAATACCGGGAGAGACGAAACCCCTCCTATCGCTCACTACCTCCATATGCCTCGAGACTATACCCAAAATCCACCTGTTTGTACGACTCAGTAGAGCCGCAGTAGGGTGGAGATCAAAGTACAGTGGGAGGACACACAAGACTCTATGACGATTTCGGGTCTACAGACTAATCTGTACCAGTGTCACCTGAGAACTGCTATCCGACGTATGATATAATACCATATAGGAGTTCTCGGTGAGTCCGTTCAGTGTACCCAGTCTCACTGAGCACCCGTATACTATCTTCGGTGTCAACACACCAGACAGATATGAGATCATCCATCGCCCATCATATGGAACAAGAATGATATACGCTAGTCTAAACTGGAATATCGATTCCCTATCTCGATATACCTACGACTAGGAACATTTCAAGGATATGCTTATAAACTATAGATGTCCCACTAGTATGATCCGCATCATAATCCCAGCAGTCAAGCCAATATCCTTAGGGCTTTATCAACATGCACTAAATGAATATAAACATGATCAAGTGAACATATGATAAAGTAAAACCAGATAGCATACTATCATGTCGAGCAAGACTATCCTCTGAATATATATATACATATCAGTACATACACTATCTCATAATGGCCTCTAGGGCATACATATATCCAACAATCTTCTACTTGCACTAAGGCCAGTTATTGGCATATCTCATACCCAACATCTCAAAAAGTCGCTCATGCTGCGGCTGAGGGAGGGCCTTGGTGAATGGATCCGCTGCGTTGTTCTTTGTGTCTACTCTCTTAATCTCGATCTCGCGGCAATCAACTATCTCCCGGATCACATGATATCGCCTCAGGATGTGTCTGGACTTCTGATGGGACCTGTTCAGACCATAATATTGCATTTATCATTTCCCTATTCTTATCCTTGTTATAAATAAACAGGTACTCTTAACGCACGTTTGTTGCATATTACAGGTTACAGGTTTCTGGAGCGAATACAGTGAAAAAGACACAAAACAACAGAAAATGGACTTTTGACCAACAATTAGACGGATCCTAGTCAAGCCCAGTTCACATAAGTGCATGGCAACGAATGTCAAGGTGAAACGGTTAAAAAGCCCAATACAAGTCTTCACTGAAATATCTGGAGAAGAATAAGAAGCCTAACAGAGAAACTACATATGGAAACAAGAAGCCCAAGGACCCCTGAACCAACCCCAAAATGTGCAGAGCCCAATTCTTCAGTTTGGCCGCGGAACCGCGGCCAAACCCATGCTGGCGCCGCGGTTCCGCGGCCATAGAGGGCCCATGTCGGTGCAGATTTTCTGTACTGTTGCGACGTTGTGGGTGTTGGGATTTTCAGTGGTCAAATCTGTAATTGCGCATGTGCGAGAGTCTGTAACCCTAGATTTCCTATTTTCCTATAAATTGTAATCTTAGATCTGAAAAATGTATGCCTCTTTTCAATAAATAAAATTCAGAATTTGTGGGAATGACTTTCAGATCTATTCTGTCTTCTACTTGGAGGGAGCCATCAAATCAGTAGGTAATTTATTTCCTTGCTTTTATTTTCTAGTATAATTTATCATCCCCTAATGAGCGAGTAGTCTCCTCGCTTGTTAGGGTTAGCCTTAGCGAAAGGGTTGAGAGATGAGATCTCTCACCCCTTTCAATGCCATCTTCACTTTAGAGTTAGAACTCCATGCATACGCACACATCCGCTCCCTGCGGCATCCTACCCATCGAGGTAACGATGAACCGTAGTATAAAGGGCCGGTTGCGCGCGTTTTCCGTGGGGGTTAGGATAATTATCAACAAAGGAAGGATACGGATCTAGAGGAAGAAACATCTTCCCAAAAGATTCGTATCCACTTTATTAATAATTACCTTAACATCTAATAGATCTAAAAAAGAAGGCATTGAAAGCTGTGAGGAACAACCTTAATCTCCAAAACTTCCCCTAAGCCTAACCCTAGCAAGACTTTTAATTAGATTAATTAGATCCAGTTTTCATAGATTTTTATAAACCAAATCAAAACGACAAATTGAATCAACTCGTTAAAACACATAAAAGGAATTTACCCATCTCTGTGGATCGACCCGTACTCACCGGCTAGCTGCGAAGCGACGCCGTTCTTGATTGCGGTAAACTATATTTTTGATCGTAAAATCTCACATAATCAGGACCTGGGCTCTTTGGCCAACGCCATAGCCCCATTATTGTCACAATACAAAGGTATTGGATCAATAGTGGTTGGAACTACTTTTAGCTCCACAGTGAATTTCCTCATCCAGACGGCTTCCTTGGCAGCATCATTTGTAGCAATATATTCAGCTTCCATCGTTGAGTCTGCAACGGTATCCTGTTTGGAACTCTTCCAACTCACCATCCCTCCATTGAGGGTAAATGCAAACCCTGAGATAGACTTGCTGTCATCCTTGTCACTCTGGAAGCTCGAATCGGTAAAGGCCTCTATTTGGAGATCCCCGTTACCATACACCAAGAACAATTCTTTAGTCCTTCGCAAGTACTTAAGAATGTTCTTCACAGCAATCCAGTGATTCTCCCCTGGGTTTGACTGATACCTGCTTACTATACTAAGTGCATAAGCAACATCAGGGCGTGTACATAACATCACATACATTATCGATCCTACTGCCGAAGCATAGGGGATAATGCTCATGCGAGCTCTCTCTATATCAGATTTTGGGCAATCGTCCTTTGAGAGAGTGACTCCGTGGCAAGCGGGTAAGGCACCCCGCTTGGAGTCTTCCATACTAAACCTCTTTAGGATGGTGTTAATGTACTTGGTTTGGGACAATCCCAATAACCGTTTGGATCTATCCCTATAGATCCGTATACCCAATATGTATGTGGCATCACCCAGGTCCTTCATGAAGAACCTTTGTGATAAGAATGATTTGACCGACTGTAGCATAGGAATATCATTTCCTATCAGAAGTATGTCATCCACGTACAATACGAGGAATGCGACATTTCTCCCTACAGTCTTCTTATAAACACAAGGTTCATCTGGATTTTCGATGAAATCAAACTCTTTGATAATATCATCAAAACAGATGTTCCAACTCCGTGATGCCTGCTTTAATCCATAAATGGATTTAAGCAACTTACATGCTTTACCGCTGCTCCCACTATCAATGAAGCCTTCTGGCTGATCCATATAAACGCATTTATCTAAATCACCATTTAGGAATGCAGTTTTAACGTCCATCTGCCAGATTTCATAGTCATAGTGAGCAGCAATAGCAAGTAGGATCCGAATGGATTTAAGCATGGCTACCGGAGAGAAAGTCTCGTCATAGTCCAAACCTGGTCTTTGACGAAAACCTTTCGCTACCAACCTTGCCTTATAGGTCTTTACCTGTCCATCTACACCGATCTTTCTTTTAAATATCCATTTGCAACCCACAGGTTTTATCCCGGAGGGTACATCTTCCAAAGTCCATACTTTGTTGGTGTACATGGACTCCATTTCGGATCTCATGGCATCCAGCCATTTCACAGAGTCACCACTCGTGATTGCCTGATGAAAACTGGCAGGATCATCATCATCCATGATGCAATCTTCTCTATCACCATCAATGAGAAAACCGTAGTATCTCTCCGGTGGGCGAGAAGTCCTACCAGATTTACGGAGTGGCTGAGGTTCATTAGATTCTGTTATAACTTCAGGTTCAGCCAAGTCGTCATTTGTAACTTGTGTCTCTAGAACCTCTTTTAGATCTACCACATTGCCATTTGTATTATTTGAAAAAATCTCATCTTCTAAAAAGGTGGCATACTGAGAAACAAACACTTTTTGTTCCTCCTTGTGGTAGAAAAGATACCCAAACGAATGTTTAGGATATCATATAAATATACATTTGACTGATCGTGTCTCGAGTTTGTCTGAATTCTGCTTTTTAACAAAAGCCGGACAACCCCAAATCTTAACTCTTTTAAGAGATGGTTTCTTCCCATGCCATATCTCATATGGAGTGGTAGACACGGTCTTGGTTGGAACTTTGTTTAACAGAAAAGCTGCTGTTTCCAATGCATGCCCCCAAAACGAGAGAGGTAACTCAGAATCACTCATCATGGATCGTACCATATCTAATAGGGTACGGTTCCTTCGTTCTGACACACCGTTGTGCTGTGGTGTGTAAAGTGGAGTTAGCTGAGAGAGAATCCCATTCTCTTTTAGGAAGTCTAAGAACTCAGTACTTAAGTACTCTCCACCTCGATCTGATCGAAGTATCTTGATACTCTTTCCTGTTTGGTTTTCTACTTCATGTTTATACTCCTTGAATTTCTCGAAAGCTTCAGACTTATGCTTTATCAAATACACATGACCAAATCTTGAGAAATCATCAGTAAAAGTTATGAAGTAAGAAAAACCGCCTCTTGCATGTGTAGACATTGGTCCGCATACATCACTATGTATGAGGCCTAGGAGCTCAGTAGCTCTTTCTCCGTGTCCTGTAAACGGGGTTTTGGTCATTTTACCTTTGATACAAGACTGGCAAGTTGCATAAGATTTATACTCAAAAGAATTTAAATATCCATATTTATGAAGCTTGTTTAGTCTTGTTTCATTAATATGACCAAGTCTACAATGTCAAAGAAAAGCTTCATTTATATCTGAAAATTTTCTTTTATTTTTGTGTTGTACGTTGAAAACTGTGTGTTGATTAAGGACGTATATCCCGTTATTTAATGTACCATAACCAATCAACTCTTGATTAAGTCTAATGTTCATAACATTGTGTTGCACAGCAAAATGATACCCTTCATTGTCTAACAAGGAAACAGATATAATATTACAAAGCATACTTGGTACAAAATAACACGGGTTCAAAACAAATATACAACCCGAAGGCAAACCTAGGTGATACTCTCCTACTGAAACTGCATTTACATTGGAACCATTTCCAACTTGGAGAGTATGATCACCTGTCTTCAGAACTCTGCTATTTCTCAACGCCTGCACAGAATTGCAAATATGAGAACCCGAACCGGTATCCAATACCCAGGAAGCAGAGCTAATAGAAAAACAGTTTTCAATTACGAACACACCTGAAGCTGAAGCATCACCATGCTTCTTCTTGAGTGCTAGGTACTCAATACAGTTCCTCTTCCAGTGTCCTGTCTTCTTGCAATGGAAACATTCACCTTTCCCCGATTCCCCAACCTTGGACTTGCCTTTTCCCTTCACCTTTTTGACTCCACCCTTAGGTTTGGTGGGTTTCTTCTTCATCTTTCCCTTGGCCTTAGCCTTCGGGTAAGAGGAGGAGGATTGCCCAACACTCATAATGGGAGTCTTCACTGACTTCAGTGTGCTCTCTGCACTCTTTAACATATTAAGGAGTTCGGGAAGTTCCTTCTCCATGTCGTGCATGTTGAAGTTAACAATGAACTGAGCAAAGGTGGAGGGGAGAGACTGCAGAATAATATCTGTATACTGTTCATTGTCCATTGTCCACCCAAGGTCCTCAAGCTCTTCTATGAGAGCTATCATTTTCAGAACATGGTCTCCTACTGCTGTGCCAGCGGTCATGTGCATCTGAAACAGTTTCTTAGACGCTTCGTATCGCAATACGCGAGATTTCTCTCCATACAACTCTTTTGTATGGAGGAATATGGCTTGTACGTCCATATTCTCGTGCTGCTTCTGATGTGTGTTATCCATCGATGCAAGCGTGAGGCATTTTGCCGTGGCATAGTCGGCGTCCCATATCTTGCGGATTTCCCTATCCGCAACTGAAGATTTAGGACCTGGGGGGGGGCAAGGCTGGAGCTGTAAGGACATATGATACTTTATCATAAGTCAATGCTATGTTTAAATTTCTCAGCCAGTCTTTATAGTTGGTCCCATTCAGCTTGTTTTTATCTAATAAAAGCTTAAGTCCTGTCATGGGTATCTGCCATTAAGAGAGAGAAAAGAATACACTTAGCGAAAGCTCTTGCAAAGATCAGATTGGTTATTATCTTGTCTAACCGATGTCTCCCACTGTTTTTATCAAATTTTCTTTAAAACCTTTAAAAAGAAAACTAGCCGGGATTAATTACATTCCACAACTTCGCTAACCTCTCAGCCAGGCCAGTGCCGGTACTTGAGGGAGGTTCCCCGTGCTTTCGCACGGACCTAATTAAAGTAAACCTCTTCTTCCCAGAGGCGTAGCCCCGTTTGGCACCTTTCTAGACACCTACCGAGTCAGCTAATTGTAAAGTGCAAAATTCTCCCGGGAGCAACATTTGCTCGCAGTGGGATCGGGATCCTACTATCATATAGAAGGTATACAATCTCATTGTAATTTTCAACTCTTGAAATTCCCGATATTATTTTTACCCCTAGTACTTATGACCTTAACTAAAGTCAACATATCATAAGTACTAGTCAAGTTCTTCCCGTCATTTCGTGATTAACTAGACCCACCCATATGACCCTTAACTAAAGTCAACATAATCATATGAATGTCCTAGCTAATCTGCTTCATATGCAGTGTAGGAAGACATCACTCAGCTACCGTACACTGCGCCTTAACTAAAGTCAAAATACGCAGCACGAATACTAAGTACTCTACTTCCTAAAATGACGGAGGGTTGCGGATAGTTTTTAAGAAAACTTTTGACGCTTTGAACTTGATATCATTGTAGAATCTAATGGGTTTAAAAGGAGTGGCTTAAGCTCCGCATTTTGAAACTTGCTTTTTCATAAAAGGCCGAGCATGTTTAAAATCTGATTCCACAACATCTTTTTAGGTTCATTTATCTTTTACATTAATCTCATTAATGTAGTCCCATCATTTTAAATCCTAAGCCATTACAGAAAGAAACGAAAATATAACGTACACTTATGCCACTCGCATTCGTCACAGTGTCCTGATATGCACCGTTAGGTTACTTAACTAACGGCATACCGGGACGGGGCTAGTGCGGGTGCAAAACATAAGTAACGTCTAATATATATCATATATATAAAATATTGCATTCGTCTCAGATATCTATTAAATGATCACATCAGATAATAAAAGCAGCAGAAGCACATATATGGATATCTAGGAGGTCCGTATTTTGTATTTAGCCAGCAATAAAAATACGGATTCCACGATCGCGATGAATAGCCAGCCCACACCCCTAGACCCCTACGAGAGCGGCAAGCGACCCTACCAATTCTGGAGTTTAGGAGACCCGGGTCTCGACTCCTCGAGATGGCCTCCCACTGAACCCTAGAACCCGATCACTTATGCCCTCCTCCTTGGGTCTATCCTAATGCGGAAAAGTAAATAATATACAACACTGGTGACAACAACCTCAACCCGGAAGTGCCCCAAATAAAAGAATATTACATACAATTTAATTTTACATGAATGAAAAGAAAACTCTCATCTCACATAAAAACCCCCGGCTATTCATTGCGACAATCCTGCACATCAAATCTCATCGACACATAATATCAAATATCATCAACGTAAGTAAGTATGCATACACCGATCGTCGTTGATGTATAGCAATGAAAACCGGCAATACAACTACATACTATACTTACAGTCACAGAGAAATAAAATGAAAAAGAAAAATACAACAATTGGAATCTTAACTGCCTTTAGACAACACAAACCCGGAATATCACATATACAAGATTTCATGCCTAAATAATGTAAAGCTCGCATTTGGGTCTCATTCAAGAAAACACTTTTTCAAACCAAACCGGATAATTCAACAAGATTTCCGTTTATCCCGAGACCGAACTGCTAGATTTACACGCAACAAACAAATTTGTAGATTCCAATTATTGTATCACATACTATTAAACTAGGCGCAGTTAAAATATCCGATCGAACGATTAAACAACCACAGAGTGCTCAGAAAGCTCAACAGTTGAGCAGTTTTAAAAAATACCAGAAACATAAGCAAACACATATGGGCCAGCACAAGAAGCTACGGCCCAGGAATCACCTACGGCGCCGTGGAACCGCCGCAACAAGGCCACTCTGGCCGCGGTTCCGCGGTCGTATGGTCGATTTAGGGCAGCGTATTTCTGGTGGGCCCATATATTTCCCTGCTTAATTTTTAACATATTTTTAATTTGAAAAATTCCAGGTTCTTAAAAAATTTCCAGAGAGCACCCCCGGGGTGTCGTTTTTCGTCCGTTCGATATTTTCAACATCGTCTAGGTTACTACAAAGCTCTAGCCTGACTTTGATACCACTGCAGGGTTTCCTTAACACCTCTATTAGGGTTTTGAAGCATCACACATGCCATAACAATAAAATTATGAGGTGCTAAGTAAACTATACTATGAATCGAACTAGAATTTATGAAGTAACTATTAATAGTATCATATTTTAAAACTTAATTTATACTAAGTGATGAGACTACAGCCTTTGTAGACCTCTTTGAAAGACACCTTTGCTTTGGAAGGGTTCGCTTGATCAACTCCTCGTCCACGACGATCCACCCGAAGCTCTTTGCCCTAAGCTTGTTGCTTCCTTCGATCTTTGAAAATCTTGAAGCACAACGCCCTACACAAGATAGCAAAGGTTGTGTAGGATGATGAAGTGGTTGCTATTCTTATTTAATACATTTTCTTTTATTTCTCTAACTCTATTTTAACAATTAAAAGAGAGCTAGAGTGAGGAGGAAGAAGATGGCTCTTTTTCTTTTTCTTTTGGAGTGAATAATAATGAGAAGGAAAAAGAAATGAGAGAGATATATCTTATCATAACCATAACCATAGTTAAATAATATCTAGATATTTTTATTTGGGTTAAAGGCAAAAGGAAAAAGAACCATGGTTGAGTTAAATTCAACCATGGAAATGTGTAGAAATGTGTAGAAGGAATGACTCATTAATCTTTTTCTTTTACCTTTAACTTTAATGAAAATATCCATATATGTATTTATCTACAATATGATTCTTATATTGCCATCCTCCTTGTATCATCAACCATGATACATTTCATGTATGTATGTGTGTATGCACATCATCATGTACATATACATGCATGTATCCATAAAAAGAAAATGATTTAAATAAATAATAAATAATATAAAAGTCAATATTAAATCAACACTTGGTTCAGGTTTATTAGCACACTAGATTTTTAAAAATTGTATGCTTTATGCCTCCTAAAATCTAGTAGACGTGCTATGGAATCCTAACAAAAACAACTATATTTTAGGGAATTTTAGTGAAAAACCTACGATAGTTAAGGGTATTCTAGTTTAAAAAAATAAAATTGAGCAAGAGGGTTTTTACTAAAAAAAAATTAATGATAGTTTAGTGGAAAAAATTAGTTAAGGGAATTTTAGTGAAATTTATAGTAATTTAAGAAGATGAACCATTTAGTTAAATTTGTTAAGCTAGTTTAGTGAAAAACCAACAATAGTTAAGGGTATTTTAGTGTAATTTAGTAAAATTGGCGAAATAGGTTGTTTAGGAAAATTTTTAAGATAGTTTAGTGAAAAACAACAATAGCTAAGTGTATGATACTCGATGATAATGTAAACGTTAAACTTTACCGTAAAAGTAAAAAAAAATTACTCTCAACTAAAACTTCGAAATCGTGAAATTGAAACGTAAACGTAAAACCAATTCAAGTTCAATCTTACTGTAGGGTTCCCTAGGACGGCAGCAAGATTTTGTGAGGCATCGTCCATGCCAAATTCAAAAATTTTCCGTTCTAGCCAACCCTAACTAAGAATCGTTTACTATAAATCGACGGAAAATAATGCAAACAACTTTGCAAATGAAAGTGAACAAGGAATACAACCTTTGTAGACCAGTCCTTCACTTCATAAGCTCCGTATAGTAGTCCCTTCGCTGCGATCATGAACTCCGGACTCTAGAGAGGCTCCATGAGGTGAATGAGGCATCCTTACTTGTAGTCTTCACAATCCAAGATGATCTACGTCGAAACAACACAAACTCAAGCTAACACTTCACTAATGAGGTATTAGTGAAGTGAACACCCTAATCTAAGTGGCTAGAATAGATGAGGATGATGAAGTAGGGTTGCTCACTTTAGAATTTTAATTCTCACTATTTTTCATCACATGAAGAAATCAAGGGAGCAAAAGAAATGAAGAAGAAGATGAAGCTCAAGCTCAAGTGAGAATGAATTGTGATGAGGTTAGAAATGCAACCATAGTTTAAATGTGTCATGGCTAACTCATGTAGAGAATAAACCATAGGCTAGGGTTAGAGATTAGGTTAATAAATATCTTAGCAAAATATCAAGAAGGGTGGACTAAGTCAACATATCAAAATATCTCATACTTAATCCACTCACTTAGAATTAACTAAGATAATTAAAAACCTAAACATAATCTTAGCCATGGTTTTAATCTTACAAACCCTAGTTGCATTTATAACCTTGTATGTTACAATATTACATATCACATATATAATAAATAATGTAACAAAAGAAAAGAATACAATAAACATATATAACATATATGTTAAATGTATCCAAAATTAGAATATGAAATACTTAAGTGAGCAGATATATTAGTTAATGTAATTTAATATATCACATATATAATTATATATTAAATTATCGAATCAACACTTGATCCGATAATCCGGCTATATCACATATAACCGACTAATATAAAATGTATCATCTCATCGAAACAACACTTGATCCGATGTCCCGGCTATATCATATATAACCTGTCGATAACACATATCGCGAGAATACAATACGGTATCACATACTCGTATTAATCTCGGTCCTGCACATATCACATATGTGCTCCTACTCCATTTCGCCTGAGCCCGGAAACCTCTGTGTAGGACTCTAAAGACTCGTCAATACGCCGGTAGTAGGTGATGATCATATCAAACATCCACAAGTCGCAAGCGGTCAGCTAAACGTAACGGCCACCCGGGTATTGAGCGATCAGAAGATCAACAAGCAAGCTTGCTCACACTCCTGTGAATCCAATCAGTAACACTATCGTACAGTCCGGTCTCTTCGTCTGATATGTCGCATATCTCGTCTAGGGGCGGTAAATGTCAGACCCCAGTAACTCGATAAGTCGTGCCGATATGAGGCTCATAACGGGTCGAGAAACTACTGATAACACTTCCCAGTATATCTCTAAAGAAGCCCTGGCCAGGACTTCCTGTTTTAGCCAATCGAGCACAGCGCAACATCAACCCCCAATACCGGGAGAGACGAATCCCCTCCTATCACTCATTGCCTCCATGTGACTCGGGATTGTACCCAAAAACCACTGTTTTGCACGTCCTCTTGAATGTGGTAAGGTGGAAATCAAAGCACAGTGGGAATCATATAAGACTCTATGACGATCTTGGGTCGACAGACTAACCTGTACCAGTGTCACCAGAGAACTGCCATCTGACGTGAGGTATAATACCATCTGGGAGTTCTCGGCGAGTCCGTCCAGTGTACCTAGTCTCCACTGAGCACCCGTATACTATCTCTGATGTCAAACACCAATTGATATGGGATCATCCATCGCCCATCTACATGGGTCGAGAAGTTATACGCTAGTCTACTCTGGTATATCGATGCCCCATCTCGATACACCTACGACTAGGGACATTAAAGGATGTACTCACAGACTACCATTGTCCCACTAGTATAATCCGCATCATAATCCAGGTAGTCAAGTACACATCCTAAGGGCTTTACCAACATGAAACAGAGAGACAATCAGTGTACATATTAAGATAAAGAGTAACCAGATAGCATGCTATCATGTCGAGCAAGAAAGTCCTCCCTATATATGTCTAAGCATCCACTACAATATACATCTCATGTACAGTAATGGCCTCTAGGGCATACATATAACTAACAATTTCCCACTTGCACTAGGGTCATCATATCACAGTGGTTGTAGTATCTCATACTCAACCATCCCATAAAAGTCTCTCTCTGGGAAAAGACCTTTGTGAGTGGATCCGCCGTGTTGTCCTCTGAGTCTACTCTCCTAACCTCAATCCCTTGGAGATCAACCATCTCCATGATCAGGTGATACTGCCTTAGAATATGTCTGGGTCACTGATGGGACAGGGGTTCCTAGGCATAAGCCATAACTCCATTGTCACACAATGGTAGGAACACAGTTCATCTCATGAACTAATATACACCCAGACTGTCTCTTTGGTAGCATCTTTGGTAGCGAAGTATCCAGCCTTTGTCGTCTAGTTTGCTACGGTATCTACCTTGAAACTCTTCCAACATACCGTCCTCCACTGAGGGTAAAGACAATGCCTGTGACTGACGTTTAGTCGACCTTATCACCCTGGAAGCTATCCAGTGATTCTCCCCATGATCTATTGATATCATCTCACTACACCTAGTGAGAATCCTAATATCCACTTAGATCTATCTCATAGATCAAAAACCCAGGATTTAAGAGGTATCACCTTGATCCTATATGGAGAATCCTTGTGATAAGAGGAGATTGACTGAGCGTAGCATAGGAAACTCCTTTCCTATCAAGAGTATGCCATCCACGTACAATATGAGGATCACCACCATACTCCCTACTATCTTTTTGTATATACAAGGTTCATCTACAATTTTGATGAATTCAAACAATTTGACTACCACATCAAAACAGATGTTCCAACTTCGCGATGCCTGTTTTAACACATTAAGCAACTTGTATGTTTCAGCTGCTCCTACTGTCTACGAAGCCCTTTGGCTGTGTACTTATAGACGCTCTCTTCTAAATCACTATTTAGAAATGCAGTCATGACATCCAACCACCAGATATCGTAGTCATGGTATGTAGCAATGGCAAGTAGAATCCGGATGGACTTAAGCATAGGGACTAGAAAAGGTTTCATCATTATCCACACCTGGTGGATGACGAGAACCTTTGTAACAAGTCTTAGCTTTGAAAGTCTCAACTTTTCCATGTACACCAAGTAATCTTCTCAACATATACTTGCTCCTGATGGGGATTTAACCCTTCAGATAAAGCAACCAAAGTCCATACATTGTTGGTGTATATGGATTTCATCTCAGATCGCTTAGCATCCAGCTATTCTCACAGAGTCCCCACTCCTGATGGCCTGCTCGAAACTAGTTGGGTCATCATCTCATGATGCAATCCTCGCTCCCACTGTCATATAGAAAACCAAAGTATCTTTCAGGTGGGTGAGGAACCCTACCAGATCGGCGGAGAGGCTGAGGTTCGTTGGGAGCTATTGAATCCTTCGGTTCTACCAAATCATCAGCTGCAGTTTGTATAGCTGGAACTCCTTCTAGTTCTACCTCATGACCACTCATTTCTTCACAAGAAATTCCCTTTCTAAAAGGTGGCATGCTAAGAAATAAAACACTTTTTGTTCCTCAGTGTGGTAGAAGATATTCCCTTGCGAATGCTTGGGATATCCAACAAACTTCTACAGAACTGACTTTGCCTCGAGCTTGTCCAGATTTTTCTTTTGAGACAGGTCGGACAACCCCAAATCTTAACTTTCTTAAGAGACGGGCTCTTCCCATACCATATCACATATGGAGTGGTAGGCACCTGATTTGGTTGGAACCCTATTCAATAGGTATGCAGCTTCCCAAGTGCATAATCCCTTAAAAGGAAATAGGCAACTCGGCAATACTCATCATAGAGCACACCATATCACATAGGGTGCGATTGCTCCACCCCGATATACCGACATGTTGTGGTGTATATGGAGGAGTAATGCTGAGAGAGAATCTCATTCTCCTTTAGAATAGTCCAGGAATTCCGTGCTCAAGTATTCTCCTCCCTGATCACATCAAAGGACATAATACTTATACCCTGTTTGGTTCTCTACTTCTAACTATATTCTTTGAATTTCTCAAAAGGTTCAGACTTGTGTTTCAACAGGAACACATGTGTGAATCTTGAGAGATCATCAGTGAATGTAATGAAGTAAAAAGAACCAGTCCTGGCATGTGTAGACAGGGGACCTACATATATCAGCATGTATCAATCCCAAGAGTTCACTAACTCTTTCTCTGTTTCCAATAAACGGAGTTATGGTCATCTTATCTTTGTGACATGACTGGCAAGTTTCACAAGATGTAAATTTAAACTGATTTAAATATGCATCTTAATGTAACTTAGGTAGTCCGGTCGCATTGATATGACCTAGTCTACAATGCCTCAAGAAGGATTCGTTCATTTCCGAACTCTTCCTCTTGTGTGTGTTCTGTACGTAAAGAACTGTAGTTTGATTTAGAACGTATATGCTTTTAGATAACGTGCCTGAACCGATCAACTCTTGATATAGGAAATGTTCAAAACATTATCCAACAATACAAAATTATATCCTTCTTTACTAAATAAAGAGACTGATATGATATTGTATATCAGGTTCGGTATCTAATAACATCCGTTCAGAATCAATGTATTTGGTAATACAGGGTGATAACTACCAACAACTTGGCTGCAACACTTGCACCGTTTCCAACTCTTGAAACTTATCACCCGTTCTCAGTTCTCTACCTTTCTATAGCCCATGTAACATATTACATATGCGAGATCTTGATCCGGTATCACATACCCAGGATGTAGAGAAAACTGAAAAACAGTTCTCGGTAATGAACACACCTGAAGAAGATGCATCATCATGTACTTTCTTCGTTTGGGCGGCACGGGAATCCTGGTAATCCCCTATTTCCTGCTCGGTCTTATCACAATTATAAGTTGGAGTGGGACCAACGTTCCCCAGCTCAGTATAACAAGTGGGTTCGGTTAATACATCCATATTATTATTTTGATTAAGGCGTGACATGGTCGCTACCTGGAGAGAGAGAGAGAAGAAAACACTCAGCGTATGCTCTTGCAAGATCAGATTGGTTATTATTTTATCTAATCAGGATGGCTCCCACTGTTTTTATCAAATCTTCCTCCAAACCCTAAAAGGAAAGACTAGCCGGTATTAATTACACCCTACAATTTCGCCAATCTTTCAGCCAGGCCAGTGCCGGTACTTTGAGGGAGGTTCCCCGTGCTTTCACACGGACCTAATTAAAATAAACCTCGTTTTCCCAGGGGCGTAACCCCGTTAACACCTTTCTAGACACCTACTTGATCGGCTAATTGTAATGTGTAAAACTCTCCCAGGAGTAACTCTTACTTGTAGTGGGTATCGGATCCAACTATCTCATAGAAGGTATGCAATCTCATTGCAAATTTCAACACTTGAAATTCGCGATAATATTTTGCCACCAGCAGCTATATGACCTTAACATAGTCAACAAATCATAAGTGCTAGTCAAGTTCAACCCGTACATTTCTTGATTGAATTAAACCCACTCATACGACCCTTAACATAGTCAACAAAGTCGCACGACTACCCTAATCTAATCGCATCATATGCTTATGCAGATAAGCATTAATTAGCTACCTCACACTACGCCTTAACATAGTCAACAAACGTAGCACGAATACTAACCAGTACTTATCTGAAATGACGGAGGGCTACGACAGGTTTTAAGAAAACCTTTTGCGTAATGAACTTGATATCGTTGTAGAATCAAATGATTTTAAATGGAGTGTTTTTTAGGCCTTTGCTAGTTTTGCTAAAGAGGTCACTCCTGGTGAAGGGATCTCGGCTCTTTCCTCGTCGAATGAGGTGCAGGATATTCACAATACCACTATGCAAAGCAAAAACTAGAAAAGTAATCAAAAGACAAAACCGAGGGTTGTAGCATCTGCCAGTTATTGCTAAAGAGGTCACACCCGGTGAAGGGATCTCGGCTCTTTCCTTATCGAATAAGGTGCAGGATGTTCTACAAGAAACACCGCTATGCAAAGCAACAACTGTAGCTACCTGTTTTTGAAAATTCGATTCCACAACATCATTAGGTTTATTTTCTTTCATTAATCTCATTAATGAAGTCTCATCATTTAAGTTATCTAACCATCACAGATAAATACAACGTACGCTTATGCCATCCGCATTCGCCTCGATGTCCCCTCGTGCACCGTTAGGTTAGGTAACTAACGGCAGAGCGGGGCAGTGCTAGCGCGGGTGTAAAACATAAGCAACGTCTATATAATATATCGCATATACTATATCCAGTATCTATCTCAACATATCAAATGATCACATCACAGATATCGTAGCAAAACACAACATATGAAATATTGGATATACTAGGATTTCCGGGTTTTATTTTAAGCCTGTATAAAACACGGATTCTACGGTCGTGATGAATAGCCAAACCCACATGCCTAGTCTCCTACGAGAGCGAAAAGCAACCCTACCAATTCTAGAGTTAGGAGACCCGGTCTCGACTCCTCGAGATGGTCTCCCACTGGACCCTAGAACCCGGTTACTTATGCTCCCCGTCTTGGGTCTATCATAATGCGGAAAAGTAAATAATATACAATGGTGACATTATCCTCAACCCGGAAGTACCCCAATAAAAGAATATTACATACAATGAATTTTACATGAATGAAAATGAAAAACTCTCATCTCACATAAAAACTCCCGGCTATTCAAACACGACGATCCAATATAACATATCCCAGCAACACATAACATCACATGTCATCAACGTAAGTAAATATGCGTATCCCAATTGTCGTTGACATATAGCAACGAAACCGGCGATACACCATATATTACACTTACGGTCGCAGAAAAGAAAGTGAAAAACTACAACAATTGGAATCCGCAACAACCTTAGATATCGCATGCCTAACCAAATGAATTCCTTAGACATCGCATGCCTAACAATTATAAACCCCACATTTTAGTCTCGATATTCAAAACACCTTTTAATATCTAGTCGGGAAATTTAACAAGATTCCCGACATCCTGATCGAATGCTCGTCGGAAACTTTAGTAGATGGCCACACCCCCCGATACCGTCAACGAAGTGCACTAAGGCGGAACACCGCAGCCGCGAGCACCCGAACGGATGCTTTTGGTGATGGGGTTCTCCTACAGTCACTTGGTCGGGGCTATGGGGCGTAGCTATCTAAGCCGGCGAGTATCCGCGTACGCTATGTGATTGCGACGGACTTTTGATCACATCAAAATCTCGTGGCAACCGATCAAATGAGACTAAATTGCTAGATTTATAACATTCAAATTAGTTATCTCATAACTACTTGTAGATTCCAAATATTGTATCATATCACATAATATCCGGACAACGTTAAACTTTTCGATCGATTCATCAAAGTCCTAGAATTTCGCGACAGCTCAACACTTGAGCACAATTCAATAATACCCAGAATATGCCACTGTACCTATGCACCAGCCGTAGAAGGGCAAACCCAAGCCTCACTCATGTCGCCACGGAACTGCGGCAAACCCTAGGGTTTGACTGCGGTTCCGCGATCCAAAAAGTCGAGTTAGGGTTTCATTCTTCTAGAGGGTTCATAGAATTACATGCATGTTTTTCCGAATACGTTAAACTTGGAAAAATAGGTTTTTGATAATCGTTCGAACTTTTTAACTTCGCCCAGACAATATGTGAATAATCCGAAACAATGTTAAAACTATGAATATGAGACTCTCCGAATTGCTTATAGTGTAAGATCGCATCACATGCAAAATTAGCAAAAACAAACAACACCTGAAACATCAAAACCAAGTCACCGGAACACATAAAAAATTTCGGGGGGGGGGCTCGGATTTGGCCGAGATGAGGGGTATGGTGGCCGGCCAAAATTGCATGAAACCCCTTCAAATTTTCACAGTGTTCATATTATATCACATACAACACTCTGTACTTGTTTAAAATTTTTTTTGACAACATTTTAAATTCAACAGAAACTTGATTTTCGTGTTTCAAGTTTTGGAGTATTTCGGTTTCGTAATCTTAACAAAATCCGTATAAATTTCTACCATGGCTCTGATACCACTGTAGGGTTCCCTAGGATGGCAGCAAGGTTTCGGGAGGCATCGTCCATGCCAAATTCAAAAAATTTGCCTTTCTAGCTAACCCTAACTAAGAATCGTTTGCTAGAAATCGACGAAAAATAATGCAAACAACTTTGCAAAGGAAAGTGAACAAAAAATACAACCTTTGTAGACCAGTCCTTCACTTCATAAGCTCCGTGTAGTAGTCCCTTCGCTGTGATCATGAACTCCGGACTCTAGAGAGGCTCCATGAGGTGAATGAGGCATCCTTACTTGTAGTCTTCACAATCCAAGATGATCTATGTCGAAGCAACACAAACTCAAGCTAACACTTCACTAATGAGGTATTAGTGAAGTGAACACCCTAATCTAAGTGGCTAGAATAGATGAGGATGATGAAGTAGGGTTTTTGCTCACTTTAGAATTTTAATTCTCACAATTTTTCATCACATGAAGAAATCAAGAGAGCAAAAGAAATGAAGAAGAAGATGAAGCTCAAGCTCAAGCTCAAGCTCAAGCTCAAGTGAGAATGAATTGTGATAAGGTTAGAAATGCAACCATAGTTTAAATGTGTCATGGCTAACTCATGTAAAGAATAAACCATAGGCTAGGGTTAGAGCTTAGGTTAATAAATATCTTAGCAAAATATCAAGAAGGGTGGACTAAGTCAACTGATTGATCCTTTTCTTTGTGTGTCGGTTTAGAAAATGAATAGAAATCACAATCAAAGAATTATTTGACCGCAATCAATAACGGTGTCGAAATGTAGCGCGTTAGTAAGTGTGGATCGTCCACAGGGATTGTGCGATTCGTTCGTATTTGTTTTGTTTTGAATTGAAAATTTAATAGAAAAGAAAAGCAAACAATTCAAGATTTATATCGATAAATTTCAAGAATCAACTAGATTTAATCAAGAATCAAGAAAGCATTAAAAATCAAGAATCAAGAATTGATATAATTCCAATCGATTTAAGTTTCAAGATTTGAAGTAAAGCTCGTAGGAGTCGATTAGATCATAGATGTGAAGAAGATTAGCAATTACCTTTTCTTATCCATTAACGAATTGATGCTAGATCGATGTAGATTTATCGAGGATTAAGGATCTTGCGAAGAATTAGGGTTTCCTCATCCTATCCTTTGTCCTTTCGATGAATCACATTCACAAGATAGCTTCTAGGAAATCAAATGATCGATCGTTGATCTTTAGATCCGTGCGAAAATAATCAAGAACGCATTTCGCATCGATCTAGATCATCGATCATTCAATTTTCAAGAATTTACAATCGTTATAGGACTTAAGAAAATGTTTAAAGATTCGTCAACCTCATCATTCTACCGATCATCTTGACTCCTCCACGAGCGGAGTTTTACTCAAGTATCATCACAAAGAATACATTCAAGAATCGAAGTTGAATCATAATGCTTGAATTGAAAGATAAGCAAGTTAAAAGAATCGTCACCTTTATTTATTCCACAATTTGTTACACATTGCTCAAGACTACAAGAATTTGAGAAGGAACAAGATTTTCGAATCTAGCGTTGCATCGGCTCCTTGAGTCGCGGATCGGCTTGGATCTCATGCTCCGATGAAGTCCGGCTTCGCTTCTAAAGGATCGTTGAAGGCTTGCTTTGCTTGTACTCAAAGAATCTTGAACTTTGGCTTCTTGATTGGATTAGGGTTAGGGTTTGGAGGTGGCAAGTGTTGGGGTTGATAGAGTGATAGAATTTCAACAACAATCAACAACCTTTTCAAGTGAGGCCTAGGGTCCCTTTTATTGGTTTTGGAATGATTAGCTTCCTTAAGAAGCTTGGATTAGGTTAGCTTCCCTTGTAAGCTAGTTAGTTAGGTAGAATCCTTTAGAACTAGTTAGTTAGGGTTTAGCTTCTAGTTTAAGCTAGGAGGTTAGGGAGAAGGTTCTAGGCTCTTAAGGTAGTTAGGGTGAAGCTTGCTTTGGAAGCTTGGACATCATTAGTTTTGAACCCAAGGTTTGCTGATCTGGCAGAAGCTTCGAGAGCCATCTGGAAATTGACCTATCTTTCTGAGGTGTAGGAGCTGAGATAAGAGTTCTGAAGTCAAGCGGAGATGATGACGTGTCACCTTGACCACGGAGCCGCGGCGCAAGCCGGCTTAGACCGCGGTTCCGTGGCCCTTTAGCTGCCTTAGAGCTTCACACTTCATGTTGTATCTTCTTATGTCTTTGGGATTATTCTCTGATACATTGATTCCCTGAACTCCTTCTAGATCATTTCCAGATTTCAAATCCTTGAGTTGACGTATTCTTTAACAGCACTGTTATATAAATTTGACCATTCTTCTGGAATTTCCTGCACAGACTTCGAAACACATGTTGCGCAATATAGGAATGATGCAATGCCATGAAATACTGTCAAGTTCCCTAAAAATGCCGGTTTTAGAGTATAACACATGCAATCTGGTATTTTACGACTGTTTTGCTAATATGTGCTATATGAATGCCGAACAGCTCTAGATGAATGCAAATGATAGGGAAATTGCCATGTTAAAAATGGAGTATTTTCGATTGATCAAATTCCCCCAAACTTATTTTCGATCGTTTCGAGCGAACTGTTTTATTAAAAAGAGAAGGAGAAAATAAAGAAAGAGAAAAACTAACTAGCACACTTTCGTAGGCAACACGATTGCACTGAGCACGTGCAACAAGCCTTTAAACCTCTAGGTGTCCCTAGTAGGAGGAGTGTTGTCTCCTGAAGGTTTTCAGCGGATTGCACCCACAAAATCCACTAATAAAAGGAAGATCATGAATATTACATTTAAAGAAAAGAATTGTAAAAGAAAAGCCTTGAAAATTAGGGTTTCCAACTAAGCTAGCTTTTCGGTTGTCATGAGCCCTATCTTAATAGTCATGAAAAGATGTCAGAAATCACATCCTCCCTCAATAAAACATCGTCTTATTCTTCATTCCTATCTTTCTTCCAAACATCGATCATATAACCCTGCGTGTGTGTAAAGACATCCCTACACCCTGAGAATTCAATTCAAGCTATCATACTCTTGCCCATCAGCCTCAGTACTTTTTAATTAATGAATATTTAGCTGAATTTGCTCACACACTTTCATGCGACCGTTAATACTTCTTGAGGTACTAACCGACCGATTACTCATGTGCTTGCTTATTTGGTGTATTTTCCTCGTCTTGCACCACCTAAGGCTTAGCAGTGACTCCCAGACCAGTTGGCCTTAGGGCACTAGGTGAAGAGGCACCCTCGCTATATTTTTTTATTGCTGCCTTGGTGATAACAAAACCAGTGTCCATTTTTTTTTCACCATTTTATATTTTCTTCATTATTATTTTTTTTCCTTCATACATCGGCTTTTAGACAAGAGCATTTCAAGGTATCCTCTACTATCCCGGGCTTCAAGACGTGTGTAAGTGCGAATAGTAGGGTATCAACGTTCAAAATGTTTGGCTTCCAGAATAGAAACTATTTTTAAGACTTATTTTTATCCTCAGATTAGTGACTTCCTTCATCTTACTAACCCTTGGGACAACGGCTCATAACTACTTATTACTAGTTCGTATAAGAAAACTTCTAATTTTCTTGGTTTTCTTAAATTTTTCTAATCTCATGGATGTAATTTTTCACTATCTAATCTTTTATTATCTTATTTATGTACAAAAAATGTTAAATATTAAATATTTTTATATTTTGAATTTTTTTTTTGGGTTTTGAAAATTTTAAATTTTTATAGGTTTTTAAAGAAATGTTTTGTGCTTATGCAAATGATGCAAAAATAAGCACAAACCTCCCCCAAACTTGTTTTCAACATTGTCCTCACTGTTGCCATCCACTATATCTGCAAAACCTGTAAGCCAGGGAGGAATTTATTAGTGGGGGCAAAATATATAAGTGAAGAACCTCCCCCAAACTTATTCTTTTCACTCACCTCCATTCAAAAGATGATGCAGCGATATACAGGATATGGAGGTGAGACGGAGGAATTTTAATCAAGATAAAATGGCTCCTGTAAGAACAGGATCTCCTCTGTGGGGTCAGTGGAAAAATACGGCTTTAGTCTATGTCCATTCACTTTGAAAAATGTGCCGTTTTTAACATTTTCTACCTCTACTGCCCCGTGTGGATATACAGACCGCACAACAAAAGGTCCCTTCCACCGAGATCGAAGCTTACCCGCGTGAAGGTGTAGTCGTGAATCATAAAGAAGAACATGCTGACCAGGTGTAAATGTTTTCCTCAAAATGTTTTTATCATGAAAATCCTTAGTCCTATTCTTTACGATTACAGCGTTATCATAAGCTTCATCGCGGAGTTCGCTTAGCTCATTTAATTGCAGCTTCCGAAAGTTGCAGGCTTGGTTTAAGTCAAAGTTGATTTCCTTAATAGCCCACAATGCTTTATGCTCAATCTCGACTGGCAAGTGACAAGCCTTCCCAAACACTAACCTATATGGAGACATCCCTAGGTCGGTTTTAAATGCAGTTCGGAATGCCCAAAGAGCATCCGTCAGTTTGGTCGACCAATCTTTTCTATTCTTAGCAACAGTCTTCTCCAGGATTTGTTTGATCTGTTTATTCGAAATCTCAGCCTGCCCGCTCGTTTGGGGATGATAGGGTGTAGAAAGTCTGTGGTTGATTGCGTATTTCCGCATCAGAGTCTCGAAAGACCTGTTGCAGAAATGTGTCCCGTTATCGCTAATGATAGCGCGTGGGTGTCCAAATCGCGAAAATATATTTTCTTTTAAGAACTTAATGACAACCTTCTTGTCATTAGTGCGACATGGAATGGCTTCAACCCACTTCGAGACATAATCAACCGCGAGCAGTATGTACAAATTCCCAAAGGAGTTGGGAAAGGGACCCATAAAGTCAATGCCCCAAACATCGAAAATTTCAACCACTAAGATGGGTTGCTGAGGCATTTCATTTCTCCGGGAAATTCTACCCGTGTACTGACACTGTGTATAGGTTTTGCAATAATCAAATGCGTCCTTGAACAAGGTCGGCCAATAAAATCCGCATTGCAAAACCTTCTCCGCCGTCTTTTTAGGACCGAAGTGACCCCCACATGCCTGATCATGACAAAAAGATAGAACACTCTTGAACTCCTCATTCGGGACACACCGGCGAATGATCTGATCAGGACAATACTGGCGAATGATCTGATCAGGACAATACTTAAACATGTAGGGTTCATCCCATAAAAGTATTTTACTTGGGACAGAAAACGGTATTTGTCCTGTTTTGACCAATCGCTGGGTATTAGTCCCGTAACAAGATAGTTCACAATATCCTTGAACCAAGGTTCATTGGATACAGTCAAGAGTTGTTCATCCAGAAACGAATCATTGATCGGCAGGGTCACAGGGGAAGAAGAGATGCGTGAAAGATGGTCGGCTACAACGTTTTCACATCCTTTCTTATCTTTGATAACAAGATCAAATTCTTGTAATAGAAGGATCCAACGTATTAGCCTACCTTTTGCATCTTTCTTCGCCAGAAGATGTTTCAAGGCGGAATGGTCAGTGTACACAACTATAGGTGAACCAATCAAGTAAGGCCTGAATTTTTCTAATGCAAATACAGCTGCCAAAAGTTCTTTTTCGGTAGTTGTATAGTTGTTTTGAGCATCATTCAGGGTTTTACTTGCGTAATAAATCACGTGTGACATCTTTTCAATGTGTTGTCCTAAGACTGCACCTACTGCAAAATCGGATGCATCACACATAAGCTCAAAGGGGTAGTCCGAATTTGGAGACGATAGAACGGGGGCTGTAGTGAGGGAGTGTTTGAGTGAGTTGAATGCTGCCTCACAATCCGAGTCAAAGTGGAAGGTCGTATCCTTGGCCAAGAGAAGAGTTAAGGGTCTAGCAATTTTGCTAAAATCCTTAATGAATCTCCTATAAAAGCCCGCATGGCCAAGAAATGATCGGATATCCTTGACGCTTTTGGGATGAGGAAGGTTTTGAATGACATCTATCTTAGCTCTGTCAACCTCAATGCCTTTCTGTGAAATAACATGTCCAAGCACAATTCCCTCTTGGACCATGAAATGGCATTTTTCCCAATTCAAGGTTAAGTTCTTCTCTTTGCAACGAGTAAGAACTGCGTCAAGATTCGATAGGCAATCAGAAAAAGAGTCTCCAAAAATCGAGAATCGTCCATAAAAATCTCCAAAAAATTCTCGACCATGTCAGAGAATATCCCCATCATACACCGCTGAAAGGTAGCAGGAGCATTGCATAACCCAAAGGGCATGCGTTTGTAAGCAAAGGTACCAAAAGGACAAGTAAAAGTGGTTTTATCTTGATCCTTTTTGGCTATGGGGACCTGATTATAGCCAGAGTATCCGTCCATAAAGCAATAATACTCACGTCCAGCTAAGCGTTCCAGCATCTGATCAATGAAAGGTAGAGGAAAGTGGTCCTTTCTCGTGGCGGCATTGAGTTTTCTGTAATCAATACATACACGCCACCAAGTTTGGGCGCGTGTCTGAATCAACTCATTTGCCTCATTGGTAATAACAGTGATGCCGGATTTCTTAGGGATGACATGTATTGGACTCACCCATTGGCTATCGGATATTGGGTATATAATACCATTATCAAGACATTTAACGATCTCTTTCATCACCGCTTCCTTCATGACGGGATTTAACCGTCTCTGTGGTTCTCGGGTTGGTCTGGCATCATCCATCATATGTATATGATGTTCTACTATCAAGGGACTAATCCTTTTGATGTCCACCATAGTCCAACCAAACGCCTCTCTATTAGATCTCAATACCGATAAAAGTGCATTCTCTTGCTCTGATGCTAGAGAAGCGGATATGATAACCGGTAAAGACTCATTCTCACCTAAATATGCATATTTAAGATGAGAAGGTAAAATTTTGAGATCTAATGCTGGCGGAGAAATAATAGAAGGTGGGATCATCGAGTGATTTTCGGAGTCACAAAGAAGCTCATAGCCAGTGAAAGATACAGACTCGGGTGGTGATAAGTCAAGAGTGTCGGACTCAAGTGTGGGAAAGGTGTCCTCACTAAGATCATGTGCAAGATCAAACAGTGATGTGGTAGTGTCGTCGAGATCTGTAAAGCAAAGTTCATCAACTCCGCAACTTTCGGGAGCAATCTCGTGGACAGAGCACACATCAAGAATATGAGCAGAGGGTTCTGATGGCTGACTTCCAACTTTGTAGATGTTTAGTTCAATGGTCATAATTCCAAATGATAAGTTCATTGAACCATTTCTACAGTTAATGACAGCATTGGAAGTGGCAAGGAATGGTCGACCCAAAATCACCGGAATTTGGCACCGGGGGTTTGCTACAGGTTGTGTATAGAGAACAATGAAGTCCACAGGGAATACAAATTCCCCGACCTTTATCAACACATCCTCTAGTTCACCTCTAGGTTTGGTGATTGAACAGTTTGCCATTTGGAGAGTGCAGTGAGCTGGTTTCAACTCTCCAATCCCTAACTGCTCGTAACCGATTATGGAAGCAAGTTAACACTAGCGCCAAGGTCTAGTAGAGCACGGTTGATGTGTTTTTCCCCAATAGAAATAGAAATAGCAGGACAGCCAGGGTCCTTACGTTTCCGTGGTACTTGTTGGGGGAAAGCTGTGTCTACAGTCTTTGCCATGAATATCTTCTTGGGCACTTGAGTCTTCCTCTTCCTAGTGCACAAGTTCTTAAGAGTTTTTGCATAGGACGGAACTTGTTGGATAGTATCTAGGAGAGAGATGTTGATGTTAACTTGCTTAAACATATCCATAATCTTCTCCATATGTGGACTTGATTTGTTAGCCCTTAACCGATTAGGATAAGGTGCTTTAGCAATAAGCGCTGGGTCCATCATAGGAGAAGAAAGTGTGTGTGGACCCGATCCCAGAATAGAGGTGGGGATCTTCTGTGGAGAACTAGAAGAGCTGGGCTGAGGTGGCGAGCCTTTTGGGAAACGAAGAATAGGCTCGCAAGAAGGTGGTGGGGTAGAAGAACCGGGGTCAGAATTAGAAGTAGAAGTGGAAGGAAAGGTCTCAGCCGGGGTATCATTGATAGATTTTTCAGTATCATCAAACTCTTCCCCAACGTGGTTGTCAAGCACTCTTCCAGATCTCAACGTGATTGCATTCACAAGATGTGAATAGTCGGGATTGGGCAAAGGTTGAGCTGGAAGTTTCCCTTTCTCTCTTGCACTCATTTCGGCTTTTAGTTGTGCAATTTGTGCTTCCATCGATTTGATATTCTCATTTTGAGAGACAATGATCTTCATCACATTCTCGACGGAAGATTGCAAAATTGCCGTTCCTTGGATGGATTGTTTCATGAAAGTATCCAAGGTTTGTGCTAGTGCAGAGGTATTATCTGTACCGGTCAATTGCAAAGAGTTTTCATGTGGTGCAAAAGTGTTGGCCGGATTATGGAAGTTTTGTGATTGGAAGGGGTGCTGACTCAATTGAAGTGGTTGCTGTTGTGGTGGAGGGACCCTTTGGAAATTGTTTTGGATTGGAACCGTGTCTTGAGATTGTGATTGGTTCCAAGCAAAATTAGGGTGATTCCTCCAACCCTGATTATATGTGGAAGAAAATTGATCGTTCCTAGGTCTTTGAAAAGCAGCATTGGTATGCTCGTGACCTTGAAACGGAGATTTTCGTGGACATTCTTCCGTCAAATGAGAAGGATCAGAACAGCATCCACATACAGTTTTGGAGAGTGACATTTGATTTAGGGCAGTGGCTAAAAATTTGTTTTCCATAGCGTCGAATTTCTTGTGTAAAGCTGAAATTTCAGCTCTAACTCCTATGGAAATATCATTGCCATCCCTAGACGATTGACTCACACCCTCCCACTGTAAAGATTTTTCAGCGAAATCTTCTAAGAATTTCCAGGCTTCCCCATCATCTTTGGTCATGAAGTTGCCTTGACACATGGATTCAAGGGTCTGTCTTGTGTTAGGATTAATGCCCTCATAAATGATTCTGCACAGTTCCCATCTAGAGATTCCGTGATGTGGACATTGAACTAACAGATCCTTGAAGCGTTCAAGACATTTTGAAAATGGTTCATTTGGAAGATGGGTGAATTGATTTATTTCGCTACGGACCCTAGCTGTTTTATGATGTGGGTAGAATTTCTTAAGGAATGCTTTGACGAATTCTTCCCAGTTTGAGATGGAATGCGCGGTTGTGTTGTAAAGCCACTTCTCGGCTATATCGCACAAGGTAAATGGGAGAAGACGTAGACGCATGGCATCCATAGAAAGCTGTGAAGTACCCATCATTGCGCATACATTTTCAAATTTGGTGATAAAGGCATATGCGTCTTCAGACTCAAGACCGTGATATTTTGGTAGAAGGTTAATGTATTGGGGTTTTATTTGAAAATTTTCCCCGTTGGCTGGTGGAATGGAAAGACAGGTGGAAAGGGGACCTCGAATAGGATAGCACCTCTCCTGGAGAGAGATGCGGGGTGGATTCTGCGCACCAACGGACGGCGGCAGAGTAGTGGTAAAGAAGTTTGATGGAGAAGGATCCATCGATGTGGGTGTGGTGGTGGGTAAAGAAGAGGTAAATGTAGAAATACCGACTTTTGGGTCGATCGGGGGTACGCGGACAAGTCGGGCACTAGAATCCCGTGTCCAGCCTATCTTGCACTAAAAAGGTTTAGTACAAGTGGCAGCGTAGATATAATTAGGGGAAATGAGTGAAGTGTTTTGATGTTTGTTTTGAAAAATATACGGATATTTTGAAAAAATGATGCGATCACAACAAATGCAACAAGCAAAAACCCTAATTCTAGTGGTCACCTAGGTCAAAGCTCTAGACCGCTCCTAACTGCCAAAAGACAAGTCACAGGATCAATCCTCCACTGCCTCTTTGTCTCTCCTGTGGCCAGGTAAGTGCCAGGTAAGTGGGAGATTCTCCACTACGTAAGTAGTGGGCCTAATTAAGTAACCACTAGCCTTCGACACACTTACCTTAGACACCACAAAAGAAACGCGGATAAGCAATGAATTACCCACGGCCTTCTCTTGTCCTAAGTGAGCACGACGGTCCTTAGAGTCATCTCTAGATCTTTTTTAGTTAATGAGGGTAAATGCGGATGCAAGTTTGTGATTTTTGGGGCTTAGGAAGGGTAATGAACTCCCCACCTAATCTGAATTTGGTCTTTGCCCCTTAATTTATGTATTAATATGCAAACAACCAAAAATAAAAAACACGCACAATTTTTATTGCTTTTTGCGGCGCTGCGATTTATTTGCAAAGAAACCTGCAGTAAATTGTTAATTGGAGCAGATGAGGGAGAAGATAAGAAAGCAGAGGAGTCACCTGAGATTTTTTTACTGTAGCGCCGCGGTTTAGCCGCAATAAGCGCCTAATGCCGCGGAACCGCTGCACGTTTGAAAGATCTCTGCACCAAAATTTTACAGTGTGCCACTTTTCACCTTCTAAGCTCTCTGGAATTTGTCGAAAAAAATTTCCACAGCTCCACAAGTTCCAGATTTCCTCGCAACAAATCACAACAACACGTTTAGTGTTTGCGCGAATTTTGATCTCAAAAATTATAATGGAATAAACTTTTCAACTCAAATTTTAAAAAAAAAGCACAATTAGCGCACTATCCCCGGCAACGGCGCCATTTGATTGATACTTTTCTTTGTGTGTCGGTTTAAAAAATGAATAGAAATCACAATCAAAGAATTATTTGACCGCAATCAATAACGGTGTCGAAATGTAGCGCGTTAGTAAGTGCGGATCGTCCACAGGGATTGTGCGATTCGTTCGTATTTGTTTTATTTTGAATTGAAAATTTAATAGAAAAGAAAAGCAAACGATTCAAGATTTATATCGATAAATTTCAAGAATCAACTAGATCTAATCAAGAATCAAGAAAGCATTAAAAATCAAGAATCAAGAATTGATATAATTCCAATCGATTTAAGTTTCAAGATTTGAAGTAAAGCTCGTAGGAGTCGATTAGATCATTGATGTGAAGAAGATTAGCAATTACCTTTTCTTATCCATTAACGAATTGATGCTAGATCGATGTAGATTTATCGAGGATTAAGGATCTTGCGAAGAATTAGGGTTTCCTCATCCTATCCTTTGTCCTTTCAATGAATCACATTCACAAGATAGCTTCTAGGAAATCAAATGATCGATCGTTGATCTCTAGATCCGTGCGAAAATAATCAAGAACGCATTTCGCATCGATCTAGATCATCGATCATTCAATTTTCAAGAATTTACAATCGTTATAGGACTTAAGAAAATGTTTAAAGATTCATCAACCTCATCATTCTACCGATCATCTCGACTCCTCCACGAGCGGAGTTTTACTCAAGCATCATCACAAAGAATACATTCAAGAATCGAAGTTGAATCATAATGCTTGAATTGAAAGATAAGCAAGTTAAAAGAATCGTCACCTTTATTTATTCCACAATTTGTTACACATTGCTCAAGACTACAAGAATTTGAGAAGGAACAAGATTGTCGAATTTAGCATTGCATCGGCTCCTTGAGTCGTGGATCGGCTTGGATCTCATGCTCCGATGAAGTCCGGCTTCGCTTCTAAAGGATGGTTGAAGGCTTGCTTTGCTTGTACTCAAAGAATCTTGAACTTTGGCTTCTTGATTGGATTAGGGTTAGGGTTTGCAGGTGGCAAGTGTTGGGGTTGATAGAGTGATAGAATTTCAACAACAATCAACAACCTTTTCAAGTGAGGCCTAGGGTCCCTTTTATAGGTTTTGGAATGATTAGCTTCCTTAAGAAGCTTGGATTAGGTTAGCTTCCCTTGTAAGCTAGTTAGTTAGGTAGAAGCCTCTAGAGCTAGTTAGTTAGGGTTTAGCTTCTAGTTTAAGCTAGGAGGTTAGGGAGAAGGTTCTAGGCTCTTAAGGTAGTTAGGGTGAAGCTTGCTTTGGAAGCTTGGGCACCATTAGTTTTGAACCCAAGGTTTGCTGATCTGGCAGAAGCTTCGAGAGCCATCTGGAAATTGACCTATCTTTCTGAGGTGTAGGAGCTGAGATAAGAGTTCTGAAGTCAAGCGGAGATGATGACGTGTCACCTTGACCGCGGAGCCGCGGCGCAAGCCGGCTTAGACCGCGGTTCCGCGGCCCTTTAGCTGCCTCAGAGCTTCACACTTCATGTAGTATCTTCTTATGTCTTTGGGATTATTCTCTGATACATTGATTCCCTGAACTCCTTCTAGATCATTTCCAGATTTCAAATCCTTGAGTTGACGTATTCTTTAACAGCACTGTTATACAAATTTGACCATTCTTCTGGAATTTCCTGCACAGACTTCGAAACACATATTGCGCAATATAGGAATGTTGCAATGCCATGAAATACAATCAATTTCCCTAAAAATGCCGGTTTTAGAGTATAACACTTGCAATCTGGTATTTTACGACTATTTTGCTAATATGTGCTATATGAATGCCGAACAGCTCTAGATGAGTGCAAATGATAGGGAAATTGCCATGTTAAAAATGCAGTATTTTCGACTGATCATCAATATATCAAAATATCTCATACTTAATCCACTCACTTAGAATTAACTAAGATAATTAAAAACCTAAACATAATCTTAGCCATGGTTTTAATCTTACAAACCCTAGTTGCATTTATAACCTTGTATGTTACAATATTACATATCACATATATAATATATAATGTAACAAAAGAAAAGAATACAATAAACATATATAACATATATGTTAAATGTATCCAAAACGATAATATGAAATACTTAAGTGAGCATATATATTAGTTAATGTAATTTAATATATCACATATATAATTATACATTAAATTATCGAATCAACACTTGATCCGATAATCCGGCTATATCACATATAACCGACTAATATAAAATGTATCATCTCATCGAATCAACACTTGATCCGATGTCCCGGCTATATCACATATAACCTGTCGATAACACATATCGCGAGAATACAATACGGTATCACATACTCGTATTAATCTCGGTCCCGCACATATCACACATGTGCTCCTACCCCGTTTCGTATGAGCCCGGAAACCTCTGTGTAGGACTCTAAAGGCTCGTCAATACGCCAGCAGTAGGTGACGATCATATCAAACACCCACATGCCGTAAGCGGTCAGCTAAACGTAACGGCCACCCGGGTATTGAGCGATCAGAAGATCAACAAGCAAGCCTGCTCACACTCCTGCAAATCCAATTAGTAACACTATCGTACAGTCCGGTCTCTTCGTCTGATATGTTGCATATCTCGTCTAGGGGTGGTAAATGTCAGACCCCAGTAACTCGGTAAGTCGTGCCGATATGAGGCTCATAACGGGTCGAGAAACTACTGATAACACTTACTAGTATATCTCTAAAGCAGCCCTGGCCAGGGACTTCCTGTTATAGCCAATCGAGCATAGCGCAACATTAACCCCCAATACCGGGAGAGACGAATCCCTTCCTATCGCTCATTGCCTCCATGTGACTCGGGACTGTACCCAAAAACCACCGTTTTGCACGTCCTCTTAAACGTGGTAAGGTGGAAATCAAAACACAGTGGGAATCACACAAGACTCTATGACGGTCTCGGGTCGACAGACTAACCTGTACCAGTGTCATCAGAGAACTGCCATCTGACGTGAGGTATAATACCATCTGGGAGTTCTTGGCGAGTCCGTCCTGTAAGTCTATGGTAGCGCCCCGGCCGTCTTTCAGACGCCAAATACGGAACAAAAACTTTTAAATTGGCGCTATCGCATACTATATCCCGGATCGGCCATTAACGCTAAACTAACAAACTACAAAGTGGGTAGAAAGGCTATACCGAACGATCCGAGTCCTTCGGTCTTTAACCATCATCCCACGCTCCGTTGCGGCTGCTCCGATCTCCTGGCTCTTCGTCGAGGTGGCACCACATCTACGGATCTTTAAACGGGCTCCCACTTCTATACCGAGGCAACTCGGTCATCAAGTCTGCTAAAAGAGATGACCAAGATTGATGTAGAGAATGAGTAGAACATTTTGTCTCGCTTCATCCAAAACCATGGATGAATGGTTAATGAAGTTGCCTTTTGGAAATGATGAGAAATGAGATATCAAATTTCCATGAACCAAAAAACTATCATCTTATTTTCACAATGATGTGAGAGAGTGAAAATCAATCAATCATCATTTCTCAAGAAGGGGACGGCCACTATATGAAGAGGTGGGGGTGAGTGTAGGAGGAAGGATGACCATAAGTAAAGCTTATCACAACACAAAATATCCTTCATGCAAACAAAATGCATTAATTGAAAAAGGTGACTCACTAATAACACCTCATCAACCATTAATGCAAAACAATGAATCACTAAACCTAGCCACCAACTAGAAGCTTCCACTCATGACTCACCCAAATGAAGAAAAGATAATTCCGCATTAAACCGAATGTTTAAGACGGGTGATAGAAAACTGGCAACTTCGAAAAGCGATCCCGAAACGAATTTCAGGATAACCCCGTAACAGTATAAACATACCCGCATTTGTATTACGACCGAATACAAATGCAACTGAGACAAAGATATTATATCTACACAGTATAATACATGGATCCGGCTTAAACCAAAGCCCACCAGTATTATCCGCTCGAAATATGACACGTGCGTAAATGCACGTGTATTTTCCGAACCCTGCTATAAAACCATACGGCCTCTACAACGTTTCGCCCGAACTTGGGAAACTATCTGTAGGGGACTCTAATGACTCGTCAGTACCCTGGCAGTGGGTTTAACCACAAGCCGTCAGCGGCACTAGCTGTGCGTAACGGCTGCCCATATATTGACCTCAAGGGAAGCCGATGAGCGAACTCATCCTGGAACCCTACTGAGCCTAACAGTGACAATATACATACAGTCCGGTCCGTTCGTCTATGAGTATCGCATATCGGGCCTAGGGGGCTGGTAACGTCAGACCCCCAATAGCGGTATAAGTCGTGTCGGAGTGTAGCCCAGAACACCCTGAGATACTACTGGAGTACCTACCAGTAAATATCCTACCTCGGCCGTGGGTTTTGTTTAATGGCTCTCCTAGACACAGCGCGATCTCACCCCCAATACCGGGAGAGACGAATCCCCTGCCGATCCGCTCACTTGCCTCCATGTGGCTCGGGACTGTACACAAAAAAGGCCTGTTTGCACGACTCCTTTGAGCCGTGGTAGGGTAGAAATCAAAGCACAGTGGGAACTCACACGAGACAAATGACGACCTCAGGTCGATGAACTAACCTGTACACATGTCATCAGGGAACTGCTATCTGACGCTAGGTATAAATACCAACTAGCAGGTTCCCGGCGAGTCCTGTCCGGTGTACTCATAACCCAATGAGCACCTGTATACATCTTATGTGATCCAACTGACACTAGTGGCTTGTGAGACCGGCCACCGCCCCTCTTCGGGGTCTCGACTGTATACACTAGTCTACTCCGGAGTATCGATGCCCTGTCTCGAAACTCCCATGACTAGGGACCACTATTAAGGATGTGCTTATAGACTACCCAACTCTCACGTATATGATCGCCATCATACTGTTGGTAGTCAAGCAAGATCCTAAGGGCTCTATCAACGTGTAACAGTGATCAGTCATCTGAACCTGTACACGATTGATAAAGGCAAACCAGATAGCATACTATCATTACGAGTAAGACTGTGCTACCGGTATAGATCCTCCTCAATCATTGCAATCACGTACCTGCGATCCAATAATTGACTTTGAGGGCACTATATCCAACACGTCCAGTATACCCAGTCTCCACTGAGCACCCGTATACCATCTCTGATGTCAAACACCAATGGATATGGGATCATCCATCACCCATCTACATGGGTCGAGAAGTTATACGCTAGTCTACTCTGGTATATCGATACCCCGTCTCGATACACCCACGACTAGGGACATTAAAGGATGTACTCATGGACTACCATTGTCCCACTAGTATGATCCACATCATAATCCAGGTAGTCAAGTAGACATCCCAAGGGCTTTACCAACATGTAACAGAGAGACAATCAGTGTACATGTTAAGATAAAGAGTAACCAGATAGCGTACTATCATGTCGAGCAAGAAAGTCCCCCTATATATGTCTAAGCATCCACTACAATATACACCTCATGTACAGTAATGGCCTCTAGGGCATACATATAACTAACACTTACATTAAGTATATATATAATACTCGATGATAATATGAAATTTTCATATTCTCATCGATAATCATATGTGAAAATCAAACAACACTTTAGTCCTTGTCAATCGGTTAACATATGTTCGATGTTCGTCGTGACATAAAACTACATGAAGGTTGTTAAATATCGGACGGTATCGTCAAGTGCTAACAACCGTTGCGTAGTCTATGTGACGAGAAGATTCGATCATATGATAACCGATAGATTTGTCCAGTGTGGACAAGTTAGGAATGTATAAAGGAAATTCCCGCATTCACTTGTGTTTTCATTCGTTTCGAGTTATTTCGTCGGTACCTCTCCGCTGATTCTTCATGTACAAAGATAGATTAGATGTTCATTTCAATGTTATTTCACAACATTAAAATGATTAACTGTTCTATTACAATGTACTCGAAGAACAGCAGGAAGATGTTGCCGAAATTTTCTCGAAACAGATGAAAGTACAAGCGAATGGATGTCTGCTCCATACATTTTTAATGGGATAGAAGCCTTATCCCCGATAACCGAAATACACACATACAACACGCATACACAGCACACACATACACAAAGCACATACACAATAAAAACCCTAAACCTAAACAAAATCATAAAATGAAATCAATGACTAAGTTGCCTTTCCCGTTCTTTTCTTTGTCAATAACTATCTCGATCTTAAATTTCTCAAGTCACCATCAAAAACCAACTTCCATAACTTCACTACTTTCTTTAATTTGTGAAACTTACAATTTATATGTTATACAGTCTAACATGGCTCATGGTACATCAGAGTTAAGGACTTGATGTACGTAGATTGGCAACAACACATGCAGCCTAAGTTTTTTGATGGAGTTGCTGCCTTCATCGAATTTGCACGTGAATATAATAAGGTCGTGTTGGAGAAGATCCTTTGTCCGTGCGACAGGTGTGGGAATAAGTTCTGGAAGAAGATAGAAATCGTAGAGCTTCATATTATTAAGCATAGTTTTATCAGATTTTATACTACTTAGCTATATTACGGGGAAAGAAGAGAAGAAGAAGCCGATAATGCGGCGGAAGTAGAAGAAAAAGACTGTAATGCGACGAAAGAAGAAGAAGATAACTTCTTTCCAAAAGAGGAACTGGAGGAATGGTAGACGCTGCTCTCGGTGATAGTAATCCTACCGAAAAAGACATTCCTTAGGTCATGAACAATGTGCAGATAAGTATGTGAAGTACATGAATGATAGCAGGAGACCAATTTATGAGAATGCAAAGTATTCCACACTATCATGGTTTGTCCAACCTTTTCAAATTAAGTGCTTAAATAGATGGAGCAATAAGTCATTCATGATGCTTATCAAGTTCCTGAAAGATTCTATGCCCCAGGAAATAACGTGCCCGAGAGCTGGTATGAAACCTAGAAGATGATGTCTGATTTAGGTATGAACTGTGAGAAAATTTATGCATGTCCCAAAGATTGTGTGCTGTACCGGAAATAGAACTCAGATTTGAAAGAGTGTCCCATATGTGGAGAGGATAAGTATAAGTCAAAAGTATATGATAAGAAACCAGATATACCTGTCAAGGTAGCATGATACTTTCCCATAACACAGAGGCTGCAGAGAATATTCAGGTGTAAGAAGACAGTGGAGGCAATGATTTAGTATCACAGTGATTCTTCAAGCAAAGACGAAAGAATGAGTCATCCAAGAGATTCGCCGGCATGGAAGGATTTCGATAATAGGCACACAACATTCAGTAGCGATCCTTGTAATATCAGGCTCGGATTGCTAGTGATGGGATCTGCCCATTCAACTATATAGGTGGAGGCCACAACACATAATCCGTTGTAATGATGGTTTATAATCTATCGCCGTGATTGGTTATGGATCAGTCCTACTTTATGATACATCTTCTTATTGACGGACCGAAATCACCAGGAAACAATATCAATATCTATCTCCGACCTCTGATTGATGAGTTAAAATCCTTATTCATTGATGGTGTGGAGACTTACGATGCAAATACAGATACAACCTTCATGATGCGTGCGGCTTTAATATGGACAATTAATGACTTTCCTGCATATGGAATTGATTGATTTCTATTTTAGAGTGTAGTAGTAACTGCAATCAATAACGATGTCGCCTGTAGCTAGCCGAGATGAGTACGGGTCATCCTCAGGTATATGTGGAATCTTTCAATCTTACTTTAGACGTGTTGATTAGAAAAGAGGAAAGAGAATAGAGAATAGTGAAGAATAGTTTCTAGATCTACGTCGAAATACGGATGTAGAATACAGATCTAGTTTAAGTACGGATGTAGATTTTATATCAGAAGAGGGCTTGTAGGGTTCGTTAGGATTTAGTAATCATGGATGACTAATAAAGATTACTCCTTTTATCTATTGATAGATTTAAAACTAGATAGATAGTGATGAATGAGAATTAGGGTTCTTGGAAGAAACTAGTGTTTCCACACTATTGACCCTTGTCCTTTCATTGATCTTTGTTCATATCTAGCCTTTAACAAAACAATTGTTAATCTAATCTCAAATCGTGGTCAAAACTATCAATAAATTGGTAGCGTGCACGATTAGAATGTTAACGATTCTTTTGCTAAAATTTATAAACTTCATAAGATTTAAAAGAAGTTAAGGTATTTTCTCATCCATTGTTCTACCCTAATCCTACGAACCCTATCAAGCGGAGAATTACTCGCGCATGATGGAGATAGAAGAAGAACGGATAAAGAATGAGATCATAATCCAGAAATTCAATACTAAATAATTAATCTAATGATCTACCTTTATTAATCAACTTCACAAGTACAATGCCTTCAAGTTTAGATTACAAGAGGAAGAAGAAGTTGCTCTCGATGTCTGCCTTGTAAGAAGTAGATGCTCCGTCGAATCTCACGTCGCCTTATCACGTCGAATCGCAGACCTGTCTTAGATCACTTGTTCTTTGACGGTGATTTTCTTCGTGTAAAAGGTTGATCATTTCCAAGTTTAGCCCTCGGTCCTTTATATAGCCCCAAAGCCAGAAACCAAAGATTCTAAGAATTAGGGTTTGTTGTAAAGATCCAAACCACAAAATTCCAACTCCTAACTAGGTGGATCGGCCGCGGATCCGCCTCAATAATGGTGTTTTGGCCGCGGAACCGCGGCCGTTTGGTGGCATCTTGGCTTCAAAACTCTAGGGTTGCTTCATTGTAACACATGGAGATTTATTTGATGTCTGAAATCTTCATATCTTTTTTGAGTCTCTACCAGTATTGATTCTTCGATTTTATTTAACTTTATCGGCAGATTTTTGATTCCCGACATCTCAACATCTCGATCTCCTGACCTGAGCCAACTCATGCATAATATCCCAATGAATAATGTTAGTAATATTTTGTATTTTTGAGATATTATCCTAACCATTTGATATGATATTATATTTTAAGAATATTGATTAAGAATATTTGATATGATATGCATATTTAAATTATCAAAATATTATATAAACATTATATGCATACATTTTCCTTCATAATGTTAATTATAATATATAAATATTTGAAAATAGTACTTTTACAGATAAACCCAAATATGTTCTATATTTATAATAAACACTATTAGATATTTAAGAAAAGTAAGGAAAATGTTATATCAAATGCACGATATTTTCGACTGAACAGGAATGCTACCAGATTGGTCCGTATATAGTTACAAAGTATGCCCTTACTGCCACCAAGATATATCATTAAGACGGTTGAATTTTAGCATAAAGCCGTGTTATTGTGTTCATCAGCATTTCCTACCACTGGACCATGCTTACAGATTTGACGATGTTCACTTTGATAGTTTTCAGAAGCTTCTTGGGCCTCCAGCCCCATTATTCGAAAGGACGTAATTGCTCACTGGGATGGTTACAATAACGTGACCTTCGGAGTAGATCCGGCAAGACAAGACACTCCACTCGGCTAGAACAAGTTAAGAATTTTCTACGAGATACCGTACTGGTAAAAAAATTTAGTGCGTCATTATCCGGACGTCATGCACATTGAGAAGGGAGTATCCAAGTACGTACTTAACTTTCTTCTTTATAAGGATGGAAAATCGAAAGACAACCTTCATGCTCGCATGGATCTTCAAGACCGAGAAATTAGAAGCGATTTGCATCTTAAACCGATAGCGGGTAAACCAGGCAAGTTTCTACTTCCCAATACCACGTATCATATGTCACAACTGGAGAAGAAAAGGATCATGTAGGTGTTACATGATTTGAGAGTGCCCACAGGTTTCTTAGGATCATTTAGTAAGAAGATAAAGATTATGAAAGGTAATATCGATGGGCTAAAAAATCATGATCACCATTTTATTATGGAGAACCTTCTCTTATTAGCCCTTAGGACTTCCCTTCACGAATCGGTTGGTCTAGTAATCAATGATCTTTGCTGCTTCTTTAGAGAATTGTGCGCTAAAAACATCGAGATTGACATGCCGGAGAAGCTAGAAAATACGATTCCCTTGATACCGTGCAAGATAGAGTGAATTTTCCTGCCGTCGTTCATCAATATCATAATACACTTGACGTTTCATCTTGCAACCGGGGTTAAGCTTGTCGGACCGGTATAATATCGATAGATGCATCCCGTCGAAAGGTAGCTTGAATTTTTTTGTTCACACATTTTAAATTTTTTTCTTTTTTATATACTTGTATTTCTTTATTTAACATATGTTTTTTAGGTACCTCTACACTTTAAAAAATTATATATGCAATAGAAATCGACCAGAGGGTTCTATCATGCAAGGTTATCTCCTAGATGAAGTAACCACATTTTGTTATCGCTATCTGGACGAAGACATTGAGACGGGGCTTAACAGGCCTCAAAGAATTCAGGATGGACCGTATGGTAAAGCTGATTATAAGAGAGTAGATCCCATATTTATGAACAAGATATATCAGTTTACCCTTCTCAATAGTGGATGTCTGGATGAAGTTAGAGAGTAAGTCTGTTTTGCATTATATATATATATATATATATATATATTGACGTCAAAATTTAATGTTGATAACAGAATTCATACAATGAAGTACGTGAAGGGCATCCTGATTGGAATAATGATCTATTGGAAAAATATCATCAGGACAATTTCTATGACTGGTTTGCAGGTCATGTAAGATAGTCTAATCTCATGTTTTTACGACTAGTCTTAATCTAAATGGATATTGTTATTTATTTACCACATAATTTGTTTTTTCAGATCCAAGATCCGAACATGTTTGCATCATTAGAGTTGAGTTTCCTAGCATGGAGGTTGCATACTATAAAGATTTGGTGTCCTTGGATACAAATTTGAAGTTAAGGATATAGAAAAATCTCGAACCACCTAGAATAGTAGGATTGCGATCGTAGGATCGAATGGTGTAATTTATTATGGGTACTTAGATTACATACTTGGTATCCAATCCCGGACGATCAGATCCGTTTTATATATTTCAGTGTATTTGGTACGATACACGAAACGATACGAATATGTGGAGTGACAATCTCGGGACTTAGAAAGACGAATATGGATTGATTAGTGTAAACATATGTCGATTTTGCTGTCAGGACGATCCATTTATCTTTCCGCAACAAGAATTTCAAGTATACTACTCAGAGTGCTTGAAGCATCCGGGATGGAGTGTCGTATGCCGATGGGAACCCAAGGATGTTTATGATGTCCCAGAATTTGAGAATCATATGGACGACAGCGATGAGGAGGAAGAAGAAAGAAAACTTAAAGTGCTCTGACTGTCTGTCTCCGTAAACGAGTTGTCTTCGGCTGAGCGTGAAGTTACGTGGGTTAGGAATGATATTGATGATGAAATCCAAGTAGATATTCCAAAGGTGTCTAATGCGTCTACGCAATGAAAAAGGTTATCATTAATGTTATATCATGACTTCATATTTTCTAAGATCTATACTTGTATTATATGCATATGTAATGATTATACTTCTATCTAGGAGTGATGGCGGCGTCAGAAGCAGCGGAGGCACTGTTTAGTCGAAAATATCGTGCATTTGATATGACATTTTTCTTACTATTTTTATATAATAAAATGTGTTTATTATAAATATGACACATATGGGGGTTTATCTGTAAAAATACTATTTTCATATGTTTATATATTATAATTAATATTATGAAGGAAAATATAAGCATATAATATCTATATAATATTTAGTCCATTTAAATATGCATACCATATCAAATATCATTAACCAATTCTCTTAAACTATAATATCATATCAAATGGTTAGGATAATATCTTAATAAAAACAAATTCTACTAACATTATTTGTTGAGATATTGTGCAGAAATTACATCAGGACTGGAATCAAGGAAATCCGAGTTATCGAGATCAAATCTGCTGAAATATTAAAGTAAATCGAAGAAATCAATTCTGGCAGAGACTTAGAGAAGATTTCCAAAATCCAGATATTCAAAAGATCACCACATGTCAACTAGATGAAGCTCCAGAATTTTGAACCAAAGATCACACCAAGACGCGGCGCAACCGCGGCCAAAACATCAAAAATGTGGCGGATGCGCGGCCTAAAGGGGGAGTTGGGATTTGAGATTTTCAGGTTGGATTTTATACAACAAATCCTAATTCTGGGGATCTAGGGATTTCAACATCCATGACTACTAAATCTTAACGAACCCATCAAGCCCCCTTCTAATATAGAACCTACATCCGTAGTTAATCTAGATCTATATGCTACATCCGTGATTGACATAGATCTAGAATCTACAACCATTCTCCACTATTCATTATTCTTCTTCCTTTCCTAATCAATACGCCTAAAGTAAGATTAAAAGATTCAACGTTTCCGTGAGGACGACCCGTACTCATCTCGGTCTAGCTACACGCGACACCGTTATTGATTGCGGTTACTACACACACTTTACAGAACAAATCAAATGGCGTCGTTGCCAGGGATATGTGCGTAATTTTTTTCTTACTATTCGTGTTGAATTCTTATTCGATCCATATCATAAATAAACAAAACAACAAATTGTGTATTTAACGATTATTGTGTGAATTTTGCAAGGGATCTGGAGTCACAGATTTGAGGAAACAGAAATTCAGAGACATTCATCAAGATCCAGAGGACCAGGGGAGGCCACGTAGCAAAAATCTTCACAAGATCTCCTGATTCGGCCGCCAAACCGCGACCAAATCACCATATTTGCGGCGAAACCGTGGTGAAATTGGGGGATCTTGCTTCCCAACTTCTGTGGTAACTTTCCTATCACCTTTTCTCTCCTCTGAAATTCAATAAAATATCTTTTCTGCAGGATTCTTTGCAAAAATATCGCTGCTCAAAAATCTTTTTGCAAGTTTTGTAATTGGTTTGTTTGTGCATATTTTAATACGGACATTAAAGGGAAAAGACCAAATTCAGATTAGGTGGGGATTTCATCACCCTTCCTAGTCCCCACAAATCACAAAACGAGCATCCACATCACCCTACATTAATTAAAAATATCTAGACCAAGACTCTAAGGACTGTCGCGCTCAATAAGGACAGAGGAAGGTCGTGGGTAATCTATTGCTTATCCGCATTTCTTTTGTGGTGCCTAGGCAAGTGTGTCTAGGTAAGTGGTTACTTAATTAGGCCCGCTATTTTCGGTGATTCGTATAGCGGATACCTCCCACTTACCTGGCACTTACCTAGCCACAAGAGCGATAAAAAGGTGGTAGAGGATTAATCTTGCGACTTGTCCATTGGAAGTCTAGGAGCGGTCTAGAGACTTGACCTAGGTAACCTTAGTTCTAGGGTTGATTATGCATTTTTGTGTGATTTGTCTCACGTTCGACACTTTTCAAAACAAACCAATTTTAAATCACACACACGCTGCCACTTGCGTTAAACCCGCTTAGTGCATGATTGGCTGGACACGGGATTCTAGTGTCCGTCTTGTCCGCGTTTCTGCTATCGACTCCGAAGTCGGTACTTCTTCATTTTCTTTTTTCCTTCCACCCACCACATCGACTGAGATGGACGGTTCTGCATCATATTATAACACCACCCTGCCACCACCCGTCGGTGTGCAGAATCCACTGCGCATTTCTCTCCAAGAGAGATGCTATCCTATACGCGGTCCCCTTCCTACCTGTTTATCTATTCCACCAGCCAATAGGGATAATTTTGAAATTAAACCCCACTTCATCAACCTGTTGCCCAAATTTCACAGGCTTGAGTCTGAAGACGCATATGTTTTTATTACTAAATTCGAAAACGTATGCGCAATGATGGGTACATCACAACTTTCAGTGGATGCTATGCGCTTGCGTCTTCTCCCTTTCACTTTGTGCGATTTAGCAGAAAAATGACTTTATAATACTGCCACACACTCTATTACCAATTGGGATGAATTCGTGATAGCATTCCTTAAGAAATTTTACCCCAATCATAAGACCGCCCATGTTCGGAGTGAAATCAAACAGTTTACCCAGCTTCCCAATGAACCATTTTGGAAGTGCTTTGAACGGTTTAAAGCTTTGCTTGTCCAATGTCCTCATCATGAAATGCATAGATGGGATCTGTGCCGAATTATATATGAGGGCATTACTCCAGCGACAAAGCAGATGCTTGAAACCATGCGTCAATGCAATTTATATCCAAAGACGATGGTGAAACTTGGAAATTTCTAGAAGATCTCGTTGAACATACTTTGCAGTGGGAAAGCGTTAGACCATCATCTAGGGGAGGAATCCATCAGCTCGATGTTTCCATAGCAGTAAAAGCTGAAATGACAGCAATACAAAAGAAACTCGATGCTATGGAGAACAAATTCTCATCAATCTCCCTAAACCAGGTTACGCTCTCCAAGACCGTATGTGGTTGCTGTTCCGATCCATCACATCTGACGGAAGAATGTCCTTCAAATGCACCGTTTCAAGGTCAAGAACACATTAATGCTACTTTTCAGCAGCGACCTAGAAACGATCCTTATTCTTCCACGTACAATCAGGGATGGAGGAATCATCCTAATTTTTCTTGGAACCAAAACCAAACCCAAAATCAAAACCAGTTCCAAAGCAATTATCAAAGACCTCTTCCATAGCAGCAGGAACCAAACCCATAGAGTCAACATCCCTTTCAATCGCAACCTTTTCAAAATCCGGCCAACAATTCTACACCTTATTACAATTCTTTCCAAACGGCTGGGAACGAAAACTCATCTGCACTCGAATGAAGTGTGGATATGTTTATTAAACATTCCATGCAATCGACGGATGAAATAAAGTCTTCTATTCGATCATTAACACATACCACCACCTCCCACGGCGAAAGTATAAAATCGATAGAAGCACAACTTGCACAAATAAATGCCGCGATGAGTGCGAGAGAAAAAAGGAAACTTCCATCTCAACCCCTACCGAATCCTGGCCACTCACAAAGTCATAATGTGAGTACCGTTACCACGTTGAGATCAGGAAGAGTGTTGAACAATCAAAGGGGTGAACAGATAAATGATGAGGAATCAATTGAAATCCCGGCTTCCACTTCTTGCCCTATTTCGTTTAGTCTTCCACCTTCTTCTGATCCTATTATCCGTTTTCTCCAAGGTTTGAACACTTCACCCACTTCCTCGAATCTACCTAAAATGATCCCCACTCCAATTCTGGGATCGATTCCATCCCCACAAGCTTCTCCACAAATATTGGACCCAAAACTTATTGATAAAGCTCCATTTCCAAACAGGTTGAGGGCCAACAAACCTAATGCACAAATGGAGATGGTTGTGAAAATGTTTAAGCAAGTTAACATAAATATCCCTCTCCTAGATGCTATTCAACAAGTTCCGTCTTATGCGAAAATCCTTAAGGACTTGTGCACTAGGAAAAGAAAAACTCAAGTGCCGAAAAAGGTATTCATGATAAGTAACGTAAGCATAACTTTTACCCAACAATTGCCTAAGAAACGTAAGGACCCTGGTTGTCCTACAATATCTATAACTATTGGGGGAAAAAGCATCAATCGTGCTCTACTTGACCTCGACGCTAGAGTTAACTTGCTTTCATATTCCGTCCATGAACAGCTAGGTATAGGAGAGTTGAAACCTGCCCACTGCACTCTCCAGATGGCAGACCGATCTATCGCCCGACCTAGGGGTGAACTAGAGGATGTGTTGATCAAAGTCGGAGAATTCATATTCCCTGTGGACTTTATTGTTTTAGATACACAGCCTTTGGCGAACCCACGCAACCAAATCCCGGTGATACTCGGTCGACCTTTCCAAGCGACTTCCAACGCTGTCATTAATTGTCGTAACGGTTCTATGAACTTATCCTTCGGGAAGATGACAATTGAGCTTAATATTTACAAGCTAGGAAGTCAACCCTATGAACCTTTTGCTCATTTAATCGATGTCTGTTCCATTAATGAGATAGCTTTCGACAGTTGCGGAGCTGAAGTACTTTGCTATGATGATCTCGACAACACTAGTGCGACATTGTTTGATCTGGAAAATTATTATAGTGAGGATATCTTCGATGAATCCATCCCCGAATTTGAATCCATTGACTCGTCACAAAAGTCAGTAGTGCTTTCCGAGTCAATATCCTACGCAAGTTATGAACCTCTTAGGGAATCCAAGTATCATTCCTTTACCCCACCTTCTATTGTCTCTCCACCAATACTAGATCTCAAACCACTACCTTCTCATCTTAAATATGCATATTTAGGTGAGAGTGAGTCTTTTCCCGTGATCATATCCGCTTCTCTAGCTTTAGAGCAAGAGAACACACTTTTGGCGGTATTGAGATCAAATCGGTAAGCATTTGGTTGGACAATGGCTGACATCAAAGGGATTAGTCCCTTAATTGTTGAACATTATATACATCTGATGGATGAAGACAAACCAACCCGAGACCCACAAAGACGGTTAAATCCTGTTATGAAGGAGGCGGTAAAGAAAGAAATCGTCAAATGCCTAGATAGTGGTATAATTTACCCAATATCTGATAGCCAATGGGTAAGTCATATTCATGTGGTCTCTAAAAAGTCTGGCATCACATTCATAACTAATGAGGTTAATGAGTTGATCCAAACACACATCCAAACTGGATGGCGCGTATGTATTGATTACAGAAAACTCAATGCCGCAACGAAGAAAGATCACTTCCCTCTACCTTTCATTGACCAGATGTTAGAACGATTAGCTGGACATGAATACTATTGTTTCTTGGATGGATACTCTGGCTATAATCAGGTCCCCATCACCGAAAATGATTAAGATAAAAAAACATTTACTTTTCTTTTCGTACTTTTGCTTATAGACGCATGCCCTTTGGGTTATGCAACACTCCCGCTACATTTCAGCGGTGTATGATGTGGATATTCTCAAACATGGTTGAGAATTTTCTGGAGATATTTATAGAAGATTTCTCCATATTTGGGGACTCCTTTGAGAAATGCCTACATCTTCTTGACGCGGTTCTTACCCGCTGTAAGGATAAGAACTTAACTTTGAATTGGGAAAAATGTCATTTCATGGTCCAAGAAGGTATTGTCCTTGGACATATCATTTCACAAAAAGGCATTGAGGTTGACAGAGCTAAAATTGATGCCATCCATAACCTTCCTTCTCCCAAATGTGTCAAAGATATATGATCTTTCCTTGGTCATGCAGGATTTTATAGGAGATTCATTAAGAATTTTAGCAAAATTGCTAGACCCTTAACTCTTCTCTTGGCCAAAAATACAAAATTTTACTTCTATTCAGATTGTGAGGTTGCTTTTGAATCGCTTAAAAGAACTCTCACTACAGCCCCCGTTCTATCATCTCCGGATTGGAACCACTCGTTTGAGCTTATGTGTGATGTATCAGATTTTGCTATTGGTGCAGTCTTAGGACATCATATTGATAAGATACCACATGCAATTTACTATGCAAGTAGGACCTTGAATGATGCACAAATTAATTACACAACTACCGAGAAAGAACTCTTGGCAGTTGTATTTTCGTTAGAAAAATTCAGGCCCTACTTGATTGGCTTGCCAATAGTGGTTTACCCGGATCACTCTGCCCTATGACACCTTTTATCGAAGAAGGATGCTAAGGCCAGGCTAATACGTTGGATCCTGTTGTTACAAGAATTTGATTTTGTCATACGAGACAAGAGTGGACGTGAAAACGTTGTAGCCGACCATCTTTCACGCATCAATTCTTTACCAATGTTGACCGTTCCAATAAACGATTCCTTCCCTGATGAACAGCTCTTGACCATATCCTGCGAACCTTGGTTCGTGGATATTATGAATTATCTAGCGACGGGACTTATTCCTAGCAATTTGTAGAAATAAGACAAACTTCGATTTCTATCCTAAATAAAACACTTTTACTGGGATGAACCTTATTTGTTTAAGTATTGTTCCGATCAAATCATTCGCAGATATGTCCCTAACGATGAATTCAAGAGTGTATTGTCTTTTTGTCATGATCAGGCATGTGGCGGTCATTTTGGTCTTCGTTAAACGGCGGAGAAAGTTTTGCAATGTGGTTTTTATTAGCCAACATTATTTAAAGATGCTTATGATCATTGCAAAACTTGCCATCGGTGTCAACACTTGGGTCGGATTTCACGAAGAAATGAGATGTCGCTCCAACCTATCTTGGTTGTGGAGATATTCGATATTTGGGGTATTGATTTTATGGGCCTTTTTCCCAACTCTTTTGGGAATTTATATTTCTTGTTAGCGGTTGATTATATCTCAAAATGGGTAGAAGTAATACCGTGTCGCACTAATGAAAACAAGGTTGTTATTAAGTTTCTTAAAGAAAGTATCTTTTCGCGATTCGGGCACCCTCGCGTTATAATTAGCGACAACGGGACGTATTCTGTAATCGGTCTTTCGAGGCTTTGATGCGGAAATATTCAATCAACCACAAACTTTCTACGCCATATCATCCCTAAACGAGCGGGCAAGCTGAGATTTCCAATAGACAGATAAAACAAATTTTGGTGAAGATGGTTTCTAAAAACTGTAAAGATTGGTCAACCAAATTGACAGATGTTCTTTGGGCATTTTGTACCGCTTATAAGACCGATCTTGGAATGTCTCCATACCGTCTCGTGTTTGGAAATGCTTGCTACCTTCCTGTCGAGATCGAGCATAAAGCAATGTGGGCTATTAAAGGGCTTAACTTCGATTTTGATCAAGCCTGCAGCTATCGGAAGCTGTAGTTAAATGAGCTAAGTGAACTCCGCGATGAAGCTTACGATAATGTGGTTATAGTAAAGAACCGGACTAAAGTGTTCCACGATAAAAACCTTTATAGAAAAACCTTCACACCATGACAACAAGTCCTTCTTTATGATTCCCGTCTCCATTTTCATCCGGGTAAACTAAAATCTCGTTGGAAAGGATCTTTTGTGGCGCGGTATGTATACCCGCACGAGGCAGTAGAAGTTGAAAATATTAAAAACGGTTCAATTTTTAAAGTAAATGGGCATAGATTGAAACCATATTTTTCTGCTGACCCAGCGGAGGAGCTCCTGTTTTTACCGGAGCCGCTTTATCATAACTAAACCTCCTCCGCTTTACCTCTATATCTCAGTAACATCGTCTCATTTTAAGAATTGAGGTGAGTGGAAAAGGACTTAACTGAATATCTGTGCGTGCCAAAGTACAAGTTTGGGGGTAGTTTTCATTTGACTATTATTTTACCCCTCTTAATTTCTCTCCCAAAGTCTACAGGTCTATGCATTCAAAAATGACATCAGTGAGGACACTGCTGAAGACGGGTTTGGAAGGAAGGTTTGTATTCACTAAATTATTTTTTGGCACTTGGCACTATACAGTTTTTTTTATATATAATAAAAGAGTAGAAAGTGAAAAATTACATATGAAAGATAGGAAAAGTTTAAGAAAAGAATGAAAGTTAGATATTTTCTTAAACAAGACTAGTAATAAGTAGTTATGAGCCGTTGTCCCAAGGGTTAGTGAGATGAAGGAAATTACTAATCTGAGGATAAAAATAAATCTGAAAAATAGTCCTTATTTTTGAGGCCAAACATCTGAATGTTGATACCCTACTATACGCACTTACACACATCTTGAAACTTAGGATAGTAGAGGATACCTTGAAATGCTCTTGTCTAAAAGACTTAGTATGAAGAATATATATATATATATATATATATATATATATATATAAGCGGTGAAGAAAAAAAATGAACACTGGTTTTGTAATTGCTTAAGGCAGCATAAAAAAAATATAGCGAGGGTGCTTTATCACCTAGTGCCTTAGACCAACTGGTTTGGGAGCCACTGCTAAGCCTTAGGTGTTGCGAAACGATGAATTACGTCTAAATGCGCAAGCACATTTTGTAATCGGTCGGTTAGTACCTCAAGAAGTATTGACGGTCGCATGAATAATGTGTGAGCAATTTTATCGAAAATATTCACCAACTATAAAGTACTTTGGAAGATGGACAAGAGTATGATAGCTTTAATTGAATTCTCTAAGTGTAAGGATGTATTTTACATACACGTAGGGGTATATGATCAATATTTGGAAGAAAGATAGGGAGGAAGACTAAAGGCAATGTTTTATTGAGGGATGATGTGATTTCTAACATTTTTTCAGGACCATTAAGATATGGCTCATAGCAACTGAAAAGATGGTATAGTTAGAAACTCTTATTTTCAAGTTCTTTCTCATATAATTTCTTATCTTTATATGTAATTTTCACCATCTTTCTTTTATTATGGGATTTTGTGGGTGTAATCCGCTGAAAACCCTTAGGAGACAACACTCCTCCTACTAGGGACACCTATAGGTTTAACGGCTTGTTGCACGTGCTCAGTGCAATCGTGTTGCCTATGAAAATATGCTACTTAGGTTTTTCTTTTTCCTTTTCTCCTTCTCTTGAATAACTAGTTTGCTCGGGACGATCAAAGTTAAGTTTGGGGGTATTTGTTCAGTCGAAAATATCGTGCATTTGATATGACATTTCCTTACTATTTTTATATAATAAAAGGTGTTTATTATAAATATGACACATATGAGGGGTTATCTGTAAAAATACTATTTTCATATGTTTATATATTATAATTAACATTATAAAGGAAAATATAAGCATATAATATCTATATAATATTTAGTCCATTTAAATATGCATACCATATCAACTATCATTACCCAATTCTCTTAAACTATAATATCGTATCAAATGGTTAGGATAATATCTCAATAAAAACAAATTCTACTAACATTATTTGTTGAGATATTGTGCAAAAATTACATCAGGACTGGAATCAAGGAAATCCGAGTTATCGAGATCAAATCTGCTGAAATATTAAAGTAAATCGAAGAAATCAATTTTGGCAGAGACTTAGAGAAGATTTCTAAAATCCAGATATTCAAAAGATCACCACATGTCAACTAGATGAAGCTCCAGAATTTTGAACCAAAGATCACACCAAGATGCGGCGCAACCGCGGCCAAAATACCAAAAATGCGGCAGATCCATGGCCTAAAGGGGGAGTTGGGATTTTAGATTTTCAGGTTGGATTTTATACAACTAACCCTAATTCTGGGGATCTAGGGATTTCATCTTCTATGACTATAAATAGAACTGAGATCCCCACTTGAAAGGGGATCAAACCGAAGAGATCAAGAAGTCCAAGACGGCTCAAGAATCCAGGTTGATCATCAGCTGTTCATCTACCTCCTTAAGAAGAGATCGAGAAGCAAACTAGGGTTTTTGTAATCACTTTCTAAAGGAACAAAATGTAATTGATCAAGTTGATTAATAAAGGTAGTTGTTTTATTCTTATTGCATTTTATTTTCTTCATGATCTTTATCCGTTCTTCTATCTCCATCATGCGCGAGTAATTCTCCGTTTGTTAGGGTTCGTAGGATTAGGGTAGATCAATGGATGATTAAAATTCTTTAACTCCTTTTATGTCCTATAAAGTTTATAAACTTTATCAAAAGAATAGTTAACATCCTAATCGGGCGTGCTATCAATTCATTGATAACCCCGACCACGATTAGAGATTAGATTAACAATTGTTTTGGTAAAGGCTAGACATGAACGGAGATCCATGTCAAGATAGGGGTTAAGAGTGGGAACCCTATTCTCTCCAAAAACCCTAATTTACATGCATCACTGTCGATCTAGTTTTAAATCTATTAAAGGATAAAAGGAGTAATTTTTAATTAATCATCCATGACTACTAAATCTTAACGAACCCTACAAGCCCCCTTCTAATATAGAACGTACATACGTAGTTTATCTAGATCTATATCCTACATCCGTGATTGACGTAGATCTAGAATCTACAACCATTTTCCACTATTCATTATTCTTCCTCCTTTTCTAATCAATACGCCTAAAGTAAGATTAAAAGATTCAACGTTTCCCTGAGAACGACCCGTACTCATCTCGGTCTATCTACACGCGACACCGTTATTGATTGCGGTTACTACACACACTTTACAGAACCAATCAGGCACTAGGGGAACCAGTGGGGTAGCGGCAGAAGCATCGGCAGAGGGATTCTGTTTCCCGGGGATCTACGTAGGGTGCAGATCCTACGGCAGAGGGGTGCTCTTGCACCCCCTTCTATACCCCCTCTAGATCTCCCATTACGTGTGGATGCAGCCACACCGTCTGTACCCTCTCCAGTCGAGTAATTTTGTGTGTACTTTGCCACACTTGTAGGTATATTGAATGCATATTGATTCATTTTGAATTTTATACCATAGATATACACACATATTTATTTTTAAGTTACTTATATAGCCATTTTTTACTCTTTAGTTGTAGGTGGTTCCTCCACATCCGGGGCACATGACGCTCCGACACATGTAGCAAGTACGTTTATAGATTCTATATTGCACGCATATTCATTTTGAATGTTATATTATAAATATACACGCATATTCATTTTGAAGTTACTTACTATAGATATACACGCATATTCATCCGGGACAGAGGCCGCTCCTGCACGATCCTGTTGGATATATGTGTCATCAAGGCAATTATCGTAATTGTAGGAATGTAATTACTGAATTCATGAGGACCTATACAAAGAACAATCTTACTCAAGATGATAGTATGCTATCTAGTTTTTCTTTATCTGTCGTGTGTATACGTGTTACTAATCATCGCATATCGCTAATACATTAGATACAACCCATAGGATCATTGCGTGACTACCAGGATTATGATACAGATCATACTAGAAGGGCCTCGTCGTTTATAAGCACATCCTTAAATGTCCCTAGTCGTGGGAGTATCAAGACTGGGCATCGGTACTCCAGTTTAGACTAGTTTATACGTTTCATGACCCTGTACGGGGCGATGGCTGATCCCATAGCCATTGGTGTTTGACACTGATGATTGTATACAGATGCTCATTGGATGAGTTACACTGGACGGACTCGCCGAGAACTTCTAGATGGTATTATACCAATGTCAGACAGCAGTTCTCTGGTGACATAAGTACAGGGTAGTCCCTAGACCTGAAATTGCTATAGTGTTTTGTGTGTGTTCCCACTGTACTTAGATTACTACCCTACCACAGCTCTACTGAGTCGTGCAAACATGTTTTAGTTGGGTACGGTCCCGAAGCACATGGAGGCAGTGAGTGGTCAAGGGAATTCGTCACTCTTGGTATTGAGAGTCGATATCGCACTGTGCAGGACATGACTATAACCAGAAGTCCATGGTCACGGCAGTAGAGATAAACTATAAATGTTACCGGTTGTATCTCTTTGGTTATGAGTCTTCTGTCAGCATGACTTATCGAGTTATTGGGGTCAGACAGATTCAACCACCAGACCCGGTATGTGATACTCTTTGATGAAGAGACTGGACTATACAGTGATTGTCACTTATAGACTTTGTCGGGTCCGGATGAGTTCGCTCGTCGACCTGTCTTTATCTTGCTCATACCTGGGTAGCCATTACGTACAGCTAGTGCCATTGACGAGCTTGTGGGTTAACCTAAAAGGGGGTTGAATGTGAAAATGTTTCAGATTCAATCGGATACGATCCTATATAATCTACTGCCAGCGTAATGACAGGTCTTTAGAGTCCCGCAATGAAAGTGCCTCCCCGGGAAAAACACGATGTGACGTACGTATAGGGATACATGCATGAGTTCGATAAAACATGTATATTGGATATACGTATTTAATCGGATGACTGTTATACTAGCCGATTTAAAAGCTAGAATATCAAGTCAAGTATTGACTTGATAATCGTGTTTATGATGTGGTTTCTAGTATAGTGTAGTATCTCTCGGGCATCTAAGGTCACCTACTAAAATCTGCATAGTGGCTAATGGTTTATCAAGTCTAATTGAATCTTAGGTTCTACTAAATTTTCAGTAATCGTTTGTGGTTCTGGAATCACTTCCAATTCTACCAAACTCCCACTAGTTTCTTTTGCAAAAAGATTCCTATTATAAAAAGGTGGCGAGTCAAGAACAATGTAACTATTGTTCTTGAAAATGGTAGAAAACAAAATCCTAGCGAATGTTTGGGATAATCCACAAACTGCCATTACCGAAGCGTGCCTTGAGTTTGTCCGGATTCTGCTTTTAAACAGAAATCGGATAACTTTATATCTCAACAACCTCAAGATATGTAACCATTCTATGTCTGTATAGAATCAAAGCACTAATTTAGATGAGACCGGATTCAAAAGTCATGCAGTTGTTTCTGTAAGTCGATGTAGTACACCCCAGTACTTATGGGGAGGCGGAATTTTCAAAAACGATCAAGTTTAAAGAACGAACATCGACTAACCGCTTAAATCGAAGCTAAACGATAACTAACCAAACATATAGTTGTTCTAAAATACTATGCTTAGGGATTATACCTATCGAAACTAGTCCTTCGTCTTTGTGTCCTCCTTTGTTCTCCTCGACCTTCTCTAGGTAGTAGACGATCCACCCGAGAGCAAGACACCAAGCTACACCTCTAACTTGAGGTAACTAATCAACTTTGATTGCTAATCAAAGATGAAAGGATGATGTAGAGTGAAGGTAATGGATGTTTAAGTCTAACTAATCCTTTGATCTCAACACATGAGGATTAAGGATTAGTCTTCTTGAAGATGAGAGCTTGAGGAGAGAGAATGTGAATAATATTATGATATAAGTTTATGAGTATCATATCATATATGAAGCATTTTCTAATAATGAGAAAAGAATAAAGAGTGATGATAAATCATGCTTCATAAAATATCTAGTGGTGATTCATTAGCATGAGTCATTAAGCAATAAATGTGCATTAATGAAATGAATGAATCACCACCATGACTCATAATCTCATTCAATGAATATGACACATAACCCTCCTTAGTCACCATCTTCTAGAAGCTTCTCGAGCAATTACGAGAACGCCCCTCCGATCCGTAAAAATACGGAAAAACTTTAGACTGTATAAATCCAATAACCGGATACCAGTAACTGGCTTAAACCAAAGCCGACTGGTAAAAACTGTCCGAAAGTCGTACGCGCGTAAACGCACGTATGCGTCCGAACCCTTTGTCGCAAAACCATGCAACCTCTATATCGTTTCGCCTGGAGTAGGAAACTCTCTGTGTGGGACTCTAGAGACTCGACTACTACGCTGGCAGTGGGTTTAACCACAGACCGCAAGCGGCACTAGCTGTACGTAATGGTCCCCAGGTAGTTGTCGATAAGAAGGCCGATGAGAAAACCCATCCGAACTCCTACTGAGTCTGATGTGACAATCTCCATACAGTCCGGTCTGTTCGTCCAAGACTATCGCATATCGGGCCTAGGGGGGCGGCAAGCGTCAGTCCCCTAATAGCGGTATAAGTCGTGTCGGAGGGAAGCCCATTACACCCTGAGAAACTACTGGAACCTACCAGCAAATCTCGCTTGCCCTGGCCAGGGACTTTGCGTAATGGCTCTCTGACACAGCACGATATCTACTCCCAATACCGGGAGGGACGAATCCTGTCTAACCGCCACTGCCTCCAAGTGCTCGGGACTGCACCCAACTGCTACCTGTTTGCACGACTCCTTTGAGCCGTGGTAGGGTAGCAATCTAAGAACAGTGGGACACACTCGAGGCGAAGTAGCAGTGTCAAGTCTGCGGACTACGCTGTACTCATGTCACCTGGGAACTGTTCACTGACGACTGGTATCAAACCAACCAACAGTTCCCTGTGAGTCCTGTCCGGTGTACCCGTAACCTAACGAGCACCTGTATACTATCTCCAATACGACGTACTGACGGATGTGGGACAGACCATCTCCCCAACTGGGATGAGAAGCGTACACACTAGTCTACTCCGGAGTATCGATGCTCTGTCTCGATAATCCAACGACCAGGGACCTGAATGAGGATGTGCTTGTAGACTACCCAGCCCCCACTAGTGTGACTGCCATCACAACGCTGGTAGACAAGCAAGATCCTAAGAGCTCTATCAATACGTACACTCACATATTAAGATAGAAAAACCAAGTAGCATACTACCATGTTTAGCAAGACTGTTATATACATGTGAATATCCCAAGCTTCCATTAAGTAATATACAAGCTAGTATGATACAGTAATGGCCTTCTAGGGCATAAACACTAACAATCTCCCACTTGCACTAGGGCCATGTACTGGCATATCGTAGACCAATGATCTCGAGTAGCCTCTCGAACTGAATCTGAGGAAGGGCCTTCGTGAATGGATCAGCAATGTTCTCTTCTGAAGCAACTCTCCGAACCTCGATCTCCTGACGATCAATGATCTCCCTGATCAGGTGATACCGCCTCAAGATGTGTCTGGACTTCTGATGGGACCTTGGTTCCTTCGCTAAAGCTATAGCTCCGTTGTTGTCGCAATACAGAGGTATTGGATCAACTATGGTAGGAACAACCTGAAGTTCTGTTAGGAACTTCTTCATCCAGACTGCTTCTTTTGCGGCATCGCAAGCAGCTATATACTCCGCTTCCATCGTCGAGTCAGCAACGGTGTCCTGCTTAGAGCTCTTCCAGCACACCGCCCCTCCATTGAGGGTAAAGACATAACCTGACATGGACTTGGAATCGTCCTTATCACTCTGGAAGCCGGAATCAGCAAAGGCCTCCAACCTGAGGTCTTTTGCGCCGTAAACCAAGAACATCTCCTTAGTCCTCCTCAGGTACTTGAGAATGTTCTTTACTGCTATCCAGTGTTTCTCCCCTGGGTCTGACTGATACCGGCTTACCACGCTCAGTGCGTAAGCTACATCTGGTCTGGTACACAACATCGCATACATTATAGAGCCTACCGCAGAAGCGTAGGGTATAATAGACATGCGTTCCCTTTCCAAATCAGTCTTGGGAGACATCTCTTTGGAGAGGGTGATTCCGTGACAAGCCGGTAGATTACCGCGCTTAGAATCTTCCATACTGAATCTTTTCAGTACAGTGTCGATATACCTGGACTGCGAAAGTCCCAACATCCTCTTGGATCTATCACGATAGATCCGGATCCCCAGAATGTAAGAGGCATCACCCAGGTCTTTCATGGAGAACCTGTGTGACAAGAATCCTTTGACAGATTGTAGCATAGGAATGTCATTTCCTATCAATAGAATGTCATCTACGTACAAGACGAGGAATACGACACTTCTGGCCACAACTTTACTATATATGCACGGTTCATCTGGATTTTTGATAAAGTCATATTCTTTGACTGTCTCATCAAAACAGATGTTCCAACTTCGCGATGCCTGCTTTAGTCCGTAAATGGACTTAAGCAGCTTGCATACTTTCCCGCTGCTCCCACTCTGATTGAAACCCTCTGGCTGATCCATATAGACGCTCTCTTCTAAATTTCCATTCAGAAAGGCCGTCTTTACGTCCATCTGCCAGATTTCATAATCATGGAAGGCAGCAATAGCAAGAAGGACCCGAATGGATTTGAGCATAGCCACTGGAGAAAAGGTTTCGTCATAGTCCAAACCAGGTCTTTGACGAAAACCCTTTGCAACAAGTCTAGCCTTATAGGTTTCCACCTGTCCATCTACACCAATCTTTTTCTTGAAGATCCATTTGCATCCTATGGGTTTTACCCCATCTGGAGAAAAGTCCAAAGTCCATACTTTGTTGGTGTACATGGACTCCATTTCGGTTCGCATTGCATCTAGCCATCATACCGAGTCGCCGCTCTGGATGGCCTGCTGGAAGTCAGTAGGTTCATCATCATCTATGATGCAATCCTCTCTATCCCCGTCAATGAGAAAACCGTAGTATCTCTCAGGCGGATGAGACGGCCTACTACTCCTGCGGAGGGGTGCGGGAATGTTCTGTTCTTCTTGAACCTCTGGTTCTACCAAACTTTCAGTAGCAGCTTGTGGTTCTGGAATTTCTTCCAGTTCTATTTCGCTCCCACTCTTCTGATTTTCTAAAAATTCAGTTTCTAAGAAGTGGGCATGACGAGAAACAAAAACCTTTTGTTCCTCTGCGTAATAGAAATAATATCCCTTGGAGTTCTTTGGATATCCCACAAGTTTGCACAGTACTGATCGTGCCTCGAGCTTGTCCACATGCTGCTTTTTTACAAAAGCTGGACACCCCCATGTCCTAAAATGTTTTAGACAGGGTTTCTTCCCACTCCACATCTGATATGGTGTGGTAGGCACAGTCTTGGTTGGAACCTGGTTCAAAAGATATGCCGCTGATTCTAGCGCATAACCCCAGAAAGATCGCGGTAACTCAGCATTACTCATCATGGATCGTACCATATCCAATAGGGTTCGATTCCGTCTCTCCGATACACCGTTGTGCTGTGGAGTGTATGGAGGAGTAAGCTGAGAGAGAATTCCTTTCTCTTTTAGGTAACCTAGGAACTCGGCACTTAAGTATTCTCCACCCCGATCAGATCTTAGTGTCTTAATACTTTTGCCTGTTTGGTTTTCCGCTTCACTCTTGAATTCCAGGAATTTCTCAAAGGCCTCTGATTTATGCTTCATTAAGAAAACATATCCATACCTAGAGAAATCATCTGTAAAAGTAATGAAGTAGGAATAACCACCTCTTGCATGTGTAGACATTGGACTGTAAGTGCACGGCGGCGCCCCGGCCGTCAATCCGACGGCCAAACGCGGAAACGGTGGTAAACTTAAATTTTGCGGACTTTGCAAACCGGCACCACCGCGCACAAAACTCCGGATCGTGACCATTAAACTAGTCTAGCTAACTACAAAGAGAAGGGGAAAAGATATACCGACGATCCAAGTCCTCCGGTCTTCATCTCCTCTCCGATCTCCTCGCGGGATCTCCGGTCGTCGCCTCCTCGCCGGAAGGGCACCACGTCGCCTGCATCTTTTACGGGCTCCCGCCTCTATACCGAGGCAACTCGGGCATGAAGCCGGCAACTCGACATGCTCAAGATGTGCTGTAGGAAATGTAGTGCTTTGTCTCTTTGGGGTTTGTTGCCTTTGGATGGAGGAATGGAGAATAGAAAAATGGTGCTTTCATTTTTCTAGCAAGAAAATGATATCATGGATGAAACTCTCAAGATGAAGCTCTCTTCTTCTTCTTCTCTCTCTCTTTTTCTCTCTTGAATAATAATAACCTCTCTTTCAAAAGAGAATGGTGGAGGAGGTAATATCAAAGCATGAAGGGAGGTGAGTGTAGGAGAAGAAGGAGGTGACCACAACCCAAGACAAGAAAACATACAACCATGCTTTACTATTCAACCCATACCCTCACTTTATCACAATCAAATCTCATAAAGCAAAAGCATGGTTGAAAAGAAATGAAAGCTATCATAATCAATCTTTTACAAGAAACCCCCTCCACAAAAGTTATTTGCACAATTGCAAATAACCCCCTCCATCGAAAAAGTCCGGCCGGGAAAGAACAAAGGAAAACCGGCCGGAACGGAATGCAAACTGGCAACTCCAGAAAACTGGTCCCGTAATAAATTACAGGAAAACCCCATACTGTGCATACACACTCGCATTTGTATTCCGACCGGATACAAATGCAAAGAGACAAAATCTACACTGTACTAAACTAGGACCGGCTTAAAACAAAGCCGGCTAGTAATATCCGTTCGATCCTGATCCGTGCAATACCGCACGTATCTGATCGAACCCTGCCATATACCTATACGGCTACTAGTACAAATTGTCCGATCCTGATCCGTGTAATACCGCACGTATCTGATCGGACCCTGCCATATCTCCATACGGCCTCTACAGCGTTTCGCCCGAAAGCTTGAGTAACTGAAAGTGTGGTGGACTCTAAAGACTCGTCAATACTATGGCTGTGGATTTAACCACTAGCACGTCAGAGGTATAAGCCAATACGTGACGGGCCACCAGTTATTGACTAAAAGGGACGTCGATGAGGAAGCTCACCCCGACACCCAACTGAGCCTGTCAGTGACAATATCCGTACAGTCCGGTCCGTTCGTCTATGAGTATCGCATGGCGGGCCTAGGGGGTTGGTAAAAGTCAGACCCCCAAAAGCGGTACAAGTCGTGTCGGAGTGTAGCCCAGAACACCCTGAGATACTACTGGAATACCTACCAGTAAATCTCCTGCCTTGGCCAAGGTCTTCGTGTAATGGCTCTCCTAGACACAGCGCGACCTCACCCCCAATACCGGGAGAGACGAACCCCTGAAGATACGCTCACTGCCTCCATGTGGCTCGGGACTGTACCCAACTAAAACCTGTTTGCACGACTCCTTTGAGCCGTGGTAGGGTAGTAATCAAAGTACAGTGGGAACTCACATGAGACAAATGACGATCCCCAGGTCGATGAACTAACCTGCACACATGTCACCAGGGAACTGCCATCTGACGTCTGGTATATGACCAACTAGCATGTTCCCCGGCGAGTCCTGTCCGGTGTACTCATAACCCAATGAGCACCTGTATACATCTTAGGTGATCCAACTGACACCAGTGGCTTGTGAGACCGGCCACCGCCCCTCGTCGGGGTCTCGACTGTATACACTAGTCTACTCTGGAGAATCGATGCCCTGTCTCGAAACTCCCACGACTAGGGACCTATTAAGGATGTGCTTGTAGACTCCAGCTCTCACTTATATGATCGCCCTCATACTGCTGGCAGTCAAGCATGAATCCTAGGGCTCTATCAACGTGCAATAGCGACCTGTCAGGTCACCTAAAGCAGTACACGATGATAAAGGTAAACCAGATAGCGTACTATCATCTCGAGTAAGACTGTTCTACCGGGATAGGTCCTCCCTCAATCATTGCAATCACGTGCCTGTGATCCAATAATTGACTCAGAGGGCACTATCTCCAACAATCTCCCACTTGCACTCAAGGCTAATTATTGCGATGTCGCATACTCACAGCCCGTGTGATACCGAACACCCAACTCCTCTACTGGTCAGTCTCACAAAGCTCGTTTGCGAAACTATTGCGTTCAAGGAATAGCCTCAGCGAGTGGATCCGCTTAGATGTTTCTTTCTATGTCTCTCTACATCTCAAGTTCGCGGAGAAAACTATCTCCCGAAATGAGCAATACCTGTCTTAGAATGTCTGGATGTCTGATGGGACCGAGCTCATAAATGAACTCCAAATCCAAACTTCTTAGACTGTATCGTCAACTGAACTTAATCAGTATCCTGCGCCATGCCACCCTCAGTAATGCCTTGGACCACCTGTCCAAAATACTGCCCCTCGTCAGAAGGAAAAACTATAACTCTGACAACCTCCTTGTCGTCCATGTCACCTTGGAAGCCTGGAATGATAATTGTCTCCCGAAAGAGGCTTTCGTTATCATATCCCTAGAACATCCACTTATGTTCTAAAACTGCTTCCGAATGTTCCTCCAGGATTGGATTAATATCAACTTATTGCATCTCGTGCAAGAACAACATCTGGTGTGGTACTTGACTTCTCATGATTGACTCAATTGCCTAAGCAAGTGATCTGCCAATCATGTACATCCCTCTCTACTTTAGTCTATAAGACACGTTTAGAGAGGGTGACTCCATTACCTGTAGGTACACTACCATGCCAGGAGTCGTCCATTCTAAATGCTCTTAGAATGCTGTCTAAGTACCCAGATTGGGAAACCACCCAAATCTAGATCTAAAAACCATAGATCTAGTAACCAGCATGTCTGATATAATGTCCAAGTCCCATGTGGAGAAACCACTGTGTGACGACCAAAATATAACCGATCGTAGTATAGGAATATCATTTCCTACTACCTTCTCAACAGATCCATCCCCTATTCTGATGACGTCAAACCTATGACTGTCACATCAGAAATGGATGATCTATCTCCGCTACATCTGCTTTAGTCTATAAATAGACATAAGCCTGATGTCCACCAATGCTTCCGCTGCTCCCACTGACTACGACAACCCTCTGGCAGAGTCATACAGACGTGCACTTCTAAAGCTAGTTCAGAACGACGCTATACTCATCCTCCTGCCGGGTCTCGCAGCCTGGAACAACAACAATGGCAAGTGTGGGTAAACAAGAACTTCCCTGTCACCGTCCTTGAGGCCACCGAAGTACCTCTCGGTGCCTGAAGTTACCCACCTTATCTGCGGAGTGGCCAATGGAATGTCAAATCAGATTGAATCTTTAGGTTCCTTATCAAATCTTCAGTAATCGTTTGCGGTTCTGGAATCACTTCCAGTTCTACATACTCCCACTGCTGTTTTGAAAAAATCCATTTTTAATAAAACTGTGGCGAGTCTTGAACAATATTTCTATTGATCTCCCAGATGGTAGAAAGTCAACCCTCGTCATAGCCTGGGTCAACCCACAAACGGCCATTACAGAAACGTGCCTTGAGTTATCCAGAGTCTGGTTTTTAATCATAAGCCGGACAACTCCCCGTACCTTAACAACGTTAAGATATGAACTGTTCTACATCCAATATAGAACCAGAGGCACTGATTTAATTGAACCAGATTCAAATCATGCAGCTATCTCCAGTGCATGTCAACTAAATGGAAGGAGGCCGATCAGCGTTACTCAACTTAGGAAATGCTTCCAATTATGAGTAACCTGAAAGAGAAGCAATTTCTCTTTATCATTACTGTCAACTGAATACCATACACAAGTATCTACATCTTCGATCACTTTGAAGAATCCCGATACTTGCAACACCTGGTTCTCTACTTTATTCAAATACCTATAACTTCTCAAATTCAGACCCTGTGTTTCCACGAAACACTTGTCTAAAAACTAGAGAAGTCATAAGTAAACTGAATATAGTACGAGAACCAACCCCTCTGTCCTGATGGACCCTGGACAACATACAATACTCTGTATAAGTCCCTTGAGTCTAGTGACTCATTCACTGTGTGTCGTAGGTTGAAAACTGTACTTATGGTTAAGAAGAATTACACCGCTGTTCAATGCTCCTTACCTAACCATCCACTGATATAGGTAAATGTCATCGACATAATATCAAAAGGTATATCTCACTCTATGAAAATAGACGTACAGATATATCAATTTGAAATTGGTGCACAACAGCGGATATTCAAAACCAAATATTTGCCGACCGGCAAACAACCCAGGTGGCATCCTCAAATATCACCAATTACAACGAATCCCGATATAATGAGGATGATCACCCAATTCCCAATAACTTACTCCGACTCATCATCTGTAAAACCATACAGATGTGAGAATCATACCTGGTAAATACACACCCTGGAGTAAGTGTCTAATCGGGAAATCAGTTTTCTTTTAACAGTACACAGTGAACCTGAAACATTGAAATGTTTCGTTGGGGTTTCCTTGTATTCCTAGTAATGCCTCTTCCATTATCCAGATTCACAACTATAACCGTATAATTCCTTGCCACCTCTCCAAATCCCTTCATATGTCTTTAGTCATTACCTTCTGTACACCCCTTTAGGCCAAATGGTTTTCTTCCTTCCCTACCGTTCGGCACTAGCCTATGGTTTGGAAGAAGACTATCCAAAAAGCATTAAGGGTGTACTGTCCTAATCCTAGGAGCACTCGCAACGCGAGAGAAGGTGAAGATAAAAGACACCTGAATGTACTTTATTCCTATTTCTCCTGAACCAGGATCCATCCCCGAACTGGAACAAGTTCCTTTCGAGTTCGTATATAACCATACGATGGATTATCCAATAAAATGGGATCTTCGTAGTGATACGGAGTGTCCTGGAGAAATACGAAGGTGATTTAGGATTGGCGAAGAAATACTTGGTTTGGTCGTGAATAGTAGTCGCAATTTACTTTGCCCTCTTACTAATCCCTTGCTTTGTCTGAACTTAATACCTTCTGTACACCGTTTAGGCTAACTGGTTTTCTTCATTCCCTACCGGTCGGCACCAGCCTATGGTTTGGAAGAAGACTATCCAATTTGCATAATAGGTGTACTACTCCTAAACCAAGGAGTACTTGCAACCTGAGAGAAGGTGAAAAGAAAAGACAACTGAATAGTCCTATCCGTTTTCTCCAGAACCTGAAACCATCCTCGAATAAATTCTTTCGAGTTCGTATCTAACCATACGATGGTTTTGTCCAATGGAAGTGGACGTTCGTAGTAAAACGGGGTGTCCTGGAGAAAAGGGTAAAAGTAGGAGTGGCAATGAGGTTTGCAACTCTGACAATCCAAAAGCCAGTGTTAAGAAGGTTCGGTCAACTTGGTCTCTGAGTCATGGTCTTAGGGTCGGGTCAATGGTCGCTGCCAGAGAGAGAGAGAAAAGAAACACTCAGCGTGCACTCTATCCTAGATCAGAATGGTTACCAATTTATCTAATCTGGAAACCTCCCACTGTACCTCAAATTCTCCTCCAAACCTGAAAGAAGAATTAGTCGGGGTCACCCGAGGAGTAAACCAACTCATCAGTGGGAATCGGGATCCAACTCTCATCGCATGACAACGTGACGGAATCCGCTCACGGTATCACACTCCAGAAGGTATGCGCATATCTGGCAAGTTTCAGTTCTTTTGAAACTCCCGATGTGATTTCTGCCCCATGCTCTTATGACCTTGACTTTGGCCAACAAATCATAAGTCACATGTCAAGTTCTACCCGTCATTCTCCAGGTTGATTTGAATCCACCCATACATACCCTTGACTTTGGCCAACAAGGTAGTACGACTGTCCCAAACCAACGCATCTATCTATGCTACATATGAATAACCAACAGCTACCAAACACTGTGCCTTGACTTTGGCCAACAAACACAGCTTGAATACTACTGACTACCCATATGAAACGACGGAGGGCTACGAATGGTTTCTGGCGAAAACCTTTAACGTAATGAACTTGATATCGTCGAAGGAACGGATAGCTTTTAAAAATATAGTGATGAAAACCGTTGCTAAAGAGGTCACTCCCGGTGAAGGGATCTCGGCTCTTTCCCCGTAGAATGGAGTGCAGGATATTCCAAATGAATACCGCGATGCAAAGCAAAAGTAATCGGCTATAGTGAAGTTAATGCCCTGACGCAAACTTTTTGTCCAAGGGGTCACTCCCGGTGAAGGGATCTCGGCCCTTGCCTCGTCGACTGAGGAGCAGGATATTCCAACTGAATACCACGGTGCAAAACAAAAGTGAACGTCTTTGCAATAACAGCTTTTTGAAAAGTGTTCCAACAACATCAGATTAGGTTTGTTTTTAAACTTGCATTGATCCGAATCAATGCAGTCCCATCATTTGATCACAGCAAAAAGAACGAAAATATACTGATGTACGTATATGCCATCCGCATTCGCCACTGGGTCCCGTCATTACCCGTTAGGTTAGCTAACTAACGACAGAGCGGGGACTGGACTAGCGCGGATGTAAAACATATACAACATCTACTAATATATATATCAATATATTATATTTCGCTCAAGGCGTGAAAGAAATGCAACATCACAGAAATGTACAGCATCACAGAACAATACAGATATCTGGGATCCCCGGGTTTCACAGAGCCACTACTGAAACCCGACGTTCCCCTGGTCGTGTGGATAGCCTGTGCAATGAAATCCTAGACCCCTACGGGCGCGGCAAGTCACCCGCCAAAACCTGAAGCGAGGCAGCCCCCTTCAGCTCCGTGAATGGACCACCCAGCACTCCACGGAATCCGGCAACTTGGGCACCCCTCCAGGGTCAACCTGTACCCCCTACGAGTGCGGCGAATAACCCGCCAATCCCAGAGCGAAGCCCCCTCCGTCCCAATGCCATGAGATGCGGGCTTGTTGCCCTCCAGGACCCGGCTATCCGTGCACCCCTCCGCGGGGTAATCCTAGTACAGAAAGTAAAATATACATACACCGGGTACATCGACCGCAACCAGGTCGTGCCCCAAAAGAATAATACAAACAGGCAGTGACGGTAGTCCACATGTCGGACGCTCGCCCCGCAATATCAAATGTACATATAAAACGAAACAGTACTAGCATTGCATCCAGGCTATCCCCCACGACCGATCCGCAACATCACAGCAAATACATAGAACATCAACGTGAAAGTCACGTTCGCAAATCCGTCTAACCGGGCTATAGCAGTTAGACCGGATTTACCGATCGAGTGACATTCACGGTCGCAGATATAATGTAAATACTGTGAAAAATGTGTTTAAAATATCCGATCGATCAAAAATTAACAAGTGGGCCCTCAATCAAAACTGTAGCACTCACAGAAAACCTGGGCCCAATGTTAATATCCCAAAAGCCCTATTTTCAGCCCACAAGGCCTCTGAAAAAATTTGGTGATGTGATGTGAATAGTGCGCGGCGGAAGGGCCGCACGAGGGGGGGTTACGCGGCGGATCCGCGCTCCAACTGTGGAGTTACATCGTCAAATGTTTACAGAACTCTTAGATTTTCCAGTACATCAATATTTTACAACCTGAAAAATTTTTCGAGACCAAAAAATTTCAACAGAAAACTGTCGTGCTTGAAATACGAGTTTTCGGGATTTTGTTCGATCGGAAACGTAAAACACATTACACCAAGCTAGACTATGTTAATGGCGAGGCTCTGATACCACTGTAAGTGCACGGCGGCGCCCCGGCCGTCAATCCGACGGCCAAACGCGGAAACGGTGGTAAACTTAAATTTTGCGGACTTTGCAAACCGGCACCACCCGCGCACAAAACTCCGGATCGTGACCATTAAACTAGTCTAGCTAACTACAAAGAGAAGGGGAAAAGATATACCGACGATCCAAGTCCTCCGGTCTTCATCTCCTCTCCGATCTCCTCGCGGGATCTCCGGTCGTCGCCTCCTCGCCGGAAGGGCACCACGTCGCCTGCATCTTTTACGGGCTCCCGCCTCTATACCGAGGCAACTCGGGCATGAAGCCGGCAACTCGACATGCTCAAGATGTGCTGTAGGAAATGTAGTGCTTTGTCTCTTTGGGGTTTGTTGCCTTTGGATGGAGGAATGGAGAATAGAAAAATGGTGCTTTCATTTTTCTAGCAAGAAAATGATATCATGGATGAAACTCTCAAGATGAAGCTCTCTTCTTCTTCTTCTCTCTCTCTTTTTCTCTCTTGAATAATAATAACCTCTCTTTCAAAAGAGAATGGTGGAGGAGGTAATATCAAAGCATGAAGGGAGGTGAGTGTAGGAGAAGAAGGAGGTGACCACAACCCAAGACAAGAAAACATACAACCATGCTTTACTATTCAACCCATACCCTCACTTTATCACAATCAAATCTCATAAAGCAAAAGCATGGTTGAAAAGAAATGAAAGCTATCATAATCAATCTTTTACAAGAAACCCCCTCCACAAAAGTTATTTGCACAATTGCAAATAACCCCCTCCATCGAAAAAGTCCGGCCGGGAAAGAACAAAGGAAAAACGGCCGGAACGGAATGCAAACTGGCAACTCCAGAAAACTGGTCCCGTAATAAATTACAGGAAAACCCCATACTGTGCATACACACTCGCATTTGTATTCCGACCGGATACAAATGCAAAGAGACAAAATCTACACTGTACTAAACTAGGACCGGCTTAAAACAAAGCCGGCTAGTAATATCCGTTCGATCCTGATCCGTGCAATACCGCACGTATCTGATCGAACCCTGCCATATACCTATACGGCTACTAGTACAAATTGTCCGATCCTGATCCGTGTAATACCGCACGTATCTGATCGGACCCTGCCATATCTCCATACGGCCTCTACAGCGTTTCGCCCGAAAGCTTGAGTAACTGAAAGTGTGGTGGACTCTAAAGACTCGTCAATACTATGGCTGTGGATTTAACCACTAGCACGTCAGAGGTATAAGCCAATACGTGACGGGCCACCAGTTATTGACTAAAAGGGACGTCGATGAGGAAGCTCACCCCGACACCCAACTGAGCCTGTCAGTGACAATATCCGTACAGTCCGGTCCGTTCGTCTATGAGTATCGCATGGCGGGCCTAGGGGGTTGGTAAAAGTCAGACCCCCAAAAGCGGTACAAGTCGTGTCGGAGTGTAGCCCAGAACACCCTGAGATACTACTGGAATACCTACCAGTAAATCTCCTGCCTTGGCCAAGGTCTTCGTGTAATGGCTCTCCTAGACACAGCGCGACCTCACCCCCAATACCGGGAGAGACGAACCCCTGAAGATACGCTCACTGCCTCCATGTGGCTCGGGACTGTACCCAACTAAAACCTGTTTGCACGACTCCTTTGAGCCGTGGTAGGGTAGTAATCAAAGTACAGTGGGAACTCACATGAGACAAATGACGATCCCCAGGTCGATGAACTAACCTGCACACATGTCACCAGGGAACTGCCATCTGACGTCTGGTATATGACCAACTAGCATGTTCCCGGCGAGTCCTGTCCGGTGTACTCATAACCCAATGAGCACCTGTATACATCTTAGGTGATCCAACTGACACCAGTGGCTTGTGAGACCGGCCACCGCCCCTCGTCGGGGTCTCGACTGTATACACTAGTCTACTCTGGAGAATCGATGCCCTGTCTCGAAACTCCCACGACTAGGGACCTATTAAGGATGTGCTTGTAGACTCCAGCTCTCACTTATATGATCGCCCTCATACTGCTGGCAGTCAAGCATGAATCCTAGGGCTCTATCAACGTGCAATAGCGACCTGTCAGGTCACCTAAAGCAGTACACGATGATAAAGGTAAACCAGATAGCGTACTATCATCTCGAGTAAGACTGTTCTACCGGGATAGGTCCTCCCTCAATCATTGCAATCACGTGCCTGTGATCCAATAATTGACTCAGAGGGCACTATCTCCAACATGGACCACATACATCGCTGTGTATGAGTCCTAAGAGCTCGCTCGCTCTTACTCCTTGTCCAGTAAATGGAGTCTTTGTCATCTTTCCTTTGAGACAAGATTGACAAGTGTCATAAGATTGATATTCGAACGAGTCCAAATATCCTTCTCTATGCAACTTAGTCAACCTTCTCTCATTGATGTGACCCAGTCTACAATGCCATAAGAAAGCTTTATTTAAATCTGGAGACTTTCTTTTTAGTGTGTTCTGGACATTGAAAATTTGGAGTTGGTTTAAAACATATATGCCGTTATTTAGAGTACCGGACCCAATCAAACCATGATTAAGGTGGATGTTGACAACATCTCTTACAAACGTGAAATCATAACCTTTATTTGATAACAAGGAAACTGATATGATATTACACGTTAAGCTGGGTACAAAATAACAGTTATGTAAAACCAAAATGTGTCCACTCGTCAATCCTAGGTGATAATCCCCGACGGACGCAGCTCCCACGCTAGCTCCGTTAGCAACCCTGAGGATCATATCACCTTCCTTCAGCACTCTACGGTTTCTCAGTGCCTGCAATGAATTGCAAATATGAGATCCTGATCCGGTATCCAATACCCAGGAAGTAGAGTTGATCGACAGACAATTCTCAATTACAAACACACCTGAAGTCGAAGCCACAGCTTGCTTCGGTTCCTGGTTCTTGGCGTTCCACGCCTTGCAATCCTTCTTCCAGTGCCCTTTCCTGTGACAATGGAAGCACTCATCCTGGCCAACTATCGGTACTGCTTTCTTTTTCTTTCCCTTCCCTCCCACCTTACTAACACCTCCTCTAGGTCTGGGTGCGGCCTTCTTCTTCCTTCCTTTGGCCCTAGCCTTGGACCCGGAAGAAGATGAACCGCCAACAAACATAGCGGGTGTTTCCCTTGCCTTCTGCAAGGTGCCCTCCGCACTCCTTAACATGTTCAGGAGTTCCGCAAGTTCAACTTCTTTTCCTTGAAGATTGAAGTTGAGGATAAACTGGGCGTAGGTGGGAGGAAGGGACTGGAGAACAAGGTCTGTATAGAGCTCATTATCCAAAGTCGTCCCAAGGTCTGCGAGCTCTTCTATATAGCCAATCATCTGTAGGACATGTTCACCTACCGATGACCCGACAGCCAACCTCGCTCGAAACAATTTCTTAGAGGTCTCGTATCTTGCTATACGAGATTGCTCTCCATAAAGTTCCTTTGTATGGAGAAATATGCCATCTAAGGACATATCCTCGTGCCTCCTCTGATGTTCATTGTTCATCGAGGCAAGCACGATGCACTTGGCTCTCGCGCAATCTAAATCCCAGGTTTTGCGGATTTCCTTATCCGCATTGCTGGATTTGGGACCAGGGACAGCAGGTGCCGTAGCGGTGAGGACGTACCCCAGTTTGTCATAGGTCAAAGCCATTTTGACATTCCGCAGCCAATCTTTATAGTTTGGCCCCGTCAGTATATTTTTCTCTAAAAGTAACTTAAGTCCAGTCATTTTCAGGGTCGCTGCAATTAGGAGAGAGAGAAGAAAACTCTTTAGCATGATGCTCTTGCAAGTTTAGAGTGGTTTTTAATTTATCTAAACTGGATGGCTCCCACTGTTTCTCGAATCCTTCCTCAAACCATAAAAGAAGAATTAGTCAAGACTATTCTCACCGTACAATACTTGCTTAACCGTTCAGCCAGGCTGGTGTCGGTACTTCGAGGGAGGTTTCCAACGCTTTCGCGAAGTTCCTTAATTAAATAACCTCTTTTCTCTGGGGGCGTAACCCCGCTGACACTTTTCTGGACACCTACTAGGTTTATAGCATTGATCGTTAAGTGACGAATATCCTGATAAGTATCAAATACTCACAGTAGGATCGGGATCCAAATATCATCGTCTGATAATGTTGTAGGAATGCTACCAACATTCATCAAACTCAAAATGGTATGCATCTCTTTGCAAATTTCAGTTTCTTTAGAAATTCCCGATATGGATTTTTGCCCCATGCTCTTATGATCTTGACTAAGGGCCAACAAATCATAAGTCACATGTCAAGTTCTGCCCATCATTATCCTGTTGATTTGAACCCATCCGTATACTCTTGACTAAGGGCCAAACAAAGTAATACGACTGTCCCAAACCAACTCATCTATCTATGCAACAAATGAATACCCCAGCAGCTACCAATCACTATGTCTTGACTAAGGGCCAAACAAACATAGCTTGAATACTACTGACCATTCATAAGAAATGACGGAGGGCTACGACTGGTTTTGGCGAAACCGTGAACGTAGTGAACTTGATATAACCGAAGGAACCTGATAGCTTTTTAAAAGGAGTGGTTAAATCTCCGCATTTAAAAATATCTGTTTTAAAAATAACCGAGTGGTTTCTTTTAAATTGTTCCAACGATTTAAACTTTGGTTTGTTTTACTTTGCATTATAGATAATGCGTCCCATCATTAACCTATCATTGCAGAAAACAACGAAAATACAACGTCCTCTTATGCCATCCGCATTCGCCACGGGGTCCCGTCATCACCCGTTAGGTTACTTAACTAACGACAGAGCGGGGGCTGGGCTAGCGCGGGTGTAAAACATAAGTGACGTCTAAATAACTACAATAAATATAGATATTTTACATTCGTCTGACGCAATGATATTCATTCCAGAACACAGATAAACAATATTGGATTTGCAAGCAATCTGTATTTCTTTTGAGCCTGCAAGAAAAGACAGATTACACAGTTGTGATGAATAGCCGTTACCCCACCCTCGACCCCTACGGGTACGGCAAACTACCCACCCGGCAGTCTGTGTACCCCACCTTGGGTCAGTCCTAGGAGCAAAAGCAATAAAATGAAATAATACAACGGTGGCTACAACCGCAACCTGGAAGTGCCCCGCAAAAATAATATTACAACAAATTACATTTACAACAAATGAATTAAACAATAACCCATTGCTAACCCCGGCTATACACCACAACAGTCCAATACAGTTTATATGCACAAACAGATATAACCATTTCAGAAATGTGCAACCCCCTGCCAACCGACATACTAGCAGTTGGGGGAGGTTTACGAACACATTAAACAATCACAGATATAATCCAATATGCAAATACTGTACAATTTCGATCGATTAAACAACATCAATATTGCTCCAAAATCTGCTCTGTTAAACAGTAACCTGAGCAAATATTAAATATTCCAGAAAACCCCAAATATCACAGGGGACCCACACATGAAAGATGAGTCCATGACTCGGCAACTCGGCCGCGGAAGCGCGGCGGATCGGTGGGATCCGCCGCCCTTCCGCGGCGCTTTAGCCGAGTCATGGGCTCGAATTTCTTGGGTGTTCTCCTGGACTCCTTTCTAGCTTTCTGAGCACACCTGAAAAATTTTTGGACTTCATTTTAAGTTCGACAGAAACTGAACAGATTTAGGGTTTTCCGGCTTCGTTTTTCCGTTCGAAATTCGTACAAATTTGCAATCAAGTTATTTATTGTTTAGCGAGGCTCTGATACCACTGTAAGTCGATGTAGTACACCCCAGTACTTATGGGGAGGCGGAATTTTCAAAAACGATCAAGTTTAAAGAACGAACATCGACTAACCGCTTAAATCGAAGCTAAACGATAACTAACCAAACATATAGTTGTTCTAAACTACTATGCTTAGGGATTATACCTATCGAAACTAGTCCTTCGTCTTTGTGTCCTCCTTTGTTCTCCTCGGCCTTCTCTAGGTAGTAGACGATCCACCCGAGAGCAAGACACCAAGCTACACCTCTAACTTGAGGTAACTAATCAACTTTGATTGCTAATCAAAGATGAAAGGATGATGTAGAGTGAAGGTAATGGATGTTTAAGTCTAACTAATCCTTTGATCTCAACACATGAGGATTAAGGATTAGTCTTCTTGAAGATGAGAGCTTGAGGAGAGAGAATGTGAATAATATTATGATATAAGTTTATGAGTATCATATCATATATGAAGCATTTTCTAATAATGAGAAAAGAATAAAGAGTGATGATAAATCATGCTTCATAAAATATCTAGTGGTGATTCATTAGCATGAGTCATTAAGCAATAAATGTGCATTAATGAAATGAATGAATCACCACCATGACTCATAACCTCATTCAATGAATATGACACATAACCCTCCTTAGTCACCATCTTCTAGAAGCTTCTCGAGCAATTACGAGAACGCCCCTCCGATCCGTAAAAATACGGAAAAACTTTAGACTGTATAAATCCAATAACCGGATACCAGTAACTGGCTTAAACCAAAGCCGACTGGTAAAAACTGTCCGAAAGTCGTACGCGCGTAAACGCACGTATGCGTCCGAACCCTTTGTCGCAAAACCATGCAACCTCTATATCGTTTCGCCTGGAGTAGGAAACTCTCTGTGTGGGACTCTAGAGACTCGACTACTACGCTGGCAGTGGGTTTAACCACAGACCACAAGCGGCACTAGCTATACGTAATGGTCCCCAGGTAGTTGTCGATAAGAAGGCCGATGAGAAAACCCATCCGAACTCCTACTGAGTCTGATGTGACAATCTCCATACAGTCCGGTCCGTTCGTCCAAGACTATCGCATATCGGGCCTAGGGGGCGGCAAGCGTCAGTCCCCTAATAGCGGTATAAGTCGTGTCGGAGGGAAGCCCATTACACCCTGAGAAACTACTGGAACCTACCAGCAAATCTCGCTTGCCCTGGCCAGGGACTTTGCGTAATGGCTCTCTGACACAGCACGATATCTACTCCCAATACCGGGAGGGACGAATCCTGTCTAACCGCCACTGCCTCCAAGTGCTCGGGACTGCACCCAACTGCTACCTGTTTGCACGACTCCTTTGAGCCGTGGTAGGGTAGCAATCTAAGAACAGTGGGACACACTCGAGGCGAAGTAGCAGTGTCAAGTCTGCGGACTACACTGTACTCATGTCACCTGGGAACTGTTCACTGACGACTGGTATCAAACCAACCAACAGTTCCCTGTGAGTCCTGTCCGGTGTACCCGTAACCTAACGAGCACCTGTATACTATCTCCAGTACGACGTACTGACGGATGTGGGACAGACCATCTCCCCAACTGGGATGAGAAGCGTACACACTAGTCTACTCCGGAGTATCGATGCTCTGTCTCGATAATCTAACGACCAGGGACCTGAATGAGGATGTGCTTGTAGACTACCCAGCCCCCACTAGTGTGACTGCCATCACAACGCTGGTAGACAAGCAAGATCCTAAGAGCTCTATCAATACGTACACTCACATATTAAGATAGAAAAACCAAGTAGCATACTACCATGTTTAGCAAGACTGTTATATACATGTGAATATCCCAAGCTTCCATTAAGTAATATACAAGCTAGTATGATACAGTAATGGCCTTCTAGGGCATAAACACTAACAGTTTCCAGTGCATACCCCAAATGGAAAAAGTCCAATACAACATTACTCATCAGGGAGCGTACTCACGGATGAGGAACCTGTGAGAAAATCAAGTTCTCAATACTATGATGGAATACCTAGCATAAATATCTACATCTTCGATCACCTGAAAAATCCTGATACTTCCAACGTATGGCTCTCTACTTTATTCTTATACCTATAAACTTCTCAAAATCTTTGGATCTTACATTATAACGAATGCGTGTCTAAAACCAGAGAACTTATAGGTAAACCTGAATGAAGTAAGAATACCAATCTCTTGTCCCGAAGGACACTAGACAACATACATTTTCACGTATAAGTCCCAAGAGTATACTAACTCAAATTCTTTGTTTTGTAAATTGAAAACTGTATCTTGGTTAAGAATGTCTTACACCGTTATTCAATGCACCTTACCTTATCCTCAACTGATAAAGGTAAATGTTTATAACACAATTTTCAAAATGTATATCTCACTTTATAAAATAAAGGTACATATATTTCATTTTAAAATTTAGTCTATAACAACGGTTATTCGAGACCAAATATTTGCCGTCAGGCAAAACCAAGCGATTTAATCCAATAATTTCAATTGCAACGAATTCCGATATTGAAGATCAAATCGCCCATTTCCCAATATTCTACTCCTACTCATCATCTGTGAGATTCAAATCCGGTAAATATATACCCTGGACTCAGAATTAATTGGGAAAACAATTCTCTTTTACAAATACATAGAAAATCTGAAACATGAAAATGTTTCATAGGGGGTGGCCAGGTATTCCTAGTAATGCCATTTCTATTATCCAGATTCATGACAGTAGTCGCAATTTCCTTTGCTCTCACTTCAATCCCTTTATATGTCTCTATATCTTACCTTCTGCACACCGTCCTTAGCTAATTGATTTTCTTCCTTCCCTACCTTTCGGCACTAGCCTAAGGTTTGGAAGAAGACTATCCAATAAGCGTAATAGGTGTACTCTCCTAATACAAGAAGCTCTCGCAACCTAAGAGAAGGTACAGGAAAGTGACAACCAAATAATCCTATTCAATTTCTCCAGAACCTGTGGCCATCCTTGACTGAAGTAACTTCTTTGAGTTTGTATGTAACTATACGATAGTCGTTCCAAACGATATGGATCATCGTAGTGATATGAAGTATTCTGAAGAAATGCAAAGGGTAAAGTAGGAGTAGCATGGATATGAGACTTTGTTGTGAATCATGACAATCCAAAGCCCAAGTGTGTAAGAAGGTTCAGTTAACTTGGTTCATGAGTTTTTAAGGTAAGTCATAGGTCGCTGTACCAGAGAGAGAAAAGAAACACTCAGTGTGCACTCTATCAAGAGTAGATTGGTTATCACTTTATCTAATCAGGATGGCTCCCAATGTTTCCTCGAATTTTCCTTCAAACCCTAAAAGGAGAAGTAGCCGGGATCATTTACACTTTATAAGTTCGCTAACCATTCAGCCATGCCAGTATTGGTACTCCGAGGGAGGTCCCCCGTGTTTTCACACGGACCCAATTAATAACCTCGTTTCTGTAGAGGCATAACCTCGTTAACACTTTCTAGACACCTAATAGGTTAGCTAATTATGAAATGAAAAATCTCCCGAGGAGTAATACATACTCATCAATGGGAATCGGGACCCAACTATCATCATGTGATAACCTGAAGGAATCCACTCAATTCACCACACTATAGAAGGTATGCGCATGCCAGACAAGTTTCCCATATATTTAAAACTCCCGATATGGTTTTTTCCCCTAGGACCCAAGGATCTTGATGCTTACCAACAAATCAAGGGTCCTAGTCAAGTTCAACCTGTCATTATCTTGATTGCATCGAACCCATCCGCACTAGCCCTTGACACTTGCCAACAAAGCATTGTGACTGCCCCGATTAATCACATATCCATGCAATAGATAAGTAGCACTCAACTACCATACACCATGCCTTGACGCTTACCAACAAACATAGCACGAATACTAGGCGCTACCTATTTGAAATGACGGAGGGCCACGGCTGGTTTTTGGTGAAAAACTTTAATGTAATGAACTTGATATCGTTGAAGGAACTCGAGTGGCTTTGAAATGGAGCGGTTTAAGCTCTGCTTTTTAAAACTAGTAACATAAACCTTTGCATAAGAGCGAACTCCCAGTGAAGGGATCAAGGCTCCTCCTTCATAGAATGAGGTGCGGGATATTCCTAACCGAATACCTCTATGCAAAGCAAAAGAATAGATCATGAGTTTTGAAGAAAACCGAGTAGTTTTAAAATTGGTACTGAAAACATTATTTAGGTTTATTTTCCTTGCATTATTCAGATAATGTGTTCCTATCATTTTTAAGTTTCCAAGCCACAGAAGAAACAACCAAAATAACATGCTTTTATATGCCACCCGCATTCGCCACGGGGCCCCTTCATGCACCATTAGGTTACTTAACTAACGGCAGAGCGGGGACAAGGCTAGCACGGATACAAAACATATAGAAGCATCTACTAAATATAATATATATATATATATATATATATATATATATATATATATATATATATATATATATATATATATATATATATCAACATCGCAAGCAGATAATAGTCATCATAGGCATGCGAACAACAATATGGAATAGCGGATAATTTAGGAGCCCCGCGTTTCATTTGAGCCGTAAATGAGACGCGACGTTCCACGGTCGTGTGGCTAGCCAGTGCTATGAAAAACCTAGACCCCTACGAGTATGGCAAGTTACCCGCCAATCCCGGAAGTGAGGCAACCCCAATCAACAAAGTGAATGGGTCACACAGCACTTCAAGGAATCCGGTAACTTGAGCACCCCTCCGTGGGTCAAGCTATACCCCATACGAGTGTGGCGAATAGCCCGCCAATTCTAGAGTAAGCCCCCCGGTCTCAACTCCATGAGATGCGGGCCCGTTGCCCTCTAGAACCCGGCTATTCGAGCACTCCTCCGTAGGGTAATACTAGAACAGAAAATAATACACACACACACACGCGCGCGCGCGCACACACACACACACACAAATGGTGACATCGACCTCAACCCGGCCGAGCCCAATAAAAAAATATACAAATTGGCAGAAACAGCAGTCCACATGTCGGACGCTCATCCCGCAATAATGAATATACAAATGAATCTGAATTATACATCTAATATTGCACACAAGGCTATTCATCACGACAATCCATCCAAAAGATCAGTGCAACACATAACATCAACAGAAATATCATGTTCATAAACCCGTCTGATTGTACATATAGCAACCAGTCGAATTATATCGCACTATGATATTCACGGTCGCAAAAACAAACAAATGTACTGAAAACCATGAATTTAAAATTTGGATCGATTAAAACTTTCCGTATTGGTCCCAAGTACAAACCAGTACTCAAACAAATCTGGACCAAAACCAAATATTCCAAAAATCACATTTTTATGAATTAGAGCACAAGAAAAAATTTAGGACACTGTGACCAAAATTAGACTGCGGATCCTCAGCCAAATAGCACATTTGGCGGCGGTTTAGCAGTCGAATTTTGGGCTTAGGTGCCCAAATTTTTTTTCTGTTTTGCCTGCACATAATTTTAATGCAATCTGAACAATTTTTTGAACAACTTTAAAATTCGAACAACAAGCAGTAGATTGGAAATACGAATCGGAAAAATTCCGTCGATCGAAACTCTAAATTAGTGCTAACAAGTGAGTTAAGGTTTATGGAATGGCTCTGGTACCATGTTGGGGTTCGGTGCCCACGCCGCGGAAGTCGTGGCCGAGGCAAAAGCGATAACAAAAATTTCACGCGAGCACCAAACATGCATAACCTAGGGTTTCGATCCATGCACCTAAACTAGCAAATTAAAACATACGAGGGTATGAAATTACAACCTTCGATGCGTGTCCACCCAATTGTGGAAGACCCCTCCAAGCTCGTAGCCACCGGGATCGCGCTTGAAAGTCGACCACCCTCGCCGAAGAAAATCCACCCGAGGGAAACCGGAAAAGCTCTGACCGAAGATCCAAACTTGCTAAGAATGGATGGTGGGTGATGTAGTAATTTTTCCACTAAACTTTTTCACTCATAACCCTTGCTCAAAATAGAGCAAGAAGAAGAAAGAGAAGAGGAGAAAAAATGGCTAAGTCTCACATGAAGCATGCTCACAAGAATAATAATGAACTAGAGAGCAAGTGTAGAATGAATGGCTTGGCTTTTTCTTACAACCATGGTTCAAAAAATAGTGCAGCCATAAATGATGTCCTACATATTAAAACCCTAAGCCATAACTCTCTATATGCACACCCATGCCTCATGCCACCTCATTTCCCATTTATTTTTCTAAATAGAAAAATAAATATGAGGTGTCCTTCTTTTAGAAGCATTCCCGTATAAATAAGGAATATTTCACCCGGTATACGTATCGCTACATATACGCGTATCCGTATGAAAAAACGGATAGCACCAATGGGAGAAAATGAATAGTGAAAAATAATACTAAAATATATATATCAATATATATATAAATTATTAATTCAAAACCTTATTTAATAATCCGGCTTAATCCTAAGCCGACTAGTATTATCAACCGTCCAATTAATCCCGTACACGTATTTAATCGGACCCTTGCACGTACCAACGTACGACTCCTACATCTATCGACTGAACCAGGAAAACCCTCTGTGTGGAACTCTAAAAACTCGACAATACGCTGGCAGTGGGTTTAACCACAAGCACGTTAGCGGCACTAGCTGTGCATAACGGCTACCTAGGTACTTTCCGAAAGGAGGGTTGACAATCAAGTATGTCCTTACTCTACTGAGCCTGAATGTGACAATCTCCATACGGTCCGGTATTTTCGTCAAAGAGTATAGCATATTGGGTTTAGGGGGTGGATAACGTCAGACCCTTACTAACCCGATAAGTCGTGTCTGAGTCAAGCTCATCACCAACAGAGATACTACTGATCAACTATCAGCAAATCCCATCCACCATGGCCACGGATTTCTAGTGATAGCCGACTGAACACAGCACGAAATCGACTCCTGATACTAAGATAGACGAATCCCTAACAATCGACCACTGCCTCCATGTGGCTTGGGACTGTACCCAACTAAAACCTTTTTGCATGAATCTTTTGAGCCGTGGTAGGGTAGTAATCAAAGTACAGTGGGAACTCACACGAGACGGATGACGATCTTAGGTCAAAGGACTAACATGTACCCATGCCACCTGAGAACTTCTGTCTGACGATAGATATAATACCATCTAGAATTTCTCGGCGAGTCCGTCCAGTGTACTCACCTCCAGTGAGCACCTGTATACCATCTTAGGTGACACAACACCAATGGCTTGTGAGACCGGCCACCACCCCTTTTTGGGGTCTAGAAACGTGTTAGTTATATGTATGCCCTAGAGGCCATTATTGTACATGTGATGCATATTATAGTGGATGCTTGGATATATAGAGAGAGGAATTTCTTGCTCGACATGATAGTATGCTATCTGGTTGCTATTTGTCTTAACATGTTGACTTGTATTGTGATACTGTTATGCTCTCATATGTTGATAAAGCCCTTATGATGTGTACTTGACTACCAGGACTATGATGGAGATCATACTAGTGGGGCCAAGGGTAGTCCACAAGTACATCCTATAATTATTCCTAGTCGAGGGTCTATCGAGACAGGGCATCGATACTCCAGAGTAGACTAGCTTATACGCATCTTGACCCATATGATGGGCGATGGATGATCCCACATCTATTGGTGTTTGACATTAAATATGGTATATGGGTGCTCAGTGGAGACTGGATACACTGAACGGACTCGCCGAGAACTCCTAGTTGGTATTATACCTATCGTCAGATAGCAGTTCTCTGGTGACACTGATACAGGTTAGTCTGTATTGTTGGAGATAGTGCCCTCAGAGTCAATTATTGGATCACAGGCACGTGATTGCAATGATTGAGGGAGGACCTGTCCCAGTAGGACAGTCTTACTCAGGATGATAATATGCTATCTGGTTTATCTTTATCACCGTGTACTGCTTTAGGTGACCTTACGAGTCGTTATTACACGTTGATAGAGCCCCTAGGATTCTTGCTTGACTACCAGCAGTATGAGGGCGATCATATACGTGAGAGCTGGAGTCTATAAGCACATCCTTAAAAGGTCCCTAGTCGTGGGAGTTTCGAGACAGGGCATCGATACTCCGGAGTAGACTAGTGTATACAGTCGAGACCCCGACGAGGGGCGGTGGCCGGTCTCACAAGCCACTGGTGTCAGTCGGTTCACCTAAGATGTATACAGGTGCTCATTAGGTTATGAGTACACCGGACATGACTCGCGGGGAACCTGCTAGTTGGTATTATACCTGACGTCAGATAGCAGTTCCCTGGTGACATGTGTACAGGTTAGTTCATCGACCTGAGATCGTCATTTGTCTCGTGTGAGTTCCCACTGTGCTTTGATTACTACCCTACCATGCTCAAAGGAGACGTGCAAACAGGTTTTAGTTGGGTACAGTCCCGAGCCACATGGAGGCAGTGAGCGGATCTGCAGGGGTTCGTCTCTCCCGGTATTGGGGGTGAGGTCGCGCTGTGTCTAGGAGAGCCAGAACATGAAAAGTCCTTGGCCAAGGCAGGAGATTTGCTGGTAGGTATTCCAGTAGTATCTCAGGGTGTTTTGGGCTACACTCCGACACGACTTGTACCGCTTTTGGGGGTCTGACTTTTACCAACCCCTAGGCCCACCATGCGATGCTCATAGACGAACGGACCAGACTGTACGGATATTGTCACTGACAGGCTCAGTAGGGTGTCAGGATGAGTTCTCTCATCGATGTCCCTTTTGGTCAATGGCTGGTGGCCCGTCACGTATGGCTAATACCTCTGACATGTTAGTGGTTAAATCCACAGCCATAGTATTGACGAGTCTTTAGAGTCCACCACACACAGTTACTCAGGTTTCGGGCGAAAAGCTGTAGAGGCCGTATGGAGATATGGCAGGGTTCGATCAGATACGTGCGGTATTGCACGGATCGTGATCGGACGGATTTTACTAGCCGGCTTTGGCTTAAGCCGGATCCTAGTATTACATAGTGTAGATATTGTCTCTTTGCATTTGTGTTCAGTGGGAATACAAATGCGGGCATGTATATGCAGTAGCGGGGTTTTCCTGTAATTTATTACGGGATCAGTTTTCTGAAGTTGCCAGTTTGCATTCCGTTCCGGCCGGTTTTCCTTTGTTCTTTCGCGGCTGGACTTTCCGATGGAGGGGGTTATTTGCAAGAGTACAAATAACTTATTGTGGAGGGGTTTCTTGCATATTTGTGGCTTCATGATTGTTATCTCATGATGAGATTCCTTTTGAATCAATCCTTTGCATTTATGAGATTAGAATGAGATTAGAAATGGTTTTGACCTTGGTGTGACTTTTTTCTCCTTTAATTTACATTCTCCTCTTGCTTTATTCTAGAGACATCATTCCCTCCACCATGATCACAAGTTTGAGGCCGGCCACTCTTTTGAGGGAGTGAGATGAGTGATTTCATTTTGGGTGAAGTGGGAAAATATCATCTCATTTCTAACTACCAGCAAAACACCAAAGTCATCTCCAAAGTTCATTATTCTTGATTCCTCCATCACCATGGCAACCTCAAACCCCAAAAGAGACAACCATTCTACACTTGTCTACAGCAAATCTTGGATGCGTCGGCTAGACAACTTCGCGCCCGAGTTGCCTCGGTCCAGAGGTGGGAGCCCGTAAAAGTATCCGGCTATGTGGTGCCCTTTCCGACGAGGAGGCGACGGACGGATATTCCGCGGGAGATCGGAGTGGAGACGAAGACCGAAGGACACGGATCGCTTGGTATAACTCTCTACCCGTATTTTAGTTTGCTAGTAGATAGGTTAATGGCCCGATCCGGGTTTAAAAGTGCGCGGTGGTGCCGGTTTGCTAGTTTGCAAAGCTTTTCGTTTCCGCGTTTCCGGCGTCGGATCGACGGCCGGGGCGCCGCCGCGGACTTACATTGGTATCAGAGCCACGCCATTAACCTACCTAGCTCGCTCTAGTATGTTTAAAGACTCGATCGAACAAAATCCCAAAAACCGTATTTTTCGTGCATGTGTTCTCTGTCGAATTTTTTTCAGCTCTAAAAATTTTTCAGGTTGTCTCAGAGACATAAGCATGAAAATATAAGCATTCTGGAAAATTTTGGTTAAGTGATGCTTTAGTACGGCCGCGGAAACGCGGCCAAACCCCTGGTTTGGCCGCGGTTCCGCGGTCGAAGAAAGTCAACGCGACACCAAAAGTTTCCAGTGGGCTTTTGTGTATAGAATAGGGGTTTTGGGATATTCTTTTTGGGCCCAGATTTTCTATGAGTGCTACAGTATTACTTGGGGCCCACTTGGGTAAATTTTGATCGATCGAAAAGTTTAAACATGTTAGTTCACAGTATTTACATTATATCTGCGACCGTGAATGTCATTTGATCAGTAAATCCTGTCTAACTGCTATAGCCCGGTTAGACGGATTTGCGAACGTGACATTCACGTTGATGTTCTGTGTTTTTCTGTGATATTGCGGATTGGTCGTGGGGGATAGCCTGGGTGCAATATTAGTACAGTTTTGTTTTATATGTACATTTGATATTGCGGGGCGAGCGTCCGACATGTGGACTGCCGTCACTGCTTGTTTGTATTATTCTTTTGGGGCACGACCAGGTCGAGGTCGATGTACCCGTTGTATGTATATTTTACTTTCTGTACCAGGATTACCCCGCGGAGGGGTGCACGGATAGCCGGGTTCTAGAGGGCAACAAGCCCGCATCTTATGGCATTGAGACGAAGGGGGCTTCACTCTAGAATTGGCGGGCTATTCGCCGCACTCGTAGGGGGTACAGGTTGACCGAGGAGGGGTGCCCAAGTTACCGGATTCCGTGAAGTGCTGGGTGGTCCATTCACGTTGCTGAAAGAGGCTGCCTCGCTTCAGGTTTTGGCGGGTAACTTGCCGCGCCCGTAGGGGTCTAGGATTTTCATTGCACATGCTATCCACACGACCAGGGGAACGTCGGGTTTCAGTAGCGGCTCTATGAAACCCGGGGATCCCAGATATCTGTATTATTCTGTGATGCTGTACATTTCTGTGATGTTGCATTTTATCATGCCTCGAGCGAAAATTATATATTATATATATACTAGTAGATGTTGTATATGTTTTGCATCCGCGCTAGTCCAGTCCCCGCTCTGTCGTTAGTTAAGTAACCTAACGGGTGATGACGGGACCCAGTGGCGAATGCGGATGGCATATACGTACATCATTATTTTCGTTCTTTTGTGGTGTGATCAATTGATGTGACTGCGTTGATTCGGATCAATGCAAGCTAAACAAACATATTCTGATGTTGTTGGAACACTTTTTCAAAAAGCTGTTATTGCAAGGGCGTTCTCTTTTGTTTTGCACAGTGGTATTCAGTTGGAATATCCTGCTCCTCAGTCGACGAGGCATGGGCCGAGATCCCTTCACCGGGAGTGACCCCTTGGACAGAAGTTTGCGTCGGGGCAATAACTTCATTATAGACGATTACTTTTTCTTTGCATCGTGGTATTCAGTTGGAATATCCTGCACCTCATTCTACGGGGAAAGAGCCGAGATCCCTTCACCGGGAGTGACCTCTTTAGCAAAGGTTTTCGTCACTATATTTTTCTAAAAAGCTATCAGTTCCTTCAACGATATCAAGTTCATTACGTTAAAGGTTTTCGCCAGAAACCATTCGTAGCCCTCCGTCGTTTCATATGGGTAGTCAATAGTATTCAAGCTGTGTTTGTTGGCCATAGTCAAGGCACAGTGTTTGGTAGCTATTGGGTATTCATATGCTGCATAGATAGATGCGTTGGTTTGGGACAGTCGTATAGCCTTGTTGGCCCTAGTCAAGGGCTTGTACGAGTGGGTTCAAATCAACCTGGACAATGACGGGTAGAACTTGACATGTGACTTATGATTTGTTGGCCTCAGTCAAGGTCATAAGAGCATGGGGCAAAAAATCCACATCGGGAGTTTCAAAAGAACTGAAACTTGCCAGATATGCGCATACCTTCTAGAGTGTGATAACGTGAGCGGATTCCGTCACGTTATCATGCGATGATGTTGGATCCCGATTCCCACTGATGAGTTGGTTTACTCCTCGGGTGATCCCGGCTAATTCTTCTTTCAGGTTTGGGGAAGAATTTGACGTTACAGTGGGAGGTTTCCAGATTAGATAAAGTGATAACCATTCTGATCTAGGTTAGAGTGCACGCTGAGTGTTTCTTTTCTCTCTCTCTTTGGCAGCGACCATTGACCCGACCCTAGACTATGACTCAGTGACCAAGTTGACCGAACCTTCTTAACACTGGCTTTTGGATTGTCAGAGTTGCAAACCTCATTGCCACTCCTACTTTTACCCTTTTCTCCAGGACACCCCATATTACTACGAACGTCCACTTCCATTGGACAAAACCATCGTATGGTTATATACGAACTCGAAGGAATTTATTCGAGGATGGTTTCCGGTTCTGGAGAAAACGAATAGGATTATTCAGTTGTCTTTTCCTTTTACCTTCTCTCAGGTTATGAGTACTCCTTGGCTTAGGAGATAGTACACCTATTACGCAAATTGGATAGTCTCCTTCCAAACCATAGGCAGGTGCCGACCGGTAGGGAATGAAGAAAACCAATTAGCCTAAACGGTGTACAGAAGGTATTAAGTTAAGACAAAGAAAGGGATTAGTAAGAGGGCAAAGTAAATTGCGACTTCTATTCACGACCAAACCAAGTATTTCTTCGCCAATCCTAAATCACCTTTGTATTTCTCCAGGACACTCCGTATCACTACGAAGATCCCAGTTTATTGGATAATCCATCGTATGGTTATATACGAACTCGAAAGGAACTTGTTCCAGTTCGGGGATGGATCCTAGTTCAGGAGAAATAGGAATAAGGTTTATTCGGTTGTCTTTTATCTTCACCTTCTCTCGCATTGCGAGTGCTCCTAGGATTAGGACAGTACACCCATTATGCTTATTGGATAGTCTTCTTCCAAACCATAGGCTGGTGCCGAACGGTAGGGAAGGAAGAAAACCATTTGGCCTAAAGGGGTCTACAGAAGGTAATGACTAAAGACATATAAAGGGATTTAGAGAGATGGCAAAGAATTATACGGTTACAGTTGTGAATCTGGATAATGGAAGAGGCATTACTAGGAATACCAGGATACCCCATCGAAATATTTCAATGTTTCTGTTTCACTGTGTACTGTTAAAAGAGAACTGATTTCCCAATTAGACACTTGCTCCAGGGTATGTATTTACCAGGTTGGATTCTCACATCTGTATGGTTTTACAGATGATGAGTGGGAGTAAGTTATTGGGAATTGGGTGATCATCCTCATTATATCGGGATTCGTTGTAATTGGTGATATTTGAGGAAGTCACCTGGGCTGTTTGCCGGTCGGCAAATATTTGGTTTTGAATATCCGTTGTTGTGCACCAATTTCAAATTGATATATCTGTACGTCTATTTTTATAGAGTGAGACATACCTTTTTGAAATTATGTCTATGAAATTTACCTATACCAGTGGATGGTTAAGTAAGGAGCATTGAACAGCGGTGTAATTCTTCTTAACCATAAGTACAGTTTTCAACCTACGACACACAGTGAATGAGTCATTTGACTCAAGGGACTTGTACAGAGTATTGTATATTGTCCAGTGTCCATTAGGACAGAGGGGTTGGTCCTCGTACTATATTCTGTTTACTTATGACTTCTCTAGTTCTTAGACATGTGTTTCGTAGAAACACAGGGTCTAAGTTTTGAGGAGTTATAGGTATATGAATAAAGTAGAGAGCCAGGTATTGCAAGTATCGGGATTCTTCAAGGTGATCGAAGATGTAGATACTTGTGTATGGTATTCAGTTGATAGTAATGATTAAGAGAACTAGCTTCACTTTCAGGTTACTCATAATTGGAAGTACTCCTAAGTTGAGTAACGCTGATCGGCCTCCTTCCATTTAGTTGACATGCACTGGTGACAGCTGCATGATTTGAATCTGGTTCAATTAAATCAGTGCCTCTGTTTCTATATTGGATATAGAACAGTTCATATCTTGACATTGTTATGATACGGGGAGTTGTCCGGCTTATGCTTAAAACCAGACTCCGGGTAACTCAAGGCACGTTTCTGTAATGGCTGTTTGTGGGTTGACCCGGGCTATGACGAGGGTTGACTTTCTACCATCTGGAAGATCAATAGTGATATTGTTCTTGACTCGCCACAGTTTTAATTAAAAATGGATTTTTTCAGAAAACAGTAGTGGGAGTATGGTAGAACTGGAAGTGATTCCAGAACCACAAACGATTACTGAAGATTTGATAAGAACCTAAAGATTCAATCTGGTTTGACATTCCATTGGCCACTCCGCAGATAAAGTGGGTAACCTCAGGCACCCGAGAGGTACTTCGGTATGCTCAAGGACGGTGGCAGGGAGGTTCTTGTTTACCCAAACTTGCCATTGCTGTTGTTCCAGACTGTGAGACCCGGCAGGAGGATGAGTATAGCATCGTTCTAAACTAGCTTTAGAAGTGTACGTCTATATGACTCTGCCAGAGGGTTGTCGTGGTAAGTGGGAGCAGCGGAAGCATGGTGGACAAGTGGCTTATGTCTATTTATAGACTAAAGCAGATATAGCGGAGATAGATCATCAATTTCTGATATGACAGTCATAGGTTTGACTTCATCAGAATAGGGGATGGATCTGTTAAGAAGGTAGTAGGGTGTGATGTCCTGGTATTTGATGACATACACAGAGTAGGAAGTGATATTCCTATACTACGATCGGTTATACTTTGGTCGTCACACAGTGGTTTCTCCACATAGGACTTGGATATTATATCAGACATTCTGGTTACTAGATCTATGGTTTTAGATCTAGATTTGGGTGGTTTCCCAATTTGGGTACTTTGACCGCATTCTAAGAGTATTTAGAATGGACGACTCCTGGCATGGTAGTATACCTGCAGGTGATGGAGTCACCCTCTCTAAAGGTGTCTTACAGACTAAAGGGGAGAGGGATGCGCATGATTGGCAGATCATTTGCTTAGGCAATTGAGTCAATCATGAGATGTCAAGTACCATACCAGATGTTGTTCTTGCAGTAGGTGCAATAAGTTGATATTCATCCAATCTTGGAGAAACAATCGGAAGCAGTTTTAGAATATAAGTTGATGTTCTAGGGAATTGATAACGGCAGTCTCCTTCGGGAGACAGTTATCATTTCAGGCTTCCAAGGTGACCTGGATGACAGAGAGGTTGTCAGAGTTATAGTTTTCCTTCTGACGAGGGGCAGTATTTTGGACAGGTGGTCCAGGTGGATACTGAGGGAAGGATGTCGCAGGATACTGATTAAGTTCAGTTGACGATAGAGTCTAAGAAGTTTGGATTTGGAGTTCACTTATGAGCTAGGTCCCATCAGATATCCAGACACATTCTAAGACAGGTATTGCTCATTTCGGGAGATGGCTTTCTCCGCGAACTTGAGATAGAGAGAGACATAGAAAGAAACACCAGAGCGGATCCACTCACTAAGGCTATTCCTCGAACGCAATAGTTTCGCAAACGAGCTTTGTGAGACTGACTAGTAGAGGAGTTGGGTGTTCGGTATCACACGGGCTGTGAGTATGCGACATCGCAATAATTAGCCTTGAGTGCAAGTGGGAGATTGTTGGAGATAGTACCCTCAGAGTCAATTATTGGATCACAGGCACGTGATTGCAATGATTGAGGGAGGACCTGTCCCAGTAGGACAGTCTTACTCAGGATGATAGTATGCTATCTGGTTTATCTTTATCATCGTGTACTGCTTTAGGTGACCTTACGAGTCGCTATTACACGTTGATAGAGCCCCTAGGATTCTTGCTTGACTACCAGCAGTATGAGGGCGATCATATACGTGAGAGCTGGAGTCTATAAGCACATCCTTAAAAGGTCCCTAGTCGTGAGAGTTTCGAGACAGGGCATCGATACTCCGGAGTAGACTAGTGTATACAGTCGAGACCCCGACGAGGGGCGGTGGCCGGTCTCACAAGCCACTGGTGTCAGTTGGTTCACCTAAGATGTATACAGGTGCTCATTGGGTTATGAGTACACCGGACAGGACTCGCCGGGAACCTGCTAGTTGGTATTATACCTGACGTCAGATAGCAGTTCCCTGGTGACATGTGTACAGGTTAGTTCATCGATCTGAGATCGTCATTTGTCTCGTGTGAGTTCCCACTGTGCTTTGATTACTACCCTACCACGCTCAAAGGAGACGTGCAAACAGGTTTTAGTTGGGTACAGTCCCGAGCCACATGGAGGCAGTGAGCGGATCTGCAGGGGTTCGTCTCTCCCGGTATTGGGGGTGAGGTCGCGCTGTGTCTAGGAGAGCCAGAACATGAAAAGTCCTTGACCAAGGCAGGAGATTTGCTGGTAGGTATTCCAGTAGTATCTCTGGGTGTTCTGGGCTACACTCCGACACGACTTGTACCGCTTTTGGGGGTCTGACTTTTACCAACCCCCTAGGCCCGTGATCGCACGCTTTTGGCGTGTCGGATGTTCAAAGTTCTAAAGTATAACCGCGATCAGGACGGTGTCGCTATGCAGCTAGCCGGTTGAGCACGGGTCGATCCACAGGGAGATGGTTGTATTTCCGTTCTTGTTTTAGATGGGTCAATAAAGAATTTGTATGAGTTTGTTCAATCTAACCTATGTGTATTATTTGCAAGTATAAAGTTATTAAGAAAAGATACGAAAGTGTAAGCTAAGGAAATCCGTACTCAAAACCTTTGAGCCGAGTCTTAACCAATTGATGCTAGAGCAATCGGCAACAACGTGGATTAGGGGATTTAAGCGCGGTATTCATGGAATCCGGCTTATTTACCCTTGTCCTTCCGTTCTTGTCTCTTGCTTTCGCCTCCGGCCAAACCGAACGCAACCGGTCACGGTTAGGAATCACCGTTACCTTGGTAGGGTAGGGTGCCTAACGGAGCGCTTGCGTATCGTTTGGGCGGAGTTCAATGGAAAATAACGGGAAAAGGAAATGAGCAAGGAGATATTAACTTACAATACCGTATTTATTCTTAACAACGGTAATTACATTCATTCACAAAAAGAACCAAAAAAGAGAGAACAAAAAGAACAAAGAAAAGAAAAGATTACAAGCAAGTAATTAAAGTGCATGGTAATAAATTGTAAGTAATTAAAGACAAGAATGAAAAATGCAAGAAAGTAATTACAAGAACCATAGAACTCAAAACAAGCATGGGATCAATAGCCAACCCTTAAACTTGCAAGCTCAATCAAGAGGTTGCAAGATCAAGAGAAGGGTAAAGAACTCATGTGAAATGAAGCACTAAAGAGAGAACAAAATGATACAACCCCTTGAGACCAATGACCAAAGCTTAAACTTGCAAGCTCACTTAAGAGGTTGCAAGATCGAGTTAAGGTAGAGAGCTCAACGGGGAAGCTAAGCAAAAAGAATAATACAAAAACCCTCATCTTCATTTCATCATCCACTCAAAAAGCTCTCACTACAATTTTCATGGAGGAAAGAATGAAGAAGAAGAAGAAGACTAAAACCTAACAAAAAGAGGCTAAAGAATTTTTCACTAAGATGGACCCTTTGCTTGGCTCAGATCCGGGGTATTTATAGGCTGTGTGCTGAAACCCTAGGGCCAAATTTTGACCCCATATGAAATGCCAAAACTGCCCCCAAAGATTGACAGAGAGAGGAGCCCACATGGCCGCGGAACCGCGGCCTAGACCCCCTTTTGGCCGCGGTTCCGCGGCCCTATGGTGGAGTTGGGTTGTGCTCTTTTGTGGGGTTCCCTGGTTCCCTATTTCCTCGTGTTTGAAAACTTTAAACTGCACAAAATCTTCCAGAATATCTTCAGAATTCTTAGTCCAAGATTGCTTTCTTTTCTTTACTTTGACTTCTATCTCCCTCGAGCTCCGCGCACCCATTGATTCTTGTGCAGCCCCCTCGTGCTCTGTGCTTGTCCGAGACACGAATGACCACTGTCATATGTCTTGTCTCTGGAACTGGTACTCTGCACTGGACGGATATGGATGACCGGAACCCGGCTTTTATCTGCTGTGACAGATGTTCTGTATTTGGTGTAACTGTGGAGATTTTATCTTGATTTGCAATATTTGTACTGGAAACCTGTAATCTGTAAATATGTAACAAACACGGATTAAAAGCACCTACCTATAAACACACGAGCATAAGAATGGGCGGTATAAAATGCAGTATTCTGCTATGAACAAATACCCCCAAACTTAACTTTTGCTCGTCCCGAGCAAAAACCAATTATTCACAAAAAAGTCCTAACCGCACTTTCGCAGGGAAGGCGATTGCACTGAGCGCGTGCAACAAGCCGTTAACCCTCTAGGTGTCCCTAGTAGGAGGAGTGTTGTCTCCTGAGGGTTTTCAGCGGATTACACCCACAAAATCCCGTCAAATTAGTGTCATAAGTTAACAATGATTCTACTCCTACAGTTTAGTATTTACATTAGAAATTCTATCATCCTAAGTTAGAAATATCCAACCCTTATTTTACACACCTCCTATCTATTTAACCTTAGGTCCTATACGTTCCAAAAAAGTTTAGAAAGATGTTGGTTCTCCTGAGTTTTCCTTCTAAAGTGCGGCCTCAAATCAGGGATTTTTATCAACTTTACAGAAAACACAAATCTTATTCTTTATTTCTATCTTTTATCCAAACATCGATTGTATACCCCTACGTGTGTGTGTATTTGCACCCCTACACTCAAGAATTCAATTCAAGCTATAATACCCTTGCCCTAATACCTAATACTACTTCTTTTCATTAAGGATGGACGGATTTGCTCACACACCTTTCATGCGACTATTAATGCTTCTTGAGGCACTAACGGCCGATTACTGAATGTGTGAACTTTAAAGCGTAAATAGCAGTTTCCAGGTCTTGACTTTATTCTAATTTTCTTTTTTTTTCTTTTTCTTTTTCAAGACCGGATATATTTTTCAACATGCTCTTTTGGTGTTTAGCTTTAAATACCGTTTTTTCTTTCATACTAGGCTTTCAGGCAAGAGTATTTCTAGGTATTCTCTACTATCCCAAGTTTCAAGGTGCGTGTAAGTGCAGTTTGTAGGGTATATACTTTCTAAATTTGAACTCAAGGAAAGAAATTATTTTTCAGACTTATCCTTCATTAAAGCTTCAATACTTTCCCTTCATCTTGACTTAACTCAAGAACTGAGCTCAAGATTACCTATTTCTCAAAAAATCTGTAAGAACTTATACTTACCGAAGTTAGACAGAATGAGGGTTATTTTTAGGATGTTCAATTCCTAAGCCTAGAATTTAGTTATTTCTAACATATCAACTAAACATTCAGAATTAAAAATTAAAGTTACCCTATTAGCTAACTTGACGACAAAGTTTTTATATTTTTGGAAAATTTACGATTTTTGTGGGTTTTTTAATAAGGTATGCAAATGCAAAATATACAAATGAATGCGAAGCAAGAAAGCTTACCGAGCACACCCCCAAACTTAAACTTGACAGTGCCCTCACTGTCAGGCTATACCAAGAGGGTCAAAATTGTCGGCGCTTCCTAAAAACAAATTATATACAAAACAAAAAGGAAAACAAAAATAAAATAAAATATATATATATATATATATACAAAAAAATGCCCCCCCAAACTTAAGTAAAACAGTGTTTCCACTGTTAAGCGTTGAAGTTCAGGATTAGGGGGGAAAGAACAGTATCAAGCTATACAGGCCTTACACATGCCAAAAGTTAGTACCAACCATTCAAAGATCTTATCGTGATAAAGCAGTGGCTGGTGAAAGAAGGTGAAGAGGAAAGAAATGGAGAATACGCGAGACCGTATGCGGAGAGAAGCGGGATACGGTCTCGGTATATAAGAGGAAGAAGAATGGCGGAAGGGAAAAAGAAGTGGAATACGAACTTGAGGGTGCAAATGGAGTAAATAGATTAGCACAATTTGTGATGACCGATGTGTGAAAAGCGATTGTGCTAATATATTTACCCGTCGAGAAATGGGGTCAAATCCTTCAAGATTCGTAAGAAACCATGGGTACGCCGAACTTGGTAAACCAGACATATGAAATGAGAGCGAGACGGGTTCTTGCTGTTAGTGTATATGCCCTAGAGGCCATTACTGTATCATACTGGTTTGTATATTACTTAATGGAAGCTTGGGATATTCACAGTTGTATATACAATCTTGCTCGAAATGGTAGTATGCTACTTGGTTTGTCTCTGCTTTAATATGTGCGTGTGTTTCTTTTAGCATATTGCTGTTATACATATTAGTAGAGCCCTTAGGATCTTTGCTTGATTACCAGCGTTGTGATGGCGCTCACACTCGTGGGAGCTGGGTGATCTATAAGCACATCCTTATACAGGTCCCTAGTCGTTGGACTATCGAGACAGGACATCGATACTCCGGAGTAGACTAGCGTATGCGCTTCTCATCCCAGTATGGGAGACGGTCTGTCCCACAGCCGTCAGTATGTCGTACTTGAGATAGTATGCGGGTGCTCGTTAGGTTACGAGTACACTGGACAGGACTCGTCGGGAACTGTTGGTTGGTATTATACCTATCGTCAGTTATCAGTTCCCAGGTGACATGAGTACAGCTTAGTCCGTTGACTTGACACTGTCACTTCGCCTCGAGTGTGTTCCCACTGCACTTTGATTACTACCCTACCACGGCTCAAAGGAGTCGTGCAAACAGGTAGTTTTTGGGTGCAGTCCCGAAGCACTTGGAGGCAGTGACAGTTAGACAGGATTCGTCTCTCCCGGTATTGGGGGTTGACATCGCGCTGTGTCCAGGAGAGCCATTACACGAGTAGTCCCTGGCCAGGGCAAGCGAGATATACTGGTAGGTTTCCAGTGTTATCTCAGGGTGTTCTGGGCTACACTCCGACACGACTTGTACCGCTATTAGGGGACTGACGTTCACCGCCCCCTAGGCCCGCCATGCGATGTATCAGACGAACAGACCGGACTGTACGGAGACTGTCAAATACAGGCTCAGTAGGAGTTCAGATGGGGTTCACCTCGTCAGTCTTCTTATCGACATCTACCTGGGGACCGTTACGTACAGCTAGTGCCGCTTGCGGTCTGTGGTTAAACCCACTGCCAGCGTAGTGTCGAGTCTTTAGAGTCCCACACAGAGAGCTATTCGCCTTTAGGCAAAATGAGTAGAGGTCGCATGGTTTTGCGACAGGGTTCGGTCACATCCGCGCACTTGTGCACGTTTGCTGTCCGGACAGTTTATACTAGCGGGCTTTGGTTTAAGCCGGATCCTAGTATATGATTTGGGATTGGTTTTTCTCATTGTATTCGTGTTCCTCGGATCACGAATGCGGGTGCGTATGCACAGTTGCTTGAGACAGAGGGAGAGGACCTTGATTAGGGTTAATGACTATTGTCATTTTATTAACCCTAATGCTTATGTGTGTATTATAGTTAATTGATATTAGTTTAATAATTGTGCATGGTTATGGTTGTTGACCTTTTGACCTTATTGACTTGTTGACCTAGGTTGACACTTTGACCATCATCATTTCATTTGGAAGATGCTCTTTGATCCTTGCAATTTGCATTAAAAATGAAATGATAATGGTCAGTCATGATTAACCATGACAATTATCTAGCTAATTATCTAATTAAAATAATATACACATATAAGTGAGAATGGTTCATATTATTCTCATTCTATCATTCCTTTTCTCTCTCTTGTTCTTCCTCTCCTTCAAGCTCTCCCCTCTCATGTGTTGAGAAACACTTGAGCTTGAGAAAAACCCTCTCTTGATCATCTCTACTCTCATCTAGGGTTCAAGGATTAGCACTTCTTGCACCCTAGTTACTTCTAGCTTGGAGTTGAAGCCAAAGGTTGAGGCTTTCGGGTGGATCTTTCTTCGACGTGAGAAGACGACCAAGGTGACCTCCTTCCACCACTCCAAGGAGCAAGGAGAGAAGGACATAAAGCCCAAGGTATAATCTTTCAAGCACTTAGCTAGTTTCTAGTTAGCTTTAGCAAGTTTTTGTTTAGCAAAGATCCTTTAAAGTCTAGTCCATGTTGCCTAAGCTCATAAAAATCCGATTTTTATTCCGTTTTCCGCCTCTCCGTAAGTACCGGGGTGGGCGACGTGGACTTACACTTGCAAGGTCAGAACGATGGAAAGGATGGAGGGAAGTGGTTGAGGAAGGTTATCGGTTAAAGGTTCAGGAGGGTGTACACAGTCAGTGGAAGGGATAGGATGAATTGGAAAATCCGACTCATCAATTATAACTGGTTCATCCTCAAAACTATCCTCAGAATTCTCCTCAAAGTTAAGCTCATCCATGCCTTTATCATCAATATCAAGACGCATATGAAGTTCGGGAAAAACATTTAATGACTCGGGATGATGATTTGAAGAGACAAACTCAGCCAAATCTATAGGTTCATCATCCAAAATATTCCCAGCGTCAATATCCTTAATCAAGTGAAAGTCAATTTTCTCAGACACCTCAACCAAAGCATGGATAGTAATCAATTCAGGTTCTAGAGTGGAGGTGTAGAGGTCAAAAGGATTGGGTACGGTTTTACTTGGAAGGGACCCTTCACAATCGGGCAAATCAAACACCACAAAGTCGCACAACTCATTAATCATTCTATCTTCAATTGATAAATCATGTGGGACACTCGATAGACTTTCAAAACAAGAGTTGTGGGATTCAATTTGGGACGGGTAGGTTTGATTTGGAAGGGGGTACATCTCACTCTCTCCACTCAAAGTCACAGCCTGTCCTACCGCCTCTTCATACATTGGAAATTTGGAGCTAGCTGGAAACTAGCTACCGGGTCAGTAGGTTGTATGAGAGCGGCCAATAACGCATTCAAATCCATCATCTGTTGGCTTGACGCTACCCTAAAGCCTTCCAACGACTGTTCCAGACTAGACATGGGTTGTGAAGGGGTTTCAGTAAAAGATTCAATGTTGTTTGGATACTGAAAACTCCCAAATGGCGGTTTTGAAGCAATGTCTAGGGAAGGTGCAAAAGTAGGATAGGATTGGTAGGAATTGAAAGGGTGGACAGGAGCAGGATCAACATTTGGATAGGAAGGTGAATGGAATTGTTGATCCCAAGAATTTGAAGTAGTGAAAGGAGTGAAAGATCGGCTACGGGATTGCTCAATACGTTCAGCGATGGACAAAGGACGACTTGCAAAAGGGGTATCAACATAAGCGGGTGCGGGAGGTTGAAAAGGTTGATACAAAGTGGAATGAGGAGTGCAAGTGTTTGTCCTAGCCACTGCTATGCGATCTTTCAGTGAAACTTTGGGCATGGAGGGGTCGTTCGATGTTCGGCCAAAGAAAGAACCGTAAGAAGTAATGTCTGGTTGTGGGTACCAAAGTTCGGCAAGAGTTTTTCGAGGTGGGGTACCCATGATATGAAAAGAGAAAGAAAGAAAGGAAGAGAAATGGAGGGGAAAAAGAATGTGATTTTTCTTTATAGTTATATATCAACAAAAAGAATGAAGTATACACAAAAAGAATATGGACAAAAACAATCACGACACAAAAATACCACACACCTAATCGTTCTAGGGTTCACCTAGGTCAACTAGACCTGCTCCAGAACTTGATTGCCGAAGTAAAACTGTGTCGAGAAACGGGCTCAAGATATACTGATCACGAGGCCAGGTAAGTGCAGAGATAAGGGGAGGTTTTCCAACGCTTTCGCGAAGTTCCTTAATTAAATAACCTTTTCTCTTTTGGCGGTTTCGCCGTTAACACTTTCCTAGACACCCCGTAAACAATATACCGTTAAGCGAGATTCTAAACACAGTTAACTTCTCCTAGTGAGCGCGAAGTCCTTAAGGCTCAAAGTCTAGTTTCTTTTAAATTTTGTGCGGGTAAACGTTATGCTCAAGTTCGTGATTTGTGGGCCACGGAAAAGGTGATGAAATCCTTTACCGTATATTGTGGGGTTCGCTTGCCCTTAAGTCCGTATTAATGTATGCAATGCGCAATTCAATAAAAATTCTATAAAGAATCAAACAATCGTTTTTTAGTTTAAGCGCGGCACTGCAACAAATACGGGTTAGTCAATTTTTAGCGTTTGCTAGCGAACTTGCAAAGAATCCTGCAAAGAATAGTATATTGGATGCGTCGGATTTGAGAAGAAGGTGTTAGTAAAGTACGTACCGTTAAGATTTTGGGTTAGGAAACCCCCGTTGAATCAAATCCGGTAAGCTTGAAAAGTTCGCTTGCGCGGGTCAAACTACCCGGATCTTTGGCACTGTACTTTGCAATCACCTTAGCTTTGAACGTACACTTTGCTCCCCACAATCGCAGTTTGCAAATCCGCAAAAATCTGCACTCTTGCCCACAAAAATGATCAAAAATAACTGTTCATATCAGATTTTTGCATTTTCATACCGCCCAATTTTTGTCACATTGCATATCGGTAGATACTCTTGAGCCGTGTTTGCTAGTCAATTGCAGGATACAGGTTCTCGGTTCTAAAACGGTGAAATTCATGGAAAACACAACAAAATCCGGGTTCCTGCCAACCACTGAGAAAACACGGTCTCCGCTCGTCATCCGTATGTTGCCAGATACCAGTTTAGGAAGACAAAATGTCAAATCAATGTCACCTTCATGCACAAGGCTCAATGGCAACAACAAGTTCCAAGAAATCTACGCGGAGCTCAAGAAAATCTTGACAAAAGTCCACCTTTCCCTCAACAGAAATTCTGGAAGAAATGTGGAAGTACTTCCAGAAAATACATATACCAGAATAGAGGGGACATCAAACCAGGAAAGCCCAAAAAATACGAGAGCCCAACTCCTCCAATAGGCCGCGGATCCGCGGCCAATATGGGGTATAGGCCGCGGATCCGCGGCAGTATAGTGGCGGCAGACAAACATTTTTTAGGGGTATTCTGGTCTTTTTGTTTGTGTTCTGGTGGTTGCCCTAGGTTTTCATTTTTTGGCCTATAAATAGCCCAGAACTTTGTGAAGGAAAGGGTCCATTCTTGTATTTTCATTTTGCTAAGTTTAGTGTGTTTTTTCTTCCTCTTCTCACCTCTTCTCCATTAAACTTGTAGTGAGCTTGTGAGTGAAGAGTGATGAATAAAGAAGATCATTTTATTATCATGCTTGTCTTACTTTTGTTATAATTGTTGTAACTTTAATTCGTTAAGTAGTTGTTGTTATTCTTGTTGTTTCTTTCTTCTCTCTTTCTCTTTATTCTTACATACGACAATGATGCTTACGCTTGATCCTCGCCAAGGTGAGGTCACAAATAGCTAGTCGTATTCTTCTAATCTCTTTCTTTCTATCTTCCTCTTTTGTTTTGTTTTATTTTTCCGTATCATGATGTGTGAGTAGTTCATTCTTGTTAGGGTAGGATAAGGGAAGTTTGAGAGAAGGAAATCTCTCTCACTCTTTCCTTGCCCAACAGCTTAAATCGACTCCCGTTAATTGAACCACAATCCGCTCCTTACGGCACCCTATCCTACATGATAGCGGTGATTCCGTAGTGAGACCGGTTGTGGTTGAATTAACTGGAGGTTATGGCTAAGAGCCAAGAACGGACGGACAAGCACCAAAAGGAAGGACTTATGCGTTGGAAAGCCTAGCTTATACTTGCAAGTTCCTTCCTAGTCGTGCTAATCCCCGTTGTTACCGATTACCGTAACACCGATATTAAGAGGGGCAACGAAAGATGTGGAGACTCCTAACTCAAACTAACCTAATCCTAACCCTAACAAGCTCGCTTTAAATATCAACTCAACACTTAGACAATCACAAACAAAATCTGAACAACCGGACTTAACTCATTAAAACACATTGAAAAAGACTCCCATCTCCCTGCGGACGACCCGTACTCAACCGGCTAGCTACAAGCGAAATCGTCTTGATTGCGGTATTTAAAACTAAACTTGAACACGCACATACTCTATCAATCAAATGGCGCCGTTTCCGGGGAGATGGTAGTTTATTTCCTTGTGTAATTTCGGGTTAACTTGTGAATATAACCAAAAAACAATACAAAAAAATATACATTGTAAAAAAAAAAACCATCTTGTTGTTTTTGATTAGCTTTTGTGCAAGTGTGCAGGAAAATACGAAGTTCAAGATCGGCGCCAAAAACGTCGGATAATACGGAGTTCAAGTACAGTGCCAAAGACGTGGGAAGATAGACCCACAGTTCGCGGCTACACCGCGACGGACAAAAACGAAGCATCCGGTCTACTGTAAAAATCTGGAGCAGATACAGTGAGCATATCAGAATTCCACACATCCAGACAAGCAGAGGACACCAAACAGAGCCCACACCAGAAAAATGAAGCATCAACTCCTCATTTCCGCCGCGGAACCGCGGCATTAGGGCCTTATTGCCGCGGAACCGCGGCCACTTGGTGGGGTCAGTGTGCCATCTTCTCTCTGTAAGTCTCTCTGCTCCTCTCCACTCCTCTGGACTCCAATAAATTGTGTTTTCTGCAGCCTTCTTTGCGCAAATTCTTCTCCCCCTTCCAATAAACTGTTCTTGTGCAGGATTCTTTGCGCCGCAAATAAAAATTGTTTGCAGTTGATTTGTTACTGCTTTGCATTTCTTTAATACGGACTTAAGGGGCTTGAAACCAATCCAGATTGGGTGGGGATTTCATCACCCTTCCCAGGACCCCAAAAATCACTAAAGCATATGCATTGTCCATTGTAAATTAAAAAATACTAGACTTCAGCCCTAAGGACTTCGCGCTCATTAGGAGAAGATAAACCGTGTTTAGAACCTCGCTTAACGGTATATTATTTACGGGGTGTCTAGGAAAGTGTTAAAGGCGCAACCGCCGAAAGAGAAAGGGTTATTTAATTAAGGAACTTTGCGAAAGCGTTGGACAACCTCTCCTTATCTCTGCACTTACCTGGCCTCGTGATCAGTGTATTTTTAAGCCTGTTTCTCGACACTGTTTAACTTCGACAATCAAGTTCAGGAGCAGGTCTAGTAGACCTAGGTTACCCTAGATCTAGGTGTGATTGTGCATATCTTGTTTGTGATTGCTTAAGCCGTATTTCTGTACATATTTCTGAAAAAATCTTTCTAAAAAAAAAAGAAAAAAATCAAAACTTTTAAAAAAACTAGCCCTTTGTCGCCAAATCCATTTTTCACCCACCACCCATCGCCTTTCTCCATTGACGTTTTCTTACCCTCACCTTCTCCGCTTTGACTATACTAAACTCGTTTAGTGTATGTCCGCTTGGACTCGGGACACTAGCGCCCGTCTAGTCCGCGTTACGTTAGTCGCTACCGACTACGCGATCGACTCAGACGTCGATACTCCGTCCACTCCTCTTTCACCCCTTCCTTTGCCGGCCAACTCCGACGTTGACTGGAATTCTGTTCATACATCTTCACCTTCACCTTCACCTTCACCAACCTCTTCTTCCGCGATGCCGGGATTTAATCCGAACATCTCTTTGACCACCGCTGGATTGGCTCCACCTCCTACGGAGACCAATATCCCACCACCTCCGCCTGTTGTAGCGCCGCAACGAATCGCGCTCCAGGATCGTTTCTACCCCACCCGTTCTGCACTTCCCACCTGCCTTTCTCTTCCTCCGGCCAATGGGGACAACTTTGAAATTAAGCCCCACTTCATCAACATGCTTCCACGTTTTCATGGGCTTGAATCTGAAGATGCCTATATCTTCATCAATAAATTTCAAAACGTCTGTGCCATGATGAAAACCACCCAGCTGTCGGACGATGCTATACGTCTACGGGTCATTCCGTTCACTTTATGCGATCTCGCTGAAAAATGGCTGTATAGCACCGCTTCCCACTCAATCACCAGCTGGGACGAGTTTGTTAAAGCGTTTCTAAAAAAATTCTATCCAAATCATAAGACCGCAAGGATTCGAAATGAAATCAACCAATTCTCCCAGCTTCCTTCTGAACCCTTCTGGAAGTGCTTTGACTGGTACAAAGACCTTCTTGTTCAGTGTCCTCACCACGGTATAGAGAAATGGCAACTCTGCCAAACCTTATACGAGGGACTGAACCCAGCAACGAAGCAGTTGCTGGAAACCATCTGTCAGGGCCACTTCCTATCGAAATCTGACGAGGAAGCGTGGCAGTTCTTTGACGACCTTGCGGAGCAAACGCTACAGTGGGAGAGCACCAGACCGACTTCTTCTTCTACCTCCACTTCTACCGGTCAGTCTAGAGTAGGAATCCACCAACTTGACGTCTCTATTGCGATGAAAGATGAAATGGCTGCTATAAAAAGAAAGCTTGAAGTGATAGAAAGCAAATTCTCTGCTCCTGCTCCTGCCCCTGTTCTCCCCCTTCATACCATCTGCGCTTGTTGTTCCGATCCTTCCCACTTGACCGAAGAGTGTCCTTACAATCCACCCTCGCAAGGACAAGATCAGGTTAATGCTGCCTTCCAGCAAAGACCGAGGAATGATCCATATTCTTCCACCTACAATCCCGGTTGGAGGAACCACCCCAATTTCGCCTGGAATCAGAATCAGAATCAATTCCAAGGCAACAATTTCCAAAGGGCCCCTCCACCGCAACAACAAGCGCAACAACAAACTCAGTATCAGCAGCCCTTCCAACCCCAACCTTTCCAAAATCAGACGAACAACTTTGCACCCAACAATTCTTTTCCACCAAACAACTTTGTTCCGTCAAACAACGATAAGGTTTCCTCGCTCGAACGAAGTCTGGAGGCATTTGTTAAATAATCGACTCAATCCACCGCCAACATCCAGTCTTCCATTCAATCTCTAGTGCAACACACTGCCGCACATGGGCAAAGCATCAAGACCATCGAGGCCCAGATTGCGCAGCTGAACGCGGCCTTGAGCGAGCGAGAGAAGGGGAAGCTCCCGTCCCAGCCACTTCCAAATCCCGGTCATCCACATAATGCACATGTTGCTCTTGAACAACAAAACCATAATGTGAGTGCCGTGACTACACTGAGATCGGGGAGGATGCTGCAAAACAATATTGGCAAACGGATCAACGATGACACCCCGACCGCCGCTTCTTCTTCTTCTTCTTCTTCTCCTTCTTCTTCTTCGTCTTCTGAGCCTATTCTCCGTTCTTCACAAGGCTCCCCTTCCTCTTCTTCTGCTCTGAACGGACCCACTTCTCACTCCACGAAAACACCTATTCTGGGATCCGTTCCAACTCCACAATCTCCTCCTCCAGCATTAGGCTCAACCAATTTTCAAAATGTTCCATTTCCAAACCGGTTGAGGTCTAATAAACAAAATCCTCAAATGGAGAAGATTCTGGAGTTATTCAAGCAGGTTAACATTAACATTCCTCTTTTAGATGCTGTCCAACAAGTCCCGTCCTACGCGAAAATCTTAAAGGACTTGTGCACGAAAAAGAGGAAGTCTCAGGTACCCAAGAAAGTTTTCTTGGCTAGTGCTGTGAGTAATGCCCTTACCCAATCTTTACCACAAAAACGGAAGGACCCTGGCTGTCCTACGATTTCAATTACTATTGGGGATAAGAACATCAACCGCGCACTATTAGATCTTGGTGCCAGTGTTAACCTGCTTCCGTATTCAGTATACGAGCAATTAGGCGTCGGAGAGTTGAAACCCACACACTGCACTCTCCAAATGGCCGACCGATCGATCACCCATCCTAGGGGTGAGCTAGAGGATGTGTTAATCAGAGTCGGGGACTTCATATTCCCCGTCGACTTCATTGTATTAGATACACAGCCTGTAGCTAACCCCTGGAATCAAATTCCGGTGATACTCGGTCGCCCATTTCTCGCAACCTCAAATGCTGTGATCAATTGTCGCAATGGTTCGATGAACCTCTCTTTTGGAAATATGACGATTGAACTCAACATTTTTAGGTTGGGGAATCAGCCCGCCGAACCTAATGCTCATATACTGGACGTCTGCTCGATCCAGGAGATCACCCCAGAAGAGTGTGAATTCGAGGAGTTTCTGTTTGATCACGATAATCTTGACGCCACTAGTGCGTTTCTCTTCGAACCTGCTGCTGTTTCTGCGCCCGACAACGACTACGAGTGTTTCATGTTTTCGAACGATCTTAGCTGCGCACACCCCGAGTTTGAATCCTTCGACTTTCCGGATGAGTTACCTGAACCATCCAACTCGGTTGCCTACACTCGCTTTGAACCTTTGCTGGAGTCCTTTGAGTTCGAGACCTCTGCATCAATCTTGCCTTCCATCGTTTCACCTCCAACGCTCGAACTCAAGCCTTTGCCGTCTCACCTTAAGTACGCTTAGTTAGGTGAGAACGAGACCCTCCCTGTCATCATCTCGGCTTCTCTAGCTCCCGAGCAAGAGAAAGCCCTTCTCGCGGTCTTGCACAGCAACAGGCAAGCTTTTGGCTGGTCCATGGCGGACATCAAGGGGATTAGTCCCCTGATCGTTGAGCATCACATTCATCTGATGGATGATGCCAAACCAGCCCGGGATCCACAAAGACGTCTCAATCCAGTCATGAAAGAGGCTGTGAAGAAGGAGATCGTAAAATGTCTAGATAATGGTATCATTTACCCTATCTCTGATAGCCAGTGGGTTAGCCCCATTCACGTTGTCCCTAAGAAGTCGGGCATCACGGTCATCACTAACGAGGCGAACGAGTTAATCCCTACTCGCACCCAAACTGGGTGGCGAGTTTGCATTGATTAAAGAAAACTCAACGCCGCAACGCGGAAAGACCACTTTCCGCTACCTTTCATTGACCAGATGCTTGAACGATTGGCCGGACACGAGTACTACTGCTTTCTTGATGGCTACTCCGGCTATAATCAAATTCTCATCGCCGAAAAAGACCAGGACAAGACCACTTTCACTTGTCCTTTCGGCACGTTTGCATATCGACGCATGCCCTTTGGGTTATGCAATGCGCCCGCTACCTTCCAGCGGTGTATGATGGCAGACATGGTGGAAAAATTTCTGGAGATTTTTATGGATGACTTCTCCATCTTCGGCGACTCCTTCGACGAGTGTTTGCTGCATCTTGACGCTGTCCTTACCCGATGTAAGGACAAGAATCTCACTTTGAACTGGGAGAAATGCCACTTCATGGTGCGCGAAGGTATTGTCTTAGGACATATCATCTCGCAAAATGGCATAGAGGTTGACAAAGCAAAGATTGAGGTCATTTCCAATCTGCCTCCTCCCCGATGCGTCAGAGATATCCGAGCCTTCCTTGGCCATGCCGGTTTCTATAGACGGTTTATCAAGGACTTTAGCAAGATTGCTAGGCCCTTGACGCTTTTGCTGGCCAAGGACACGCCTTTCGACTTCAACTCGAGCTGTGTGACTGCATTCGAGTCACTGAAACGCTCACTCACTTCTGCTCCCGTTCTTTCTTCACCTGACTGGACGCACCCATTCGAGATTATGTGCGATGCATCCGACTTTGCCATCGGTGCTGTCCTAGGACAGCACATCAACAAGATGCCGCACGTAATCTATTACGCGAGCCGAACCCTGAACGACGCCCAACTCAATTATACAACAACTGAGAAGGAATTCTTGGCTGTTGTATTTGCCTTAGAAAAGTTCAGGCCCTACCTCATCGACTCTCCAGTCATTGTCTACACTGACCATTCTGCTCTGCGCCATCTTTTTGCGAAGAAAGATGCCAAGTCTCGGTTAATACGTTGGATCCTCTTGCTTCAAGAGTTTGACCTTGTCATTAAGGACAAACGAGGATGTGAAAACGTAGTTGCCGACCATCTCTCACGACTTCCTTCTTCGCCTTCGCTTCCAATTCCGATCAACGATGTTTTCCCGGATGAACAACTCTTGACAGTATCGTGCGAACCCTGGTTCGCAGATATTGTGAACTATTTGGCCACGGGATTACTACCGACCGAATGGTCAAGTCAGGACAGACTTCGCTTCTTATCCCAAGTAAAACACTTTTACTGGGACGAACCCTACTTGTTCAAGTACTGTCCCGACCAGATTATTCGTCGGTGTGTCCCTGATGAGGAATTCAAGAGTGTGCTGTCATTTTGCCACGATCAAGCGTGTGGCGGGCATTTTGGGCCCAGAAAGACAGCTGAGAAGATCTTGCAATGTGGTTTCTACTGGCCACAACTTTTCAAAGACGCTCATGACTATTGCAAGACTTGCTCCCGGTGCCAACACATGGGCTGGATATCCCGGAGGAACGAGATGCCGCTCCAACCGATCTTGGTTGTGGAGATTTTCGATGTTTGGGGGATAGATTTCATGGGGCCGTTTCCCAGCTCTTTTGGGAACTTATACATCCTTCTCGCTGTTGATTACGTCTCTAAATGGGTCGAGGCTGTGCCCAGCCGGACTAACGACAACAAGGTTGTCGTTAGGTTCCTTAAAGAAAACATTTTCTCCCGGTTTGGGCACCCCCGAGCGATCATTAGCGACAATGGAAGTCATTTCTGCAATAGGACTTTCGAGGCCTTGATGCGGAAGTATTCCATCAATCATAAGCTCTCTACGCCCTACCACCCCCAAACCTGCGGGCAGGCCGAAGTTTCAAATCGGCAAATCAAGCAGATACTGGAGAAGACGGTTTCCAAGAACCGTAAGGATTGGTCGCTGAAACTCACTGATGCCCTTTGGGCATTTAGAACCGCTTATAAGACCGACCTTGGCATGTCTCCCTATCGGCTTGTGTACGGAAAATCCTGCCACCTACCTGTCGAAATCGAGCATCGCGCATTTTGGGCGATAAAGGAGCTGAATCTGTCTATCGAGGATGCGGGCAGCCATCGGAAGCTGCAGTTGAACGAACTAAGCGAGCTTAGGGATGAGGCTTACGACAACGCGGTTGTCGTTAAGAATCGAACAAAGGTGTTTCACGATAAACACCTTTTGCGCAAAACCTTCGTACCTGGTCAGCAGGTACTGCTTTACGACACCCGACTTCACTTCCATCCTGGAAAGCTCAGATCTCGCTGGAACGGGCCGTATTTTGTGCGGAATGTGTATCCGCAGGACGCTCTGGATTTGGAAAATCCAAAGGACGGTTCACTCTTCAAGGTAAATGGACACCGATGCAAACCGTACCTTAGCGCCGAACCAACAGAGGAGCTCCTGTTCTTACAGGAGCCGGTTTACCCTGAATGATCTTCCTCTGCCTACCTCCAAACTTCGGTTATCCAGCCAAGAACAGTGCACACTGTTCCAAATAAGTTTGGGGGTATGTACAAACCATTTTATGTATATTTGTGTATATTCTTTTTTTTTTCTTTAAAAACAAAAACAAATAAAAATTTGTGTATCGCTAACCGACAATTTTGACCCTTCAAATAATCTCTTCATGCAACGACAGTGAGGACACTGTCCAGTTTAAGTTTGGGGGTACGCTCGGTACGCATTTCTTACCGTCGCATTCATATGTATATTTTGCATCTGCATATTAATATCCATAAAATCCATAAAAATTTGAAAATTTTCTAAAAAATATAAAAACCTTTTTGTCGAGTTAGCTTGTGGAAGAACTCTGATTCAACATTCGACGGTCTTTGTTTGAAAAAATAGGAATAACTAAATCTTATGTTTGGATTTTGAAAACCTGAAAGATAACTCTCCTTTGAAGTTAACTATAGCTGATATACGTCTTTACATCACACTACACGTGTCGTAAGATTTTGGGAATTAGACGACAAGTCTTTCATGTTTAAACTTTTAAACAGATAAATGATTTTCTGAGGATCAAATAGGTTTGTTCTGAAATAAGTAATGTCAAGAATAGTTTATGAAGTAAAGCGAATATGAAGGAATGTTATTGATGCCGTAATTGGAGCTAAGTCTGAAAAATAACCCATCGGAAACTTGATTGGAATGATTACACACCAAACCCACTAAACATGTCTTTTATCCAAAAAAATAATTGAACTGCCGGTTATATCTCCGTTCGTATTAAATCATCTGATTTTCACGCCAAACTGTCTTTTGTTTTTGGACCTAGGTAACTTGAGTAATTAAGTCCGCTGAGGTGTTTCTACACCTAATGCCCTAAAACCAACTGGTTTGGGTGCATTGGCCCAAAGCTCGCTAAGAAGCCTAGAAAGTCCAGTTTTAAAACAAAGTCAAGCAAGTGTTCTCTCCGAGTTAAAATTCCTAAAGGTTCTTTGTGTGAGAATAATCTTGATAAAAGGCAGGCTTTTATAAAAATTTTAGCGGAGATATGAAGGTTTTATTCTATGATAAAGACTATTGCACGTTCACAGAGGTGTGTATGAAATGAAAACAAGAAAAAGGTGGAGTGAAAAATACGACTTAGTTTCCTGTTATGGAAGATAGAAATTATGAAGTTGAAACCTTACTGGAAAACGAAACTTGAAAAATGCTTAACTCTTTATAAAACTTATGTGATCCTTTTAAAATTGTTATCTGGGCTTTATTGTGCGACATGATGACTTTAATCGATCCTTCTGGAACTTAACGACACTATTTGCACTGCACGTAAAGACATATAAAATCTGTAGTTAAATAAGAAGCGAGGTGTGAAAAATAAAGGATCGATGGTCTAGACTTAGGATTATAGAATTGTTATTTTCTAAAACAAAACTTTAGGGTTTGAATCTTAGTTATTCTACAAAACCAACTTGATCGGATTTTGTGGGTAGTATCCGCTGAAAACCCTCAGGAGACAACACTCCTCCTACTAGGGACACCTAGAGGTTTAACGGCTTGTTGCACATGCTCAGTACAATCGCATTCCCTGTGAAAGCGAGGTTAGGAAATTTTTTATGAATAAATTGGCTTTGCTCGGGACGAGCAAATGATAAGTTTGGGGGTATTTGTTCATATCAGATTTTTGCATTTTCATACCGCCCAATTTTTGTCACATTGCATATCGGTAGATACTCTTGAGCCGTGTTTGCTAGTCAATTGTAGGATACAGGTTCTCGGTTCTAAAATGGTGAAATTCATGGAAAAAACAACAAAATCCGGGTTCCTGCCAACCACTGAGAAAACACGGTCTCCACTCGTCATCCGTATGTTGCCAGATACCAGTTTAGGAAGACAAAATGTCAAATCAATGTCACCTTCATGCACAAGGCTCAATGGCAACAACAAGTTCCAAGAAATCTATGCGGAGCTCAAGAAAATCTTGACAAAAGTCCACCTTTCCCTCAACAGAAATTCTGGAAGAAATGTGGAAGTATTTCCAGGAAATACATATACCAGAATAGAGGGGACATCAAACCAGGAAAGCCCAAAAAATACGAGAGCCCAACTCCTCCAATAGGCCGCGGATCCGCGGCCAATATGGGGTATATGCCGCGGATCCGCAGCAGTATAGTGGCGGCAGACAAACATTTTTTAGGGGTATTCTGGTCTTTTTGTTTGTGTTCTGGTGGTTGCCCTAGGTTTTCATTTTTTAGCCTATAAATAGCCCAGAACTTTGTGAAGGAAAGGGTTCATTCTTGTATTTTCATTTTGCTAAGTTTAGTGTGTTTCTTCTTCCTCTTCTCACCTCTTCTCCATTAAACTTGTAGTGAGCTTGTGAGTGAAGAGTGATGAATAAAGAAGATCATTTTATTATCATGCTTGTCTTACTTTTGTTATAATTGTTGTAACTTTAATTCGTTAAGTAGTTGTTGTTATTCTTGTTGTTTCTTTCTTCTCTCTTTCTCTTTATCCTTACATACGACAATGATGCTTACGCTTGATCCTCGCCAAGGTGAGGTCGCAAATAGCTAGTCGTATTCTTCTAATCTCTTTCTTTCTATCTTCCTCTTTTGTTTTGTTTTATTTTTCCGTATCATGATGTGTGAGTAGTTCATTCTTGTTAGGGTAGGATAAGGGAAGTTTGAGAGAAGGAAATCTCTCTCACTCTTTCCTTGCCCAACAGCTTAAATCGACTCCCGTTAATTGAACCACAATCCGCTCCTTACGGCACTCTATCCTACATGATAGCGGTGATTCCGTAGTGAGACCGGTTGTGGTTGAATTAACCGGAGGTTATGGCTAAGAGCCAAGAACGGACGGACAAGCACCAAAAGGAAGGACTTATGCGTTGGAAAGCCTAGCTTATACTCGCAAGTTCCTTCCTAGTCGTGCTAATCCCCGTTGTTGCCGATTACCGTAACACCGATATTAAGAGGGGCAACGAAAGATGTGGAGACTCCTAACTCAAACTAACCTAATCCTAACCCTAACAAGCTCGCTTTAAATATCAACTCAACACTTAGACAATCACAAACAAAATCTGAACAACCGGACTTAACTCGTTAAAACACATTGAAAAAGACTCCCATCTCCCTGCGGACGACCCGTACTCAACCGGCTAGCTACAAGCGAAACCGTCTTGATTGCGGTATTTAAAACTAAACTTGAACACGCACATACTCTATCAATCAATAACAAAAAGATTTTTTTTATTATAAATATATACAAAAAGAATATTAACCCGAATAACAAGAAAGAAAATACGCTATCGTCTCCCCGGCAACGGCGCCATTTGATCGCACGCTTTTGGCGTGTCGGATGTTCAAAGTTCTAAAGTATAACCGCGATCAGGACGGTGTCGCTATGCAGCTAGCCTGTTGAGCACGGGTCGATCCACAGGGAGATGGTTGTATTTCCGTTCTTGTTTTAGACGAGTCAATAAAGAATTTGTATGAGTTTGTTCAATCTAACCTATGTGTATTATTTGCAAGTATAAAGTTGTTAAGAAAAGATACGAAAGTGTAAGCTAAGGAAATCCGTACTCAAAACCTTTGAGCCGAGTCTTAACCAATTGATGCTAGAGCAATCGGCAACAACGTGGATTAGGGGATTTAAGCGCGGTATTCGTGAAATCCGTCTTATTTACCCTTGTCCTTCCGTTCTTGTCTCTTGCTTTCGCCTCCGGCCAAACCGAACGCAACCGGTCGCGGTTAGGAATCACCGTTACCTTGGTAGGGTAGGGTGCCTAACGGAGCGCTTGCGTATCGTTTGGGCGGAGTTCAATGGAAAATAACGGGAAAAGGAAATGAGCAAGGAGATATTAACTTACAATACCGTATTTATTCTTAACAACGGTAATTACATTCATTCACAAAAAGAACCAAAAAAGAGAGAACAAAAAGAACAAAGAAAAGAAAAGATTACAAGCAAGTAATTAAAGTGCATGGTAATAAATTGTAAGTAATTAAAGAAAAGAATGAAAAATGCAAGAAAGTAATTACAAGAACCATAGAACTCAAAACAAGCATGGGATCAATAGCCAACCCTTAAACTTGCAAGCTCAATCAAGAGGTTGCAAGATCAAGAGAAGGGTAAAGAACTCATGTGAAATGAAGCACTAAAGAGAGAACAAAATGATACAACCCCTTGAGACCAATGACCATAGCTTAAACTTGCAAGCTCACTTAAGAGGTTGCAATATCAAGTTAAGGTAGAGAGCTCAAGGGGGAAGCTAAGCAAAAAGAATAATACAAAAACCCTCATCTTCATTTCATCATCCACTCAAAAAGCTCTCACTACAATTTTCATGGAGGAAAGAATGAAGAAGAAGAAGAAGACTAAAACCTAACAAAAAGAGGCTAAAGAATTTTTCACTAAGATGGACCGTTTGCTTGGCTCAGATCCGGGGTATTTATAGGCTGTGTGCTGAAACCCTAGGGCCAAATTCTGACCCCATATGAAATGCCAAAACTGCCCCCAAAGATTGACAGAGAGAGGAGCCCACATGGCCGCGGAACCGCGGCCTAGACCCCCTTTTGGCCGCGGTTCCGCGGCCCTATGGTGGAGTTGGGTTGTGCTCTTTTGTGGGGTTCCCTGGTTCCCTATTTCCTCGTGTTTGAAAACTTTAAACTGCACAAAATCTTCCAGAATATCTTCAGAATTCTTAGTCCAAGATTGCTTTCTTTTCTTTACTTTGACTTCTATCTCCCTCGAGCTCCGCGCACCCATTGATTCTTGTGCAGCCCCCCTCGTGCTCTGTGCTTGTCCGGGACACGAATGACCACTGTCATATGTCTTGTCTCTGGAACTGGTACTCGGCACTGGACGGATATGGATGACCGGAACCCGGCTTTTATCTGCTGTGACAGATGTTCTGTATTTGGTGTAACTGTGGAGATTTTATCTTGATTTGCAATATTTGTACTGGAAACCTGTAATCTGTAAATATGTAACAAACACGGATTAAAAGCACCTACCTATAAACACACGAGCATAAGAATGGGCGGTATAAAATGCAGTATTCTGCTATGAACAGCCCGCCATGCGATGCTCATAGACGAACGGACCAGACTGTACGGATATTGTCACTGACAGGCTCAGTAGGGTGTCAGGATGAGTTCGCTCATCGACGTCCCTTTTGGTCAATGGCTGGTGGCCCGTCACGTATGGCTAATACCTCTGACGTGTTAGTGGTTAAATCCACAGCCATAGTATTGACGAGTCTTTAGAGTCCACCACACTCAGTTACTCAGGTTTCAGGCGAAAAGCTGTAGAGGCCGTATGGAGATATGACAGGGTTCGATCAGATACGTGCGGTATTGCACGGATCGTGATCGGACGGATTTTACTAGCCGGCTTTGGCTTAAGCCGGATCCTAGTATTAGATAGTGTAGATATTATCTTTTTGTATTTGTGTTCAGTGGGAATACAAATGCGGGCATGTATATGCAGAAGCGGGGTTTTCCTGTAATTTATTACGGGATCAGTTTTCTGAAGTTGCCAGTTTGCATTCCGTTCCGGCCGGTTTTCCTTTGTTCTTTCGCGGCCGGACTTTCTGATGGAGGGGGTTATTTGCAAGAGTGCAAATAACTTATTGTGGAGGGGTTTCTTGCATATTTGTGGCTTCATGATTGTTATCTCATGATGAGATTCCTTTTGAATCAGTCCTTTGCATTTATGAGATTAGAATGAGATTAGAAATGGTTTTGACCTTGGTGTGACTTTTTTCTCCTTTAATTTACATTCTCCTCTTGCTTTATTCTAGAGACATCATTCCCTCCACCATGATCACAAGTTTGAGGCCGGCCACTCTTTTGAGGGAGTGAGATGGGTGATTTCATTTTGGGTGAAGCGGGAAAATATCATCTCATTTCTTGGTACACCAAAGTCATCTCCAAAGTTCATTATTCTTGATTCCTCCATCACCATGGCAACCTCAAACCCCAAAAGAGACAACCTTTCTACACTTGTCTACAGCAAATCTTGGACGCGTCGGCTAGCCAATTTCGCGCCCGAGTTGCCTCGGTCCAGAGGTGGGAGCCCGTAAAAGTATCCGGCTACGTGGTGCCCTTTCCGACGAGGAGGTGACGGATGGATATTCTGCGGGAGATCGGAGTGGAGACGAAGACCGAAGGACACGGATCGCTTGGTATAACTCTCTACCCGTATTTTAGTTTTCTAGTAGCTAGGTTAATGGCCCGATCCGGGTTTAAAAGTGCGCGGTGGTGCCGGTTTTCTAGTTTGCAAAGTTTTTCGTTTCCGCGTTTCCGGCGTCGGATCGACGGCCGGGGCGCTGCCGCGGACTTACACTGTAGACCCGAGATCGTCATAGAGTCTTGTGTGATTATCACTGTGCTTTGATTTCCACCTTACCAAGTTCAAGAGAACGTGCAAAACGGTGGCTTTTGGGTGCGTCCCGAATCACATGGAGGCAATGAGCGATAGGAGGGGATTCTTCTCTCCCGGTATAGGAGGTTGATGTTGCGCTGTGTTCGATTGGCCATAACTGGAAGTCCCTGGCCAGGGCTGATATGGAGATCTACTGGTAAGTGTTATCAGTAGTTTCTCAACCCGTTATGAGCCTCACATCGACACGACTTATCGGTTACTGGGGTCTTACATTTTCCATCCCTAGACTGGATATGCGACATATCAGACGAAGAGACCGGACTGTACGGTAGTGTTACTGATTGGATTCGCAGGAGTATGAGCAGGCTTGCTTGTTGATCTTCTGATCGCTCAATACCCGGGTGGCCGTTACGTTTAGCAGACCGCTTGCGGCTTATGGGTGTTTGATATGGTCATCACCTACTGCCGGCGTATTGACGAGTGTTTAGAGTCTTATATAGAGGTTTCCTGGTTCATGCGAAACGGAGTAGGAGCACATATGTGATATGTGTGGGACCGGGATTAATGCGAGTATGTGATACCGCATTCTATTCTCGCGACATGTGGTATTGGTCGGTTATATGTGATATAGCCGGGTTATCGGATCAAGTGTTGATTCGATAAGTTGTTGCATTTGATATTAGGCGGTTATATGTGATATAGCCGGATTATTAAATCAAGTGTTGATTTAATAATTTAATGTAGAATTATATATTTGATATATTAAATTACATTAACTAATATTAGCTCACTTAAGCATTACTTTTTCTCACTTGATGATACATTAATATATATATATATATATATATATATATATATATGTGATATATGTTAATTGTATTGTTTTATTTTGTTCACAAATTATATATATGTGATATATATCATTGTGACATGCTAGGTTATAAATGCAACAAGGGTGTATGAGACTCACACCATGCTAGGGTTAATGTTAGGGTTTAATATTTATTATTAAGTAATTAAACATCATTTGGAATTAGTCATGGTTGAGATTTGAGGAAGCTAGTAGAACCTTTGACTTAGTCCACTTGTTTGTTTTTACTTAAGATATTTATTAACCTAACCTTCAAACTTAGCCATGGTTTAGTCTCTACAAGGGTTAAGGCATGACATATACTCACCATGGTTGCATTTCTAACCTCATAAGTTTTATTCATTCATCACTTCATCTTCTTCTTCAAATTTTTTTTCGACTCCTTTAAAAATTCGACAGAAACTGGGGTTTTAAATCGGGTTTTTCAGAGTTGTTTAAGTTTTGTAATCCTACAATATCCGTCTAATTCTCTAGCTTGGCTCAGGTTATTTAGACGGTGTTAAAAAGTTCGAACGGATATCAAATACCCACTTTAACCCTCGCCGGAAATTTTCCAAGAGTTAGATTTTTTTTTCAAGTTAAAGAACATTCTAAAATCTTGCAAGTAATGCGGTGGACCCTCTAGAAGAACGAAACCCTAACTCGATTCTGTGACCGTAAGAACCGCCGCCAAACCCTAGGGTTTTCGGTAGTTCTGCGGTGCCACAGGTGAGGCATTGGTTGACCCTTCTACGGCCGGTTCATTGGTACTGTGGCATGTACTGAGTATTTTTAAATTACGCTCAAGTGTTGAGCTTTTGGGAAATTTTGGGTGTTTGTTGATTCGATCGGAATGTTTAATATCGTCTAGCTTTTTCTGGAATGTGATACAATATTTGGAATTCATATTGTTAGGCATGAAATCCGAGGTATGTGATATTTCGGGTTATGATGTCTAAGGTGATTGTGGATTCCAAATGTTGTAGTTTGACATTTCTTTTTCTGCGACTGTAAGTGTAATATATGGTGTATCGCCGGTTTCGTTGCTATATGTCAATGACAATTGGGATACGCATATTTACTTACGTTGATGACATGTAATGTTATGTGTTGCTGTGATATGTTATATTGGATCGTCGTGTTTTGAATAGCAGGGGTTTTATGTGAGATAAGAGTTTTTATTTTCATTCATGTAAAATTCATTGTATGTAATATTCTTTTATTGGGGCACTTCCGGGGTGAGGATGATGTCACCATTGTTGTATATTATTTACTTTTCCGTATTAGAATAAACCCAAGGAGGGGAGCACAAGTAACCGGGTTCTAGAGTCCAGTGGGAGACCAACTCGAGGAGTCGAGTCCGGGTCTCCTAACTCTAGAATTGGTAGGGTTGCTTGCCGCTCTCGTAGGGGTCTAGGGATGTGGGTTTGGCTATTCATCACGACCGTGGAATCCGTGTTTTATACAGGCTCAAAATAAAAAACGGACCTCCTAGTATATCCAATATTTCATATGTTATCTTTTGCTGCTGATATTCTGTGATGTGATCATTTTATATGTTTGAGACGAATGCTTTATTATTATGATATATAATAAACGTTGCTTATGTTTTGCACCCGCGCTAGTCCTGCCCCGGTATGCCGTTAGTTAAGTAACCTAACGGTGCATAACGAGATACTGTGGCGAATGCGGATGGCATAAGCGTACGTTGTATTTTCGTTTCTTCTGTGATGCTTAGGAAGAATAAATGATGGGACTTCATTAATGAGATTAATGAAAGAAAAGAAACCTAAAAGATGTTGTAGAATCAAATTTTTAAAAAAGGGTAGCTCTAGTTTTTGCTTTGCATAGCGGTATTCCTTGTAGAATATCCATTACCTTATTCGATAAGGAAAGAGCCGAGATCCCTTCACCGGGAGTGACCCCTTTAGCGAAACTAGCAGATGCTACAACTCACTCAGTTGTGTTTTAGATTGCTTCTATAGTTCTTGCTTTGCATAGTGGTATTTGTGAAATATCCCGCACCTTATTTGATAAGGAAAGATCCAAGATCCCTGTTAGGTCCACGTTACCTCTCCCGGTACTTACGGGGTTGCGGAAACGGTAAAACAAAAATTTTTCTGATCTTTGTAACATGGACCGTAAAAGCCGGATCTTTGCTAAGCAATACACTAGCATCCTAACATGAGTTGTATCTACTCGGTTAGGGGTTATACCTCAACTTGAACTCCTTCTCTTGTTATTGTAGTTCTTCTTTGATGTTCTTCTCTTCTTGTTGTTCTTCTCTTTGCTTGCTCAATGGTTGATCCGGACTTCGGTCACCTCCGCGGCCTCCTTGAGTCGAAGACGATCCACCCGAGAGATGTACACCGAGCTCCACCTCAAGCCGAGGTAACTAGGGCAAGGAGATTGCTAATCTGGAAGCCCTAGGATGTGTAGAGAAGATGTATGGATGTATTTGTCAAGTGAAATCCTTTTTCTCTCAACACATGAGATCAAAGGAGAAATCAAGAGGAGGAAGAAGAAGGAGTTTTTCTAGCAACCATGGAGCTTCTCATTTCAAGAGAGAGAATGAGAATGAGCAAATGAAAAGCTTAACCAAGAGAAAAGCTAACCATGGTTGCAATAATGCACAAACACTATGATTACTAATCCCATCAAGATAAAGGTGATGGCTACAAATGACATGACCATTATCATAACAAAAGAAAAAGAAAACCAAAGAATACTTTAGATCTTCTAAGAAGATCCAAGTCAACTTTGGTCAAATGGTCAACAAAGTCAAGATGGTCAAATGGTCAATGTAATTAGCCATAACAAAATTATCAATGAAAGGATTAGTAAATAATGTCCCCGGCTCATTATGGTTTTGACCAAACGAACTGTCGAAACCCTAATGAGTCCGCCTCCAAATGGTTTTGACCGAATCAACTGTCAAAATCCTAATGAGCCTGTCACATAGCGGTTTTGGCCGAACCAACTGCCAAAACCCTAATGAGGCACCTCCTCCTTCATCGCTCCAGAAAACTGTGCATACACACCTGCATCCGTATTCCGTAGAATGCGGATGCGCAGAAGACAAAACAAATCCATCCATGCAATACTAGGATCTGGCTTAAACCAAAACCCACTAGTATTGCCAGCCCGAACACCACACGCACACAAGTGTACGTAAGTGATCGCAGCCCTGCCGTAAAACCATACGGCCTCTACACGTTTCGCTCAGTGCAGGGAAACTCTCTGTGTGGGACTCTAAAGACTCGACACTACGCTGGCAGTGGGTTTAACCACAGACCGCAAGCGGCACTAGCTGTACGTAACGGTCCCCAGGTAGATGTCGACAAGAAGGCCGATGAGGTAAACCCATCCGAACTCCTACTGAGTCTATATGTGACAATCTCCGTACAGTCCGGTCTGTTCGTCTGATACATCGCATGGCGGGCCTAGGGGGGCGGTAAACGTCAGTCCCCTAATAGCGGTACAAGTCGTGCCGGAGTGAAGCCCAATACACCCTGAGATAACACTGGAAACCTACCAGTATATCTCGCTTGCCCTGGCCAGGGACTACTCGTGTAATGGCTCTCCTAGACACAGCGCGATGTCAACCCCCAATACCGGGAGAGACGAATCCTGTCTAACCGTAACTGCCTCCAAGTGCTTCGGGACTGCTCCCAACTACTGCCTGTTTGCACGACTCAGTAGAGCCGTGGTAGGGTAGCAATCAAAGAACAGTGGGAACACACTCGAGGCGAAGTAACAGTGTCAAGTCAGCGGACTAAGCTGTACTCATGTCACCTGGGAACTGATAACTGACGATAGGTATAATACCAACCATCAGTTCCCGACGAGTCCTGTCCAGTGTACTCGTAACCCAACGAGCACCCGCATACTATCTCAAGTACGACGTACCGACGGCTGTGGGACAGACCGTCTCCCGTGCTGGGATGAGAAGCGCATACGCTAGTGTACTCCGGAGCATCGATGCCCTATCTCGATACTCCCATGACTAGGGACGTGTATAAGGATGTGCTTGTAGATTACCCAGCCCTCACGAGTGTGATCGCCATCACAACGCCGGTAATCAAGCAAAGATCCTAAAGGCTCTACTAATGCGTATAGGTGATATAATAAATAAACACACAAGTACACATTAAAGCAGAGACAAACCAAGTAGCATACTACTATATTGAGCAAGATTGTCTGTACAACTGTGAATATCCCAAGCTTCCATCAAGTAATATACATACTAGTATGATACAGTAATGGCCTCTAGGGCATATACACTAACAATCTCCCACTTGCACTAAGGCCATGTACTGGCGTATCGAAGACCTATCATCTCGATCAGCCGCTCGAACTGAGTCTGGGGTAAAGCCTTCGTGAATGGGTCCGTAGTGTTGTCCTTTGTGTCCACTCTCCGCATCTCGATCTCCTGTCGATCAATGATCTCCCTGATCAGGTGATACCGCCTTAAGATGTGCCTGGATTTCTGATAGGACCTTGGTTCCTTCGCTAAAGCTATAGCCCCATTGTTATCGCAATACACAGGTATTGGGTCAACAATGGACGGAACCACCTGAAGTTCACTAATGAACTTCTTTATCCAGACCGCCTCTTTTGCGGCATCACTTGCAGCAATGTATTCAGCCTCCATCGTCGAGTCTGCGACGGTATCCTGCTTGGAACTCCTCCAACATACCGCCCCTCCGTTGAGGGTAAACACAAAACCCGAGACAGACTTGCTGTCATCTTTGTCACTCTGGAAGCTTGAATTGGTAATGGACTCGACCCTGAGGTCTCCATTACCGTAAACCAGGAACATCTCCTTAGTCCTTCTTAGGTACTTGAGAATGTTCTTCACTGCTGTCCAGTGGTCCTCCCCTGGGTCTGACTGATATCGGCTTACCGCGCTTAATGCGTAAGCTACATCTGGTCTTGTACATAGCATCGCATACATTATAGATCCTACCGTCGAAGCATAGGGTATAGTGCTCATGCGAACCCTCTCCTCGTCAGTCTTAGGAGACATCTTCTTGGAGAGGGTAATTCCGTGCAATGCGGGTATGTTACCGCGCTTGGAACCCTCCATACTAAATCTCTTTAGTACGGTCTCTATGTACCTGGACTGTGAAAGTCCCAACAGTTTCTTGGATCTATCTCTATAGATCTTGATCACCAGAATGTACGAGGCATCACCCAGGTCCTTCATGGAGAACCTTTGTGACAAAAACAGCTTGACCGATTGTAGCATAGGAATGTCATTTCCTATCAAAAGAATGTCGTCCACGTACAAGACTAGGAATACGACAGTTCGTCCTACAATCTTCTTATATACACAGGGTTCATCTTCGTTCTTGATGAAATCAAATTCCTTGATTGCCTCATCAAAACAGATGTTCCAGCTCCGCGATGCCTGCTTTAATCCATAAATGGATTTAAGCAACTTGCACACCCTTCCGCTGCTCCCACTGTCTACGAAACCTTCTGGTTGATCCATGTAAACGCACTCTTCCAAACAACCGTTTAGGAAAGCCGTCTTAACATCCATCTGCCAGATTTCATAGTCATGGAAGGCAGCAATGGAAAGTAGGATCCGAATAGATTTGAGCATAGCCACCGGAGAAAAAGTTTCATCATAGTCCAAACCAGGTCTTTGACGAAAACCTTTTGCAACGAGTCTAGCTTTATAGGTTTCCACCTGCCCATCTACACCAAGTTTCCTTTTGTAGATCCATTTGCATCCAACGGGTTTTACCCCAGGTGGAGCAATATCCAAGGTCCACACTTTATTGGCATACATGGACTCCATTTCGGATTGCATTGCTTCCTGCCACTTATCAGAGTCCCTACTGATAATGGCCTGCCTGAAACTGGTAGGGTCATCTTCTTCCAAGATGCAATCCTCTCGATCCCCGTCTATGAGAAAACCGTAGTATCTCTCGGGCGGATGAGAAATCCTACCAGATCTACGGAGTGGCTGAGGTTCGTTTGGGGTCACTGAATTTTCTGGTTTTGCTAAATCCCTAGTTTGAGTTTGTGGATCAGATATTTCATCCAGTTCTACCGTGCTCCCACTTATTTCTTTTGCAAGAAATTGCCACTCTAAAAAGGTGGCGCGGCGAGCAACGAACACCTTCTGTTCCTCAGTGTGGTAGAACAGATATCCCAGAGAATTTTTAGGATATCCCACAAATTTACATAAAACTGACCGTGCCTCAAGCTTGTCTGGTTTTTGTACTTTCACATAGGCCGGACAACCCCATATCTTAATCCGTTCTAGATATGGTTTCTTACCACTCCATATTTCATATGGAGTCTTAGGCACGGATTTAGACGGAACCTGATTCAGTAAGTATGCCGCTGTATCTAGCGCAAGTCCCCAGAATGAAAGAGGTAACTCAGCATCACTCATCATGGATCGAACCATATCCAATAGGGTACGATTCCTTCTCTCCGATACACCGTTGTGCTGTGGTGTATAAGGAGGAGTGAGCTGAGAGAGAATACCATTCTCTTTTAAGTAATCTCGGAATTCCGTGCTTAAGTACTCCCCTCCTCTATCAGACCGGAGGATCTTGATACTTTTGCCTGTCTGGTTCTCTACTTCGTTTCTGAATTCCTTGAATTTCTCAAAAGTTTCAGATTTGTGTTTCATCAGATACACATATCCGAACCTAGAGAGATCGTCAGTGAATGTGATGAAGTATGAGAACCCACCCCTTGCAAGTATAGACATCGGACCACACACATCACTGTGTATGAGTCCCAAGAGCTCTCTTGCTCTTTCTCCATGTCCGGTGAACGGAGATTTGGTCATCTTCCCTTTAAAACAAGACTGACAAGTTTCATAAGATGAAAACTCGAACGCATTCAAGAGTCCATCTTTATGCAATTTACTCAGTCTTTTCTCTCCGATATGACCAAGTCTACAATGCCACAAGTAGGATTCATTCGTATCTGAATTCTTCCTCTTGCGTGTGTTTTGTATATTGAGAACTGTATTCTGATTTAGAACGTAGATACCATTACACAGTGTACCCTCTGCAACCAGTACCTTATCAAGGTAAATGTTCATGATATTCTTTTCAAGAACAAAGTTATATCCATCTTTATCGAGTAAAGAAACTGATATGATGTTGCAAACCATGGAGGGTACATAGTAGCAATCGTTCAAAATCATAGTCTTGCCATTTGGCAATACTAGGTGATATTCACCGACGGTTGCCGCATTAACTTGTGCTCCGTTCGCTACTCTGAGCGACATATCACCTGGTGCAACTTTCCTACTTTTTCTCAGTCCCTGCAATAAATTACAGATATGAGATCCTGATCCGGTATCAAGTACCCAGGTGGTAGGGCTGACCGTAAAACAGTTCTCAATTACAAGAACACCTGAAGTAGATGCAAAACCATGCTTCTTCTTCAACTGGGTATCCTGGAAATCCATACAATCCCCTTTCCCATTCTCATGACTGTTGTCACAAGTTAGAGCTGAACCAACTTTCCCCAGTCCCGAATAAGAATTCGGATCGGTCAAGCGATACATTTTATTATCTTGATTAGGGCGTGAAAAGGTTGCTGCCTGGAGAGAGAGAAAAGAAACACTCAGCGTATGCTCGTGCAAGATTAGATTGGTTTATTAATTTATCTAACCAGGATGTCTCCCACTGTTTCCTCAAATCCTTCTTAAAACCTTTTAAAAGAAGAACTATCCGGGTTTTAATTCACGTCACAATACTTGCTTAACCTTTCAGCCAGGCTAGTGTCGGTACTTCGAGGGAGGTTTTCCAACGCTTTCGCGAAGTTCCTTAATTAAAGAACCTCTTTTCCCTGGGGGCGTAACCCCGCTAACACCTTTCTAGACACCTACTAGGTTTATAGCATTGATCGTTAAGTGAAATAATCTCCCGAGAGTAAACCAACTCATCAGTGGGATCGGGATCCAACTGTCATTGTGTGATAACCTAGATGGAATCCACTCTAGTCACCACACTCCAGAAGGTATGCTAAATCTGCAAGTTTCAGTTCTTTTGAAACTCCCGATGTGGTTTTTGCCCCTAACGATTCATGACCTTGACAATGCCAACATATCATGAACTGTTAGTCAAGTTCGGCCCGTCATTATCTTGATTAACTTAGACCCACCCGCACAACTCTTGACAATGCCAACATAGCTATGCGACTGTCCTAAATAATCTGAAAAATAAGGTTGCAAACAAGCAATACTTAGCTACCGATCACTACGCCTTGACAATGCCAAAATACGTAGCTCGAATACTGAGTAGTACTTGTAGGAAATGACGGAGGGCTACGGCTGGGTTTTTGGCGAAAAACCCGTTAACGTAATGAACTTGATGTCGTTGAAGGAACCTGATAACCCTTTTTGGAAAAATATAGTGGCGAAATCTTTTTGCTAAAGAGGTCACTCCCTGTGAAGGGATCTCGGCTCTTTCCTCGTTGAATGAAGTGCAGGATATTCCAAATTGAATACCTCGATGCAAAGCAAGAATAATCGACTATAGTGAAGTTATTACCCTGACGCAAACTTTTGTCCAAGGGGTCACTCCCGGTGAAGGGATCTCGGCCCTTGCCTCGTCGACTGAGGTGCTGGGCATTCACAACCGAATACCGCGATGCAAAACAAAAATGAACGTCCTTGCAATAACAGCTTTTTGAAAAATTGTTCCAACAACGTCTTTTAGGTTTATTTTCTTGCATTAGTTCTTTTAATGCGTCCCATCATTTAAATCCTACCATTGCAGAAAACAACCAAAATATGACGTACGCTTATGCCATTCGCATTCGCCACGGGGCCCCGTCATCACCCGTTAGGTTACTTAACTAACGACAGAGCGGGGGCTGGGCTAGCGCGGCTGTAAAACATAAGCAACGCCTAAATAGTTATAAATATAGCAATGATAGACATTACAGATCACAGATGAACACTTTGGATATACTAGGAACCCGCGATTCGTTCGAGCCTGCAACGAAAAACGGATTACACGGTCGCGATGAATAGCCAAAACCCCACCCAAGACCCCTACGGGTGCGGCAAACTACCCGCCAAGTACCCGAAGCGAAGCAACCTCCCTCAATGCCAAGAGTAGGCCACTCGGCACTTCGAGCTACCCGGTAGTTTGTGCACCCCCTCCATGGGTCTATCCTAGGAGCAAAAACAGTAAAAAGAATTATACAATGACGGCTACAACCCCGACCCGGTTGTGCGGCCATACAAATAATATTACATCAATTTACAAATTTATTACATGAATGAAAGAAAAAGAAACTCTCATCTCACATCCACCCCGGCTATTCATCTGCGACAGTCCAAAAAGTTCATATACACAAACCATCAACAACAATCACAGATCACAGATATGTATAACCCCGACTAATCGACATATAGCGATTAGCCGACGTTCAATACATAAGAACATCACAGATATAACCTTTATAGTCAAAGTATATTGAAGTTCGAAAAAATACGGATTTATAGGCCCCCAAAAACAAATTTCTATTCTGGAAAATCTGGGCACATATAATATATTTTAAAAATCCTAAAACCACGTCAGAAACACACTGCACCAAAATCGATGCAGTAACTCACCAAGTTGGCCGCGGAAGCGCGGCGCTTTGGTGGAGTCGCTGCCTCGTTTTTGGTGGCTTTCTTCTAAAAACCCTGAGATGATTTTTGGAGTATAACAAATTTTGTTTTGACCAGAAAAAAATTTAACAGAAACTCAGGTTTTTATAACTTGGTTTTTTCGATTTTTCCGTTTCGAACTTCGATATACTTTACTACCAAGCTAGTTTATGTTTAGTTAGGCTCTGATACCACTGTTAGGTCCACGTTACCTCTCCCGGTACTTACGGGGTTGCGGAAACGGTAAAACAAAATTTTTTCTGATCTTTGTAACATGGACCGTAAAAGCCGGATCTTTGCTAAGCAATACACTAGCATCCTAACATGAGTTGTATCTACTCGGTTAGGGGTTATACCTCAACTTGAAATCCTTCTCTTGTTGTTGTAGTTCTTCTTTGATGTTCTTCTCTTCTTGTTGTTCTTCTCTTTGCTTGCTCAATGGTTGATCCGGACTTCGGTCACCTCCGCAGCCTCCTTGAGTCGAAGACGATCCACCCGAGAGATGTACACCGAGCTCCACCTCAAGCCGAGGTAACTAGGGCAAGGAGATTGCTAATCTGGAAGCCCTAGGATGTGTAGAGAAGATGTATGGATGTATTTGTCAAGTGAAATCCTTTTTCTCTCAACACATGAGATCAAAGGAGAAATCAAGAGGAGGAAGAAGAAGGAGTTTTTCTAGCAACCATGGAGCTTTTCATTTCAAGAGAGAGAATGAGAATGAGCAAATGAAAAGCTTAACCAAGAGAAAAGCTAACCATGGTTGCAATAATGCACAAACACTATGATTACTAATCCCATCAAGATAAAGGTGATGGCTACAAATGACATGACCATTATCATAACAAAAGAAAAAGAAAACCAAAGAATACTTTAGATCTTCTAAGAAGATCCAAGTCAACTTTGGTCAAATGGTCAACAAAGTCAAGATGGTCAAATGGTCAATGTAATTAGCCATAACAAAATTATCAATGAAAGGATTAGTAAATAATGTCCCCGGCTCATTATGGTTTTGACCAAACGAACTGTCGAAACCCTAATGAGTCCGCTCAAAATGGTTTTGACTGAATCAACCGTCAAAACCCTAATGAGCCTGCCACATAGCGGTTTTGGCCGAACCAACTGCCAAAACCCTAATGAGGCACCTCCTCCTTCATCGCTCCAGAAAACTGTGCATACACACCTGCATCCGTATTCCGTAGAATGCGGATGCGCAGAAGACAAAACAAATCCATCCATGCAATACTAGGATCTGGCTTAAACCAAAGCCCACTAGTATTGCCTGCCCGAACACCACACGCACACAAGTGTACGTAAGTGATCGCAGCCCTGCCGTAAAACCATACGGCCTCTACACGTTTCGTTCAGTGCAGGGAAACTCTCTGTGTGGGACTCTAAAGACTCGACACTACGCTGGCAGTGGGTTTAACCACAGACCGCAAGCGGCACTAGCTGTACGTAACGGTCCCCAGGTAGATGTCGACAAGTAGGCCGATGAGGTAAACCCATCCGAACTCCTACTGAGTCTGTATGTGACAATCTCCGTACAGTCCGGTCTGTTCGTCTGATACATCGCATGGCGGGCCTAGGGGGCGGTAAACGTCAGTCCCCTAATAGCGGTACAAGTCGTGCCAGAGTGAAGCCCAATACACCCTGAGATAACACTGGAAACCTACCAGTATATCTCGCTTGCCCTGGCCAGGGACTACTCGTGTAATGGCTCTCCTAGACACAGCGCGATGTCAACCCCCAATACCGGGAGAGACGAATCCTGTCTAACCGTCACTGCCTCCAAGTGCTTCGGGACTGCTCCCAACTACTACCTGTTTGCACGACTCAGTAGAGCCGTGGTAGGGTAGCAATCAAAGAACAGTGGGAACACACTCGAGGCGAAGTAACAGTGTCAAGTCAGCGGACTAAGCTGTACTCATGTCACCTGGGAACTGATAACTGACGATAGGTATAATACCAACCATCAGTTCCCGACGAGTCCTGTCCAGTGTACTCGTAACCCAACGAGCACCCGCATACTATCTCAAGTACGACGTACCGACGGCTATGGGACAGACCGTCTCCCGTGCTGGGATGAGAAGCGCATACGCTAGTCTACTCCGGAGCATCGATGCCCTATCTCGATACTCCCACGACTAGGGACGTGTATAAGGTTGTGCTTGTAGATTACCCAGCCCCCACGAGTGTGATCGCCATCACAACGCCGGTAATCAAGCAAAGATCCTAAGGGCTCTACTAATGCGTATAGGTGATATAATAAATAAACACACAAGTACACATTAAAGCAGAGACAAACCAAGTAGCATACTACTATATTGAGCAAGATTGTCTGTACAACTGTGAATATCCCAAGCTTCCATCAAGTAATATACATACTAGTATGATACAGTAATGGCCTCTAGGGCATATACACTAACACCGGGAGTGACCTCTTTAGCGAAACTAGTAAAAGACTAAAAAACACTCCTTTTCAAAATCACTTGTTTCTACAACGATATTAAGTTCATTACGCAAAAGGTTTTCATAAAAACCTGACGTAGCCCTCCGTCATTTTAGATAAGTACTGCTTAGTATTCGTACTGCGTTTGTTGACCTTAGCCAAGGCTAGTGTGCGGTACCTAATTAGTGCTTATCTGCTGCATGAGATGCGATTGAGTTAGGGTAGTCGTACGACTTTGTTGACCTTAGCCAAGGGTCGTACGGGTGGGTTTAATTCAATTAGGAAATGACGGGTTGAACTTGGCTAGCGCTTATGATTTGTTGACCGTAGCCAAGGTCATAAGTTGCTAGGGGCAAAAATATTATCGGGAATTTCAAGTGTTGAAATTTGCAATGAGATTGCATACCTTCTATAAGATAGTTGGATCCTAATACCCACTGCGAGTAAGAGTTACTCCTGGGAGACTTTTACACATCACAATTAGCTGATCAAGTAGGTGTCTAGAAAGGTGTTAACGGGGTTACGCCCGTGAGAAAACGAGGTTTATTATAATTAGGTCCATGCAAAAGCACGGGGAACCTCCTTCAAATTACCAACACTGGCCTGTCCGAAAGATTGGCGAACTTGTAAGGTGTAATTAATTCTGACTAGTCTTACCTTTTAGGGTTTGAAGGAAGATTTGATAAAAACAGTGGGAGCCATCCTGATTAGATAAGATAATAACCAATCTAGTCTTGCAAGAGCATACGCTAAAGTGTTTTCTTCTCTCTCTCCAGGTAACGACCATGTCAGACCTTAATCAAGATAATAACATGGATGTATTGACTGAACCCGCTTGTTATATTGAGCAGGGGAACATTGGTTCCGTTCTTTCTTATAATTGTTATAAGACTGAGCAAGGAATAGGGACATATACGGATTCCCACGCCGCCCAAACGAAGAACAGGCATGTTGATGCATCTTCTTCGAGTGTGTTTGTTATCGAGAACTGTTTCTCAGTTCACTCTACGTCCTGGGTATTAGATACCGGATCGGGATCCCACATATGAATATGTTACATGGGCTTAAGAAAGGTAGAGAACTGGGAGAGGGTGATCATTCCGTAAGAGTAGGGAATGTTGCAAATATTGCAGCCAAAGCTGTTGGCGAATATCACCTAGTATTACCAAATGGTAATACATTGATTTTGAACGAATGCTATTACATTCCGACCCTGATATGCAATCTTATATCAGCTTCTTTATTAAGTAAAATATGATATAATTTTGTAGTACATGATAATGTTATGAACATCTTCCTGAATCAAAAGTTGATTGGATCAGGCTCGTTAAATAATGGCATATACGTTCTAAATCAAACCGCAGTTCTTAATGTACAAGACACACGCAAGAGGAAGAGTTCAGAAATGAACGAATCCTTCTTGTGGCATTGTAGACTAGGTCATATCAATGTAACACGACTAGCTAAGTTACATAAGGTTGGATATTTGAATCCGTTCGAATTTTCATCTTATGACACTTGCCAGTCATGTCTCAAAGGCAAAATGACCAAAACCCCGTTTAGTGGATATGGAGAAAGAGTTACGGAACTCTTGGGACTGATACATAGTGATGTATGCGGTCCCATGTCTACACATGCCAGGAATGGTTCCTCATACTTCATTACATTCACTGACGATCTCTCAAGATACGGACATGTGTTCCTGTTGAAACACAAGTCTGAAGCTTTTGAGAAATTCAAAGAATATAAGCATGAAGCCGAGAACCAAACGAGTAAAAGTATTAAAATCCTATGATCTGATCGGGGAGGAGAATACTTGAGCACGGAATTCCGTGACTATCTAAAAGAGAATGGGATTCTCTCTCAGCTTACTCCTTCGTATACACCACAGCACAACGGCGTATCGGAGCGGAGGAATCATACCCTATTAGATATGGTGCGCTCTATGATGAGCACCGCTGTGTTACCTATTTCCTTTTGGAGTTATGCGCTGGAGACGCCCACATACCTATTGAATAGAGTTCCAACCAAATCGGTGCCTACCACTCCATATGAGATATGGAATGGGAAGAGACCATCTCTTAAACAAGTTAAGATATGGGGTTGTCCGGCCCATGTTAAAAAGCAAAATCCGGACAAGCTCGAGGCAAGATTAGTTCTTTGCAAGTTTGTGGGATATCCAAGCAATTCGTATGGATATCATTTCTACCTCAGTGAAGAACAAAAGGTGTTTGATGCTCAGCATGCCATTTTTTTAGAAAAGGAATTTCTTGCAAAGGAAATTAGTGGTAAGGAGGTAGTGCTGGAAGAAGTTCCAACCGCACAAACTGCAACAGAAGATTTGGTAGAACCAGAGTATTTAGTAGTTCCCAACGAACCCCAGCCTCTCTGCCGATCTAGTAGGGTTCCACATCTACCTGAGAGATACTACGGTTTTCTCATTGATGGTGGGAGCGAGGATTGCATCATGGAAGATGATGACCCAACTAGCTTCGAGCAGGCCATCATGAGTGGGGACTCTGTGAAGTGGCTGGATGCAATGCGATCTGAGATGGAATCTATGTACACCAACAAAGTATGGACTTTGGAAGTTTCCCCCGAAGGGGTAAAACCCAATGGGAGCTAATGGATCTTTAAGAAGAAACTTGGTGTAGATGGAAAAGTTGAGACTTTCAAAGCTAGACTTGTTGCAAAAGGTTTTCGTCAACGACCAGATATGGATTATGATGAAACCTTTTCTCCAGTGGCTATACTTAAGTCCATCCGGATCCTACTTGCCATTGCTGCATACCATGACTATGAAATCTGGCAAATGGATGTTAAGACCGCCTTTCTAAATGGTGATTTAGAAGAGAGCGTGTACATGACTCAGCCAGAGAGCTTTGTAGACAGTGGGAGTAGCGGAAAGGTGTGCAAGCTGCTTAAATCCATCTACGGGTTAAAGCAGGCATCGCGGAGTTGGAACATCTGTTTTTATGTGGTAGTCAAAGAGTTTGACTTCATCAAGAACGTAGATGAACCTTGTATATACAAGAAGGTGGCAGAGAGTAAGGTTGTCTTCCTCGTATTGTATGTGGATAACATACTCTTGATAGGAAATGATGTTCCTATGCTGCAATCGGTCAAGTTCTTCTTATCACAAAGATTCTCAATGAAAGATCTAGGTGATGCCTCCTACATCTTGGGGATTAAGATCTATAGAGATAGATCTAAACGGATACTGGGATTGTCCCAATCCAGGTACATTGACACCATACTAAAGAGGTTTAGTATAGAAGAATCCAAGCGTAGGAATTTACCCACGATCTCTGGATTCACTCTCTTCAAAGAGATGTCTCCCAAGACTGATTTGGAGAGAGCTCGCATGCAAGGGATACCCTATGCTTCGGCAGTAGGCTCTATCATGTACGCGATGCTATGTACCAGACCCGATGTAGTATACTCACTAAGTGTAGTGAGTAGGTATCAAGCAGATCCTGGAGAGAGTCACTGGACAGCTGTGAAGAATATTCTCAAGTAATTGAGAAGGACTAAAGAGATGTTCTTGGTGTATGGTAATGGAGAACTCCAAGTGGAGTCCTTTACCAATTTGAGCTTCCAGAGTGATAAGGACGACTCTAAGTCGGTCTCGGGATTTGCCTTTACCCTCAATGGAGGGGCGTTTTGTTGGAAGAGTTCCAAATAGGAAACCGTGGCAGACTCGACGATGGAGGATGAATACATCGCTGCCAATGACGCTGCCAAAGAGGCTGTCTGGATGAAGAAGTTCATACTCAAACTTGGTGTGGTTCCATCCATTGAGCATCCAATACCTTTGTATTATAATAACAATGGAGTTGTGGCTTTGGCCAAGGAACCCAGGTCCCATCAGAGATCCAGGCATATTCTGAGGCGGTATCACCTGATCCGGGAGATAGCTGATCGCCGGGAGATCGAGGTCAGGAGAGTTGACACGAAGGACAACACAGTGGATCCACTCACGAAGGCCATACCTCAGATACAATTTGAGAGACTCTTCGGGATGTTGGGTATGAAATACTACAATGCATGGCCTTAGTGCAAGTGGGAGATTGTTAGTTATATGTATGCCCTAGAGGCCATTATTGTACATGTGATGCATATTATATTGGATGCTTGGATATATATATAGAGAGGACTTTCTTGCTCGACATGATAGTATGCTATCTGGTTGCTCTTTGTCTTAATATGTTGACTTGTATTGTGATACTGTCATGCTCTCACATGTTGATAATGCCCTTAGGATGTGTACTTGACTACCAGGACTATGATGGAGATCATACTGTAAGTCTACGGTAGCGCTCCGGCCATCAATCCGAGGCCAAACGCGGAACAAGAACTTTTTAGGAAACTGGCGCTATCGCAGTCTTTGACCCGGATCGAACCATTAACGCTAAACTAGCTAACTAGAGAAGGGTTAGAAAAGCTATACCGATCGATCCGTGTCCTTCGGTCTTTAGCCACCATCTCTAGCTCCTCGAGGCATCTCCGATCTCCCATCGGAAGGGCACCACATCAAGAAGCCTTTTTACGGGCTCCCGCTTCTAACCGAAGCAACTCGAACATGAAGTTTGCTGGCCGACATGTCCAAGATGAAGTAGAGAATGTGTGTGATAACTTTGTCTCAAGCATCCATTGATTCTCAACACATGAGAGTGCATGGATGGAAGTCAAAGATGATGCCATGGTGGAAATGGTGAGCTAGAGAAAGAAGAAGAAGAAGAGGCTTTTCTTTCTTAATGTTTTGGAATAATAATGTGAGCAAGCATAATGAATCCAAGAGCTAACCCCTTGCTTCATGGCTGCCCCTTCTTTCTCCACTTATCATTTCAACACATTAATCAAAATAAAATGTGACATATGCACAAATAAAGAGGCTATGAGTCACCACTTATGTACATGTCACAATAAATGCTCCTTATGATGAAATCCACTCACAATTTCCACCAAAACACTAACCTAAGTGTTTAGTCCAACAAAAAGATACGGCAAAATCTAAAGAAACTCATGACGGATCATAAGGATACCCCTCACCTGTATATATACATACCTGCATCCGCATTTCGACTGAATGCAAATACGATGAGACTAAAGTAATCCAACAAATCTAATACCAGGATCCGGCTTAAACCAAAGCCCACTAGTATGATCCGTCCGATCATGATCCGTGCACAATTGCACGTATATGATCGAACCCTGCCATAATACCATATGGCCTCTACAACGTTTTGCCCGAAAATTGAGAAACTGTCTGTGGGGGACTCTAAAGACTCGTCAATACACTAGCTGTGGATTTAACCACTAGCACGTCAGTGGTACTAGCTGTACGTAACGGGCGCCCAGGTATTGACCAAAAGGGAGGTCGATGAGCGAACTCATCCTGAAACCCTACCGAGCCTGTCAGTGACAATATCCGTACAGTCCGGTCCGTTCATCTATGAGTATCGCATGTCGGTCCTAGGCGGTTGGTAAAATTCAGACCACCAAAAGCGGTACAAGTCGTGTTGGAGTGTAGCCCAGAACACCCTGAGTACTACTGCAATACCTACCAGTAAATCTCACTTGCCTTGGCCAAAGACTTCGTGTAATGGCTCTCCTAGACACAACGCGATCTCACCCCCAATACCGGGAGAGATGAAACCCCTGCCGATCCGCTCACTGCCTCCATGTGGCTCAGGACTGTACCCAACTAAAACCTATTTGCACGACTCCTTTGAGCCGTGGTAGGGTAGTAATCAAAGCACAGTGGGAACTCACATGAGACAAATGACGATCTCAGGTCGATAGACTAACCTGTACACATGTCATCAGGGAACTGCTATCTGACGTCCGGTATAACACCAACTAGCATGTTCCCGGCGAGTCCTGTCCGGTGTACTCATAACCCAATGAGCACCTGTATACATCTTAGGTGAACCAACTGACACCAATGGCTTGTGAGACCGGCCACCGCCCCTCGTCGGGGTCTCGACTGTATACACTAGTCTACTGGTGGAGTATCGATGCCCAGTCTCGAAACTCCTACGACTAGGGACCACTTTAAGGATGTGCTTATAGACTACCCAACTCTCACGTATATGATCGCCATCATACTGCTGGTAGTCAAGCAAGAATCCTAAGGGCTCTATCAATGTGTAATAGTGATCGGTGATATCACCTGAAGTATGTACACGATGATAAAGATAAACTCGATAGCATACTATCATCTTGAGTAAGACTGTCCTACCAGCATAGGTCCTCCCTGAATCATTGCAATCACGTGCCTGTGATCCAATAATTGACTTTGAGGGCACTATATCCAACAATTTCTCACTTGCACTCAAGGCTAATTATTGCGATGTCGCATACTCATAGCCCGTGTGATACCGAACACCCAGCTCCTCTACTGATCAGTCTCACAAAGCCCGTTTATGAAACTATTGTGTTCGAGGAATAGCCTCAGTGAGTGGATCCTGAAGGGTTACCCTAGCGCCCCGGCCATCTCACGTGGCCAAATGCGGAACAAAATTTTTCTTACGAATGAAACTTGGCGCTAGACTAAACCCTAAAACCGGATCTTTCCATAAAACTCACTAGCTACATTAAGGGAGCTATCTACTATGATAGAAACCTCACCAAATGAACCAAGTCCATCGGTCTTCTTTCTTCATCCTTAGCTCCTAGCAAGCGCCTTGAACATGCTTGAACTTCTTTCCTTGCTCCATCGGTCCTCCTGGATCGAGCTTGTTCTCCGGCCTCCTTTTGTCGTAGATGATCCACCCGGGGAGTATGATCCATGGCTCTAGCTCCTAAATATGTAACTAAAGGAGCAACTAGAGAACTTGGTTTGCTAGTCTAGGATGTAGTGGAGGGTGTCTTAGTGTATAGCTATCTCTTTCTTGCCTCTTCACTTGATTCTCAACATATGAGAAAGTAGTGAAGAGGAAGAAGATGAAGGTGGGGAAAACTTGAGAGCAAAGAGGATATGAGAGCAAAAGAGAGCTCAAGGAAAATAATGAATCAACCATGAAAGAGAAAATATACACAATGGTTTTGTATATCAATTCTTTCATTAAACAATTAGCAACCATACTTCAATAGTAAACCCAAAATGAATTATAAATTCATTTGTTCACTATTGAAGCATGGTTACTCCCATTCCTCCCTCACCTCTCATTTTACACCTCATTTCCAATTATCAAATAAATGGAAAATACATAATGAGGTGGCCACCTTCTAGAAGGAAAACTGTAATAAATACGGATTTCCAACTACTGTACAAATATACCGGCAATCAGATAAAAATTCGAACGCCCAAAAGAGATAGAATAAAACGAAGAACGTAATACTAGAATATATATATCGAAATACATATATGCAAATTATTAAATCAATACTTGACTTAATAATCCGGCTCAGACCCGAGCCGGCTAGTATTACAAACTGTCCGATCGAAAAACAGAGTACCAAGTACATCAATCGATCGAACTCTGCACGTATCCAATACGGCTACTACATCGTTTTTCCTGGATCAGGGAAACCCTCTATGTGGGACTCTAAAGACTTGACAGTACTCTGGCAGTGGGTTTAACCACAAGCACGTCAGCGGTACTAGCTGTACGTAACGGCTGCCCAGGTACCTGTCGAAAAGGAAGGCCGACGAGCAAGCTCGTCCGAACTCCTACTGAGCCTATCCGTGACAATATTCGTACAGTCCGGTCTCTTCGTCAAAGAGTATCGCATACCGGGTCTAGGGAATGGTGAACGTCAGACCTTAATAACCTGATAAGTCGTGCCGATGTGGTTCAGGACCAAACCGGGAAAATACTGATCAGCCAATCAGTAGATCCCAACTGCCTTGGCCAAGGTCTTATGGTCCTGACCAATCGAATCACAGTGCGATATCGACTCCCTATACCGGGAGAGACGAATCCCCGATAATTGCTCACTGCCTCCATGTGGCTCGGGACTGAACCCAACCAAAACCTGTTTGCACGACTCAGTAGAGCCGTGGTAGGGTAGTGATCAAAGCCCAGTGGGAACTCACACGAGACAAATGCCGATCTCGGGTCCAAAGACTAACTTGTACACATGTCACCTAAGAACTTCCATCTGACGATAGGTATAGTACCACACGGAAGTTCTCGGCGAGTCCGTCCAGTGTACTCACACCCAGTGAGCACCTGTAAACGATCTTAGGTGCATCAGACCAATGGCTGCGGGACCAACCATCCCCCGACGGGGTAGAAACATATACACCAGTCTACTATGGAGTATCAATGCCCAGTCTCGATACTCACGCGACTAGGGACCATTAAAGGATGTGCTTATAGACTACCCTGCTCCCACAAGTATGATCGCCATCACAACGCAGGTAGTCAAGCAAGATCCTAGGGGCTTTATCAACATGTAACCGCAATATGTAATAACGAGTATGACATATGCCATGTTAAGATAAAGACAAACCACAATAGTATACTACCGTATCGAGTCTTTATCAATATGTGCAAACCAGATATATCAACAATACACATATCCTGACAAAGACAAGTCGAATAATATACTATAAAACTGAGCAAGATTGTTCTGTACATACATCTCCCTAGTATCCATATGTATACATATACAATACTGGCCTCTAGGGAATATACATCCAACAATCTCCCACTTGCACTAAAGGCCAGTGATTGGCGTACCGAATACCCAACGTCTGCTCTAAGGCCAGCTGCTGGCGTACCGCATACCCAACATCCCAAAAAGTCGCTCGAACTGTGCTTGAGGGAGGGCCTTTGTAAATGGATCCGCCGTGTTGTCCTTCGTATCCACTCTTCGGACCTCGATCTCCTGGCGATCTACGATCTCCCTGATCAGGTGATACCGCCTTAAGAAGTGCCTGGACTCTTGATGGGACCGTGGTTCCTTTGCTAAAGCTATATCCCCATTGTTATCGCAATACACTGGTATTGGATCAACAATGGACGGAACTACCTGAAGTTCAGCTATAAACATCTTTATCCAGACCGCCTCTTTTGCGGCATCGCTTGCAGCAATGTATTCAGCCTCCATCGTCGAGTCTGCGACGGTATCATGTTTGGAACTCTTCCAACATACCGCCCCTCCGTTGAGGGTAAACACAAAACCCGAGACAGACTTGCTGTCATCCTTGTCACTCTGGAAGCTTGAGTCGGTAAAGGACTCGACCCTGAGGTCTCCATTACCGTAAATCAGGAACATCTCCTTAGTCCTTCTCAGGTACTTAAGAATGTTCTTTACTGCTGTCCAGTGGTCCTCACCTGGGTCTGACTGATACCGGCTCACCACGCTTAGCGTGTAAGCTAAATCTGATCTTGTACATAGCATCGCATACATTATAGATCCTACCGCCGAAGCGTAGGGTATAGTGCTCATGCGAACCCTCTCCTCGTTAGTCTTGGGAGACATCTCCTTAGAGAGGGTGATTCCGTGCAATGCGGGTATGTTACCGCGCTTGGAATCTACCATACTAAATCTCTTCAGTACGGTCTCTATGTACCTGGCCTGTGAAAGTCCCAGTAATCTCTTGGATCTATCTCTGTAGATCTTGATCCCCAGAATGTACGAGGCATCACCTAGGTCTTTCATAGAGAACCTTTGTGATAAGAATAGCTTGACCGATTGTAGCATAGGAATGTCATTTCCTATCAAAAGAATGTCGTCCACGTACAAGACTAGGAACACGACAGTTCGTCCTACAATCTTCTTATAAATACATGGCTCATCTTCGTTCTTGATGAAGTCAAAATCTTTGACTGTCTCATCAAAACAGATGTTCCAGCTCCGCGATGCTTGCTTCAATCCATAAATGGATTTGAGCAGCTTGCACACCTTCCCGCTGCTCCCACTGTCTACAAAACCTTCTGGCTGATCCATGTAAACGTGCTCTTCTAAACTTCCGTTTAGAAAAGCCGTTTTTACGTCCATCTGCCATATCTCATAGTCATGGAAGGCAGCAATGGCAAGCAGGATCCTAATGGATTTGAGCATAGCTACTGGAGAAAAGGTTTCATCATAGTCCACTCCTGGTCTTTGACGAAAACCTTTTGCAACGAGTCTAGCCTTATAGGTTTCCACCTGCCCATCCACACCAAGTTTCTTCTTGTAGATCCATTTGCATCCAACGGGTTTTACCCCAGGTGGAGCAACTTCCAGGGTCCACACTTTATTGGTGTACATGGACTCCATTTCAGATTGCATAGCATCCAACCACTTATCAGAGTCCCTACTGATAATGGCCTGTCTGAAACTGGTAGGATCATCTTCTTCCAAGATGCAATCCTCTCGATCCCCATCTATGAGAAAACCGTAGTATCTCTCGGGCGGATGAGAAATCCTACTAGATCTGCGGAGTGGATGAGGTTCGTCCGGGGTTATTGAATCCTGAGGTTCTACCAAATTTTCAGTTACAGTTTGTTCCTCTGGAATTTCTTCCAGTTCTACCGTGCTCCCACTGATTTCTTTTGCAAGAAATTCCTTTTCTAAGAAGACAGCGTGGCGAGCAACAAACACCTTCTGTTCCTCGGTGTAGTAGAACTGATATCCTTGCGAATGCTTAGGATATCCTACAAACTTACACAAAACTGATCGTGCCTCGAGTTTGTCCGGGTTCTGCTTCTTTACATAAGCTGGACAACCCCATATCTTAATAAAATTAAGGTATGGTCTCTTCCGCTCCCACAATGCATGTGGAGTGGTAGGCATAGCTTTGGTAGGAACCCAATTCAATACATATATTGCTGTTTCAAGTGCATATCCCCAGAATGAAAGAGGCAACTCTGCATTACTCATCATGGAGCGAACCATATCCAATAGGGTACGATTCCTCCGCTCCGATACACCATTGTGCTGTGGTGTGTAAGGAGGAGTAAGCTGAGAGAGAATACCATTCTCTTTCAAAAAGTCCCTGAATTCCGTACTTAAGTACTCCCCCCCTCTATCAGATCGGAGGATCTTAATACTTTTGCCAATCTGGTTCTCTACTTCGTTCCTGAATTCTTTGAATTTCTCAAAAGCTTCAGATTTGTGTTTCATAAGATACACATATCCGAATCTATAGAGATCATCAGTGAATGTGATGAAGTACGAGAACCCATCCCTTGCATGTATAGACATCGGACTACATACATCACTGTGTATGAGTCCCAAGAGCTCTGCTGCTCTTTCTCCATGTCTGGTGAACAGAGATTTGGTCATCTTTCCTTTGAGACAGGACTGACAAGTTTCATATGATGAAAATTCGAACGTATTCAAGAATCCATTTTTATGCAACTTACTTAGTATTTTCTCTCCGATATGACCAAGTCTACAATGCCACAAGTAGGATTCGTTCGTATCTGAACTCTTCCTCTTGCGTGTGTTTTGTACATTGAGCACTGTATTCTGATTTAGAACATAGATACCATTACAAAGTGTACCTTCTGCAACCAGTACCTTATCAAGGTAAATGTTCATGATATTTCTATCAAGAACAAAGTTATATCCATCTTTATCAAGTAAAGAAACTGATATGATGTTGCAAAGTATGGAAGGTACATAGTAGCAATTGTTCAAAATCATAGCATTGCTATCTGGCAACACTAGGTGATATTCATCGACGGCTGCAGCATTAACTTGTGCTCCGTTCCCTACTCTGAGGGACACATCACCACGTCCAACTATCCTACTTTTTCTCAGTCCCTGCAATAAATTACAGATATGAGATCCTGATCCGGTATCGAGTACCCAAGAGGTAGGACTGACCGAAAAACAGTTCTCAATAACAAGAACACCTGAAGAAGACGCAACAGTGTGTTTCTTCTTCGATGGGTTTATCAAGGAATTCAAACTTTCCTCTTTCCCTTGCTCATACTTATGACAGTTGTCATGAGTTAGAGACGAACCGACGTTCCCCAGACCCGAATAAGAATTCGGATCGGTCAAGCGATACATTTTATTATCTTGATTAGGGTGTGAAATGGTTGCTACCTGGAGAGAGAGAGGGAAAACACTCAGCGTGCACTCTTGCAAGATCAGATTGGTTATTAATTTATCTAACCAGGATGGCTCCCACTGTTTCCTCAAATTCTTCTTCAAACCCTAAAAGAAGAACTAGTCAGGATTAATCGCACGTCACAATACTTGCTTAACCTTTCAGCGAGGCCGGTGTTGGTACTTCGAGGGAGGTTTTCCAACGCTTTCGCGAAGTTCCTTAATTAAAGAACCTCTTTTCCCTGGAGGCGTAGCCCCGCTAACACCTTTCTAGACACCTACTTGGTTTATAGCATTGATTGTTAAGTGTGATAATCTCCCGAGAGTAATCCTACTCATCAGTGGGATCGGGATCCAACTATCATTGTGTGATGCACTAGATAGAATCCACTCTAGTCACCACACTCCAGAAGGTATGCTAAAATCTGCAAGTTTCCTTTATGTTTGAAACTCCCGATATGGTTTTTGCCCCTAAAGACCTATAACCTTGACGCTTGCTAACAAGTCATAGGCCGCTAGTCAAGTTCAACCCGTCATTGTCCTGGATTAACTCGAACCCACCCGTACAAACTCTTGACGCTTGCCAACAAAGCTGTACGACTGTCTCGAATAATCGCATATCTATGCAACAGATAAACATCACTCAGCTACCGTTCACTGTGTCTTGACGCTTGCCAACAAACACAGCACGAATACTAGGTGGTACCTATCTGAAATGACGGAGGGCTACGGCTAGGTTTTTGGCGAAAAACCCGTTAACGTAATGAACTCGATATCGTTGAAGGAACCTGTGTATTTTTGCAAATATATAGTGGCGAAAACTTCTGCTAAAGAGGTCACTCCCTGTGAAGGGATCTCGGCTCTTTCCTCGTCGAATGAGGTGCAGGATATTCCAAACTGAATACCATGATGCAAAGCAAAAATAATCGACTATAGTGAAGTTATTACCCTGACGCAAACTTTTACTCAAGGGGTCACTCCTGGTGAAGGGATCTCGGCCCTTGCCTCATCGAATGAGGTGCAGGATATTCCAAACTGAATACCACTATGCAAAGCAAAAGAGAACATCTGTAATGTCAGTTTTTAAAATCTGGTTCCAATAACATCTTTTTAGGTTTTTATCTTGCATTAATTAAAATTAATGAGGCCCCATCAAATTTGTAACCTATCACACCAGAAAAGAACGAAAATAAAATGTACGTATATGCCATCCACATTCGCCACGGGGCCCCGTCATCACCCGTTAGGTTACTTAACTAACGACAGAGCGGGAGCTGGACTAGCGCAGGTGCAAAACATATACAACATCTACTAGTATATATATAAGTATATATCACATTCGTCCCAGGCATGAAAATAAACAACATCACAGATAACATTACAGAATGGTGGATAATCTTGGAGCCCCGGGTTTTATTTGAGCCGCAAATAAAACCCGATGTTCCCGGTCGTGTGGATAGCATGTGCAATGAAAACCTGTACCCCCTACGAGTGCGGCGAATAGCCTGCCAGTTCTAGAATGAAGCCCCTTTCCGTCTCTACGCCTTGAGATGCGGGCTTGTTGCCTTCTAGAACCCGGCTATTCGTGCAACCCATCGTGGGGTAATCCTAATACAGAAAATGAAAATAATATATACAAGCGGTGACATCGACCTTATCCTGGTCGTGCCCCAAAATAATATACAACCCGGTAAAGACGGCAGTCCACATGTCGGACGCTCGCCCAGCAATAACAAATATACAAATGAATGTAAACTGTATTTCTAACATTTCACCACATGCTATCCACCACGACAATCCAACCACAATCACAGCACAAGCACACAACATCAACGCGAATGTCACGTTCGCAAAACCCGTCTAAAAGAACATATAGCAATCAGACGAGTTTTACCGATCAAGTGACATTCCCGGTCGCAGATAAAAGTGAATGTACTGATAATAAAAATACGTATTTTAAAATCATGATCGACTAAATTTTCCAAGTGGGCCCCAAGTATTAAATCAACACGGTAACAAATCTGAACCCAAAATGTAATTATTCCAGAAACCACAATTCTCAAAATGGGAGGCCCAGAAAAAACTTTATCACGTGGGCCCAATAAATGGCCGCGGATCCGCCGCCAAATGGGGGTTTGAGCGGCGGATCCGCGGCTGTTTAGAAGGATCATGTGGTAAATTTTCTTCAGTGGTCTCAGTAAAGCCTGCATGATTTTTTGAGAGCAAACAATTGATTTTTCCAGCACTTTTAAAATCGACAGAAACTGCAAAATTTCGAAACGTGTTTTTTGGAATTTTCGGTCGATCATTATTCTAAACACGTTTGAACTATCTAGTGTAAGTTTTATGGGTGGCTCTGATACCATGAAGGGTTACCCTAGCGCCCCGGCCATCTCACATGGCCAAATGCGGAACAAAATTTTTCTTACGAATGAAACTTGGCGCTAGACTAAACCCTAAAACCGGATCTTTCCATAAAACTCACTAGCTACATTAAGGGAGCTATCTACTATGATAGAAACCTCACCAAATGAACCAAGTCCTTCGGTCTTCTTTCTTCATACTTAGCTCCTAGAAAGCGCCTTGAACATGCTTGAACTTCTTTCCTTGCTCCATCGGTCCTCCGGGATCGAGCTTGTTCTCCGGCCTCCTTTTGTCGTAGATGATCCACCCGGGGAGTATGATCCATGGCTCTAGCTCCTAAATATGTAACTAAAGGAGCAACTAGAGAACTTGGTTTGCTAAACCAAGTAGTTTAGGATGTAGTGGAGGGTGTCTTAGTGTATAGCTATCTCTTTCTTGCCTCTTCACTTGATTCTCAACACATGAGAAAGTAGTGAAGAGGAAGAAGATGAAGGTAGAGGAAACTTGAGAGCAAAGAGGAGATGAGAGCAAAAGAGAGCTCAAGGAAAATAATGAATCAACCATGAAAGAGAAAATATACACAATGGTTTTGTATATCAATTCTTTCATTAAACAATTAGCAACCATACTTCAATAGTAAACCCAAAATGAATTATAAATTCATTTGTTCACTATTGAAGCATGGTTACTCCCATTCCTCCCTCACCTCTCATTTTACACCTCATTTCCAATTATCAAATAAATGGAAAATACATAATGAGGTGGCCACCTTCTAGAAGGAAAACTGTAATAAATACGGATTTCTAACTACTGTACAAATATACCGGCAATCAGATAAAAATCCGAACGCCCAAAAGAGATAGAATAACACGAAGAACGTAATACTAGAATATATATATCGAAATACATATATGCAAATTATTAAATCAATACTTGACTTAATAATCCGGCTCAGACCCGAGCCGGCTAGTATTACAAACTGTCCGATCGAAAAACCGAGTACCAAGTACATCAATCGATCGAACTCTGCACGTATCCAATACGGCTACTACATCGTTTTGCCTGGATCAGGGAAACCCTCTATGTGGGACTCTAAAGACTCGATAGTACTCTGGCAGTGGGTTTAACCACAAGCACGTCAGCGGTACTAGCTGTACGTAACGGCTGCCCAGGTACCTGTCGAAAAGGAAGGCCGACGAGCAAGCTCGTCCGAACTCCTACTGAGCCTATCCGTGACAATATTCGTACAGTCCGGTCTCTTCGTCAAAGAGTATCGCATACCGGGTCTAGGGGATGGTGAACGTCAGACCCTAATAACCTGATAAGTCGTTCCGATGTGGTTCAGGACCAAACCGGGAAAATACTGATAAGCCAATCATTAGATCCCAACTGCCTTGGCCAAGGTCTTATGATCCTGACCAATCGAATCACAGTGCGATATCGACTCCCTATACCGGGAGAGACGAATCCCCGACAATCGCTCACTGCCTCCATGTGGCTCGGGACTGAACCCAACCAAAACCTATTTGCACGACTCAGTAGAGCCGTGGTAGGGTAGTGATCAAAGCCCAGTGGGAACTCACACGAGACAAATGCCGATCTCGGGTCCAAAGACTAACCTGTACACATGTCACCTGAGAACTTCCATCTGACGATAGGTATAGTACCACACGGAAGTTCTCGGCGAGTCCGTCCAGTGTACTCACACCCAGTGAGCACCTGTATACGATCTTAGGTGCATCAGACCAATGGCTGCGGGACCAACCATCCCCCGACGGGGTAGAAACATATACACCAGTCTACTCTGGAGTATCAATGCCCAGTCTCGATACTCACGCGACTAGGGACCATTAAAGGATGTGCTTATAGACTACCCTGCTCCCACAAGTATGATCGCCATCACAACGCAGATAGTCAAGCAAGATCCTAGGGGCTTTATCAACATGTAACCGCAATATGTAATAACGAGTATGACATATGCCATGTTAAGATAAAGACAAACCACAATAGTATACTACCGTATCGAGTCTTTATCAATATGTGCAAACCAGATATATCAACAATACACATATCTTGACAAAGACAAGTCGAATAATATACTATAAAACTGAGCAAGATTGTTCTGTACATACATCTCCCTAGTATCCATATGTATACATATACAATACTGGCCTCTAGGGCATATACATCCAACAGATCCGTCCTGATGTTTCTCTCTATGTCTCTCTTAATCTCAAGTTCGCGGAGAAAGCCATCTCCCGAATTGAGCAATACCTGTCTTAGAATATGTCTGGATATCTGATGGGACCTAGTTCATAAATGAACTCAAAATCCAAACTTCTTAGACTGTATTGTCAACTGAACTTAATCAGTATCCTGCGCCATGCCTCCCACAGTATCCTATTAGACCACCTGTCTAAAATACTGCCCCTCGTCAGAGGAAAAACTATAACTCTGACAGTCACTCTGTCATCCAGGTCACCTTGGAAGTCTGGAATGATAACCGTCTCCCGAAGGAGGCTGTCGTTATCATATCCCTAGAACATCCATTTATGTTCTAAAACTGCTTCCGAATGTTTCTCTAGGATTGGATTAATATCAACTTATTGCAGCTTGTGCAAAAACAACACCTGGTGTGGTACTTGACATCTCGTGATTGACTCAATTGCCTAAGCAAGTGATATGTCAATCATGCACATCCCTCTCCCCTTTAGTCTGTAAGACACCTATATAGAGGGTGACTCCATCATCTGCAGGTATACTACCGTGTCAGGAGTCGTCCATTCTAAAACACCTTTAGAATGCTGTCTAAGTATCCAGATTGGGAAACTACCCAAATCTAGATCTAAAACCATAGATCTAGTAACCGGAATGTCTGATATAATATTCATATCCTATGTGGAGAAACCACTGTGTGACAACTAAAGTATAACCGATCGTAGTATAGGAATATCACTTCCTACTCTGTGTATGTCATCCAAATACCAGGATATCACACCCTACTTCCTTCTTAACAGATCCATCCCCTATTCTGATGAAGTCAAAGCCCATGACTGTCACATCAAAAATAGATAATCTATCTCTGCTATATCTGCTTCAGTCTGTAAATAGACATAAGCTACTTGTGCACTACGCTTCCGCTGCTCCCACTGACTACGACAACCCTCTGGCAGAGTCATATACATGTGCATTTCTAAAGCTAGTTTAGAACGACGCTATACTCATCCTCCTGCCGGGTCCCATAGTCTGGAACAGCAGTAATGACATGTCTGGGTAAACAAGAACCTCTCTGTCACCGTCCTTGAGGATACCGCAGTACCTCTCGGGCGCCTGAGGTTACCCACCATATCTGTGGAGTGGCCAATGGAATGTCAATCCTGATTGAATCTTTGGGTTCTTATTAAATTTTCAGTAATTGTCTGTGGTTCTGGAATCACTTCCACTTCTACCATACTCTCACTACTGTTTTCTGAAAAAGCCCATTTTACTAAAACTGTGGCTAGTCAAGAACAATGTCACTATTGATCTTACAGATGGTAGAAAGCTAACCCTCGTCATAGCATGGGTTAACCCACAAACAGCCATTACAGAAACGTGCTTTGAGTTATCCAGAGTCTGGTTTTAAGCATAAGCAGGACAACTCCATATACCTTAACACCGTTAAGATATGAGCCATTCTATATCTAATATAGAAACAGAGGCACTGGTTTAATTGGAACGGGATTCAAATCATGCAGCTGTCTCCAGTGCATGTCGACTAAATAGAGAGAAGCCGATCAGTATTACTCAACTTAGGAGTGCATCCAATTATGAGTAACCTGAAAGAGAAAACAAGTTTCTCAAAACCATTACTATCGACTGAATACCAAACACAAGTATCTTTATCTTCGATCACCTTGAAGAATCCTGATACTTGCAACACAATGGTTCTCTACTTTATTCTTGTACCTATAACTTCTCAAAACTTAGACCTTATATTTCTACGAAACACTTGTCTAAAACTAGAGAAGTCATAAGTAAACAGAATATAGTACAAGGACCAACCCCTCTGTCCTAAAGGACACTGGACAACATACAATACTTTGTATAAGTCCCCTGAGTTTAATAACTCAAACACTGTGCGTTGTAGGTTGAAGACTGTACTATGGTTATGAAGAATTACAACGTTATTTAATGCTCCTTACCTAACCATCAACTGATATAGGGAAATATCATGGATATAATTTCAAAAAGTTATATCTCACTTTATAAAAAATAAACGTACATATATTTCAATTTGAAATTGGTGCACAACAGCGGATATTCAAAACCAAATATTTGCCGTCCGGCAAAAACACAGGCGATCTCCTCAAATATCACCAATTACAACGAATCTCGATATAATGAGGATGATCACCTAATTTCCAATAACTTACTCCCACTCAACATCTGTAAAACCATACAAATGTGAGAATCAAACCTGGTAAATACATACCCTGGAGCAAGGTTTAATTGGGAAATCAGTTTTCTACTAACAATGCACAGTGAGACTGAAACATTAAAATGTTTCGAAGGGGTATCCGGGTATTCCTAGTAATACCTCTTCCATTATTCGATTCATGACTGTTACCATATATCTCCTTGCCATCTCTCCAAATCCCTTTATTTGTCTTTACCCATTACCTTCTGTACACCCGTTTAGGCTAAGTGGTTTTCTTCCTTCCCTACCGTTCGGCACCAGCCTATAGTTTGGAAGAAGACTATCCAATAAGCGTAATAGGTGCACTGTCCCAATCCTAGGAGCACTCGTAACCTGAGAGAAGGTATAGATAAAAGACAACTGAATAAAATCTTTTTCCAATTTCTCCTGAACCAGAATCCATCCCCGAACTGGAACAAGTCCCTTCGAGTTCGTATATTACCATACGATGGAATATGCAATAACTGTGGATCTTCGTAGTGATACGGGGTGTTCTGGAGAAAAAAAGAGGTAGTAGGAGTGGCGATGAGATACTCGGTTTGGTCGTGAATGATAGCAGTCGTATTTTACTTTGCCTTCTTTCTAATCCTTTTATTTGTCTTTACTTATTACCTTCTGTACACCACACTTAGGCTAATTGGTTTTCTTCATTCCCTACCGTTCGGCACCTGCCTATGGTTTGGAAGAAGACTATCCAATTAGCGTAACGGGTGTACTTGTTAGGTCCACGTTACCCACCCCGGCTCTTTCGGGGAGGCGGAATAGGTAAAACGAAATTTTTTCCCTAGCTAGGTAACATGGACCGTATCATGAAGGATCGTTGCTAAACAAAACTAACATAAAATCTACAAGTTCTAACTACTATGTAGAATGGTTATACCTAGTCTTGAACTCCTTCTCTTCTTGTTGTTCTCTTGAACTCCTTCTCTTCTTGTTGTTCTCCTCCTACTTGCTCCTTGTAGTAGTTTGTACGGCTCCTCCTCGTCGTCTCCTCTTTGTCGAAGATAGATCCACCCGAGGTCCTCGAACTTGAGCTCCTACCTCAACCTAAAGGTAACTACGGTATTTGGTTTTCTAAACCTAGTACCCTAGAATGAGTAGAGATGTGTTATGCTGGCTTTGTCTCAAAAACTTATGATTTCCAACACATGGAACACTTAAGCTTTTAGAGAGGAAGAAGAAGAGCTTTTGCAAAGAGAGAGAAAAGATATGATAGAATGAGAGCTCTCTTTTGGAACCATACTCATATGAGAATAATAGATTAACAATAATAATTAAAAAGGAAAATGTGATGGTGAGTATGGAATGACCATTATCATTTCATAATAAATGCAATTTGCAAAGATCAAGAAGCATCTTTGATATGAAATGATTATGGTCAAAATGTCAACAATGGTCAAAATGTCCACCATGGTCAAATGGTCAACCTAACCATCACACAACAATCCTTGATTATCATTATTAATCATATTTATCATTCTTATTAGGGTTTGGAAAAAGTCAACGGTCAACAAGTCAACCAAAGTCAAACGGTCAACAACCCTAATGAGAATCCTCTGCCTCTGCCTCTATCAACTGTGCATACACACCCGCATCCGCGTTCCGAGGAACACGAATACAATGAGACAAAACCAATCCCAAAACCAATACCAGTATCTGGCTTAAACCAAAGCCCACTAGTAATAACTGCCCGGTCACCAAACGTGCACAAGTGCGCGAGTGTGAACGAACCCTGTCGCAAAACTATGCGACCTCTACTCAGTTTTGCCTAAAGGCGAGTAACCCTCTGTGTGGGACTCTAAAGACTCGGCACTAAGCTGGCAGTGGGGTTAACCACAGACCGCAAGCGGCACTAGCTGTACGTAACGGTCCCCAGGTAGATGCCGATAAGAAGACTGATGAGGTGAATCCATCCGAACTCCTACTGAGCCTGTATGTGACAATCTCCGTACAGTCTGGTCTGTTCGTCTAAGAACATCGCATGGCGGGCCTAGGGGGGCGGTAAACGTCAGTCCCCTAATAGCGGTACAAGTTGTGTCGGAGTATAGCCCAAAACACCCTGAGAATCTACTGGAAAACCTACCAGCAATTCTCGCTTGCCCTGGCCAGGGACTTTGTGTAATGGCTCTCCTAGACACAGCGCGATATCAACCCCCAATACCGGGAGAGACGAATCCTGTCTAACCGTTACTGCCTCCAAGTGCTTCGGGACTGCACCCAACTACTACCTGTTTGCACGACTCAGTAGAGCCGTGGTAGGGTAGTAATCTAAGAACAGTGGGAACACACTCGAGGCGGAGTGACAGTGTCAAGTCAACGGACTAAGCTGTACTCATGTCACCTGGGAACTGTTAGCTGACGATAGGTATAATACCAACCAACAGTTCCCGACAAGTCCTGTCCAGTGTACTCGTAACCTAACGAGCACCTGCATACTATCTCCAGTACGACGTACTGATGGCTGTGGGACAGACCATCTCCCATGCTGGGAAGAGAAGCGTATGCACTAGTCTACTCTGGAGTATCGATGCCCTGTCTCGATAATCCTACGACTAGGGACCAAAATAAGGATGTGCTTATAGACTACCCAGCCCCCACTAGTGTGATCACCATCACAACGTCGGTAGTCAAGCAAAGATCCTAAGGGCTCTACCAATATGTTTTTAGCGATATGTTAAAAGAAACATATACACATATTAAGATAGAAACAAACCAAGTAGCATACTACTATATCGAGCAAGACTGTCGTAAAACCATATATATATCCCAAGCCTCCAAAATGTATTATACAAACCAGTACTATACAATAATGGCCTCTAGGGCATACATATCTAACAGTACTCTCCTAATCCTAGGAGCACTCGCAACGCAAGAGAAGGTAAAAGAGAAAATACAACTGAACAGTCCAATTCATTTTCTCCAGAACCGGAAACCATCCTCGAATCTGGAACAAATTCCTTCGAGTTCGTATATAACCATACGATGGTTTTATCCAATGGAAGTGGATGTTCGTAGTAATATGGGGTGTTCTAGAGAAAAGGGTAAAAGTAGGAGTGGCAATGAGGTATGCAACTCTGACAATCCAAAAGCCAGTGTTTTAAGAAAGTTCGGTCAACTTGGTCACTGAGTCATAGTCTAGGGTCGGGCCATGGTCGCTGCCAAAGAGAGAGAGAGAGAGAGAAAAGAAACACTCTGCGTGCACTCTAACCTAGATCAGAATGGTTAATCACTTTATCTAATCAGGAAACCTCACACTGTAACCTCAAATTCTCCTCCAAACCTGAAAGAAGAATTAGTCGGGATCACCCGAGGAGTAAACCAACTCATCAGTGGGAATCGAGATCCAACTATCATCGCATGATAACTTGATGGAATCCACTCAAGTCACCACACTCCCGAAGGTATGCGCATGCCTGGCAAGTTTTAGTTTCTTTAGAAACTCCCGATGTATGTTTTTACCCCAAGCGGCTTATGACCTTGACTAGGTCAACAAACTATAAACCGCTAGTCAAGTTCAACCCGTCATTATCCTGGATTGCATTAAACTCACCCGAACGTTCCCTTGACTAGGTCAACAAGGCCGTACGACTGTCTTAACCAATCCTATTTATGCAACAAACAAGCACCACTTAGCTACCGAACACTACGTCTTGACTAGGTCAACAAACGTAGCACGAGTACTAAATAATACCTGTAAGAAATGACGGAGGGCTACGAATGGTTTTTGGCGAAAAACCTTTAACGTAATGAACTTGATATCGTTGAAGGAGCCGCATAGCTTTTTATAAAATATTGTGGCAAAAACCTTTGCTAAAGAGGTCACTCCCGGTGAAGGGATCTCGGCTCTTTCCCCGTAGAATGAGGTGCAGGATATTCTAAAATGAATACCATGATGCAAAGCAAAAAGTAGTCAACTATAGTGAAGTTATTACCCTGACGCAAACCTCTGTCTATGGGGTCACTCCCGATGAAGGGATCTCGGCCCTTGCCTCGTCGAATGAGGTGCAGGATATTCCAACTGAATACCACTGTGCAAAACAAAATAAAACGTCCCCGCAATAACAACTTTTTGAAAAATATTCCAACAACATCAAACAGGTTTGTTTAGCTTGCATTGATCCGAATCAATGTAGTCCCATCAATTGATCACACCAATAAAGAACGAAAATACGATGTACGTATATGCCATCCGCATTCGCCACTGGGTCCCGTCATCACCCGTTAAGTTACTTAACTAACGACAGAGCGGGGACTGGACTAGCACGGGTGTAAAACATATACAACATCTACTAGTATATATATCAATATATAATAATCGCTCAAGGCGTGATAAATGCAACATCACAGAAATGTAATAAGTATCACAGAACAATACAGAAAATCTGGGATCCCCGGGTTTCCTTTGAGCTGCAAGTGAAACCCGACGTTCCCCTGGTCGTGTGGATAGCCTGTGCAATGAAATCCTAGACCCCTATGGGTGCGGCAAGTTACCCGCTAAAACCTAAAGCGAGGCAGCTCCCTTCAACAAAGTGAATGGACCACCCAGCACTTCATGGAATCCGGTAACTTGAGCACCCCTCCTTGGGTCAACCTATACCCCTACGAGTGGGGCGAATAGACTACCAATTCTAGAGTGAAGCTCCCTCCGTCTCAAAGCCATGAGATGCGGGCCCGTTGCCCTCTAGAATCCGGCTACCCGTGCACTCCACCGCGGGGTAATCCTAGTACAGAAAATAAAATATGTACAACAGGTACATCGACCTCAACCCGGTCGTGCCGCAAAAGAATAATATACAAACAGGCAGTGACGGTAGTCCACATGTCGGACGCTCGCCCCGCAATATCAAATGTACAAATATAACCAAACTGTACTAATATTGCATCCAGGCTATCCACCACGACAAATCCGCAACATCACAGCACAACACAGAACATCAACGTGAATGTCACGTTCGCAAATCCGTCTAAAAGGGCTATAGCGATTAGAAAAGATTTACCAATCAAATGACATTCACGGTCGCAGATATAATGTAAGTACTGTAAACTAACATATTTAAAATTCCGATCGACAAAACTTACCGAAGTAGGCCCCAAGTGCAAATCCAGCACTCAAATGAATCTGGGACAAAACTATATATCACAAAAATCGTATTTCCATGAACTAAAGCCCCAGAAAAACTTTAGGGCACTGTAGCCCAAAAAGGGTGGCGGAAGGGCTGCCAAATGCGACATTTCGCGGTGGTTCCGCGGTGGAATTTTGGAGTTAGGTCTCCAAACTTTTTCTGTAGATTTAGTTGTGCCTGCTTGTATTTTTCAGATGGCTAAAATAATTTTTTGAACAACTTTGAAATTCGACAGGAAGCACACTGAAATGAAAATACGATTCGGAAATTTCGATCGATCGATGTTTTAAACACGTTAGAACAAGCTAGTAATGGTTATTGGCGTGGCTCTGATACCATGTAAGTCTACGGTAGCGCCCCGGCCGTCAATCCGAGGCCAAACGCGGAACAAAAACTTTTTAGGAAACCGGCGCTATCGCAGTCTTTGACCCGGATCGAACCATTAACGCTAAACTAGCTAACTAGAGAAGGGTTAGAAAAGCTATACTGATCGATCCATGTCCTTCGGTCTTTAGTCACCATCTCTAGCTCCTTGCGGCATCTCCGATCTCCAGTCTCCTCGTCGGAAGGGCACCACGTCAAGAAGTCTTTTTATGGGCTCCTGCTTCAAACCGAAGCAACTCGAACATGAAGTTTGCTAGCCGACATGTCCATGATGAAGTAGAGAATGTGTGTGATAATTTTGTCTTAAGCATCCATTGATTGTCAACACATGAGAGTGTATGGATGGAGGTTGAAGATGATGCCATGGTGGAAATGGTGAGCTAGAGGAAGAAGAAGAAGAAGAGGCTTTTCTTTCTTAATGTGTTGGAATAATAATGTGAGCAAGCATAATGAATCCAAGAGCTAACCCCTTGCCTCATGGCTGCCCCTTCTCTCTCCACTTATCATTTCAACACATTAATCAAAATAAAATGTGACATATGCACAAATAAAGAGACCATGAGTCACCACTTATGTACATGTCACAATAAATGCTCCTTATGATGAAATCCACTCACAATTTCCACCAAAACACTAACCCAAATGTTTAGTCCAACAAAAAGATACGGCAACATCTAAAGTAAACTCGTGACGGATCACAAGGATACCCCTCACCTGTATATATACATACCTACATCCGCATTCCGACTGAATGAAAATGCAATGAGACTAAAGTAATCCAACAAATCTAATACCAGGATCCGGCTTAAACCAAAGCCCACTAGTATGATCCATCCGATCATGATCCGTCCACAAGTGCACATATATGATCGAACCCTGCCATAATACCATACGGCCTCCACAACGTTTCGCCCGAAACTTGAGAAACTGTCTGTGGGGGACTCTAAAGACTCGTCAATACACTGGCTGTAGATTTAACCACTAGCACGTCGGTGGTACTAGCTGTACGTAACGGGTGCCCAGGTATTGACCAAAAGGGAGGCCGATGAGCGAACTCATCCTAAAACCCTACTGAGCCTGTCAGTGACAATATCCGTATAGCCCGGTCCGTTCGTCTATGAGTATCGCATGTCGGGCCTAGGGGTTGGTAAAAGTCAGACCCCCAAAAGCGGTACAAGTCGTGTCGGAGTGTAGCCCAGAACACCCTGAGATACTACTGGAATACCTACCAGTAAATCTCACTTTCCTTGGCCAAGGACTTTGTGTAATGGCTCTCCTAGACACAGCGCGATCTCACCCCCAATACCGGGAGAGACGAAACCCCTGTTGATCCGCTCACTGCCTCCATGTGGCTCGGGACTGTACCAAACTAAAACCTGTTTGCACGACTCCTTTGAGGCGTGGTAGGGTAGTAATCAAAGCACAGTGGGAACTCACACGAGACAAATGACGATCTCGGGTCGATAGACTAACCTGTACACATGTCACCAGGGAACTGCTATCTGATGTCCGGTATAATACCAACTAGCATGTTCCCGGCGAGTCATGTCCGGTGTACTCATAACCCAATGAGCACCTGTATACATCTTAGGTGAACCAACTGACACCAATGGCTTGTGAGACCGGCCACCGCCCCTCGTCGGGGTCTCGACTGTATACACTAGTCTACTGGTGGAGTATCGATGCCCAGTCTCGAAACTCCCACAACTAGGGACCACTTTAAGGATGTGCTTATAGACTACCCAACTCTCACGTATATGATCGCCATCATACTGCTGGTAGTCAAGCAAGAATCCTAAGGGCTCTATCAATTTGTAATAGTGATCTGTGATATCACCTGAAGCATGTACATGATGATAAAGATAAACCAGATAGCATACTATCATCTTGAGTAAGACTGTCCTACCGGCATAGGTCCTCCCTCAATCATTGCAATCACGTGCCTGCGATCCAATAATTGACTTTGAGGGCACTATATCCAACACATACTAGTGGGGCCAAGGGTAGTCCACAAGTACATCCTATAATTGTTCCTAGTCGAGGGTGTATACAGACAAGGCATCGATACTCCAGATTAGACTAGTGTATACGCATCTTGACCCATATGATGGGTGATGGATAGCCCACATCCATTGATGTTTGACATCAAAGATGGTATATGGGTGCTCAGTGGAGACTGGGTACACTGAACGGACTCACCGAGAACTCCTAGTTGGTATTATACCTATCGTCAGATAACATTTCTCTGGTGACACTGGTACAGGTTAGTCTGTAGACCCGAGATCGTCATAGATTCTTGTGTGATTCCTACTGTGCTTTGATTTCCACCTTACCACGTTCAAGAGAACGTGTAAAACGGTGGCTTTTGGGTGCAGTCCCAAATCACATGGAGGCAATGAGCGATAGGAGGGGATTCATCTCTCCCGGTATAGGGGGTTGATGTTGCGTTGTGTTTGATTGGCCATAATTGGAAGTCCCTGGCCAGGGCTGATATGGAGATCTACTGGTAAGTGTTATCAGTAGTTTCTCGACCCGTTATGAGCCTCACATCGACACGACTTATTGGTTACTGGGGTCTGATGTTTACCACCCCTAGACTGGATATGCGACATATCAGATGAAGAGACCGGACTATACGGTAGTGTTACTGATTGGATTCGCAGGAGTATGAGCAGGCTTGCTTGTTGATCTTCTGATCGCTCAATACCCGGGTGGCCGTTACATTTGGCAGACCGCTTGCGGCTTGTGGGTGTTTGATATGATCATCACCTACTGCCGGCGTATTGACGAGTTTTTAGAGTCCTACATAGAGGTTTCCTGGTTCATGAGAAATGGAGTAGGAGCACATATGTGATATGTGTGGGACCGGGATTAATGCAAGTATGTAATACCGCATTCTATTCTCGCGACATATGGCATTGGTCGGTTATATGTGATATAGCCGGGTTATCGGATCAAGCGTTGATTCGATAAGTTGTTGCATTTGATATTAGTCGGTTATATGTGATATAGCCGGATTATTAAATCAAGCGTTGATTTAATAATTTAATGTAGAATTATATATTTGATATATTAAATTACATTAACTAATATTAGCTCACTTAAGTATTACTTTTTCTCACTTGATGATACATTAATATATATATGTGATATATGTTAATTGTATTGTTTTATTTTGTTCACAAATTATATATATGTGATATATATCATTGTGACATGCTGGTTATACATGCAACAAGGGTGTATGAGACTCACACCATGCGAGGGTTAATGTTAGGGTTTAATATTTATTATTAAGTAATTAAACATCATTTGGAATTAGTCATGGTTGAGCTTTGAGGAAGCTAGTAGAACCTTTGACTTAGTCCACTTGTTTGTTTTTACTTAAGATATTTATTAACCTAACCTTCACACTTAGCCATGGTTTAGTCTCTACAAGGGTTATGTTAGTTATATGTATGCCCTAGAGGCCATTACTGTACATGCGATGTATATTGTAGTGGATAATTGGACATATATAGGGAGGACTTTCTTGCTCGATATGATACTATGTTATCTGATTGCACTTTATCTTAACATGTACACTTATCGTTTCTCTATTACATGTTTATAAAGATCTTAGGATGAGTACTTCACTACCAGAATTATGATGCGGATCATATTAGTAGGGTAGAGGTAGTCGGTAAGTACATCCTTAAAATGTTCCTAGTCGTGGGAGTATCGAGACAGAGCATCGATACTCCAGAGTAGACTAGCGTATGCGCTTCTTGACCCATATGATGGGCAATGGATGATCCCATATCCATTGGTGTTTGGCATCAGAGAAGGCATACGGGTGCTCAGTGGAGACTGGGTACACTGGACGGACTCGCGAGAACTCCTAGATGATATTATACCTATCGTCGGATCACTTCCTGGGACTGAGGGAGGATTGCTATTGTTACTGACAGCTCCGGTAAAGGAAGAAGAGCGATTTACTCTACTGACAAGATGGGTGGATTCCCTACATTAGCCAGCCGCTTGAAAAAAAGGGATCTATATATGTTGTTCAGGTCGATCAAAAGGTGCAGAAATAGCTAGAACTTAATGCGGAAAGTATGGGACGAAGAATAGAGGTATTTATTTCCCACTGATACTGAGACTACTGGGGCGAAGACTTATACTTCACTAGGGATAGCAATTATTGCTACTATCTCGCTTGGAAGATAACTAGGAGGATCAATTCCAAAGATAGTACCAAGATGAAAAACTCGCAAGAATGAAACTCAAAGGAATTGTGAAGTGAGTGGCCTACTAGGAGTAGGAATCGGAATAACCGCTAGTTCCTTAAATGCCTTAGTAAGCAGTAAGAGGTGTCCAAGAGCGAGTAATCCATTGTGAACAAGAAAGCCTTCCAAGCATAACTTCATTAACTCTCTCATATGCTTGACAGAGCTACGCTCACTGATAATATACCATACATCATTTTTTGGTGGGAGGGTACTCCGAGTAGTGGGTACCTCGTAGGACCTTCAACCATTGAGTGCATCCTTCTTCAGGAAACTGGTACAGGTTAGTCTGTCGACCCAAGATCGTCATAGAGTCTTGTGTAATTCCTACTGTGCTTTGATTTCCACCATACCACGGTCAAGAGATCGTGCAAAAAGATGGTTTTTGGGTACAGTCCTGAGTCACATGGATGTAATGAGCGATAGGAGGGGATTCGTCTCTCCCGGTATTGGGAGTTGATGTTGCGCTATGCTCGATTGGCCATAACATGAAATCCCTGGCCAGGGATGCTGAGATGTTATCAGTAGTTTATCAAACCGTTATAGACCTTGCATCGGCATGACTTATCAGGCTATTGGGGTATGACGTTATACTATCCCCAGGCTGTGATATGCGACATATCTGACGAAGAGACCGGACTGTGTGTTAGTGTTACTGATTGGATTTGCAGGAGTTTGAGCAGACTTGCTTGTCGATCTTCTGATCGCTCAATACCCGGGTAGCCGTTACGTTTAGCAGACCGCTTGCGGTTTGTGGGTGTTTGATATGATCGTCACCTACTGCCGGCATATTGACGAGTCTTTAGAGTCCTACACAGAGGTTTCCTGGTTCATGCGAAATGAAGTAGGAGCACATATGTGATATGTGCGGGACCGAGATTAATGCGCGTATGTGATACCGCATTCTATTATCGTGATTCATGACATCGGTCGGTTATATGTGATATAGCAGGGTTATCGGATCAAGTGTTGATTCGATATGTTGTTACATTTGACATTAGTCGGTTATATGTGATATAGCCGGATTATTAAATCAAGTATTGATTTAATAATTTAATGTAGAATTATATATTTGATATATTAAATTACATTAACTAATATTAGCTCACTTAAGCATTTCTCTTTCTCACTTTTGATACATTAATATATATGTGATATATGTTAATTGTATTATTTTCTTTCTTAGCACACAAAATATATATGTGATAGATATTAGTGTGTCATGCTAGGTTACACATGCAACATGGATGTATGAGACTCACACCATGCTTAGGGTTAAGGTGAGGTTTTATTTGTTTTTAAGTAATTCAAAACAAATGGAATTTGTCATGGTTGATTATTAGAAACTTGTAGAACATTGACTTAGTCCACTTGTTTTGTCATGCTTAAGATATTTATTAACCTAACCATTACCCTACACCATGGTTTAGTCTCTACAAGGGTTAGTATATGTCATATACTCACCATGGTTGCATTTCAAACCTCATGAGTTTTCATTCATCATCTTCTTCCTCATTTGAGAAAAAGCTTGCTAGTTTTTTCTAAATGATGAAATATTGTGAGAAAAAGAAATCTAAAGAGAGCCCAATTCCTAATTCATCATCCTCTACTATTAGCCATTTAGTTTAGGGTGTTTGCTTCACTAAACCCTAATTTAGTGAATAGGTAGCATGAGCTAGAGTCTCCTCGACGTAGATCATCTTCGGTCTCGAAGACTTCGAGCAAGTTTGCATCTTTCACCTTGTGGAGCCTCTCGAGAGTTCGGGAGATTCTTACTCGCAGCGAAGGGACTTCTACACGAAGCATTTGAAGTGAAGGACTGGTCTACAAAGGTTGTATTCCGCATTCACTTAGTTGTTAAGATGTTAACATTGCTAGTTCGTTTGATTCTCTAGTTAAACATCCTTAGCTTAGGGTTCCTTAATACGGCAAAATTTTAATTTGGCATGGACGATACCGCCAGAAACCCTGCTGCCGTGCTAGGGAACCCAACAGTGGTATCATAGCCTAGCTAGAGAATTACACAATGTTTGTTAGACTACAAAACCGAAATGAATCCGAAACTTGAAACCCTTTAACCTAGTTTCTGTCGAATTTGAAAATGTAAGGATGCTAGGCACGCACACAGGGGTCTATGAGGCATCAACCATGCCCGATTAAATTTTTAGCCGTGCCGAACAACCCGAAGCCAGATCTTTAAACTAGGGTTTAGGCGAAAACATGCATGTTAAACTCTTTAACACTATGTGAGAGGGATTACAACCTTTGTAGATCCGGTCCTTCACTTCTTAAGCTCTGTGTTGAGGTCCCTTCGCTGCGATCATCGTGTTCTGGACTCTCGAGAGGGTTCACGAAGAGAATGATGCAACCTTTGCTTCCGATCTTCGATACAAAGATGATCTACCTTGAAGTTTCGTTAACACAAGCTAACACTCATAATATGAAGTGAACACCCTCATCTAAATGGTAAGGATAGATAAGGATGATGAAGTAGGATTTTTGCTCTCATTTATAATCTTTTTCTCACTCATTTTCATCACAAAATAAAGCTTTTTCATGAAGGAACTCAAGGAAGAAGAAGATGAATGAAGATAATCACTTAATCCTTTTATGATGAACAATGAATTATTGTAGTGGTTACAAATCTAACCAAGGGTTAAGCATGATAGAGTTAACCCTTGTAGAGAGTTAACTAGAGTTAATGGTTTGGATTGGATTAACATAATATCTCACAAAAATATCAAGCAACCACAAAGTCAAAGCTTCATGATGCTTCATGGAAGCTTCATGCAAAAGCTAACCCTAATCCAAACCCTAACCAAGTTTAAACCCTAATCCATTGTTAAATTTATAACCCTAACATGTTACAATATTATATATAACATATACAATACATTTTGTAACGATAGAAAATAATACAATTAACATATATCGCATATATATCAATGTATTATCCCGTGAGAAAATGAATCATTTAGTGAGCTAATATTAGTTAATGTAATTTAATATATCATATATATTATTATACATTAAATTATCGAATCAACACTTGATCCGACAATCCGGCTATTTCACAAATAACCGACTAATACGATGACCCGGCTATATCACATATACCCGGCCGATATCTCATATCGCGAGAATCCAATACGGTATCATATAACGTATTATCCTCGGTCCCGCACATATCACATATGTGCTCCTACTCCGTTTTGCCTGAGCCAAGAAACCTCTGTGTAGGACTCTAAAAAATCGTCAATACGCTGGCAGTAGGTGATGATCATATCAAACACCGACAAGCTACAAGCGGTCAACTAAACGTAACAGCCACCCAGGTATTGAGCGCTCAGAAGATCAACAAGCAAGCCTGTACATTCTCCTGTGAATCCAATCAGTAAAACTCCCGTACAGTCCGGTCTCGTCGTCTAATATGTCGCATATCTCGCCTAGGGGTGGTAAACGTCAGACCCCAGTAGCTCGATAAGTCGTGTCGATATGAGGTCTATAACAGTTCGAGAAACTACTGATAACACTTACCAGTAAATCTCAACAACCCTGGCCAGGGATTTCTGGTTATAGCCAATCGAACACAGCAAAACATCAACTCCCTATACCGGGAGAGACGAATCCCCTCTTATCGCTCATTGCCTACATGTGATTCGGGACTGTACCCAAAAGCCACCTTTTTGCACGCCCTCTTGGACGTGGTATGATGGAAATCAAAGCACAGTGGGAATCACACAAGACTCTATGACGATCTCGGGTCAGCAGACTACTCTGTACCAGTGTCACCGGAGAACTGCCATCTGACGTGAGGTATAATACCATCTGGTAGTTCTCGGCGAGTCCGTCCAGTGTACCCAGTCTCCACTGAGCACCCGTACACCATCCTTGATGTCAAACACCGATGGATATGGGATCATCCATCGCCCATCATATGGGTCAAGATGCGTATACGCTAGTCTACTCTGGTGCATCGATGCCCTGTCTCGATACACCCTCGACTAGGAACAGTTATAGGATGTACTCGTCGACTACCGTGGCCCCACTAGTATGATCTCATCATAGTCCCAGTAGTCGAGTACATATCCTAAGGGCTTTATCAACATGTAACATAGAGACAATCAGAGTACATGTTAAGATAAAGGGTAACCAGATAGCGTACTATTATGTCGAGCAAGAAAGTTCTCCCTATATATGTCCAAGCATCCACTACAATATACATCGTATGTACAGTAATAGCCTGTAGGGCATACATATAACTAACAATCTCCTACTTGCACTAGGGCCATCTGTTGTGGTATCACATACCCAACAATTAGCTGTGGTTGAAGTATCTCATACTCAACCATCCCATAAAAGTCTCTACTGGGAAAAAGGCCTTTGTGAGTGGATCCGCGCTGTTGTCCTCTGTATCTACTCTTCTAACCTCGATCTCCCTGGAGATCAACCATCTCCATGATCAGGTGATACTGCCTAAGAATTATATCTGGATTTCTGATGGGACGGTAGTTCCTTGGCTAAAGCCACAACTCCATTGTCACAAATGGTAGGAACAAAGTTCATCTCATGAACTTATATATATCCAAACTGCCTCTTTGGTAGCATCTTTGATAACGATGTATCTTGCCTTTAATCATCTAGTAAGTCATGGTATCTAGCTTGGAACTCTTCCAACATACCGTCCCTCCACTGAGGGTAAAGACAATGCCTGCGACTGACATTCAGTCGTCCTTATCACCCTAGAACCTTTCCAGTGATTCTCTCCAGGATCGTTTGATACCATCTCACTACAACTAGTGAGTATCCTAACATCCAATTAAATCTATCTTATAGATCCAAAACTCAGGATTTAGGAGGTATCACCTTGATCCTATATGGAGAATCCTTGTGATAAGCGGAGATTAACCGAGCGTAGCATTGGAAACTCCTTCAATATCAAGAGTATGTCATCCACGTACTCTACGAGGATCACCACCATACTCCCTACTACCTTTTTGTATATACAAGGTTCATCTACCATTTTGATGAAGTCAAACTCTTTGACTACCACATCAAAACAGATGTTCCAACTCCGCGATGCCTGCTTTATCATATAAAACATCTTGCTCTCGTTTCCGCTGCTCCCACTTACGAAGCCCTCTGGCTGTGTACTTATAGACGCTCACTACTAAAACATCATTTAGAAAAGCAGTCATGACACCCAACCACCAGATATCGTAGTCGTGGTATGTAGCCGTGGCAAGTAGGATCTGGATGGACTTAAGCATAGCTTTGAAAGTCTCAACTTTTCCATGTACACCAAGTAATCTTCTCAAGATATACTTGCTCCTGATGGGGATTTAACCCTTCAGATAAAGCAACCAAAGTCCATACTTTGTTGGTGTATAATGATTCCATCTCAGATCGATAAGCATCCAGCCATTCTTACATAGTCCCACTCCTGATGGCCAGCCCGAAACTAGTTGGGTCATCATCTCATGATGCAATCCTCGCTCCCACTGTCATAGAGAAACCGAAGTATCTCTCAGGTGGGTGAGGAACCCTACTGGATCGGCGGAGAGGCTAAGGTTCGTTGGAAACTATTGAATCCTTTGGTTCTACCAAATCATCAGCTGCAGTTTGTATAGCTGGAACCCTTCCAGTTCTACATAACGGAACTTGCCTCGAGCTTGTCCGGATTTTTCTTTTAGACATAGGCCGGACAACCCCAAATCTTAACCAACTTAAGATATGGGCTCTTCCCTTTCCATATCACATATGAAGTGGTAGGCAACCAATTTGATTTGAACCCTATTCAATAGGTATGCATCTTCTCAAGCGCATAACTCCCAAAAGGAAATAGGAAACTCAGTAGTACTCATCATAGAGTACACCATATCACATAGGGTGCTATTGCTCCGCCCCGATACACCGACTTGCGGTGGTGTATACGGAGGAGTAATGCTGAGAGAGAATCTCATTCTCCTTTAGAATAGTCCAGGAATTCCGTGCTCAAGTATTCTCCTCCTTGATCTCATCAAAGGACATAATACTTATACCCGTATTTTGGTTCTCTACTTCTAACTTACATTCTGTGAATATCTCAAAAGGTTCGGACTTGTGTTTCAACAGGAACACATGTCTGAATCTTGAGAGATTATCAGAGAATGTAATGAAGAACAAAGAACCGGTCTTGGCATGTGTAGACATGGGACCTTCATACATCAGCATGTATCAATCCTAAGAGTTCACTAACTCTTTATCTGTTTTCAATAAACAGAGCTATGATCATCTTATCTTTGTGACATGATCGGTGTAACATTTCAAAATAATAAAATACCATTTTTGGGAAATTTTATAATTTAATATTACTTTATTGAATATTTTAATAATTCGGTATAATTAAATACAAATAAATGGAGAAAAATTTGGAAAAATTATGGAAAATTCTAAAATAGGGTAATTTAGAGAATTATGCCATTTTTTAGTTGTTATGATTAGTTATATGCTAATTTAGTGCTAATCGCGAAAAAAAAAATCGCTAATCGGGTTTTCGGGCAATTTTGTGCAAAACATGCACATACCATTTCCTACACTTGTGTTGCATTTTTCTTGCCATGGTTGTTCTTTTGGGGTTCACTATTTGAGTGAGAAGGAATTTGAGGGAAAAGAAAAGAAGGGAAAAAGGAAAAGGATTATAATATAGTGGTAGGTGGATGAGAGAGAGAAAAGAGAGGGGGTAACTTTGACTTAGCCATTTCCCTTCACTTCCTCAACTCACATTCTCTCTCCCTCTTCCCCTTCCGCTGCTGCAGCTGCCCCTCATCTCCCTCCCCTCTTCAAGCCCCAAAACATCTCACAAACAACACCAAAACCCTACCCCCATTCATTAAATGTGTGCACAAGCTCAAGAGCTATAGGAATGACCAAGAAAGCTTTCATTTTGACGCTGTTGAGGATTCTTGGGGGTCTTATGAGGTAATTCCTTCACAATTAGAGTTGTATTTCTTGTGCTTAAGCTTCGATTCAAGTTTTATATCGATATTGTTTGATTTTGTGGACTTGAGAAAAACCTAGTTAGGGTTTGAGGGAAATTGTGTAATAATGGGAAATTGAGCTCAGTAGAGGTTAGATAAACACCCTAGTGCGTGAATTGAGACCCCAACCTGAGAGTTGAAACCCGAAATACGGATTTAGAAACCGATATCGGAAAAGTTATGAAATCTGGGAAGCTTTTATGAGATCTGCTATCACCCGAGACATCCTAAAATAAAATTGAGTGGACAGTGATATGTGCAGGCACCCAGGAAGCTAACACCAAGACCCTAGCCCCTAACTCCATGACCCGGCCGCTAATTAATTCCCTCTGGCCGCAAATTGCGGCCAGACCTACACCAAATTGGGTCGTTTTGGTTCTGCTGCTCCTACATCTGTAGTTTAGGCCCCTGGCATATATAGATTTGTCTAATTTGACCTAGGGTGAAATCTGGAGCCTATTTTCTTAGTTGCTGTTTTGGATTCGTGTTTCCGTATTCCGTATTCTTAATTCTGAATTTGTGTATTGTGTTTTACCTCGACTATTTGGCGTTTATACGACGATATCGAGGGTTGTTGATGGTTTTGGAAGGCGTTGTCCATAGGTTCTAACCTATAGATCTTAGCATATAGTTTTGAGATTCATATGCCATTTTAGTTCGGAATTGGTTTTGATACGCATTTGCGATATGTTAATGTGTAGGTACCCCATGCAGCCTTCGGGACGACAAGCAAACGCGTGGTGACGTCGACAATGAAGACACAAGGTGAGTAGATTATATCTACAGGGGGAAGTCGGGTGGATGGCGTATAGCACCCCACAGTCCATAGTTGATATACTATATTGTATGATAGTTATAGTGTGTCATGGATATTGTGTTAGGTATATTATGGATAGTTTAGGGTTAGAAGTAAACTAGTATAGTTCATAGTCACGAACCCTAGAATAGATTTACACCCACACGCACACCCTTGCATATTCTTTATACTTACACGGTGTGATGGTGATATTGGATGACATTGGAGATGAGTAGATGATTTTGGACATTGTGCCGCGAGATCGGTGATTTGATATAATTCGTATTTGGGATACGACATGTGATCTTTAGCGGGCCTTTGGACGTGTGCTTGCACACGCAGTATATAGATGGTATCAGTTGTACTAGACTTAGATCAGTACCCTAGATTATGTGATATGATGATAATGATACCTGATATTTGATGAGAGGAATGTGATATTTACCCGTACCCAGCTATTGGGATGCCGTACGATGATTTACCGTACGAGCTTTATATTGATGATAGATCCACACTCATGACTTGAGGATGCCATATGATATACTGTATCGTACGCAATACTATTGTAGCGGGATTGTTTCCTGATTTAAAATCAGAAAAGCTTATGGAAAAGGCTTCAGAAAAGGGTCACGTGCTTACACGTGACCAGCAGTCACGTGTTGGCACGTGACATCTAAAAGCATCAGCAAGGCAAATTCAGCTTCCCGACTGCATCAAAGAAAAGGGCTTCAGAAAGGGTCACGTGTTCCCACGTGACCTGGATCACGTGTTGGCACGTGACAATTAAAAGCGGCTTCAAAGGCAAACCGGTTCCCTAATCAAATCAAGGAGAAGGCTTCAGAAGAGGTCACATACTCCCACGTGACCAGGGTCACGTGTTGGCACGTGATACTCAAAAGCAGCAGACTTGTTCTCCGGTTAAATCAAGAAAAAGAGTCCAGACGAGGGTCACGTGCTCACACGTGACCAGGGGTCACGTGGTGGAATGTGGCGGTTAAGCAGCAACCAGAAGACAGAGCGCAAAAAGAAAGAGGAAGGCTCGCTCCAAGGGGGTCACGTGCCCACACGTGACCAAGGGTCACGTGGCCACACGTGACCGACTTCAAAGCCCATCTGTTAACAGAATTAAATTCTGAGAAAAGACCTCTCAAATCTTTCCAAAAGAACCGATTGAATTAAAGATTTAAAAGGTGATTAAATATCATCTATCTCTGGGAAAATCTCGAATTTGGGAAGATTTCCCCTTAAAATCTAACCAAAATAACAAAAGAGAATCTCTGGATTTAAAATCCAATGGTGAATAAAATTCACCTAATAATCCAAAGGTCCAAAACGAATGATGGATACAAATCAAATCTCCCAATGGAAGATTCATCAAAAAACAAATTGACTCGGCTGCTTCTCCTATAAATAGGAGCCAAGAGACCCACAAAGAAAAAAAAGGAGAAAAAAGAGAATACGCAGAGGGAAGAAAAGAGAGAGAGCCTCGATACTTTAGAGAAATTTGGATCTTCTACAAAAGAAAACCCTAAGTAAGAAAGGGGAGGTTTCATTGAAAGAAAAGAGAATTTAATTCTCAACAGATTTTAACTCTGATATAAAACAGAAGGACATATTTCTTTTCTCTTTGATGGAGGATCTGTAAAGTGCACATCTCCCCTTGAGTTGAGAATTTAATTCTCAATGGGTTGAGATCCTGCCATGCAGATCCAAAGCATAGAGAAGGAATGGAAGCACGAGAATTTAATTCTCACAGAACTATAGGAATTTAATTCCTTCAAAATAAAATTAGGGTTTGGCCCTGTGTTATGGGAATTTAATTCCTTCAGAATGAAAAGAATCAGGGTTTAACCCTAGTTAGGAATTTAGTTCTGTGAAAACAACAAGAATTTAATTCCCTTAATCCTATTCCCCAGAATAATTCTCTAACAGAGAGTGGGAGTTTAATTCCCCAAAGCTTTTATTAGGGTTTAACCCTATTCAGTTCTTCACATATATGAGGAATTTAATTCCTACAGGAAATTCAGAGTTCAACTCTTCAAAAGGAACTAGGAATTTAATTCCTCTGAAATTATTAACAGATCTTCTAAACAACTACAGAAAAGCAGGGTCACGTGTCACCACGTGACCCCCCAAAAGATCTACAGAAAGCCCTTTGAGACAGCGCCTCACGTGACCCACGTGACCCTTGGCAGAAGCTTTAACATACCTCATTTAAACACCCGTCACGTGATGACACGTGATGCTCCAAAAGATGCGATCTTCTTAGCAGAACAAACGAAGGGAGGGCACCCTCACATGCTACCACGTGACCCCTCTTGCCTCAGCGTCTAACGCTAAAGTGGAACCCCTGAGCCCAGTGTTAAACACTGTTTTGCCTTAGTGTTCAACACTAATAAAAGAGCTTTCTTGCAGTGTTTAACACTGAATTTCTTAGTGTTTAACACTAAATTAAATCTCTGTTGACGGAGTTTAACATTAATTTTCTTAGTGTTTGACACTAATTTGAAGCCTCTGCTGCTAGTGTTTGACACTGATTTGCTCTAGTGTTTAGCACTAAGTTGAACCCCCTCTGTTGCTGGTGTTTAACACCAACTGTCTTTTAGTGTTAAAACACTAACTTGATCCCAGCGTTCAACACTGCTGAATTAACGTTAGCCCAATTGGCTAAAATGGCCAGAGGCAAAGCCTCTTCTTCAAGGGACCAACAGGAAGGCCGATGTCCCAGACATGATTGGACTTAGCCCAAGCTGGCCATAAGTCCTCAATTCGTAATTAACTGGGCTAATGGGCTCATAACATAATTAATTGGTCTTGATCCCAAATTGGGCCAAAGACTATTTAATCCACTCCGGTTCCAGGGTACACCTCTTCACTCCTTTGATACTTGGCGTTGTAATCCTTCAACGTCTTCAAAGAGGTGATGGGTCCCGATGACCACGCATTGATATGGACTGTGGGTCCTTAAACCCATGGAGTACGACGTCCTTAACCTTGACCGAGATGTCTTAAAACTAACAGTGGACTGTGGGGTACTTAAACCCATGGACTACGACGTCCTTAACCTTGACCGAGATGTCTTAAAACTAACAGTGGACTGTGGGGTCCTTAAACCTATGGACCACGACGTCCTTAACCTCGACCGAGATGTCTTAAAAGTAACAATAGACTGTGGGGTCCTTAAACCCATGGACTACGACGTCCTTAACCTTGACCGAGATGTCTTAAAACTAACATTGGACCGCAATGTCCTTAAACTACCCATGGACCGCAATGTCCTTAAACTACCCATAGACCACCATGTCCCTAAACTGGAACAATAGAGCCCACGTCTGCTCTTTTGTCAGATCTAAACGATCCCGTTTAAGTTGATCTTAGCCTTAAATATGGCTAACGTATCCTTAAACCTTTTAAACAGACTCTAGTCTCAAACTGCACTATAGATCCCCCCAATTAACTCTGGATCAAGGGTACATCTCTGAACTCCTCTGACATCTGTCATTGTAATCTTTCAACGTCGTCAGAGAGGTGATGGGTCCCGACGACCATATAGGCAATGGACCACTATGTCCCTAAACTGGAACAATGGAGCCTAAATGCTCTTTTGTCGGATCTAAACGATCCCGTTAAGTTGATCTTAGTCTCAGGTTAGACTAACGTATCCTTAACAAATGTTTGAGTTGATCTTAGCCTCAAATATGGCTAACGTATCCTCAAACCAAACCCCCAAACCCAAATCTAAGATAATACGAATTTGGACTAGTCCACGCCCTACGGGCGACGTCATAACTCGGTCTCCGTAAACAATCCACGGGCAACAAAACATAAAATAAACACACACGACACGAAATGACCATCTGGAGAAGGAGAAAGTGGTTACCGCGATGCGGTAGCGTAATTAACTGCAGGGGCTTGCGCCTGCAAGGAAGAGCGTCCCCACAATCAAAAAACCCCTCAAGCGAGGGGGAATCTGACGAAGTCTGCTACATCGGACGCATCCGTTCAAACCTCCGATGCACGGTGCCATAAATCAACTTGGCATCTTCGGAGACGTGGACGGATAGCACCAATTAGCATCTGCCCCTGAATCCCAGGCCCAGACACCCTCGCGTCCCGGCCGCCGTTCGGAGGGGAATAGATTCTGGCACGCCCGGTGGGACCTTTTCCTCTTTCCACTCCACACTTCGTGTGTCGTGATTCGCGAACCAATCGCTGTTCGCTAATGGTTGCCCTTGGGTTTCAAGATACTAAGAATTGGCGTCTTGCTTATTGCAGAAAGCAAAGAATCGATGGCTTCTACTTCTGCGAAATGCTCCAACTGCTCGGACTGCAATTGCGACCAACGCTCTGCCTCGCCAGGAGGTATAGCCTACGGACCCCAAGCTACTTCGTTATTCACAATACCGGTGGACCAGGTGACTCAGACCACTACCGGATTGTTCTTTGGGACTATGTTCCCACCAACAAGCTTCACGGCACCGGTGCTGACAAAGGAAGCTCACAAGAAGTCGGTCTTTGATCGTCTTACCCCTGTCGCGGCTCCTCTCAACGGGTCGCCCAACATCAGCGCCTCGGTCTTCTCTAGATTGGGCCAGAAATCCTGTGAACCCATCATGGAGCCTACAATCCCAGAGAAGGCTGTTTCTAAGAAAGTGGCCGGTCCTGCTCCCGAAATCTCCAAGGCGGCTTCCCCGGCCAAAAGGTCGGTCCTTACAAGATTGACGGCCCCAGCTCCCGCTCGTGCTACCCAAAGGACATCAGTCTTTGACAGGCTAACATCAGCAGCGACCCCCCACCTACACAGTGGGCAAGACGAAGCCATTCTCATCGGTGAACCAACGCCGTCCGCTCGACACGCTAGACATCGTCATTGGCACCGAGTAAGGAAGGCTGGGGGCAACTCCCCCTCTGGGATAACTCCATCAGCCCCGATGGCAGAAGTTAATGCTGCTGTTCCAACTGGGAACAGCTTTGAGATGCTAAATAAGGTGCGAAGGAATTCTCCTACTGCGGTGCTAAAGAGGTCTCCTCCCCCACTAAAAAAGGTTGTGGAAATAAAGTCAGAATAGCCCCGATCCCCTCAACGGCTGTCTTCCAAAATCTATAAGGTTTGGCGGCAGGCCCGAGACTCGATGATCGATCCAAACTTCTCCCGCCAGCACAAGAAGCTGAAAATCCAATCGGAAGCCGGTCACCAGGCTAAACCACGAAAGGCTGTCTGGACGCCCACCTCAACGGCCCCCTCAACCTCCACTGCTCATAAAAGGAGGAAGCCAGAGAAGATCCCCCAGCCTGCAACGACAGCTAAAAGCACTGAGCCCAGACGCCCTAAGTCTGGGGGCATGATGGTCCACACCGTATACATGGCGTCAGGAAAAGAAGACAGCCGTGCGTCTACAGGTCATAGACCGCTTACACGGTCGGTGACCAAAGCTCAGGAGCAACAACAAAAGCTCCAAGAAATGATGAATGCTATGGCCGCACTTACCGGGCCAAAAGAAAACCCAGAAACGTCCTCAGACGAACGCCATGAGGAAGAAACCGACGCCGAATTCCTTCGCCGGATACTGGAGAAGAAGGACAAAGAGGCTGCTGAACAAGCAGCCAACATACAGCGTATGGGCCTTCTCTTCTAAGATATGATAGGAATGATGATCCAGCAGGACCCACCCGCCGAGGATCCCCCAATCGTTCTCGAAGACGACCGAGGAGAAATGTCAAACCCACCACCGGCCCTCTCAACGGCCAAAGAGGAGACAATCTCTAAGGCTGATTTGGTCGACTATATAGCCCAGCAAATCCGGGTTCATCATGCGACTGAGGCAGCTGGTCAAGTCGTAAAGACAGGCCGGCCGTATCCAAGCTGGTACGACCAAATCAAATACCCGCCGGGTTATACAATACCAAAATTCCACGTGTATAAGGGGACCGGCAATCCCCATCAACATGTTGCCCAGTTCAGGGCCCTTTGCGGTAACACCGGCGGTGATGATAAACTGTTGCTTCGTCAGTTCGTGGGCAGCTTATCAGAAACAGCGTTCGAATGGTATTTAGAACTCCCGAACGATTCTATCAAGATGTTCGCTGAAATGGAGCTGCTATTCACTCAGCGGTTCGCAAGCGCCAGCGAACGCACTCCAATAACGACACTGATTAACGCCAGGGTAAAACCAGGCGAAACCTGGGTCCAGTATGCTATACGCTGGCGGAATTTGTGGTCGAGATGCGAGCAACGCATTGAGGAAGCACCTGCGGTGGGTATGTTCGTGGGAACTCTAGATCCTCACGCAACTATCTCCCAGTTTATGATGTTCTTTAAGCCAACCACATTCCAGGCTTTAATCGACAAGTTGGCTCAGATGGACCAGATGGGTCATAGACCACCTCCCCCGAAGTCGGAACCTCGGAATGACAAGGGTAAAGGAAGGGCAACCTTCGTCGCGAATGCCCAGCAGCAACCTAACGCCCCGAAGCCGGCAGATCAATTGGAAGAAAGACGCCGGTATTATAATGAGAAGATGAAGCGTCCCTACTCGTTCCCATGAGACAAGACGAAACGGTTATTCGAGCTGGCAGTACGCAACAGACTTATAAACCTACCAAATCCAAGACGACCGCCGCAACCCACTGAGGTGAATAACCCTAACTATTGCCCTTACCATCAAACGGTAAGTCATCCGATTGAAGATTGCTTCGTCTTCAAAGGATGGATTGAAGATCAATACCTCCAGGGGAAGTTTGTACTGTCCAAAAAGTGAAAGGTGAACCCACCACAGCCGCATACTCCTATGAAAGCAGATACGCCGGGGGCAACCTGCTCCTTTATTGAAGAAGCTCCATGGGAGGTCGTGCTATCAACTAAAACCAAAAGAATGCTGAGAGACCTTCATGCGTGCCCTGCGATCGAATGGAAGGACCCTCTTGAACATCAAATTATCGAAGGGATGTTGAAGCCCCGCCCAACTACGAAGACTCGTGATAATGGCCCAAATACTCACGCCCAACCGTCAAAATCTTCGAAGAAAAAGAAGAAGAAATCCAAGAAGCCCGTGAAGCCTGGAGACGAGCACACGAACTTGCAGAAGCAAATCGACGCGCTGGAAGAGTACAATCAAAAGGCGCGAACTCCTGTCACGCTGCAAGAGTTCCTCAACCACATCTTTCAAGAGGACGATGATGGAGAGAGCTCGTCGGATGAATCCGAGGGATATGTGGCGAGTTGTAACGTAACCTCCCACTCGTTTACCGACGATGAAAAAACTCCTGGCACTAAGAAGCTGGGGACAGAGCCTGAACCAGAGCGTGCGTGGCCAACATATGAAATGATCAACGCCTTTCTAGACGAGATTCATCTAAAGAGTAAAGCGGATCAGGAGCGTGAGATGGCCGCATCGGAAGGAGCCAAATGCAGACGACCGAACGAAAGAGTTGAAGTGCTCCCGCCAGATCGAAAAGCATCCGAGGCAGACAAGAAGATATTCAAGACAAGAAAAAGGTTTGCCAAAGCCATGTCAATGGGAATGAAGCTACCACCCTCGGAAGAAAACACGCTTAACGGTGTGGAGAGGCACCCTGATTATTGCGCATATCATCGGAAAATTTCACACCCCACGGAGGAGTGTGACGCCTTTAAGATATGGTGGCAAGGATATGTTGCTCATCGGCAACATTTTAAGCACATGAAACGCAAGATTCATCGGGAGCGAAGAAGTACTGTCGACGGGCATAATAGAACTACTGGCAGCTGTTACATGGTTAACGCCGGGGGGTCACAAGTTCTCACCTTTGGGAGCGACTCTGATGAAGAAATGGCTCTGGGCCCTCTCTTTAAAGAATCCATTTTAGGGAAAAAGGAGAAATCGGAGGCCTGCGAGAACATTCAGCTGCGCAATCGCACACTCCTAGAAAAGAATCTCGGGCCCGCGAATAGAAAAGATAAGGGAAAGGAAAAGGTCACTAAGGATATCACTTTAGATGACCAAGTCGTGAAAGAACTAACTACCAAAGACCCTCCCAGGAAGGGTAAGGTGGACTACAACATCCTAGCGCACCTAAGGAAGCTACCTTCTCAGCTTAGCATTCTCGATGCCCTCCTATTATCAAAAGAAGCGCGAGAGTCACTAATTAAGGCGTTACAAGAACCTGAGCAATTCCAAGCCTTCCTCGCCACTGAAAGGATGAAGGATGAACTGGAGGAAGTGCATACGGCCGACATCACTTTCGGTGACGAAGACCTCCTTCTCGGGACGTGCGACCACAACCGTCCCCTATATGTCTCTGGATACTGCCATGATATCAAGATAGGCAAGATCCTGGTGGATAATGGATCCTCCGTTAATCTCCTTAACGTTCGGGTGTTAAAGGAAATCTGCATGAGTGTGCAACACCTCGCTCGTGACAAAATTACTATCTCCGGTTTCGATTCACAATCGTCACGGACTCTCGGATCCGTGATACTAACATTACGCTTTGGACTGCTCGTCACAGACATCAAATTCCATGTCATTGACGCCAAGACCTGCTACAACGCCTTACTCGGCCGTCCTTGGCTACATGAGTACAACATCATCCCTTCTACACAACATCAGTGTATGAAGTACTTTAAGGATGGTTTCGAGTATACCGTAACAGATGAGTTGAACCCATTTTCCGTGAACGAAGTCCGCAAATACGAAGATGCGAAGTACTTTTTGCCAGATTTCGAGGATACAGAAAGGTGTCGCAAGTCGTAGAACAAAGCCGCCGCCACCATCCCTGTTTTCGGGAGCGATACCGAAGAAGAGGAAGAGATAGTTTATGCCGGGCCATCTCAACGCAACAACCCGGGGACGTCCGCCCCCATGTTGGTCTTCGGAAGTGACTCGGAAGATGAGGTTAATGCCGTGTTCTCCAATCGGCTGTCAATACAAGCACCCCCTAGCGATGATCAGAGTTTGCAAATCACCATGGTGCCGCGAGAACACTACAAGGATCTCGACACACTTCAAGCTCACAATGTGCAGGACCTGCAAACATTTTACGTCCCTCCCAGGCAAAGGGGTGAGAAGGTAATCCTATTTTACCAATCCTCAGAGTCGAAAATAGAGAAAGAGATCTGGCATGGCACAGATGTTACACTCGACAGGCTCCAACCCATCCGTATGTCCAGATACTACACAAATGGACTAAAGAGGCTATTGAAGCGCCAAGGAGTACCCTTAAAACAGACTGTTCGACAGGCTCGGTTCTACAACAGGATTTGGGATGTCCCTGGGACTCAACGCAAATTGCCCAACGGGAAAATGGAAACACTTGGGCTTGGATACGCGAGAACCGGAAAATGGGAACGGGCCCACAGTAGCTACGCTATATATACCTTTGATGAAGAAGAGGACGTCCTGTCAGGAAATGCCAACCCCTTATCAAAACTAGACCCCGCGATTGAAGTGCCGAGTCCGTCGTTTGAAGAACGAATGGACAAGCTTATCAGGAAAGTGGGTCAAAAAGCTCGGGAAGACCACAACCGTGAGATGGCCATCTACGAGAAGGCCAGGACGCAACGTCTATTTCAACAGGCTGCAAAAGACAAAGATGCTCATCCTTGTCAACCCGTTGTACGAAAGGCTCGACGCAGAGACGGAAATAAATCAAGAAGAGGAAAGAGTAGCCGACAACAACGACGCAGGAATAGAGAGTTACGTGATCGGGTATCGCGCGGCCCGGATTTGTCCCTCATAAAGAAGATGAGTCGAGCGTACTCCTTCCCCTGAGACAAGACGGAGAGGTTACTCAAGCTCGCTATAAAACATCAAATGATCGCGTTTCCAGAGTCTAAACACCCTGAGCAAGCTAACAAGGCTTCTCATCTGAGCTATTGCTCTTATCATCGAGCCATAGGACATCCTACCGAAGACTGCTTCACCTTCAAGAACTGGGTCGAGGACCAGTACCAACAAGGCAGATTCGCTTTATCCAACGGTTGGAAGGTAACGCCGCCACAAAAGCACGAACCCAAAGCCGCAAAAGCAAAACCAGATCCACCTCAGTCCTGGAAGCGGATTCGCACCTATTATACGATTACGTTATTAAAAGAAGAGCCCGAGAACGTGGATGACCTTCCCTGGTGCTTTGAGAACAGTGATGATGAGGTGGTCTCAGAATTTCCGCCAGCTCCAAAAGAACTGGAAGACGGCATACATACTACTGCAGATAACCTCAAGAAGACTGAGTTGGGATCGGCAGATGACCCGCGACCGACATTTGTCAGCGAGCTGCTATCTGAAGAAAGGGTGGCCGCGTTAAAGAACGTGCTTCTACGGCATAAAGACTGCTTTGCGTGGAACTACTCCGAGATGCCAGGATTAGATCTGGAGGTTGCTGTGCATAAATCAGCAATATTCCCATATATCAAGCCAGTCAAGCAAGCGCCAAGAAGGATGCGACTCGAGCTTGAAATGAGCATCAACGCCGAAGTCAAGAAGCTGATCGATTCTGGATTTATCCAAGAAGTCCAGTACCCCGACTGGATCGCCAATATCGTCCCGGTAATGAAGAAGAATGGGACGGTACGCATATGCGTGGATTTCAGGGATCTCAATAAAGCCGGTCCAAAGGACGATTTCCCAGTACCAGTAACCGAGCTAATGATAGATAACACGTCCACTCTCGAGGTTTTCTCCTTTATGGACGGCTCATCAGGATACAATCAGATTAAGATGCATCCCGAAGACCAGAAGCACACCGCTTTCCGGACCCCTTTGGGTATATTCTGCTACAGGGTTATGCCCTTTGGTCTAAAGAACGCCGACGCTACCTATCAAAGGGCCATGACAAAAATCTTCGACGACCTCATACATGACATCGTCGAGTGCTATATCGATGACCTTGTAGTAAAGAGCATGTCATACGAAGAGCATTTAAAGCATCTGGAGACTGTATTTCAACGCCTTCGGCAATACAATTTGAAGATGAATCCCCTCAAATGCGCGTTTGGAGTTTCCTCGGGTAAATTCCTGGGATTCATCATCCGACATCGAGGTATCAAAATAGATCCATCTAAGATCAAGGCGATCACGGAAATGCCTCCGCCAAGAACCCTCAAACAGTTGCGGTCTCTCCAAGGGAAGCTCGCATACATCCGACAGTTTATCGCCAATCTTTCAGGCAAGTGCCGTCCTTACAGCCACCTGATGAAGAAAGGAACTCCATTCATTTGGGATCACAAATGCCAAGGTGCACTAGACGAGATCAAGCAGTACCTGCAGAACCCTCCGGTGTTGGCCGCGCCGGTCAAGGGAAAACCCCTCATTCTTTATACAACCGCCCTCGAAGGTTCCTTAGGCGCATTATGGGCATAAGAGAACGATCAAGGGAAAGAGAGAGCACTCTACTACTTAAGTCGAGTTCTGCTGGGGGCAGAAAGCAACTACTCTCCCATTGAAAAACATTGCTTGGCGTTAATCTTCGCGATAACAAAGCTCAGGCACTATGCGTTGGCACATGAAGTCCGTCTCATCTCGAAGATGGACCCTCTTAAATATTTGATGTCAAAGGCTATATTGACGGGTCGACTCGCTAAATGGGCTCTACTCCTGATGGAGTTCTCAATAACGTATCGACCTCTTAAGGCAGTGAAAGGCCAGGCCATTGCCGACTTCCTCGCTGAGCATCCAGTACCTGCCGGTTCTCCTCTAAACTGCGATTTGCCGGACGAGCATGCATTTGATGCGATCGGTGGCGGTAGTACCCAATGGGAACTCTATTTCGATGGAGCATCCTCCGTGAAGAAGCGGAAACAAGGTATCCCAATGATCAAATCGGGGATAGGCCTCGTCTTCGTAACTCCACAAGGAGGGATAATGCGCTTCGCCTTCTCCTTAACAGAGCCGAGGACAAACAATGAAGCTGAATATGAAGCTCTGATAGCAGGCCTCGAGATCGCCATCGACATGGGAATTGAAAATCTCCTCGTGTATGGGGACTCCCAACTGGTCGTTAGTCAAGTAAACGGCGACTACCAGACATGCAAACCAGAATTGGTGAAATACGGCGAAAAGGTGCAACAACTGTTGACCCAAATTCCCTCCTATACTTTGGAAAGTATACCATGTGCGGAAAATAGCAAAGCAGACGCATTAGCTAAGCTCGCTAAAGAACTGGCTGACGAGAACCTCGATGACGTCAGAATCGTGGTACAAAGCCGTCGAGTGCTCGTCCCAGCGGAAATATCTCCGGAATCATACGAAGAAAAGGGAGCGACTGAGCAGACGACCCTACAAATAAAAGACCGTGAGAAGGCCGGGGACTGGAGGGAAGTCTTCATAGACTACTTTAAGTCCCACCGAATGCCCGAAGAAGCGTCCTTAAGACATCAGCTCATGAAACGAGCTCTATCTTTCGCTTTCGTCAACGATACTCTATACAAGAGATCGTTTGATTCTCTATGGCTGAGATGTTTAGGACCTGATGAAGCAAAAAGAGTTGTTCAGGAAGTTCACGATGGACTCTGCGGCTCTCACCAAGCAGGCCCAAAGATGAAGTTAAAAATCAAATGTATGGGTTACTACTGGCCCACGATGATCCAGGACTGCCTCGAGTATGCGAAGCAATGCCACTCGTGCCAGATTCATGGAGACTTTATCCACCAACATCCGAATCCACTACACCCAACGGTGGCTAGCTGGCCATTCGAAATGTGGGGGACTGACATAGTCGGCCCCATCGAGCCAGCATCGTCCCGGGGACATCGTTTCATCCTGGCGACAACTGATTACTTCTCCAAATGGTCAGAAGCAGTACCACTGAGGGAAGTGAAGACGGAGAATATCCTCCACTTCTTCAAGACGCACGTCATCTATCGGTTTGGAACCCCACGGCGGATTATCTCCGATAATGGGCCAGCCTACAGAAGCCATAAGATTAGCCGTTTCGCGCAGCAGCACAATATAGACTGGAGATATTCTTCAGTTTACAATCCACGAGCTAACGGTCTGGCCGAGGCCTTCAATAAGACCTTGACGAAGATCATAAAAAAAACGGTGTCCCGGAATAAGAGAGACTGGCACGAGAGGCTGCAAGTGGCCCTTTGGGCCTATCGAACTACATTCAAGTCGGCCACGAACACAACGCCGTACGCGTTGGTATTTGGGACGGAAGCAGTGCTCCCCCTCGAGATAGAGTTACCCTCTCTACGAGTGGCAATCCACTACGAGCTGACGGACGAAGAAAATGCTCACCTTCGGCTCGAGGAGCTTGATGCCCTCGATGAAACCCGGCTCATAGCGCAATAAAACCTAAAGGCCTACAAAGCAAAGATGACGCGCTCGTATGAAAGACTGACCAGGCCGAGGACATTCCTCCAAGGCGAACTCGTACTAGTGGTCAAAAGACCTATGATCCCCAATCGCGCCAAGCGGGGAAAATTTGAGCCGAACTATGAAGGCCCGTACATCATAGACAAGGTCTACCAGGGTGGAGCCTATTTACTCATGGACATGCACGGCGAGAGGCCTTTCAGGCCGATAAACGGCCGCTTTTTAAAGAAATACTATGCTTAGCGAGCCACAGCCCGGGTCAATGATAGATGACGACGACTATGTCCGCTCGCTATCTTCCTAAGCTCAGACCTCATAAGCAGTAGCCGACCTTCCCCTTAATAACGGACCGAAATGTCCTTAAACTAATAACGGACCGAAATGTCCTTAAACTAACAACGGACCGAAATGTCCTTAAACTAACGACGGACCGAAACGTCCTTAAACTATCGACGGACCGAAACGTCTTTAAACTAACGATGGAACGAAACGTCCTTAAACTAACAACTGACCGAAATGTCCTTAAACTAACGACGGACCGAAACGTCCCTAAACTACTACTGCAGCATCCTTAGGCTGACGAGATGAATAAAAAAAAGGGAGAAAAAGAAAAATAAAAAAAAAGGAATAAAAAAAACGGTATGTCCATAAGCAAAAGGGGCACGGATGAAAACCCGAAAGGGCTCCGTGAGTAAAAACAGCAGGACTACCGGCGAGTGTTTGTGAAAACCTGAAAGGGCGCAACCTCGTTAAAAAAACACTTACAGAGTCCTCTCGACCTTGTAAGGAGAAACCACCTGTGTGAGATCCTTACGACTCACAAAGGAGCAACACACTTAGGGATCCTCACGATTCCTAAGGAGAAAATGCACTTGCGAGATCCTTACGACTCGTAAGGAGAATTCTCTTATGGGACCCTCACGGCTCATAAGACTTGAAAGTCTTAAGTTACAGAAACCTAAACCTGTTCTTAAGCAAATCCCCCACAACCTTTGATATTTCCCTACAGGAGGCTCAATACTGACCCTTGTATACAATCCACGGACACGAACAAACATTTCCCTAGCAAAGTCACACCCGTGACTAGGGACATGTCCGTATGGTGAACAACCCTTATAATTCCTCTCGACTTATAAGGAGAAAACCCTCTTGTAGGATCCTTACGACTTACAGAGGAACATACACTTAGGGATCCTCACGATCCCTAAGGAGAAAATACACCTGCAAGATCCTCACGACTTGTAGGGAGAAATACCTTTGTGAGACCCTTACGGCTCATGAAGTCAAAAGCCTTGGTCGACAGGACCCTTAACCCTGTTTACTAAGCCACCTTTGTTCAACATCGACAGAGGCAAATGATGATTCGCTCCTGGCAACATCCCAGTTGTAGCGATGCTGATGCCGAAATCGGTACCTAAAATCCAAGCTTGCGGCGAGAAAGCTAGCAAGCCACGCATGCATACGAAATAGCCGAAATGATGGGGCAACTTGCAATAAAAAGCAGCAAGTAAAAATGTATGCATGAAAAATAGCCGAAATGATGGGGCAGCTCGCAATAAAAAGCAGCGAGTAGAAAATAAATAGATGGCCGAAATGATTGGGCACCGCGAAAAATAGCCGAAATGATGTGGCAATCGCGACCTTCGCGATATAAAAGCTGAAACAATAGAGCATCGCGGAAAAAGAAATAAAATAAAAATAAAATTTATGCCCTACAGGTGATGTTCCATCACACCCTGTACACAATCCAAGGGCGTAAACAAAAAGGGAACATACCTCCCCCCCAGGTTTCACCAAAGAAAGAAGCTAAATCTCGACGGGCCACAAGCGACCTAGAGATCATCCCAACATTCGTCTCGTAACGACGGACACAACTTCAAGCTAAGCGGAACAGCGGCAACTCCCAGTTCCATGGCTCGGTGGTATACATATCGCCAACAGTCAAACCTCCATCCCGTGAAATGCGGATACAATCAGCAAAATTCCTGGTTACGTGGAACGCGGATAACGTCACTCTTTGACCCCATGGAAAACGTCCAGAGCGGATCCTGGTCCTCGCAGAGCACGGCAGTGAACCCGTGTGAAGCATCCAGAGCGGAGCCTAGTCCTCGCCGAGCGCGGCAGTGAACCCGTGTGAAGCACCTAGTGCAAAATTCCTGGTTACGTGGAACGCGGATAACGTCACTTTTTGACCCTGTGGAAAACGTCCAGAGCGGATCCTAGTCCTCGCAGAGCACGGCAGTGAACCCGTGTGAAGCATCCAGAGCGGAGCCTAGCGAGCACGGCAGTGAACCCGTGTGAAGCATCTAGTGCAAAATTCCTGGTTACGTGGAACGCGGATAACGTCACTCTTTGACCCCATGGAAAACGTCCAGAGCGGATCCTGGTCCTCGCAGAGCACGGCAGTGAACCCGTGTGAAGCATCCAGAGCGGAGCCTAGTCCTCGCCGAGCGCGGCAGTGAACCCGTGTGAAGCACCTAGTGCAAAATTCCTGGTTACGTGGAACGCGGATAACGTCACTTTTTGACCCCGTGGAAAACGTCCAGAGCGGATCCTGGTCCTCGCAGAGCACGGCAGTGAACCCGTGTGAAGCATCCAAAGCGGAGCCTAGTCCTCGCCGAGTGCGGCAGTGAACCCGTGTGAAGCATCTAGTGAAAATTCCTGGTTACGTGGAACGCGGATAACGTCACTCTTTGACCCCGTGGAAAACGTCCAGAGCGGATCCTGGTCCTCGCAGAGTACGGCAGTGAACCCGTGTGATGCATCCAGAGCGGAGCCTAGTCCTCGCCGAGCACGACAGTGAACCCGTGTGAAGCATCTAGTGCAAAAATCCTGGTTACGTGGAACGCGGATAACGTCACTCTTTGACCCCGTGGAAAACGTCCAGAGCGGATCCTGGTCCTCGCAGAGCACGGCAGTGAGCCCGTGCGAAGCATCCAGAGCGGAGCCTAGTCCTCGCCGAGCACGGCAGTGAACCCGTGTGAAGCATCTAGTGCAAAATTCCTGGTTACGTGGAACGCGGATAACGTCACTCTTTGACCCCGCGGAAAATGCCCAGAGCGGAGCCTGGTCCTCGCCAAGCACGACAGTGAACCCGTATGAAGCATCCAGAGCAAATACCGGACCGTGGAGTCCTTAAAATCCACGGACTATGATGTCCTTAACCTCGACCGTGATGTCTTAAAACTAACGATCAGCCACCCCGATTCCATACGGATTCTGCCTTGGTTTAAGGGTACATCTCTTCACTCCTTTGATACCTGGCGTTGTAATTCCTCAACGTTTTCAAAGAGGTGACGGGTCCCTGCAACCAAACATCGGACTGTGGAGTCCCTAAATCCACGGACTATGAGGTCCTTAACCTTGACCGTGATGTCTTAAAACTAACATCGGACTGTGGAGTCCTTAAATCCAAAGACTATGAGGTCTTTAACCTTGACCGTGATGTCGTAAAACTAACATCGGACTGTGGAGTCCTTAAATCCATGGACTATGAGGTCCTTAACCTTGACCGCGGCGTCTTTAAACTACGATACCTGGAGAAACCCCTGACTCCGTAAAACACGGACAAGGGTGACCACATCCAGCACTTACAAGTCCTCACGACCTGTAAGGAAGAAAAAACTCTCTTGTGAGATCCTTACGACTCTCAAGGGAAAACCCGCTTAAGAATCCTCACGATTCTTAAGAAGAACTTACACCTATGGGATCCTCTCGACCTATAGGGAGAAAAGCTCTTTATGAGACCCTCGTGGCTCATAAAATGCAAAAGTCTTAGGAGGCAGATCTTAACCCTGAATCCTGAGCCATCGCTGTTCTGCAAGGAGATCAAGATAGAATATCCGCAGAATACATTCAATAAAAAGGGGACACACCATTGAGAAGAAAAATGTATCTTTTATTCATAAACCAAAATGGATACAAAGTACAATTCATGAAAGAAACAAAAAAAAGAAAGATACCCTCATTCATGAGTATGTACAAAAAAGGAGAAAAGATACAAGTCCTCAAGCCGGCGGGCGGTGCAGTAATTTTACCAGCTCATCGTTCTGTTGCTGAGCCACGGCTTCATGACGCAAGATCTCCAGAAGACGAGCCTCCGCCTGAGCTTGCTGAGCCTGATACGAAGCAAGCCGAGCTTCGAGCTCTTTCTCGGTGGCTTTATGTGCCTCGACCCTCTCACGAGTGAACGTGGCAGCTTTATCGAGAGCCACCACCTCTTTTATGGACTCCTGGAGCACTCGCCAGAGTTCGTATGCTTTGTTGGCCTTGGCTGTGAGGCTGGCCTGAAGCTCGCTCAGCGCCTTAGATGCCAACTCCCTCTCCGAGAACTTGCGGCCAAGCCTCTTCTCGCATGACGTCATGTTGGCCGCACATCGTGCTATCAGACCCCGCAACTCCGCTTTTGCAGCCACGGCTTCCGAGGAAAGGCGAGAACATTCAAGAGCGTGCAAACAAGCCTCCACCTTCCTACAGAACTCCACCCAGACCCGCACCACCTCCTCGCTATGATAGGTGGCGAGAAAAGGAAGAGAGCCGTTAGCTTCAGCGGCAAACGCTTCGGCTGTGATCGCGGTACCAGCATGGAGCTCCTCGACGAAAGATGATAGGGAGACAAGGCTCAATTGGGCCAAGCGTTCTGAAGCCCGCAAAGCATAAGGGCCGGGCGGCACCACGATGCGCGATCCCAACGCCATGGAGACTGGCAGGGCTGTTCAAATTTGACAAATGTTAGTAAAATTCTTAAGCACAGAACGAACGGGATTATAATAAAATGTCACTCACCGACAGTCATGCAAGTAGGAGCCCTGGCCCTTCAACGACCTCAACCTCATCGTCAGCTTCCAAAACTATAAGAGACATCAACGTCATTTCGCAAGATAGTAACAATGCTGTGGTAAAAGAAAAGATGGCGAATGACACTAACCTTGCCCCGAGGAAAGGATAATACGCTGAGGGGAGATCGCCTGTGGAGCTGCCATCTCCAATAAACGCTGAAATGACTGTCGAGGCGACAGATCAGCGATAGTGGCCGCCAAACCGCGCAATTCTGGGAAAGATAAAAGAGTTTAGACTATGAAGGGGTTGCTAAATTAAAACGCAGAGGGTTACCTTCAACGCTCCTCCCATTCTGAGCAGGGGGGATAGCAGCTTCAACGGTCTCCGCCGTAACATCAGGATTCAACAAAGGAAGAGTAGTCCCGACTACCTCCCTTCCAGCCTCTGAGCCGTCCTCAGTAAGGGTCATTGGGGGCGGCGACCTCCAAAGGAGCTTCCCCCAAAGGGGCAAGCGCTCCCTGATCAAGAACCGCCGCTGGAGGCTCTACCATGAGAGGAGCAGCCTCACCAGCCCCCTCCACATCAAGCAAGGCCTCATTGAGAATTCCGGCGGGCTTTAGCTTTAATTGGCCCGTAGAGAGCTCCCCCAGCGTCGAAGATTCTACACGATTCGAATAAAAATAATGATACATATGCACGGGCATAAATAATCGGAAAGACTACAAAAGAAGCACAACGTACCTATACGCAAAGAAGCCCTCAATATGGCTTCTTCAAGCCGATGCTCCTTCTCAAGGAGGTGGGCTCGCCGGGGTTCAAGGGTAGACTCATGACCGCCGGTCCATAAAGAAAGGGCATCAGCTGCGTCTTCTGAAGCGGCCTGCTTCAAAGCCCTTTCCCCCCATTCCTCCAAAGGACCGATAAATCGCCGCCGAATCCACGAAGAGTCTTCATAAAAAATTACAGCGGGATAAGACTTCTTCGGAACCTTGGCGTTATGAGACGCGTCTTTTGAACGCCGTATGGCCTCAGCCAACTGTGCGGCCTCCTCATCAGCCGAACTCGGGATGAGAAGTCCAGCGTCTGACTCTTGCAGGGCCAATGGTTCATCTTCAAGAATAGGCTCAGACTCCGCCAAAGAATCGAGCAGGGTGGTGGCCGCTTCCCTCCGCCGTTTAGACCCAGAGCCGGTCGCTAAGGATGACCGCTTCCTCCCTCGCGAAGCCTTAGGGCGGCGCTGGCCCACATCGCCCTCAGCGTCCTCATCCCTGTTACTCTCGCTCGGTGCCACAACCGAGGATGACATCGCCATTGTCGACGCCACAGGGGGCGGTGCCGCCACCAGCAGGGGTGCTACTACTGGTGCCCATTTACCCCGCGATCGGGAACCCAAGGGCATACCAGCTGTTGGAGTAAGGTCTACCCCTGACTCCCCCGGAATGAGCGCGGTGCCAATCTCCCTCAAAGGGAAGCGGACCGGAACCCTCGGTCGCAGCTTAGCCCCCGAAACCTGAGGAGGGGCGTCGTGACCAAGAAGCACCCTTCTTTCTTCAAGAATAATTGGGCTGATCCGATGAAGATACCAGCCCGTAAATGCACCCACACACCGGGGCATGTACTCAGCTTCAGGGACCATGAAATGGGAGCCGGTGTTCAGCCTCATGAAATGATGAGCGGCATTGCGAACAGCATCGAGCGAAGGGATCGGGGCGACTATAAAAGCCTCGAAAGGAACACCCTGGTCGTATCCAAGCTGCCGGGCGAATCGATGCGGATTGTACCGCATAAAAAGAGCTGCACTGTCCTGGTGAAACACCAAGTAGCCCGGTCTAATTGTATACAAATGCGTGGCCTCCCGGGGCTTCAAAGAAGGTGCGTTGTCTTTCGACTGGTCCCAGTGTTGTTGAACTGGACCCGAATGAGTAGACAAGACCCGATCATTAAAAACCAACCCGCCAGCGGCGGCATGAGGAGAAATCAGCACCCGAATAGCCCCGAATTGAGTCGGGTCAGCAGCAGAAGCACCCACCAATCGCATAAGTCGCGGGAAGGGATAGGCGTCATAAAATGCGGGCCTCTGATGCATAGCGAAAGCCCCCAGCACATGCATTTCGACCCAGGACGTGAAATAATGAAGCGAAAAGTTCACTACATCCACGCCGGGTATAGAGGTATTAGCTGCGGTGCCCAATCCATGATAGAGGTGCGCCAAGGCCGGGATGCCGATGTCCAACCGCGTCCCCTCAGTAATACGATGAGCCAGGTAGATGACCGAGGCTCTCATGAAGCGGCGATGCATGGGGATAACGAACCAACTGAGACAAACACTAACAAACCCTACAAAGAACGTCTCCTCGTCCATGCCTGGAACAGCAATGGATTCAAAAGATATCGGCGACATAATAGGGATGTAGTACTGAGGTAAATATGATTCAATGGTCGGCAGCTTCTTCGGACCGAACCCAAAGGGGTCTCCAATGTTGGCAAACTTCGGGGCTGTCTTCGATAAGGCGTCCTCACGAAGGAAACGAGCAATGAAGCTCTTGAAAGTAACACCCTGCTCTTCGGATTCGGTGAATAATCGGTCGAAGATACCTAGCGCCTTGATTAAACTGGGGTGCTTGTGGCGAACAGCATTCTCAGCAGACAGTCTGTCAACCGGGGCGGGCTCGGGTTCAAAAATGTACTCGTCAGAAGGCAGCAACTCCTCATACAGACTACCCCTTATTGGCAACCCCGAGATGTCTTAAAATTCGGCCAGAGAGATCGAGACCTCGCGATCTCCTAGAATGAAAGTGTTGGTGGGAAGATTCCATTGGTTCAAAAACTCCTTGACCCACCAGACATGCGGGAACTTATAATGGAAGAGTGACGCGTATATGGCCTGATAAAGCCCGACTTTCTGCAACCGCGCACGATGGGCAGAAAGGATGTAGCGAGCCCAGAGAAGGTAGCCCGTAGGGTGCCGAGGAGTAAGCCCTATCTTATAAATTTGCCCCCACGGGTGGGCCTCACCCTGGCAGATACGCCGCCCCAAGATGTCTATGGCCGGGATCGGATGGTTCGGAATACCGGTCGTCGAAGGCTTGAGCCTCCCCGTTGGAGTCCAGTTGGGCATTTCCATAGCAAAAACCGTCCTCGGAGGGTCCATCGGTAAGAATGGGAAAGTGGGCTCCGTCGGTACCGCGCAAAGAAAACTCCGGCGACCCTGAATAATCTGACTATACCAAGATCCCCATTGAAGAAGGTTGGTACAGTTCGGGTCATGGGCCCGGATCATCACCATCGCTTCCTTATCAGATGGCGACTGAGGAAAAGCAGCCTCCGAGCGAGAAAAGGGAAAGCGCAGAACAGAAGCCATCGCACCTGAAATCCAATAAAAGGAGACCGTTAAAAGCAAAGACAGCGATATATATCCATGCATGAACATGAAGACTAGTTAAAGAAAGCAACAGCAGAGTTTTCTGGGACCATTGGCTACAAAACACATGGGCCCCACAGAATCAGGATGACGGCTCATTAATAATGAGACCAAATAGTTACAATAAAACAAAGGGAATATCCTCATTTAATAAAAAAATGGTAACCCAACGCATTCCCCCAACAGGATCTGACTCGGTCTCTACAATGGATCCAACAAGATCAAAGGAATTAAATTCCCACAGAAGACATCATTACAAAGCGCCTGTTTCATTAATTGCAGAAGGACAATCTCGGGTCGAGAGACCCCAAGAAGCCTCCGTGTGAAGAAACTGAGTTCTTCATTGGAATTAAATTCCTTATTAAGAAAAGGGAATTAAATTCCCAGAAACATTTTTGGATGGAATTAAATTCCATGGAGTTGAAACGCCATCATCATCTCCCCAAAGATCATCTAAACCCTAAGAGATCTACAGTTCGAAGGTTAGGCGGTTTCATGTTCTTATGGAAAAACTTGAAGAAAAATGGGTTCCTTGTTAAAAAAGAGTAAAAACCCTTGTTTTGGATTTAAAATCCAAAGGAATGTGGAAGTTCGCTGTTTATCCAAGAACATTACCTGAGGAGGAAGAGTCCTTTTAAACAGAGTTAAACTCTGAAAATGTTTCAACGCAGAGAACTAAGCTCTGGAAGAAGACAATTAAATTCTCAGAAAAAGTTCTCAAAGGAAGGAGATGAGCAAAGTGAAGGCTCTTCAGAAGGGACATGAACGTTTATAGGAGGTGATGGAAACGTTTCGTCTCCCCAAATCCCTAGAGAAATCCAACGGCCACAAAAGGTGACAGCGTTGCACTCACGTGCGGACACGTGAGAACAACGCTGTGGGGGCATTTGTTTCCTGATTTAAAATCAGAAAAGCTTATGGAAAAGGCTTCAGAAAAGGGTCACGTGTTTACACGTGACCAGCAGTCACGTGTTGGCACGTGACATCTAAAAGCATCAGCAAGGCAAATTCAGCTTCCCGACTGCATCAAAGAAAAGGGCTTCAGAAAGGGTCACGTGTTCCCACGTGACCTGGATCACGTGTTGGCACGTGACAATTAAAAGCGGCTTCAAAGGCAAACCGGTTCCCTAATCAAATCAAGGAGAAGGCTTCAGAAGAGGTCACATGCTCCCACGTGACTAGGGTCACGTGTTGGCACGTGATACTCAAAAGCAGCAGACTTGTTCTCCGGTTAAATCAAGAAAAAGAGTCCAGACGAGGGTCACGTGCTCACACGTGACCAGGGGTCACGTGGTAGCACATGACGGTTAAGCAGCAACCAGAAGACAGAGCGCAAAAAGAAAGAGGAAGGCTTGCTCCAAGGGGGTCACGTGCCCACACGTGACCAAGGGTCACGTGGCCACACGTGACCGACTTCAAAGCCCATCTGTTAACAGAATTAAATTCTGAGAAAAGACCTCTCAAATCTTTCCAAAAGAACCGATTGAATTAAATATTTAAAAGGTGATTAAATATCATCTATCTATGGAAAAATCTCGAATTTGGGAAGATTTCCCCTAAAAATCTAACCAAAATAACAAAGGAGAATCTCTGGATTTAAAATCCAATGGTGAATAAAATTCACCTAATAATCCAAAGGTCCAAAACGAATGATGGATACAAATCAAATCTCCCAATGGAAGATTCATCAAAAAACTAATTGACTCGGCTGCTTCTCCTATAAATAGGAGCCAAGAGACACACAAAGAAAAAAAAGGAGAAAAAAGAGAATACGCAGAGGGAAGAAAAGAGAGAGAGCCTCGATACTTTAGAGAAATTTGGATCTTCTGCAAAAGAAAACCCTAGGTAAGAAAGGGAAGGTTTCATTGAAAGAAAAGAGAATTTAATTCTCAACAGAGTTTAACTCTGATATAAAACAGAAGGACATATTTCTTTTCTCTTTGATGGAGGATCTGTAAAGTGCACATCTCCCCTTGAGTTGAGAATTTAATTCTCAATGGGTTGAGATCCTGCCATGCAGATCCAAAGCATAGAGAGGGAATGGAAGCACGAGAATTTAATTCTCACAGAACTATAGGAATTTAATTCCTTCAAAATAAAATTAGGGTTTGACCCTGTGTTATGGGAATTTAATTCCTTCAGAATGAAAAGAATCAGGGTTTAATCCTAGTTAGGAATTTAGTTCTGTGAAAACAACAAGAATTTAATTCCCTTAATCTTATTCCCCAGAATAATTCTCTAACAGAGAGTGGGAGTTTAATTCCCCAAAGCTTTTATTAGGGTTTAACCCTATTCAGTTCTTCACATATATGAGGAATTTAATTCCTACAGGAAATTCAGAGTTCAACTCTTCAAAAGGAACTAGGAATTTAATTCCTCTGAAATTATTAACAGATCTTCTAAACAACTACAGAAAAGCAGGGTCACATGTAACCACGTGACCCCCCCAAAAGATCTACAGAAAGCCCTTTGAGACAGCGCCTCACGTGACCCACGTGACCCTTGGCAGAGGCTTTAACATACCTCATTTAAACACCCATCACGTGATGACACGTGATGCTCCAAAAGATGCGATCTTCTCAGCAGAACAAACGAAGGGAGGGCGCCCTCACGTGCTACCACGTGACCCCTCTTGCCTCAGCGTCTAACGCTAAAGTGGAACCCCTGAGCCCAGTGTTAAACACTGTTTTGCCTTAGTGTTCAACACTAATAAAAGAGCTTTCTTGCAGTGTTTAACACTGAATTTCTTAGTGTTTAACACTAAATTAAATCTCTGTTGACGGAGTTTAACATTAATTTTCTTAGTGTTTGACACTAATTTGAAGCCTCTGCTGCTAGTGTTTGACACTGATTTGCTCTAGTGTTTAGCACTAAGTTGAACCCCCCTGTTGCTGGTGTTTAACACCAACTGTCTTTTAGTGTTAAAACACTAACTTGATCCCAGCGTTCAACACTGCTGAATTAACGTTAGCCCAATTGGCTAAAATGGCCAAAGGCAAAGCCTCTTCTTCAAGGGACCAACAGGAGGGCCGATGTCCCAGACATGATTAGACTTAGCCCAAGCTGGCCATAAGTCCTCAATTCGTAATTAACTGGGCTAATGGGCTCATAACATAATTAATTGGTCTTGATCCCAAATTGGGCCAAAGACTATTTAATCCACTCCGGTTCCAGGGTACATCTCTTCACTCCTTTGATACTTGGCGTTGTAATCCTTCAACGTCTTCAAAGAGGTGATGGGTCCCGATGACCACGCATTGATATGGACTGTAGGGTTCTTAAACCCATGGACTACGACATCTTTAACCTTGACCGAGATGTCTTAAAACTAACAATGGACTGTGGGGTCCTTAAACCCATGGACTACGACGTCCTTAACCTTGACCGAGATGTCTTAAAACTAACAGTGGACTATGGGGTCCTTAAACCCATGGACTACGACGTCCTTAACCTCGACCGAGATGTCTTAAAACTAACAATGGACTGTGGGGTCCTTAAACCCATGGACTACGACGTCCTTAACCTTGACCGAGATGTCTTAAAACTAACATTGGACCGCAATGTCCTTAAACTACCCATGGACCGCAATGTCCTTAAACTACCCATGGACCACCATGTCCTTAAACTGGAACAATAGAGCCCACGTCTGCTCTTTTGTCGGATCTAAACGATCCCGTTTAAGTTGATCTTAGCCTTAAATATGGCTAACGTATCCTTAAACCTTTTAAACAGACTCTAGTCTCAAACTGGACTATAGATCCTCCCAATTAACTCTGGTTCAAGGGTACATCTCTGAACTCCTTTGACATCTGTCGTTGTAATCCTTCAACGTCGTCAGAGAGGTGATGGGTCCCGACGGCCATTTAGGCAATGGACCACTATGTCCCTAAACTGGAACAATGGAGCCTAAATGCTCTTTTGTCGGATCTAAACGATCCCGTTAAGTTGATCTTAGTCTCAGGTTAGACTAACGTATCCTTAACAAACGTTTGAGTTGATCTTAGCTTCAAATATGGCTAACGTATTCTCAAACCAAACCCCCAAACCCAAATCTAAGAAAATACGGATTTGGACTAGTCCACGCCCTACGGGAGACGACATAACTCGGTCTCCGTAAACAATCCTCGGGCAAAAAAACATAAAATAAACACACACGACACGAAGTGACCATCTGGAGAAGGAGAAAGTGGTTACCGCGATGCGGTAGCGTAATTAACTGCAGGGGCTTGCGCCTGCAGGGAAGAGCGTCCCCACAATCAAAAAACCCCTCAAGCGAGGGGGAATCTGACGAAGTCTGCTACATCGGACGCATCCGTTCAAACCTTCGATGCACGGTGCCATAAATCAACTTGGCATCTTCGGAGAGGTGGACGGATAGCACCAATTAGCATCTGCCCCCGAATCCCAGGCCCAGACGCCCTCGCGTCCCGGCCGCCGTTCGGAGGGGAACAGGGATCACCGATTATATATATACCGACTCAGATTTAGGTGGATTCCATACCCCTCCCGGTTGACCTGATACTTAGATCTGTAGTTTGCATAGTAGATGTTAGACTAGACCCGAGTCATACTTATTTCAAATGGCAATCTGTATTACTATTCATTTACTATTCACTCTACGGCTCTCATTGCATTGCATGCTTATATGTTATTGATTCATATTCCTTTGTGCATATGCCTTTACAAAGTTCCATGCTCATATTAGTGTTTCATGTTGCATGTATTATAATTCATGGATTTCGCACTGTAATATGGTTGCATATGATGATTCTGGATTGTTTTACTCCTGCGTATATATATCAGTGGTATGGGACGCTGAAATATATATGTATACCCATAGTATATATATATTAGTGGTATGGGACGCCGATATATATATACACCTACTTAATATACCATCATGATGATCTAAGCAAAGTTATATATGCATGCCCGATATATGAGAGTGAGGGCTGACCCGGACTGACGGATGCCCGATATATGAGAGTGAGGGCTGACCCGGACTGACGGATGCCCGATATATGAGAGTGAGGGCTGACTCGGACTGACGGATGCCCGATATATGATAGTGGGGGCTGACCCGGACTGACGGATGCCCGATATATGAGAGTGAGGGTTGACCCGGACTGACGGATGCCCGATATATGAGAGTGAGGGCTGACCCGGACTGACAGATGCCCGATATATGATAGTGGGGGCTGACCCGGACTGACGGATGCCCGATATATGATAGTGGGGGCTGACCCGGACTGACGGATGCCCATTATATGGAAAGGAGCCTATGTGCTCGATATGAGAGGAGCCTTTATGGTCGATGGCATGTTATATCTCCCCTACCCCACATTTATTTTATATGCATTGCATCATATATTAGTAGTACCTGATAGAGCACCTTCATGAATGCTGCATACATATCGGATACATGATATATGGGTTTCACTTGATATTGAGATATATAGTTTGTGTCGATGCTCGACATTGATTGTCTGATGATTCCATTCATGATATCTACTGTTTTCATTTTACCGCATACATACATCATATTTATGATATGTTATTATGCGAGGCACTGGCACGAGTACTTGGCACTACACTTATGTTCAGATGTTACATTGCCACTTTTCCATGCTTCAGACTTATTCATTTGAGGTTTATATTTTATCTGATCGTTTTGACTTAGGTTTATGTTATGCTTTCAATTTCTGCTTGTAGATATTTTCTATTCACGAGTTGGCAACTCACCCCCGTTGTGCCACAGTTCTTGCAGGTTTGCCGTACAAGTTCTATAGCGGCATTTCTGGCACACTGCTTTCCTTTGCGGGTGCTTTGCTTGGTAGGTGAGTTCTTTGTATCAAAACCGCCGTTGTACATATATTATTCATTGTATCTAGAAATTCCATCAACCAAAACTTGTATTTTGTTTCTTTACTCTTAAAAAGGGTTTTAGATTTCTTGGCTTTTGGTTTACTTGGATCAGATGGAGTCCTATAGACTTCAAGGGCTAGTCACGTGCTCTTTCGGGTCGTGACAAAGTTGGTATCAGAGCGCTAGGTTAACCTTGGTTCGAGTCTAAGTTTGACTATGTAGAGCCTAGGGTGTCTATATATATACGGAACTTAGGCTTGACCTTACGGAACTTGGACTTAGTCGAGTGGGTATTAGACCCGAACTTTCGTCGCGTAGGATGACCCTTGGTTGATGGAATAGGTGACTAAAGCAGAGTGACGTACCGTGGGTATGTTCCGCGGCATACTTACGATGCTCTACTCCGCTTAAGGTACCATAGGATGTACATATTTTCGAGATCAGTGATTCTTTTCATATCCATGATTATACATCCATTTGAGATCCTCGATTCTATTAGTTCCATGATCATACTTTCATTGATGCTGTTACTTCTTATGATCATGTATCCATTCTGGATCTGTTGTTTTCTCTCTTTCCATTGATCTACTCTCTTCGATACTCGATTGAGGTTCCTGTCGCCATTGTTTGAGCACAGTGAGCTGCTGCTAGTGCTACGGTCAGGGCGAGCTCGTCTGGTACGAGGGCCGACCGTTGTGTTTTCTGGTGACATAGGAATGTCTCGAGTTAGTATCGGTGATTGTGACCTCTAGTAGAGGCGAGTGCTTGGTTTCGCACTGGATGATCGGGCCATTGTTATAGCTGTCAGTTGAGAGAGAACTGTTGATGTATAGCATACCTCAGAGATTATGATGTCGCCTACCGTGCAGACAGATGAACCAGCTGTTGCTGAGATTGACAGGATGTCGCTTCCGGAGCTTACGAGCTGAGATCACCGGAGCTTCCAGGCAGATACGAGACAGATGATAGCTTGTCTACCTGATTTGAGAGACGAAGGTGATTCGTCCGATTTATGCGTCGGAGCAGGCCCAGTTGAGTCGACGATTTCCAGTGTGGAGAGTCTTACTCGGATCTAGAGCAGACCGATTTAGAGATGACTGCCAATGTATCGCCTTTCCTGGAGGATTGAGGCGCTGTTCAGCGTACAGGCGAAGGAGCCAGTTTTTGCTACGAACAACGAGATATTGCCCCAGATGTTGGAGCTACTGTAGCATGAGTATATACTTAGAGATATGATGGATAATCGCTAGTCACCGAGGGTGAATGACTAGGACATGTGATTCGTTCGCTTACCCAGAAGAGAGGTCATCGGATAGATTGCTTCCAGCTAGAGACGACTTCACGCGGAGACGTTGAGAGTCGACAGAGACGATCGAATGTCGGGAACCTGCTATTCCAAGTTTAAAGTATTCGGAAGAACATGTAGGCGATTCTATGGACCCGCTAGAAGAATGAAACCCTAACTCGACTTACATACCGTGTGGAAGCCTTTGAACCTCAGGGTTTGCGGCAGTTCCGCGGCGCCATTAGTGAGGCTTTGGTTTGCCTTTCTACGGCTGGACCACTGATACTGTGGTATGTACTCGATACTATTAAATTGTACTCAAGATGTTGATCTCCTGGGGGATTATGAGGTTCTGACGTGACGAGTCGATCGGATGGTTCGACATCATTCGGATATCATGTGATGGGACACACTGCTTGGGAGCCAGATCCGAGCATAGCCGTTGGAGCGCAGTTCATGCAGCCACAATGAGACGAGTCCGAATTAGTCGACATTGAAGCAGAGTGAAGTAAAGAGTTCGCAAGAGGTTTCGACGAGATGACGTTCCCACTCCGCTGACATCAGAGATGCGATACGCACGCAGAGGCATTGTATATGGATATACCTCCCAGAAGGAGTTGCGATGAGTATGAAGACGTTCTAGAACAAGAATTAGCTTCAGCAATGGACGATGACTTTCGGGAAATTCGGCAGGAATGAGATTTGAGAGAGACCTCGACAGGACCCTTCTGGAATACTATACGAGAAGACCTGGACCCAAGAGAGGTCATATTGTGCACACCCAGCAGGCCAGAGTTCGGCATAGTCGACGAGGTAGTTGACCAGGTTAGGGTAAAGGACCTTATCCAGATGCGTTGCGAGTTGATCGAGGACGGACGAGTATTGAGTATTCCTCCGATGGTTGGGACGCGTTCCCGAGGACCGGTTCGGCCAGACATCATCTACAGAATGATGGATCTACAGAGTACGCGATATCGAGTCCGTGCGAGAGACTTCGGATTGACCGTGGCTGAGAACAGTGCAGTGCTTAGATAGCATGGCGTGACGTCATAGTGGACGACGATAGAGACAAGTGGAACCAGAGGTTCGTGCGAGACACTGACGAGCTGTCCTTACTTCCCGTCGAGACTAGAGACCTGATATGCTTACATAGGCGTTGGGATGCGACCAATTTCCGAGAAAATGCTGCGCTGAGGAAGCAGATGTCCATCTAGCGAGAAAAGAGATGTGCAAAAGTACCAACCTCCATACAGACCGGCATAGGCAAGATCGGAATAGACCTTGAGCGGGATTTCTTCCAGGACACTGCTGCAATGATATTTGCACCTAGGGATCAGATGTGTCACGTGCATTCAGAGAGCCAGAGGCCGATGCCAGCGACTTGCTGCTTTACAAGTGGTACTGAGGATTGACCAAGAGATGACCATAGAAGTGCCAGAACGGAATCGTCCCCGTTAGCACACCTGACAGGGCCGATGAGCCGATTGATTGCGAGATAGGTAATCCGCAGAGAAGATAAGGACCCAGAGACAGAGGACGCCAGACCGTGAGCAAGAGGCAAGTAGATATCTTGCGCTGCCAGCATTGGATGCACCTTTAGTGTTTTGAGGTACGATTTTGGTGCACACCAGATGCACTAAATCGGGTTTCCTTGTGCATGTCAGATGCACCTGGTTTTGCTGTCAGGCACACACGTTGCCTATGACAGTTGTTGAGTGCACACCCGTTGCACCTGAATGATACTTATGTGGATTTTGTTTTCCGTGCACACCTGACGCACGGGGTATTCTTATATACGCCTTAGGATTGATGTTTGTGGAGCCCCGACAATTTGGATTTTTTGCTGAAATGTCTTAGTACTTGGAGGTTTAAATTAAAATTCGGGGACCGAATTTATTTAAGGGGGGTAGATTGTTACATTTCAAAATAATAAAATACCATTTTTGGGAAATTTTATAATTTAATATTACTTTATTGAATATTTTAATAATTCGGTATAATTAAATACAAATAAATGGAGAAAATTTTTGAAAAATTATGGAAAATTCTAAAATAGGGTAATTTAGAGAATTATGCCATTTTTTAGTTGTTATGATTAGTTATATGCTAATTTAGTGCTAATCGCGATCAAAAATCGCTAATCGGGTTTTCGGGCAATTTTGTGCAAAACATGCACATACCATTTCCTACACCTATGTTGCATTTTTCTTGCCACGGCTGTTTTTTTGGGGTTCACTATTTGAGTGAGAAGGAATTTGAGGGAAAAGAAAAGAAGGGAAAAAGGAAAAGGATTATAATATGGTGGTAGGTGGATGAGAGAGAGAAAAGAGAGGGGGTAGCTTTGACTTAGCCATTTCCCTTCACTTCCTCAACTCACTTTCTCTCTCCCTCTTCCCCTTCAGCTGCTGCTGCTGCCCCTCATCTCCCTCCCCTCTTCAAGCCCCAAAACATCTCACAAACAACACCAAAACCCTACCCCCATTTCATTAAATGTGTGCACAAGCTCAAGAGCTATAGGATGGACCAAAAAAGCTTTCATTTTGACGCTGTTGAGGATTCTTGGGGGTCTTATGAGGGAATTCCTTCACAATTAGAGTGGTATTTCTTGTGCTTAAGGTTCGATTCAAGTTTTATATCGATATTGTTTGATTTTGTGGACTTGAGAAAAACCTAGTTAGGGTTTGAGGGAAATTGTGTAATAATGGGAAATTGAGCTCAGTAGAGGTTAGATAAACACCCTAGTGCGTGAATTGAGACCCCAACCTAAGAGTTGAAACCCGAAATACGGATTTAGAAACCGATATCGAAAAAGTTATGAAATCTGGGAAGCTTTTATGAGATCTGCTATCACCCGAGACATCCTAAAATAAAATTGAGTGGACAGTGATATGTGCAGGCACCAAGGAAGCTAACACCAAGACCCTAGCCCCTAACTCCATGACCCGGCCGCCAATTAATTCCCTCTGGCCGCAAATTGCGGCCAGACCTGCACCAAATTGGGTCGTTTTGGTTCTGCTGCTCCTACATCTGTAGTTTAGGCCCCTGGCATATATAGATTTGTCTAATTTGACCTAGGGTGAAATCTGGAGCCTATTTCCTTAGTTGCTGTTTTCGATTCGTGTTTCCGTATTCTGTATTTTTAATTCTGAATTTGTGTATTGTGTTTTACCTCGACTATTTGGCGTTTATACAACGATATCGAGGGTTGTTGATTGTTTTGGAAGGCGTTGTCCATAGGTTCTAACCTATAAATCTTAGCATATCGTTTTGAGATTCATATGTCGTTTTAGTTCGGAATTGGTTTTGATACGTATTTGCGATATGTTAATGTGTAGGTACCCCATGCAGCCTTCGGGACGACAAGCAAACGCGTGGTGACGTCGACAATGAAGACGCAAGGTGAGTAGATTATATCTACAGGGGGAAGTCGGGTGGATGGTGTATAGCACCCCGCAGTCCATAGTTGATATACTATATTGTATGATAGTTATAGTGTGTCATGGATATTGTGTTAGGTATATTATGGATAGTTTAGGGTTAGAAGTAAACTAGTATAGTTCATAGTCACGAACCCTAGAATAGATTTACACCCACACGCACACCCTTGCATATTCTTTATACTTACACGGTGTGATGGTGATATTGGATGACATTGGAGATGAGTAGATGATTTTGGACATTGTGCCGCGAGATCGGTGATTTGATATGATTCGTATTTGGGATACGACATGTGATCTTTAGCGGGCCTTTGGACGTGTGCTTGCACACGCAGTATATAGATGGTATCAGTTGTACTAGACTTAGATCAGTACCCCAGATTATGTGATATGATGATAATGATACCTGATATTTGATGAGAGAAATGTGATATTTACCCGTACCCAGTATTGGGATGCCGTACGACGATTTACCGTACGAGCTTTATATTGATGATAGATCCACACTCATGACTTGAGGATGCCATATGATATACTGTATCGTACGCAATACTATTGAGGCGGGATCACCGATTATATATATACCGACTCAGATTTAGGTGGCCTGATACTTAGATCTGTAGTTTGCATAGTAGATGTTAGACTAGACCCGAGTCATACTTATTTCAAATGGCAAGCTGTATTACTATTCATTTACTATTCACTCTACGGCTCTCATTGCATTGCATGCTTATATGTTATTGATTCATATTTCTTTATGCATATGCCTTTACAAAGTTCCATGCTCATATTAGAGTTTCATGTTGCATGTATTATAATTCATGGATTTCGCACTGTGATATGGTTGCATATGATGATTCTGGATTATTTTACTCCTGCGTATATATATCAGTGGTATGGGACGCTGAAATATATATGTATACCCATAGTATATATATATTAGTGGTATGGGACGCCGATATATATATACACCTACTTAATATACCATCATGATGATCTATGCAAAGTTATATATGCATGCCCGATATATGAGAGTGAGGGCTGACCCGGACTGACGGATGCCCGATATATGAGAGTGAGGGCTGACCCGGACTGACGGATGCCCGATATATGAGAGTGAGGGCTGACCCGGACTGACGGATGCCCGATATATGAGAGTGAGGGCTGACCCGGACTGACGGATGCCCGATATATGATAGTGGGGGCTGACCCGGACTGACGGATGTCCGATATATGATAGTGGGGGCTGACCCGGACTGACGGATGCCCGTTATATGGAAAGGAGCCTATGTGCTCGATATGAGAGGAGCCTTTATGGTCGATGGCATGTTATATCTCCCCTACCCCACATTTATTTTATATGCATTGCATCATATATTAGTAGTACCTGATAGAGCACCTTCATGAATGCTGCATACATATCGGATACATGATATATGGGTTTCACTTGATATTGAGATATATAGTTTGTGTCGATGCTCGACATTGATTGTCTGATGATTCCATTCATGATATCTGCTGTTTTCATTTTACCTCATACATACATCATATTTATGATATGTTATTACGCGAGGCACTGGCACGAGTACTTGGCACTACACTTATGTTCAGATGTTATATTGCCACTTTTCCAAGCTTCAGACTTATTCATTTGAGGTTTATATTTTATCTGATCGTTTTGACTTAGGTTTATGTCATGTTTTCAATTTCTGCTTGTAGATATTTTCCTTTCACGAGTTGGCAACTCACCCCCGTTGTGCCACAGTTCTTGCAGGTTTGCCGTACAGGTTCCATAGCGGCATTTCTGGCACATTGCTTTCCTTTGCGGGTGCTTTACTTGGTAGGTGAGTTCTTTGTATCAAAACCGCCGTTGTACATGTATTATTCATTGTATCTAGAAATTCCATCAACCAAAACTTGTATTTTGTTTCTTTACTCTTAAAAAGGGTTTTAGATTTCTGGGCTTTTGGTTTCCTTGGATCAGATGGAGTCCTATAGACTTCATATGGTTCAAGGGCTAGTCATGTGCTCTTTCGGGTCGTGACAATCAGCAAGTTTCACAAGATGTAAATTCAAAAAAATTTAAATATGCATCTAAATGTAACTTAGCTAGTCCGGTCGCATTGATATGACCTAGTCTACAATGCCTCAAGAAGGATTCGTTCATTTCTAAACTCTTCCTCTTGTGTGTGTTCTGTATACTAAGAACTGTAGTTTGATTTAGAACGTCAATGCTTTTAGATAACGTGCCTGAACCGATCAACTCTTGATATAGGAAATGTTCAAAACATTATCCAACAATACAAAATTATATCCTTTTTTTACTAATAAAGAGACTGATATGATTTTGTATATCAGGTTCGGTATCTAATAACATTTTTTCAGAATCAATGTACTCTGGTAATACAGGGTGATAGTGACTAACAGACTTGGCTGCAACATTTGCACTGTTTTCTGTCTCATGAAACTTATCACCCGTTCTCAGTTCTCTACCCATCAGTAGCCCATGTAACAGATTACATATGCGGGATCCTGATCCGGTATCTCATACCCAGGACGTAAAGGATACTGAGAAACAGTTCTCTGTAATGAACATACCCGAAGAAGATGCATCAGCATGCACTTTCTTCGTTTGGGCGGCACGGGAAATCTGGTATTCCCCAATTTCCTGCTCTATCTTATAACAATTATAAGTTGGAGCGGGACCAACGTTTCCCAGCTCAGTATAATAAGCGGGTTCGGTCAATATATCCGTTTTATTATCTTGATTAAGGCGTGATATGGTCGCTACCTGGAGAGAGAGAGAAGAAAACACTCAGCATATGCTCTTGCAAGATTAGATTGGTTATCTAATATATCTAATCAGGATGTCTCCCACTGTTTTAATCAAATCTTCCTTCAAACCCTAAAAGAAAAGACTAGCCGGGATTAATTACACGCTATAAGTTCGCCAATCTTTCAGCCAGGCCAGTGTCGGTACTTTGAGGGAGGTCCCCCGTACTTTCGCACGGACCTAATTAAAGTAAACCTCGTTTTCCCAGAGGCGTAACCCCGTTAACACCTTTCTAGACACCTACTTGATCGGCTAATTGTAATGTGTAAAACTCTCCCAGGAGTAACTCTTACTCGTAGCGGGTATCGGGATCCAACTATCTCATAGAAGGTATGCAATCTCATTGCAAATTTCAACACTTGAAATTCCCAATAATATTTTGCCCCAAGCGATCTATGACCTTGACTGAGTTAACAAAACATAGACCGCAAGTAAAGTTCAACCCGTCATTTCCCGATTGAATTAAACCCACCCGCACGACCCTTGACTGAGTCAACAAGGCCGCACGACTACCCTAATCCAATCACATCATATGCTTTACAGATAAGCACTAATCAGCTACCGCATACTACGCCTTGACTGAGTCAACAAACGCAGCACAAATACTAAATACTAATCTGAAATGACGGAGGGCTACGACAGGTTTTTAAGAAAACCTTTTGCGTAATGAACTTTATATTGTTGTAGAATCGAGTGATTTTAAATGGAGTGTTTTTGAGGCTTTTCTAGTTTTGCTAAAGGGGTCACTCCCGGTGAAGGGATCGTGGGCCCTTTCCTCATCGAATAAGGTGCAGGATATATCATATATATCACTATGCAAAGCAAAAACTATAAAAGCAATCAAAAACAAACCGAGGGGTGTAGCACCTCCCAGTTATTGCTAAAGGGGTCACTCCCGGTGAAGAGATCTCGGCCCTTTCCTTATCGAATAAGGTGCAGGATGTTTTATAAGGAACACCGCGATGCAAAGCAAGAACCGTAGCTACCTGTTTTTGAAAATTCGATTCCACAACATCATTAGGTTTCTTTTATTTCATTAATCTCATTAATGAAGTCCTATTTTAATTGTGCTTCACAAGCATCACATTTGAAACGAAATCTGTAATATAACATATATCTCATATATATAATATAAACATTCATCTCAGGCAATAATATGATCTCATCACAGAACATTGCAGCAGAAGAACATATATGAAATATTGGATATACTAGGACGTCTGTGTTTTAATACGAGCCTGTATAAAACACGGATTCCACGGTCGTGATGAATAGCCAAACCCACATTCCTAGACCCCTACGAGAGCGGCAAGTAACACTGCCAATTCTAGGGTTAGGAGACCCGGTCTCGACTCCTCGAGATGGTCTCCTACTGGACCCTAGAACCCGGTTACTTGTGCTCCCCGCCTTGGGTCTACCTAATGCGGAAAAGTAAATAATATACAATGGTGACATCATCCTCAGCCCGGAAGTGCCCCAATAAAAGAATATTACATACAAATGAATTTTACATGAATGAAAAAGAAAAAAACTCATCTCACATAAAACCCCCGGCTATTCAGAACGCGACGATCCAATATAACATATCACAGCAACACATAATATCTCATATCATCAACGTAAGCAAGTATGCGTATCCCGATTGTCGTTGATATATAGCAACGAAGCCAGCGATACACCACATACTACGCTTACGGTCACATTAAAGAAAGTGTAAAACTACAACAGTTGGAATCCGCAACCACTTTAGACATCGCATGCCCAACCAAATGAATTCCTTAGACATCGCATGCCTAACAATTATAAACCCCGCATTTAAGTCTCATTATCGAAAACTCTTTTCAATATCTAGTCGGGCAATTCAACAAGATTCCCGGCAACCTGATCGAATGCTCATCGCAAACTTTAGTAGACGGTCGCACCCCGAGATGCCGTCGACGGAGTGCACTAAGGCGGAACACCGCTGCCGCGAGCACCCGAACGGATGCTTTTGGCGACGGGGTTCTCCTACAGTCACTTGGTCGGGGCTATGGGGCATGGCTGTCTATTAAGTTTACCCGGTGAGTATCCGCGTACGCTACGTGATTGCGACGGACTTTTGATCACATCAAAATTCCGTGGCAACCGATCATCTAAGACTAAACTGCTATGTTTATAACATTCAAATTAGTTATCTCATAACTTCCTGTGGATTCCAAATATTGTATCACATTCCAGATAAATAGACAATGTTAAACTTTCCGATCGAATAATCAAACACCCAAGATTTCTCCAATATATCTCAACACTTGAAATCAGTTTAAAAACATTCATCACATGCTACAGTACCAATGGTCCAGCCGTAGAAGGGTCAAGCCAACGCCTTACATGTGGCACGCCGTACTGCCCCAAACCCTAAGGTTCAAAAGGCAGTTCAAGACCGTCACATAATCGAGTTAAGGTTTGTTGTCTTCTAGAGGGTCCACCACGTTACTTGCATGACTTAGAACGTTCTTAAACTCGAGAAAAAATACAACTTTTGAAAAAATTTCCGACTGGGGAAAAAGTGAGTTATTGATATCTGTTCGAACTTTTTAACAGTTTCTAAAATTATCCGGAAAAAAAAAAAACAAAGTTAAAATATCCGATCGAATCATTAATTCCCCAATACAACCCTAGAAAACTCAACAATTGAGTGGAATTAAAAAATTCCCGGAAAAAAATAACAAGAAAGGACCTAAGAATAATTACATGAAATTCCAGGGACTAAGTCACTATTTGGGCCGCGGAACCGCCGCCAAACCTTTGTTTTGGCCGCGGTTCCACGGTCATATTTGCGAATTAGAGGGCCGTACTTCACAGTAATTCTTAGTATTTCCTGCTTATTTTTCTGAGCATTTTTAATTCATAAAAAACCACATTTTTGAAAAATGTACAGAGAAGGGTAAACATCGGGGTTTCCGGGTTCGATCGGACTTTAAACTTCGTCTAGACTTCGCCTAAAACTCTAGCTTGGCTCTGATACCATTGTAGAGATGCTAGGCACGCGCACAAGGGTCTATGAGGCATCAACCATGCCCGATTAAAATTTTAGCCGTGCCGAACAACCCGAAGCCGGATCTTTAAACTAGGGTTTATGCGCTAACATGCATGTTAAACTCTTTAACACTAAGTGAGAGGGATTACAACCTTTGTAGATCCGGTCCTTCACTTCTTAAGCTCCGTGTTGAGGTCCCTTCGCTGCGATCATCGTGTTCCGGACTCTCGAGAGGGTTCACGAAGAGAATGATGCAACCTTTGCTTCCGATCTTCGATACAAAGATGATCTACCTTGAAGTTTCGTTAACACAAGCTAACACTCATAATATGAAGTGAACACCCTCATCTTAATGGCAAGGATAGATGAGGATGATGAAGTAGGATTTTTGCTCTCATTTATAATCTTTTTCTCACTCATTTTCATCACAAAAGAAAGCTTTTTCATGAAGAACTCAAGGAAGAAGAAGATGAATGAAGATAACCACTTAATCCTTTTGTGATGAACAATGAATTATTATAGTGGTTACAAATCTAACCAAGGGTTAAGCATGATGGAGTTAACCCTTGTAGAGAGTTAACTAGAGTTAATGGTTTGGATTGGGTTAACATAATATCTCACAAAAATATCAAGCAACCACAAAGTCAAAGCTTCATGAAGCTTCATGGAAGCTTCATGCAAAAGCTAACCCTAATCCAAACCCTAACCAAGTTTAAACCCTAATCCATTGTTAAATTTGTAACCCTAACATGTTACAATATTATATATCACATATACAATATATTTTGTAACAATAGAAAATAATACAATTAACATATATCGCATACATATCAATGTATTATCCCATGAGAAAATGAATCTTTTAGTGAGTTAATATTAGTTAATGTAATTTAATATATCATATATATTATTATACATTAAATTATCGAATCAACACTTGATCCGACAATCCGGCTATTTCACAAATAACCGACTAATACGATGACCCGGCTATATCACATATACCCGGCCGATATCTCATATCGCGAGAATCCAATATGGTATCATATACCGTATTATCCTCGGTCCCGCACATATCACATATGTGCTCCTACTCCGTTTTGCCTGAGCCAAGAAACCTCTGTGTAGGACTCTAAAGAATCGTCAATACGCTGGCAGTAGGTGATGATCATATCAAACACCCACAAGCTGCAAGCGGTCAGCTAAACGTAACAGCCACCCAGGTATTGAGCGATCAGAAGATCAACATGCAAGCCTGTACATTCTCCTATGAATCCAATCAGTAACACTCCCGTACAGTCCGGTCTCGTCGTCTAATATGTCGCATATCTCGCCTAGGGGTGGTAAACGTCATACCCCAGTAGCTCGATAAGTCGTGTCGATATGAGGTCTATAACAGTTCGAGAAACTACTGATAACACTTACCAGTAAATCTCAGCAACCCTGGCCAGGGATTTCTGGTTATAGCCAATCGAACACAGCACAACATCAACTCCCTATACCGGGAGAGATGAATCCCCTCCTATCGCTCATTGCCTCCATGTGATTCGGGACTGTACCCAAAAGCCACCTTTTTGCACGCCCTCTTGGACGTGGTATGATGGAAATCAAAGCACAGTGGGAATCACACAAGACTCTATGACGATCTCGGGTCAATAGACTACTCTGTACCAGTGTCACCGGAGAACTGCCATCTGACGTGAGGTATAATACCATCTGGGAGTTCTCGGCGAGTCCGTCCAGTGTACCCAGTCTCCACTGAGCACCCTACACCATCCTTGATGTCAAATACCGATGGATATGGGATCATCCATCGCCCATCATATGGGTCAAGATGCGTATACGCTAGTCTACTCTGGTGCATCGATGCCCTGTCTCGATACACCCTCGACTAGGAACAGTTATAGGATGTACTCGTCGACTACCGTGGCCCCACTAGTATGATCTCATCATAGTCCCAGTAGTCGAGTACATATCCTAAGGGCTTTATCAACATGTAATATAGAGACAATCAGAGTACATGTTAAGATAAAGGGTAACCAGATAGCGTACTATCATGTCGAGCAAGAAAGTTCTCCCTATATATGTCCAAGCATCCACTACAATATACATCGTATGTACAGTAATGGCCTCTAGGGCATACATATAACTAACAGAAAAGTGCTCTAAAATTTTTTTAAACAACTGCAGAATGTTGTATGTGATATAACATGAACACCGTGAAAATTTGAAGCATTTTGGTGCAAAAGTGGCCGGCCACATAGGGCTAAAAACCGGTGTGCTCGGGTCATTTATGGAGTTTTGGCTTCAAATTTTCAGGGTGTTCCAGTCTCTGGGTTTTGGTGTTTCAGGTGTTGCTAGTTTTTACTAAAATTGCATGTGATGTTAATTTTCTGCATAGGCAACTCGGACTGTTTCATATCCGTAATTCTAATATTGTTTCGGGTATATTAGACGGTGATAAAAAGTTCGAACGGATATCAATAACCCACTTTTTCCCTTACTGGAAATTTTCCAATTGTTGGAATTTTCTTTGTTTAAAATCTTCAGAAAATCATGCAAGCGATTCTGTTGACCCTCTAGAAGAACGATACCCAAACTCGACTTTTTGGATCGCGGAACCGCAGTCATACCCAAGGGTTTGCCGTAGTTCCGTGGCGACATGAGTGAGGAATGGGTCGACCCTTCTAGGGCTGGTTCATAGGAGCTGTGGCAGTTTCTGGGTACTTTTTGAACTCCGCTCAAGTGTTGAGCTCTTTGGGAAAGTTTGGGTGTTTGTTTATTCGATCAAAAAGTTTAACATCGTCTAGCTATCTGTGATTGTGATACAATATTTAGAATCCACAAAAGTAGTTATGAGACAACTAGTTTGAATATTATAAATCTAGCAGTTTAGTCTCATTTGATCGGTTGCCACAGGATTTTGATGTTGATCAAAAGTCAGTCGCAATTACGTAGTATACGCGGATACTCGCTGGGTAACCTTACTAGATAGTCACGCCCCATAGCCCCGACCAAGTGACTGTAGGAGAACCCCGTCGCCAAAGCATCCGTTCGGGTGCTCGCCGCCGTGGTGTTCCGCCTTAGTGCATTTCGTCGATGGCATCGGGGATGCGGCTGTCTACTAAAGTTTCCGACGAGCATTCGATCGGGTTATCGGGAATCTTGTTGAATTACCCGACAGGTTATTGGAAAGTGTTTTCAATAACGAGACTAAAATGCGGGGTTTATAATTGTTAGGCATGTGATGTCTAAGGAATTCATTTGGTTAGATATGAAATCCAATGTATGTGATACATTGGGTTTATGATGTCTAAGGTGGTTGTGGATTCCAACTGTTTTAGTTTTTCACTTTCTTTTCTTCGACTGTAAGTGTAATATGTAGTGTATCGCCGGTTTCATTGCTATACGTCAACGACAATTGGGATACGCATATTTACTTACATTGATGACATGTGATGTTATGTGTTGCTATGATATGTTATATTGGATCGTCGGTTTTGAATTGCCGGGTTTTTTTTTATGTGAGATGAGAGTTTTTCATTTTCATTCATGTAAAAGCTTGTATGTAATATTCTTTTATTGGGGCACTTCCGGGTTGAGGATAATGTCACCATTAATGTATATTATTTACTTTTCCGCATTAGGATAGACCCAAAGAGGAGAGCACAAGTAACCGGGTTCTAGGGTCCAGTGGAAGGCTATCTCGAGGAGTCGAGACCGGGTCTCCTAACCCTAGAATTAGGAGGGTTGCTTGCCTCTCTCGTAGGGGTCTAGGGATGTGGGTTTGGCTATTCATCGCGACCGTGGAATCCGTATTTATTACTGGCTTGATATTAAACACGGAAATCCTAGTATATCCATTATTTCATATGTTATCTTCTGCTGCTCTGTGATGCGATCACTACGATATATTCTGAGACGAATGCTTATATTATATATATAAGATATATAATATATATTGCTGCTTTCATTTCTTCTGTGATGCTTAGGAAGCATAAAAGACGGGACTTCATTAATGAGATTAATGAAATAAAAGAAACCTAAAAGATGTTATAGAAACTTGTTTAAAAACTGGTAGCTCTAGTTCTTGCTTTGCATAGCGGTATTCCCTGTAGAATATCCTGCACCTTATTCGATAAGGAAAGAGCCGAGATCCCTTCACCGGGAGTGAACTCTTTAGCGAAACTAGCAGATGTTACAACCCACTCGGTTTGTCTTTTGATTGTTTCTATAGATTTTGCTTTGCATAGTGGTATTTGTGAAATATCCTGCACTTTATTCGATAAGGAAAGAGTCGAGATCCCTTCACCGGGAGTGAAATCTTTAGAAAAACTACTAAAAGCCTCAAAAACACTCTTTTTTCAAAATCACTCGATTCTACAATGAGATCAAGTTCATTACGCAAAGGTTTTCATAATAACCTGTTGTAGCCCTCCGTCATTTCAGATAAGTAGTAGTTAGTATTCGTGCTACGTTTGTTGGCTTTCGTCAAGGCATAGTGTGCGGTAGCTGATTAGTGCTTATCTGCTTAAGTATATGATGTGATTGGATTAGGGTAGTCGTACGGTTTTGTTGGCTTTCGTCAAGGGTCGTGCGGGTGGGTTTAATTCAATCATGAAATGTACGGGTTGAACTTGACTAGCGTACTATGGTTTGTCGGCTTTCATCAAGGTCATAGGACGCTAGGGGTAAAACTATTATCGGGAATTTCAAGTGTTGAAATTTGCAATGAGATTGCATACCTTCTATGAGATAGTTGGATCTCGATATCCACTGCGAGTAAGAGTTACTCCTGGGAGAGTTTTACACATTATAATTAGCCGATCAAGTAGGTGTCTAGAAAGGTGTTAACGGGGTTACATCCCCGGAAAAACGAGGTTTATTTTAATTAGGTCCGTACGAAAGCACGGGGAACCTCCCTCAAAGTACCGCCACTGGCTTGGCCGAAAGATTGGCGAACTTGTAGGGTGTAAATAATCCCGGCTAGTCTTACCTTTTAGGGTTTGAAGGAAGATTTGATAAAAACAGTGGGATCCATCCTGATTAGATAAAATAATAACCAATCTAATCTTGTAAGAGCGCACGCAGAGTGTTTTCTTCTCTCTCTCTCTCTCTCTCTCTCTCTCTCTCCTGGTAGCGACCATGTCACGCCTTAATCAAGATAAATAATATGGATGCATTGACCGAACCTGCTTATTATACTGTGCTAGGGAACGTTGGTTCCGCTCTATCTTATAACTGTTATAAGTCCGAGCAGGAAATAGGGGAATATCCGGATTCCCATGCCACCCAATCAAAGAAAGTGCATGTTGATGCATCTTCTTCGGGTGTGTTCATTACCGAGAACTGTTTCTCAGTATACTCCACGTCCTGGGTATGTGATACCGGATCAGGATCCCGCATATGTAAAATGTTACATGGGCTACAGAAAGGTAGAGAACTGGGAATGGGTGATATATCACTTAATGTAGAGAATGATGCAAGTGTTGCAGCTAAGTAAGTTGGCAAATATCACCTTGTATTAATACATTGATTCTGAACGAATGTTATTACATACTGAACCTGATATACAACATTATATCAGTTTCTTTAATGAGTTAAAGAAAGATATAATTCTGTATTGGAGGATAATGCTGTGAACATTTTCCTGAATCAAGAATTGATTGGATCAGGCACGTTATATAATAGCATATACGTTCTAAATCAAATTATAGTTCAAAGTATATCGAATACACACAAGAGGAGTAGTTCAGAAATGTACGAATCCTTCTTGCCGCATTCTAGACTAGGTCATATCAATGCGACACGATCAGCTAAGTTACATAAGGATGAATATAATCTGTTCGAATTTTCATCTTATGCTACTTGCCAGTCTTGTCTCAAAGGTAATATGACTAATACTCCGTTTACTGGAAACAGAGAAAGAGTTAGTGAACTCTTGGGACGGATACATGATGATGTATTCGGTCCTATGTCTACAAATGCCAAGATTGGTTATTCGTACTTCATTATATTCACTGATCTTCTCTCAGGATTCGGACATATGTTTCTGTTGAAACACAAGTCTGAAAATTTTGAGAAATTCAAGGAATATAAGCTTGAAGTTGAGAACCAGACGGGTAGAAGTATTGAAATCCTACGATGTGATCAAGGAGGAAAATACTTGCTCATGGAGTTCCTGGAGTTTCTAAAAGGAGAATGAGATTCTCTCTTAGCTTACTCCTTCGAGTACACCACAACACAACGGTGTATCGGGACGGAAGTATCGCACCCTATGAAATATGGCGCGCTCTATAATGAGTACTACTGAGTTACCCGTTTCCTTTTGGTGTTATGCACTTGAGAAGCTGCATACCTATTGAATGGGGATCCATCCAAATCAGTGCCTACCACTCCATATGAGATATAGAATGGGAAGAGACCATCTCTTAAACGAGTTAAGATATGGGGTTGTCCGGGCTATGTTGAAAAGCAAAATCCGGACAAGCTCTAGGCAAGGTCAGTTCTGTATAAGTTTGTTACAAGGTCAGTTCTGTATAAGTTTGTTAGGATAACCCAAACATTTGTGAGGGAATATCTTCTACCACTCTGAGGAACAAAAGGTATTTTGTTTCTCAGCATGCCACCTTTTTAGAAAAAGGAATTTCTTATGAAGAAATTAGTGGTCATGAGGTAGAACTGGAAGCAGTTCCAGCTAGACAAACTAACAGCTGATGATTTGGTGAAACTAAAGGATTCAATAGTTCTCCAACGAATCTCAGCCTCTCCGCGAATCTGGTAGGGTTCCTCATCCACTTGAGAGATACTACGGTTTTCTCAATGACAATGGGAGCGAGGATTGCATCATGAGATGATGACCCAACTAAGTTTCGAGCAGGCCATCAAGAGTGGGGACTCTGTAAGAATGGCTGGATGCTAAGCGATCAAGATGGAATCTATATACACCAACAAAGTATGGACTTTGGTTGCTATATATGAAGGGTTAAACCCCCATCAGGAGAAAGTATATCTTAAGAAAATTACTTAGTGTAGATGTTAAAGTTGAGACTTTCAAAGCTAGACTTGTTGTAAAAGGTTTTCGTCATCGACCAGGTGTGGATTATGATGAAACCTTTTCTCCAGTGACTATGCTTAAGTCCATCCGGATCCTACTTGCCATTGCTACATACCATGACTACGATATCTGGCGGTTGGGTATCATGACTGCTTTTCTAAATAGTAATTTAGAAGAGAGCGTCTATAAGTACACAGCCAGAGGGCTTCGTAGACAGTGGGAGCAGCGGAAACGTGTGCAAGTTGCTTTACGGGTTAAAGAAGGCATCGCGGAGTTGGAACATCTGTTTTGATGTGGCAGTCAAAGATTTTGACTTTATCAAAATGGTAAATGAACCTTGTATATACAAGAAGGTTGTAGGGAGTAAGGTTTTCCTCCATGTATTGTACACAGATGACATACTCTTGTAAGGAAATGGTTTCCTATGCTACACTCGGTCAAGCTACTCTTATCACGAGGATTCTCCATGGAAGATCTGGATGATACCTACTACATCTTGTGGATTATGATCTATGGTGATAGATCTATATGGATGTTGGGAGTGTCCCAAATCCAGGTACATTAACACCATACTAAGGGAGTTTAGTATGGAAGATTCTATGCGTGGTGGTTCGCCCACTTACTCATGAATCACTCTCTCCAAAAAGATGTCTTTTGAGACTGATTTGGAGAGAGCTCGCATACAAGGGATACCCTATGCTTCGGCAATTGGCTCTATCATGTATGCGATGTTATGTACCAGACCAGATGTAGACGACTCACCAGGTGTAGTGATCAGGAATCAATCAGATCTTGGGAGAATCACTGGACAGCTGTGGAGGACATTCTTAAGTACTTGAGAAGCACTAAATGAATGTTCTTGGTTCTAGCTTCCAGAGTGATAAGGTCGACTGAGAGTCAGTCACAGGCATTGTCTTTACCCTCAGTGGAGGGACGGTATGTTGGAAGAGTTCCAAGCTAGATACCGTGACATACTAGACGATAAAGGCTGAATACATTGCTACCAACGATACTACCAAAGAGCGTGTCTGGATATTTCTTGCTCATGAAATGAACAAGGTTCCTACCATTGAGTGTCCAATAACTGTTATTGTGACAACAATGGAGTTGTGGCTTTGGCCTAGGAACGCAGGTCCCATCAACATTCCAGACATATTTTGAGGCAAGTATCACTTGATCTAGGAGATGCTTGATCTCCAAGGGATCAAGGTCAGGAGAGTAGACACGGAGGTTAACACGGCGGATCCACTCACCAAGGCCCGCTTCCCTAAATACTATTTGAGAGATTTTGGGATGGTTGAGTATGGGATACTACAACCACTGCTAAATAGTTGGGTATTTGATACTACAACAGATGGCCTTAGTGCAAGTGGGAGATTGTTAGTTATATGTATGCCCTAGAGGCCATTACTGTACATGTGATGTATATTGTAGTGGATGCTTGGACATATATAGGGAGGACTTTCTTGCTCGACATGATAGTATGCTATCTGGTTGCACTTTATTATAACATGTATACTTATTGTCTCTCTATTACATGTTGATAAAGCCTTTAAGATGAGTACTTGACTACCAGGATTATGATGCGGATCATACTAGTGTGGCAGAGGTAGTCGGTAAGTACATCCTTAAAATGTTCCTAGTCGTGGGAGTATCAAGGAAGAGCATCGATACTCCAGAGTAGACTAGTGTATGCGCTTCTTGACCCATATGATGGGCGATGGATGATCCTATATCCATTGGTGTTTGACATCAGAGAAGGCATACGAGTGCTCAGTGGAGACTGGGTACACTGGACAGACTAGACGAGAACTCCTAGATGGTATTATACCTATCGTCGGATAGCAGTTATCTGGTGACACTGGTACAGGTTAGTCTGTCGACCCGAGATCATCATAGAGTCTTGTGTGATTCCCACTGTGCTTTGATTTCCACCATACCAAGGTCAAGAGATCGTGCAAAAAGGTGGTTTTGGGGTACAGTCCCGAGTCACATGGAGGCAATGAGCGATAGGAGGGGATTCGTCTCTCCGGTATTGGGAGTTGATGTTGCGCTATGCTCGATTGGCCATAACATGAAATCCCTGGCCAGGGTTGCTGAGATCTACTGATAAGTGTTATCAGTAGTTTCTCAAACTGTTTTGGACCTTGCATCAGCATGACTTATCAGGCTATTGGGGTCTAACGTTATACCACCCCCAGGTTGTGATATGCGACATATCTGACTAAGAGACCGGACTGTACGGCAGTGTTACTGATTGGATTCGCAGGAGTTTGAGCAGGCTTGCTTGTTGATCTTCTGATTGCTCAATACCCAGGTGGCCATTACATTTAGCAGACCACTTGCGGCTTATGGGTGTTTGATATGATCATCACCTACTGCCGGCGTATTGATGAGTCTTTAGAGTCCTACACAGAGGTTTCCTGGTTCATACGAAACGAAGTAGGAGCACATATATGATATGTGCGGGACCGATATTAATGCGCATATGTGATACCGCATTCTATTCTCGCGATTTGTGACATCATTCGTGTTGGATGTAGTGCCCTCAAAGTCAATTATTGGATCACAGGTACGTGATTGCAAAGATTGAGGGAGGACCTATACCGGTAGGACAGTCTTACTCGAGATGATAGTATGCTATCTGGTTTGCCTTTATCAGTCGTGTACAGGTTCAGGTGACTGATCACTATTACACGTTGATAGAGCCCTTAGGATCTTGCTTGACTACCAACAGTATGATGGCGATCATATACGTGAGAGTTGGGTAGTCCATAAGCACATCCTTAAAAGTGGTCCCTAGTCGTAGGAGTTTCGAGATAGGGCATCGATACTCCGGAGTAGACTAGTGTATACAGTCGAGACCCCGACGAGGGGCGGTGGCCGGTCTCACAAGCCACTGGTGTCAGTTGGATCACCTAAGATGTATACAGGTGCTCATTGGGTTATGAGTACACCGGACATGACTCGCCGGGAACCTACTAGTTGGTATTTATACCTAGCGTTATGTAGCAGTTCCCTGGTGACATGTGTACAGGTTAGTTCATCGACCTGAGGTCGTCATTTGTCTCGTGTGAGTTCCCACTGTGCTTTGATTTCTACCCTACCACAGCTCAAAAGAGTCGTGCAAACAGGTTTTTTTGGGTACAGTCCCGAGCCACATGGAGGCAAGTGAGCGGATCGACAGGGGATTCGTCTCTCCCGGTATTGGGGGTGAGATCACGCTGTGTCTAGGAGAGCCATTACACAAAGCCCTCGGCCGAGGCAGGAGATTTACTGGTAGGTACTTCAGTAGTATCTCAAGGTGTTCTGGGCTAAACTCCGACACGACTTATACCGCTATTGGGGGTCTGACGTTACAACCCCCTAGGCCCGATATGTGATACTCATAGACGAACGGACCAGACTGTATGTATATTGTCACTGTTAGGCTCAGTAGGGTTCCAGGATGAGTTCGCTCATCAGGCTTCCCTTTCGGTCAGTACATGGGCAGCCGTTACGCACAGCTACTGCCGCTGACGTGCTTGTGGTTAAACCCACTGCCAGGGTACTGATGAGTCATTAGAGTCCCCCACAGATAGTTTCCCAAGTTCGGGCAAAACGTTGTAGAGGCCGTATGGTTTTATGGCAGGGTTCGGAAAATGCACGTGCACTTGTGCACGTGTCATATTTCGGACGGATAATACTGGTGGGCTTTGGTGTAAGCCGGATCCATGTATTATATTGAGTCGGAATATTTTAGTCTCTCGTATTTGTATTCGGTCGGAATATGGATACAGGTATGTATATACAGGCGAGGGGTATTTTCGTAATCCGTTACGAGAATATTTTAGAAGATGCATTTCTTTTGGTTAATCATTTTGGTTTAAATGGTTAAAAGGATTTTGGAAAGGGTGACTCATTTTGGATGACACATTAACTCTAGAATGTTCACTAATGACTCATGTAGTGAGTCATTTAGTGAGTCATTAAGGAGTTAATGTGTTTTGTTTTGTGAAGAGATATTTGAGGAGATATTTTCATTAGATATTTTCCTTTGGTTTTTGATAAAAGATGAGAACCTCATTCATCTATTCACATGAGAAGAAACATAACACAAGTTTATGAGCTTGATTTTCTTTTGCTCACTAGTGTTTATTGAGTTCACCATTTCCAATCCTAAACATCTTCTTCTACCTCCACCCTACCCCTCTCATGTGATGAGAACCCTAGGGTGTTTGAGACAAAGTATTCTACTCGTTCTCTACTTCATCTTGGTCATCTCTTTTAGCAGACTTGATGACTGAGTTGGCTCGGTATAGAGGCGGAGCCCGTTTAAATATCCGTAGATGTGGTGCCACCTCGACGAGGAGCAAAGAGATCGGAGTTGCCGCGAGGATCGTGGGATGATGGATAAAGACCGAAGGACTCGGATCGATCGGTATAGCCTTTCTACCTCTTTACAGTTTGTTAGTTTAGTGTTAATAGCAAGATCCGGGTTATAGTATGCGATAGCGCCAGTTATAAAAGTTTTTGTTCCGCGTTTGACGTCAGAATGACGGCCGGGGCGCTACCGTAGACTTACAATTTGGTTATATGTGATATAGCCGGGTTATCGGATTAAGTGTTGATTCGATAAGTTGTTACATTTGACATTAGTCGGTTATATGTGATATAGCCGGATTATTAAATCAAGTGTTGATTTAATAATTTAATATAGAATTATATATTTGATATATTAAATTACATTAACTAATGTTAGCTCACTTAAGCATTTCTCTTTCTCACTTTTGATACATTAATATATATGTAATATATGTTAATTGTATTGTTTTCTTTCTTAGCACACAAAATATATATGTGATATATATTAGTGTGTCATGCTAGGTTACACATGCAACATTGATGTATGAGACTCACACCTTGCTTAGGGTTAAGGTGGGGTTTTATTTGTTTTTAAGTAATTCAAAACAAATGGAATTTGTCATGGTTGATTATTGGAAACTTGCAGAACATTGACTTAGTCCACTTGTTTTGTCATGCTTAAGATATTTATTAACCTAACAATTATCCTACACCATAGTTTAGTCTCTACAAGGGTTAGTGTATGTCATATACTCACCATGGTTGCATTTCTAACCTCATGAGTTTTCATTCATCATCTTCTTCCTCATTTGAGAAAAAGCTTGCTAGTTTTTTCTAAATGATGAAATATTGTGAGAAAAAGAAATCTAAAGAGAGCCCAATTTCTACTTCATCATCTTCTACTATTAGCCATTTAGTTTAGGGTGTTTTCTTCACTAAACCCTAATTTAGTGAAGAGGTAGCATGAGCTAGAGTCTTCTCGACGTAGATCATGTTCGGCCTCGAAGAATTCGAGCAAGTTTGCATCTTTCACCTTGTGGAGCCTCTCAAGAGTTCGGGAGATTCTTACTCGCAGTGAAGGGACTTCTACACGGAGCATTTGAAGTGAAGGACTGGTCTACAAAGGTTGTATTCCGCATTCACTTAGTTGTTAAGATGTTAACATTGCTAGTTCGTTTGATTCTCTAGTTAAACATCCTTATCTTAGGGTTCCTTAATACGACAAAATTTTAATTTGGCATGGACGATGCCACCCGAAACCCCGCTGCCGTGCTAGGGAACCCAGCAGGTTAAGGCATGACATATACACACCATGGTTGCATTTTTAACCTCATAAGTTTTATCCATTCATCACTTCATCTTCTTCTTCCTCATGAAAGCTTGCTAGCTTTTTCTATGTGATGAAACATTGTGAGAAAAAGAAAACTAAAGAGAGCACATTTCCTATTTCATCATTCTCTACTATTACCCATTTAGTTTAGGGCATTTGCTTCACTAAACCCTAATTTAGTGAAGAGGTAGCATGAGCTTGAGTCTCCTCGACGTAGATCATCTTCGGCCTCGAAGACTCCGATCAAGTTTGCATCTTTCACCTTGTGGATCCTCTCAAGAGTTTAGGAGATCATTACTCGCAGCGAAGGGACTTCTACATGGAGCATTTGAAGTGAAGGACCGGTTTATAAAGGTTGTATTCCGCATTCACTTAGTTGTAAAGTTGTTTACTTTATGTTTCCGTATGATTCTCTAGTAAAAGATCTAGGTTAGGGTTCTTTTAACAAGGTAAAATTTTAATTTGGCATGGATGATGCCACCCGAAACCTTGCTGTTGTGCTTAGGAACCCTACAAAATGTATACACTAGCCTATTCCGGAATATCGATGCCCAGTCTTGATACTCCTACGACTGGGGACATTTAAGGATGTGCTTATGGACAACCTAGCTCCCACATATATCATCGCTATCATAATGCTGGTTATCAAGCAACAATCCTATGGGCTTCAATAATAATGAAGAAAAATAATATATTATACTATCATTTCGAGTAAGACTGTTCTACCTGTATAGGTCATCGTTATATTATCATAATTGTCTACTTGCAATCACAATAATTGCCTTGAGGGCACTATATCCAACTACAACATCTTCCTTTCTACACAACATCAGTGTATGAAGTATTTCAAGGATGGCTCGAAGTACACCGTCATGCGAGAGCTAAATCCATTCTCCTTAAACGAAGTCCGAAAATACGAAGACGCAAAGTACTTTTTGCCAGATTTAGAGGATACTGAAAGGTGCCACAGGTCGGAGAGTAAACAAAAATCAGTTGCCACTATCCCGATCTTTGGGAGCGATACCGAGGAAGACGAAGAAATAGTCTAATTGGGGCAACCCCAAAAAGAAAATAATAAGCTCAGACCATCTACATCGATCCTGGTCTTTGGCAGCGATTCCGAGGATGAAACTAATATAATGTTCTCCATTCGTCCGTCAATACAGACGCTCTCCGAAATGGATCAGAGTCTACAAATCATGATGGCTCTGCCTCGACACGACAGGGAACTTGATGCGCTCGATACATACTGTGTACAAGAACTGCAAACCTTCTACGTGCCTTCTAGGCGAGGAGGTGAAAAGACGATTCTCTTCTACAGATCTACGGAGATCAGGGTAGAAAAAGAAGTCTGGTGTCAACCCTGCTCTTGACAGGGTCCATCCCATCTGTATGCCAAGATATTATGCGGAAGGATTAAAGAAACTGTTAAAACGCCAAGGCGTACCTCTCAAACAAACGGTTTGGCAGACCCAATTCTACAAAAAGATTTGGGATATTCCTGGGACTTAGCGAAAGAAGCCCAACGAGAAGATAGAAACGACTGGGCTCGGATATGTTCGGTCTAACAAACAGGAGCAAGTTTACAGTTGCCACGTTATAAACAACTTGAGTGGAGAAGAAAATGCTCTTCCAGGTAACCGTGATATCAAATTGGAGCAAGATCCCACTTTGAAAACGTTAAGTCCGTCGCACGAAAAACAAATTGACAAGTTAATAAAAGAAGCTTGTCAAGCGAGATGGGAAAACCACAGTCACGAAATGACTATTTAAGAAAAAGCTAATATACAGCGTCTCAGCAAGCAGTCATTGGAAAAGGTGGACCGTGATGCTCTTCATCCACATGCTATGTGTTCTAGCGAATGGGGGAAATCCCAAAGAGGAGGTAAAAATAGTGTGAGTAATGTGAACAACGTTCAAAGACAACAAAGCGGGTCCAAAATACTGTTCAATCGAGAAAAGATCGATTGGAGCCTGTCCTTTATAAAGAAGATGGGTCGAGAATATTCATTCCCTCAAGACAAGACTGGGAAAATATTCAACTTTGTTATGAAGCACCAAATGATGACGCTTCCAGTATCTCGGCACCCCGAACAAATAAACGAGGTCCGTCACCCGGATTATTGCTCCTATCACCGAATAGTAGGTCACCCCATTGAAGACAGCTTCACGTTCAAGGACTGAATAGAGGACCAGTATCAACAAGGAAGGTTTATGTTATCCGACAGTTGGAAGATAACCCCGCCAAAAAAGCATTATCCAAAGAGGACCTATATCATCAGTGTAACACCAGCTCGACCATGAGAATGGAAGCGAACTCATTCCTGCCATATGATAACAATTTCAAAAGAGGGAGGGCATAAGAGTATGAATGACCTCTTCAGGTGCTTTGCAAATGAAGACGAGGACGAGATGATCTCAGAGTTTCCACCAGCACTAAGAGAGCTGGAAGATAGGATACACACCACGGCGGACAACTTAAGAAAAATTGACTTAGGGACAGAAAATGATACGAGGCCGACGTTCGTCAGTGAGCTACTATCTGAAAAATAGGTAGCCATGTTAAAAGACGTGCTCATGCAGTATAAAGGCTGTTTTGCATGGAATTATTCCGAAATGCCGGGTCTAGATCCAAAAGTAGTGGTACATAAACTGGCCATATCACAAGCCATAAAGCCAGTCAAACAGGCGCCAAGAAGGATGCGGCTCGAATTTGAGATAAGTATCAACGCTGAAGTCAAGAGACTAATCAACTCCGGCTTCATCCAAGAGTTTCGATATCCCGATTGGATCGCTAATATCGTTCCGATGATCAAGAAAAATAGGACAATCCGCATCTACGTGGACTTTTGGGACCTCAACAAAGCATGCCCGAAAGATGACTTCCCAGTACCCATTACCGAACAAATGATCGATAACACGTCCACTAACGAAGTCTTCTCCTTCATGGATGGATCCTTTGGATACAAGAAAATAAAAATGAATCCTGAAGACCAAAAGCACACCGCCTTCCGGACCCTGTTGGGCATATTCTGCTATAAGGTGATGCCCTTCGGTTTGAAGAACGCCGGCGCTACCTACCAGAGGGCCATGACAAAGATCTTCGATGACCTCATACACGAGATTGTCGAATGATATATCGACGACATCGTAGTGAAGAGTAAATCTCATGAGGAACATTGGGAACATCTAAAAATAGTGTTTCAACGTCTTCGGAAGTATAATCTGAAGATGAACCCTCTAAAATGCGCGTTTGGAGTTTCCTCAAGAAAATTCCTAGGATTCATCATACGTCACCGAGTTATCGAAATCAATCCCCCAAAGATCAAGGCGATTATGGAAATGCCCATGTCAAGAACCCTCAAACAACTGCGGTCTCTCCAAGAAAAGCTCGTGTGTATCCGGAGGTTCATAGCCAACCTCTATGGAAAATGCCGTCTCTACAGTCATCTAATGAAGAAGGGGACCCCGTTCGTCTGGGATCAGAAGTGCCAAAACGCACTAGACGAAATCAAGCAATACCTGCAAAATCCGTCGGTATTGACCGCTCTGGTTAAGGGAAAACCCCTTATCCTATATACAATAGCCCTTGAGGGTTCTCTAGGCGCATTGTAGGTACAAGAGAACGATCAAGGAAAAGAAAGAGCTCTGTACAATTTAAGTCGAGTTCCCCTGAGGGCAGAAAGCAACTATTCTCCCATTGAAAAACATTGCTTGGCACTGGTCTTTGCGATAACAAAGCTTAGACATTACGCCCTGGCATATGAGGTCCACCTCATATTGAAGGTGGATCCTCTCAAATATCTAATGTCAAAGGATATACTGATAGGAAATCTTGCCAAATGGAACCTCCTCCTAATGGAGTTCTCGGTAACGTATCGACCCCTCAAAGCGGTGAAAGGAAAGGCCATCGCCGCGGAGCATCCGATACCAGCCGACTCCCCCTTAAATTGTGAGTTGCCGGATGAGCACGCATTCGACGCAATTGAAGAAGAAAAAGAAGAAGTTAAGCCATAGTGGGAGCTTTACTTCAATGGAGCATCCTCCATGAAGCGGCAAAAGCAAAATACCCCTATAATCAAAACTGGGGTGGGCCTTATCTTCGTAACCCCGCAAGGAGGGATATTGCATTATACCCTCTTCTTAATGGAGCCAAGGACTAACAATGAAGCTAAATACAAGCTTTAATATCCGGTCTTGAGATCGCTATCGATATGGGAATCAAATACTTCCTTATATATGGAGACTCCCAGTTGATCGTTAGTCATGTAAACGGTGATTATCAAACATGCAAGCCATAGATGATAAGGTATGGCGAATAGGTGCAGCAACTGCTGACACAAATCTCTTCCTATACCCTGGAAATCATACCGTGAACGGAAAACAGTAAGGCGGATGTGTTGGACAAATTGGCTAAGGAATCGGCCGATGAAGACTTCGATGACGTAAGGATCATTGTGCAAGGCCGCATGGTCCTTGCACCAACAGATATACCTTTGGAACACCTGATAGAGCCATCCAAAGGAAAAGAAACGATCGAACAAGTAGCCCTTCAAATAGAGGATGAAGAAAAGGTCAAGGGGACTGGAGGGAAGTCTTCATAGACTACTTCAGGTCCTAACGAACGCTCGAAAATGCGTCGTTAAGACATCAGCTCATGAAACAAGCTTTGTCTTTCGCCTTCGTCAATAATATCATATATAAGATATCATTCGACCTCCTATGGCTAAGGTGCCTACGGCCGAAGGAAGCAATGAAAGTCGTCCAAGAAATACACGACAGACTTTGCGGCTCCCATCGGGCGGGTCCCAAGATGAAGCTGAAGATAAAAAGAATGGGTTACTATGTTAGTTATATGTATGCCCTAGAGGCCATTACTGTACATGAGATGCATATTGTAGTAGATTCTTGGACATATATAGGGAGGAATTTCTTGCTCGACATAATAGTATGCTATCTGGTTACTCTTTATCTTAACATGTACACCGATTGCTTCTCTGTTACAAGTTGGTAAAGCCCTTAGGATGCGTACTTGACTAGCTAGATTGTGATGGAGATCATACTAGTGGGACAAAGGTAGTCTGTGAGTACATCCTTTAATGTCCCTAGTCGTGGGTGTATCGAGACGGGGCATCGATATACCAGAGTAGACTAGCGTATAGCTTCTCGACCCATATAGATGGGCGATGGATGATCCCATATCCATTGGTGTTTGACATCAGAGATGATATAGGGGTGCTCAGTGGAGACTGGGTACACTGGACGGACTCGCCGAGAACTCCCAGATGGTATTATACCTCACGTCAGATGTCAGTTTTCTGGTGACACTGGTACAGGTTAGTCTGTAGACCCGAGATCGTCATAGAGTTTTGTGTGATTTCCACTGTGCTTTGATTTCCACCTTACCACGTCCAAGAGGGCATGCAAAACGGTGGTTTTTGGGTACAGTCCCGAATCACATGGAAGCAATGAGCGATAGGAGGGGTTTCGTCTCTCCCGGTATTGGGAGTTGATGTTCCGCTGTGCTCGATTGGCCATAACAGGGAAGTCCCTGGCCAGGGCTGGTTTAGAGATTTACTGGTAAGTGTTACCAGTAGTTTCTCGACCTGTTATGAGCCTCATATCGGCATGACTTATCGGTTATTGGGGTCTGACGTTTACCACCCCTAGACTTGATATGCGACATATCAGACGAGGAGACCGGACTGTACGGTAGTGTTACTGTCAAGCTTTTGCAGGAGTTGGAGCGGGCTTGGTTGCTGATCTTCTGATCGCTCAATACCCGGATAGCCGTTACGTCCATCTAGTACCGCTGACGGCTTGTGGGTGCTTGATATAATCATCACCTACTGCCGGCGTATTGATGAGTCTTCAGACTCCTACATAGTGGTTTTACTGGCTCAGGTAAAACAAAATAGGAGCGCATATGTGATATGTGCGAGACCGAGAATAATGCGTGTATGTGATACCGTATTCTATTCTCGCGACTTTTGTATCGGCCGGTTACATATGATATAGCCGGGTTATCGAATCAAGTGTTGATTCGATAAGTTGGTGCATTTAGTGTTAGTCGGCTATATGTGATATAGCCGGATTATTAAATCAAGTGTTGATTTAATAATTTAGTGTATAATTGTATATTTGATATACTAATTTACATTAACTAACATTAACTCACTTAAGCATTCTTTTCTCACTTGTGTGTACATGCAATATATATGTGATATATATTGATGTGCATTATATTTTGTGTGTGTCATGGTTGTTGATACACACTACATGGGTGTATAAGACATACACCATTTTAATTATAATGGTGGGGGTTTTAATATTCAAAGTAAATACAAAATTAGTGGATAATTGTTCAAAGCATGAAGCTTGTGAGTGCTTTGATAAAGTCCACCCATTTTGTTTTACTTAGGATATTTATTAACCTAACCACTATAATTAGCCATGGTTATGTCTCTACATGAGTTAGTATATGATACCCACTCACCCATGGTTACCTATCTCACTTTGGATTAAGATCATTATCTTCTTCTTTCTTCATCTTCTTCCTCTAAAAGAAAAGCTTGCTAGGGTTTGATAAAAGTGAGAAAGTAATGTGAGAAAAGAAATTCTAAAGTGAGCCCACTTCCTATTTCACCATCCTCTACTAGATTAGCACTTTAGTATAGGGTGTTTGCTTCACTTTGGTGAAGTGGTAGCTTGAGTTAGTAATCTCTCGACGTAGATCATCTTCGGCCTCGAAGACTTCAAGCAAGATCGTTTCCTTCTTCTCATGGAGCCATCCAAGAGTCCGGGAGCACCATGATCGCAGCGAAGGGACAACTACAAGGAGCTTTTGAAGTGAAGGACCGATCTACAAAAGTTGTATTTCTATTTCACTTAGATGTAAAATGGTTTACATATGTTTTCGTATTATTTTCTAGTTATCGATTCTAGTTTAGAGTTCCTTTTAACGGTAAATTTTTAAAAATGGCATTGTAGGGTGTTTTTTGTCACCCCATTGAGATGGGAATACGCGCGCGCTTGTCAGGCGCATTACAGATTCCCCCTGCCTAGGGTAGGCTGGGGTTTATTGATTGTGGGGATCCAAATCTCCAGCAGCCGCGAACTAAGCTACCGTTAATTACCCCTCGCATTTGGAGCGAAGGAACCTCCGATTGACGGGTTAAACTGGTCATGCGAACTCAATATGCATTGCGTTGGTGCGTGTTTTTTTTGTTTTGTTCCACTTGTAAAAAGATATATATATATATATATATATATATATATATATATATATATATTTTCTATATATAAAAACAAAAATAAATAAGTAAATAAATATTTAAAGATTTTTTTAAAATTTATTATTATTTTTTTTAATTTTAAAATATTATTTATAATTTTATTTTATTTATTTTATATTTTTTTTAAATAAAAAAGGGATTAAATAAAGAAAAGAAGAAAAGAAAATAATTATGTTTTTTTTTAATTTTTAAATATTATTTATAATTTATTTTTATTTAATATTTATTTATTTTTATTTTAAATAAAAAAAAGAAGGAAGAAAGAAGAAAAGAAGAAAAGAGATTTTTTTTTTATAAAAATAGTGGGGTCACATGCTAGCATGTGACCCCTCATATGAAGGGGGTCACATGCTAGCATGTGACATGGAGGGTCACATGTTAGGATGTGACCCTTCATGTGAAGGGGGGGGGGTCACATGCTAGCATGTGACATAGAGGGTCACATGCTAGCATGTGACCCCTCACATGCTAAGGGGGAGTCACATGCTAGCATGTGAGGGTTCACATGCTAGCATGTGACCCCTCACATGCTGGGGGCAAAAAAGGTTCCAGTTTTTTTTATTTTTTATTTATTTATTTTTTAACGTGGATTTCAACGCTAAAAAAATATAATGTGGAGTTAGACTCAAAAAAAAAACTATTTTTTTTGTGGAGTTAAACTCCAAGAGAATTTCTGTAGTGGAGTTAAACTCCAAAAGAATTTTATTTGTGGAGTTGAACTCCAAAGGAATTTTATTTGTGGAGTTGAACTCCAAAAGATTTTTACTGTGGAGTTAAACTCTAAACTCCAAAATAATTTTCCTGGTGGTGGAGTTGAACTCCAAAAGAATTTTATTTGTGGAGTTGAACTCCAAAAGATTTTCTCCGTTCTCCTTTGAAAAGAAACCCAAAATGGGTTCTCTTGAAACTCCAAGATCTAGATCTTGGATGATAAAAAAGAGATCCTTTTTCCTCTCTTGATGGAGTCTTAGGAGGTGGATTTATGGTAAAACTTTGTTTAGTTTTAAAAAAAAGAGAGCTAAGCTCTTGATTTATTTGGAAAATGAAAAGGAAGAGAAAGAACTTGAAAAAGAGAGAGTGGAGGCACAAACCCTAGTTTTTTGAGGGAATGAAAAAGTGTATATCTTATTCATCAAAATGTTGCCTTATATAGGCTTACATATTTGCATATAGCCCCTTGGGCTTTACAAAATGGCATTTTGCCTATCCCATGGCTCATGTGCCATTTCATTTCTGCACATAAGCCATGGGCTTTCAAAATATTGGCTTTATGTCCATTTTGCATACATTCATGTATAAAAAATTACAAAAAAATTATTTATTACATGATTTTGTTGTTGGCATGGGGAGGCGGCCGCGGGCTCGACTTGGGCATGGGCCCGCTTGACCTGGGCTTGGGCCCACCTGGCTTGGGGTTGACCTTGACTTTGACTCGGTCAACCGGGGGTGCAAATTTTGACCCCAACAAAGTGCCCCCATCAATAAATGCACACCGCACATTTGAGTTGTGTGCATGAAATTGATGGATCTTGAAGCTGAACTTCGAGGTGGAACATCATTCCGGGGGCAGAGTATCATCCCCGGGAGCATGATTCCCGGGGATCGGAACATCATTCTGATTCACGGAGCATAATTCCAAGGATCGGAGAAGATCGGAGCATCATTCCGAAGTGCGGAGCATGAATCCAGGGGATCGGAGCATCATTCCGAAGCGGAGCATCATTCCGAAGAGTGGAGCATGATTCCAGGGGATCGGAGCATCATTCCGAAGAGCGGAGCATGATTCCAGGAGATCGGAGCATCATTCTGAAGCGGAGCATCATTCCAGGGATCGGAGCATCGTTCCGAAGAGCAGAGCATGATTCCAAGGTTCGGAGCATCATTCCGAAGGGGTCGGAGCATCATTCCGAAGAGCGGAGCATGATTCCAGGGGATCGGAGCATCATTCCGAAGCGGAGCATCATTCCAGGGAGCGGAGCATCATTCCGAAGAGCGGAGCATGATTCCAGGGGATCAGAGTATCATTCCGAAGAGCGGAGCATGATTCCAGGGGATCGAAGCATCATTCCGAAGCGGAGCATCATTCCTGGGATCGGAGCATCATTTCGAAGAGTGGAGCATGATTCCAGGGGATCGGAGCATTATTCCGAAGAGCGGTGCATGATTCCGGGGGATCGGGGTATCATTCCGAAGCGGCAGACATTCTGACCGAAGCATAATTTCGATGCAGAGGTTGATTCCCAGGCGAACCATAATTTTGACAAGGAAGGCAGATATTCCGAGGCGAAACATTGATTTCGACACGGGATACATTCTGAGACGGAGAATGATTCCGGCGCAGAGCTTGTTGGCTGACTTGATTCCGAGACGAAGCATAATTTCGACAGGGAAGGCAGATACACCGAGGCGAAGCATGATTTCGACACGGGGTACACTCTGAGACGAAGTATGATTCCGACGCAGAGCACGTTGATTGACTTGATTCCGAGGCGGAGCTTAATTCCGACGAGGAGGACGCTGGTTGATTCCGAGCTGAAGCATAATTCCGACAGAGAAGGCAGATACACAGAGGCGAAGCTTGATTTCGACGCGGGGTACACTCTGAGACGGAGCATGATTCCGGCGCAGAGCTTGTTGGCAGACTTGATTCCGAGACGAAGCATAATTTTGACAGGGAAGGCAGATACACCGAGGTGAAGCTTAATTTCGATGCGGGGTAAATTCTGGGACGGAGCATGATTCCGCCGTAGAGGTTGTTGGTTTGATTTTATTTCGGTTGACATCAGCATCGCTATACTGGAATATGATACCAGAAGCGAATCATCATTTGCCTTTGAGAGGATTTTGGGATTGGTTTTGGTTTGGCATCTGCATTGCTGCACTGGAATAATGTCAGGAGCAACTCATCATTTTCCCCGGGAGGACTTAGGAACTGGTTATTTTTGTTTGGCATCAGCATCGCTACACTGGAATATGGTACCAGGAGCGAATCATCATTTGCATTTGCTTATCAGGAAGCGATGGCTTAGGAGACAGGTTTTAGGTCACTATCACCGAAGACTTTTTAATTTTGTGAGCCGTAAGGGTCTCACAAAGCATTTTCTCCCTACGAGTCGTAAGGATCCCGTAGGTGTATTTTCTCCTTAGGAGTCGTGGGGACTCCTAAGTGTGTTGCTCCTTTGTGAGTCGTAAAGCTCTCACGCGGGAATTTTCTCCTCACAAAGTCGAGAGGACTTTGCGAGTGTATTTCATCTCTCTTTCACGAGTTTGCGCCCTTTCGGGTTTTCACAAACTCGCCGGCAGTCCTGCTGTTTTTACTCACGGAGCCCTTTCGGGTTTTCATCCGTGCCCATTTTGCTTGTGGACATACCTTCTTCTTTTTTTTCTCTTTTCCTCTTTTTTTTGAATCTTCCCTGCCGGTGGGACTTTGAATGTGGTCTCGCCGGTAGGACTTGGGAGAGATTGGGATCGTTTTACGCCCGTGGATTGTATACGGTTTTGCAGGATGTATGATCCAGACCGTAGGGCCGTAAAAATTTCGGGACTTTGTTGGCGTCTGCATCGCTGCACTGGAATATGGTACCAGGAGCGACTCATCATTCGCCATTGGGGTATGGGATTTGGAATTTGGTTGGCGTCTGCATCGCTGCACTGGAATATGGTACCAGGAGCGACTCATCATTCGCTACTTGGGGATTGGGGAGTGATGGCTTAGGAGACAGATTTAGATCCCTATCGCCTAAGGCTTTTCAATTTTATGGGCCGTAAGGGTCCCATAAAAGCATTTTCTCCCTACGAGTCGTAAGGATCCTGCAGGTGTATTTTCTCCTTAGGAGTCGTGAGGACTCCTAAGTGTGTTTTTCCTTTGTGAGTCGTAAGGATCCCACAAAGGTTTGTTCTCCTCATGTATCGTGAGGACACATGAGTGAGTCTTTTCAATGGAGCATAATTCCAAAGGCGGAGACCAGCTGCGTAACCGGTGGTTGTGGTGGGGCATGAGGGCGATGAGAATTATTTGAGCCCGTGGATTGTATACGGTAGTCAATTTGGGGACTAACCGTAGGGCTGGAGAATTTTGAGAAATTGGATTTTGGTTGGCGTCTGCATCGCTACACTGGAATATGGTACTAAGAGCGACTCATCATTCGCCGTTTTTTTTTTTGGTTTTTTTTGTTTTATCGCGATTGCTCTATCATTTCAGCTTTTCTTATCGCGAAGATCGCGATTGCCCCATCATTTCGGCTTTTATTCGTGGTTGCCACATCATTTCGGCTTTATTTTCATTTTTATTTTTACTCGCTGATTTTTATTACGAGTTGCCCCATCATTTCGGCTTTTCTTTATTTTTCTTTTATTTACACATTTTTTTGTTTTTTTTTTACATATATATATATATATATATATATATATATTTTTACAATCCCAGTTTAATGACTTAGAGGTCGATTGTTCCCAGTTTAATGACGTAGTGGTCGATTGTTTTCAGAGAAAGGCAGACATCTAAGAGAATCAGTTTTGCGAAGAACTTCGGTCTCCGTTTGTATGAAATTGACGGTTGCAGCTTGACTGTTTGTTAACACGCCTTTGGACAGTTCTATCTCTCCTGCATTGTATTGCTTTTCGACCCAATCTTTGAAGGCGAAGCAGTCCTCAATGGCATGACCTATCACTCTGTGATAGGGGCAGTATTTGGGGTCGTCGGTCCTATTCGCTTCCTGCGGTCTTTTTGACACTGGCAGTTGTAGACCGTTCTTCAGGGTGTCTTTGAATATTTTACGGATTTTTTCCCTTCTGAAGGAATAGACCTTATCCAGCTTCTCTTTCAGTAGAGATTCTCCTCCCTCTCCGAACATTGGCTTCCGAGGCTGGTTGGCATTATGCCCGCTCGACCCTTGCTTATTTCGGTTAGCCGAGGCATTGAAAGATTCAGTATCATCAGAATTTCCGCCTTTGCGATTTTCGTCCTTTCGGTTTCTCCAGGACCTATTGTTATTTTGGGAGTCTGAGGAGAATTCCTTCTTTGAGCGCTCCAGCATCTGAACTTTCCTGGTCAGCTCTTGGAATGTTTTGAGACCCACGGTGCATAGAAACGGGGTCATCCAATTGTTGAGATTTCCGACGAGGAGACTGACAGATTGGACCTGCTCTATCGGCGGTTCGCATTTGACGGAGAGATTGCGCCATCGGGTTATAAAATCCGTGCTGCTTTCGTTGTTCTTGGGCTTGGTCCTTACGAGCTCGGCAATGGTGATCTTATCGCTGACGCTCATGAACCTTTGTCGAAACAAAGATTCTATTTGGAAGAAAGTAGTAACGGAGCCATCCGGTATGCTCGCGTACCAGTCGAAAGCAACATCGGTCAAGCTATTAACGAACTGGCGGAGGAGAAGTGCGTCATTGCCTCTAGTATTCACGCATGAGGCTTTAAAGTGGGCGATGTGCTGATTCGCATTTCCCGTCCCATCGAATCTTCCGAATTTGGGGATGACATAGCCGCTAGGAAATTCTACCAGATTATACTGAGCAGGATATGGTCTCCCACTACTGCTTATATCTTTTTGCGTTTCGGCTTCGGCCACCAATGTTTTGACTTTGCTGGCAACCAAATCCATAATTTGATCTTGAGTTATTGGGGCTACTGTCATCGGCAGCCAAGACATTTCTCGAGATAGGATGCGACCGATTTCCATGCGGTCCGCCCACTTTTGGATTTGAGGGAACGGGCGTCGGCTGTTTCGAGACACCGTTTCCTGGTTCATGAGAGCCCTGCGCTTGATTGGGCGGCTGAGAGGCAAGCTGGGCCGTGAGTTGTAAGACGACGTTTGTCAAGTCGTCAATTTTTGAGTAGAGCTTGGCCATCTCCTTGTCTTTGTTTCTAAGCTGCTTTCGGAGCTCCTGGAGAAGTTGCTGCTCTGCGGTCTTAGGATGGAAAGTTGGCTCATCTTCGCTTTCCGAGCCTGACTCCTCATGAACTGAGGGCTCTCTCCGCCTATCAGTCTCACTGGGAGGATTTTCATCACCCTCCGGAGGATGCTGGTCTTGAGAAGTGACAGTTATATTCACACCAGGTTGGATTTGAGATGTGGTGGCCCCGTCCTTGCTCTTGCTGCGCGTGCCCACCATATAGACAGTGTGGACTACATATCCAGCCATCTCTTTATCTTTGGCGGGGTAACCCCGTTCCTCGAACCTCATGAAGTTTAGCCTAGCAGGAGCCCTAGCCCTTTTGTTGGCTCTGTACCTGAGCCTTTTCTGTCTTAGCTTCTCAATTTTGAGGGCTTGGCGGGCATCTGCTTCCTGGGAAGCCACCGTGAGTCGATTAGCGGGGAGGCTTGAGAAGACATCCGCCCGCTTGTCCGTCGGAGGCATCGCCTGGGCTTGCCCGTGACGTCTGGCACCCTCTTCTGTTCTGAAGGCTTTGCCCCCAGCTGGGGCCATGGAAAGCCGTTCAGACACCGATTTGTGTTTGGGTAGGGGCGCCTTCGAGACCACCACATTTGGCCTCTTGCCTTTCGAGGCCGGTTTGTCGGTTACCGGAGCTTGAGGTGCAGGGATAGCATTAGCCGACACGAACATAATAGAGCCAAATGGTAGCGGCTCCTCCTCCCATTGTCGCCCAAGACTGGACGGAAGGACCGTCCTGGAGTCCATCTTCATCGTGTAGGAGACGGGAGCCATGCTGAGAGTTGAGTTCATCTTTGGAGACATTCTCGAAAAGCGATTGCTTGAAAACCTGCAAGAAAGAGCATTATTTTAGTATAAATATAGATATGTATATTGATTGAGTTCGCATGAACGCTTAACCCGAAATATGGGAGGAGAGATTGGTCCCACCGGGCGTGCCAGAATCTGTAGGTTATTTTTCGTCACCCCATTGAGATGGGAATACGCGCGCGCTTGTTAGGCGCATTACAGATTCCCCCTGCCTAGGGTAGGCTGGGGTTTATTGATTGTGGGGATTCGAATCTCCAGCAGCCGCGAACTAAGCTGCCGTTAATTACCCCTCGCATTTGGAGCGAAGGAACCTCCGATTGACGTGTTAAACTGGTCATGCGAACTCAATATGCAGTGCGTTGGTGCGTGTTTATTTTGTTTTGTTCCACTTGTAAAAAGAGATATATACACACACACACACACACACACACACACACACACACACATATATATATATATATATATAAACAAAAATAAATAAGTAAATAAATATTTACAGATTTTTTTTAATTTATTATTATTTTTTTTAATTTTAAAATATTATTTATAATTTAAATTTATTTATTTAATATTTTTTTAAAATAAAAAAAAGGATTAAATAAAGAAAAGAAGAAAAGAAAATAATTATGTTTTTTTTAATTTTTAAATATTATTTATAATTTATTTTTATTTAATATTTATTTATTTTTATTTTAAATAAAAAAAAGAAGGAAGAAAGAAGAAAAGAGTTTTTTTATTTTATAAAAAAAATAGTGGGGTCACATGGTAGCATGTGACCCCTCATGTGAGGGGGGGTCACATGCTAGCATGTGACATGGAGGGTCACATGGTAGCATGTGACCCCTCATGTGAGGGGGGGTCACATGCTAGCATGTGACATAGAGGGTCACATGCTAGCATGTGACCCCTCACATGCTAAGGGGGAGTCACATGCTAGCATGTGACCCTTCACATGCTAGCATATGAAAGGGGGTCACATGCTAGCATGTGACCCCTCACATGCTGCGGGCAAAAAGGGCTCCAGATTTTTTTTATTTTTTTTAACGTGGAGTTCAACGCTAAAAAAATATAATGTGGAGTTTGACTCCCCAAAAAAAGTATTTTTTTGTGGAGTTAAACTCCAAAAGAATTTCTGTATTGGAGTTAAACTCCAAAAGAATTTTATTTGTGGAGTTGAACTCCAAAGGAATTTTATTTGTGGAGTTGAACTCCAAAAGATTTTTACTGTGGAGTTAAACTCCAAAAGAATTTTTGTAGTGGAGTTAAACTCCAAAATAATTTTCCTGGTGGTGGAGTTGAACTCCAAAAGAATTTTATTTGTGGAGTTGAACTCCAAGAGATTTTCTCCTTTCTCCTTTGAGAAGAAACCCAAAATGCGTTCTCTTGAAACTCCAAGATCTAGATCTTTGATGATAAAAAAAAAGATCCTTTTTCCTCTCTTGATGGAGTCTTGGAAGGTGGATTTATGGTAAAACTTTGTTTAGTTTTAAAAAAAAAAAGAGCTAAGCTCTTGATTTATTTGGAAAATGAAAAGGAAGAGAAAGAACTTGAAAAAGAGAGAGTGGAGGCACAAACCCTAGTTTTTTTAGGGAATGAAAAAGTGTATATCTTATTCATCAAAATGTTGCCTAATATAGGCTTACATATTTGCGTATAGCCCCTTGGGCTTTACAAAATGGCATTTTTCCTATCCCATGGCTCATGTGCCATTTCATTTTTGCACATAAGCCATGGGCTTACAAAATATTAGTTTATGCCCATTTTGCATACATTCATGTATAAAAAATTACATAAAAATTATTTATTACATGATTTTGTTGTTGGCATGGGGAGGCTGGCTGTGGGCTCGACTTGGGCATGGGCCCGCTTGACCTGGGCTTGGGCCCACCTGGCTTGGGGTTGAGCTTGACTTTGACTCGGTCAACCGGGGGTGCAAATTTTGACCCCAACAGGCATGGACGATGCCTCTCGAAACCTTGCTGCCATTGATGGGAACCCTACATACTATTGGCCCACGATGATTAAAGACTGCCTCAAATATGCGAAGTAGTGTCACTCGTGCAAAATTCACGAGGACTTCATACATCAGCACCCAAATCCGCTGCACACGACAGTGGCCAGCTGACCGTTCGCAATGTGGGGAACCGATATAATTGGCCATGTCAAACCGGCATCATCCAAAGGACACCGGTTTATACTGGCGATGTTTCCCTCAATCAGAGCAAAGCTCTATTCAAAATTCAAATTTTGAAATGAAGCAACGCTTCAGATGCAGCGCCAAGTGCCCTGTGCCCTAAGCAGCGCATCACGTGCAAAGCATGTGGGCGCTAGCGCTAGGTGCGCTGCGCTCTAAGCAGTGCACCACGTGTCAAACACGGGTGCGCTAGCGCAATGTGCGCTGCCCTTTAAGCAGCGCACCACGTGCAAAGCACGGGTGCGCTAACGCTGGTACTAAAAGCTCCCCACCGTTAGATCAAAGATCTAGTAATAATGATAAATCATTAATTAATCAGAATTAAATTCTGTTAAGGAAAGATTCCTCAAAATCTTTCCAAATAATAAGGTTGTGCTCTGTAAATCAGAGCACCGCTGGATCAATGATCCAAAGGTAATTAAAAATGACCAAATGACATAATAAATTCTATATGGAAAGATTTATCAATCTTATTAAAAACAAGAAGATTGCCTTCTGTAAATCAGAAGCCCTTTGATCAAAGATCCAACGATGGGAAATTCGCCGAATCAATTGGAGAAAAGATCTTCTTAACTGATTGAACACACCAGCTTGCCCTATAAAAAGGCCCTTAGACTTCACGTCTGATATACAGAGATATACAGAAGCATAGAGAGAAACCTCCTCAAAAACTTTGAGAAATTCAAAGAAGAAGAGCCAAGCTCTCAGTGAAAGAAGATTTTTCTTCAAGGTAAAAAGAATGGTGATGAACATAGAATTGAAATCATCTCGTAATTAATTTGAAAAGAAGGATTCACTTCTTTAAAAGATCATAGATCTACAAAGACCAAGGTCTTTTCAAAAGAGATCAAAAGATACCATTATAAAATAAAAAGAAGAATATAAATCTTCTCACAGATCATAGATCTACAAAGACAAAAATTCTTTTACAAAAAGATCAAAAGGACCTCATCATAAAATAAAAGAAGAATTTACTTCTTCCTCACAGATCATAGATCCATAAAGGCAAAGCCTTTCATCAACATAAGAAATTGAAGAACTTTTGCTCTTAGAATCTTGAGACAAAGTCTCTTTTTGGATCACAAAATTGATCATATGCGCTTTGCGCTCTGGAATTGCACTTTGCGCTCTTGAACTGCGCTTCTGCGCTGTTAGACTGGCGCTCATCGCCAAGCGCGACACGTGTCAATCACATATGCGCCACTTAACAACTAGCGCACCGCGCTCTTGAAATGGCGCACTGCGCTCATGGGCTGGCGCTCAGCGCCAGGCGCACCACGTGTCACTCATGTGTGTGCCATTGAATTAATAGCGCAATGCACTCATAAACTGGCACAATGCGCCCCTCATCTGGCGCTCAGCGCCAAGCGCGACACATGTGTTGGAGATAGTGCCCTCAGAGTCAATTATTGGATCGCATGCACGTGATTGCAATGATTGAGGGAGGTCCTATCCCGGTAGGACAGTCTTACTCAAGATGATGGTATGCTATCTGGTTTATCTTTATCATCGTGTACTGCTTTAGGTGACCTGACAGGTCGCTATTACACGTTGGTAGAGCCCCTAGGATTCTTGCTTAATTGCCAGCAGTATGAGGGCGATCATATACGTGGGAGCTGGTAGTCGATAAGCACATCCTTAAAAGGTCCCTAGTCATGGGAGTTTTGAGACAGGGCATCGATTCTCCAGAGTAGACTAGTGTATACAGTCGAGACCCCGACGAGGGGCGGTGGCCAGTCTCACAAGCCACTGGTGTCAGTTGGTTCACCTAAGATGTATACAGGTGCTCATTGGGTTATGAGTACACCGGACAGGACTCGCCGGGAACATGCTAGTTGGTCTTATACCTGACGTCAGATAGCAGTTCCCTGGTGACATGTGTACAGGTTAGTTCATCGACCTGGGGATCGTCATTTGTCTCGTGTGAGTTCCCACTGTGATTTGATTACTACCCTACCACGCTCAAAGGAGACGAGCAAACAGGTTTTAGTTGGGTACAGTCCCGAGCCACATGGAGGCAGTGAATGGATCTTCAGGGGTTCGTCTCTCCCGTTATTGGGGGTGAGGTCGCGCTGTGTCTACGAGAGCCATTACACGAAGTCCTTGGCCAAGGCATGAGATTTACTGGTAGGTATTCCAGTAGTATCTCAGGGTGTTCTGAACTACACTCCGACACGACTTGTACCGCTTTTGGGGGTCTGACTTTTACCAACCCCCTAGGCCCGCCATGCGATGCTCATAGACGAACGGACCGGACTGTACGGATATTGTCACTGACAGGCTCAGTAGGGTGTCAGGATGAGTTCGCTCATCGACGTCCCTTTTAGTCAATAGCTGGTGGCCCGTCACGTATGGCTAATACCTCTGACATGCTAGTGGTTAAATCCACAGCCATAGTATTGATGAGTCTTTAGAGTCCACCACACACACAGTTACTCAAGTTTCGGGCGAAACGCTGTAGAGGCCGTATGGAGATATGGCAGGGTTCGATCAGATACGTGCGGTATTGCACGGATCAGGATCGGACGGTTAGTACTAAAGGTCGTATGGATATATGGCAGAGTTCGATCAGATACGTGCGGTATTGCACGGATCAGGATTGGATGGATAATACTAGCCGACTTTGGTTTAAGCCGGATCCTAGTATAGTACAGTGTAGATATTGTCTCATTGCATTTGTATTTCGGTCGGAATATAGATGCGGGTGTGTATACACAGTATCGGGGTTTTCCTGTAATTTATTACGGGACCAGTTTTCTGGAGTTGCCAGTTTGCTTTCCGTTTCGGCCATATTTCTTTGTATCTTTCATTGGCCGAAGATTGGTGGAGGAGGGCTTATTTGCATTTGTGCAAATTAGCTATTTGGAGGGTTGTCTTTGCATACTTTTGTTTCATGATTGTTTCATGATGGAGCACCATCCCTTGACTTTCCATGCTTCATGATTGCTTGACTTTCTTTTTCATCATGGTTTACTTTTGGAGTCATCATACTTGATGATGATGTTTGGTGATGATGGTAGGTCATGGTTGTTGATGAGTGTGGTTATGGTTATGATCATTTCTTTTGATCATAACCCTTTTTCTCTCACTTGCCTTATTGGACTCACTCACTCCCTCATCCTCTCACTCCATTTCTCACCCTTCACATTTTGCATGGCCGGCCAAGCCATGAAGGGGGGCTGTTCATATTTTTGTAGTGGGGATTTTTGCTCTCTTGATGCTAGAAAAATCCCCAAGTTCCTCCACAAAAGTTCATGTATCATTTCCTCCACCAAAGGCAACTTCCATAAACCCCAAAATGAGACATGAGTTCTACACTATTCTACAGCAAACTTTGGGCACGTCGGCTCGCCGACTTCATGCCCGAGTTGCCTCGGTATAGAGGTGGGAGCCCGTAAAAGAAGCAGGCGACGTGGTGCCCTTCCGGCGACGAGGTGGAGACCGGAGATTCCGCGGGGAGATCGGGACGACGATGAGAAGACCGAAGGACACGGATCGCTCGGTATATCTCTCCACCCCCTCTCTAGATAGCTAGGACTAGATTAATGGCACGATCCGGGTTTTATAGTGCGCGGTGGTGTCGGTTTGAAAAGTTAAAGTAAAGTATCGCTTCCGCATTCCGGCGTCGGATTGACGGCCCGGGCGCCGCCGTGCACTTACATTGGTATCAGAGCCTCGCCATTAACATAGTCTAGCTTGGTCTAATGTGTTTATGTTTCCAATCGAACAAAAATCCCAAAACTGCGTTTTCATGCATATCAGTTTTCTGTCGAAATTTTTTTGGCTCCAAAATTTTTTCAGTATGTTGAAGAGTGATGTGCAGAGAAATATAAGACATCTGTGAAAATTTGGTGAACTGATACAGTAGGATGACCGCGGAACCGCGGCCAAACCCCCCTTATGGCCGCGGTTCCGCCGCAGTTCAGTGTCTTCAGTGCACCATTTTTGCACAGTAATCTTTTTACAGGGAAAATAGGGTTTTTTGAATGTTATTTTTTGGGCCCAGATTTCTTTATGTGCTACAGTAATGCTTGGGGCCCACTTGGTAAATTTTGATCGATCGGATATTTTAAACACATTAGTTCACAGTATTTACATTATATCTGCGACCGTGAATGTCACTTGATCGGTAAATCCCGTCTAACTGCTATAGCCCGGTTAGACGGATTTGCGAACGTGACATTCACGTTGATGTTCTGTGTTATGCTGTGATGTCGCGGATTGGTCGTGGGGGATAGCCTGGATGCAATGCTAGTACAGTTTTTGTTGTATTATATACATTTGATATTGCGGGGCGAGCGTCCGACATGTGGACTGCCGTCACTGCCTGTTTGTATTATTTTTTTGGGGCACGACCAGGTTGCGGTCGATGTACCCGTTGTATGTATATTTTACTTTCTGTACTAGGGTTACCCCAAGGCGGGGTGCACGGATAGCCGGATTCTAGAAGGCAACAAGCCTGCATCTCATGGCATTGAGACAGAGGGGGCTTCACTCTAGAATTGGCAGGCTATTCGCCGCACTCGTAGGGGGTACAGGTTGACCCAGGAGGGGTGCCCAAGTTACCGGATTCCGTGAAGTGCTGGGTGGTCCATTCACGGTGCTGAAGGGGGCTGCCTCGCTTCAGGTTTTAGCGGGTAACTTGCCGCGCCCGTAGGGGTCTAGGATTTCATTGCACAGGCTATCCACACGACCAGGGGAACGTCGGGTTTTCAGTAGTGGCTCTGTGAAACCCGGGGATCCCAGATATCAGTATTGTTCTGTGATGTTGTACATTTCTGTGATGTTGCATTTTATCACGCCTTGAGCGAAATATAATATATTGGTATATATATTAGTAGATGTTGTATATGTTTTGCATCCGCGCTAGTCCAGTCCCCACTCTGTCGTTAGTTAGCTAACCTAACGGGTAATGACGGGACCCAGTGGCGAATGCGGATGGCATATACGTACGTCATATTATTTTCGTTCTTTTTGGTGTGATCAATTGATGGGACTGCGTTGATTTGGATCAATGCAAGTTAAAAACAAACCTATTCTGATATTGTTGGAACACTTTTAAAAAAGTTATTATTGCAAGGACGTTCACTTTTGTTTTGCACAGAGATATTCAGTTGGAATATCCTGTTTCTCAGTCGACGAGGCAAGGGCCGAGATCCCTTCACCGGGAGTGACCCCTAGGACAGAAGTTTGCATCAGGGCATTAACTTCACTATAGCCGATTACTTTTGCTTTGCACCATGGTATTCAGTTGGAATATCCTGCACCTCATTCTACGGGGAAAGAGCCGAGATCCTTTCACCGGGAGTGACCTCTTTAGCAAAGGTTTTCGTCACTATATTTTTTAAAGCTATCCGGTTCCTTCAACGATATCAAGTTCATTACGTTAAAGGTTTTCGCCAGAAACCATTCGTAGCCCTCCGTCGTTTCATATGGGTGGTCAATAGTATTCAAGCTGTGTATGTTGGCCAAAGTCAAGGCACAGTGATTGGTAGCTATTGGGTATTCATATGCAGCATAGATAGATGCGTTGGTTTGGGACAGTCGTACTACTATTTTGGCCTTCGTCAAGGGTATGTACGGGTGGGCTCAAATTAACCTGGAGAATGACGGGTAGAACTTGACATGTGACTTATGATTTGTTGGCCAAAGTCAAGGTCATAAGAGCATGGGGTAAAAATCACATCGGGAGTTTCTAAAGAAACTGAAACTTGCCAGATATGCGCATACCTTCTAGAGTGTGATGATGTGAGCGGATTCCGTCACGTTATCATGCGATGATAGTTGGATCCCGATTCCCACTGATGAGTTGGTTTACTCCTCGGGTGATCCCGACTAATTCTTCTTTTAGGTTTGGAGGAAAATTTGACGGTACAGTGGGAGGTTTCCAGATTAGATAAATTGGTAACCATTCTGATCTAGCATAGAGTGCACGCCGAGTGTTTCTTTTCTCTCTCTCTTTAGCAGCGACCATTGACCCGACCCTAAGACTATGGCTCAGTGACCAAAATTAACCGAACCTTCTTAAACACTGGCTTTTGGATTGTCAGAGTTGCTAACCTCATTGCCACTCCTACTTTTACCCTTTTCTCCAGGACACCCCGTATTACTACGAACGTCCACTTCCATTGGACAAAACCATCGTATGGTTATATACGAACTCGAAGGAATTTATTCGAGGATGGTTTCCGGTTCTGGAGAAAACGAATAGGATTATTCAGTTGTCTTTTCATTTTACCTTCTCTCAGGTTGGGAGTACTCCTTGGTTTAGGAGATAGTACACCTATTACGCAAATTGGATAGTCTTCTTCCAAACCTTAGGCTGGTGCCGAACGGTGGGGAATGATGAAAACCAATTAGCATAACGATGGTGTACAGAAGGTATTAAGTAAAGACATAACAAGGGATTAGTAAGAGGGCAAAGTAAATTGCGACTGCTATTCATGACCAAACCAAGTATTTCTTCGCCAATCCTAAATCACCTTTGTATTTATCCTGGACACTCCGTATCACTATGAAGATCCACAGTTTATTGGATACTCCATCGTATGGTTATATACGAACTCGAAAGGAACTTATTCCAGTTCGGGGATGGATTCTGGTTCAGGAGAAATAGGAATAAGGTTTATTCGGTTGTCTTTTATCTTCACCTTCTCTCGCATTGCGAGTGCTCCTAGGATTAGGACAGTACACCCATTATGCTTCTTGGATAGTCTTCTTCCAAACCATAGGCTGGTGCCGAACGGTAAGGAAGGAAGAAAACCATTTGGCCTAAAGGGGTGTACAGAAGGTAATGACTAAAGACATAGAAAGGGATTTGGAAAGATGGCAAAGAATTACACGGTTACAGTTGTGAATCTGGATAATGGAAGAGACATTACTAGGAATACCGGGATACCCCATCGAAACATTTCAATGTTTCAGTTTCACTGTGTAATGTTAAAAGAAAACTGATTTCCCGATTAGATACTTACTCCAGGGTATGTATTTACCAGGTATGATTCTCACATATGTATGGTTTTACAGATGATGAGTGGGAGTAAGTTATTGGGAATTGGGTGATCATCCTCATTATATCGGGATTCGTTGTAATCGGTGATATTTGAGGAAATCGCCTGGGTTGTTTGCCGGACGGCAAATTTTTGGTTTTGAATATCCGCTGTTATGCACCAATTTCAAATTGATATATCTGTACGTCTATTTTCATAGAGTGAGATATACCTTTCTGAAATTATGTCTGTGACATTTACCTATATCAGTGGATGGTTAGGTAAGGAGCATTAAACAGCGGTGTAATTCTTCTTAACCATAAGTACAGTTTTCAACCTACGACACACAGTGAATGAGTTATCAGACTCAAGGGACTTATACAGAGCATTGTATGTTGTCCAGGGTCCATCAGGACAGAGGGGTTGGTCCTCGTACTATATTCGGTTTACTTATGACTTCTCTAGTTTTTAGACAGGTGTTTCGTGGAAACACAGGGTCCGAATTTTGAGAAGTTATAGGTATATGAATAAAGTAGAGAACCAGGTGTTGCAAGTATCGGGATTCTTCAAGGTGATCGAAGATGTAGATACTTGTGTTGGGTATTCAGTTGATAGTAATGATTAAGAGAACTTGCTTCTCTTTCAGGTTACTCATAATTGGAAGCATTCCTAAGTTGAGTAACGCTGATCGGCCTCTTTCCATTTAGTTGACATGCACTGGAGACAGCTGCATGATTTGAATCTGGTTCAATTAAATCAGTGCCTCTGGTTCTATATTGGATATAGAACAGTTCATATCTTAACGATGTTAAGGTACGGGGAGTTGTCCGGCTTATGCTTAAAACCAGACTCTGGATAACTCAAGGCACGTTTTCTGTAACGGCTGTTTGTGGGTTGACCCAGGCTATGACGAGGGTTGACTTTCTACCATCTGGAAGATCAATAGTGATATTGTTCTAGACTCGCCACAGTTTTATTAAAAATGGATTTTTTCAGAAAACAGTGGTGGGAGTATGGTAGAACTGGAAGTGATTCCAGAACCGCAAACGATTACTGAAGATTTGATAAGGAACCTAAAGATTCAATCTGGTTTGACATTCCATTGTCCATTCTGCAGATAAGGTGGGCAACTTTAGGCACCCGAGAGGTACTCCGGTAGCCTCAAGGACGGTGACAGGGAAGTTCTTGTTTACCCAGACTTGCCATTGCTGTTGTTCCAGACCGTGAGACTCGGCAGGAGGATGAGTATAGCGTCATTCTAAACTGGCTTTAGAAGTGTAAGTCTATATGACTCTGCCGGAGGGTTGTCGTGGTCAGTGGGAGCAGCGGAAGCATGGTGGACAAGTGGCTTATGTCTATTTATAGACTAAAGCAGATATAGCGGAGATAGATCACCAATTTCTGATGTAACAGTCATAGGTTTGACTTTATCAGAATAGGGGATGGATCTGTTGAGAAGGTAGTAGGGTGTGATGTCATGGTATTTGGATGACATACACAGAGTAGGAAGTGATATTCCTATACTACAATCGGTTATACTTTGGTCATCACACAGTGGTTTCTCCACATGGGACTTGGACATTATATCAGACATACTGGTTACTAGATCTATGGTTTTAGATCTAGATTTGGGTGGTTTCCTAATCTGGGTACTTAGATTGCATTCTAAGAGTATTTAGAATGGACGACTCCTGGCACGGTAGTGTACCTGCAGGTAATGGAGTCACCCTCTCTAAAGGTGTCTTACAGACTAAAGGGGAGAGGGATGTGCATGATTGGCAGATCACTTGCTCAGGCAATTGAGTCAATCATGAGATGTCAAGTACCAGATGTTGTTCTTGCACTAGATGCAATAAGTTGACATTGATCCTATCCTAGAGAAACAGTCGGAAGCAGTTTTAGAACATAAGTGAATGTTCTAGGGATATGATAACGACAGCCTCATTCGGGAGACAGTTATCATTCCAGGCTTCCAAGGTGACCTGGACGACAAGGAGGTTGTCAAAGTTATAGTTTTCCTTCTGACGAGGGGCAGTATTTTGGACAGGTGGTCCAAGGCAATACTGAAGGAGGCATGGCGCAGGATACTGATTAAGTTCAGTTGACAATATAATCTAAGAAGTTTGGATTTTGGAGTTCATTTATGAGCTAGGTCCCATCAGACATCCAGACACATTCTAAGACATGTATTGCTCATTTCGGGGGATGGCTTTCTCCGCGAACTTGAGATATAAAGAGACATAGAAGGAAACATCAAGGCGGATCCACTCACTGAGGCTATTCCTCGAACGCAATAAGTTTCGCAAACGAGATTTGTGAGACTGACTAGTAGAGGAGTTGGGTGTTCGGTATCACACGGGCTGTGAGTATGCGACATCGCAATAATTAGCCTTGAGTGCAAGTGGGAGATTGTTGGAGATAGTGCACTCAGAGTCAATTATTGGATCACAGGCATTTGATTGCAATGATTGAGGGAGGACCTATCCCGGTAGGACAATCTTACTCAAGATGATAGTATGCTATCTGGTTTGTCTTTATCATCGTGTACTGCTTTAGGTGACCTGACAGGTCGCTATTACACGTTGGTAGAGCCCCTAGGATTCTTGCTTGACTGCCAGCAGTATGAGGATGATCATATACGTGGGAGCTGGTAGTCGATAAGCACATCCTTAAAAGGTCCCTAGTCGTGGGAGTTTCGAGACAGGGCATCGATTCTCCAGAGTAGACTAGTGTATACAGTCGAGACCCCGACGAGGGGCGGTGGCTGGTCTCACAAGTCACTGGTGTCAGTTGGTTCACCTAAGATGTATACAGGTGCTCATTGGGTTATGAGTACACCGGACAGGACTCGCCGGGAACATGCTAGTTGGTCTTATACCTGACGTCAGATAGCAGTTCCCTGGTGACATGTGTACAGGTTAGTTCATCGACCTGGGGATCGTCATTTGTCTCGTGTGAGTTCCCACTGTGCTTTGATTACTAACCTACCACGCTCAAAGGAGACGTGCAAACAGGTTTTAGTTGGGTACAGTCCCGAGCCATATGGAGGCAGTGAGCGGATCTTCAGGGGTTCGTCTCTCCCGGTATTGGGGGTGAGGTCGCGCTGTGTCTAGGAGAGCCATTACACGAAGTCCTTGGCCAAGGCAGGAGATTTACTAGTAGGTATTCCAGTAGTATCTCAGGGTGTTCTGGGCTACACTCCGACACGACTTGTACCGTTTTTGGGGGTCTGACTTTTACCAACCCCCTAGGCCCGCCATGCGATGCTCATAGACGAACGGACCGGACTGTACGGATATTGTCACTGACAGGCTCAGTAGGGTGTCAGGATGAGTTCGCTCATCGACGTCCCTTTTGGTCAATAGCTGGTGGCCCGTCACGTATGGCTAATACCTCTGACGTGCTAGTGGTTAAATCCACAGCCATAGTATTGACGAGTCTTTAGAGTCCACCACACACACAGTTACTCAAGTTTTGGGCGAAACGCTGTAGAGGCCGTATGGAGATATGGCAGGGTTCGATCAGATACGTGCGATATTGCACGGATCAGGATCAGACGGTTAGTACTAAAGGCCGTATGGATATATGGCAGAGTTCGATCAGATACGTGCGGTATTGCACGAATCAGGATCGGACGGATAATACTAGCCGACTTTGGTTTAAGCCGGATTCTAGTATAGTACAGTGTAGATATTGTCTCATTGCATTTGTATTTCGGTCGGAATATAGATGCGGGTGTGTATACACAGTATCGGGGTTTTCCTGTAATTTATTACGGGACCAGTTTTCTGGAGTTGCCAGTTTGCTTTCCGTTTCGGCCATATTTCTTTGTATCTTTCATTGGCCGAAGATTGGTGGAGGAGGGCTTATTTGCATTTGTGCAAATTAGCTACTTGGAGGGTTGTCTTTGCATACTTTTGTTTCATGATGGTTTCATGATAGAGCACCATCCCTTGACCTTCCATGCTTCATGATTGCTTGACTTTCTTTTTCATCATGGTTTACTTTTGGAGTCATCATACTTGATGATGATGTTTGGTGATGATGGTAGGTCATGGTTGTTGATGAGTGTAGGTATGGTTATGATCATTTCTTTTGATCATAACCCTTTTTCTCTCTCTTTCCTTATTGGACTCACTCACTCCCTCATCCTCTCACTCCATTTCTCACCCTTCACATTTTGCAGGGTCGGCCAAGCCATGAAGGGGGGCTGTTCATATTTTTGTAGTGGGGATTTTTGCTCTCTTGATGCTAGAAAAATCCCCAAGTTCCTCCACAAAAGTTCATGTATCATTTCCTCCACCAAAGGCAACTTCCATAAACCCGAAAATGGGACATGAGTTCTACACTATTCTACAGCAAACCTCGGGCACGTCGGCTCGCCAACTTCGTGCCCGAGTTGCCTCGGTATAGAGGTGGGAGCCTATAAAAGAAGCAGGCGACGTGGTGCCCTTCCGGCGACGAGGTGGAGACCGGAGATTCCGCGGGGAGATCGGGACGACGACGAGAAGACCGAAGGACACGGATCGCTCGGTATATCTCTCTACCCCCTCTCTAGATAGCTAGGACTAGATTAATGGCACGATCCGGGTTTTATAGTATGCGGTGGTGCCGGTTTGAAAAGTTAAAGTAAAGCATCGCTTCCGCATTCCGGCGTCGGATTGACGGCCGGGGCGCCGCCGTGCACTTACAACATGTCCCTCACGTGTGCGCTACTCGGCAGAAGCGCACTGCGCTCTTTGACTGGCGCCAAGCGCGCTACGTGTCGCGCTGATGGAACATAAATTTTTCTTTAATAAGCCTAAGGCTATGAGGAATGCTTAGCATTCAAGGGAGACAAAAATGCTGCCAAGGCCAAGCCCAAATAAAGGCTCAACCGCCCGAAAATAAAAATGTTAAACATTTTGACCTGATTGGACTTAGCCCAAGATTGGCCATAAGTTCTCAACTCGTATTAATTGAGCCCATCTGCTCATAAACATTTTAAGAGATCTTAGCCCCAAATTGGACTACAAATCTTTCAACCAACTCTAACTGGTTCAAGGGTACATCTCTGAACCCCTCTGATATATGTCGTTGTAATCCTTCAACGTATTCAGAGAGGTGACGGGTCCCAGCAACCATACATTACATAGACTATGACGTCTTTAAACTGGACTGTGGGGTCCATAAGCCCATGGACTATGATGTTCTTAACCTCGGACTGTGGGGTCCTTTAAAACCCATGGACTATGATGTCCTTAACCTCGGACTGTGGGGTCCTTTAAAACCCATGGACTATGATGTCCTTAACCTCGGACCGCGATGTCCTTAAACTAACATTGGACCGAGATGTCCTTAAACTAATATTGGACCTAATGTCCTTAAACTAATCGACCGCAATGTCCCTAAACTAAACAATAGAGCCCGAATGCTCTCTTGTTGGATCTAAATGATTCCGTTGAGTTGATCTTAGTCTAAAATTAGACTAATGTATCCTCAACAAAAGTTTAAGTTGATCCTAGTCTCAAATGAGACTAACGTATCCTTAAACACAACCCAAAACCCAAATCTAAGAAGATACGGATTTGGACTAATCCACGCCCTACGGGCGACAACATAAATTAGTCTCCGTATACAATCCATGGGCCACCAAAAACAAAACAAACCCACACGACACGAAGTGACCATCTGGAGAAGGAGAAAGTGGTTACCGCGATGCGGTAGCGTAATTAACTGCAGGGGCTTGCGCCTGCAGGGAAGAGTGTCCCCACAATAAAAAAAACCTTCAAATGTGGGGAATCTGACGAAGTCTGCTATATCGGCCGCATCCGTTTAAACCTTCGATATACGGAGCCATAAATCAACTTGGCATCTTCGGAGAGGTGGGCGGATAGCACCAATTAGCATCTGCCCGTAAATTCAGGCAAGACAGACCCGCGCGGTCGCGTCTCCGTGTTTCGGCGGGGAACAGATTCTGGCACGCCCGGTAGGACCTTTTCCTTTTTCCACTCCACACTTCGTGTGTCCCGTTCGCGAACGAATCACGGTTTGATATGGTTGCCCTTGGATTCGAGGTACTAAGATTTGGTTTTGCTCTCATGCAGAAAAAGAAATGGCCTCCAAGTCCTCCAACTGCAACTGCAGCTCACATTCCGCATCATCTGGAGGTGTAACCTATGGGCCCCATCCAGCCTCACTGTTCAAGATGCCGGTGGAGCAAATAACTCAAGCTACCACTGGACTGTTCTTTGGGACAATGATCCTACCGATGAACTTCAATGCCCCATTGCTGCCGCAAGAAGCCCCAAAGAAGTCGGTCTTTGATCGACTTACCACTGCTGTGGCCCCTCTCAACGGGTCGCCCAACTCCACTGCCTCAGTTTTCAGCAGACTGGGCCAGAACGCCAACAAGACCCCGATACCCGAAGCAGCCATCCCAAAGCGGATAGCCATCCTGGATCAAGCGGACAAAATTATTAGAGTGGCTTCTTCTTCCAAGAAGTCAGTCTTCATAAGGCTAGCCGTTCCGGCTCCCGTTACAGGCGAAATCGTCAAGGCTGCTTCACCTACTCGAAAGTCTGCCTTCGACAGACTGGCTATTCCCTCTCAATGGACGTCAGTCTTCAATAGGCTAACAACGACAACTTCTGACCGACATAAGGGGCATGAGGAAGTCACCCCTACAGCTGAGACAATCCCAACGGCTCGACACGCTCGACGTCGCCACTATCGCCGAGTAAGGAAGGCTGAGGGCAGCTCCCCTTCTGGACTGACTCCGCCGGCTCCCATGGTGGAAATCAATGCTGCTGTTCCAAATGGGAACAGCATTGAACCGCTTAGGAGGGTTCTCAAGAACGCTCCGACTACCGTGCTGAAAAGATCTCCTCCACCTATGGAGATTGCTATAGAAAAGAAGCCGGAGCAGCCCCCTCAGCGGTTATCCTCCGAAATTTGCAAAGTCTGGCGACAGGTCCAGGAATCGGTGATTAACCAGGATTACTCTCGCCGGCCAAAGAAGCTTAAAGCTCAGCAAGAAAAGAGCCATCCCGTGGTACCACAAAAGAAGTCATCCGTCTGGGTGCCCGCTGCAATGGCTCCCTCAACATCAACATCCCACAAGAGAAGGAGGCCGGAGAAAGCCCCTGTGACCACGGCGAACCGCAAAGACGCTGAATCTTAATGCCCCAAGTCTGGGGGCATGGTAACACATACCGTTTATATGGCTTCCGGAAAAGAGGAAAGCCGTGCTTCCATGGGTCATCGACCGCTTACCCGATCGATAACGAAGGCTCAGGAACAACAGCAGCAGAAACTTCAGGAGATGCTGACTGCAATGGCCGCACTCGCTGGGACGAAAGAAAATCCAGAGACCTCAGAGCAGCGTCGGGAACAAGAAACTGATACTGAATTCCTCCAAAGAATGCTCGAGAGGAAAGAAAAGAGGCCGCGGAATAGGCAGCCAACATAAAACGTATGGCTCTTTTGTTCCAAGACATGGCAGGGATGATGTTATAGCCGGAGCCTCCAGCTAAAGACCCCCCGATCATCATTGAAGATGACAGAGGAGAGACATCGAACCCCCCACCGGCTCTTTCAGCAGCCAAGGAGGAGACCATCTCTAAGGTCGCTCTGGATGATTACATTGCTCAGCAAATACGAGCTCACCAGGCGAATGAAGCGGCCGGCCAAATTGTTAAAACTGGGCAACTATATCCAGGATGGAATGACCAAATAAGGTACCCGCCGGGATATACGATCCCTAAATTCCATGTATATAAGGGGACGGGAAATCCGCATCAGCATGTCGCCCAGTTCAGGGCTCTATGTGGCAACACTGGAGGTGATGATAAACTTCTGCTTCGCCAATTTGTTGGCAGCTTGTCAGAGACGGCGTTCTAGTGGTATTCGGAACTTCCAAATGACTCTATCAAGACATTTGCAGAGATGGAGCTACTATTCACCCAGCGTTTCGCGAGTGCTAGTGAATGCACCCCAATAACGGCATTGATCAATGCCAGGATGAAACCTGGAGAAACATGGGTTCAATACGCAATACGATGGCGGAATTTATAGTCGAAATGTGAGCAGCGCATCGAAGAAGCGCCGGCAGTGGGCATGTTCGTAGGCACTCTCGACCCTTAAGCAACTATTTCCCAATTCATGATGTTCTTCAAGCCGACCACGTTCAAGGCCTTGATCGACAAACTGGCTCAAATGGACCAGATGGGCCATAGGCCTTTATCTTCGAAGCCGGAGCCGTGGAATGAAAAAGGGAAAGGGAAAGCAACCTTCGTCATAAATGCTCAACAGCAGCCCAGTGGCCCAAAACTAACTGATCGCCTGGACGAGAGGCGGCGATACTATAATGAGAAAATGAAGCGCCCTTATTCGTTTCCCCGGGACAAAATGAGGAGATTGTTCGAGTTGGCGGTGCGCAACAGGCTCATCAATCTACCGGATCCAAAACGTCCGTTGCAGCCAGGCGATGTCAACAATACTAATTACTGCCCTTACCACCAAGCAATAAGCCATCCAATCGAAGATTGCTTCGTCTTCAAAGGCTAGATTGAGGACCAATACCAACAGGGCAAGTTTGCACTGTCCGAGAATTGGGAAGTAAGCCCGCCGCAGACGCACGCTCTCAAAAAGGCAGACACACCGGGGGCATCATACTCTTTTGTAGAAGAAGCTCCATGGGAGATCGTTCTTTCAGCCAAGACGAAAAGAATGCTGAAGGCTCTCCAAACATGCCCGGCGATCAGGTGGAAAAATCCACTGGAACCCGAGATCATCGAGGGAATGCTGAAACCGCACCCAACTCCAAAAATTGGTGGTCTCACACCCAGCCGTCAAAGTCTTCAAAGAAGAAGAAGAAGACCAAAGAGCCCGTGAAACCTGATGATAAGCGCATGGACCTGCAAAAGTTTATCGACATGCTGGAAGAATATAATCAGAAGGCGCGGACTCCAATCACACTTCAAGAGTTTCTCAGCCACGTCCTTGAGAACGGAGATGACGATAATGGAGAAGACTCGTCGGATGAATCTGAGGATTACGTAGCAAGTTGCCATGTGATCTCTCACTCGTTGGTAAACGATGAAGAAGCTTCTTACGCAGAGAAACTGGGGGCAGATCCTGAGCCGGAATGTCTAGGACCATCAGATGAAATGATCGATGCATCCCTAAACGAAGCTCTTTTGAAAAGTAAAGCTAACCGGGAGCGCGAAATGGCCGTATTTGAAAAGGCCAAACGCCGGTGACTGTACGAAAGGGTTGAAACAATCCCACCAGATCAAAGTACACCCGCCGCAAACAAAAGCAGGTTCAAGACGAGGAAAAGGTTCGCCAAAACCATATCAATGGGGATGAAGCTTCCACCCTCCGATGGGAACACTCCTGATGAAGCGGATATACATCTTAATTACTGTCTATATCATCGAAGGATTGTGCACCCTACTGAAGAGTGCATAGCCTTTAAAACCTGGTGGCAGGGATATGTCTCTTACCTACAACATTTCAAGCGGATAAAATGCAAAGCTCATCGGGAGCAAAGAAATACGACCGAGGAGCGCAAAAGAACTGCCGACAACTGCTATATGGTTGACTATGAGGGATCGCAAGTCCTCACTTTCGGAAGCGACTCTGACGAAGAAATGACTCTTGACCCTCTCTTCAAAGAATCCACTTCGGGAAAAGAGGAAGAAACGAAGAACTGCAAGAACATTCAGCTGCGCAATCGCATGCTGCCTGAAAAGAATCTCGGACCTGCAAATAAGGGATTCAATAAAAAGGATAAGGGGAAAGAAAAGGTTCCTGAGGATATCACCCTCGATGATAGAGTAGTCGAAGAGCTGGCAGCCAAGGACCCGCCCAAGAAAAGTAAGGTGGATTACAACGTTCTTGCACACCTGAGAAAGATACCCTCGCAGCTCAGCATTCTCGACGCCCTTCTGTATCCAAAGAGGCGAGAGATTCGCTGATCAAGGCACTGCAAGAGCCCGAGCAATTCCAAGCTTTCCTCGCCAAAGAAAAGATGAAGGACGAGTTGGAAGAAGTGCACACAGCCAATATCACCTTTGGCGATGAAGATCTCCTCCTCGGGACGTGCGAGCATAACTGTCCCCTTTATGTCTCCGGATACTGTCATGATATCAAGATAGGAAAGATCCTGGTTGACAATGGGTCCTCCGTCAATATCCTCAATGTAAGAGTGTTGAAGGAAATCTGCATGAGCGTTCAGCACCTCGCTCGTGATAAAATCACCATCTCCGATTTTGACTCCCGGTCATCACGGACGCTCGGATTTGTGATACTGACATTGCGCTTTGGGCTGCTTGTCACGGACATCAAGTTTCATGTCATTGACGCCAAGACATGCTACAATGCTTTGCTCGGCAGGCCTTGGTTACACGAGTACAACATTATCCCTTCTACACAACATCAGTGTATGGAGTACATCAAGTATGGTCTAGAGTACACTGTGACAGGGGAACTAAACCCATTCTCCGTGAATGAAGTCCGCAAATATGAGGATGCCAAATACTTCCTGCTTGATTTTGAAGACACAGAAAGATGTCGCAAACTGGAGGACAAGAACAAAGCTATCACCACTATTCCGGTCTTCGGGAGTGATACCGAGGAGGAAGAAGAAATAATTTATTCAGGGCCGCCCCGACGCAACAAGCCGGGACCGTCCACCCCTATTTTGGTCTTCGGCAGCGATTCAGAAGATGAGGTCAATGCCGTATTCTCTACTCGGCCATCGAGGCCAGCCTTCGCTGATGAAGATCAAAGTTTGCAAGTTGCCATGGTTCCGCGGGAGCATTACAAAGAGCTCGATGCGCGTGAAACTTATAATGTGCAGGAACTGCAGACGTTCTACGTCCCTTCCAGGCGAAGAGATGGAAAGGCGATCCTCTTTTATCGATCAACAGAGACCAAAGTGGAAAAAGAAATTTGGCACGGCGCCGATTCTATGCTTGACAGGCTTCAGCCCATCCGTTTGCCCAGATACTACACAGAAGGATTAAAAAGGCTGCTGAGGCGTCAAGGCATACCCTTCAAACAGACTGCTCGACAAGCTCAGTTCTACAACAGGATCTGGAATGTCCCCGGAACTCAGCAAAAACTGCCCAACAGGAGAATGGAAACGATCGGGCTTGGATATGTTCAATCCAAGAAACGGGAGCGATTCCGCGGCTGCTACGTCATACATGACTTCGATGAGGAAGAAGATGCTCTCTGGGAAGATGCTAACCCTGAACCAAAACGAGCTCCCGCCATGAAAATGCCAAGCCCGTCGTTCGAAGAACAAATGGACAAGCTTATAAGGGAAGCGGGCCAAAAAGTTCGAGATGACCATAATCGCAAAATGGCCATCTACGAGAAAGCCAGGACGCAGCGCCTCTTTCAGTAAGCTATGGAAAATGACGACGCCCTTCGTCGCCAGCCCGTCATACAAAAGACCCGACGCAGAGGCAGAAATAAATCCAAGAATGAAAAAGCGTTCGACAGCGAAAAAGCGGGACCAAGAAGCCCCGCGATTGAGAATCGAGCAGCCTGGACTCATCTCTTGTAAAGAAGATGGGTCGAGCGTATTCTTTTCCCCAAGACAAGATAAGAAAGATTTTCGATCTTGTCATAAAACATCAGATGATGACGCTCCCGGAGTCTAAGCACCCCGAGCAAGCGGGTAAGGTTCATCATTCAGACTATTGCTCCTATCACCGAGCGATAGGACATCCTCTCGAAGACTGCTTCACATTCAAAGACCGGGTAGAAGACCAGTACCAGCGAGGCAAGTTCACCTTATCCAGCAATTAGAGGGTAACCCCGCCGCAGAAGCATGAACCGAAAGCCACGAAAGCAGAGCCAGATCAACGTCGGTCTTGGAAGCGATCTCGTACCTGTCAGATGATAACGCTGTCAGAAGAAGAACCCGAGAATATGGACAACCTCCCCTGGTGCTTCGAAAACGATGATGACGAGGTAATCTCAGAGTTTCCACCGGCGCAAAAAGAGCTGGAAGATGGAATACATACTATTGCAGATAACCTCAAGAAAATTGATTTGGGGATGGCAAGTGATCCGTGGCCAATATTCGTTAGTGAGCTCTCGTCTGAAGAAAGGGTGGCTACGCTAAAGGACGTGCTCATGCAGCACAAAGATTGCTTCGCTTGGAACTATTCCGAGATGCCAGGACTAGATCCAGAGATTGCTGTACACAAATTGGTAATATCCCAGGACGTCAAGCCGATCAAACAAGCAACGAGAAGAATGCGGTTCGAGCTTGAGATGAACATCAACGCCGAGGTCAAGAAGCTAATCGACTCCGGCTTCATCCAAGAAGTTCAGTATCTTGACTGGATCGCCAACATCGTCCCGGTGATGAAGAAAAATGTGACGGTGCGTATATGTGTGGAATTTCAGGATCTCAATAAAGCCTGCCCGAAGGAAGACTTCCCAGTACCAGTCACTGAGCTTATGATAGATAATATGTCCACTCATAAAGTTTTCTCCTTCATGGACGACTCATCAGGATACAATCAGATAAAGATGCATCCCGAAGACCAGCAGCATACCACTTTCTGGACCCCTTTGGGCATATTCTGCTACAAGGTGATGCCTTTCGGTCTGAAGAACGCTGGTGCCACCTAGCAGAGAGCCATGACGAAGATTTTCGATGACCTCATACATGAAATCGTCGAATGCTATATTGATGACCTCGTAGTGCAAAGCAAATCATACGAGGAACATTTAGAGCATCTGAAGATCGTGTTTCAGCGCCTTCGGAAATACAACTTGAAGATGAACCCTCTCAAATGCACGTTCGGAGTTTCCTCAGGCAAATTCATAGGATTCATCGTCCGCCACCTAGGCATCGAGATAGACCCATCGAAGATCAAGGCGATCATGGAAATGCCACCGCCAAGGACTCTCAAGCAACTACGGTCTCTTCAAGGGAGGCTCGCGTATATCCGGCGATTCATAGCCAACCTCTCCGGCAAGTGCCGTCCATACAGTCACCTAATGAAGAAGGGAACTCCGTTCGTCTGGGATCGCAAATGCCAGAGCGCACTGGACGAAATTAAGCAATACCTGCAGAATCCGCCGGTGCTGACCGCTCCAGTCAAGAGAAAGCCCCTCATTCTGTATACAACAGCCCTCGAAGGGTCCTTAGGCGTGCTGTGGGCACAAGAGAACGACCAAGGGAAGGAGAGAGCCCTCTACTATTTGAGTCGAGTTCTCCTGGGGGCAGAAAACAATTACTCTCCCATCAAAAAACACTGCCTGGCGTTGATCTTCGCGATAACGAAGCTCAGACACTACGCGTTGGCACATGAGGTCCATCTCATATCGAAGGTGAATCCTCTCAAATATTTAATGTCAAAGTCTATATTAACGCGACGAATTGCTAAATGTGTCATACTCTTGATGGAGTTCTCGATAACTTATCGACCCCTCAAGACAGTGATAGGCCAAGCCATCGCCGACTTTCTCGCTGAGCATCCGATACCTGCCGAATCTCCCTTGAACTGCGAATTGCCAGACGAGCACGCGTTTGACACAATCGACGAGGAGAGAAGAGAGAATGATATTCAATGGGAACTCTATTTTGATGGAGCATCTTCCATGAAGAAGCGCAAACAAAGCACCACCATAATCAAATCAGGGGTAGGCCTCATCTTCGTGACTCCCCAAGGAGGGATAATGCGCTTTGCCTTCTCTTTAATAGAGCCGAGGACAAACAATGAAGCTGAGTATGAAGCTTTGATAGCAGGTCTTGAGATCGCTGTCGACATAGGAATCGAAAACCTCCTCATATACGGAGACTCCCAACAAGCCGTTAGCCAAGTAAACGACGACTATCAAACGTGCAAACCAGAGTTGGTAAAGTACGGTGAGAGAGTGCAACAACTGCTGACTCGAATCCCTTCCTACGCACTGGAAAGCATACCGCGTGCGGAAAATAGCAAGACGGAAGCATTAGCCAAGCTCACTAAAGAACTGGCCGACAAGAACCTCGAAAACGTGAGGATCGTTGTGCAAAGCCGTCGGGTTCTTGCACCGGCAGAAATATCTTCGGAATCGTCCGAAGAAAAGGGAGCGACCGAACAAACGACTCTATAAATAAAAGACCAGGAAAATGTTATGGATTGGAGAGAAGTCTTTTTAGACTACTTCAAATCCCGTCGAACACCTGAAGATGCATCCTCAAGGTATCAGCTCATGAAACGAGCTCTATCCTTCGCCTTTGTTAATGATACTCTATATAAGAGATCATTTGATTCTCTATGGCTAAGATGCCTGGGACCCGAAGAGGCAAAGAGAGTCATCCAAGAAACTCACGACGGACTCTGCGGTTCTCACCAAGCCAACCCGAAGATGAAGCTGAAGATCAAAAGGATGGGCTACTATTGGCCCACGATGATCCAGGACTGCCTCGAATACGCGAAGCAATGCCACTCATGCCAGATTCACGGAGATTTTATCCATCAGCATCCGAATCCACTACATCCAACGGTGGCAAGCTGGCCGTTCGAAATATGGGGGACTGACATAATTGGCCCCATCGACCCGGTATCGTCCAGAGGACATCGGTTCATTTTGGCAACAACTGATTACTTCTCCAAATGGGCGGAAGCAGTACCGCTGAGGGAAGTGAAGACGGAGAATATCCTCCATTTCTTCAAGACACACGTCATTTACCGGTTCGGCACTCCGCGACGGATTATCTCCGATAACGGGCCAGCCTACAGAAGCCATAAGATCAGCCGCTTCTCACAACAGCATAACATAGAGTGTAGATATTCATCGGTCTATAATCCATGAGCTAATGGTCTAGCCGAGGCTTTCAACAAGACCTTGACGAAGATCGTGAAAAAGACGGTGTCTCGAAATAAGAGGGACTGGCACGAGAGACTGCATGAAGCTCTCTGGGCGTATCGAACTACGTTCAAAACGGCCACAAACACAACGCCGTATGCATTGGTATTCGGCACAGAAGCGGTACTCCCCCTCGAAATAGAGTTACCCTATCTACGAGTAGCAGTTCATTACGAGCTAATAGACGAAGAAAATGTACACCTTTGGCTTGAGGAGATCGATGCCCTTGATGAAACCAGGCTCATGGCAGAACAAAATCTGGAGGCTTATAAAGCAAAGATGACGCGCTCATATGAGAGATTGACTAGGCCGAGAACATTCCGCCAAGGGGAACTCGTGCTAGTGGTCAAAAGACCTATGATCCCCAATCGTGCCAAGCGGGGGAAATTCGAGCCGAACTATGAAGGTCCGTATATCATAGACAAAGTCTACCAGGGTGGAGCATATCTACTCATAGACATGCATGGTGAAAGACCTTTTAGGCCAATAAACGGTCGCTTCCTGAAAAGGTACTACGCCTGACGAGTCACGGCCTAGGTCAATGATAGATGACGACGCCTATGTCCGCTCGCTATCTTCCTAAGCCTAAACTCTCTAAGTAGTAGCTGGCTCCCTTTTCTCGGACCGAAACGTCCTTAAACTAACAACGGACCGAAACGTTCTTAAACTAACAACGGACCGAGATGTTCTAAAACTAACAACGGACCGAAATGTCCTAAAACTAACAATGGACCACTATGTCCTAAAACTGGCGTCGGACCAAAACATCCTCAAACTAACGATGGACCACTATGTCCTAAAACTGGCGTCGGATCGAAACGTCCTTAAACTAACATTGCACCACTATGTCCTAAAACTGGCTGTTGACCGAGACGTCGATAAACTACTACGGACTGTAGCATCCCAAGGCTGACACAAAAAAAATAATAAAAAAATAGAAGAAAAAAGGAAAAAAGAAGAAAACGGTATGTCCATAAGCAAAATGGGCACGGATGAAAACCCGAAAGGCCTCCGTGAGTAAAAACAGCAGGGCTACCGGCGAGTTTTGTGAAAACCTGAAAAGGACGCAATCTCGTTAAAAGACACTTACAAGGTCCTCTCGACCTTGTAAGGAGAAACCACCTGCGTGATATCCTTACGACTTACAAGGGAGCAACACACTTAGGGATCCCCACGATTCCTAAGGAGAAATTACACTTACGAGATCCTCACGACTCGTAAGGAGAATTCCCCTTTGGGACCCTCACGGCTCATAGGATTCAAAAGCCTTAAGCTACAAGGATCTGAACATGTTCTTAAGCAGTCATACACCCTGATTTTGCCCTACAAGAGGTTCAATGCTGACCTTTGTATACAATCCACGGGCGCGAATAAACATTTCCCTAATAAAGTCCCATCCGTGACTAGGGATATGTTTGCACAGTGAACATCCCTTGTAAGTCCTCTCGACTTATAAGGAGAAAACACTCTTGTAAGATCCTTACGACTTACAAGAAACCATACACTTAGGAATCCTCACGATTCTTAAGGAGAAAGCGCACATACGAGATCCTCACGACTCGTAGGGAGAAATAACTTTATGAGACCCTTACGGCTCGTAAAGTCAAAAGCCTTAGTCAAATAGATCTTAACCCTGTTTGCTAAGCCACCTTTGTTCGATATCGACAGAGGCAAATGATGATTCGCTCCTGGCAATATCCCAGTTGTAGCGGTGCTGATTCCGAAATCGGTGTCTAATTCCAAGCTTGCAGCAAAAAGCCAGTGAGGCACAAATGCATATGAAATAGCCGAAAGGATGAGGCAACTTGCAAATCAGCAAGTAAATGTATGCATGCGAAATAGCCGAAATGATTGGGCAACTCGCAATAAAAAACATCGAGTAAATAAAAACAAATAGTCGAAATGATTGGGCACCGCAAAAAGAGCCGAAATGATTGGTCAATCGCGACTTTCGCGATATAAAAGCTGAAATGATAGAGCATCGCGGAAAGAAAAATATATAAAATGAAACTTTTTGCCCTACAGGTGAGATCACATCGATCCCTGTATACAATCCAGGGGCACAAATTAAGAGGAAACTATACCTCCCCACCAGACTCCATCCGAAAGAGAGTCAAGTCTCAACGGTTCACAGACAATCTGGAGATCATCTTAACATTCGTCTTAATACAACAGACACAACATCAGCAAATCGAAGCTGCGAAAAAGTTCCCAGTTCTATGACTCGGCGGTGCACAGAAAATCGAGAGTCAACCTCCGACTCCGTGAAATGCGGATAAAGTCAACAAATCCTGGTCACGTGGAACACGACCTATGTCAATCTTGACCCTGTGGGAAGCGTCCAGAGCGGATCCTGGTCCTCGCAGAACACGGCTATGTCAATCCTGACCCCGTAGGAAGCATCTAGAGCAAATTCCTGGTCACGTGGAACACGGTCTATGTCAATCTTGACCCCGTGGGAAACGTCCAGAGCAGAGCCTGGTCCTCGTAGAACACGGCTATGTCAAAACGACCCCGTGGGAAGCATCCAGAGCAAATTCCTGGTCACGTGGAACACGGCCTATGTCAATCCTGACCCCGTGGGAAACGTCCAGAGCGGAGCCTGGTCCTCGCAGAACACGGCTATGACAAACCGACCCCATGGGAAGCATCCAGAGCAAATTCCTAGTATCATGGAATACGGCCTATGTCAATCCTAACCCAGTAGGAAACGTCCAGAGCGGAGCCTGGTCTTCGCAGAACACGGCTATGTCAAACCGACCCCGTGGGAAGCATCCAGAGAAAATTCCTGGTCACGTAGAACACGGCCTATGTCAATCCTGACCCAGTGGGAAACGTCCAGAGCGAAGCCTGGTCCTCACAGAACACGGCTATGTCAATCCTGACCCCGTAGGAAGCATCCAGTGCAAATTCCTGGTCAAGTGGAACACGGCCTATGTCAATACTGACCCCGTGGGAAATGTCCAGAGCGGATCCTGGTCCTCGCAGAACACGGCTATGTCAAACCGACCCCGTGGGAAGCATCCAGAGAAAATTCCTGGTCACGTGGAATACGGCCTATGTCAATCCTGACCCCGTGGGAAACATCCAGAGCGGATCCTGGTCCTCGCAGAACACGGCTATGGCAATCTTGACCCCGTGAGAAGCATCCAGAGCAAATTACTGGTCACGTGGAACACGGCCTATGTCAATCCTGACCGCATGGGAAACGTCCAAAGTGGAGCCTAGTCCTCGCAGAACACGGCCTATGTCAGTCCTGACCCCATGGGAAGCATCCAGAGAAAATTCCTGTTCACGTGGAACACGGCCTTTGTCAATCCTGACCCCGTGGGAAACGTCCAGAGCGGAGCCTGGTCCTCGCAGAACACGTCTATGTCAAACCGACCCCGTGGGAAGCATCCAGAGCAAATTCCTGGTCACGTAGAACACGGCTTATGTCAATCCTGACCCCATGGGAAACGTCCAGAGCGGAGCCTGGTCCTCGCAGAACACGGCTATGTCTAACCGACCCCGTAGGAAGCATCCAGAGCAAATTCCTGGACACGTAGAACACGGCCTATGCCAATCCTGACCCCGTGGGAAACGTCCAGAGTGGAGCCTGGTCCTCGCAGAACACGGCTATGTCAATCCTGACCCGGTGGGAAGCATCCAGAGCAAATTCCTGGTCACGTGGAACACGGCTTATGTCAATCCTGACTCCGTGGGAAATGTCCAGAGCGGATCCTGGTCCTCGCAGAACACGGCTATGTCAATCCTGACCCCGTAGGAAGCATCCAGAGCAAATTCCTGGTCACGTGGAACACGGCCTATGTCAATCCTTACCCCGTTGGAAACGTCCAGAGCGGAGCCTGGTCCTCGCAGAACACGGCTATGTCAATCCTGACCCCGTGGGAAGCATCCAGAGCAAATTCCTGGTTTCTTAGAACAAGGCCTATGTCAATCCTGACCCCGTGGGAAACGTCCACAACGGATCCTTGTCCTCGCAGAACACGGCTATGCCAATCCTGATCCTGTGGGAAGCATCCAGAGCAAATCCTGGTCCCGTAGAACACGGCTAGAGTCAATCTCGACCCCGTGGGAAATGCCCAGAGCAACCCCTGACTTCGTGAAATGCGGATAATGTCAACCCCATCAATCACTTACGGGTCCTCTCGATCCGTAAGGAAGAAAACTCTCTTGTGAGATCCTTACGACTCTCAAGAGAAAACCCACTTAGGAATCCTCACGATTCCTAAGGAGAAAATACACCTACGAGATCCTCTCGACTCGTAGGGAGAAAAGTCTTTATGAGACCCTCACGGCTCATGAAGTTGAAAAGTCTTAGGCAACAGATCTAAACCTGCTTCCTAAGCCATTGCTACCTCTCGAAAAATTCAAAACGGAATGCTCTCTCTATCATCTGCAGGCTATGCTTACTAAAGTGACATGCCGGTAACAAAGAAAAGAAGAAAGCAAGAGATGACACAAGATATCACGAAAGAACTGTATTTTTTATTCATAAATTCAATTGGGTACAAAATACATCATATGAAAGAATAAAAAATGGATACATTTTATTCAAAATTACAAATGGTGAAAAAACAATTATTGGGCGGGAAGCGTTTTCAATAGACCAATCAACCGCTCGCGCACTTCTCTCAGCCCCTTTTCATGGTCAGCTGCCGTGACCAACTCTGCTTCAACCTGAGCTCGTTTCTGCAAATAGGATGAAAGTTGCTCTTCGACGACCCGGTGAGCTGCCCCACAATTCTGTGCATCTCACTCGATAAGGTCGAGCTTTTGCCTCAGCGTGAGCCCGTCAGAAATACATCGTAAAAGTCTTTCGAAGAAAACTTTCAGCTGTGCAGCGTTTGCATCAACTTGAGTATGCAATCGAGAAGATTCGCTTGAAATCTCTTCGCACTCCTTACGCTTTAAAGCCGCTTCCTGTTCAAGATGGCGGAAGTAGGGAGTGCTCTCCTCGACCCATGCAGCCCGCTGGGAGTTCACAGCCAAGACCTCGGGGGCAGGACGTCCAAACTCTAGCTCATGCAGACAGGCCTCGATTTTTCTGCAGTGATTAACCCAGGACTCCACGACGCCTTCATTATGAAAGTGCACGAGCGTCGCCAGCATGGGATTAACCTCAGCAGCAAAATCTGCAGCAAGGGCAGGAGTCTCCGTGTCAAGCTCCTCGAGGTGATCGATCAACATGCGCAGATTATTCATAGCACCTTTTGAAGAGGGGCGTCGAGAAAAGGGGCTTGCTGGCATTATGACTCGATATTCGAACGGAGATGAAGTCGGTATCACAGCTACAAAGCAAATCGCAGTCAAATAACGGTTCAGGAAATAAAGGAGGTTCATGAACAACAGAGTTTACTATACTGGCTGCAGCAGGTGGCAAGACCGAGAGTACCGGTAGTGCAACTGTTCTTTCGTCTCCTCCTTCGATCTGTAGGGCTGCAATCAAAACAAAAAAGAATTAGAAACGATTTGGCTGCCCGTAAAAGAAAGAAAGAAAAAGACATTAGCTAAAGGCTGTGTTAGTTATATGTATGCCCTAGAGGCCATTACTGTACATACGATGTATATTGTAGTGGATGCTAGGACATATATAGGGAGGACTTTCTTGCTCGACATGATAGTATGCTATCTGGTTGTACTTTATCTTAACATGTACTCTGATTGTCTCTATATTACATGTTGATAAAGCCCTTAGGATATGTACTCGACTACTGGGACTATGATGAGATCATACTAGTGGGGCCACGGTAGTCGACGAGTACATCCTATAACTGTTCCTAGTCGAGGGTGTATCGAGACAGGGCATCGATGCACCAGAGTAGACTAGCGTATACGCATCTTGACCCATATGATGGGTGATGGATCATCCCATATCCATCGGTGTTTGACATCAAGGATGGTGTACGGGTGCTCAGCGGAGACTGGGTACACTGGACGGACTCGCCGAGAACTCCCAGATGGTATTATACCATACGTCAGATGGCAGTTCTCCGGTGACACTGGTACAGAGTAGTCTGTTGACCCGAGATCGTCATAGAGTCTTGTGTGGTTCCCACTGTGCTTTGATTTCCATCATACCACGTCCAAGAGGGCGTGCAAAAAGGTGGCTTTTGGGTACAGTCCCGAATCACATGGAGGCAAAGAGCGATAGGAGGGGATTCGTCTCTCCCGGTATAGGGAGTTGATGTTGTGCTGTGTTCGATTGGCTATAACCGGAAATCCCTGGCCAGGGTTGCTGAGATTTACTGGTAAGAGTTATCAGTAGTTTCTCGAACTGTTATAGACCTCATATCGACACGACTTATCGAGCTACTGGGGTCTGACGTTTACCACCCTTAGGCGAGATATGCGACATATCAGACGACGAGACCGGACTGTACGGGAGTGTTACTGTTTGGATTCACAGGAGAAGTTACAGGCTTGCTTGTTGATCTTCTGAGCGCTCAATACCTGGGTAGCTGTTACGTTTAGCTGACCGCTTGCAGCTTGTGGGTGTTTGATATGATCATCACCTACTGCCGGCGTATTGACGATTCTTTAGAGTCCTACACAGAGGTTTCTTGACTCAGACAAAACGAAGTAGGAGCACATATGTGATATGTGCGGGACCGAGGATAATGCGATATGTGATACCGTATTATATTCTCGCGATATTTGATATCAGCCGGGTCATCGGATCAAGTGTTGATTCGATGAATCGGTACGGATAAATATTAGTCGGTTATATGCGATATAGCCGGATTGTCGGATCAAGTGTTGATTCGATAATTTAATGTATAATAATATATATGATATATTAAAAGTCATTAACTAATATTAGCTCACTAAAAGATTCTTTTTCTCACTCGGATAATACATTGATATATATACGATATATGTTAATTGTATTATTTTATTTTGTTGCAATAAATATTTTATATGAGATATATAATATTGTAACATGTTATAATTATTAATGCAACATGATTAGAGGAGTTTAAACAAGATTAGGGTTTGATTTGGGTTAATGCATTCTAGATGTTTCTAGATGGTTTCACTTTGTCATGATAAAGATATTTGTGTTGATCTTTATCCATGACTCACACTTAACCCAACCCAAACCCTAACTCTAGTAAACTCTCTACATTGGTTACTACAACCATGGTTGCATAAATAATTATGATAACCTTTTTATTATTCATCACAAATATTGTTCATCTTCCTCCTTCATTCTTCCATGAAAAACCTTGCTTGATTTTTCAAAAGTGATGAATAATTGTGAGAAAAATATAAATAAAGAGAGCAAAAATCCTACTTCATCATCCTCATCTTCCCTTGCCATTTAGATGAGGGTGTTCACATCATTTCATGAGTGTTAGCTTGTGTTAAAGAAACTTCAAGGTAGATCATCTTAGTATCGAAGATCGGAAGCAAAGGTTGCGTCTTTCTCTTCGTGGAACCTCTCGAGAGTCCGGAACCCGATGATCGCAGCGAAGGGACCACAACACGGAGCATATGAAGTGAAGGACCGGATCTACAAAGGTTGTAATCCCTCTCACTTAGTGTTAAATTGTTTAGCATGCTTGTTTTCACCTAATCTCTAGTTTAAAGTTCCGTATTCGGGTTGTTCGGCACGGCTAAATTTTAAATCGGGCATGGTTGATGCCTCGTAGACCCTTGTGAGCGTGCCTAGCAACCCTACAGTGGTATCAAAGTTAAGCTAGAGGTTTAGGCGAAGTCTAGACGGAGTTTGAAGTCCGATCGAACCAAAAAGATAACCCGAAACATGCTCTCTGGACTTTTTCTAAAAAGTGGGATTTTTCCAAATTAAAAATGCGTAAAAAATTCAGCAAGGAATTCTAAGAATTACGGCGCAAATTTTTTTCGATGAACAGTAAGAATCGCGGCGGAACCGCGGCAGAAGCATGCCTTCTGCGGCGGTTCCGCGGCGCAAAGGTGACGTCATCAATTCTTTTTTGCACAGTAACTCTTATTTAATTATGCTGGATTTTCTGGGAATTTTTAATATTTATTCAAGAGTTGAACTTTCTGGGGTTGTTTTGGGGATTCGATGTTTCGATCGGAGTATCAGATTTTCTCTATGTGGTTTTCCGGATAACTTTTAGAAACTGTTAAAAAGTTCGAACGGATATCAATAACTCAATTTTTCCCCTGTCGGAAAATTTTTCAAAAGTTGGATTTTTCCTCGTGTTTAAGAATGTTCTAAGTCGTGCAAGTAACTCGATGGACCCTCTAGAAGACAACAAACCTTAACTCGATTATGTGACCGTCTTGAACTGCTCTTTGAACCTTAGGGTTTGGGGCAGTACGGCGTGCCCCATGTGAGGCGTTGGCTTGACCCTTCTACGGCTGGACCATTGGTACTGTGGCATGTGATGGACGTTTTTAAACTGATTTCAAGTGTTGAGATATATTGGGGAAATCTTGGGTACTTGACAATTCGATCGGAAAGTTTAACTTTTTCTATTTATCTGGAATGTGATACAATAATTGGAATCCACAGGTAGTTATGTGATAACTAATTTGAATATTATAAACATAGTAGTTTAGTCTCAGATGATCGGTTGCCACGGAATTTTGATGTGATCAAAAGTCCGTCGCAATCACGTAGGGTACGCGGATACTCGCCGGGTAAACTTAATAGACAGCTACGCCCCATAGCCCCGACCAAGTGACTGTAGGAGAACCCCGTCGCCGAAAGCATCCGTTCGGGTGCTCGCGGTAGCGGTGTTCCGCCTTGGTGCACTTCGTCGACGGTATCAGGGGTGCGGCCGTCTACTAAAGTTTGCGACGAGCATTCGATCAGGACGTCGGGAATCTTGTTGAATTGCCCGACTTGACATTGAAAAGAGTTTTCGATAAAGAGACTAAAATGCGGGGTTTATAATTGTTAGGCATGCGATGTCTAAGAAATTCATCTGGTTAGGCATGCGATGTCTAAGGAGATTGCGGATTCCAACTGTTGTAGTTTTACACTTTCTTTTCTGTGACCGTAAGCGTAGTATGTGGTGTATCGCCGGCTTCGTTGCTATACATCAACGACAATCGGGATACGCATACTTGCTTACGTTGATGATATGTGATATTATGTGTTGCTGTGATATGTTATATTGGATCGTCGCGTTTGAATAGCCGGGGGTTTTGTGTGAGATGAGAGTTTTTTCTTTTTCATTCATGTAAAATTCATTTGTATGTAATATTCTTTTATTGGGGCACTTCCAGGTAGCGGAAGATGTCACCGTTGTATATTATTTACTTTTCCGCATTAGGTAGACCCAAGGAGGAGAGCACAAGTAACCGGGTTCTAGGGTCCAGTGGGAGACCATCTCGAGGAGTCGGTACCAGGTCTCCTAACCCTAGAATTGGCAGTGTTGCTTGCCGCTCTCATAGGGGTCTAGGGATGTGGGTTTGGCTATTCATCGCGACCGTGGAATCCGTGTTTTATACAGGCTCGTATTGAAAACACGGACGTCCTAGTATATCCAATATTTCATATATGTTCTTCTGCTGCAATGTTCTGTGATGAGATCATATTACTGCCTGAGACGAATGATTATACTATATATATATGAGATATATGTTATATTGCAGATTTCGTTTCAAAAGAGATGCTTACGAAGCATAATTGAAATGGGACTTCATTAATGAGATTAATGAAATAAAAGAAACCTAAGATGTTGTAGAAACTTGTTTATAAAAACTGGTAGCTCTAGTTCTTGCTTTGCATAGCGGTGTTCCTTGTAGAACATCCAGCACCTTATTCGATAAGGAAAGGACCGAGATCCCTTCACCGGGAGTGACTCCTTTAGCAATAACTGGCAGATGCTACAAACTCGGTTTGTCTTTTGATTGCTTCTATAGTTCTTGCTTTGCACAGTGATATATATGATATATCCCGCACCTCATTCGACGAGGAAAGGACCGACGATCCCTTCACCGGGAGTGACTCCTTTAGCAAAACTAGAAAAGCCTCAAATACACTCCATTTAAAATCACTCGATTCTACGACGATATCAAGTTCATTATGCTCAGGGTTTTCCGAAAAACCTGCGTAGCCCTCCGTCATTTCAGATAGATATTATTTAGTATTCGTGCTATGTTTGTTGACTTAGTTAAGGCATAGTGTACGGTAGCTAAGTAATGTTTATCTGCTAAAATATGAGATGTGATTGGATTAGGGTATCCATACGGCTTTGTTGACTCAGTTAAGGGTCGTACGGGTGGGTTTAATTCAATCGAGAAATGTACGGGTTGAACTTGACTTGCGATTTATGATTTGTTGACTTAGTTAAGGTCAAAGATCGCTAGGGGCAAAATACTATTGGGAATTTCAAGTGTTGAAATTTGCAAAGAGATTGCATACCTTCTATAAGATAGTTGGATCCCGATACCCACTGCGAGTAAGAGTTACTCCTGGGAGAGTTATACACATTACAATTAGCCGATCAAGTAGGTGTCTAGAAAGGTGTTAACGGGGTTACGCCTCTGGGAAAACGAGTTTACTTTAATTAGGTTCGTGCGAAAGCACGGGGGACCTCCCTCAAAGTACCGACACTGGCCTGGCTGAAAGATTGGCGAACTTTTAGCGTGTAATTAATCCCGGCTAGTCTTTCCTTTTAGGGTTTGAAGGAAGATTTGACTAAAACAGTGGGAGACATCCTGATTAGATATATTAGATAACCAATCTAATCTTGCAAGAGCATACGCTGAGTGTTTTCTTCTCTCTCTCTCCAGGTAGCGAACATATCACGCCTTAATCAAGATAATAATACGGATATATTGACTGAACCCGCTTGTTATACTGAGCTGGGGAACGTTGGTCCCACTCCAACTTATAATTGTTATAAGACAGAGCAGGAAATTGGGGAATACCAGATTTCCAGTGCCGCCCAAACGAAGAAAGTGCATGCTGATGCATCATCTTCGGGTGTGTTCATTACACAGAACTGTTTCTCAGTATCCTTTACATCCTGGGTATGTGATACTGGATCAGGATCCCGTATATGTAATCTGTTACATGGGCTATAGATAGGTAGAGAACTGAGAACGGGTGATAAGTTTCATGAGACAGAAAACGGTACAAGTGTTGCAGCCAAGTGTAACATTTCAAAAAAGATAAAATGTTAATTTTGAGAATTTTTATAATTTAATATTATTTTATTGAATATTTTAATATTTTGGAATTATTAAATACAAATAAATGGGGAAAAATTTTGGAAAATTTTGGAAAATTCTAAAATAGGGTAAATTAGAGAATTATGACATTTTAAAGTTTTTGTGATTAATTTGACACTAATTTAGTGCTAATCGCGATTAAAAATCGCTAATCGGTTTTTAGCTTTTTGTGCAACACATGCACATATCACTTTTTCACACTTGTGCATTTTCTTGCCATGCTTTTCATTTGGGTTTACTATTTGAGTGAGAAGGGTTTTAAAAGGAAAAAGAAAAGGATAAGAATAAAGAAATGGGTAGTTGGTGAGAGAGAGAGAGAGGTATGGGCTTCATTGACTAAGGACTTAACCATTTCTCCCCTCATTTCCCTCCCTCTTCTCCCTTCTCCTGCTGCTGCTCCTGCACCTCCTTTCCCTCCCCTCTTCAAGCTCCAAAACACCTCTAAAACAACCCTAAAACCCAATCTCCATTTCATTAAATGTGTGCACAATCCCTAGATCTACACTTGGTGCTAAAGAAGCAAGGATTTTGTCCACTAGGGGCAACTCAAGAAAATGCTTGAGTTGCCAAATGAGGTATTTTCTGGACCTTAAACTTAGTTTATGCATTTCCTTTACCCTCATATTAAGATCGAATCGATATTGTGTGATATTGTGGACTTGTGGATAACCTAGTTAGGGTTGTGATGATTTATGGGTTGTAATATGGAATTGAGGTCAGTAGAGTTTATACCATCACCCTAGTGTATGAATTGGAAATCCAAAACCTGAAGCTTAAACCATAATACGGATTTTAGAAACCGATATCGGGGAATTTATGAAATCTGTGAAGGGTATATTGAATCTGCTATCACCCGAGACACCCTAAATTAAAATTGATTGGACAGTGACACGTGCAGGCACCCAGGAAGCTAACCCCAAGACCCCAGCTCCCACTTCTTCTTCCCGGCCGCCAATTTATCCCTATTGGCCGCAAATTGCGGCCTGGGTCCCACCATTTTGGCTCGTATTGGTTCTGTAGCTCCTACATGTTCATGTTAGACCCCTGGTATATATAGATTTGTATAAAGTGACCTAAGGTAAAATCTGGGACATATTTCCTAAGTTGCTGTTTTAGATTCATGTTTCCGTATTCCGTATTTTTAATTCTGCAATTGTGGATTGTGTTTTGCCTCGACTATTTGGCGTTTATACGACGATATAGAGGATGTGTTGATGGTTTTGAAGGCGTGCCATGGGTTTTAACCTATAGGCCTCTTATCGTATCATTTTGGATTTCATGTGCCGTTTTAGCTTTGATTTGGTTTTAATGCGCATATACGATATTTTGATGTGTAGGTACCCTATGAAGACTTCGGGACGACAAGCAAGCGCGTGGCGACGTCCACAAATGAAGACGCTAGGTGAGTAGATTATATCTACTGGGGGAAGTCGGGTGGATGGCGTATAGCACCCCCGCAGTCCGTAGTTGTTATTATATATGATAGTTAGGTGTATTATGGATAGTGTAGGGTTAGAAGTGACTAGTGTAGTTCATAGTCGCGAACCCTAGAATAGAATTACACCTACACGCACACCCTTGCATATTACTTATACTGGCACTGTGTTGATGATATTGGATGACTTTGGAGATGAGTCAATGAAATTGGGCTTTGTGCCGCGAGATCGGTGATGTGATATGATTCGTATTTGGGATACGAAATGTGATTTTTGCGGGCTTGGGATGTGTGTTTACCCCCGCATGCATACTTTATTGATGGTATCGATTTATACTAGACATAGAATAGTACCCCAGATTATATGATATGTTGATAGTGATACCTGAAGTGTGATGAGATAGTGTGATATTGACCCGTACCCAGCTATTGGGATGCCGTACGACGATTTACCGTATGAGCTTTACATTGATGATAGATCCGCACTCATGACTTGAGGATGTCATATGATATACTGTATCGTACGCGATACTATTGAGGCGGAATCACCGACTATTATATCTATATATATATCGACTCAGATGTTAGGCGGTTTCCTTACCTGTAGCTCAGCTTGTTAGTTCAGCTGTATAGTTTAGTGTAGTTGTTAGAATAGATTAGACTCCTACCTATTTCAAAACTAGCGGGTCGTGGGTATTTTAAAAGACAGGTCAAGGGATCTACGGACATTTCAAAAGGCGTATCTTTTCATAAAAACACCGTAGCCCCTATTTTCAAAACCCCATGATTCGTGATATTTCAAAAGGCACCATTTGTAGGACTTATATTAGATTAATGCAGATTAGTTATAGTTGTGTCTAGATTCAGCTCCCACTTTTTTTGTGGTTCGCTTTGCATCGCATTCTTATATTATGTTTCATACTCCATTATTGATATCATGCTGTTAGGACACCAGCACCATTACCGATGTTGCGTATGTACCACATACACTTACTTGCCGGCTCACACACATCTTCATCGGTAATTGCCATGTCACGTACACCTTAGAAAATACTATTGCTTGACATAACCTATTAGCTAATAGTTTAGACATTGTAGTTATTACCTGCTACTTCATGCATACTGATATTCATTGTTATACCGCATTCATGGATTCTCATGCATATATTCACTATTTTACGTGTTACTGAGGTTTTGGATTTGGATTTCCGTGAGATTTTCTGGATTTGGAGGAAAACCGCAAAAACACAGATAAACATTTTCTCTCTTTTAAAATAAAAAGTGCGGTTTTCCCATGATGTATGAGTCGTCCACCATGAGTTTGCTGATGGATTTGGAAACCCGATTCGAGGAGACGGATGAACCGTTTCGGGTACATGGTGGACCCGGTGCGGTATCCCGGGGCAAGATGAATGTGGTGATGACGTTGAGCCTGGCAGGGGAGCACTACCGACCGGTGATTTTACCTGACGCGTCGGATATCCGGAGGATACCGTCGTGGTCTTGAGATTGATGGTAGGGGCCGGTCTGGACTGACGGCGCCCTAGATTTTGTGATTGGGATACAGAGATATCGGGATATTTGGATTACGTTTTGTGCCGATGTTAGGCACTGTTTTATGCTGATTTCATTATGATACCTCATTTTAAAAATACAAAGGAAATCTCACTAAAGTATGAAAACAGTTTCTTCATTTACATGTATTATGTTCTCATGCATTCATACCTCATTCTTATGTTATATTGCTACCTGAGGCACTGACACAGGCACAGGAGATTACACTCGGGTTAGATATTTACCCTAGCCTTGTTATAGGCTGCATGTTTTATATTGAGGATTTTGTACTGATCGTTTTGACCTAGGATTATGTCTTGCGTTCGGTTTCTGCTTGTAGTTATTCTCTATTCACGAGTTGGCAACTCACCCCCGTTGTGCCACAGTTCTTGCAGGTTTTGCCGTACAGGTTCCTTTGCGGCATTTCTGGCACATTGCTTCCTTGCGGGTGAATTGCATTTGGTAGGTGGTTCCTTTTGCATCAAAACCACCATTGTACTTATATTATTCTTTGTATCTAGAATTTCCATCAACCAAATTTGTTTATTGTTTCAGACTCAGACTTTAGTGATGTTTTATTTGGCCTTAGAGTCGCGCTTAGTAGTATTGCGGTTTTCATGCTTACTGTGTTTCTTTTGGATCGATCCTCGCCTTTCGGCGTTGTATATTATATTGCATGTGTGGTTGTGACCGTCAATTGACGAAGAGCTAGCTCCCGCTTGGGGATGCCTTTTATCATTGTATATATGTTATGCTTGTTGTATCCCGTTCGGGGCCAGTATTTACAAAAGAAACTCTGCCGAAATTTTTAGAAAAGACTTTACCTTTTAAAAATGCACCTTCAGCTTAGTTATTTAAAAACCTCGACTTCAAACATATTTTCCTTCACTTCTTTAAACCAGTTTTCTTCACTTACTCTTAAAATGGTTTTAGATTTCTGGGCTTTGGCTTACTTGGATCAGATGGAGTCCTATAGATTTCATATGGTTCGAGGGCCAGTCACGTGCTCTTTCGGGTCGTGACAAAGTTGGTATCAGAGCGCTAGGTTGACCTTGGTTCGAGTCTAAGTTTGACTATGTGGAGCCTAGGGCGTTTATATATATACGGAACTTAGGCTTGACCTTACGGAACTTAGACTTAGTCGAGGGGGTATTAGACCCGAACTTTCGTCGTATAGGATGACCCTTGGTTGATGGAATAGGCGACTAAAGTAGAGTGACGTACCGTTGGTATGTTCCGCGGCATACTTACGACACGCCACTCCGCTTAAGAAACCTTAGGATGTACATATTTTCGAGATCAGTGTTTCTCTTTATATCCATGATTGTACATCCATTTGAGATCCCCGATTCTATTAGTCCATGATCATACCTTCATTGATGCTGTTCCTTCTTATGATCGTGTATCCACTCTGGATCTGTTGTTTCCTTTCTTGCCATTGATCTGCTCTCTTCGATACTCGATTGAGGTTCCTGTCGCCATGTTTGAGCGCAGTTTGGGCTGCTGCTAGGGTTACGGTCAGTGCGAGCTCGTCTGGTACGAGGGCTGACCATTGTGTTTTCTGGTGACATGGGAACGTCTCGAGTTAGTATTGATGACTGTGACCTCAAGTGGAGGCGAGTGCTTGGTTTTGCACCGGATGATCGGGCCATTGTTAGAGCTGCCAGTTGAGAGAGGACTGTTGATGTACATCATACCTCAGAGATTATGATGTCGCCTACCGTGCAGACAGAGGGACCAGCTGTTGCTGAGATTGACGGGATGTCGCTTTCGGAGCTTACGAGCTTAGATTCGTAGCTTCCAGACAGATATGAGACAGATTATAGCTAGTCTACTCGATTTGAGAGACGAAGGTGATTCGTCCGATTTATGCACCGGAGCGGGCCCAGTTGAGTTGAAGATTTCCAGTGTGGAGAGTCTTACTCAGATCTAGAGCAGACCGATTCAGAGATGACCGCCAATGTGTCGTCTTTCCTGGAGGATTGAGGCGCTGTTCGGCGTGCAGGTGAATGAGCCAGTTGCTGCTGCAAATGACGAGATATCGCCTAGATGGTTGGAGCTGCTGCAGCGTGAGCATATACTTAGAGAGATGATAGCGAGTCGCCAGTCACCTGAGGATGAATGACTAGGACATTTGGTTCGTCCGTTTACCGATGCGAGGTCATCAGATAGATTGATTCCAGCTAGAGACGACTTCACGCAGATTCGTTGAGAGTCGATTGAGACGATCGAATGTCAGGAGCCCATTTTCCAAGTTTAAAGTATACGGAAAGACATGCAGGTGATTCTATGGACCCTCTAGAAGAATGAAACCCTAACTCGACTTAATGACCGTGTGAAAGCCTTTGAACCTTAGGGTTTACGGCAGTTCCGCGGCGCCATTAGTGAGGCTTGGGTTTGCCCTTCTACGGCTGGACCACCGACGCTGAGGCATGTACTCGATACTATTAAACTGTACTCAAGATGTTGATCTCTTGGGGGATTATAAGGTTCTGACGAGTCGATCGAATGTTTCGACATCATTCGGATATCATGTGATGGGATGCATTGCTTGGGAGACTCCAGATACGAGTATAGCCGTTGGAGCATAGTCCATGCAGCCACGATGAGACGAGTCCGAATCAGTCGACATTGAAGCAGAGTGAAGAAAAGAGTTCGCAAGAGATTTCGACGAGATGACGTCCCACTCCGCTGACATTAGAGATGTGATACGCACCCAGAGGCATTGTATATGGATATATCTTCCAGAAAGAAGCGCGATAAGTATGCAGCCGTTCCGGAACAAGAATTTGCTTCAGCAAGGGATGATGACTTCTGGGCAATTCGGCAGGGATGAGATTTGAGAGAGACTTCGACATGACCTTTCTGGAATACTATACGAGAAGACCTGACCCAGGAGTGGTCATATTGCGCACAACCAGCAGGCCAGAGTTAGCATTGTCGACGAGGTAGTTGACCAGATTCGGATAAAGAAACTTACCTAGATGCGTTGCGAATCGATCAAGGACGGACGAGTATTGAGTATTCCTCCGATGGTTGGGACGTGTTCCCGAGGACCTGTTCGGCCTGACATCTTCTACAGAATGATGAAGCTACAGAGTACACGATTTCGAGTCCGTGTGAGAGACTTCAGATTGACCGTGGCCGAGAACAGTGCAGTGCGTAGATATGCATGGCGTGACGTCATAGTGGACGACGATAGAGACAGGTGGAACCAGAGGTTCGGGCGAGACGCTGACGAGCTGTCATTGCTTCCCGTCGAGACCAGAGGTCAGATATGCTTACAGAGGCATTGGGATGCAACCAGATTCCGAGAAATATTGTGTTGAGGACACAGATGTCTATCGAGTGAGAAGAGATTATGCAGGAGAGCCAGCCTCTGTACAGTTCGGCATAGGCAAGATCGAAAGAGACCTTGAGCAGGATTCCTTCCAGGACATTGCTGCAATGATGTTTGCACCCAGGATCAGATATGTGACGTGCATTCAGAGAGCCAGAGGCCGACGCCAGTGATGGGCTGCCTCACGAGTGGTCGTGAGGATTGACCGATAGGTGACCAGAGAAGTGCCAGAACGGAATCGTCCCCGTTAGCACACCTGACAGGGACGATGAGCCGATTGACTGTGAGATAGGTAATCCTCAGAGAAGATAAGGACCCAGAGTCAGAGGGCGCCAGACCGTGAGCAAGAGGCAAGTAGATATCTTGCGCTGCTAGCAGTGGATGCACCGACTCCTTCTCGACCTCGAAGGAGGAACTACCGACGACGGTACTATGATTTTTGATTTTGTGATTCGATTATCACGTATCCGTCATTTTGGATTTCGGTAGTTTGGGCGTTCTGTTTGCATGATTTAGTTTTGATGACTGAGTTTCATGATATTTGTTTCATGCACCCACTGGATATTTATATTTTGCGCATAGTTATTACATTCGAGGTTTTGATTGTGAATTCACGCCCACCTTATACAGTGATTTGATTTACACTTCCAGCAGAGTTTTCATGCACCTTTAGTGTTTTGATATACGATTTTGGTGCATGCCAGATGCACTAAATCGGGATTCTTCGTGCATGTTACATGCACCTGATTTGGTTGCTGTCAGGCACACACGTTGCCTATGACAGATGTTTCGTGCACACCCGTTGCACCTAGATGTTGTTTTGTACACCTGTATGACACATATATGGATTTTGATTCCTTGCGCACCAGACGCATAGGATATTCTCTATGTATTGATGTCTTCGGAGCCCCGACAAATTGGAGTATTACAAAAATTGTTTTAGTATTGGGGGTTTAAATTTAAATTCGGGGACCGAATTTCTTTAAGGGGGGTAGATTGTAACATTTCAAAAAAGATAAAATGTTAATTTTGGGAATTTTTATAATTTAATATTATTTTATTGAATATTTTAATATTTTGGAATTATTAAATACAAATAAATGGGGAAAAATTTTGGAAAATTCTAAAATAGGGTAAATTAGAGAATTATGACATTTTAAAGTTTTTGTGATTAATTTGACACTAATTTAGTGCTAATCGCGATTAAAAATCGCTAATCGGTTTTTAGCTTTTTGTGCAACACATGCACATATCACTTTTTCACACTTGTGCATTTTCTTGCCATGCTTTTCATTTGGGTTTACTATTTGAGTGAGAAGGGTTTTAAAAGGAAAAAGAAAAGGATAAGAATAAAGAAATGGGTAGTTGGTGAGAGAGAGAGAGAGAGGTATGGGCTTCATTGACTAAGGACTTAACCATTTCTCCCTTCATTTCCCTCCCTCTTCTCCCTTCTCCTGCTGCTGCTCCTGCACCTCCTTTCCCTCCCCTCTTCAAGCTCCAAAACACCTCTAAAACAACCCCAAAACCCAATCTCCATTTCATTAAATGTGTGCACAATCCCTAGATCTACACTTGGTGCTAAAGAAGCAAGGATTTTGGCCACTAGGGGCAACTCAAGAAAATTCTTGAGTTGCCAAATGAGGTATTTTCTGGACCTTAAACTTAGTTTATGCATTTCCTTTACCCTCATATTAAGATCGAATCGATATTGTGTGATATTGTGGACTTGTGGATAACCTAGTTAGGGTTGTGATGATTTATGGGTTGTAATATGGAATTGAGGTCAGTAGAGGTTATACCATCACCCTAGTGTATGAATTGGAAATCCAAAACCTGAAGCTTAAACCATAATATGGGTTTTAGAAACCGATATCGGGGAATTTATGAAATCTGTGAAGGGTATATTGAATCTGCTATCACCCGAGACACCCTAAATTAAAATTGATTGGACAGTGACACGTGCAGGCACCCAGGAAGCTAACCCCAAGACCCCAGCTCCCACTTCTTCTTCCCGGCCGCCAATTTATCCCCATTGGCCGCAAATTGCGGCCTGGGTCCCACCATTTTGGCTCGTATTGGTTCTGTAGCTCCTACATGTTCATGTTAGACCCCTGGTATATATAGATTTGTATAAAGTGACCTAGGGTAAAATCTGGGACATATTTCCTAAGTTGCTGTTTTAGATTCATGTTTCCGTATTCCGTATTTTTAATTCTGCAATTGTGGATTGTGTTTTGCCTCGACTATTTGGCGTTTATACGACGATATAGAGGATGTGTTGATGGTTTTGAAGGCGTGCCATGGATTTTAACCTATAGGCCTCTTATCGTATCATTTTGGATTTCATGTGCCGTTTTAGCTTTGATTTGGTTTTAATGCGCATATACGATATTTTGATGTGTAGGTACCCTATGAAGACTTCGGGACGACAAGCAAGCGCGTGGCGACGTCCACAAATGAAGACGCTAGGTGAGTAGATTATATCTACTGGGGGAAGTCGGGTGGATGGCGTATAGCACCCCCGCAGTCCGTAGTTGTTATTATATATGATAGTTAGGTGTATTATGGATAGTGTAGGGTTAGAAGTGACTAGTGTAGTTCATAGTCGCGAACCCTAGAATAGAATTACACCTACACGCACACCCTTGCATATTACTTATACTGGCACTGTGTTGATGATATTGGATGACTTTGGAGATGAGTCAATGAAATTGGGCTTTGTGCCGCGAGATCGGTGATGTGATATGATTCGTATTTGGGATACGAAATGTGATTTTTGCGGGCTTGGGATGTGTGTTTACCCCCGCATGCATACGTTATTGATGGTATCGATTTATACTAGACATAGAATAGTACCCCAGATTATATGATATGTTGATAGTGATACCTGAAGTGTGATGAGATAGTGTGATATTGACCCGTACCCAGCTATTGGGATGCCGTACGACGATTTACTGTATGAGCTTTACATTGATGATAGATCCGCACTCATGACTTGAGGATGTCATATGATATACTGTATCGTACGCGATACTATTGAGGCGGAATCACCGACTATTATATCTATATATATATCGACTCAGATGTTAGGCGGTTTCCTTACCTGTAGCTCAGCTTGTTAGTTCAGCTGTATAGTTTAGTGTAGTTGTTAGAATAGATTAGACTCCTACCTATTTCAAAACTAGCGGGTCGTGGGTATTTTAAAAGACAGGTCAAGGGATCTACGGACATTTCAAAAGGCGTATCTTTTCATAAAAACACCGTAGCCCCTATTTTCAAAACCCCATGATTCGTGATATTTCAAAAGGCACCATTTGTAGGACTTATATTAGATTAATGCAGATTAGTTATAGTTGCGTCTAGATTCAGCTCCCACTTTTTTTGTGGTTCGCTTTGCATCGCATTCTTATATTATGTTTCATACTCCATTATTGATATCATGCTGTTAGGACACCAGCACCATTACCGATGTTGCGTATGTACCACATACACTTACTTGCCGGCTCACACACATCTTCATCGGTAATTGCCATGTCACGTACACCTTAGAAAATACTATTGCTTGACATAACCTATTAGCTAATAGTTTAGACATTGTAGTTATTACCTGCTACTTCATGCATACTGATATTCATTGTTATACCGCATTCATGGATTCTCATGCATATATTCACTATTTTACGTGTTACTGAGGTTTTGGATTTGGATTTCCGTGAGATTTTCTGGATTTGGAGGAAAACCGCAAAAACACAGATAAACATTTTCTCTCTTTTAAAATAAAAAGTGCGGTTTTCCCATGATGTATGAGTCGTCCACCATGAGTTTGCTGATGGATTTGGAAACCCGATTCGAGGAGACGGATGAACCGTTTCGGGTACATGGTGGACCCGGTGCGGTACCCCGGGGCAAGATGAATGTGGTGATGACGTTGAGCCTGGCAGGGGAGCACTACCGACCGGTGATTTTACCTGACGCGTCGGATATCCGGAGGATACCGTCGTGGTCTTGAGATTGATGGTAGGGGCCGGTCTGGACTGACGGCGTCCTAGATTTTGTGATTGGGATACAGAGATATCGGGATATTTGGATTACGTTTTGTGCCGATGTTAGGCACTGTTTTATGCTGATTTCATTATGATACCTCACTTTAAAAATACAAAGGAAATCTCACTAAAGTATGAAAACAGTTTCTTCATTTACATGTATTATGTTCTTATGCATTCATACCTCATTCTTATGTTATATTGCTACCTGAGGCACTGACACAGGCACAGGAGATTACACTCGGGTTAGATATTTACCCTAGCCTTGTTATAGGCTGCATATTTTATATTGAGGATTTTGTACTGATCGTTTTGACCTAGGATTATATCTTGCGTTCGGTTTCTGCTTGTAGTTATTCTCTATTCACGAGTTGGCAACTCACCCCCGTTGTGCCACAGTTCTTGCAGGTTTTGCCGTACAGGTTCCTTTGCGGCATTTCTGGCACATTGCTTCCTTGCGGGTGAATTGCATTTGGTAGGTGGTTCCTTTTGCATCAAAACCACCATTGTACTTATATTATTCTTTGTATCTAGAATTTCCATCAACCAAATTTGTTTATTGTTTCAGACTCAGACTTTAGTGATGTTTTATTTGGCCTTAGAGTCGCGCTTAGTAGTATTGCGGTTTTCATGCTTATTGTGTTTCTTTTGGATCGATCCTCGCCTTTCGGCGTTGTATATTATATTGCATGTGTGGTTGTGATCGTCAATTGACGAAGAGCTAGCTCCCGCTTGGGGATGCCTTTTATCATTGTATATATGTTATGCTTGTTGTATCCCGTTCGGGGCCAGTATTTACAAAAGAAACTCTGCCGAAATTTTTAGAAAAGACTTTACCTTTTAAAAATGCACCTTCGGCTTAGTTATTTAAAAACCTCGACTTCAAACATATTTTCCTTCACTTCTTTAAACCAGTTTTCTTCACTTACTCTTAAAATGGTTTTAGATTTCTGGGCTTTGGCTTACTTGGATCAGATGGAGTCCTATAGATTTCATATGGTTCGAGGGCCAGTCACGTGCTCTTTCGGGTCGTGACACCAAGTCTGTTGGTCACTATCACCCTGTATTACCAGAATACATTGATTCTGAACAAATGTTATTAGATACCGAACCTGATATACAAAATCATATCAGTTTCTTTATTAGTAAAGAAAGGATATAATTTTGTATTGTTGGATAATGTTTTGAACATTTCCTATATCAAGAGTTGATCGGTTCAGGCACGTTATCTAAAAGCATTGACGTTCTAAATCAAACTACAGTTCTTAGTATACGGAACACACACAAGAGGAAGAGTTCAGAAATGAACGAATCCTTCTTGAGGTATTGTAGACTAGGTCATATCAATGCGACCCGACTAGCTGAAGTTACATTAAGATGCATATTTAAATTTGTTTGAATTTACATCTTGTGAAACTTGCCAGTCATGTCACAAAGATAAGATGACCACAGCTCTGTTTATTGGAAACAGAGAAAGAGTTAGTGAACTTTTGGGATTGATACATGCTGATGTATGTAAATCCCCTGTCTACACATGCCAAGACCGGTTCTTTGTACTTCATTACATTCTCTGATAATCTCTCAAGATTCAGACATATGTTCCTGCTGAAACACAGGTCCGAACCTTTTGAGATATTCACAGAATATAAATTAGAAGTAGAGAACCAAAATACGGGTAAAAGTATTATGTCCTTTGATGAGATCAAGGAGGAGAATACTTGAGCACGGAATTCCTGAACTATTCTGAAGGAGAATGCGATTCTCTCTCGGCATTACTCCTCCGTATACACCACAGCACGTCGGTGTATCGGGGCGGAGCAATCACACCCTATGTGATATGGTGTGCTCTATGATGAGTACTACTGAGTTTCCTATTTCCTTTAGGGAGTTATGCACTTGTGAAGTTGCATACCTATTGAATAGGGTTCAAATCAAATCAGTTGCCTACCACTTCATATGTGATATGGAAAGGGAAGAGCCCATATCTTAAGTTTATTAAGATTTGGGGTTGTCCGACCTATGTCTACAAGCAAAATCCGGACAAGCTCGAGGCAAGGTCTGTTATGTAGAATTGGAAAGGTTCCAGCTATACAAACTACAGCTGATGATTTGGTAGAACCAAAGGATTCAATAGTTTCCAACGAACCTCAGCCTCTCCGCCGATCTAGTAGGGTTCCTCACCCACCTGAGAGATACTTCAATTTCTCTATGACAGTGGGAGCGAGGATTGCATCATGAGATGATGACCCAACTAGTTTCGAGCTGGCCATCAGGAGTAGGACTCTGTAAGAATGGCTGGGTGCTTATCGATCTGAGATGGAATCCTTATACACCAACAAAGTATGGACTTTGGTTGCTTTATCTGAAGGGTTAAATCCCCATCAGGAGCAAGTATATCTTGAGAAGATTACTTGGTGTACATGGAAAAGTTGAGACTTTCAAAGCTAGACTTGTTAAAGGTTTGCATCATTGACCAGGTATGGATTATGTTGAAACCTTTTCTAAGGATCTATGCTTAAGTCCATCCAGATCCTTCTTGCCACGGCTACATACCATGACTACGATATCTGGTGGTTGGGTGTCATGACTGCTTTTCTAAATGATGTTTTAGAAAAGAGCGTCTATAAGTACACAGCCAGAGGGCTTCGTAGACAGTGGGAGCAGCGGAAACGTTTGCAAGATGTTTTATATGATAAAACAGGCATCGCGGAGTTGGAACGTCTATTTTGATGTGGTAGTCAAAGAGTTTGACTTCATAAAAATGGTAGATGAACCTTGTATATACAAAAAGGTAGTAGGGAGTATGGTGGTGATCCTCGTAGAGTACGTGGATGACATACTCTTGATAGGGAAGGAGTTTCCTATGCTACGCTCGGTTAATCTCCGCTTATCACAAGGATTCTCCATATAGGATCAAAGTGATACCTCCTATATCCTGGGTTCTTGGATCTATGAGATAGATCTAATTGGATGTTAGGATACTCACTAGTTGTAGTGAGATGGTATCAATCGATCCTGGGGAGAATCACTGGAAAGGTTCCAGAGTGATAAGGACGACTGAATGTCAGTCGCAGGCATTGTCTTTACCCTCAGTGGAGGGACGGTATGTTGGAAGAGTTCCAAGCTAGATACCGTGACATACTAGACGATTAAAGGAAAGATGCATCGTTACTAAGGATACTACCAAAGAGGCAGTCTGGATATATATATAAGTTCATGAGATGAACTTCGTTCCTACCATTGTGTGACAATGGAGTTGTGGCTTTTGCCAAGGAACTACCGTCCCATCAGAAATCCAGATATAATTCTTAGGCAGTATCACCTGATCATGGAGATGGTTGATCTCCAGGGAGAGCGAGGTTAGGAGAGTAGACACAGAGGACAACGGCGCGGATCCACTCACAAAGGCCTTTTTCCCAGTAGAGACTTTTACGGGATGGTTGAGTATGAGATACTTCAACCGCAGCTAATTGTTGGGTATGCGATACCATAACAGATGGCCCTAGTGCAAGTGGGAGATTGTTAGTTATATGTATGCCCTAGAGGCCATTACTGTACATACGATGTATATTGTAGTGGATGCTAGGACATATATAGGGAGGACTTTCTTGCTCGACATGATAGTATGCTATCTGGTTGTACTTTATCTTAACATGTACTCTGATTGTCTCTATATTACATGTTGATAGAGCCATTAGGATATGTACTCGACTACTGGGACTATGATGAGATCATACTAGTGGGGCCACGGTAGTCGACGAGTACATCCTATAACTGTTCTTAGTCGAGGGTGTATCGAGACAGGGCATCGATGCACCAGAGTAGACTAGCGTATACACATCTTGACCCATATGATGGGCGATGGATGATCCCATATCCATCGGTGTTTGACATCAAGGATGGTGTATGGGTGCTCAGCGGAGACTGGGTACACTGGACGGACTCGCCGAGAACTCCCAGATGGTATTATACCATACTTCAGATGGCAATTCTCCGGTGACACTGGTACAGAGTAGTCTGTTAACCCGAGATCGTCATAGAGTCTTGTGTGGTTCCCACTGTGCTTTGATTTCCATCATACCACGTCCAAGAGGGCGTGCAAAAAGGTGGCTTTTGGGTACAGTCCCGAATCACATGGAGGCAATGAGCGATAGGAGGGGATTCGTCTCTCCCGGTATAGGGAGTTGATGTTGTGCTGTGTTCGATTGGCTATAACCGGAAATCCCTGGCCAGGGTTGCTGAGATTTACTGGTAAGAGTTATCAGTAGTTTCTCGAACTGTTATAGACCTCATATCGACACGACTTATCGAGCTACTGGGGTCTGACGTTTACCACCCCTAGGCGAGATATGCGACATATCAGACGACGAGACCGGACTGTACGGGAGTATTACTGTTTGGATTCATAGGAGAAGTTACAGGCTTGCTTGTTGATCTTCTGAGCGCTCAATACCTGGGTAGCTGTTACGTTTAGCTGACCGCTTGCAGCTTGTGGGTGTTTGATATGATCATCACCTACTGCCGGCGTATTGACGATTCTTTAGAGTCCTACACAGAGGTTTCTTGACTCAGGCAAAACGAAGTAGGAGCACCTATGTGATATGTGCGGGACCGAGGATAATGCGATATGTGATACCGTATTATATTCTCGCGATATTTGATATCAGCCGGGTCATCGGATTAAGTGTTGATTCGATGAATCGGTACGGATAAATATTAGTCGGTTATATGCGATATAGCCGGATTGTCGGATCAAGTGTTGATTCGATAATTTAATGTATAATAATATATATGATATATTAAAAGTCATTAACTAATATTAGCTCACTAAAAGATTCTTTTTCTCACTCGGATAATACATTGATATATATGCGATATATGTTAATTGTATTATTTTATTTTGTTGCAATAAATATTGTATATGAGATATATAATATTGTAACATATTATAATTATTAATGCAACATGATTAGAGGAGTTTAAACAAGATTAGGGTTTGATTTGGGTTAATGCATTCTAGATGTTTCTAAATGGTTTCACTTTGTCATGATAAAGATATTTGTGTTGATCTTTATCCATGACTCACACTTAACCCAACCCAAACCCTAACTCTAGTAAACTCTCTACATTTGTTACTACAACCATGGTTGCATAAATAATTATGATAACCTTTTTATTATTCATCACAAATATTGTTCATCTTCCTCCTTCATTCTTCCATGAAAAACCTTGCTTGATTTTTCAAAAGTGATGAATAATTGTGAGAAAAATATAAATAAAGAGAGCAAAAATCCTACTTCATCATCCTCATCTTCCCTTGCCATTTAGATGAGGGTGTTCACATCATTTCATGAGTGTTAGCTTGTGTTAAAGAAACTTCAAGGTAGATCATCTTAGTATCGAAGATCGGAAGCAAAGGTTGCGTCTTTCTCTTCGTGGAACCTCTCGAGAGTCCGGAACCCGATGATCGCAGCGAAGGGACCACAACACGGAGCATATGAAGTGAAGGACCGGATCTACAAAGGTTGTAATCCCTCTCACTTAGTGTTAAATTGTTTAGCATGCTTGTTTTCGCCTAATCTCTAGTTTAAAGTTCCGTATTCGGGTTGTTCGGCACGGCTAAATTTTAAATCGGGCATGGTTGATGCCTCGTAGACCCTTGTGCGCATGCCTAGCAACCGTACAGGCTGTACTCACCGACGCCACTAGAAGAGGCAATCTCTGACTGGAAGGAGAAATGTGGGTGCAGCACCTGATACAGGTGATAAAAAAGGACTCCTGCAAGGATGTAATAATGTAATGTCAATACATGAATTATACTGCCTACAATGAAACTGATGGGTCACAAATCCGCACCTTCCAGCATTTGAGAGGGTACGAGAGAAGGAAAAGGGGCGGTCACCATCAAAGAAGCAACTGGAGATGCTTCCTCGGGTGGCACAAGCTCAACGCTCATCACACTTGCATTAGAAATAAGAGAAACACTGTCAAAAGAGATTGAAAGGGATTGCAGAATAAAGGAGAAAGAAATAACCTAAAATCTACCTGGTGAGTCGCCAGTTGAAACCGCTACAAGGGTGTCACTAGGTGTAGCGACTGCTTCACCCTCTCCCATCGGAATGGTCTCGCCGCTCGTAGCTTCATCCCCCGACTCCATGAGAATCGTCGTGACACTCGCAGTGCCCGGCAGCGGCAAGGAGCCGCAAGGGGAAAGAGTGGCGATTGGGGCAGTTCCAGACTTTTGAGAAAGAGTGGCTACCTCAGGCTCGACGATTGCAGCCATCTCGCCTACCGCTACCACAGGTTCGGCGATTGCAGCCATCTCACCTACCGCTACCTCATTAAGACTCGGCCCTGCAAGATAGGATATATAAGAATCTGAAAATTAAGACACTGACAAAAAGAACTCAATGTCACGTTACCTTGGGTCGGTCTTTCGACTGCTTCCTGAGCCGCACGTGCTGCCTGTCTGTGGGCGGTAGACAAGGCAGCCGAAGCATCCTCTGAAGGAGTAGGGGCAGGGGTAGCAGCGCTTGAACCTGCACCCGCAGCCAAGGCGGCGGTATGCTCCCTTGCCGCGCTCATTCTACGCTTCCTTTCCGCCCGGGCCGTGAGGGCAGATCTTCTAAAGACCACCGTCAACGGGACGTCATCGTCCGCTCCAATAGTTACCTCTGGAGCCGTTATAGCATCCGTCATCGGTCGTTTGAGTAAAGCCTCTTTTGGCAGTGCTGAGGAGGCCGGGACTTCGATGGCTAGCCCTGGAAGCATCTCCGTATCACCCTGCGGGATTGGCATTGTAGTCCCTGCGATAAGATAAGGAGGGGGTCAGATTGTCGGTAAGAAAGGCGAATGAAGACGCAATGAGCTGAGATATACCAACTCCCAGCGAAACGCGAATCCTCTCCTCCTCCTTGAAAGTCTTGAGGGACGCCGCGAGGGCCTCTTCAGTGGAAATGCCTGTTGGAGAAAGAGTGTCAGTCAAAGCATCATAACAAAAACGTAGTAGCAAAAAGGTACGATTGAAGCTTACTTAATTACGCGAGGGCGGCTAGTTCCGCTTTGTAGCTTGCTGATTGCTCAGAAGCGGCAATGGCAGCCGCCAGATCAGTATCATCCGGTGCTATGAATAGACCCTCGTTGGTCCCATATTCACTCAGGCCCTCGCTATAAGGAGCATGAGGCTCCTGTCCGAGTACAACGTCTACAGAGAGGATCGACTTCCTCTTCCCCTTCTGTGAGCGAGTGCGCGTCACCGCAAGCACAAGTTTACGCTTGGTGGGCACCTTGGGACGACGAGTCCCGATATCTGAACCCACGCCATACTCGGGGGAAGCTATAGTCACCGTTTCCACGGGAGCACTGGGTATCGGTAGCTCGGGCCTGTCACGCGGGACTTCGATCACGGCAGCTTCTCTTAAGGGAGGATGGACAATGGTCCGTCGCTTCAGAGGGACGTTTCGATCACCGGCAGGGGGTGGACCCTTGCGATCGAGCAGCAGTCGCTTCTCCTCCCTGATGACGGCGCCTATTGAATGCTGATACCAGGCCACGTACACATTAAGGGCCTTCGGGACACAACTCGGTTCACTGATAGAGAAGTTGGACCCTGTGTTCACGCGCATAAAATGATGCAGCGCGTTTCGCATTCCGTCTTTGGTGGCAGCAGGTTCTAACAAGAAAGCATCAAGCGGTACTCCCTAATTATAGCTCAGCTGTTGGGCGAAACGAAGCGGATTGTATCTCATGAATAACGCCGCATCATTTTGCTTAAACACTAGAAATCTCGGTCTGATAGAATATAAATGAAGGATTTCCCGAGCTTTCAAAACAGAGGCTCCATCTTTAAAAATGTCCCGCAATGGCTGCACCGTTATTGCGGGCTCTTTGCCGATAGTCAGAATCTTGTCGGTAAAGGTCATGCCATCTCTAACCGTGCGAGGAAGAAGGAGAAAACCCCTAGCTTCCCACGGTGACAGATTTATAATAGATGCGTCGACTAATCACATAATCCGGGGGAAGCCGCACCTTTCATAGAAGGAAGGCCTTTTATGGATACCAAAAACGCCACGTGCATATAGCTCGAGCTATGACATGAAGTAATGCATCGAGAAGTTCACATGTTGCACTCCTAGTTCAGTAGTATCCGCTGCTTGGCTGAGGCCGTAATACAAATGAGCTAACCCGGCAACCCCGACAGCCACTTTCACCCCAAAAACCATTCGGTGAGCTGGGTAGAAGACAGACGGCCTCATACGGCGAGGGTGCATCGGAAGCGCAAACCAGCTCAGCCATAACCCAAGAAACCCTAAAAAGAACGTTTCTTCATCAATCCCAGGGACTGCAACCTCCGCAAAAGAAACGATTGAGGTGTTGGGAAGGAAGAAACTTTTTTGATCTACCTCCGCTGTTGGCAGGTTGTTTAAACCTAAAACGAAATGATCGTCAAGTTTGGCGAATTTAGCAGCCTCCTTCGAGAGGACTTCCGGGTGGGGAAAATGAGCGATGAAATCCTTGAAATTAACTCCACATCTCCCAGATTCGAGGAAAAGGCCCTCATAAATATTCAACACTTTGATCAAACTAGGGAATTGGTGTTGAATGGCGTTCTCCGGGGTAAGGCTTGTAATCATTGATTTAGCACCAAAAACGTTTTCATCCGTAGGAAGCAGTTCCTCATAATGCTCCCCCATAACCGGTAAGCCAGAAACTTCTGCAAATTCCTCTAAGGAGATTGATACTTCTCGGTCCAGCAAAAGGAAGGTGTGAGTAGGAATATTCCACTGCTCTAGAAAGGCCTTAACCTACCAGGCGGGAAGCGTAGAATACTGGAAGAGAGAAGCATAAATTGCGGGATACAACCTAAGCCTCAGCAACTGCGACTTCTTCGCTGACAGAATATAGCGGGCCCATTGCAGATAGCCAGCTGGATGACGAGGAATTAGGCCAATCATATATGGTTGTCCCTAAGGGCACACCTCGCCTTGACAAATACGCCGCACAGGGTATCCAAAGCCATTGGAGGCTGAACGGGTATCGAAGCCATAGCAGGCTGAAGAAGACCTCCCGAAGTCCAGTTGACTTCTTCCACGGTATAGTTTACCGGGGGTGGGTCGGCGTAATGGATCGCCATGATGGACTCTGAGGATACCGCACACAAAAAGCTCTGCCGACCCTTAATAATTTGATTGTACCATGTCCCCCAGAGATGAAGATTCTTATGTTCCGGGTCATGATCTCTGATCAATGCTAAGACCTCCCGGTCCACAGGCGCTCCAGGGAATCCTCGCTCTGAATGAACGAATGGGAAAAACGGTCGAAAGACATGTTACCTGCGCGAAAAAGAGGACAAAAGTCAATTGTCAGTGGTATAATTTAAATTCTGACACTTGGTACTTTAAAATTCGTACCGCACTGCAATGCAGTAGAGAGGGACCAAAGGGGGGCCCACAAAATCTAGATAACAATTCATCAATTAATAAAACAGCCTCATCATTTGATGAGACTGTTAATTAAATGAGGAAATCCTCAATTGATTCTCATTTAATGAGAAATCCCTCGGCATAAGGAGTAAATCTCCCCCTGAGAGCAGTGCTCTGTGACAGAATGACACCTGTCAAGTTCTAATGATGAAAGAATAAAAATTTCTCAAGAGCCTTGCTCTGGAAAAAACGATGGAATAATCCATTAGAAGAATTGAAATTAATTTTTTATATATGAATTAAAATTCTGAGGTCTTCAAGATCCATGAACAACCTCTTAAGAGTTCTTCATAAGAGATTAATAAATCTACATGATTTGAAAGGAGCAAAGCTCTGTTAATGGGTTAAGAAGCCCTGAAAAAGATCTCTTTAAATCTATGATTCCAAGAGAGCAAAGCTCTGTTAATGAAACCCTAAAAGTGTTTTCTTTAGATCAAAGATCTATAAAGAGCAAGGCTCTGTTAATGGGTAAAACCCTAGTTCATTAAAAGATTTAATCTTTACCTAAATTTTGACAGAGTTTTGACTCTTGAAATTTCTTTAAATGAAGAGCTATGCTCTGTGTGAGAATGAAAATTCTCAGAGAACAAGAAGAAAGATGAACATAAATCATCCTAAGGGCCAAAGGTCCTATTTATAGGCACCGAGTGCCGTTTCAACTTCTGAGTTGATCCAAGGGCGCAGATGCTGCCACCGCTGCATTCACATATGGTCCACGTGAGCGCAACGGTGGTGGGGGGGCATTTGTTTCCCCCAATCAGAGCAAATCTCTGTTCAAAATTCGAATTTTGAAATGAAGCAAAGTTTCAGATGCAGCGCCAAGTGCGCTGTGCCCTAAAAAGTGCATCACGTTCAAAGCACGTGGGCGCTAGCGCTGTGTACGCTACGCTCTAAGAAGCACACCATGTGTGCACTAGAGCTAGATGCGCTGCGCTCTAAGCAGCGCACCATGTGTCAAACACGGGTGCGCTAGCGCAATGTGCGCTGCCCTTTAAGCAGCGCACCACGTGCAAAGCACGGGTGCACTAGCGCTGGAACTAAAAGCTCCCCACCGTCAGATCAAAGATATAGAAATAATGATAAATCATTAATTAATCAGAATAAAATTCTGTTAAGGAAAGATTCCTTAAAATCTTTCCAAATAACAAGATTGTGCTCTGTAAATCAGAGCACCGTTGGATCAATGATCCAATGGTAATTAAAAATGATCAAATGACAGAATAAATTCTATATGGAAAGATTTATCAATCTTGTTAAAAACAAGAAGATTGATTTCTGTAAATCAGAAGCCCTTGGATCAAAGATCCAACGATGGGAAATTCCCCGAATCAATTGGAGAAAAAATCTCGTTAACTGATTGAACAAACCAGCTTGCCCTATAAAAAGGCCCTTAGACTTCAAGTCTGATATACAGAGATATACAGAAGCATAGAGGGAAACCTCCTCAAAACCTTTGAGAAATTCAAAGAAGAAGAGCCAAGCTTTCAGTGAAAGAAGATTTTTTCTTCAAGGTAAAAAGAATGGTGATGAACATAGAGATGAAATCATCTCGTAATTAACTTGAAAAGAAGGATTCACTTCTTTAAAAGATCATAGATCTAAAAAGACCAAGGTCTTTTCAAAAGAGATCAAAAGAAGCCATTATAAAATAAAAAGAAGAATATAAATCTTCTCACAGATCATAGATTTATAAAGACAAAAAGTCTTTTACAAAGAGATCAAAAGGACCTCATCATAAAATAAAAGAAGAATTTACTTCTTCCTCATAGATCATAGATCCATAAAGGCAATGTCTTTCATCAATATAAGAGATTGAAGAACTTTTGCTCTTAGAATCTTGAGACAAAGTCTCTTTTTCGATCACAAAATTGATCATATGCGCTTTGCACTCTGGAATTGCGCTTTGCGCTCTTGAACTGCGCTTCTGCGCCCTTAGACTGGCGCTCAGCGCCAAGCGCGACATGTGTCAATCACATATGCGCCACTTAACAACTAGGCTTTGCGCTCTTGAAATAGCGCACTGCGCTCATGGGCTGGCGCTCAGCGCTAGGCGCACCACGTGTCACTCACGTGTGCGCCACTGAATTAATAGCGCAATGCGCTCATAAACTGGCACAATGCGCCCATCATCTGGCGCTCAGCGCCAAACGCGACACGTGTCCCTCACGTGTTCACTACTCGGCAGAAGCGCACTGCGTTCTTTGACTGGCGCAAAGCGCTAAGCGCGCCACATGTCGCACTGATGGAACATAAATTGTTTTTTAATAAGCCTAATGATATGAGGAATGCTCAGTATTCAACAGAGACAAAAATGCTGTCAGGGCCAAGCCCAAATAAAGGCTCAACAGCCCGAAAATAAAAATGTTAAACATTTTGACCTGATTGGACTTAGCCCAAGATTGGCCATAAGTCCTCAACCCATATTAATTGAGCCCATCTGCTCACAAACATTTTAACAGATCTTAGCCCCAAATTGGACTACAGATCTTTCAACCAACTCTAACTGGTTCAAGGGTACATCTCTGAACCCCTCTGATATATGTCGTTGTAATCCTTCAACGTCTTCAGAGAGGTGACGGGTCCCGGCAACCATACATTACATAGACTATGACGTCTTTAAGCTGGACTGTGGGGTCCTTAAGCCCAAGGACTATAATGTCCTTAACCTCGGACTGTGGGGTCCTTTAAAACCCATGGACTATGATGTCCTTAACCTTGGACCGAGATTTCCTTAAACTAACATTGGACCGAGATGTCCTTAAACTAACATTGGACCGTAATGTCCTTAAAATGATCGACCGCAATGTCCCTAAACTAAACAATAGAGCCCAAATGCTCTCTTGTTGGATCTAAATGATCCCGTTGAGTTGATCTTAGTCTAAAATTAGACTGACGTATCCTCAATGAAAGTTTAAGTTGATCTTAGCCTTAAATGAGACTAACGTATCCTTAAACACAACCCAAAACCCAAATCTAAGAAGATACGGATTTGGACTAATCCACGCCTTATGGGCGACAACATAAATTTGTCTCCGTATACAATCCATGGGCAACCAAAAACAAAACAAACCCACACGACACGAAGTGACCATTTGGAGAAGGAGAAAGTGGTTACCGCGATGCGGTAGCGTAATTAACTGCAGGGGGTTGCGTCTGCAGGGAAGAGCGTCCCCACAATTAAAAAAACCCCTTAAATGAGGGGTAATCTGATGAAGTCTGCTACATCGGCCGCATCCGTTTAAACCTTCGATATATGGTGCCATAAATCAACTTGGTATCTTCGGAGTGGTGGACGGATAGCACCAATTAGTATCTGCCCCTAAATTCAGGCAAGACGTGCCTACGCGGTCTCATCTCTGTTTTTCGGCGAGGAACAGCCGACAACCGACTACTTCTCTAAGTGGGCAGAAGCAGTATCTCTAAGGGAGGTGAAGACGGAAAATATTCTCCACTTCTTCAAAACCCATGTCATCTATCAGTTCGGTACTCCGCGACGAATTATCTCGGATAATGGACCAGCTTACAGAAGCCATAAAATCAGCTGCTTCGCACAGCAGCATAAAATAGATTGGAGATACTTTTCAGTCTATAATCCCCGAGCCAACGGTCCGGCTGAAGCCTTCAACAAGACCCTGACCAAGATTATAAAAAGCCGGTGTCCGAAAACAAAAAGGACCTGCACAAAAGGCTGCATAAAGCTCTCTAGGTGTACCGAACTACGTTCAAGATGGCCACGAATACAACACCATATGTAGTGGTGTTCGGCACAGAAGCAGTACTCCCAATTGGAAATAGAACTCCCCTCTCTATGAGTAGCGGTTCGATACGAGCTGACAGATGAAGAAAATGCTCATCTTAGGCTTGAGGAGCTCGACGCTCTTGACGAAACCCGCCTGATCGCACAGCAGAACCTGGAAGCTTATAAGGCAAGGATGGCACGGTCATATGAAAGATTGACCAGGCCGAGAACATTCCGCCAAGAAGAACTCATGCTAGTCGTGAAAAGACCAATGGTCCCTAATCGTGCAAAACGGGGGATGTTCAAGCCGAACTATGAAGGCCCGTACATCATAGACAAAGTCTACCATGGTGGAGCCTACCTGCTCATAGATATGTACGGCGAAAGGCCATTCCGGCCAATAAACGGCTGATTCCTAAAAAATTACTACGCTTGAAAAGTCATGACTTAGGTCAATGATAGATGACGACGCTTGTGTCCTCTCGCTATCTTTCTAAGTCAAAACTTTGAAAGTGGTACTAAAAGATGTTCATCCCAAAACATGGGAATAATGGACCGAAACGTCCCTGAACTAATATTGGACCAAAACGTCCCTAAACTAAATACTCGCCCTAAAATGCGGTGATAATGGACCGTCAGGTCCTTAAACTAACACGTTTAGCCCTATGGTAGATCCCTATATTGACCACCGTATATAATCCACGAGCATAAACAATTCATAGCTCTCCTACGGGCCGCTTAAAAAACGGTACGTCCACAAGCGAAATGGGCACGGATGAAAATCCAAAAGGGCGTCGTGATTAGAAATGGCAGGACTACCAGCAAACTTGTGAAAACCCGAGAGGGCGCAAACTCGTTAAAAAATGCACTTGCAAAGTCCTCACGATTTTGTAAGGAGAAAACACCTGCGTGAGATCCTTACGACTCACAAAGGAGCAATACACTTAGGAATCCATACGATTCCTAAGGAGAAAATGCACTTACGAGATCCTCACGACATGTAAGGAGAATATATCCTCTATAAGACCCTCACGGGTTATAGAATTCAAAAGTCTTAAGTTACAGAGATCTGAATGTGTTCTTAAGCCACCAAACCCTACAAAACTTTTCTGCCCTACAAGTAGTCTAATATCGACTCTTGTATACAATCTACGGGCATAAATAAATATATTCCCCACCAAGTCCTGCCAATAGAGAGAAATACCCCTATATGATGAACGACACTTGTAAATCCTCTCGACCTACAGGGAGAAAATACTCTTGTAAGATCCTTACGACTTATAAGAGAAAATATCACTTAGGAATCTCCACGACTCCTAAGGAGAAAATACACTTACGAGATCCTCATGATTCATAGGGAGAAATACTTTTATAAGACCTTTACGGCCCATAAAGTCAAAAAGCCTTAGCCGATAGGATTCTAACCCTGTTTGCTAAGCCACCTTTATTCAAATCGACAAAGGCAAATGATGATTCACTCCTGGAAATATCCCAGTTGTAGCGATGCTGATGCCGAAACAGGTATCAAACTTCAAGTCCTCTTATGGAAAATGATGATTCATTTCTGGTAATATTCTAGTTATAGCGATACTGATGCCAAGATTGGTATCAGGACCCAAGTCCCCGACTCGCAATAAAAATCAGCGAGCAAAAATATATGCATATGAAATAGCCGAAATGATGGGGCGGCTCACAATAAAAATCAGCAAGCAAAAATATATACATATGAAACAGCCGAAATGATGGGGCAACGCGCAATAAAAATCATAGACCAAAAAAATATATGTATAAGAAATAGCTAAAATGATGAGGCAACTCGCAATAAAAATCAGCGAGCAAAACATATGCATATGAAATAGCCGAAATGTTTGGGCAACTCGCAATAAAAATAGCAAGTAAAAATATTTAAAAAAAAGATGAAACGATTGGGCACCGCGATAAATATCTGAAATGATTGGGAAATCACGATTTTCGTGATATAAAAGCTAAAAAAATAAAGCATCACGGAAATAAAAAAATAAAATATATAATAAAATAAAAAAAATTTGCCTTGCAAGTAGGTCTATACCGACTCTTGTGTACAATCCATGGGTATAAATGAAAAACGGGAACCATATTTTCCTACCATACTTTGTCAAAAGAAGAACCGAGTCTTGATAGCATATCTACGACCTAGAGACAATTTGAATGTCCTTCTTACTCCAGTAAAGTACAAATGCGACATCAACCAGGACCCAAGGGTCAAATAAAAGCGGAGTGACGGCAAAATCCTAACTCAAGATCTTGATGGCAACATCTACAGCCTAGAGATCATCTCGACATTCCTCCTCATTCCAACAGGGTGTGAACGCAACTATCTAATGAAATTGGAGCAATGACATATTCCTAGCTCCAGACCTCGACTGCAATATGTACAACATAAAGATCACACAGATGTTTATCCTACATCAGCAAAGAATCGGTACGACATCATCGAAGCAAAACGAAGTGACGGCAAATTCCAAGCTTCGGATCTTGACGGCAATACATACATGGCCTAAAGACCATTGGAGATCATCTTACCCCAGAAGGGTGCGGTTATGACTCGTCGGGGCTTCAAATTGAGCCTAACCTCAAGTAAAAAGTGGCACGTCAAATACTTAACGCTTGCTCTTTCGACGGTAAAATGGATACTCCAACCTAAGAAGATTACTTGAATACGTCTTGTCCTGCCTCAGAAGGGATCGGAGATATGACAGTTGTGGGGCTACTCGAGCAGCAACTTAAAGGACTGCATATCAAGAAATACATAGCCAACGCGACAGTACGATGGACTTAAACCTAGTACCACAAATCTAACGGACCCCTGTTGTAACATTTCAGGAAATAAAATATTATTTTTAGAACTTAAATAATTAAAATAATAAATTTCAGGAATATTATTAAGTACAAGGATTGGTTTTAATGAAAGGGTATAACTATATACCGATAGTTTGGAAGGTATTTATGTGATTTGGGCATTTTATGAGATATTAAACAATTATTTGTATATGGGTTATTCACTGAACTCGATTAGTGTTTCACTAAATTTCTGCATTTATCCGGTTTATGTGCATGGCATGTAACAAAGCATGTCACAAATACTTGCTACATATTTTTTTATGCACTATGGTTCTTTGACTTTTTTTAATGATTTGTTTTGAGTTTAAAACAAAACAAAAGAAAAGAAATAAAAGAGAGAGAGTGTGTGTATGTGATAGGACATGTATCATGGTTGATGTGTGTGAGAGAGAGAGAGGGGTTTCTACCATGGCTCTAGATATTTCCTCACTTCATCTTCATCATTTTCTTCATTTCTTCTCTTTTCTCTTCATCCCCCTCCATCACCGTCACTACATCCTATTAAAATACCACCCAATCAAGGCCAAAACCTTATACTCATTTCACAAATTTGGTGCACAACCTCACTACAAACCTAGTGGTGGGATCAAGCTAAGATTTTGAAGACTTTGAGCAACTCAAGAAACTTCTTGAGTTGCCAAATGAGGTAAATCCTACACTATTAGTTAAGTTATTGATTTTCTTAACATCCTATAGCAGTTTAGAGTAGTTCAAATGAAGTTTAGTGATCTTTGAAAATTTCAAGAGGAGATTTAGGGTATAGTTTGATGTGTGAAGGTGTATGGAGGTGTAATTGGTGACCACAACCCATCTAGTGTTGAAAATTCTGGACCAAGTGAATTTTGAAACCCCTAGACATGAACTTAGAAACTTTCCGTGTCGGTTTTGTGATATTTCTGGAGGTCTACAGGGAATCTGGAGCAACCCGGGACCTTTATAAACCAATAAACATATACATTAACCTAGTTAGATCAATAGGAGACCACCATGAGAAGACGAGACCAAACTTCAAAAATTGGGCCGGCGGGGACGGTTACTGTAGCACTTTTGGTCGTCCAGAATTTGGCTGTTGATTTTGGGTTTTCTCCTGTAGCTCACACTCCTCATAACTTAGCCACTGTATTTTTTGTTTTGTTCCAGATTACCTGAGCAAAATCTGGGAGCGTTTGAGTTAATAATAGCAATGGTTTTCCGATTTCTAAAACATGGATTTTGGCATTTAATTATGGATTTGGTCGTTGGACGTTTGTACGTCAACGAAGAGGGTTCTATGATTGTTTTTGCATTCGTAGGCTATAGGTTCTAACCTATGAGCACTTCATGTGTCATTTTGGTTTTTGAATCGGATTTTAATGCGATACGATATATTTTGTGATATGTAGGCACCCTCACTGGACATCGAACAACAATGAAGAGCGTGGCGTCTTTGACTTCGGCAAACGAGGATCAAGGTGAGTAGATGTATATCTACAAAGGGAAGTCGAGTGGATGGCGTATAGCACGCCCGCAATTTCATAGGGTAGGATGCGAATATGATATATATACATATGTGTTATTGTGAGACGTGAATACTTAGCAAGAAAGGCTGTAGGAGACCATGGGTTGGATTTAGCGTAATTGGAAGAGAGTGCTTTTAGTTTAGTTTCTTAGTCGCGAAACCCTAGAAAAAGGTTGACACACACACGCACACATGTGATATAATTTTGGGTGTATATGTTTATATGTGTATATATATATATGTGTGTGTGGATACGTTGGTGTGTATATATATATATATATACATATAGGTATACACGGATGATGAGCACAGTATATGATACTTGGAGATGAGTCGATATGATCGGGCATGATACCGGGAGATTGCGTTATGTGATTGAGTCGTGACATGATATACGACATGATATTATAATGGATCGTTGGGCGATGTGTATTCATACACACGGGGATATATGTTTGATGATATTGGAATGTACTAGACTTTAGAACGGTACCCCTAATTCATGATATTACGATAATGATACCATATGAATAATGAGGTATATGTGATATTTGACCCGTACCCCGATTTTGGGATGCCAAACGATGGATCTTACCGTACGAGATATATATATGATGATTGATCCGCACTCTTGACTTGAGGATGTCATACTATGTAATATACAGTATGTGAAGCTATGAGGCTAGATTGCCGACTACTAGGTATATCGACTCGGAATTTAGGTGGATTTCTTACCCATTCGACCAGTCTCTTAGTTTAGTCATGTAGTTGATTTGGTAGATGTTAGGCTAGGCTCGAGTCATATTTACTTTTCAAAACTAACGAATCGTGAGTATTTTTAAAGACAGGCTGAGGGATATTACGGATTTTTCAAAAGACGTATCTTTTCTCAAAGACCCCGCAACCCCTATTTTTCTAAAACCACCATTCATGCTATTTCAAACACCAAAAACTGTATGACTCGTATATAGAAATGTATATTCTTCAATGTTGCGGTTACTACATCATTTTCCGTATATTCATGTTGATCTCATCACCTTGCATGCTTATACATGTATTTTCTATAGTTATTATGAACCCTTGTTGTCAGGACACCAGCACCATTATCGATGATGCGTATGCTCCACATACACTTACTTGCCGGCTTACACACATCATCATCGGTAATTTCCATGTCACATACACGTTAGAAAATAATACTTCATTGGTATAATTTGCTAGGTGGTAGTTGTTACATTATTAGTATGCTTGTTTTCATATGCTAGTTTAGATATTGCACTCCATATTCAGATGTTGCATGCATTCATACTTATGATGTTCATACCCTATTGAGGTGCTTTATACCGGGATTCATTACTTGCTTGTTGATTCGTGATTTTGAGATTCAGATATTTCATGAGATTTCTGGATTTGGGGGAAAACCTTAAAAAACTTTATAAACTCATTATCTTTTTAAAATGCAAGTTGCGGTTTTCTCGTGATATGATTATTGTGTTGTCCACCATGAGTTTTCCTGATTTCTGTTGGTTTTCGAGACCCGATTCGAGGAGTTGGATGAACCGTCTCGGGTACATGGTGGGCCCAGTAAGATACTCCGGGGCAAGAAGCTCGAGTTGTAGACGATGAGCCTGGCAGGGGCAGACTACCTACCGGTGATGTCGGGTGCGGCGAATATCCGGAGGATACCGATGTAGTCGAGAGATTTGATGTGATGGGCCGATCCGGACTGACGGAGCCCGAGATTTGAGTATTATGTGTCGCTGTAGGACACGAACTTCGTGTTGTTTTGAGTGTCGGTGCTGGGCACTCGGGTTTTATCATGACTTGTGTGTCGTTGCTGGACACACGTTGGATGGTGCATTAGTACATGTCACGCATCGATGTATTACTACTCATAACATGGACACGAGTACCATGATATCACACTTATGGTATACTGTTACCCCGGTTGTAGTATTGAGTATTTTTATTGTATGACCTAGGAGATCGGCATACATTCGATTTCTACTCGGTGATGTCTTCTACTCATGAGTTGCCAACTCACCCCCGTTGTGCCACAGTTTCTTGCAGGTTTATCGTACAGGTCCCTTGGCGGATTTGCTGACACACCACTTCCTTCCGGGTGATTGCTTGGGTAGATGGGTTCACTTGCATCGTGACCACCATTGTACTTTTATTTATTTCAGTTGTATCTAGTAAGCTCCATCAACCAGACTTGTATTATTTGATAAACTTAGAAAACCAGTTGTTTATTCTTTCGACCTTAGAATCGCGCGCTTGTATTATTATGGTTCTTCTCTGGTTTTCTTGAGGTTGTTGGTTTTCTTTATGAGTTTTGATCCTCGCCCTTCGGCGTTGTATATTATATTGCTTGCATGCTTGTTTCCGCCAATTGGCGAAGAGCTAGCTCCCACTTGGGGATGTGTTTATTCATTACTTATGTATATTCCTGTTTGTACCCATTTGGGGCCAGTATTTATAAAGGAATCTCTGCCGAAATTTTTGGAAAAACTTGATGCTTTTAAAAAAATGCTTACTACGACTTTCAAAGTGATTTTATATGTTAAACTTTTAAATAAGTATTCCTTCACTCTATTTTCATTAAATGGTTTAGATTTCTGGGTTTTGGTTTACTTAGATTACGTTACGCCTCTAGACGTTTCGTAATTTAAGTGCCAGTCACGTTCTGTACCTTCGGGTCATGACAAAGTTGGTATCAGAACGCTAGATTTAACCTTGGTTCGAGTCGAGGTTTGACTATGCAGAGTTTAGGGCGTATATATATATATATATATATATATATATATATATATATATATATATTCGGAACCTAGGCTTGATTTTATGGAACTTAGACTTGGTCGAGGGGGTATTAGACTCGAACTTTCGTTGCGTTGGTTGACCATGGTTGATGGAGTATGTGACTTAAGTAGAGTGACGTACCGTGTATATGTTCCGCGGCATACTTACGATACGCTACTCCGCTTAAGAAACCTTAGGATGTACATTTCTTTGCACCGTATTCTATTCGTTCCTATGATCCATCCTCATCGATGTCGGATTGTGGTCTCTGTTACCACGGTTACACGAGCAGAGAGAGTTGCGGCTAGAGTTGCGGTCAGCACGAGCTTGTCATGGACGAGGACCGACAAGGATGTTTTCCGGTGACATGAGCGTTTCGATATATCGTTTTACTATGTTTTCTTGTTGACGCGGGCGTTTGATATCTACACCTAATGACCGGGTGTTCATATCAGATTTTTGCATTTTTATACCGCCCATTCTTAATCACATTGCATATAAGTAGGTACTTTTAATCTGTGTTTGCTGAATAATTGCAGGTTACAGGTTCTCAGCTCCTTATAGTGAAATTCATGAAAAGTCGCAACAAATGCGGGACTACGACCAACAACAGATGAGTACTGATCTCCACTAACCATCCGTATGATGCCGCCTACCAGTTCAAGGGACAAAATAGCAAATCATTGGCCACTTCAATGCACAAAGTACAAGGGCAGCACAAGATCCAAGACTTTAATGCGGAGTTTAAGGCAAAAGTCCACATCATTTTGCACTGCTAAATATCTGGAAGAGAACTGAAGTGATTATTAGAAACCAAGAATACAAAACAGAAGATAAAAGCAACATGGAGAAGCCCTGAAAAGATGATTCCCCAAGTCTACCAAATGGCCGCGGAACTGCGGCCAAATAGGCATTTCTGCCGTGGTTTCGCGGCCGCTTCTGAGCAGTGTCGGTGGCAGTTAGTTCCGCGTTGACTGGGCTCTTTTGGGGTAGTTTTGTAATTTCGTGTTTAGCTCAGAATGTAACCTAGGGTTTCACCTTCCTATCTATAAATAGAAGAGCTCAAAGCCAAATAATGGATGCCTTTCTTTATTTTAGGTTTTAGAATTTAATTCTGTTCTTTCTTTATAAAAAATTGTAGCGAGGTTATGAGCGTTGATTAATAAAAATAAAAATAAAAAGAGGGTTCTTTTATTCTGCATGTCTCTTTAGTATTTGCAATTCTTCATTTGTTAATTAGCTGTATTATTTTATTGTAGTTTTTCTTTTGTTTTCTTTCTTCTATTTTCTTTATCATTCACAACGATGATACTTGAGTAAGTTCCTTGCAAAGGCGAGGTCTCAAATAGCTAGTTGTAATCTTTCTAAACCTCAATTCTTTCTACCTATCTTTTTTATTTGTTTTTTTTTTATCTTTTTAATGGGTGAGTAATTTCTCACTTGTTAGGACAGGAAAAGGAAAGTTTGAGAGATGGAATTCTCTCTCACTCTTTTCTTTGCCCATCACCTTAATTCAGACTCCCTTTAATTGACCCACAATCCCCTCACTACGGCACCCTATTCTACATGATAGTGGTGATTCCACAGTTAGACCAGTTATGGTTGAATTAATCTGAGGTTAGGGCTAAGAGCCAAGAACGGACGGACAAGGACCAAAAGGAAGAAACTAAGTATGGAAAGCCTAGTTTATACTTGCAAGTTCCTTCCAAGTCGTGCTAATCCCCGTTGTTGCCGATTATCATAACACCGATATTAAGAAGGGCATTGAAAGAAGTGAGAAATTCCTAACTCGAACTAAGATAATCCTAACCCTAGCAAGTTCTTTATTCATTTTTTACCTCATTAGTAGACCTTAAAACAAAACTCAAAATATTTGGATTGAACTCGTTAAAACATAAAGAAAAAGATTCCATCTCCCTGTGGATCGACCCGTACTCAACCGGCTAGCTACCAAGCGAAACCGTCTTGATTTCGGTAATTAAAAATTTAAAAAAATACGCAGAAAAACAAACAATCAAATGGCGCCGTTGCCGGGGAGACGGTAGTTTATTTTCTTTGTGTAATTTCGGGTTAATTAAAAAATTAAAAAAATTAAAAAATTGAATAATATAAAAAAACAAAAAAAATCATCTTGTTATCTTTGATTAGTTTTTGTGCAATTGTGCAGGTACCCAAGAAGGTCTAGTTCAGTTCTGTAGAAAACTTAGTGAACAAATCAAGATTCAGGGGCTCTAAACAGGAAGAGGAGAACGAACTCAGCACAGGGAACAAATTTGAAGACGTCAACCTTCAGAACAGCCGCGGAACCGCGGCACAAGAGAACGTTTGACCGTGGAACCGCGGTCAACTGCTGACGTCAGCACCCAATTTTCTCTGTAATTGTTTCATTTCTCTTCTCACCTCCTTTGAACTCCACTGACAAATTTTTTCTACAGCATTCTTTGCGCAAATTCTCTTCCCCTCTCCAATAAACTGATTTTTGTGCAGGATTCTTTGCGCCACAGCCAAAATAAAAATTTTTTGCAAGTGTTTTAGATTTTTGGTTGTTGTTGTTTTGCATAATTAATACGGAATTTAAGGGGCTATAACACCAATTCAGATTAGGTGGGGATTTCATCACCCTTCCTAAGACCCCAAAAATCACTAAAAGCATATGCATCACCCTTGAGCTTAATTAAAAATATCTAGACTCAGCTAACTAAGGACTGCCGTGCTCAATAGGACAGAGAAAGGTTGTGGGCATTCAATCGTTTATCTAAACTTGACTTTGTGGTGCCTAGACTAGACAAGTGAGAAAGGTAATTTTAAAAGGCCCGTCTCACGATGATTCGTGAGCGGAACCCTCCTTTCTTCATTTGTGCTTACCTGGCCACAATTTGCAGTGAAGAGACGATTTGAGGGTTATTTCACAACTTGTCACTTTGGAACAGTTAGGAGCAGTCTAGTGGACTTAGAAGACCATAGATCTAGGTTTGATTGTGCATATTTTAACTGTGATTGTTTGAAGTAAGTCCGTAAGTCCGTACACATTTTTGCAAAACACTTTCTTAAATAAAAAAACACAAAACAAAAACTTTTATAAAAACTCGCCCTTTGTCGCTAGAATCCCATTTCACCAACCTTTCATCGGCATTTCTTCATTGACGTTATCTTACCCTCACATTTTACGTTTTGACTATACTAAACTCGTTTAGTGTATGTCCGGTTGGACTCAGGACAATAGTGCCCGCCTAGTCCGTGTTTCGTTAGTCGCTACCGACTACGCGATCGACTCCGACGTCGAAGCCCCCTCCACACCTCTTTCACCTTTACTTTTGCCGGCCAACTCCGACGTTGACCGGAATTCTGTTCATACATCTTCATCTTCACTTTCATCACCACCAAATTCTTCTGAGATGTCAGGATTTCCTCCTAACATCCCTTTACCTCCCTCGGGACTGATTCCACCTCATATGGGTGCGAATAACCCGCAACCACCTCCTGTTGAAGCGCCTCAGCGAATCGCGCTCCAGGATCGTTTCTATCCCACCCGCTCCGCACTTCCTACCTGTCTTTCACTTCCGCCGGCCAATGGGGATAATTTCGAAATTAAGCCCCACTTCTTCAACATGTTGCCTAAATTTCACGGGCTGGAATCCGAAGATGCCTACATCTTCATTAACAAGTTCCAGAACGTCTGTGCAATGATGAAGATAACCCAACTGTCCGACGATGCTATACAGCTACGAGTCATTCCTTTCACTCTTTGTGACCTAGCTGAGAAATGGCTGTACAGTACTGCATCGCATTCCATAAACAGTTGTGATGAGTTCGTAAAAGCGTTTCTTAAAAAATTCTACCCAAATCACAAAACCGCAAGAATACGAAACGAAATTAACCAATTTTCATAACTTCCTTCCGAACCTTTTTGGAAGTGCTTTGACCGTTACAAAGACCTTCTTGTTCAGTGCCCTCATCACGGTATTGAGAGATGGCAACTTTGCCAGACCTTACATGAAGGACTGAACCCAGCAACTAAGCAATTGCTGGAGACCATTTGTCAAGGTCACTTCCTATCCAAAACTGACGAGGAAGCTTGGCAATTTTTCGACGATCTCGTGGAGCAAACGCTTCAGTGGGAATCACCAAACCGAACACTTCATCTACTACTTCTTCCGGTCTGTCTAAGGGAGGTGTTCATCAACTTGATATATCAATTTCAATGAAGGCCGAAATGGCAGCAATCACGCGAAAACTAGAAGCAATTGAGAGCAAATTTTCATCGCCTTCTCCTGCCCCTGCTCTTCCCTCTCGTACCATCTGCGCTTGTTGTTCAGAACCATCACATTTGACCGAAGAGTGTCCTTACAACCCACCTACTCAAGGACAGGATCAGGTCAATGCTGCATTTTAGCAAAGACAAAGAAATGATCCATACTCTTCCACTTACAATCCTGGTTGGAGGAACCACCCTAATTTCGCCTGGAATCAGAATCCGCAATAATTCCAAGGCTACAACAATTTCCAGAGGCCTCCTCCTCCTCAACAACAAGCTCAAAATCAATATCAGTAGCCTTTCCAACCCCAACCTTTTCAAAATCCGACGAACAATTTTGCACCCAAAAATTCTTTTCTTCAAAACAATTTTGTTCCGTCAAACAATGTTAAGGTTTCCTCTCTAGAACGAAGTCTGGAGGCATTTGTAAAGCAATCGACTCAATCCAATGCCAACATCCAGTCTTCTATTCAGTCTTTGGTGCAACATACTGCTGTGCAAGGGGAAAGCATCAAAACCATTGAAGCCCAGATTGCACAACTAAATGCGGCTTTGAGCGAGCGAGAGAAAAGGAAGCTTCCATCTCAACCACTCCCAAATCCTGGTCACCCACATAATGCACATGTTGCTCTTAAACAACAAAACTATAATGTGAGTGCCGTGACTACGTTGAGATCTGGAAGGATGTTGCACAACAACGTTGGCACAGATGATGACACCCCGGCTGCCACTTCTTCTTCTTCTTCTAAGCCTATTCTCCATTCTTCAAAAGGCTCTACTTCTTCTGCTACTCCGAACGGACCCACATCTCACTCCATGAAAACACCAGTTCTGGGATCCGTTCCAGCTCCACAATCTCCTCCATAAGCATTGGACTCAACCAATTTTCAAAATGTTCCATTTCCGAACCGGTTGAGATCCAATAAGCAAAATCCATAAATGGAGAAGATTGTGGAGTTGTTTAAACAGGTTAACATTAACATTCCCCTCTTGGATGCAATCCAACAAGTCCCTTCCTACGCAAAAATCTTGAAGGACTTGTGCACTAAGAAGAGGAAATCTCAGGTACCCAAGAAGGTTTTCATAGCTAGTGCCGTGAGTGATGCTCTTACCCAATCTTTACCTAAAAACGAAAGGACCCTGGCTGTCCTACGATTTCAATAACTATTGGGGATAAGAACATCAACCACGCACTTTTGGATCTTGGTGCCAGTGTTAACCTTCTTCTGTATTCGGTGTATGATCAATTAGGTATAGGAGAGCTGAAGCCCATACACTGTACTCTCTAAATGGCCGACCGATCTATCACCCATCCTAGGGGTGAGCCAGAGGATGTGTTAATAAAGGTAGGGGACTTCATATTCCCTGTTGATTTCATTGTTTTAGACACACAACCTGTAGCTAATCCCCGGAATCAAATTCCGGTGATACTCGGTCGTCCATTCCTTACGATCTCAAATGCTGTGATCAATTGTCGAAATGGTTCGATGAACCTATCTTTTGGAAACATGACAATTGAACTCAACATTTTTAGGTTGGGGAATCAGCCCTCCGAACCTAATGCTCATATACTAGACGTTTGTTCGATTCAAGAGATTATCCCTGAGGACTGTGAGTTCGAGAAATTTCTGTTTGATCACAGCAATCTTGACACCACTAGTGCGTTCCTCCTTGAATCTGATACTACTCCCGACAGTGACTATGAGTGTTTCACCTTCTCAAACGATCTTGACTTGTCGCCACCCGAGCTTGAATCCTTTGAATTTTCGAATGCATTAGCTGAACCATCCGACTCGGTTGTGTACACTCGTTTTGAACCTTTGTTAGAATCATTCGAGTTCGAGACATTTTCGCCGATTTTGCCTTCAACCGTTTCACCTCCAAAGCTCGAACTTAAGCTGTTGCCGTCTCACCTCAAGTACACTTACTTAGGTGAGAACGAGACTCTCCCTATCATCATCTCGGCTTCTCTAGCTCAAGAGCAAGAGAAAGCCCTTCTGACGGTCTTGCAGAGCAATCGGTAAGTTTTTGGCTGGACTATGGCAGACATCAAGGGGATTAGTCCCTTAATCGTTGAACATCACATTCATATGATGGATGATGCCAAACCAGCCAGGAATCCACAAAGGTGACTCAATCAAGTCATGAAGGAGGTTGTGAAAAAAGAGATCGTCAAATGTCTTGATAGTGGTATCATTTACCCTATCTCCGATAGCCAGTGGGTCAGTCCGATACATGTTGTCCCCAAAATGTCAGGAATAACGGTCATCACCAATCAGGCAAACGAGTTGATCCCTACTCGCACCTAAACTGGGTGGCGAGTGTGCATAGATTACAGAAAACTCAACGCCGCAATGCGGAAAGACCACTTTCCGCTACCTTTTATTGACCAAATGCTTGAACGATTGGCTGGACACGAGTACTACTGCTTTTTGGATGGCTACTCCGGCTATAACCAGATTCCAATCGCCGAAAAGGACCAAGACAAAACAACGTTCACCTGTCCTTTCAGCACGTTTGCATATCGCGGCATGCCCTTCGGGTTATGCAATGCACCCGCTACCTTCCAGCGGTGTAGGATGGAAATTTTCTCAGACATGGTGGAAAAATTCTTGGAGATATTCATGAATGATTTCTCCATTTTCGGCGATTCCTTTGACGAGTGTTTACAGCATCTCGACGCTGTCCTTACCCGGTGTAAGGATAAAAATCTCACTTTGAACCGAGAGAAGTGCCACTTCATGGTACGCGAAGGTATTGTCTTAGGACATATCATCTCGCAAAATGGTATTGAGGTAGATAAAGCTAAGATTGAGGTCATTTACAATCTTCCTCCTCCCAGATCTCGTCCCAGATGCGTCCGAGACATCCGAGCTTTTCTTGGCCACGCCGGTTTCTATAGACGGTTTATCAAGGATTTTAGCAAAATTGCTAGACCCTTGACTCTTCTGTTGGCCAAGGACACCACATTCGATTTCAACTCGAGCTGTGTGACTGCATTTGAATCACTTAAAAGATCACTCACTTCTGCTCCCGTACTTTCTTTTCCTGACTGGTCGTATCCCTTTGAGATTATATGCGATACGTCTGACTTTGCTATTGGTGTGGTCCTAGGACAACACATTGATAAAAGGCCGAACGTAATCTATTATGCTAGCCGAACCCTGAACGATGGCCAGCTAAATTACACAAGAACCGAGAAGGAATTCTTGGCTGTTGTGTTTGCATTAGAAAAATTCAGCCCTTACTTAATCAGCTCTCCAGTCATTGTCTACACAGACCATTCTGCTCTACGCCATCTTTTTGCAAATAAGGACGCAAAATCTCGGCTGATACGTTGGATCCTCTTACTTCAAGAGTTTGACCTTGTCATCAAAGACAAAAGAGGATGTGAAAACGTAGTGGCCGACCATCTTTCACGACTTCCTTCTTCGTCGACGCTTTCACTTCCAATAAACAACGTTTTTCTGGATGAACAGCTCTTGATAGTATCATGTGAACCCTGGTCCGCAGATATTGTGAACTATTTATCAACAGGATTACTACCGAATGAATGGTCATGTCAGGACATACTTCGATTCTTATCCCAAGTAAAGCACTTTTACTGGGACAAACCCTATCTGTTTAAATACTGTCCCGAACAGATTATTCGTCGGTGTGTGCCTAATAATGAATTCAAGTGTGTGCTGTCATTTTGCCACGATCAAGCGTGTCGCGAGCATTTTGGCCCAAGAAAGACAGCAGAGAAGATATTGCAGTGTGGCTTCTACTGGCCATAACTCTTCAAAGATGCTTATGATTACTGCAAGACTTGCTCCCGGTGCTAACACTTGGGCCGGCTATCCAGGAGAAACGAGATGCCGCTCCAACCAATCTTGGTTGTAGAGATTTTCGATGTCTGGGGGATTGATTTCATGGGGCCGTTTCCCAGCTCTTTTGTGAACCGGTATATTCTGCTAGCTATTGATTATGTCTCTAAATGGGTCAAGGCCGTGCCCAGCCGGACTAACGACAACAAGTTTGTCGTTAGATTCTTTAAGGAAAACATCTTTTCCAGGTTTGGACACCCCCGCGCAATCATTAGTGACAATGGAACACATTTCTGTAATAGGACTTTCGAGGCCTTAATGCGGAAATACTCCATTAATCATAAGCTATCCACGCCCTACCTGTAAGTGCACGGCGGCGCCCCGGCCGTCAATCCGAGGCCAAAATGCGGAAACGATAATTTACTTTAACTTTTGAACCGACACGACCGCGCACAAAAATCCTGGATCGGGCCATTAATCTAATCCTAGCTAACTAGAGAAGGGGTAAAGAGATATACCGAGCGATCCGTGTCCTTCGGTCTTCTCGTCGACTTCCCGATCTCCCCGCGGAATCTCCGGTCTTCACCTCCTCGTCGGAACGGGCACCATATCACCGGGTTCTTTTATGGGCTCCTACCTCTGGACCGAGGCAACTCGGGCACGAAGTTGGCAAGCCGACGTGCCCATGGATGCTGTAGGTTAACTGTAGAACTCTATGTCTCTTTGGGGTTGTGGAAGTTGCCATAATGGTGGAGGAATGAGATGTGAACTTTTTCTAGCTGAACTTGGGGATTTTTCTAGCATGTAGAGAACAAAATCCCACTACTAAAATTTGGACAGCCCCTCCTTCTTGTGGCCGGCCATGCTAAGAAAAAAAGGGAGTATGAATGAGGGAGCCCCACACAATAATACAAGGGAGAGAAAGAGAAAAGGCTATCATGCATGAGAGAGAAAAAGGATGATGATGAAATATAATGATCCCTAACCAAAACCAATACTCCATCCACCATCATCACACCCAAAGTCAAGCAATCATGAAGTGAAGAGGTCAAATGATGGTGCAACCATCATGAAGCAACAACTTGCAAATAACACCCTCCACAATGCTAATTTGCACAACTGCAAATAAGCCCTCCTCCACCAAAATTCAACCAAAGAAAGAAACAGAGGAAAATGGCCGAAACGGAAAGCAAACTGGCAACTTCAGAAAACTGGTCCCGTAATAAATTACAGAAAAACCCCGCTACTGTATATACATACATGCATTTGTATTCTGAACGAATACAAATGCAATGAGACAAAATCTATACTGCACTATACTAGGATCCGGCTTAAACCAAAGCCCACTAGTATTATCCGTCCGATCATGATCCGTGCAATACCGTACGTATCTGATCGAACCCTGCCATATCTCCATACGGCCTCTACAGCGTTTCGCCCGAAACTTGAGAAAACGGTCTGTGGGGGACTCTAAAGACTCGTCAATACTTTGGTTGTGGATTTAACCACTAGCACGTCAGAGGTATTAGCCTATACGTAACAGTTTACCAGGTATTGAACAAAAGGGACGTCGATGAGCGAACTCATCCTGACACCCTACTGAGCCTGTCAGTGACAATATCCGTACAGTCCGGTCCGTTCGTCTATGAGCATCGCATGGCGAGCCTAGGGGGTTGGTAAAAGTCAGACCCCCAAAAGCGGTACAAGTCGTATCGGAGTGTAGCCCAGAACACCCTGAGATACTACTGGAATACCTACCAGTAAATCTCCTGCCTTGGCCAAGGACTTCGTGTAATGTCTCTCCTAGACACAGCGCGACTTCACCCCCAATACCGGGAGAGATGAACCCCTGCAGATCTGCTCACTGCCTCCATGTGGCTCGGGACTGTACCTAACTAAAACCTGCTTGCACGTCTCCTTTGAGCGTGGTAGGGTAGTAATCAAAGTACAGTGGGAACTCACACGAGATAAATGACTATCTCAGGTCGATGAACTAACCTGTACACATGTCACCAGGGAACTGCTATCTGACGTTAGGTATAAGACCAACTAGCATGTTCCCGGCGAGTCCTGTCCGGTGTACTCATAACCCAATGAGCACCTGTATACATTTTAGGTGAACCAACTGACACCAGTGGCTTGTGAGACCGGCCACCGCCCCTCGTCGGGGTCTCGACTGTATACACTAGTCTACTCTGGAGTATCGATGCCCTGTCTCGAAACTCCCACGACTAGGGACCTTTTAAGGATGCGCTTATAGACTACCAGCTCCCACGTATATGATCGCCCTCATACTGCTGGCAGTCAAGCAAGAATCCTAGGGGCTCTATCAACGCGCAATAGTGACCTGTAAGGTCACCTGAAGCAGTACACGATGATAAAGGTAAACCAGATAGCATACTATCATCTTGAGTAAGATTGTTCTACCGGTATAGGTCCTCCCTCAATCATTGCAATCACGTGCCTGTGATCCAATAATTGACTCTGAGGGCACTATCTCCAACAATCTCCCACTTGCACTCAAGGCTAATTATTGCGACGTCGCATACTCACAGCCCGTGTGATACCGAACACCCAACTCCTCTACTAGTCAGTCTCACAAAACCCGTTTGCGAAACTGTTGCGTTCGAGGAATAGCCTCAGTGAGTGGATCCGCCTTGATGTTTCTTTCTATGTCTCTCTATATCTCAAGTTCATGGAGAAAGCCATCTCCCGAAATGAGCAATACCTGTCTTAGAATGTGTCTGGATGTCTGATGGGACCTAGCTCATAAATGAACTCCAAATCCAAACTTCTTAGACTGTATCGTCAACTGAACTTAATCAGTATCCTGCGCCATCCTTCCCTCAGTATCCACCTGGACCATCTGTCCAAAATACCGCCCCTCGTCAGAAGGAAAACTATAACTCTGACAACCTCTCTGTCATCCATGTCACCTTGGAAGCCTGGAGTGATAGCTGTCTCCCGAATGAGGCTGTCGTTATCATATCCTTAGAACATCCACTTATGTTCTAAAATTGCTTCCGATTGTTTCTCCAGGATTGGATTAATATCAACTTATTGCATTTACTGCAAAAACAACATCTGGTGTGGTACTTGACATCTCATGATTGACTCAATTGCCTAAGCAAGTGATCTGCCAATCAAGCACATCCCTCTCCCCTTTAGTCTGTAAGACACCTTTAGAGAGGGTGACTCTATCACCTGCAGGTATACTACCGTACCAGGAGTCGTCCATTCTAAAACACCTTCAGTATGCTGTCTAAGTACCCTGATTGGGAAACTACCCAAATTCAGATCTAAAACCATAGATCCAGTAACCAGAATGTCTTGATATTATATCCAAGTCCCATGTGGAGAAACCACTGTGTGACAACCAAAGTATAACCGATCGTAGTATAGGAACATCACTTCCTACTCTGTGTATGTCATCCAAATACCAGGACATCACACCCTACTACCTTCTTAACAGATCCATCCCCTATTCTGATGAAGTCAAACCTATGACTGTCACATCAGAAATAGATGATCTATCTCTGCCACATCTACTTTAGTCTATAAATAGACCTAAGCCACTTGTCCACCAATGCTTCCGCTGCTCCCACTGACTACGACAACCCTCTGGCAGAGTCATATACACGTACACTTCTAAAGCTAGTTTAGAACAACCCTATACTCATCCTCCTGCCGGGTCTCGCAGCCTGGAACAACAGCAATGGCAAGTCTGGGTAAACAAGAACCTCCTTGTCACCGTCCTTGAGGCTACCGGAGTACCTCTCGGGTGCCTGAGGTTACCCACCAAATCTGCGGAGTGGCCAATGGAATGTCAAACCAGATTGAATCTTTAGGTTCTTATCAAATCTTCAGTAATCGTTTGCGGTTCTGGAATCACTTCCAGTTCTACCATACTCCCACTACTGTTTTCTGAAAAAGTCCATTTCTTTTAAAACTGTGGCAAGTCAAGAACAATATCACTATTGATTTTCCAGATGGTAGAAAGTCAACCCTCGTCATAGCCTGGGTCAACCCACAAACAGCCATTATAGAAACGTGCCTTGAGTTATCCAGAGTCTGGTTTTAAGCATAAGCCGGACAACTCCCCGTACCTTAACATCGTTAAGATATGAACTGTTCTATATCCAATATAGAACCAGAGGCACTAATTTAATTGAACCAGATTCAAATCATGCAGCTGTCTCCAGTGCATGTCAACTAAATGGAAAGAGGCCGATCAGCGTTACTCAACTTAGGAATGCTTCCAATTATGAGTAACCTGAAAGAGAGGAAAGTTCTCTTAATCATTACTATCAACTGAATACCCTACACAAGTATCTACATCTTCAATCACCTTGAAGAATCCCGATACTTGCAACACCTGGTTCTCTACTTTATTCATATACCTATAACTTCTCGAAACTCAGACCTTATGTTTCTACGAAACACTTATCTAAGAACTAGTGAAGTCATAAGTAAACCGAATATAGTACGAGGACCAACCCCTCTGTCCTAATGGACACTGGACAACATACAATACTCTGTATAAGTCCCTTGAGTCTAACAACTCATTCGCTGTGTGTCGTAGGTTGAAAACTGTACTTATGGTTAAGAAGAATTACACCGCTGTTTAATGCTCCTTACCTAACCATCCACTGATATAGGTAAATGTCATAGACATAATTTCAAAAAGATATATCTCACTCTATAAAAATAGACGTACAGATATATCAATTTGAAATTGGTGCATAACAGCGGATATTCAAAACCAAATATTTGCCGTCCGGCAAACAACCCAGGCGATTTCCTCAAATATCTCCAATTACAAGGAATTCCGATATAATGAGGATGATCACCTAATTCCCAATAACTTACTCCCACTCATCATCTGTAAAACCATACAGATGTGAGAATCATACCTGGTAAATACATACCCTGGAGCAAGTGTCTAATTGGGAAATCAGTTTTCTTTTAACAGTACACAGTGAAACTGAAACATTGAAATGTTTCAATGCGGTATCCTGGTATTCCTAGTAATGCCTCTTCCATTATCCAGATTCACAACTATAACCGTATAATTCTTTGCCATCTCTTCAAATCCCTTTATATGTCTTTAGTCATTATCTTCTGTACACCCCTTTAGGCCAAATGGTTTTTTTCCTTCCCTACCGTTCGACACCAGCCTATGGTTTGGAAGAAGACTATCCAATAAGCATAATGGGTGTACTGTTCTAATCCTAGGATCACTCGCAATGCGAGAGAAGATAAGGATAAAAGACAACCGAATAAACCTTATTCCTATTTCTCCTGAACCAGAATCCATCCCCGAACTGGAACAAGTTCCTTTCGAGTTCGTATATAACCATACGATGGAGTATCCAATAAACTGTGGATCTTCGTAGTGATATGGAGTGTCCTGGAGAAATTCAAAGGTGATTTAGGATTGGCGAAGAAATACTTGGTTTGGTCGTGAATAGCAGTCGCAGTTTACTTTGCCCTCCTTCTAATCCCTTGATATGTCTTTACTTAATACCTTCTGTACACCATCGTTATGCTAATTGGTTTTCTTCATTTTCCACCGTTCAGCACCAGCCTAAGGTTTGTAAGAAGACTATCCAATTTGCGTAATAGGTGTACTATCTCCTAAACCAAGGAGTACTCGCAACCTGAGAGAAGGTAAAAGGAAAAGACAACTGAATAGTCCTATTCGTTTTCTCCAGAACCAGAAACCATCCTAGAATAAATTCTTTCGAGTTCGTATATAACCATACGATGGTTTTATCCAATGGAAGTGGACGTTCATAGTAATACGGGGTGTCCTGGAGAAAAAGGTAAAAGTAGGAGTGGCAATGAGGTTTGCAACTATGACAATCCAAAAGCCAGTGTTTAAGAAGGTTCGGTCAACTTGGTCACTGAGTCATAGTCTTAGGGTCGGGTCATGGTCGCTGCCAAAGAGAGAGAGAAAAGAAACACTCCGCGTGCACTCTAACCTAGATCAGAATGGTTATCACTTTATCTAATCAGGAAACCTCCCACTATAACGTCAAATTCTCCTCCAAACCTGAAAGAAGAATTAGTCGGGATCACCGGAGGAGTAAACCAACTCATCAGTGGGAATCGGGATCCAACTATCATCGCATGATAACGTGACGGAATCCGCTCACGTTATCACACTCCAGAAGGTATGCGCATATCTGGCAAGTTTCAGTTTCTTTAGAAACTCCCGATGTGATTTTTACCCCATGCTCTTATGACCTTGACGAAGTCCAACAAATCATAAGTCACATGTCAAGTTCTACCCGTCATTCTCCAGGTTGATTTGAACCCACCCATACCTACCCTTGACTTTGGCCAACAAGGCAGTACGACTGTCCCAAACCAACACATATATCTATGCTGCAGAAAGGGAACAAGCAGCTACCATACACTATGTCTTGACGAAGGCCAACAAACATAACATGAATACTACATGCTACCCGTCTGAAACGACGGAGGGCTACGAATGGTTTCTGGCGAAAAACCTTTAACGTAATGAACTTGATATCGTTGAAGGAACCGGATAGCTTTTATAAAAATATAGTAGCGAAAACCTTTGCTAAAGAGGTCACTCCCGGTGAAGGGATCTCGGCTCTTTCCCCGTAGATTGAGGTGCAGAATATTCCAACTGAATACCATGATGCAAAGCAAAAGTAAACGGCTATAGTGAAGTTATTGCCCTGACGCAAACTTCTATCCAAGGGGTCACTCCCGGTGAAGGGATCTCGGCCCTTGCCTCGTCGACTGAGGTGCTGGATATTCATAACCAAATACCACTGTGCAAAACAAAAGAGAACGCCCTTGCATTAACAGCTTTTTGAAAATTGTTCCAACAACATCAGATTAGGTTTGTTTAACTTGCATTGATCCGAATCAACGCAGTCCTATCAATTGATCACACCAATAAAGAACGAAAATAATGATGTACGTGTATGCCATCCGCATTCGCCACTGGGTCCCGTCACTACCCGTTAGGTTACTTAACTAACGACAGAGCGGGGACTGGACTAGCGCGGATGCAAAACATATACAACATCTACTTGTATATATATCAATATATAATATTCGCTCAAGGCGTGATAAAATGCAACATCACAGAAATGTAATAAGCATCACAGAACAATACAGATATCTGGGATCCCCGGGTTTCATAGAGCCGCTACTGAAACCCGACGTTCCCCTGGTCGTGTGGATAGCCTGTGCAATGAAATCCTAGACCCTTACGGGCGCGGAAAGTTACCCGCCAAAACCTGAAGTGAGGCATCCCCCTTCAGCAACGTGAATGGACCACCCAGCACTTCACGGAATCCGGTAACTTGGGCACCCCTCCTGGGTCAACCTGTACCCCCTACGAGTGCGGCGAATAGCCCGCCAATTCTAGAGTGAAGCGCCCTCCGTCTCAATGCCATGAGATGCGGGCCCGTTGCCCTCTAGAACCCGGCTATCCGTGCACCCCACCTTGTGGTAATCCTAGTACAGAAAGTAAAATATACATACAACGGGTGCATCGACCTCACCCCGGTCGTGCCCCAAAAGAATAATATACAAACAGGCAGTGACGGCAGTCCACATGTCGGACGCTCGCCCCGCAATATCAAATGTACATAAACAACCAAACTGTACTAACATTGCATCCAGGCTATCCTCACGACCAATCCGCAACATCACAGCACAACACAGAACATCAACGTGAATGTCACGTTCGCAAATCCGTCTAAAAAGGCTATAGCAGTTAGACAGGATTTACCGATCAAATGACATTCACAGTCGCAGATATAATGTAAATACTGTGAACTAACATGTTTAAAAATTTTGATCGATCAAATTTACCGAAGTAGGCCCCAAGCACTACTGTAGCACTCAAAGAAAAACTGGGCCCAAACAGAACATTCCAAAACCCCAATTTACCTGTACAAAGATCACTGTGCAAAAATGGTGCAGTGAAGGCACTGTGATGCGGCGGAACCGCGGCCATAACGTGGGTTTGGCCGCGGTTCCGCGGTCAATCTACAGTGTCACACTACCATTTTTTCACAGATGTCTTAGAATTTCCCGCATGTCTTTCTGCAATGTACTGAAAAAATTTTAGAGCCAAAAATAATTCGACAGAAAACTGATGCTTTGAAATCGCGGTTTTGGGATTTTTGTCCGATCGAAAATGTAAACACGTTAGACCAAGCTAGACTAGGTTAATAGCCTGGCTCTGATACCAGTGTAAGTGCACGGCGGCGCCCCGGCCGTCAATCCGAGGCCAAAATGCGGAAACGATAATTTACTTTAACTTTTGAACCGGTACCACCGCGCACAAAAATCCCGGATCGGGCCATTAATCTAATCCTAGCTAACTAGAGAAGGGGTAAAGAGATATACCGAGCGATCCGTGTCCTTCGGTCTTCTCGTCGACTTCCCGATCTCCTCGCGGAATCTCCGGTCTTCACCTCCTCGTCGGAACGGGCACCACATCGCCGGGTTCTTTTACGGGCTCCCACCTCTGGACCGAGGCAACTCGGGCACGAAGTTGGCGAGCCGACGTGTCCAAGGATGCTGTAGGTTAACTGTAGAACTCTATGTCTCTTTGGGGTTGTGGAAGTTTCCATAATGGTGGAGGAATGATATGTGAACTTTTTCTAGATGAACTTGGGGATTTTTCTAGCATGTAGAGAAAAAAATCCTACTACTAAAATTTGGACAGCCCCCCCTTCTTGTGGCCGGCCATGCTAATAAAAAAGGGAGTATGAATGAGAGAGCCCCACACAATAATACAAGGGAGAGAAAGAGAAAAGGCTACCATGCATGAGAGAGAAAAAGGATGATGATGAAATATAATGATCACTAACCAAAACCAATACTCCATCAACCATCATCACACCCAAAGTCAAGCAATCATGAAGTGAAGAGGTCAAATGATTGTGCAACCATCATGAAGCAACAACTTGCAAATAACACCCTCCACAATGCTAATTTGCACAACTGCAAATAAGCCCTCCTCCACCAAAATTCAGCCAAAGAAAGAAACAGAGGAAAATGGCCGAAACGGAAAGCAAACTGGCAACTTCAGAAAACTGGTCCCGTAATAAATTACAGGAAAACCCCGCTACTGTATATACATACCCCCATTTGTATTCCGACCGAATACAAATGCAATGAGACAAAATCTACACTGTACTATACTAGGATCCGGCTTAAACCAAAGCCCGCTAGTATTATCCGTCCGATCATGATCCGTGCAATACCGCACGTATCTGATCGAACCCTGCCATATCTCCATACGGCCTCTACAGCGTTTCGCCCGAAAGCTGAGAAAACGGTCTGTGGGGAACTCTAAAGACTCGTCAATACTTTGGTTGTGGATTTAACCACTAGCACGTCAGAGGTATTAGCCTATACGTAACGGTTTACCAGGTATTGAACAAAAGGGACGTCGATGAGCGAACTCATCCTGACACCCTACTGAGCCTGTCAGTGACAATATCCGTACAGTCCGGTCCGTTCGTCTATGAGCATCGCATGGCGGGCCTAGGGGGTTGGTAAAAGTCAAACCCCCAAAAGCGGTACAAGTCGTGTCGGAGTGTAGCCCAGAACACCCTGAGATACTACTGGAATACCTACCAGTAAATCTCCTGCCTTGGCCAAGGACTTCGCGTAATGGCTCTCCTAGACACAGCGCGACCTCACCCCCAATACCGGGAGAGACGAACCCCTGCAGATCCGCTCACTGCCTCCATGTGGCTCGGGACTGTACCCAACTAAAACCTGTTTGCACGTCTCCTTTGAGCGTGGTAGGGTAGTAATCAAAGTACAGTGGGAACTTACACGAGACAAATGACGATCTCAGGTCGATGAACTAACCTGTACACATGTCACCAGGGAACTGCTATCTGACGTCAGGTATACGACCAACTAGCATGTTCCCGGCGAGTCCTGTCCGGTGTACTCATAACCCAATGAGCACCTGTATACATCTTAGGTGAACCAACTGACACCAGTGGCTTGTGAGACCGGCCGCCGCCCCTCGTCGGGGTCTCGACTGTATACACTAGTCTACTCTGGAGTATCGATGCCCTGTCTCGAAACTCCCACGACTAGGGACCTTTTAAGGATGTGCTTATAGACTACCAGCTCCCACATATATGATCGCCCTCATACTGCTGGCAGTCAAGCAAGAATCCTAGGGGCTCTATCAACGCGCAATAGTGACCTGTAAGGTCACCTGAAGCAGTACACGATGATAAAGGTAAACCAGATAGCATACTATCATCTTGAGTAAGATTGTTCTACCGGTATAGGTCCTTCCTCAATCATTACAATCACGTGCCTGTGATCCAATAATTGACTCTGAGGGCACTATCTCCAACACTACCACCCCCAGACATGTGGGCAAACCGAAGCGTCTAATCGGCAAATCAAACAGATTTTGGAGAAAACGGTTTCCAAGAACCGTAAGGATTGGTCTTTAAAACGCACTGATGCCCTTTAGGCATTTCGAACTTCTTATAAGACTTATCTTGGCATGTCTCCTTATCGGCTTGTTTACGGAAAGGCTTGCCACCTTCCAGTGGAAATTGAGCATCGAGCATTTTGGGCGATTAAGGAGCTAAATCTATCTTTTGATGATGCGAGCAGCCATTGGAAGCTGCAGATAAACGAATTGAACGAGCTTCGGGATGAAGATTACGAAAATGCGGTTGTCGTTAAGAACCGAACGAAGGTGTTTCACGATAAACACCTTACGCGAAAAAATTTCACAACTGATCAACAGGTACACCCGGTTACATTTCCATCCCGGGAAGCTCAGATCTCGCTGGAAAGGACCATATTTTGTGCGGACTGTATATCCGCACGGTGCGGTGGATTTGGAAAATCCAGAGGACGGTTCACTATTTAAAGTGAACGGACACAGGTTAAAACCGTTCCTCACCGCTGACCCTTCGGAGGAGCTCCTGATGTTGCAGGAGCCGGTTTACATCGACTGATTTTCCTCCGCATACCACCAAACGTCGGTTATCCAGCCATAAACAGTGGAAACACTGTTTCAAATAAGTTTGGGGGTATGTATATACCATCTTCACGCTTGTAAATATAAAAAATAATAAAAAAAATAAAAAAAATTCAAATTTTCGGGAGGTATTTTTGTAAATATTCAGAACCATAAATAAAATAAAATAAAACAAATATTTTTTCTAATTATTCTTTTTGTGGGGGCTTTTGTATAAATAACCAATACCCCTATAAAAAACACTCTGACCCCTCTTCTGAATTTACAGAACCCTAAATTATCCCACACATAAACCCTAGCCGCCACTTCTGAAATCGCAGCGAAATCGCCTCCAACCGCCGCGCAACCGCCATCGAAGCCCTATATCAGCTGCGCTTCCGCCGTTTGCTAGCCTCGTCTCCCTCTGAAAATTTCAGAGGAGGTTTGCCTTTCTGTTCTCTCTCTGTAGATTTAATTTTCTGAATTTTCTCTCTGTGATGGCACCTACATTGCAGTTTGAAAGGGATTTCTCCCAGTTGTTTGCACATAATGTTTACGGTAGATATTTCGGCGATGAGATCCGAAAGCGTGGATGGAACTTTTTTTTATTTAACCATCCGAATGCATTTGCACTTCCGGATCTTGTTGCTCGTTTCTATGAATGTATGGAGGAGGGTTATCTTGCACAACACGGGTACATTAGATTATTGTGGGGGTATAGAGAAATTTTAATCGATAGGGACTTCATTCACGAAGTCACCTTAATACCACGACTCCCCATTCATGACCAACCCATCCGATTTGAGGACTACCTACCCTTAATGGGAAACGACTGTTCTAGGGAGCCCCGAAAGGGTATTCAGGCTCGCACGCTTTTTGCGAACGTTTTAACTGTGTGCCGTTGGGCACAAAATAATATTTTTGGAAGTTCGCACAACACAACTTTTTTCACACCATCCCTACATATAGTGCACACTTTGATGACACGAAACCCTAGCTATGACATGTGCACTGCGTTACTTCACTCGATTGGCGCCGGTAAACGAGCAGCCAACTATCCATGCCCTATATTGGTGACACAACTGTGTCGCCATTTCCTCCCTGTTGAGGAATTTGAATTTTACATGCATGGTGGAATTCCCATTAGACCTCTTCTTGAGGGAGTCTCCACGTCCTACACACGATTACATGATTTATGGTCGCGCACCGAGCCGGCCGAGGACGTGATGGCCAAGACCCCTAGCTCGATCTCCACAGCGAGTGACGAAGAGCTTACCCCCGCCACGCAACCACGCTTAATTCGATGAACCCATAGGGGGGTAGAAAGAGTGATAGTGATGCTGACTAACTTTGATCAGCGAATAACGAGCCTAGAAAAAGGAATATCCACCCTCCTAGCAAGAGAGGAACGTTCACGATCATGATCGAGGGGACGGGGGACAGATAGAGGTGAGGCTGTTAGTTATATGTATGCTCTAGAGGCCATTATTGTACATATGACGTATATTATAGGGGATGCTTTGACATGTATAGGGAGGACTTTCTTGCTCGACATGATAGTATGCTATCTGGTTGCTCTTTATCTTAACATGTATACTTGTCTCTTACTGTCTTATGGTTACATGTTGGTAAAGCCCTTAGGATGTGTACTTGACTACCAGGATTATGATGCAGATCATACTAGTGGGGCCATGGTAGTCCATAAGTTCATCCTTTAATGTTCCTAGTCGTGGGTGTATCAAGACAGGGCATCGATATACCAGAGTAGACTAGCGTATACGCTTCTCGACCCATGAGATGGGCGATGAATGATCCCATATCCATTGGTGTTTGACATTAGAGATGGTATACGGGTGCTCAGTGGAGACTGGGTACATTGGACGGACTCGCCGAGAACTCCTAGATGGTATTATACCTCACGTCAGATAGTAGTTCTCAGGTGACACTGGTACAGGTTAGTCTGTAGACCCGAGATCGTCATAGAGTCTTGTGTGATTCCCACTGTGCTTTGATTTCCACCTTACCACGTTCTAGAGGACGTGCAAAACGGTGGTTTTTAGGTACAATCCCGAGTCATATGGAAGCAATGAGCGATAGGAGGGGTTTCGTCTCTCCCGGTATTGGGGGTTGATGTTGCACTGTGCTCGATTGGCCATAACAGGGAAGTCCCTGGCCAGGGCTAATTTTGAGATTTACTGGTAAGTGTTATCAGTAGTTTCTCGACCCGTTATGAGCCTCATATCGGCATGACTTATCGGTTATTGGGGTCTGACGTTTACCAACCCTAGACTAGATATGTGACATATCAGACGAAGAGACCTGACTGTACGGTAGTATTACTGTCAGGCATTTGCAGGAGTTAGAGCGGGCATGCTTGCTGATCTTCTGATCGTTCAATACCCGGGTAGCCGTTACGTCCAGCTAGTACCGCAGATAGCTTGTGGGTGCTTGATGTGATCATCACCTGCTACCGGCGTATTGACGAGTTTTAGAGTCCCACAAAGGAGTTTCCTAGCCCAGGCGAAAAGATGTGGTGTGCATATGAGATATGCGCGGGGACCCGATTAAATACGCGTATGTGATACAATATATTAATCGGGCGGTTTACTTTTGGTCGGGTCATATGTGATATGACCGTCTTGTTAAATCAAGTGTTGATTTAACATTGAAACGTTTTAAAAATAAATAATTAAATAAATAAAAATCCTTTAGGCGAATTTTCTGATTTTCGGTAAAATAAACCGTATTTTTCGTAAAACTTAATCATAATTATTTTTCATCATAAATTTAAAAAGACCTATTTTAATTATATAATTACTAGTATTTGTTGTTTATTTAGTGACTTATAAATTATTAGTTTATTAAAATATTTTCCGTAATTAATTAAATTTAAATATTAACATAAGCTTTAATTATACATTAAATTAGTGTAAATTACAAAATTGAAATGAGTTAATTTTACAAAGTCCATGAAATCTTTGAATCAAGTGTGTTTATGCAAAATTCTTTTTCAAATTCTCTTCATGGTTATATATTTTTCTAGGATCATTTTATTGAAAAGAAAAATTAATAAATAAAGAAAAATGTGAAAAGACTTCAAAGAAGTGTCATTTGAAGAACTTTCTACACAATTCTTCATTCTTTTCTCTCTCTACCCCCCTAGGTTGGCCGGCCTCTCCTCCATGGGCAGCCCCCAATTTTCCCCCCATCACTTTTGCATCAAAAATCATCAAATATTCAACAAAAATTCCAAAAATAAACCTCAAAATCAATATTCAATCTCTACCATTTTCCTTTGACCTATTTAGCATGGATTTTGGAGTAGGAAACCATTCTTTTGTAGGCATATTTTCATGTTTGGATCTCATGTTATGGAGGTATAATTTTTATCCCAATGATTAATTGTGGTTAAATGCTTTAATCTAGCATATTTAGGTTTTCTTAATTAATTCTATTTGCAAGTTTAAAATTCAAGATAGGGTTTCTAAAAGCAAGTTAGGGTTTTTATTAATTGAGTGGGGTTATAATAAGTAGTTTAACATCTTTAGAAGGGAAAAATCTAGCATGGTTGATGTATTATAAATTGTTCATTCAAAATTGTTTAAATTGAACAATTTTGCTAACTAGGTTTTTATAAAATATATATATTGGTGATATAAATTCTAATTAAGATTTTTATCATTAGATTGTGGTTTTAATGAGAATATTAATATGTTAAAGGAATGAAAAACCTAATTTAGTTACTAGTTTCAAATTGATAATGGAAAATTATGATAAATATGCTATTTTTGCTAACTAGGTTTTAGAAATTTCTTAAATAATTGAGATTTAAAATATAATTATGGTTTCATGGCATTATTAACATCATAAATTATATTTTAATAATTTATTTAGTGCAAAATCAAGTTTAGTTGTGGAATTGGGAAGTTTTGCTTACAAGGTGTTGAAATCGGAGAAAATTTCAAACTTGAATTTTCAATTTAAGACAAATTAGTGTGATAAAAATATAGTAATGGTTTATATAATCTATTTATGTTATTTAATGAATATTATGACCATTAGTTTCATTTAAACATCAATTTTTGAAGTAAAACGGTAAATTGACATTTTCAAGGTTTTGCGAAATAGGAAGATTTGATCGATTTTAAGGTTTCGATAATTTAAACCATGTTTTATATTATAAATAATGAGTTTTGAAACTACGAGTGGTTTGTTGGTGTTTTATCTCGATCAATCGTAGTTTGTAGCCGATATCGAGCGATATTTGGTTCTTTTGCATGAGTGGGTCATAGGTTTTAACCTATGCGCGTTTCGTGCGTCGTTTTGGTTTTGTCCGTGATTTAGTTTACGATATTATATATGTTTACGTATAAGTACCCCTCACATGGACTTCGGACGAGGAAGAAGAGGAGGGCGACATCGTCTTCGGCAGACAAGGACCAGATGACTAGACGTATATCTACGGGGGAAGTCGGGTGGATGGCGTTTAGCACCCCCGCAAACGTAGAATAGGAATATTACTTATTTTCATTAGGAAGTTAGACGTGACCTTAGATTCTTGATGAGGAGGACCCTATTAAAGACTTTAGGTTGGACTAGACTGATTTAGAAAGACTTTACCAGAGGATGAATGTCTTGGAGGGAATTCGTAGGTTTTGGGTAGACACACCCACACATGCACACACAGAAACTTGACTTGGTGTATATGTGTATGTGTATATATATATATATATATATATATATATATAGGAATGTGTGTAGGTATATATATATACACAACATGTATATGTGATATAAGGATGTTATATGATACATGGGGATGAGACAATATAACTGGGCTTGATGCCGTGATCTCTTGGCTTTACAGTCGTATTATGATGTTAGCGGATCGTTGGAAAATGAGAAAATGGATATGTATATATAAACGATACTAGGTGATGATGACATTTAGATATACGAGACTCTAGAATAGAACCCGGACTGTAATATGTGACTAAATTACGATATGATATATGTGTGACTTGATTACGATATGATATATGTGTGACTTGATCACGACATGATATATGTGACTTAATCAAGACATGATATATGTGACTTAATCACAACATGATATATGCGACTTAATCACGACATGATATATGTGACATGATATTTCTGAGGACCAATTGACGATGTATATTTACGCAGACAATGATATATGATTGATGATATTGGGATGTATGCGATTACAGTACAGTACCCTTGATCATGACATTATTTGATGATGATATTATACGAATGATGATGTACATAGGTGATAGTTGACCCGTACCCCGATTTTGGGATGCCGTACGATGGATTTTACCGTACGAGGCGTAGATGAGATGATTGATCCGCACTCTTGACTTGAAGAAGTCGTACTATGTACGTGACGCTATTAAGGCTGGATCGCCGACTATTAGAGATATCGACTCAGACTGTAGGTGGATTCTTATTTCCTATCGACTAGTTCCTTTAGTTTAGTTCCTTAGTAGGTTAGATAGATACTAGTTTAGACTTGAGTCATATAGTTGTAGATAGAAATACACATTCATCTTTACATTCAGATTGTAATCATCTAGTTGCATGTTCATACACATGTTTCTTTAGTCAGTATAAAACTCTGCCTGTTAGGACACCAGCACCATTACCGATGATGCGCATATTCCGCGTACACTTATTTGCCGGCTCACACACATCATCATCGGTAATTGCTATGTCACGTACACTTTAGAACATATTATCTTTTATTGATAGAATCAGCTAAAGGCTAGATCAATATAATATTGTGATTACTCTCAAGTGTTAGTCAAGACATTGCATTTATTACTTAGACATTCCATGCATTCACATTTTCATGTTATCATGCAGTATTGTGGGGCTTATGACGATACTTATTATTTACTTACTCATGATTTTGGATTTTGGATTTCTATGAGAATTCTGGATTTTGGGGAAAACCGCAAGAATATATATAAAAACTTCTCTCTCTCTCCCTCTCTTTTTAAAATATAAGTTGCGGTTTTCTCGTGATGTATGTGCCGTCCACCATGAGATTTCATATTTTCTGTTGGATTTCAAGACCCGATTCGAGGAGTGGATGAACCGTCTCGGGTACTTGGTAGGCCCGGTATGGTACCCCGGGGCAAGAAGATCGAGTTGTAGACGATGAGCCTGGCAGGGGAAGACTACCTACTGGTGATGTCTGGCGCGGCGGATATCCAGAGGATACCGACCGTTGTCGTGAGATTTGATGATATGGGCCGATCCGGACTGACGGAGCACAAGATATTGAGACTATGAGGTATTGAGACTTGAGATTTACATGTTTTGTGTCGATATTTGACACGGATTTCCATGGATTTCATCGGTGATGTTTCAGATTTCTATACAAATTCTACTTTTATAAAAGTTAAAGATTTCTTATACAGATATATCCAGATTTCAGGGTTGATTGTTTTACATTCATGGTGCATGCATACGCATACACATGACATGTTACTAATTGAAGCACAGACACGAGCACTGAGCATTGCACTTACGTATAGATTATTAACTTGTCACTACTTGATGACTACTGATATATTAAGTATATTATTATTATGATCTAGGACAGCGTCGTGCATTCGATTTCTTCTCGCAGATTTCTTCTACTCACGATTGTCAACTCACCCCCGTTGTGCCAAATTTTTCTTATAGGTTTCGATGTACAGGTTTCCTTGGCAGTTTGCTGGCACATCATTTCATTCAGGGTGATTTGCTTGGTAGGTTGGTTCACTTGTATCGGGACCGCCGTTGTACCTTTATTATTTCATTTGTATATAGTAAGCTCCATCAACCAGACTTGTATTCTTGATAGTTTAGAAGACCAGTTGTTTTTATTTCGACCTTAGAGTCGCGCTTGTATTATTATGGTTTCTGGTGGATTTAGTTTTCTTTTGAGTTTTGAGCCTCGCCTTTTGGCGTTGTATATTATTGTGCATTGTGTGGTTGTTTCCGCCTGTTGGCGTCGAGCTAGCTCCCGCTTGGGGATGCCTTTTTATTGTTTGTATATATTATTCTTGTTTGTACCCGTTTGGGGCCAGTTTTTACAAAGGAGACTTTACCGAAATTTTTGAGAAAATTTGATGTTGCTTTTAAACTTGTTTTCCTACATGTTTTCCTTTACTTCTTCTTTTATATGGTTTAGATTTCTGAGCTTCGGTTTACTTAGATTACGTTGTGCCTCTAGACGCTTCGTAATTTAAGTGCCGGTCACGTTCCGTACCTTCGGGCCGTGAATCAGAGCGCTAGATTTAACCTTAGTCTAAGTCTAGGATGACCCTTGGTTGATGGAGTATGTGACTTAGGTAGAGTGACGTACCGTGGGTATGATCCGCGGCATACTTACGATACGCTACTCTGCTTAAGAAGTCTTAGGATGTACATTTCTTTGCACCGTATTCTATTCATTCCTTTGATCTATCTTCGTCGATGTCGGATGGTGGTTTCTGTTACCACGATCGCACGGGCAGAGGGAGCTGTGGCTCGAATGTGATGACCATTAGGGTATCGTTTATTCTTGAGGATTGAAGCATTGTTTAGCGTGCGGATGAAGGGTATTCACATGCCGTCCAGAAGAAGTTAAAGGGTTCGAACGATTGTCAGAAACCCATTTTCCCAAGTTTAATGTATTCGGAAGAACATGCAGGTATTTCTATGGACCCTCTAGAAGAATGAAACCCTAACTCGACATAATGACCACGAGAACGCCTTTGAACCTTAGGGTTTACGGCAGTTCCACGGTGCCATTAGTGAGGCTTGGGTTTGCCCTTCTACGGCTGGTCCGCAGATGCTGGGGCATGTACTGGATATTTTTAAACTGTACTTGAGTGTTAAGCTCTCGGGGAATTATGAGATTTTGATGAATCGATCGAAAAGTTTCACGTAGTCCAGATATCAGGTGAAGGGATAGATTACGTGGGAGGCTCTCGATATGAGCATAGCCATTTGTAGCGCAGTCAGCACAGCGATGAGGAGACGAGTCCGAATCAGTTGACATTAGAAAAGGCGCACATTGACGATAGTGTTTACGATTGTGATTTGGTGATTTGAATTTCATATTTCCGTTGTTTGGATTTTGGTATTTTGAGGATTTTGTTCCATGATTGGTATTTCCTATGCGTACATTCATTACACTCTATTCGTGTTTCATATATCAGTGGTATTGATGTTGCTTTGTACATACCCAGTGCACTCGATCTGGTTTTATACATTTGAGATATTGATTTGATTTCGTGCATATGAGTTGCACATAATTTTGACGTATGCTTCGACATAGTTTTCATGCATTTTTCATACTATGATTTCGATTTTGATATTCGGTGTATGTTTTCCGTGCACCATGTGCACTTGATTGAGATTCTTGCGCACACTTAGCGCACTTGATGCGATTTTGTGCACACCAGATACATTAAATCGGGGTTTTGTGCAGATTAGATGCACCTGATATTATTGTCGTGCACGCCCGTTGCACTTGACAGATGTTTTTGGTGCACACCTGTTGCACTCAGTTTTGTTTCTTTGAGTATTCGTGGCATCTGTATTTGGTTTCGATTTCAGTGTACACCGGACGCACATGATATTTTTATGATGTGACTGGGAATGATTTCATTATGAGCCGTATGTTTTTATAATCATTACTATTTGATTTAGTAACCAGGCGGGATGTGTATGTTAAATAAAAGATATATATGTATAGCTATTTTTTTAAAATAAAAGTCCGCTACTTATGCCGTGTCACGTGCATCGCACGGTGATTTTAAAAAGGGTTTTTTGCATGCTTCTTTATTCAGATGTTTGGACGATTTTACTACGATGCGCACTATATATAAGTTATAGTTTTGATGTATATCATGTTGGTTCTCGTATTGGGTTTTGATATTTTATTCTCACCATAACTCCGATGATTTCTTTATGTTTGACGGAGTTTTGAGTTTGAGTTATGTACTTGTTTTTCATACGCATACATTTCGCTAAGATGTGTTTTACGTATTGATGATTTCGGAGCCCCGACGATTTGAGTGTTTTGGCCGAATGTTTTAGTATTTGGAGGGAGTTTAATTTAAATTCGGGGACCGAATTTCTTAAACGGGGGAAGATTGTAACGTTTTAAAAATAAATAAATAAATAATTAAATAAATAAAAATCCTTTAGGCGAATTTTCTGATTTTCAGTAAAATAAATCGTATTTTTCGTAAAACTTAACCATAATTATTTTTCATCATAAATTTAAAAGACCTATTTTAACGATATAATTACTAGTATTTGGTGTTTATTTAGTGACTTATAAATTATTAGTTTATTAAAATATTTTCCGTAATTAATTAAATTTAAATATTAACTTAAGCTATAATTATACATTAAATTAGTGTAAATTACAAAATTGAAATGAGTTAATTTTACAAAGTGAACCATGCCATCTTTGAATCAAGTGTGTTTATGCAAAAAAAAATTTCAAATTCTCTTCAAGGTTCTAGATTTTTCCAGGATCATTTCATTGAAAAGAAAAATTAATAAATAAAGAAAAATTTCAAAAGACTTAAAAGAAGTGTCATTTGAAGAACTTTATACACAATTCTTCATTCTTTTCTTTCTCTCTTTCCCCCCTAGGTTGGCCGGCCTCTCCTCCATAGGCAGACCGCAATTTTCCCCCCGTCACTTTTGCATCAAAAATCATCAAAAATCCAACAAAAATTCCAAAAATAAACCTCAAAATCAATATTCAATCTCTACCATTTTCCTTTGACCTATTTAGCATGGATTTTGGAGTAGGAAACCATTCTTTTGGAGGCATATTTTCATGTTTGGATCTCATCTTGTGGAGGTATAATTCTTATCTCAATGATTAATTGTGGTTAAATGCTTTAATCTAGCATATTTAGATTTTCTTAATTAATTCTATTTGCAAGTTTAAAATTCAAGATAGGGTTTCTAAAATCAAGTTAGGGTTTTTATTAATTGAGTGGGGTTATAATAAGTAGTTTAACATCTTTAGAAGGGAAAAATCTAGCATGGTTGATGTATTATAAATTGTTCATTCAAAATTGTTTAAATTGAACAATTTTGTTAACTAGGTTTTTATAAAATATATATATTGGTGATATAAATTCTAATTAAGGTTTTTATCATTAGATTGTGGTTTTAATGGGAATATTAATATGTTAAAGGAATGAAAAACCTAATTTAGTTACTAGTTTCAAATTGATAATGGAAAATTGTGATAAATATGCTATTTTTGCTAACTAGGTTTTAGAAATTTCTTAAATAATTGAGATTTAAAATCTAATTATAGTTTCATGGCATTATTAACATCATAAATTGTAGTTTAATAATTTATTTCATGCAAAATCAAGTTTAGTTGTGGAATTGGGAAGTTTTGCTTACAAGGTGTTGAAATCGGATAAAATTTCAAACTAGAATTTTCAATTTAAGACAAATTAGTGTGATAAAAATATAGTAATGGTTTATATAATCTATTTATGTTATTTAATGAATATTATGACCATTAGTTTCATTTTAAACATCAATTTTTGAAGTAAAACGGTAAATTGACATTCTCAAGGTTTTGCGAAATAGGACTATTTGATCGATTTTAATGTTTCGATAATTTAAACCATGTTTTATATTATAAATAATGAGTTTTGAAACTACGAGTTGTTTGTTGGTGTTTTATCTTGATCAATCGGCGTTTGTACGCCGATATCGAGCGATATTTGGTTCTTTTGCATGAGCGGGTCATAGGTTTTAACCTATGCGCGTTTCGTGCGTCGTTTTGGTTTTGTCCGTGATTCAGTTTACGATATTATATATGTTTGCGTATAGGTACCCCTCACGTGGACTTCGGACGAGGAAGAAAAGGAGGGCGGCATCGTCTTCGGCAGACAAGGACCAGATGAGTAGATGTATATCTACGGGGGAAGTCGGGTGGATGGCTTTTAGCACCCCCGCAAACGTAGAATAGGAATATTACTTATTGTCATTAGGAAGTCAGACGTGACCTTAGATTCTTGGCGAGGAGGACCCTATTAAAGACTTTAGGTTGGACTAGACTGATTTAGAAAGACTTTACCAGAGGATGAATGTCTTGGAGGGAATTCGTAGGTTTCAGGTAGACACACCCACACACGCACACACAGAAACTAGACTTGGTGTATATATGTATGTGTGTGTGTGTATAGGAATGTGTGTAGGTATATATATATATATATACACACACAACATGTATATGTGATATAAGGATATTATATGATACATGGGGATGAGACGATATAACTGGGCTTGATGCCGTGATCTCTTGGCTATACAGTCGTATTATGATGTTAGCGGATCGTTGGAAAATGTGAAAATGGATATGTATACATAAACGATAATAGGTGATGATGACATTGAGATATACGAGACTCTAGAATAGAACCCGGACTGTAATATGTGACTGAATTACAATATGATATATGTGTGACTTGATTACGACATGATATATGTGACTTAATCACGACATGATATATGCGACTTAATCACGACATGATATATATGACTTAATCACGATATGATATATGTGACATGATATTTCTGAGGACCAATTGACGATGTATATTTACGTAGACAATGATATATGATTGATGATATTGGGATGTATGCGATTACAGTACAATACCCTTGATCATGACATTATTTGATGATGATATTATACGAATGATGATGTACATAGGTGATAGTTGACCCGTACCCCGATTTTGGGATGTCGTACGATGGATTTTTCCGTTCGAGGCATAGATGTGATGATTGATCCGTACTCTTGACTCGAAGAAGTCTTACTATGTACGTGACGCTATTGAGGCTGGATCGCCGACTATTAGAGCTATCGACTCAGACTGTAGGTGGATTCTTATTTCCTATCGGCTAGTTCCTTTAGTTTAGTTCTTAGTAGGTTAGATAGATACTAGTTTAGACTTGAGTCATATAGTTGTAGTTAGAAATACACATTCATCTTTACATTCAGATTGTAATCATCTAGTTGCATGTTCATACATATGTTTCTTTAGTCAGTATGAAACTCTGCCTGTTAGGACACCAGCACCATTACCGATGATGCGCATATTCCACGTACACTTATTTGCCGGCTCACACACATCATCATCGGTAATTGCTATGCCACGTACACTTTAGAACATATGATCTTTTATTGATAGAATCAGCTAAAAGCTACATCAATATAATATTGTGATTACTCTCAGGTGTTAGTCTAGACATTGCATTTATTACTTAGACATTCCATGCATTCACATTTTCATGTTATCATGCAGTATTGTGGGGCTTATGCCGATACTTATTATTTACTTACTCATGATTTTGGGATTTTGGATTTCTATGAGATTTCTGAATTTAGGGGAAAACCGCAAGAATATATATAAAAACTTCTCTCTCTCTTCCTCTATTTTTAAAATATAAGTTGCGGTTTTCTCATGATGTATGTGTCGTCCACCATAAGATTTCATGTTTTCTGTTGGATTTCGAGACCCGATTCAAGGAGTGGATGAACCGTCTCGGGTACATGGTGGGCCCGGTATGGTACCCCGGGGCAAGAAGATCGAGTTGTAGACGATGAGCCTGGCTGGGGAAGACTACCTACCGGTGATGTCTGGCGCGGCAGATATCCGGAGGATACCGACCGTTGTCGTGAGATTTGATGATATGGGCCGATCCGGACTGACGGAGCCCGAGATATTGATACTATGAGGTATTGAGACTTGAGATTTACATGTTTTGTGTCGATATTTGACACGGATTTCCATGGATTTCATCGGTGATGTTTCAGATTTCTATACAAATTCTACTATTATAAAAGTTAAAGATTTCTTATACAGATATATCCAGATTTCAGGGTTGATTGTTTTACATTCATGGTGCATGCATACTCATACACATGACATGTTACTAATTAAGGTACAGACACGAGCACTGAGCATTGCACTTACGTATAGATTATTACCTTGCCACTACTTGATGACTAGTGATATATTAAGTATATTATTATTATGACCTAGGACAGCGTCGTGCATTCGATTTCTTTTCGCAGATGTCTTCTACTCACGAGTTGGCAACTCACCCCCGTTGTGCCAAATTTTTCTTATAGGTTTCGATGTACAGGTTTCCTTGGCAGTTTGCTGGCACATCATTTCATTCAGGGTGATTTGCTTGGTAGGTTGGTTCACTTGTATCAGGACCGCCGTTGTACCTTTATTATTTCATTTGTAATTAGTAAGCTCCATCAACCAGACTTGTATTCTTGATAGTTTACAAGACCAGTTGTTTTTATTTCGACCTTAGAGTCGCGCTTGTATTATTATGGTTTCTGGTGGATTTGGTTTTCTTTTGAGTTTTGAGCCTCGCCCTTTGGCGTTGTATATTATTATGCATTGTGTGGTTGTTTCCGCCTGTTGGCGTAGAGCTAGCTCCCGCTTGGGGATGCCTTTTTATTGTTTGTATATATTATTCTTGTTTGTACCCGTTTGGGGCCAGTTTTTACAAAGGAGACTCTACCGAAATTTTTGAGAAAATTTGATGTTGCTTTTAAACTTGTTTTCCTACATGTTTTCCTTTACTTCTTCTTTTATTTGGTTTAGATTTCTGGGCTTTGGCTTACTTAGATTACGTTGCGCCTCTAGACGCTTCGTAATTTAAGTGTCGGTCACGTTCCATACCTTCGGGTCGTGACAAACATTGACCTTTAGCTTTTTCACTTAGACCCTTTTTTCTTTTGTTGTATGCATGCATGTATGCATAAGTTTATGTTGATGCACATATTGATGTGCATGCACACATACATGCATACACTTGTGTATCATGATAGATGATACAAAAATGGTGGCAATATAAGACTCACATGTTAGTAAATATATACATATTTATTTTTGAGATTAATGGAAATAGAAAATGTTTCATGGTTGATTATTTTATTCCTCCACTAACCCTTGCATTAACCATGAGTTATCATTCTATGTCTATTAGTGCTCCAAAAATAAATATCTAGATATTTACTAACTAAGGTTAAGAATGAGAGTGGAAATTATATATAATTTCTATTCTCATTTTTATCTTTATCCTTTTTCATTATCTTGAGCTCTCAAGTTGCCATCATCTTCTTCTTCCTCTCTCTTTCTTTCTAGGTTTTGATAGTGAGTGAGAAAGTGATCAAGTTAGGGTTTTGAAGTGAGAAAACAAACCACATCATCATTCTACACTAGTCTAGCTAATTAGTTTAGAGTGTTAGCTTCATCTTCATCTTTTGATCAAGTGGAGCTAGGAGCTTGGACAAAGAGGACTTCGGGTGGATCATCATGGACTTGGAGGATCACTAGCAAGCCCGTTCCAACTCTCAAGGAGCCAAGGAGTCATGTAAAGTGTAACAACTCCATTTTTAGTGTACAAAAATTTGCTTTAAAATTAATGTATACTTGGAGTATTTACTTTTACTGTTACCACTTTAAGTATTTAATTTACTCCTTAATTACAAGAAGGAGCTTGTAGCTCATTGGTAATACCTTGCATTGTTGAACCAAGCCACCAGAGTTCAAATCACATACCCCATATTATTTTAATTTTATTTTGGTTTAAATTTTTTTAGAATACCAACAGTTACACGTGCATTTCTCACAAAAACCCCACTACACCCCATAATGTGAAAGTACCAGTGAGAAGGTGAGACGACGACGTCCCTCCCCACTGCCGGACTCGGCCGGGATCAGCCAAGTCGGCCGGCGGACCGGCGGACTAGGGCCGGCGCTGCCGGCCGGACCGCCTATGCCGGCCGGACCGCCTAGTCCCCTGAATGAAAATTTTGGATTTTCCTATTCTTAACCCCCCCTGCACACTCGATTTATTTGGATCGTTTCCAGAGAGCTCATAATACCCCAATTTACTCTATTTTTAATGATTTTTTAATACATTTTTTTAAATTAAAACCCTTCATCTACCCTAACCCTATAAATACCAACCCTACACACTACCCCCTCACCCCAAACTCTGAGCCAACTCTCAAGAATTTTCATTAGAAACCTTGTGTACTTTGAAAACAAGCAAGAAGCGAAGCTACGACGAATTTTCCGGCGAACTTCCGACGACCATCCTAGGAGCTCCCGGCGACGAAACGACGCACCGGCGACTCCTCCCGATCCATTTCCCTCTCCTTGTTGTCTTAAACCCGTAAGCCCCCATTTCTATCTTTCTTTTCTTTCTAAAAAATACGGAATTACAAAACCCGACGGAATCGGAACAAAAACGATTTCCAATTCGGTTTCTTTATAAAAACTCACTTTTCTTTAATACAATCATGCTTAAACCAATTCATGTTGACTATTAAACACTAATCAACCGTATTGATCAAGTTTCAAATCAAAAGTAATTGCTATTTCATTTTACCGTATTTTCCTTTAAATACCACATAGTTTCAATTCTACATATAACATCACAAAACTTGCTATACCTTTATGTAGATCACGAGATAATGACCTACCTCCTCACACACTCATATGCAACATCGCACCATACCATTGGGAACTTAGAATACAGGAAAGCGACACATTTTCATTTAAATACCATTTACTTAATAAAACCGTTTTCTAAAGAATTTAGTATTTATACAAATCTTTGCAAAGCGCCGCTACAACCCATTTTGGGGAACCCGTTCGGGATGGTGCGGATTATCGCACATTCTCGGGGTTAGCAGTGCGAGATTCAGACCTCTGCAAGGAGCATTCGGTCTCGAAAGATTTAAAATACGACATCTTAAGAAAATGAGATTTTTAGAATATAAAATATATATTAAATTTTTTTTTGTATAAATATATGTATATTTATCATTAAAATACCTATTTTGTAATGATATAAATATTCCACTTTTTTCTAAAAATCACAAGAATCAATTTACCTTAAAATACCATGAATTCCATACAAAACCAATATTACAAATAAATACCACTTATTATGAAAATAGGATATTTTCACTAGAAATATCACAATATAAAATCTACATTCATTACAACTCTAAAAACGATTAATAAATACTTGGGGTGTGTTTTGAAAACTATACAAGAGTATTTTTACATAAAACCCCCTCAAGTTCTATAATTTACCCTAAGGACCCTAGTAAATATAGGTTTAAGCGGGACCAATCTCTTAAACCTCAGAGAGCCGGAGAAGTGGGTGCTTGCCTATCTAAGGTAGACAACTTAACAAACGGTGTTATCAATACGGTAATCGTCTTTGAAAACGACACAAATCCTGCCGTCCATGTGCAGCGGTTACCGATAATATCAAAACAATCAGGACTTCAATTTACTTCTCTAATTGTCTGACTCAGATTGAGTCTCATTATAATCTGACTTGAATATGATTCAAGTACAATCTACAATCTACAGTTTACAATTTTACAATTCAACTTGAATCCATGAATCCATTATTCCTTATATTCAATCTATCAACTTGATTGAACCGAACCATGGATATACATCCATTTACATGATTCTACAGTTATTCCATTTACATGATTATACAGTTATTCCATTTACATGATTATACAGCTACATCCGTTTACTAATATCATAGTTTTGGTCAGTTATCCAACTATACAATCTATACAATACAATACAATACAACAATACAATCAAAACACTACGGGGTTTAAGGGGTAGATTGGTAAGGAAGGTGTTAAAAGTGGCACGAGACAGTAAGATTAAGACACCTAATCTATATTCCGTTGCTGTTGTACCGTGGCTTAACGGTTCCTTGTACATTCCGTTTGTCCTGGTCTCTAGCATATAGAGATCCCTCTCGTATACACTGGCATCCTTCTGTACCAAGTTATAAACAACAGCGTTAACACAACATTACAACAATATAATACAACTTTAAAAGATACCTCTTATTCTGTCTATTTCTCCATTATCTTTGGGACTTACCGAGCGATCTGTTCGCTGACGACATTCTCTTTCTTTCTTCTTTGAATGTCGTCAGGTGATCTGGACACTTCAAAGATCGAGCCCATTGCTGAAGACTTGGACCAGTTCAGTGAAGACCCCGAGCTCTAGTCATTGTTCACTTTCCATTCAGTACTTTTCATTTCTGTTATGCCATTGTTTAGGCATTCTTTTTTTCAGTTGTATTTACTTTCCATGCATTGTACAGAAAGAATGTGAATAAATAAAGTTGTTGTTTTTATTATATCTTGTCTCTTATGCTTTATTTTTTTATTGCTTAGATACGCTTAGAGTATTTACTTCACAGTAAATACGTAGCGGCCTTGTCGCGTCCCTTACCCGTATACTGGGAAGCGGGGCGTGACAGGTTTTGTTGGTGGCCCATGCAGGTCAGAGCTGTATGAAACTCTATCATGCAGTTCTGTTCTGCTTGAACAACCTAAGCAATATAACACAAGAAGCAGCAACTAAAACATTCTTTACAATTCATGTTCCTTGAATCTTATCATTTCATGTACTTTGAATCTGTCATAACCCAAATTTTTCTTCAAGGTTATGGATTCCCCGAACAACACCAACACCAATGTCAATAACACACCTCCACTACTACCACTCACACCTACCGTCCCTGCTCCGATCAACGAGTAGACGGTTCTACTTGAGGCAATCCGAAGCCTCCTAAAGGGACAGCAGCAACAGACTGCTCTTTTAATGAACCGTCCCGAGGCAGAAGCACCTGGGGTGAAGCAATTCAGGGCTTTGCACCCGAAACAGTTCTCAGGAAAGGAGAGCCCATTGGAAGCTGAGGAATGGGCTCAGAGTATCGAAGATGATATGGCAGCGGCACAAGTGCCAGAATTAGCTTGGGTTCGTGTTGCAAAATAACTGCTCACGGACAATGCACGAAACTGGTGGAAGGCGGAAGAAAGCCGTCTTGAACAACCTATCGAATGGAAGGCTTTCCGCGACATGTTCGATGCTAAGTACTTCCCTGAGACTGCCAGGTTCGACATGGAACATCAGTTCATCCATCTGCAACAAGATTCAATGTGGAAGTCAGTAGATGAGTATGACGCTGGGTTCACCATGCTCAGTCAGTAAAATATGTCTCAATAATTCGAATTTTTATATATCACATATTACATAGCTAACACAATATTTTTAACAGATTTGCGGCACACCTGATACCGACGGATGAGATCAGAGCCCGTCGATTTCAACAAGGTTTGGATTCGGAGATCCAGGCTGCACTGGCCATAGGAGATTTTCCGACTCATGAATGGGCTCTGAAAGCTGCCCGCCGTTATGAGGCAGTGGTAAAGGCGAGGGGAAGACCTCAATCTGCTGGATTTAAGCGCCCTGCCAACCAAATGGCAGGAGGAGCCTCGTCTAGGCCACCTTTTGTGCCAAGGCGACCCGGAGTACCGAACCATCGTCCCAGCCCAGCCTTTTGTACCTACTGCAAGAGAACTGGACATATGATGAAAGACTGCCGGCGAGCCAACCGTCTTTCTTAGTCTGCGGCTCAACTACTCATGATATTGGGTCTTGTCCCCAAAGATAAAACTCAGTTGCTGCACCCAGGCCAGCAATTACCTATCCGTAGCGACCAGCCCTTTAGGCACCTACTCTAAGACTTGCACTACCTGCACCATCCAGAGGATCACAAGCTGCACCACCTCCTCGTCAGTTCCATCAAGCTCAAATGAACGTTCAGAGGAATGCTCCTCAGGTCAGGAGGAATATACCAAGGCGTCAGGCTTTCACGATGACAGTGGAAGAAGCTGAGGCCACTGGCCAAGTTATCACTGGTGACCCTTTCTTTCTCAAAATTTCTTTCAGTCTTGACATTTATCCTACATACTTTTCCTATACCTAAAACATATCCCACATACCTTAGGTACAATCTTAGTATCCTCAATACCTGCACTTGCACTATTTGATACTGGAGCATCTCACTGCTTTATGTCGCAACGGTTTGTCCGAACCCATGCGATTCCAGTCTCGCCGCTTGTATCCAGCTGAAATGTCAGTTCAGGAAATTGCGTTCTAAAGGCAACAATGGGATACAGCTTGTGTCCAGTAGTCGTCTGCAGCAGAGAGTTCTATGCTGATTTCAATGTGCTGAACATACCGAACTTTGATGTCGTTCTAGGAATGGATTGGCTTGGAACTTTTTATGCTACCATCGACTGTCGTCAAAGGAGAGAAGTATTCGAGATTCCAGACCATCCAGTCTTCTATTTCAAAAGCGGAGACCGTACACTGGAGCCAAGTACTTACAAAGCGAAGCCAAGGGAAGCAGTAGTTGCAGCAGCTCAAGCGGAGGAAGAATCAAGACCAGATGTGGTTCGAGAGTTCGACGATGTGTTTCCTGACGATATATCAGGTTTGCCTCCCGATCGAGCTCTTGAATTCAGCATTGATTTAGTACCAGGAGCACAACCGGTGATCAAAGCACCTTATCGATTAAGTCCGGAAGGTTTGAAGGAAGTCCGAACACAGTTGGACGAATTACTGGCGAAAGGATGGATTCGTCCCAGCACTTCAAGTTGAGGATCACCTGTACTGCTTGTGAAGAAGAAGGAAGGTTCATACAGAATGTGCATCGATTACAGAGCCTTGAACGAAGTCACTATAAAGAACAAGTATCCACTCCCGCGCATCGATAATTTATTCGATCAGCTTAGTGGATCTTGTGTTTTCTCTAAATTGGATCTTCGTTCAGGTTATCATCAAGTGAAGGTCAAGGAAGCTGATATTCACAAAACAGCTTTCAGAACTCGCTATGGACATTACGAATTTCTAGCGATTCCATTTGGAGTGACCAACGCACCGGCAATATTCATGAACCTAATGAATCAAGTTATCCGGGAGTACTTAGACAGGTTTGTTGTCATCTTCATCGACGACATATTGGTGTATTCAAGGAGTCGGAAAGAGCATGCAGAGCACCTATGAATTATCCTGGAAACTCTTTGACAACATCGGCTCTATGCCAAGTACAGCAAGTGCGAGTTTTGGCTAAAGCGAGTTGGTTTTCTAGGACATATCGTATCAGGAGAAGGAATCTCTGTGGATCCAGTGAAAGTTTCAGCAGTTAGCGAATGGCTTACACCAAAGACAGTGAAGGACATTCGAAGTTTCTTGGGTTTAGCTGGGTATTACAGAAGGTTCATTGAAGGCTTTTCAAAGATAGCAACACCCCTGACCAAGCTCACACGTAAAGATGAAGATTTTGTGTGGTCAGAAGCATGCGAACAAGCTTTCGTAGAACTCAAGTCAATGTTGACATCAACACCTATTCTCGTCATACCGGGATCAATCTGGAGGATTCGAAGTGAATTGCAATGCATCCGGTAAGGGATTAGGATGTGTTCTACATCAACACGGTAAAGTTATGGCTTATACTTCAAGACAGCTGAAGATTCATGAGCGCAAGTATCTGACGCATGATCTGGAGTTGGCAGCCTTCATCTTTGCTCTCAAGATTTGGCGCCATTATCTACTTGGTGAACGAGTAAACATCTACACAGATTATAAGAGTCTGAAGTACGTGTTTACTCAGAAGGAGTTGAATATGCGGCAGAGAAGATGGTTAAAACTCATGGCGGACTTTGACATCAACTTGCAATATCACCCAAGGAGGGTGAATGTGGTTCCTGATGCTCTTAGTCGTCAACCTTTATCAATGAATCTCACCGCTCAGTAGAAGCTTCAACAAGACTTGCATCAGATGGAGATTGAAGTAGTCATGCCAAGTAATGCTTCAAGTTTGATGAATTTACAAGTTTAATCAACCATTGTCAATTAGATCAAAGCAGCTCAAGAAAGTGATACTAAATTGCAAAAGATCAGAGAACAAGTGGAGAATGGACCCAGAACAGACTTCATCATCCATGAAGACGGATCTTTGAGATATGGCAGCAGATTGTGTGTACCAAAAGGGCCTGTTCGGGAAGAGTTAATGAAAGAAGCTCACAACTCTCCCTACTCAGTACACCCTGGAGGTACCAAAATGTACAAAGATCTACGTCAGAATTATTGGTGGCATGGAATGAAGCGTGAAGTAGCCAGAAGCGTCGCAAAATTCTTGGTGTGTCAGCAAGTAAAGGCTAAACATCACAGGACTGCTGGATTACTTCAACCGTTACCAATCCCAGAATGGAAGTGGCAATACATCACGATGGATTTTGTGGCTGCACTTCCTCACAGCATAAAGGGTAACGATGCCGTATGGGTCATTGTGGATCGACTCACAAAGTCGGCTCACTTCATCCCATTTCGAGTTGGCCAATCAACTGAGACACTAGCAAAGAAGTACATGGAGGTAATAATCTACTTAAAGATTTAAACTCTTCATAATGTACTATCTTTGATACCCATGAACTCATACAGGAAATTGTGAGACTTCATGGAGTACCGGTCTGCATTGTCTCCGATCGTGACACCAGGTTCCGATCGCAATTTTGGCAGAGTCTGCAAGCAAGCTTGGGAACAAATCTGAACTTCAACACGGCTTATCATCTACAAACCGATGGTCAGTCTGAGCGAACTATTCAGATCTTGGAGGATATGCTCAGAGCATGTATGTTAGACTTCAAAGGATCGTGGGAAAATCACCTACACCTTGTGGAGTTCTCGTACAACAACAGCTACCAAGAAAGCATAGGAATAGCACCTTTTGCAGCACTGTATGGAAGGAAGTGTCGATCGCCATTAAGCTGGGACGACTTCGGAGATAGGGAACTTCTTGGACCAGAGATGATAGTAGCGACTGTTGATGTGGTTCGTACTATCAGGGAAAGGATGCGCATAGCTCAAGATCGACAGAAGCACTGGGCTGATGCAAAGAGACGTCACTTGGAGTTCTAGCCAGGAGATCATGGGTTCTTAAAGATTCTCCGAACCGCGGAGTGATCCGATTTGGAATACGGGGTATGCTAAGTCCGAGATACATTGGACCGTTCGACATACTCGAACGAGTCGGTGAAGTGGCATACCGCTTAGCACTTCCACCTTCATTGGATGGAGTGCATAATGTGTTCCACATATCCCAACTCAGAAGGTATATGAGTGACCCCAGCCATGTTCTTGATCATTCCGAGCTCACTATACAGCCTGACTTATCTTGTGAGCAACAACCTGTGGAGATCCTGGACATGAAAGTGAAGACACTTCGGAGCGTGGAAGTCAACTTGGTCCGAGTGATGTGGAGGAAAGACACTCCAGGAGAGTCCACTTGGGAAAGGGAAGATGAAATGCGTGCAAGATATCCACACCTCTTTGTAAACTAGTCCTTAAATAAAAGTTGTAAATTTCGAGGACGAAATTTTTGTAAGGAGAGTAGACGGTAACAACTCCATTTTTAGTGTACAAATATTTGCTTTAAAATTAATGTATGCTTAGAGTATTTACTTTTGCTGTTATCACTTTAAGTATTTAATTCACTCCTTAATTACAAGAAGGAGCTTGTAGCTCATTGGTAATACCTTGCATTGCTGAACCAAGCCACCAGAGTTCAAATCCCATACCCCACATTATTTTTAATTTTATTTTGATTTAAATTTTTTAGAATACCAACAGTTACACTTGCATTTCTCACAAAAACCCCCACTACACCCCATAATGTGAAAGTACCAGTGAGAAGGTGAGACGACATCGCCCTTCCCCACCACCGGACTCGGCCGGGATCGGGCGAGTCGGCCGGCGGACCGACCGACTTGGGCTGGCACCGCCGGCCGGACTCGGCCGGACCGCCGAGTCCCCTGAATGAAAAAGTTGGCCTTTTCTATTCTTAACCCCCCCTGCACACTCCATTTATTTGGATCGTTTCCAGAGAGCTCATAATACCCCCATTTACTCTATTTTTAATGATTTTTTAAATACATTTTTACATTTTTTTTAAATTAAAACCCTTCATCTACTCTAACCATAGCTTAACCCTATAAATACCAACCCTACACACTACCCCCTCACCCCAAACTCTGAGCCAACTCTCAAGAATTTTCATTAGAAACCTTGTGTACTTTGAAAACGAGCAAGAAGCGAAGCTACGAAGAATTTTCCGGCGAACTTCCGACGACCATCCTAGGAGCTCCCGACGACGAAAAGACGCACCGACGACTCCTCCCGATCCATCTCCCTCTCCTTGTTGTCTTAAACTCGTAAGTCCCCATTTCTATCTTTCTTTTCTTTCTAAAAAATACAGAATTACAAAACCCGACGGAATCGGAACAAAACCGATTTTCGATTCGGTTTCTTTATAAAACCTCACTTTTCTTTAATACAATCATCCTTAAACCAATTCATGTTGACTATTAAACACTAATCAACCATATTGATCAAGTTTCAAATCAAAAGTAATTGCTATTTCATTTTACCGTATTTTCATTTAAATACCACATAGTTTCAATTCTACATATAACATCACAAAACTTGCTATATTTTTAAGTAGATAATGAGGTAATGACCTACCTCCTCACACACTCATATGCAACATAGCACCATACCCTTGGGAATATAGAATACGGGAAAGCGACACATTTTCATTTAAATACCATTTACATAATAAAACCGTTTTCTAAAGGATTTAGTATTTATACAAATCTTTGCAAAGCGCCGCTACAACCCATTTTGGGAAACCCGTTCGGGATGGTGCGGATTATCGCACATCCTCGGTCTTAGTAGTACGAGATTCAGACCTCCGCAAGGAGCATTCAGTCTCGAAAGATTTAAAATACGTCATCTTAAGAAAATGAGATTTTTAGAATATAAAATATATATTAAAATTATTTTTGTATAAATATATGTATATTTATCATTAAAATACCTATTTTGTTATGATATAAATATTCCACCTTTTTCTAAAAATCACAAGAATCAATTTACCTTAAAATACCATGAATTCCATACAAAACCAATATTACAAATAAATACCACTTATTATGAAAATAGGATATTTTCACTAGAAATATCACAATATAAAATCTACATTCATTACAACTCTAAAGACGATTAATAAATACTTGGGGTGTATTTTGAAAACTATACAAGAGTATTTTTACATAAAACCCCCTCAAGTTCTATAATTTACCCTAAGGACCCTAGTAAATATAGGTTTAAGCGGGACCAATCTCTTGAGCCTCAGGGAGCTAGAGAAGTGGGTGCTTGCCTATCTAAGGTAGATAACTTAACAACAGTGTTATCAATACGGTAATCGTCTTTGAAAAAAACACAAATCCTGCCGCCCATGTGCAGCGGTTACCGATAACATCAAAACAATCAGGACTTCAATTTACTTCTCTAATTGTCTGACTCAGATTGATTCTTATTATAATCTGACTTGAATATGATTCAAGTACAATCTACAATTTACAATATTACAATTCAACTTGAATCCATTATTCCATATATTCAATCTATCAACTTGACTGAACCGAACCATGGATATGCATCCATTTACATGATTCTACAGTTATTCCATTTACATGATTATATAGTTACATCCGTTTACTGATATCATGGTTTTGGTCAGTCATCCAACTATACAATCTACACAATACAATACAACAATATAATCAAAAGACTACGGGGTTTAAGGGATAGATTGGTAACGAAGGTGTTAAAAGTGGCACGAGACAGTAAGATTAAGAGACCTAACCTATATTCCGTTGCTGTTGTACCGTGGCTTAACGGTTCCTTATACATTCCGTTTGCCCTGGTCTCTAGCATATAGAGACCCCACTTGTATACACTGACATCCTTCTGTTCCAAGCTATAAACAACAGCGTTAACACAACATTATAACAATATAATACAATTTTAAAAGATACCTCTTATTCTTTCTATTTCTCCCTTATCTTTGGGACTTACTGAGCGATCTGTTCGCTGACGACATTCTTTTTCTTTCTTCTTTGAATGTCGTCAGGTGATCTGGACACTTCAGAGATCGAGCCCACTGCTGAAGACTTGAACCAGTTTAGTGAAGACCCCGAGCTCTAGTCATTGTACACTTTCCATTCAGTACTTTTCATTTCTGTTATGCCATTATTGTAGGGTTCCTAGGCACACACTAGAGGTCACACAAGGCATCAACCATGCCAATTTCAAAAATTACGGTGCCAAGAAACCCTAGACTACGGATCGATAGCTAGATGTCTAGGCGAAAGAAGCAACAAGTAAACTACTTTAACTAAGAGTACGGAAATACAACCTTTGTAGTTCCGGTCCTCCACCTCCATAGCTCCGCAATGAAGTCTCCTCGCTGTCCAAGTCGAACCCCGGGCTCTAGCTTCGGCTTCATCGGAGAATGGACGGGCTAGGTCATCGACGACGATGCCGAAGATGATCTACGTCGAGGCATCGCTAGATCAAGCTCCAACTTCACCAAGTCAAGAAAACTTGTGAAGGAAACACCCTATACTACTTGGCAAGAGGTAGAGGATGAAGAAATAGAAGGTGGGTAGACTTTAGATTTGGATTTCTCACACTTTTTCATCAATCACCATTGATGTAGCAAGCTTTCTTCATGGAAGAAGAAGATGAAGAAGAAGAAGATGATATGATAAGTTATTTAGAAAAAAGAAAATAAATCATACTTATCATAATGTCAAATATGGTTAGATGTAGAGAATGAACTAGGGTTAAAGTGAATGGTTGGGGTTTAGGAAAGAAACAAAATAGTCAACCATTCAAAGCTTCATGAAGTTTCAAAGATAAACCAAACTTAGCCACCATTTTATTTCTTTCAATAAAGAATAAATGAATAAATAAATAAGCAAATAAAAAGAAACCCTAACCATTCATATAACCATGGTCAATTCTTTACACAAACCCAAGCTTGCATGTATCATCAAACATGATACAATCTTGTGCACAAAAGTATATCACATATACCACTTGCACAATCCAAGTGAGAAAATCCATTTAAAGTGAACCAATACTAGTTAATGCAAAGTAATATATCAAATATACAATTATGCATTAAATCATTAAATCAATACTTGATTTAACGATCCAGTCATATCGCATATAACCGACTAATATTAACAGTAACAACTTATCGAATCAACACATGATCCGATATGCCGGCTATATCGCATATAACCGATCAATGTCACATATCACGAGAATCGAATACAGTATCACATACTGGTATCATTCTCGGTCCCGCACATATCTCATATGCGCTCCTATTTCGTTTCGCTTGAGCCAGGAAACCTCTGTGTAGGACTCTAAAGACTCGTCAATACGCCGGCAGCAGGTGATGATCATATCAAACACCCACAAGCCGCAAGCGGTCTGCTAAACGTAACGGCCACCCGGGTATTGAGCGATCAGAAGATCGACGAGCAAGCCCGCTCACACTCCAGTGAATCCAACCAGTAACACTACCGTACAGTCCGGTCTCGTCGTCTGATATGTCGCATATCTTGCCTAGGGGTGGTAAACGTCAGACCCCAATAGCTCGATAAGTCGTGTCGATATGAGGTCTATAACATTTCGAGAAACTACAGGTAACACTTACCAGTAAATCTCAGCAACCCTGGCCAGGGATTTCCGGTTATAGCCAATCGAACACAGCGCAACATCAACTCCCTATACCGGGAGAGACGAATCCCCTCCTATCGCTCATTGCCTCCATGTGATTCGGGACTGTAGCCAAAAACCACGTTTTGCACGCCCTCTTGGACATGGTAAGATGGAAATCAAAGCACAGTGGGAACCACACAAGACTCTATGACGATCTCAGGTCAACAGACTACTCTGTACCAGTGTCACCAGAGAACTGCCATCTAACGTAAGGTATAATACCATCTGGGAGTTCTCGGCGAGTCCTTCCAGTGTACCCAGTCTCTACTGAGCACCCGTATATCATCTCTGATGTCAAACACCAATGGATATGGGATCATCCATCGCCCATTTGTATGGGTCGAGAAGGTATACGCTAGTCTACTCTGGTATATCGATGCCCCATCTCGATACACCTACGACTAGGGACTTTCAAGGATGTACTTATGGACTACCATGTCCCCACTAGTATGATCCGCATCATAGTCCAGGTAATCAAGTACTCATCCTAAGGGCTTTACCAACATGTAACAGAGAGACAATCAGCATACACGTTAAGGTAAAGAGTAACCAGATAGCATACTATCATGTCGAGCAAGAAAGTCCTCCCTATATATGTCCCAGCATCCACTACAATATACATCCAATGTACAGTAATGGCCTCTAGGGCATACATATAACTAACAATCTCCCACTTGCACTAGGGCCATCTTATAGCAGTGGTTGAAGTATCTCATACTCAACCATCCCATAAAAGTCTCTCTCTGGGAATAGGCCTTCGTGAGTGGATCCGCCGTGTTGTCCTCTGAGTCTACTCTCCTAACCTCGATCTCCTTGGAGATCAACCATCTCCATGATCAGGTGATACTGCCTTAGAATATGTCTGGATCACTGATGGGACGGGTGTTCCTTGGCATAAGCCACAACTCCATTGTCACACAATGAGAGGAACTAGGTTCATCTCATAAACCAATATACACCCAAACAATCTCTTTGGTAGCATCTTAAGTAGCGATGTATCCTGCCTTTATCGTCTAGTATGTCACGGTATCTAGCTTGGAACTCTTCCAACATAACGTCCCTTTACTGAGGGTAAAGACAATGCCTGCGACTGACACTCAGTCGTCTTTATCACCCTGGAACCCCTCCAGTGATTCTCCCCAGGACCAATTGATACCATCTCACTATAGCTAGTGAGTATGCTAACACCCAAATAACATCTATCTCATAGATGAAAGCTCAGGATGGAGGAGGTATCACTTTGATCCTATCTGGAGAATCCTTGTGATAAGCGGAGATTGACCGATCATAGCATAGGAAACTCCTTCCCTATCAAGAGTATGTCATCCACGTACTCTACGAGGATCTCCACCATACTCCCTACTACCTTTTTGTTTATACAAGGTTCATCTACCATTTTGATGATGTCAAACTGTTTGACTAACTCATCAAAACAGATGTTCCAACTCCGCGATGCCTGCTTTATCACATAAAACATCGTACACATGTTTCCGCTGCTCCCACTGTCTACGAAGCCCTCTGGCTGTGTACTTATAGACGCTCTCTTCTAAAACATCATTTAGAAAAGCTGTCATGACACCCAACCACCAGATATCGTAGTCATGGTATGTAGCCGTGACAAGTAGGATCTGGATGGACTTAAGCATAGCTACTTGAAAAAGGTTTCATCATTATCCACACCTGGTCAATGATGCAAACTTTTAACAAGTTTAGCTTTGAAAGTCTCAACTTTTCCATCTACACCAAGTAATCTTCTCAAGATATACTTGCTCCTGATGGGGATTTAACCCTTCAGATATAGCAACCAAAGTCCATACTTTTTTGGTGTATAAGGATTCCATCTCAGATCACTAAGCATCCAACCATTCTTATAGAGTCCTACTCCTGATGGCCAGCTCGAAACTAGTTGGGTCATCATCTCATGATGCAATCCTCGCTCCCACTGTCATAGAGAAACCGAAGTATCTCTCAGGTGGGTGAGGAACCCTACTAGATCGGCGGAGAGGCCGAGGTTCGTTGGAATCTACTGAATCCTTTGGTTCTATCAAATCATCTGCTGCAGTTTGTATAGCTGGAACATTTCCAGTTCTACATAACAGACCTTGCCTTGAGCTTGTCCGGATTTTGCTTTTAGACATAGGCCGGACAACCCCAAATCTTAACTAACTTAAGATATGGGCTCTTACCTTTCCATATCACATATGAAGTGGTAGGCAACTGATTTGATCGAAACCCTATTCAATAGGTATGCAACTTCATAAGTGCATAACTCCCAAAAGGAAATAGGTAACTCAGTAGTACTCATCATAGAGCACACCTTATCATATAGGGTGTGATTGCTCCGCCCCGATATACCATCGTGCTATGGTGTATACGGAGGAGTAATGCTGAGAGAGAATCACATTCTCCTTTAGAATAGTCCAGGATTTCCGTGCTCAAGTATTCTCCTCCTCGATCACATCAAAGGACATAATACTTATACCCGTATTTTGGTTCTCTACTTCTAAATCATATTCTATGAATATCTCAAAAGGTTCAGACTTGTGTTTCAACAGGAACATATGTCTGAATCTTGAGAGATCATCAGAGAATGTAATGAAGTATAAAGAACCGGTCTTGGTATGTGTAGACAGGAGACCTTACATACATCATCATGTATCAGTCCCAAGAGTTCATTAACTCTTTCTCTATTTCCAGTAAACGGAGCTATGGTCATCTTATCTTTGTGACATGACTGGCGAGTTTCACAAGATGTAAATTCAAACTAATTTAAATATGCATCTTTATGTAACTCTAGCTAATCGGGTCACATTGATCTGACCTAGTCTACAATACCTCAAGAAGAATTCGTTCATTTTTGAACTCTTCCTCTTGTGTGTGTTCTGTATACTAAGAACTGTAGTTTGATTTAGAATATTAATGTTTTTAGATAACGTGCCTGAACCGATCAACTTTTGATATAGGAAATGTCCAAAACATTATCCAACAATACAAAATTTTATCGTTTCTTTACTAATAAAGAGACAGATATGATTTTATATATCAGGTTCGGTATCTAATAATATACGTTCAGAATCAATGTACTGATAATACAGGGTGACAGTGACCGACAGACTTGGCTGCAACTCTTGCCCCGTTTTCTGCCTCATGAAACTTATCACCCGTTCTCAGTTCTTTACCTTTCTGTAGCCCTATGTAACAGATTACATATCTGGGATCCTGATCCGGTATCATATACCCAGGACGTAAAGGACATTGAGAAACAGTTCTGTATAATGAACACACCCGAAGATGATGCATCATCATGCATTCTCTTCGTTTGGACGGCACGGGAAATTTGGTATTCCCCTATTTCCTGCTCTGTCTTATAACAATTATAAGTTGGAGCGGGACCAACGTTCCCCAGCTCAGTATAACAAGCGGGTTCGGTCAAATTTCCGTATTATTATCTTGATTAAGGCTTGATATGGTCGCTACCTGGAGAGAGAGAGAAGAAAACACTCAGCGTGCGCTCTTTCAAGAATAGATTGGTTATTATTTTATCTAATCAGGATGGCTCCCACTGTTTTTATCAAATCTTCCTTCAAACCCTAAAAAGAAAGACTAGCCGGGATTAATTACACGCTACAAGTTCGCCAATCTTTCAGCAAGGCCAGTGTCGGTACTTTGAGGGAGGTCCCCCATGCTTTCGCACGAACCTAATTAATGTAAACCTCGTTTTCCCAGAGGCGTAACCTCGTTAACACCTTTCTAGACACCTACTTGATCGGCTAATTGTAATGTGTAAAACTCTCCCAGGAGTAACTCTTACTCACAGTGGGTATCGGGATCCAACTATCTCATAGAAGGTATGCAATCTCATTGCAAATTTCAACACTTGAAATTCCCGATAATTTTGCCCCTAGCGTCCTATGACCTTGACGGAGGCCAAACAACCCATAGTCCGCTAGTCAAGTTCAACCCGTACATTTCTTGATTGAATTAAACCCACCCGCACGACCCTTGACGGAGGCCAAACAACGCCGTACGAATACCCTAATCCAATCGCATCATATGCTAACAGATAAGCACTAGTTAGCTACCGTACACTACGCCTTGACGGAGGCCAAACAACCGCAGCACGAATACTAACTAGTACATATCTGAAATGACGGAGGGCTACGACAGGTTTTTCTGAAAACCTATTGCGTAATGAACTTGATTTCGTTGTAGGATCGAATGAATTTTGAAATGGAGTGTTTTTGAGGCTTTTCTAGTTTTGCTAAAGGAGTCACTCCCGGTGAAGGGATCGTCGGTCCTTTTCTCGTCGAATGAGGTGCGGGATATATCATATATATCACTGTGCAAAGCAAAAACACTTAAAAGCAATCAAAAGACAAACCGAGTTTGTAGCATCTGCCAGTTATTGCTAAAGGAGTCACTCCCGGTGAAGGGATCTCGGTCCTTTCCTTATCGAATAAGGTGCAGGATATATCGTATATACCGCTGTGCAAAGCAAGAACTGTAGCTACCTGTTTTATTTTGAAATTCGATTCTACAACATCTTTAGGTTTCTTTTATTTCATTAATCACATTAATGAAGTCCCATCATTTAAACACCTAAACATCACAGATAAATACGACGTACGCTTATGCCATCCGCATTCGCCTCGATGTCCCCTCGTGCACCGTTAGGTTAGGTAACTAACGACAGAGCGGGGCAGGGCTAGCGCGGGTGTAAAATATAAGTAACGTCTATATAATATATCATATATACTATATACTGTATCTATCACAGAACATCACATGATCACATCACAGATATCGCAGCAGAAGAATCATATGAAATATTAGATATACTAGGACGTCCGTGTTTTCAATACGAGCCAGTACAAAACACGGATTCCACGGTCGCGATGAATAGCCAAACCCACACCCCTAGACCCCTACGAGAGCGGCAAGCAACCCTACCAATTCTGGAGTTAGGAGACCCGGACTCGACTCCTCGAGTTGGTCTCCCACTGGACTCCAGAACCCGGTTACTTGTGCCCTCCTCCTTGGGTCTATCCTAGTGCGGAAAAGTAAATAATATACAAAGGGTGACTACTTCCGCAACCTGAAAGTGCCCCAAGTAAAAGAATATTACATACAAGTTTTTACATGAATGAAAATGAAAAACACTCATCTCACATAAAAAAACCCCGGCTATTCAAACACGACGATCCAATATAACATATCCAGCAACACATAACATCACATGTCATCAACGTAAGTAAACATGCGTATCCCAATTGTCGTTGGGATATAGCAACGAAACCGGCGATATCACATATTACACTTACGGTCACAGAAAAGAAAGTGTAAAACTACAACAGTTGAAATCCGCAACCTCTTTAGACATCGCATGCCTAGCCAAATGAATTCCTTAGACATCGCATGCCTAACTATTATAAACCCCGCATTTTAGTCTCATAATCGAAAACACTTTCCAATACCAAGTCGGGCAATTCAACAAGATTCCCGACATTATGATCGAATGCTCGTCGCAGACTTCAGTAGGCGGCCGCACCCCCGACGCCGTCGACAAAGTGCACCAAGGCGGAACACCGCTACCGCGAGCACCCGAACGGATGCTTTCGGCGACGGGGTTCTCCTACAGTCACTTGGTCGGGGCCAGGGGCGAGGCTGTCTATTAAGTTTACCCGGCGAGTATCCGCGTACGCTACGTGATTACGACGGACTTTTGATCACATCAAAATTCCGTGGCAACCGATCAAGTGAGACTAAACTGCTATGTTTATAACATTCATTCAGTTATCTCATAACTGCTTGTGAATTCCAATTATTGTATCACATTCCGGACAAATAGAAAATGTTAAACTTTCCGATCGAACATTCAAACACCCAAGTTTTCCCGAAACAGATCAACACATGAAATAAGTTTAAAAACATTCAGTTCATGCCTCAGTACCAACGGTCCAGCCGTAGAAGGGTCAAGCCAACGCCTCACATGTGGCACGCCGTACTGCCCCAAACCCTAAGGTTCAAAGGGTAGTTCAAGACGGTCACATAATCGAGTTAAGGTTTGTTGTCTTCTAGAGGGACCATCGTGTTACTTGCACTGCTTAGAACGTGATTAAACTACAGAAATATCCAACACTTGGAAATTTCCCGACAGGGGAAAAATTGGGTATTTATATCCGGTCGAACTTTTTAACATATTCAAAAAATTATCCGGAAAGACACGTAGACAAAGTTTGACAATCCAATCGAATGTACGATCTCCCAATACAACCCAAAAACTCAACTCTTGAGTTCAGGAAAAAAAATATCCCAGGAAAACCAGCACTGCAAAATAGGAATTACTGTGCAAAATTCAATGGCAGATAAGACAAAAGGGCCGCGGAACAGCAGCATTAGCACGCTAATGCCGCGGTTCCGCCGCACTTTAGAAAGATCATTAGGTAATTTTTGCATCGTAATTCTTAGAATTTCCTGCTGAATTTTCTGCATATTTTTAATCTGGAAAAAACCCAATTTTTGGAAAAAGTCCAGAGAGCAAATTAGGGTTTGGGTTTCGGTTCGATCGGACTTCCAATTCCGTCTACGCATCGCCTAAGGCTCTAGCTAGGCTCTGATACCACTGTAGGGTTCCTAGGCACACACTGGAGGTCACACAAGGCATCAACCATGCCAATTTCAAAAATTACGGTGCCAAGAAACCCTAGACTACGGATTGATAGCTAGATGTCTAGGCGAAAGAAGCAACAAGTAAACTACTTTAACTAAGAGTACGGAAATACAACCTTTGTAGATCCGGTCCTCCACCTCCATAGCTCCGCAATGAAGTCTCCTCGCTGTCCAAGTCGAACCCCGGGCTCTAGCTTCGGCTTCATCGGAGAATGGACGGGCTAGGTCATCGACAACGATGCCGAAGATGATCTACGTCGAGGCATCGCTAGATCAAGCTCCAACTTCACCAAGTCAAGAAAACTTGTGAAGGAAACACCCTATACTATTTGGCAAGAGGTAGAGGATGAAGAAATAGGAGGTGGGTAGATTTTAGATTTGGATTTCTCACACTTTTTCATCAATCACCATTGATGTAGCAAGCTTTCTTCATGGAAGAAGAAGATGAAGAAGAAGAAAATGATATGATAAGTTATTTAGAAAAAAGAAAATAAATCATACTTATCATAATGTAAACTATGGTTAGATGTAGAGAATGAACTAGGGTTAAAGTGAATGGTTGGGGTTAAGGAAAGAAACAAAATAGTCAACCATTCAAAGCTTCATGAAGCTTCAAAGATAAACCAAACTTAGCCACCATTTTATTTCTTTCAATAAAGAATAAATGAATAAATAAATAAGCAAATAAAAAGAAACCCTAACCATTCATATAACCATGGTCAATTCTTTACACAAACCCAAGCTTGCATGTATCATCAAACATGATACAATCTTGTGCACAAAAGTATATCACATATACCACTTGCACAATCCAAGTGAGAAAATCCATTTAAAGTGAACCAATACTAGTTAATGCAAAGTAATATATCAAATATACAATTATGCATTAAATCATTAAATCAATACTTGATTTAACGATCCGGTCATATCGCATATAACCGACTAATATTAACAGTAACAACTTATCGAATCAACACTTGATCCGATATGCCGGCTATATCGCATATAACCGATCAATGTCACATATCGCGAGAATCGAATACAGTATCACATACTGGTATCACTCTCGGTCCCGCACATATCTCATATGCGCTCCTATTTCGTTTCGCTTGAGCCAGGAAACCTCTGTGTAGGACTCTAAAGACTCGTCAATACGGCTGCAGCAGGTGATGATCATATCAAACACCCACAAGCCGCAAGCGGTCTGCTAAACGTAACGGCCACCCGGGTATTGAGCGATCAGAAGATCGACGAGCAAGCCCGCTCACACTCCAGTGAATCCAACCAGTAACACTACCGTACAGTCCGGTCTCGTCGTCTGATATGTCGCATATCTTGCCTAGGGGTGGTAAACGTCAGACCCCAATAGCTCGATAAGTCGTGTCGATATGAGGTCTATAACATTTCGAGAAACTATAGGTAACACTTACCAGTAAATCTCAGCAACCCTGGCCAGGGATTTCCGGTTATAGCCAATCGAACACAGCGCAACATCAACTCCCTATACCGGGAGAGACGAATCACCTCCTATCGCTCATTGCCTCCATGTGATTCGGGACTGTACCCAAAAACCACCGTTTTGCACGCCCTCTTGGACGTGGTAAGATGGAAATCAAAGCACAGTGGGAACCACACAAGACTCTATGACGATCTCGGGTCAACAGACTACTCTGTACCAGTGTCACCAGAGAACTGCCATCTGACGTAAGGTATAATACCATCTGGGAGTTCTCGGCGAGTCCGTCCAGTGTACCCAGTCTCTACTGAGCACCCGTATATCATCTCTGATGTCAAACACCAATGGATATGGGATCATCCATCGCCCATCTGTATGGGTCGAGAAGGTATACGCTAGTCTACTCTGGTATATCGATGCCCCATCTCGATAAACCCACGACTAGGGACTTTCAAGGATGTACTTATGGACTACCATGTCCCCACTAGTATGATCCGCATCATAGTCCAGGTAGTCAAGTACTCATCCTAAGGGCTTTACCAACATGTAACAGAGAGACAATCGGTATACACGTTAAGGTAAAGAGTAACCAGATAGCATACTATCATGTCGAGCAAGAAAGTCCTCCCTATATATGTCCCAGCATCCACTACAATATACATCCAATGTACAGTAATGGCCTCTAGGGCATACATATAACTAACAATTGTTTAGACATTGCTTTATTTCAGTTGTATTTACTTTCCATGCATTGTACAGAAAGAATGTGAATAAATAAAGTTGTTGTTTTTATTATATCTTGTTTCTTGCGCTTTATTTTTATATTGCTTAGATACGCTTAGTGTATTTACTTCACAGTAAATACGTAGCGGTCTCGTCGCGTCCTCTGCCCGTATACTGGGAAGCGAGGCGTGACATAAAAAGAACTACAAAGGTTGTAATCTCTTAACTTAGTGCTATATTACTTGTAGTATGTGTTACTACTTCTTGTTACCCTAGCTTTTCTAGTTTGATTCCTAGGTTAGAGATTACTTAGCACCATAAATTTTTTTTATTGTGGCATGTGTGATGCTACCAAACCCTTGTTGAGGTGCTAAGGAATCCCTACATGGTATCAGAGCCAAACTAGAAACCTAGACGATGTTAAGATAATACAAAACCGAAAAACTCCGTAAAAATACAGTTTTAGAAACCCTAGAAAATGCTCTCTGGAATTTTTTTGAAAAATTGTTTAAAAATTATTTCAGCAACTGCAGAGTGTAGTATGGGATACTATAAGAACATAGGTGAAATACGGGAAGGGGTTCTCGGAATTTGGCCGAGCACCAGGCCATGAACTCCGGCGACGCCGGCCCCCTGTTCTCTTTATTTCCTTGTATTTCACATGTGTTCCTATGTGCAGGTTTTGGGGTTTCTGGTATTGTTTGTTTAGTCTATATTGTCATCTGATGATAATTGAGTTATGGGCTAATTGCGGAGTATTTCATAGTCGTAATTTTTAGCATTGTATCGGTAACCTAGACAATGTTTAACAGTTCGATCGAACTTCAAACACCTCGTCAAGAACCCCACTGAAATTTTCAAGAGTTGGAATTTTCTTAAGTTAATTATATTCATTAGCCATGCAAGTTACTCTATGGACCCTCTAGAAGAACAAAAACCTTAACTCGATTCTATGCCTTCGGAACCGCGACTTGAACCCTAGAGTTTGTCGTAGTTCCGCGGTATCATAGGTGAGGCATTGGTTTGACCCTTCTACGGCTGGACCATAGGTATTGTGGCACGTTTTTGGGTACTTTAACTTTGCTCAAGTGTTGAGCTTATCGAGTGATGAGGGTGTTGGTTGATTCGATCGAAATGTTTAACATAGCCTAGTATATTGTGATACAATAATTGGAATCTACATTTATATGTTTCATGTAAATCTAGCATTTCGGTCTTGGTTGTAATCGGAAATCTTGTTGAATTATCTGACTTACTTTGAAAAGTGTTTTCATGAGATGAGACCTAAATGCGAGACTTACATTGTTAGGCATGAAACTTTGGATATGTGATATCCCGGGTTTATGATGTCTAAGGGCAATGTCGATTCCAATTATTGTAGTTTTTCACTTTCTTTTCTGCGCCCGTAAGCGTAGTATGTGGTGTATTGCCGATTTCGTTGCTATATGTCAACGACAATTGGGGTACGCACACTTTCTTACGTTGATGACACGTGATGTTATGAGTTGCTGTGATATGATGTATAGGATCGTCGTGATTGACTGGCCGGAGGGTTTTATGTGAGATGAGAGTTTTTCTTTTCATTCATGTAACATTTATTTGTATGTAATATTCTTTTATTGGGGCACTTCCGGGTTGAGGATGATGTCACCATTGTTGTATATTATTTACTTTTCCGTATTAGGATAGACCCAAGGTGGGGAGCACAAGCGACCGGGTTCTGGGGTACAGTGGGAGACCATCTCGAGGCGTCGAGACCGGGTTTCCTAACTCCAGAATTGGTAGGGTCACTTGCCGCTCTCGTAGGTGTCTAGGGGTGTGGGATTGGCTATTCATCACGACCGTGGAATCCGTATTTTCTATTGTTGGCTAAATAAAAAATACGGATGTCCTAGCATATCTTATATTTTCATATATGTGTTTCTGCTGCTTATATTCTGTGATGTGATCACTTGATATATCTGAGACGAATGCAATATTATATATGAGATTATAGTAGATGTTGCTTATGTTTTGCGCCCGCGCTAGTCCCGTCCTGGTATGCCGTTAGTTAAGTAACCTAACGGTGCATAACGAGACACTGGGGCGAATGCGGATGGCATAAGCGTACGTTGTATTTTCGTTTCTTCTGTGATGCTTAGGAAGCTTAAATGATGGGACTTCATTAATATGATTAATAAAAAGAAAGAAACCTAAAAGATGTTATAGAATCAAATTTTCAAAAAGGGAAGCTACAGTTTTTTCTTTGCATAGTGATATATGTGATATATCCTGCACCTTATTCGATAAGGAAAGAGCCGAGATCCCTTCACCGGGAATGACCTCTTTAGCAATAACTGGCAGATGTTACAACACTCGGTTTGTCTTTTGATTGCTTTTAGAATTTCTTGCTTTGCATAGTGATATATGTGATATATCATGCTCCTTATTCGATGAGGAAAGAGCCGAGATCCCTTCACCAGGAAAAGAACTCTTTAGCAAAACTAGTAAAAGCCTCAAAAGCACTCCTTTTCAAAATCACTCAATTCTACAACGATATCAAGTTCATTACACAAAAGGTTTTCTGAAAAAACCCGTCGTAACCCTCCGTCATTTCAGATAAGTCCTACTTAGTATTCGTGCTACATTTGTTGGCCTGCATCAAGGCGTAGTGTGCGGTAGATAACTAGTGCTTATTTGCAGCATAAGATGAGATTGGATTAGGGTAGTCGTACGACTTTGTTGGCCTGCGTCAAAGGTCGTGCGGGTGGGTTTAATTCAATCAAGAAATAACTGGTTGAACTTGACCAGCGGACTATGGTTTGTTGGCTTGCGTCAAGGTCATAGACGCTAGGGGCAAAATATTATCGGGAATTTCAAGTATTGAAATTTGTAATGAGATTTCATACCTTCTATGAGATAGTTGGATCCCGATACCCACTGCGAGTAAGAGTTACTCCTGGGAGAGTTTTATACAAGACAATTAGCCGATCAAGTAGGTGTCTAGAAAGGTGTCAACGGGGTTATGCCTCTGGGAAAACGAGGTTTATTTTAACTAGGTCCGTGCGAAAGCATGGGGAACCTCCCTCAAAGTACTGGCACTGGCCTGACTGAAAGATTGGCGAAATTATAGGGTGTAATTAATCCCGGGTAGTCTTTCCTTTTAGGATTTGAAGGAAGATTTGATAAAAACAGTGGGAGCCATCCTGAGTAGATAAAATAATAACCAATCTGATCTTGCAAGAGCATACGCTAAAGTGTTTTCTTCTCTCTCTCTCTAGGTAGCGACCATGTCACGTCTTAATCAAGTTAATAATATGGATGTATTGACCGAACCCGCATGTTATACTGTGCTGGGGAACATTGGTTCCGTTCTTTCTTATAATTGTTATAATACTGAACAGGGAATAGGGACATATCCGGATTCCCATACCGCCCAAACGAAGAATAAGCATGATGATGCATCTTCTTCGGGTGTGTTAGTTATTGAGAACTGTTTCTCAGTTCACTCTACGTCCTGAGTATTAGATACCGGATCAGGATCCCACATATGTAATATGTTACATGGGCTAAGGAAAGGTAGAGAACTGGGAATGGGTGATCATTCCGTATGAATAGGGAATGGGGCAAATGTTGCAGCCAAAGCTGTTGGTGAATATCACCTTGTGTTACCAAGAGGCAACACATTGATTCTGAACGAATGCTATTACATTCCGACCCTGATATGCAATCTTATATCATTTTCTCTATTAAGTAAAGAAGAATATAATTTTGTAGTACTTGATAATATTATGAACATCTTCCTGAATCAAAAGTTGATTGGAACAGGCTCGTTAAATAACGGCATCTACGTTCTAGATCAAACTACAGTCCTTAATGTATAAAACACACAAAAGAGGAAGAGTTCAGAAATGAACGAATCCTTCTTATGGCATTGTAGACTGGGTCATATCAATGAGACACGACTGGCTAAGTTGCATAAGGATGGATATTTGAATCCGTTCGAATTTTCAACTTATGACACTTGCCATTCATGTCTCAAAGGCAAGATGACCAAAACTCCGTTTACAGGACATGGAGAAAGAGCTAGTGAGCTCTTGGGACTGATACATAGTGATGTATGTGGTCCTATGTCTACACATGCCAAGAATGGTTCTTCGTACTTCATTACATTCACTGACGATCTCTCAAGATCCGGACATGTGTTCCTGATGAAACACAAGTCTGAAGCTTTTGAGAAATTCAAGGAATATAAATCCGAAGTCGAGAACCAAACGGGTAAAAGTATTAAAATCCTACGATCTGATTGAGGAGGTGACTAATTGAGCACGGAGTTCCTGGATTATCTAAAAGAGAATATGATTCTCTCTCAGCTTACTCCTCCATATACACCACAGCACAACGGCGTATCGGAGCGGAGGAATCGCACCTTATTAGATATGGTACGCTCTATGATGAGCACTGTTGAGTTACCTATTTCCTTTTGGGGATATGCACTGGAGACAGCTGCAGACTTATTGAATATGGTTCCCACTAAATCTGTGCCAACCACTCCGTATGAGATATGGAAAGGAAAGAGACCATATCTTAATTATATTAAGATATAGGGTTGTCCAGCATATGTGAAAACACAAAATCCGGACAAGCTCGGGGCAAGCTCTTTTCTGTGTAAGTTTGTTGGATATCCCAAACATTCGCGCGGGTATATCTTCTACCACGCCGAGGAACAAAAGGTGTTTGTTTCTCGACATGCCACCTTTTTAGAAAAAGAAATTTCTTGAAAAATAAATTAGTGTCAAGGAGGTAGAACCGGAAGAAGTTCCAGCTATACAAACTACGACAGAAGATTTGGTGGAACCAGAGGATTCGGTAATTCCTAACGAACCTCAGCCTCTCCGCCGATCTAGTTGGGTTCCTCATCCACCTGAGAGATACTACGGTTTTCTCATTGATGGTGGAAGCAAGGATTACATCATGGAGGATGATGACCCAACTACCTTCAAGCAGGCCATCACGAGTGGGGACTCTGTGAAATAGCTGGATGCAATACGGTCCGAGATGGAATCCATGTACACCAACAAAGTATAGACTTTAGAAGATGCTCCTGAATGGATAAAACCCATTGGGAGCAAGTGGATCTTCAAGAAAAAACTTGGTGTAGATGGGAAAGTAGAAACTTTCAAAGTTAGAATTGTTGCAAAGGGTTTTCGTCAACGACCAGGTGTGGATTATGACGAAACCTTTTCTCTAGTGGCTATGCTTAAATCCATCCGGATCATGCTTGCGATCGCTGCATACCATGACTACGAAATTTGGCAAATGGATGTTAAGACTGCCTTCCTAAATGGTGATTTGGAAAAGTGCGTGTACATGACTCAGCCAGAGGGCTTCGTAGACAGTGGGAGCAGCGGAAAGGTATGCAAGCTGCTTAAATCCATCTACGGGTTGAAGCAGGCATCACGGAGTTGGAACATCTGTTTTGATGTTGTTGCCAAAGAGTTTGACTTTGTAAAAAACGTAGATGAACTTTGTATATACAAAAAGGTGGCAGAGAGTAAGGTTGTCTTCCTCGTATTGTACGTGGATGACATACTCTTGATAGGAAATGACATTCATATGCTGCAATCGGTCAAGCTCTTCTTATCACATAGATTCTTAATGAAAAATCAAGGTGATGCCTCCTACATCTTGGGGATTAAGATCTATAGAGATAGATCCAAACGGATACTGGGATTGTCCCAGTCCAGGCACATTGACACCATATTAAAGAGGTTTAGTATGGAAGAATCCAAGCATGGGTTCTTACCCACGATCTCAGGACTCACTCTCTCCAAAAAGATGTCTCCCAAGACTAATTTGGAGAGAGCTCGCATGCAAGGGATACCCTATGCTTCGGCAGTAGGCTCTATCATGTACGCGATGCTATGTACTAAACCCGATGTAGCATACTCATTAAGTATAGTGAGCAGGTATCAAGCAGATCCCAAAGAGAGTCACTGGACAGCTGTGAAGAGCATTCTCAAGTACTTGAGAAGGACTAAAGAGATGCTCTTGGTGTATGGTAACGGAGAACTCCAAGTAGAGTCCTTTACCGATTCGAGCTTCCAGAGTGATAAGGACAACTCTATGTCGCACTCGGGATTTGTCTTTACCTTCAATAGAGGGGCGGTATGCTGGAAGAGTTCCAAGCAGAAAACCGTGGCAGACTCGACGATGGAGGCTGAATACATCGTTGCATACGATGCTGCCAAAGAGGCTGTCTGGATGAAAAGTTCGTAACTGAACTTGGAGTGGTTCCATCCATTGAGTATCCAATACCTTTATATTGCGATAATAATGGAGCGGTGGCTTTGGCCAAGGAACCCAGGTCACATCAGCGATCCAGGCATATTCTGAGGCGGTATCACCTGATCCGGGAGATAGTTGATCGCCGGGAGATCGAGGTCAGGAGAGTTGACACGAAGAACAACACTGCGGATCCACTCATGAAGGTCATTCCCCAGATACAGTTCGAGAGACTCTTCGGGATACTGGGCATGCGATACTACAGCAGCTGGCCCTAGTGAAAATGGGAGATTGTTAGTTATATATATGCCCTAGAGGCTATTATTGTACATATGATGTATATTATAATAGATGCTTCGACATATATAGAGAGGACTTTCTTGCTCGACATGATAGTATGCTTTCTGGTTGCTCTTTATCTTAATATGTATATTTGTCTCTTACTGTCTTATGATTACATGTTGGTAAAGCTCTTAGGATGTGTACTTGACTACCAGGATTATGATGCATATCATACTAGTGGGGCCATGGTAGTCCATAAGTTCATCCTTTAATGTTCCTAGTCATGGGTGTATCGAGACAGGGCATCGATATACCATAGTAGACTAGCGTATATGCTTCTCGACCCATGAGATGGGCGATGGATGATCCTATATCCATTGGTGTTTGACATCAGAGATGGTATACGGGTGCTCAGTGAAGACTGGATACACTGGATGGACTCGCCGAGAACTCCTAGATGGTATTATACCTCACGTCAGATAGCAGTCCTCAGGTGACACTGGTAAAGGTTAGTCTGTAGACCCGAGATCGTCATAGAGTCTTGTGTGATTCCCACTGTGCTTTGATTTCCACCTTACCACGTTCTAGAGGATGTACAAAACGGTGGTTTTTGGGTACAGTCCTGAGTCACATGGAGGTAATGAGCGATAGGAGGGGTTTCGTCTCTCCCGGTATTGGGGGTTGATGTTGCGCTGTGCTCGATTGGCCATAACAGGGAAGTCCATGGCCAGGGATGATTTGAGATTTACTGGTAAGTGTTATCAGTAGTTTCTCGACCCGTTATGAGCCTCATATCGGCATGACTTATCGGTTATTGGGGTCTGACGTTTACCACCCATAGACTAGATATGCGACATATCAGACGAAGAGACCGGACTGTACAGTTGTGTTACTGTCAGGCATTTGCAGGAGTTACAGCGGGCATGCTTGCTGATCTTCTGATCGTTCAATACCCGGGTAACCATTACGTCTAGCTAGTACCGCTGACGACTTGTGGGTGCTTGATGTGATCATCACCTGCTGCCGGCGTATTGACGAGTCTTAGAGTCCCACAAAGGAGTTTTCTAGCCCAGGCGAAAAGATGTGGTGTGCATATATGATATGCGCGGGGACCCGATTAAATGCGCGTATGTGATACTGTATATTAATCGGGCGGTTTACTTTTGGTCGGGTCTGTTAGTTATATGTATACCCTAGAGGCCATTACTGTACATAGGATGTATATTGTAGTGGATGCTTGGACATATATTGGGAGGACTTTCTTGCTCGACATGATAGTATGCTATCTGGTTGATCTTTACCTTAACGTGTACACTGATTGTCTCTCTGTTACATGTTGGTAAAGACCTTAGGATGTATACTTGACTACCTGGACTATGATGCGGATCATACTAGTGGGGACATGGTAGTCCATAAGTACATCCTTCAAAGTCCCTAGTCGTGGGTATATCAAGACGGGGCATCGATATACCAGAGTAGACTAGCGTATACCTTCTCGACCCATACAGATGGGCGATGGATGATCCCATATCCATTGGTGTTTGACATCGGAGATGATATACGGGTGCTCAGTAGAGACTGGGTACACTGGACGGACTCGCCGAGAACTCCCAGATGGTATTATACCTCACGTCAGATGGAAGTTCTCTGGTGACATTGGTACAGAGTAGTCTGTTGACCCGAGATCGTCATAGAGTCTTGTGTGGTTCCCACTGTGCTTTGATTTCCATCTTACCACGTCCAAGAGGGCGTGCAAAACGGTGGTTTTTGGGAACAGTCCCGAGTCACATGGAGGCAATGAGCGATAGGAGGGGATTCGTCTCTCCCGGTATAGGTAGTTGATGTTGCGCTGTGTTCGATTGGCTATAACAGGAAATCCCTGGCCAGGGTTGCTGAGATATACTGGTAAGTGTTATCAGTAGTTTCTCGAATTGTTATAGACTTCATATCGACACGACTTATCGAGCTATTGTGGTCTGACGTTTACCACCCCTAGGCGAGATATCCGACATATCAGACGATCAGACCGGACTGTACGGTAAGTGTTACTGGTTGGATTCACTGGAGTGTGAGCGGGCTTGCTCGTCGATCTTCTGATCGCTCAATACCCGGGTGGCCGTTACGTTTAGCAGACCGCTTGCGGCTTGTGGGTGTTTGATATGATCATCACCTGCTGCCGGCGTATTGACGAGTCTTTAGAGTCCTGCACAGAGGTTTCCTGGCTCAAGCGAAACGAAATAGGAGCGCATATGAGATATGTGCAGGACCGAGAATATTGCGTGTATGTGATACCGTATTTCATTCTCGCGATGAATGTATCGAATGGTTGTATGCGATATAACCTAGTCATCGAATCAAGGATTGATTCGGTAAGCCGATACATAGGATACTAGTCGGTTATATGCGATATGACCGGATCGTTAAATCAAGTGTTGATTTAATGATTTAATGTATAATTATATATTTGATATATTACTTTGCATTAACTAGTATCGGTTCACTTAAGATGGATTTTCTCACTCGGATGTGCGCATTGTATATGCGATATACTTTTGTGCACTTGATTGTATCATAATTGATGATAAATGCTTATTTGGTTAAGTGTAAAGAATTAAACCTTGGTTAAGTAAATGGTTTGGGTTTTTATTTATTTATTCATTCATTTATCTATTTATTTTTGGATGAAAAGAATGAGAAAAGAAAACAAATGGTTGCTTTTTTGGAAGCTTCTTCAAGCTTCATGAAACTTTGACCAAAGCAACCATTCTTGTCTTCTTCTCTAACCCTAACCATTCAACCTAACTCAAGTTAATTCTCTACACTTTACCATGGTTAAAGTTATGATAAGAATTGATTTTTTTTTTGATTATTCTTATCATAACATTTATCATCTTCTTCTTCTTCTTCTTCAAGAAGAAACCATACTTCATCAATGGTGATTTGAGCATACGTGTGAGAAATCCAATTCTAAAGTCTACACACTTCCTATTTCTTCATCCTCTACCTCTTGCCAAGTAGTAGAGTGTGTTTTCTTCACAAGTTTCTTGTCTTGGTGAAGTTGGAGCTTTTTTTAGTGATGCCTCGACGTAGATCATCTTCGGCATGCTAGTCGATGACCTAGCCCGTCCATTCTCCGATGAAGCCGACGCTAGAGCCCGGGAATTCATTTGGACAGCGAGGGGACTTCGTTGCGGAGCTATGGAGGTGGAGCACAGGATCTACAAAGGTTGTATTTCCGTTTAAACTTTAGTTAAGTTTTTAACTAGTTTCATTTTCGCCTAAACATCTAGCCGACGATCCGTTCTAGGGTTTCTCGGCACCGTTAAAATTTGAAATTGGCATGGTTGATGCCTTGTGAGACCTTATTAGGGTGCCTAGGAACCCTACAGTGGTATCAAAGCCTAGCTAGAGCCTTAGACGAAGTCTAGACGGAGTTTGAAGTCCGATCGAACCGAAAACTAGAACCCAAAATAGCTCTCTGGACTTTTTCCAAATTCTGGGATTTTTCCACATTAAAAATATGCAGAAAACACATCAGGAATATCTAAGAGTTACTGTGAAATTCGGAGGCCCAATTCAACTATCCCACCGCGGTTTCGCGGCATGAGCAAGGCTCATGCGGCGGTTCCGCGGCCGTACGGCTATATTATTTAAATTATTTTGCACAGCAATTCTTAGTTTCCAGTGGTGATTTTTCTGGGAATTTTTAATATTTTTTCAAGAGTTGAATTTTCTGGGTTGTTTTGGGGACTCGGTGTTTCGATCGGATTGTCAAACTTTGTCTATGTGGCTTTCCGGGTATTTTTAGAATATGTTAAAAAGTTCGACCAGATATAAATACCCACTTTTTCCCCTGTCGGGAAATTTCCAAGTGTTGGATTTTTCCGTAGTTTAAAGGCGTTCTAAGTAGTGCAAGTAACTCGATGGACCCTCTAGAAGACAACAAACCTTAACTCGATTATGTGACCGTCTTGAACTGCCCTTTGAACCTTCGGGTTTGGGGCAGTACGGCGTGCCACATGTGAGGCGTTGGCTTGACCCTTCTACGGCTGGACCGTTGGTACTGAGGCACGAACTGAATGTTGTTAGACTTATTTCATGTGTTGAGCTGTATCGGGAAAACTTGGGTGTTCGATTGGTCGATCGGAAAGTTTGACATTTTCTATTTATCCGGAATGGGATACAATAATTGGAATTCACATATAGTTATGAGATAACTGAATGAATGTTATAAACATAGAACTTTAGTCTCACTTGATCGGTTGCCACGGAATTTTGATGTGATCAAAAGTCCGTCGCAATCACGTAGCGTACGCGAATACTCGCCGGGTAAACTTAATAGACAGCTACACCCCATAGCCCCGACCAAGTGACTGTAGGAGAACCCCATCGCCGAAAGCATCCGTTCGGGTGCTCGCGGTGGTGGCGTTCCGCCTTGTTGCACTTCGTTTACGGTATCGGGGGTGCGGCCGTCTACTAAAGTTTGCGACGAGCATTCGATCAGTTTTTCGGGAATCCTGTTGAATTGCCCGACTTGATATTGAAAAGTGTTTTCGATTTTGAGACTAAAATGCGGGGTTTATAACTGTTAGGCATGTGATGTCTAAGTAATTCATTTGATTAGGCATGCGATGTCTATGCAAATTGCGGATTCCAACTGTTGTAGTTTTACACTTTCTTTTCTGTGACCGTAAGTGTAATATGTGATATCGCCGGTTTCGTTGCTATATGTCAACGACAATTGGGATGTGCATATTTACTTACGTTGATGACATGTGATGTTATGTTTTGCTGGATATGTTATATTGGATCGTCGTGTTTGAATAGCCGGGGGTTTTTATGTGAGATGAGTGCTTTTCTTTTTCATTCATGTAAAAAAAACTTGTATGTAATATTCTTTTATTGGGGCACTTCCAGGTTGCGGAAGTTGTCACCCTTTGTATATTATTTACTTTTCCGCACTAGGATAGACCCAAGGAGGAGGGCACAAGTAACCGGGTTCTGGAGTCCAGTGGGAGACCAACTCGAGGAGTCGAGTCCGGGTCTCCTAACTCTAGAATTGGTAGGGTTGCTTGCCGCTCTCGTAGGGGTCTAGGGGTGTGGGTTTGGCTATTCATCACGACCGTGGAATCCGTATTTTATACTGGCTCGTATTGAAAACACGGACGTCCTATTATATCCAATATTTCATATGATTCTTCTGCTGCGATATCTGTGATGTGATCATGTGATGTTCTGTGATAGATACAGTATATAGTATATATGATATATTATATAGACGTTACTTATGTTTTACACACGCGCTAGCCCTGCCCCGCTTTGCCGTTAGTTACCTAACCTAACGGTGCACGAGGGGACATCGAGGCGAATGCGGATGGCATAAGTGTACGTCGTATTTATCTGTGATGTTTAGGTACATTAAATGATGGGACTTCATTAATATGATTAATGAAATAAAAGAAACCTAAGATGTTGTAGAATCGAATTTCAAAACAAAACAGGTAGCTACAGTTCTTGCTTTGCACAGCGGTATATACGATATATCCTGCACCTTATTCGATGAAGAAAGGACCGAGATCCCTTCACCGGGAGTGACTCCTTTAGCAATAACTGGCAGATGCTACACACTCGGTTTGTCTTTTTATTGCTTTTAAGAGTTTTTTCTTTGCACAGTGATATATATGATATATCCCGCACCTCATTCGACGAGGAAAGGACCGACGATCCCTTCACCGGGAGTGACTCCTTTAGCAAAACTAGAAAAGCCTCAAAAGCACTCCATTTCAAAATCATTTGATTCTACAACGATATCAAGTTCATTACGCAATAGGTTTTCAGAAAAACCTGTCGTAGCCCTCCGTCATTTCAGATAAGTTGTATATAGTATTCGTGCTAAATTTGTTGGCTTTCGTCAAGGTGCAGTGTGCGGTAGCTATATGCTGCTTATCTGCTAGCATACGATGCGATTGGATTAGGGTAGTCGTGCGGCTTTGTTGGCTTTCGTCAAGGGTCGTGCGGGTGGGTTTAATTCGATCAAGAAATGTACGGGTTGAACTTGACTAGCGGGCTATGGTTTGTTGGCTTTCGTCAAGTTCATAGCACGCTAGGGGAAAAATATAATCGGGAATTTCAAGTGTTGAAATTTGCAATGAGATTGCATACCTTCTATGAGATAGTTGGATCCCGATACCCGCTGCGAGTAATTGTTACTCCTGGGAGAGTTTTATACATTACAATTAGCCGATCAAGTAGGTGTCTAGAAAGGTGTCAACGGGGTTACGCCTCTGGGAAAACGAGGTTTACATTAATTAGGTCCGTGCGAAAGCACGGGGCACCTCCCTCAAAGTACCGACACTGGCCTGGCTGAAAGATTGGCGAACTTGTAGTGTGTAATTAATTCCGGCTAGTCTTTCCTTTTAGGGTTTGAAGGAAGATTTGATAAAAAGCAGTGGGAGCCATCCTGATTAGATAAAATAATAACCAATCTATTCTTGCAAGAGCGCACGCTGAGTGTTTTCTTCCCTCTCTCTTCTGGTAGCGACCATATCACGCCTTAATCAAGATAATAATATGGAATATTGACCGAACCCGCTTGTTATACTGAGCTGGGGAACGTTGGTCCCGCTCCAACTTATAATTGTTATAAGACAGAGCAGGAGATTGGGGAATACCAGATTTCCCGTGCCGCCCAAACGAAGAGAGTGCATGTTGATGCATCATCTTCAGGTATGTTCATTATACAGAACTGTTTCTCAGTGTCCTCCGCATCCTTGGTATATGATACCGGATCAGGATCCCAGATATGTAATCTGTTACATAGGGCTACAAAAGGGTAGAAAAACTGAGATCGGGTGATAAGTTTCATGAGGCAGAAAACGGGGCAAGTGTTGCAGCCAAGTCTGTTGGTCACTGTCACCCTGTATTGTAATACATTGATTCTGAACGAATGTTATTAGATACCGAACCTGATATACAAAATCATATCTGTCTCTTTATTAGTAAAGAAACGATAAAATTTTGTATTGTTGGATAATATTTTGAACATTTCCTATATCAAAAGTTGATCGGTTCAGGCACGTTATCTAAAAGCGTTGATGTTCTAAATCAAACTACAGTTCTTAGTATTCGGAACACATACAAGAGGAAGAGTTTAGAAATGAACGAATTCTTCTTGAGGTATTGTAGACTAGGTCAGATCAATGCGACCTGACTGGCTGAAGTTGCATTTAGATGTATATATAAATCAGTTTGAATTTACATCTTGTGAAACTCGCCAGTCATGTCACAAAGATAAGATGACCATAGCTCTGTTTATTGGAAACAGAGAAAGAGTTAGTGAACTCTTGGGATGATACATGTTGATGTATGTAGGTCCCCTGTCTACACATACCAAGACCGGTTCTTTGTACTTCATTACATTCTCTGATAATCTCTCAAGATTCAGACATATGTTCCTGTTGAAACACAAGTCCGAACCTTTTGAGATATTCACAGAATATAAGTTAGAAGTAGAGAACCAAAATACGGGTATAAGTATTATGTCCTATGATGAGATCAAGGAGGAGAATACTTGTGCATGGAATTCCTGGACTATTCTAAAGGAGAATGAGATTCTCTCTCAGCATTACTCCTCCGTATACACCATAGCACGATGGTATATCGGGGCGAAGCAATCACACCCTATATGATAAGGTGTGCTCTATGATGAGTACTACTGAGTTATCTATTTCCTTTTGGGAGTTATGCACTTGAGAAGTTGCATACCTATTTAATAGGGTTCCAATCAAATCAGTTGCCTACCGTTTCATATGTGATATGGAATGGGAAGAGCCTATAACTTAAGTTAGTTAAGATTTGGGGTTGTCCGGCCTATGTCTAAAAGCAAAATCCGGACAAGCTCGAGGCAAGGTCTGTAATGTACAACTGGAAAGGTTCCAGCTATACAATTTGCAGCCGATGATTTGATAAAACCAAAGGATTCAGTAGATTCCAACGAACCTCAGCCTCTCCGCCGATCTAGTAGGGTTCCTCACCCACCTGAGAGATACTTCGGTTGCTCTAAGATAGTGGGAGCGAGGATTGCATCATGAGATGATGACCCAACTAGTTTCGAACTGGCCATCAGGAGTGGGACTCTGTAAGAATGGCTGGATGCTTAGCGATCTGAGATGGAATCCTTATACACCAACAAAGTATGGACTTTAGTTGAGATATCTGAAGGGTTAAATCCCCATCAGGAGCAAGTATATCTTGAGAAGATTACTTGGTGTACATGGAAAGGTTGAGACTTTCAAGGCTAGACTTGTTAAAGGTTTTCATCATCAACCAGGCGTGGATAGTGGTGAAACCTCTTCAAGCAGCTATGCTTAAGTCCATCCAGATCCTACTTGCCACGGCTACATACCATGACTACGATATCTGGTGGTTGGGTGTCATGACTGCTTTTCTAAATGATGTTTTAGAAGAGTGCGTCTATAAGTACACAGCCAGAGGGCCTTGTAGACAGTGGGAGCAGCGGAAACGTGTGCAAGATGCTTTATAGGATAAAGCAGGTATCGCGGAGTTGGAACATCTGTTTTGATGAGTTAGTCAAACAGTTTGACATCATCAAAATGGTAGATGAACCTTGTATAAACAAAAAGGTAGTAGGGCGTATGGTGGTGATCCTCGTAGAGTACGTGGATGACATACTCTTGATAGGGAAGGAGTTTCCTATGCTACGCTCGATCAATCTCCGCTTATCACAAATATTCTCCACGTTGGATCAAAATGATACCTACTAAATCCTGGATTTTGGATCTATGAGATAGATCTAAATGGATGTTAGGATTCTCACTAGTTGTAGTGAGATGGTATCAATCGATCCTGGGGAGAATCACTGGAAGTGTTCCAGGGTGATAAAGACGACTGAATGTCAGTCGCAGGCATTGTCTTTACCCTCAGTAGAGGGACGGTATGTTGGAAGAGTTCTAAGCTAGATACCGTGACATACTAGACGATAAAGGCTGGATACATCGCTACTTAAGATGCTACAAAAGAGGATGTTTGGGTGTATATTAGTTCATGAGATGAACTACGTTCCTACCATTGTGAGAAAATGGAGTTGTGGCTTATGCCAAGGAACGCCGGTCCCATCAGTGATCCAGACTTATTCTAAGGCAGTATCACCTGATCATGGAGATGGTTGATCTCCAGGGTGATCGAGGCAAGGAGAGCAGACTTAGAGGATAACGCAGCGGATCCACTCACGAAGGCCTATTCCCAGAGAGAGACTTTTATGGGATGGTTGAGTATGAGATACTGCAACCACTGCTACAGATGGCCCTAGTGCAAGTGGGAGATTGTTAGTTATATGTATGCCCTAGAGGCCATTACTGTACATAGGATGTATATTGTAGTGGATGCTTGGACATATATAGGGAGGACTTTCTTGCTCGACATGATAGTATGCTATCTGGTTGATCTTTACCTTAACGTGTACACTGATTGTCTCTCTGTTACATGTTGGTAAAGCCCTTAGGATGTATACTTGACTACCTGGACTATGATGCGGATCATACTAGTGGGGACATGGTAGTCCATAAGTACATCCTTCAAAGTCCCTAGTCGTGGGTATATCAAGACGGGGCATCGATATACCAGAGTAGACTAGCGTATACCTTCTCGACCCATACAGATGGGCGATGGATGATCCCATATCCATTGGTGTTTGACATCGGAGATGATATACGGGTGCTCAGTAGAGACTGGGTACACTGGACGGACTCGCCGAGAACTCCCAGATGGTATTATACCTCACGTCAGATGGCAGTTCTCTGGTGACACTGGTACAGAGTAGTCTGTTGACCCGAGATCGTCATAGAGTCTTGTGTGGTTCCCACTGTGCTTTGATTTCCATCTTACCACGTCCAAGAGGGCGTGCAAAACGGTGGTTTTTGGGTACAGTCCCGAGTCACATGGAGGCAATGAGCGATAGGAGGGGATTCGTCTCTCCCGGTATAGGGAGTTGATGTTGCGCTGTGTTCGATTGGCTATAACAGGAAATCCCTGGCCAGGGTTGCTGAGATATACTGGTAAGTGTTATCAGTAGTTTCTCGAATTGTTATAGACCTCATATCGACACGACTTATCGAGCTATTGGGGTCTGACGTTTACCACCCCTAGGCGAGATATGCGACATATCAGACGATCAGACCGGACTGTACGGTAAGTGTTACTGGTTGGATTCACTGGAGTGTGAGCGGGCTTGCTCGTCGATCTTCTGATCGCTCAATACCCGGGTGGCCATTACGTTTAGCAGACCGCTTGCGGCTTGTGGGTGTTTGATATGATCATCACCTGCTGCCGGCGTATTGACGAGTCTTTAGAGTCCTACACAGAGGTTTCCTGGCTCAAGCGAAACGAAATAGGAGCGCATATGAGATATGTGCAGGACCGAGAATATTGCGTGTATGTGATACCATATTTCATTCTCGCGATGAATGTATCGAATGGTTGTATGCGATATAACCTAGTCATCGAATCAAGGATTGATTCGGTAAGCCGATACATAGGATACTAGTCGGTTATATGCGATATGACCGGATCGTTAAATCAAGTGTTGATTTAATGATTTAATGTATAATTATATATTTGATATATTACTTTGCATTAACTAGTATCGGTTCACTTAAGATGGATTTTCTCACTCGGATGTGCGCATTGTATATGCGATATACTTTTGTGCACTTGATTGTATCATAATTGATGATAAATGCTTATTTGGTTAAGTGTAAAGAATTAAACCTTGGTTAAGTAAATGGTTTGGGTTTTTATTTATTTATTCATTCATCTATTTATTTTTGGATGAAAAGAATGAGAAAAGAAAACAAATGGTTGCTTTTTTGGAAGCTTCTTCAAGCTTCATGAAACTTTGACCAAAGCAACCATTCTTGTCTTCTTCTCTAACCCTAACCATTCAACCTAACTCAAGTTAATTCTCTACACTTTACCACGGTTAAAGTTATGATAAGAATTGATTTTTTTTTTATTATTCTTATCATAACATTTATCATCTTCTTCTTCTTCTTCTTCAAGAAGAAAGCATACTTCATCAATGGTGATTTGAGCATAAGTGTGAGAAATCCAATTCTAAAGTCTACCCACTTCCTATTTCTTCATCCTCTACCTCTTGCCAAGTAGTAGAGTGTGTTTTCTTCACAAGTTTCTTGACTTGGTGAAGTTGGAGCTTGATTTAGTGATGGCTCGACGTAGATCATCTTCGACATGCTAGTCGATGACCTAGCCCGTCCATTCTCCGATGAAGCCGACGCTAGAGCCCGGGAATTCATTTGGACAGCGAGGGGACTTCGTTGCGGAGCTATGGAGGTGGAGCACCGGATCTACAAAGTTTGTATTTCCGTTTAAACTTTAGTTAAGTTGTTAACTAGTTTAATTTTCGCCTAAACATCTAGCCGACGATCCGTTCTAGGGTTTCTCGGCACCGTTAAAATTTGAAATTGGCATGGTTGATGCCTTGTGAGACCTCATTAGGGTGCCTAGGAACCCTACAGGGTCATATGTGATATGACCGGTTTGTTAAATCAAGTGTTGATTTAACATTGACCGTTAGCTTTTTCACTTAGACCCTTTTGTCTTTTGTTGTATGCATGCATGTATGCATAAGTTTATGTTCATGCATATATTGATGTGCATGCACACATACATGCATACACTTGTGTATCATGATAGATGATACAAAGATGGTGGCAATATAAGACTCACATGTTAGTAAATATATACATATTTATTTTTGAGATTAATGGAAATAGAAAATGATTCATGGTTGATTATTTTATTCCTCCACTAACCCTTGCATTAACCATGAGTTATCATTCTATGGCTATTAGTGCTCCAAACATAAATATCAAGATATTTATTAACTAAGATTAAGAATGAGAGTGAAAATTATATATAATTTCTATTCTCATTTTTATCTTTATCCTTTTTCATTATCTTGAGCTCTCAAGTTGCCATCATCTTCTTCTTCCTCTTTCTTGCTCTCTAGGTTTTGATAGTGAGTGAGAAAGTGATCAAGTTAGGGTTTTGAAGTGAGAAAGAAAACCACATCATCATTCTACACTAGTCTAGCTAATTAGTTTAGAGTGTTAGCTTCATCTTCATCTTTTGATCAAGTAGAGCTAGGAGCTTGGACAAAGAGGACTCCGGGTGGATCATCGTGGACTTGGAGGATCACTAGCAAGCCCGTTCCAACTCTCAAGGAGCCAAGGAGTCAAGTAAAGAGAACTACAAAGGTTGTAATCTCTTAACTTAGTGCTATATTACTTGTAGTATGTGTTACTACTTCTTGTTACCCTAGCTTTTCTAGCTCGATTCCTAGGTTAGAGATTACTTAGCACCCTAATTTTTTTTTATTGTGGCATGTGTGATGCTACTAAACCTTTGTTGAGGTGCTAAGGAATCTCTACAGAGGCTGGGACTAGTGAGGCTGCGTCTAGTAGACGCCGCAGGGAGCAGTGAGGACACTGCTGTCAATAAGTTTGGGGTGAGGGTTGATTGTAAATAGTTATCTTTGCATTGCATCTGCATATTTTTTGTACATATTTGTTTTTCTTTGGATATTTAATTTCTGCATTGCATCTTTATAAAAAAAATATAAATATATATATATATATATATATATATATATATAAATTGAAAAGTTTTAAAAATAAAAAATTGAAAAGTTCGATTTTGGCCATATTTGAGTTAAGTTCAACATGACGGTTGATTAGTTAGGAAAAACTAGATCCTAAACTTAGTAAATTAAGAACCCTAAAAATAACCTTTCTTAAAGTTTAACTGTAGAAAATATACGTCCTTGTAGTTTATTTAGAAATAAGCAAATTTTGAGTTCAGTTCTTGGGCTAAGTCGAAATAAGGAAAGAGTATTGAAAGCTTTATTTGAAGAATAAGTCTGAAAAATAATTCTGAACCTTAAGTCCAAATTCTGAAAATATATACCCTACTTTACGCACATACACACATCTTGAAACTTAGGATAGTAGAGGATACCTTGAAATGCTCTTGTCTAAAATCCTTAGTGTGAAGGAAAATAAAAGTATAAGTGGTGAATAAAGAGATAAAAAATAAAAAAATGAACATCGGTTTTTTAATTGCTTAAGGCAGCATAAATAAAAAAAATATAGCGAGGGTGCTTTATCACCTGGTGCCTTAGACCAACTGGTTTGGGAGTCACTGCTAAGCCTTAGGTGTTGCAAGACGAGGAATTACGCCTAAATGCGCAAGCACATTTTGTAATCGGTCGTTTAGTACCTCAAGAAGTATTAACGATCGCATGAAAGATGTGTGAGCAATTTCATCTAGAATTCACCAATTAAAAAGGTATTTTGGAAGATAGAAAAGAGTATGATAGCTTAAATTGAATTTCCAAGTGTAGGAGTGATAATTACACACACGTGGGGGTATGTGATTGAAATTTGGAGGAGAGATAGGAATAAAAGATAGGGCTTATATTTTCAGTAGAGATGATAAAAAATCATGAGTTAAGATTGCGCCTTAGAAGGGAAACTTAGGAGATACTGAAAGCTTTATAAACTGGAAAAATGTATATGATCTTAAGTTAGATGAAAACCAAGTATGAAAAATACGGGTTGATGATTTCTAAGTTGAAGATGATAAATTTTCTTGCTAGAATACTGAATTGAAGAATTAGTGTCAACGGCCAAATTGATCGTATTTTGTGGGTAGTATCCGTTGAAACCCCTCAAGAGACAACACTTCTCCTACTAGGGATATCTAGAGGTTTAACGGCTTGTTGCATGAGTTCAGTGCAATCGGGTTCCCTGCAAAAGTGAGGTTAGGACTTTTTGAGAATAAAATTGGTTTTGCTCGGGACGAGCAAAAGATAAGTTTGGGGGTATTTGTTCATATCATAATTTTGCATTTTTATACCGCCCATTCATAATCACATTGTATATAGGTTGGTATTTTTAATCCGTGTTTGCCGAATAATTGCAGGTTACAGGTTCTCATCTCCTTACAACGAAATTCATGAAAAATCACAACTAATGCGAGACTACGACCAACAACAGATGAATACTGATCTCCGCTAACCATCCGTATGATGCCGCCTACCATTTTAAGGGACAAAATGGCAAATCGTTGGCCACTTCAATGCACAAAGTACAAGGGCAGCACAAGATCCAAGACTTCAATGAGGATTTCAAGGCAAAAGTCTACATCATTTTGCACTGCTGAATATCTAAAAGAGAACTGAAGAGATTATGAGAAACCAAGAATACAAAACAGAAGATTGTAAGTGCACGGCGGCGCCCAGGCCGTCAATCCGACGCCGGAATGCGGAAACGAAACTTTTCTAAAAACTAGAAACCGGCACCACCGAGCACTAAAATCCCGGATCGGGCCATTAATCTAACTCTAGCAAATACGAGAAAGGGTAGAATGCTATACCGAGAGATCTGTGTCCTTCGGTCTTCAGCCTCCACTCCGATCTCCTCGCGGAACCTCCGAGTCTTCAGCTCCTCGTCGGAACGGGCACCACATCGCCAGGTTCTTTTACGGGCTCCCACCTCTGGACCGAGGCAACTCGGGCACGAAGTTGGCAAGCCGACGTGCCTAAGAAATGCTGTAGGCTAAGTGTAGTAAGCTTGTCTCATGGGGTTGTGAAGTTGCCTTTAGGATGTGTAGGAGAAAGAAGAACTTTGGAGAAAATGGAGCTCTCATTTTTCTTGCAAGGAATGAAGTGAGAATGAAAATCCTCTCTACAAAAATCACCCACCCTCTCTCCAATATGTGGCCGGCCAAAAAAGGAGTGGGAAAGTCAAGGGAGGTAAGCACAAGAGAGGGTGGAGGTAACCATAAGAAAATGATGATAATAATGGATTAAAGTCACACCGATTTCTAATCCAAATCCTAATCAACTCTCATCTCATAATAGCAAAGGAATTGATCCAAAAGGAATCTCATGATGCTAGTCATATCATGAAGCCACCATTATAAATAACCCCCTCCACTTTGCTAATTTGCACAATTGCAAATTAGCCCCTCCAACAAAAAAGTCCGGCCGTGAAGGAACAAAGAAAACTGGCCGAAACGGAATGCAAACTGGCAACTTCAGAAAACTGATCCCGTAATAAATTACAGGAAAACCCCGCGACTGTATATACATACCCGCATTTGTATTCCCACTGAATACAAATGCAATGAGACAAAAACTACACTGTACAATAATAGGATCCGGCTTAAACCAAAGCCCGCTAGTATTATCCGTCCGATCATGATCCGTGCAATACCGCACGTATCTGATCGAACCCTGCCATATCTCCATACGGCATCTACAGCGTTTCGCCCGAAACTTGAGAAAACGGTCTGTGGGGGACTCTAAAGACTCGTCAATACTTTGGCTGTGGATTTAACCACTAATACGTCAGAAGTATTAGCCTATACGTGACGGGCTACCAGGTATTGAACAAAAGGGACGTCGATGAGCGAACTCATCCTGAGATCCTACTGAGCCTGTCAGTGACAATATCCGTACAGTCCGGTCCGTTCGTCTATGAGCATCGGATGGCGGGCCTAGAGGGTTGGTAAAAGTCAGACCCCCAAAAGCGGTACAAGTCGTGTCGGAATGTATCCCAGAACACCCTGAGATACTAATGGAATACCTACCAGTAAATCTCCTGCCTTGGCCAAGGACTTCGTGTATTGGCTCTCCTAGACACAGCGCGACCTCACCCCCAATACCGGGAGAGACGAACCCCTACAGATCCGCTCACTGCCTCCATGTGGCTCGGGACTGTACCCAACTAAAACCTGTTTGCACAACTCCTTTGAGCGTGGTAGTGTAGTAATCAAAGTACAGTGGGAACTCACACGAGACAAATGACGATCTCAGGTCGATGAACTAACATGTACACATGTCACCAGGGAACTGCTATCTGACGTCAGGTATAAGACCAACTAGCATGTTCCCGGCGAGTCCTGTCCGGTGTACTCATAACCCAATGAGCACCTGTATACATCTTAGGTGAACCAACTGACACCAGTGGCTTGAGAGACTGGCCACCGCCCCTCTTCGGGGTCTCGACTGTATACACTAGTCTACTCTGGAGTATCGATGTCCTGTCTCGAAACTCCCACTACTAGGGACCTTTTAAGGATGTGCTTATAGACCCCAGCTCCCACATATATGATCGCCCTCATACTGCTGGTAGTCAAGCAAGAATCCTAGGAGCTCTATCAACGTGCAATAGTGACCTGTAAGGTCACCTAAAACAGTACACGATGATAAAGGTAAACCAGATAGCATACTATCATCTTGAGTAAGACTGTCCTACCGGTATAGGTCCTCCCTCAATCATTGCAATCACGTGCCTGTGATCCAATAATTGACTCTGAGGGCACTATCTCCAACAATCTCCCACTTGCACTCAAGGCTAATTATTGCGATGTCGCATACTCACAGCCCGTGTGATACCGAACACCCAACTCATCTACTAGTCAGTCTTACAAAGCTCGTTTGCGAAACTATTGCATTCGAGGAATAACCTCAGTGAGTGGATCCGCTGTGATGTTTCTTTCTATGTCTCTCTTTATCTCAAGTTCGCGGAGAAACCAATCTCCCGAAATGAGCAATACCTGTCTTAGAGTATGTCTGGATATCTGATGGGACCAAGTTCATAAATGAACTCCAAATCCAAACTTCTCAGACTGTATCGTCAACTGAACTTAATCAGTATCTTACGCCATGCCTCCCTCAATATCCGCTTGGACCTCCTGTCCAAACTACTGCCCCTCTTCAGAGGGAGAACTATAACTCTGACAGTCACTCTGTCATCCAGGTCACCTTGGAAGCCTGGAATGATAACTGTCTCCCGAATGAGGCTGTCGTTATCATATCCCTAGAACATCCACTTATGTTCTAAAACTGCTTCCGATCGTTTCTCCAGGACAGGATTAATATCCTATGTGGAGAAACCACCGTGTGACAACCAAAGTTTAACCGACCGTAGTATAGGAAATTCACTTCCTACTCTGTGTATGTCATCCAAATACCAGCACATCACACCCTACTATCTTCTTAACAGATCCATCCCCTATTTTGATGAAGTCAAACCTATGACTGTCACATCAGAAATAGATGATCTATCTCCGTTGTATCTGCTTTAGTCTATAAATAGACATAAGCCACTTGTCCACCAATGCTTCCGCTGCTCCCACTGACTACGACAACCCTATGGCAGAGTCATATACACGTGCACTTCTAAAGCTAGTTTAGAATGACGCTATACTCATCCTCCTGCCGGGTCTCATAGTCTGGAACAACAGCAATGGCAAGTCTGGGTAAACAAGAACCTCCCTGCCACCGTCCTTGAGCATACCGAAGTACCTCTCGAGCGTCTGAGGTTACCCACCATATCTGCGGAGTGGCCAATGGAATGTCAAACCAGATTGAATCTTTAGGTTCTTATCAAATCTTCAGTAATCGTTTGCGGTTCTGGAATCACTTCCAGTTCTACCATACTCCCACTACTGTTTTCTGAAAAAATCCATTTTTATTAAAACTGCGGCGAGTCAAGAACAATATCACTATTGATCTTCCTGATGGTAGAAAGTCAACCCTCGTCATAGCCTGGGTCAACCCACAAACAGCCATTACAGAAGCGTGCCTTGAGTTATCCAGAGTCTGGTTTTAAGCATAAGCCGGACAACTCCCCGTACCTTAACATCGTTAAGACACGAACTGTTCTATATCCAATACAGAAACAGAGGCACTGATTTAATTGAACCAGATTCAAATCATGCAGCTGTCTCCAGTGCATGTCAACTAAATGGAAGGAGGCCTATCAGTGTTACTCAACTTAGGAATGTTTCCAATTATGAGTAACCTGAAAGAGAAGCAAGTTCTCTTAATTATTACTATTAACTGAATATCACACACAAGTATCTACATTTTCGATCACCTTGAAGAATCCCGATACTTGCGATACCTGGTTCTCTACTTTAATCTTATACTTATAACTTCTCAAAACTTGGACCTTGTATTTCTACGAAACACATGTCTAAGAAATAGAGAAGTCACAAATAAACAGAATATAGTACGAGGACCAACCCTTCTGTCATAATGGACACTGGACAATATACAATACTCTGTATATGTCCCCTGAGTCTAGTGACTCATTCACTGTGTGTCGTAGGTTGAAAACTGTACTTATGGTTAAGAAGAATTACACCGCTGTTCAATGCTCCTTACCTAACCATCCACTGATATAGGTAAATGTCATTGACATAATTTCAAAAAGGTATATCTTACTCTATAAAAATAGACGTACAGATATATCAATTTGAAATTGGTGCATAACAACGGATATTCAAAACCAAATATTTATCGTTTGGCAAACAACACAGGTGACTTCCTCAAATATCACCAATTACAACGAATCCCGATATAATGAGGATGATCACCTAATTCCCAATAACTTACTCCCACTCATCATCTGTAAAACCATACAGATGTGAGAATCAAACCTGGTTAATACATACCCTAGAGCAAGTGTCTAATTGGGAAATCAGTTTTCTATTAACGGTACACGGTGAAACTGAAACATTGAAATGTTTCGTAGGGGTATCCTGGTATTCCTAGTAATGCCTCTTCTATTATCCAGATTCACAACTGTAACCGTATATTTCTATGCCACATCTCCACATCCCTTCATATGACTTTAGTCATTACCTTCTGTACACCCTCTTAGGCTAAATGGTTTTCTTCCTTCCCTACCGTTCGGCACCAGCCTATGGTTTGGAAGAAGACTATCCAATAAGCATAATGGGTATACTGTCCTAATCCTAGGAGCACTCGCAATGCGAGAGAAGGTGAAGATAAAAGACAACCGAATAAACCTTATTCTTATTTCTCCCGAACCAGAATCCATCCCCGAACTGGAACAAGTTCCTTTCAAGTTCGTATATAACCATACGATGGAGTATCCAAATAACTGTGGATCTTCATAGTGATACGGAGTGTCCTAGAGAAATACAAAGGTGATTTAGGATTGGCGAAGAAATACTTTGTTTGGTCGTGAATAGCAGTCGCAATTTACTTTGCCCTCTTACTAATCCTTTGATATGTCTTTACTTACTACCTTCTGTACACCATCGTTATGCTAAATGGGTTTCTTCTTTCCCCACCGTTCGGCACCAGCCTAAGGTTTGGAAGAAGACTATCCAATTTGCGTAATAGGTGTACTATCTCCTAAACCAAGGAGTACTCGCAACCTGAGAGAAGGTAAAAGGAAAAGACAACTGAATAGTCCTATTCGTTTTCTCCAGAACCGGAAACCATCCTCGAATAAATTCCTTTGAGTTCGTATATAACCATACGATGGTTTTGTCCAATGGAAGTGGACGTTCGTAGTAATACGGGGTGTCCTGGAGAAAAGGGTAAAAGTAGGAGTGGCAATGAGGTATGCAACTCTGACAATCCAAAAGCCAGTGTTTAAGAAGGTTCGGTTAATTTTGGTCACTGAGTCATAGTCAAAAGTCGGGTCATGGTCGCTGCCAAAGAGAGAGAGAAAAGAAACACTCAGCGTCACTCTAACTTAGATCAGAATGGTTATCACTTTATCTACTCAGGAAACCTCCCATTGTAACGTCAAATTCTCCTCCAAACCTGAAAGAAGAATTAGTCGGGATCACCCGAGGAGTAAACCAACTCATTAGTGGGAATCGGGATCCAACTATCATCGCATGATAACATGACAGAATCCGCTCACGTTATCACACTCCAAAAGGTATGCGTATATCTGGCAAGTTTTAGTTTCTTTAGAAACTCCCGATGTGATTTTTGCCCTATGCTCTTATGACCTTGACGAAGGCCAACATATCATAAGTCACATGTCAAGTTCTACCCGTCATTGTCCAGGTTAATTTGAACCTACCCGTACCTACCCTTAACTTTAGCCAACAAGGCAGTACGACTGTCCCAAACCAACGCATATATCTATGCTGCATATGAATACCCAATAGCTACCAATCACTGTGCCTTGACTTTGGCCAACAAACACAGCTTGAATACTTATTGACTATCCATACGAAACGACGGAGGGCTACGAATGGTTTATGGCGAAAACCTTTAACGTAATGAACTTGATATCGTTGAAGGAACCCGATAGCTTTTTATAAAAATATAGTGACGAAAACCTTTGCTAAAGAGGTCACTCCTGGTGAAGGGATCTCGGCTCTTTCCCCGTAGAATGAGGTGCAGGATATTCCAACTGAATACCACAATGCAAAGCAAAAGGCAATCGGCTATAGTGAAGTAATTTCCCGGACGTAAACTTCTGTCCAAGGGGCCACTCCCGGTGAAGGGATCTCGGCCCTTGCCTCGTCGACTGAGGTGATGGATATTCATAACCGAATACCACTGTGCAAAACAAAAGAGAACGCCCTTGCAATAACAGCTTTTTGAAAAATGTTCCAACAACATCAGAATAGGTTTGTTTAGCTTGCATTGATCCGAATCAACGCAGTCCCATCAATTGATTAGACCAATAAAGAACGAAAATAATGATGAACGTATATGCCATCCGCATTCGCCACTGGGTCCCGTCATCACCCGTTAGGTTACTTAACTAACGACAGAGCGGGGATTGGACTAGCGCGGATGCAAAACATATACAACATCTACTAGTATATATATCAATATATAATATTCGCTCAAGGCGTGATAAAATGCAACATCACAGAAATTTAATAAGCATCACAGAACAATACAGATATCTGGGATCCCCGGGTTCCATAGAGCCGCTACTGAAACCCGACGTTCCCCTGGTCATGTGGATAGCCTGTGCAATGAAATCCTAGACCCCTACGGGCACGACAAGTTACCCGCCAAAACCTGAAGCGAGGCAGCCCCCTTCAACAACGTGAATGGACCACCCAGCACGTCACGGAATCCGGTAACTTGTGCACCCCACCTTGGGTCATCCTGTACCCCCTACGAGTGCGGCGAATAGCCCGCCAATTCTAGAGTAAAGCCCCCTCCGTCTCAACGCCATGAGATGCGGGCTCGTTGCCCTCTAGACCCCGGCTATCCATGCACCCCCCCCCCCCACGGGGTAATCCTAGTACAGAAAGTAAAATATATACAACGAGTACATCGACCTCAGCCCGGTCGTGCCCCAAAAGAATAATATACAAATAGGAAGTGACGGCAATCCACATGTCGGACGCTCGCCCCGCAATATCAAATGTACTTATAAAACGAAACTGTACTACCATTGCATCCAGGCTATCCACCACGACAAATCCAAAACATCACAGCACAACACAGAACATCAACGTGAATGTCACGTTCGCAAATCCGTCTAAAAGGGCTATAGCAGTTAGACAGGATTTCCTGATCAAATGACATTCACGATCGCAGATATAATGTAAATACTGTGAACTAACATGTTTAAACTTTTCGATCGATCAAATTTACCCAAGTGGGCCCCAAGCACAACTGTAGCACTCAAAGAAAATCTGGGCCCAAAAAGAATATTCCAAAACCCCCATTTCCTAGTCATAAAACAACTGTAGAAATTTGGTACAGAGAGGGGTCAAAGTGGCGGCGGAACCGCGGCCAATGCATGGGTTTGGCCACGGTTCCACGGTGGAACTATGACGTCATGCGACCAAATTTCTACAGCAGTCTTAGAATTGCCTGCATGATTTTCTGCAATGTACCAAATATTTTTTCGAGCCAAAAAAAATCGACAGAAAACCGATGCACTTGAAATCGGGTTTTCTGAAAATCCGTTCGATCGAGCTTGTAAACGCGTTAAACAAAGCTAGACTAGGTTAATGGCGTGGCTCTGATACCTGTGTAAGTGCACGGCGGCGGCCCTGCCGTCAATCCGACGCCGGAATGCGGAAACAAAACTTTTCTAAAAACTAGAAACCGGCACCACCGCGCACTAAAATCCCGGATCGGGCCATTAACCTAACTCTAGCAAATACGAGAAAGGGTAGAATGCTATACCGAGCGATCCGTGTCCTTCGGTCTTCATCCTCCACTCCGATCTCCTCGCGGAACTTCCGGTCTTCAGCTCCTCGTCGGAACGGGCACCATATCGCCCGGTTCTTTTACGGGCTCCCACCTCTGGACCGAGGCAACTCGGGCATGAAGTTGGCAAGCCGACATGCCCAAGAAATGCTGTAGGCTAAGTGTAGTAAGCTTGTCTGATGGGGTTGTGAAGTTGCCTTTAGGATGTTTAGGAGAAAGAAGAACTTTGGAGAAAATGGAGCTCTCATTTTTCTTGCAAGGAATGAAGTGAGAATGAAAATCCTCTCTACAAAAATCACCCACCCTCTCTCCAATATGTGGCCAGCCAAAAAAGGAGTGGGAAAGTCAAGGGAGGTAAGCACAAGAGAGGGTGGAGGTAACCATAAGAAAATGATGATAATAATGGATTAAAGTCACACCAATTTCTAATCCAAATCCTAATCAACTCTCATCTCATAATTGCAAAGGAATTGATCCAAAAGGAATCTCATGATGCTAGTCATATCATGAAGCCACCATTACAAATAACCCCCTCCACTTTGCTAATTTGCACAATTGCAAATTAGCCCCTCCAACAAAAAAGTCCGGCCGTGAAGGAACAAAGGAAAACTGGCCGAAACGGAATGCAAACTGGCAACTTCTGAAAACTGATCCCGTAATAAATTACAGGAAAACCCCGCGACTGTATATACATACCCGCATTTGTATTCCCACTGAATACAAATGCAATGAGACAAAAACTACACTGTACAATACTAGGATCCGGCTTAAACCAAAGCCCGCTAGTATTATCCGTCCGATCATGATCCGTGCAATACCGCACGTATCTGATCGAACCCTGCCATATCTCCATACGGCCTCTACAGCGTTTCGCCCGAAACTTGAGAAAACGGTCTGTGGGGGACTCTAAAGACTCGTCAATACTTTGGCTGTGGATTAAACCACTAGCACGTCAGAGGTATTAGCCTATACGTGACGGGCTACCAGGTATTGACCAAAAGGGACGTCGATGAGCAAACTCATCCTGACACCCTACTGAGCCTGTCAGTGACAATATCCGTACAGTCCGGTCCGTTCGTCTATGAGCATCGCATAGCGGGCCTAGGGGGTTGGTAAAAGTCAGACCCCTAAAAGCGGTACAAGTCATGTCGGAGTGTAGCCCAGAACACCCTGAGATACTACTGGAATACCTACCAGTAAATCTCCTGCCTTGGCCAAGGACTTCGTGTAATGGCTCTCCTAGACACAGCGCGACCTCACCCCCAATACCGGGAGAGACGAACCCTGCAGATCCTCTCACTGCCTCCATGTGGCTCAGGACTGTACCTAACTAAAACCTGTTTGCACAACTCTTTTGAGCGTGGTAGGGTAGTAATCAAAGTACAGTGGGAACTCACACGAGACAAATGACGATCTCAGGTCGATGAACTAACCTGTACACATGTCACCAGGGAACTGCTATCTGACGTCAGGTATAAGACCAACTAGCATGTTCCCGGCGAGTCCTGTCCGGTGTACTCATAACCCAATGAGCACCTGTATACATCTTAGATGAACCAACTGACACCAGTGGCTTGTGAGACCGGCCACCGCCCCTCGTCGGGGTCTCGACTGTATACACTAGTCTACTCTGGAGTATCGATGCCCTGTCTCGAAACTCCCACGACTAGGGACCTTTTAAGGATGTGCTTATAGACCCCAGCTCCCACGTATATGATCGTCCTCATACTGCTGGTAGTCAAGCAAGAATCCTAGGGGATCTATCAATGTGCAATAGTGACCTGTAAGGTCACCTAAAACAGTACACGATGATAAAGATAAACCAGATAGCATACTATCATCTTGAGTAAGACTGTCCTACCGGTATAGGTCCTCCCTCAATCATTGCAATCGCGTGCCTGTGATCCAATAATTGACTCTGAGGGCACTATCTCCAACAGATAAAAGCAACATGGAGAAGCCCTGAAAAGATGATTCCCCAAGTCTACCAAATGGCCGCAGAACCGCGGCCAAATAGGCATTTCTTCCGCGGTTCCGCGGCCGCGTCTGAGCAATGTCGGTGGCAGTTGGTTCCGCGTTGACTGGGATCTTTTGGGATAGTTTTGTAATTTCGTGTTTAGCTCAGAATGTAACCTAGGGTTTCACCTTCCTATCTATAAATAGAAGAGCTCATAGCCAAATAATGGATGCCTTTCTTTACTTTAGGTTTTAGAATTTAATTATGTTCTTTCTTTATGAAAAATTGTAGCGAGGTTATGAGCGTAGTTTAATAAAAATAAAAATAAAAAGAGAGTTCTTTTATTCTGCATGTCTCTTTAGTATTTGCAATTCTTCATTTCTTAATTAGCCGTATTATTTTATTGTAGTTTTTTTTGTTTTCTTTCTTCTATTTTCTTTATCATTCACAACGATGATGCTTGAGTAAGATCCTTGCCAAGGTGAGGTCTTAAATAGCTAGTTGTAATCTTTCTAAACCTCAATTCTTTCTACCTATCTTTTATGTTTTTTTAATCTTTTTAATGGGTGAGTAATTTCTCACTTGTTAGGGCAGGAAAAGGAAAGTTTTAGAGAAGGAAATCTCTCTCACTCTTTTCCTTGCCCAACACCGTAATTCGGACCCCTTTTAATTGACCCACAATTCGCTCAATACGGAACCCTATCCTACATGATAGTGGTGATTCCATAGTTAGACCGGTTGTGGTTGAATTAACCTGAGGTTAGGGCTAAGAGCCAAGAACGGACGGACAAGGACCAAAAGGAAGAAACTAAGCATGGAAAGCCTAGCTTATACATGCAAGTTCCTTCCTAGTCGTGCTAATCCCCGTTGTGTAAGTGCACGGCGGCGCCCCGGCTTCCATCCCGAGGCCAAGTGCAGAAGCGGTGATTTACTTTGATTTTTCGAACATAGAAACCGGCACCACCGCGCACTATAAACCCGGATCGTGCCATTAAACTAGTCCTAGCTATCTAGAGAAAAGGGCAAAGAAGTATACCAAGCGATCCGTGTCCTTCGGTCTTCGTCTCCACTCCGATCTCCCGCGGAAACTCCGTTCATCTCCTCCTTGTCGGAAAGGGCACCACGTAGCCGGAATCTTTTACGGGCTCCCACCTCTGGACCGAGGCAACTCGGGCGCGAAGTTGGCTAGCCGACGCGTCCAAGATTTGCTGTAGGCAAGTGTAGAACATGTTGTCTCTTTTTGGGGTGGTGAAGTTGCCATAGTGATGGAGGAATCAATATGAACTTTGGAGAGGTGAGAAGGATTTTGAGAGCAAGCCAAAATGAGATGATAGATGTTTCCCTCATACCAAAAATGAAACCTCTCTCATTCTCCTCCTCTAATGTGGACAACCCCTCCTCTTGGAAATATGGTGGAGAATCAAATCAAGAAGGGAGGTGATGGTAGGAAAAGTAAGAGGTGACCACATCCAAAGCAAACCTCACATCAACTCCTAATCAACTCCAATCCATTCTAATCACCATTAATGCAAAGGAAAGGATGGATAAAGCATCTAATGATGAGAGAACTATCATGAAGCCACAAAATGCAAGAAACCCCCTCCACAATAAGTTATTTGCAAACTTGCAAATAACCCCCTCCATCACAAAAGTCCGGCCGTGAAGGAACAAAGGAAAACCTACCGGAACGGAATGCAAACTGGCAACCTCCAAAAACTGATCCCGTAATAAATTACAGGAAAACCCCGCTACTGCATATACATGCCTGCATTTGTATTCCCACTGAACACAAATGGAAAGAGACAAAACTACACTATCTAATACTAGAATCCGGCTTAAGCCAAAGCCGGCTAGTAAAAACCGTCCGATCACGATCCGTGCAATACCGCACGTATCTGATCGAACCCTGCCATATCTCCATACGGCCTCTACAGCGTTTCGCCCGAAAGCTTGAGTAACTGAATGTGGGGGACTCTAAAGACTCGTCAATACTATGACTGTGGATTTAACCACTAGCACGTCAGAGGTATTAGCCATACGTGAGGGGCCACCAGCTATCGACCGAAAGGGACGTCGATGAGCGAACTCATCCTGACACCCTACTGAGCCTGTCAGTGACAATATCCGTGCAGTCCGGTCCGTTCGTCTATGAGCATCGCATGGCGGGCCTAGGGTGTTGGTAAAAGTCAGACCCCCAAAAGCGGTACAAGTCGTGTCGGAGTGTAGCCCAGAACACCCTGAGATACTACTGGAATACCTACCAGTAAATCTCCTGCCTTGGCCAAGTTCTTCGTGTAATGGCTCTCCTAGACACAACGCGACCTCACCCCCAATACCGGGAGAGACGAACCCCTGAAGATCCGCTCACTGCCTCCATGTGGCTCGGGACTGTACCCAACTAAAACCTGTTTGCACGTCTCCTTTGAGCGTGGTAGGGTAGTAATCAAAGTACAGTAGGAACTCACACGAGACAAATGACGATCCTCAGGTCGATGAACTAACCTGTACACATGTCACCAGGGAACTGCTATCTGACGTCAGGTATAAGACCTGTAAGTCTACGCTAGCGCCCCGGCAGTCTACAGACGCCAAATGCGGAACAAAAAACTTTTTAACTGGCGCAATCGTATACTTTAACCCGGATCTGCCATTATTGCTAAACAAACAAACTGTAAAGAGTGTAGAAAGGTTATACCGAACAATCCGAGTCCTTCGTTCTTCAACCATCATCGCACGCTCCGTTGCGGCTGCTCCGATCTCGTCGATCTCCGATATCCTCGTCGAGGTGGCACCACGTCGACGATTCTTTAAACGGACTCCCGCCTCTGACTTGAGGCAACTCGATCGTCAAGTTTGCTAAAAGAGACGACCAAGAATGATGTAGAGAATGAGTAGATGACTTTGTCTCACTTCGTCCAAAACCGTGGGCGATTGGTTAATGAAGTTGCCGAGGGAATTGGGTGATGGAATGAAATGAACTGTGAAATTCCATACACCCCAAAATCTATCATATCTTTTTAAGTGAAACCTCAAGTGAGATCGATCAAGAGAGGAGGGGGAAGGGGCCGGCCATATATAGGTAGAGGGAGGTGAGTGTAGGAGAGAGGGGGGGTGACCATAAGAGAAAAGCTTCTCACAAAAGATCTTAACCAAAACAAGAATCATTAAAACTAAAGCATGACTCACATAAACACCTCATCAAGTCATTAATGCAACCATTAATGTCAAGATGACTCATTAGCCACTTCATCACTTCTAGAACCTTCTAGAATGATGACTCACTCTTATCTGAAGAAAAGATAAATCCGTCTTTAACCGAATGTTAAAAGACGGCTGATAGAAAACTGAAAACTGGCAACTTCCAAAAGTGATCCTGAAACGACTTTCAGGATAACCCCGAAACTGTATAAATATACCCGCATTTGTATTATGACCGAATACAAATGCAACTGAGACAAAGATATTATACCTACTCAATATAATACTCGGATCCGGCTTAAACCAAAGCCGACCAGTATTATCTGCCCGAAAAATAACACGTGCGTAAACGCACGTGCATTTTCCGAACCCTGCCATAAAACCATACGGCCTCTACAACGTTTCGCCCGAACTTGCGAAACTGTCTGTGGGGGACTCTAATGACTCGTCAGTACCCTGGCAGTGGGTTTAACCACAAACCGTCAGCGGCACTAGCAATGCGTAACGGCTGCCCATGGACTGACCTCAAGGGATGCCGATGAGCGAACTCATCCGGAAAACCCTACTGAGCCTAACAGTGACAATGTATATACAGTCCGGTCCGTTCGTCTATGAGTATCGCATATCTGCCTAGGGGGCTAGTAACGTCAGACCCCCAATAGCAGTATAAGTCGTGTCGAAGTGAAGCCCAATAACACCCTGAGATACTACTGGAGTACCTACCAGTAAATCTCTTGCCACGGCCGTGGGCTTTGTGTAATGGCTCTCCTAGACACAGCACGATCTCGCCCCCAATACCGGGAGAGACGAATCCCCTGCCGATCCGCTCATGTGCCTCCATATGGCTCGGGACTGTACCCAAAAACTACCTGTTTGCACGACTCCTTTGAGCCGTGGTAAGGTAGAAATCAAAGCACAGTGGGAACTCACACGAGACAAATGACGACCTCAGGTCGATGAACTAACCTGTACACATGTCACCAGGGAACTGCTATCTGACGATAGATATAATACTAACTAGCAGATTCCCGGCGAGTCCTGTCCGGTGTACTCATAACCCAATGAGCACCTGTATACATCTTAGGTGATCCAACAGACACCAGTGGCTTGTGAGACCGGCCACCGCCCCTCGTCGGGGTCTCGACTGTACACACTAGTCTACTCCGGAGTATCGATGCCCTGTCTCGAAACTCCCACGACTAGGGACCACAATTAAGGATATGCGTATAAACCACCCAACTCTCACGTATATGATCGCCATCATACTGTTGGTGGTAAAGCAAGATCCTAAGGGCTCTATCAAAGTGTAACATGTAATCAGTCACCTGAACATGTACACGACTGATAAAGGCAAACCAGATAGCATACTATCATCTCGAGTAAGACTGTCATACCGGTATAGGTCCTCCGCAATCATTGCAATCACGTACCTGCGATCCAATAATTGACTATGAGGGCACTATCTCCAACAATCTCCTACTTGCACTCAAGGCTAATTATTGCGATGTCGACTACTCACAGCCCGTGTGAAAACGATACCCAACTCCTCTACTAATCAGTATCACAAAGCCCGTTTGTAAAACTATTGTGTTCGAGAAATAGCCTTAGTGAGTGGATCCGCCTAGATGTTTCTTTCTATATCTCTCTTAATCTCAAGTTCGCGGAGAAAGCCATCTCCCGAATCGAGTAATACCTGTCTTAGAATATGTCTGGATATCTGATGGGACCTAGTTCATAAATGAACTCCAAATCCAAACTTCTTAGACTGTATCGATCACTGAACCTAATCAGTATCTGGCACCATGCCACCCACAGTATCCTCTTGAACCACCTGTCCATAATACTGTCCCTCTTCGTCAGAGGGAAAACTATAACTCTGACAATCACTCTGTCAACCATGTCACCTTTGAAGCCTGGAATGATAATCGTCTCCCGAAGGAGGCTGCCGTCATCAAATCCTTAGAACATGCACTTATGTTCAAAAACTGCTTCCTTATGTTTCTCCAGGATTGGATTAATACAAACTTATTGCATCTAGTGCAAAAACAACATCTGGTGCGGTACTTGACATCTGATGATTGACTCAATTGCCTAAGCAAGTGATCTGCCAATCATGCACGTCCCTCTCCCCTTTAGTCTGTAAGACATCTTTAGAGAGGGTGACTCCATCACCTGCAGGTACACCACCATGCTAGGAGTCAACTATTCTAAAAACCATTAGAATAGTGTCAAAGTACCTACATTGGGAAACTACCCAAATCCAGATCTAAAACCATAGATCTAGAAACCAGAATGTCAAATATTATATCCATATCCTGTCTGGAGAAACAACTGTGTGACGACCACAGTACAACCGATCGTAGTATAGGAATTTTACTTCCTACTCTGTGTATGTCATCCAGATACCATGACATCACACCCTACTACCTTCTTAACTGATCCATCCCCTATTCTGATTGAAGTTAAACCCATGAGTGTCACATCAAAATTAGATGATCTATCTCCGCTATAACTGCTCAAGTCTATAAATAGATATAAGCATCTTGCCCACTATGCTTCCGCTGCTCCCACTGACTACGACAACCCTCCTACCGGGTCTCATATCCTGGAACAACAGTAGTGTCAAGTCTTGGTAGATAAGAACCTCCCTGTCACCGTCCTTGAGCCTACCGAAGTACCTCTCGGGTGTCTGAGGTTACCTACCATATCTGCGGAGTGGCTATTGGAATGTCAAACCTGATTGAATGTATAGGTCCTATTAAATTTTCCGTAAACGTTCGCGGTTCTGGAATCACTTCCAGTTCTACCATACTCCCACTACTGTTTTCTGAAAAAGATCCATTTTTACTAAAACTGTGGCGAGTCAAGAACAATATCACTATTGGTCTTCCAAATGGTAGAATATCAACCCTCGTCATAGCCAGGGTCAACCCACAAACAGCCATTACAGAAACGTGCCCTGAGTTATCCAGAGTCTGGTTTTAAGCATAAGCTGGACAACTCCCCGTACCTCAATATCTTTTAAGGTACGAACTATTCTATATCCAATATAGAAACTTTGGCACTAATTTAATTGGAACCATATTCAAATCATGCAGCTGTCTCCAGTGCATATCAACTTAATGGAAAGAGGCTAATCAGCATTACTCAACTTAGGAATCCATCCAATTATGAGTAACCTGAAAGAGAAACACGTTTCTCAAAACCATCACTATCATCTGAAATCAAAAGAATCTACATCTTCGATCTCTTTGAAGAATCCCGATACTTGTGATACCTGGTTCTCTACTTTATTCTTATACCCACAACTTCTCAAAACTTAGACCTTGTATTTCAACGAAACACTTGTCTAAATACTAGAGAAGTTATAAGTAAACAGAACATAGTACGAGGACCTACCCCTTTGTCCTGATGGACACTTAGACAACATACAATACTCTGTATAAGTCCGCTGAGTTAAACAACTCAAAACCTGTGCGTTGTAGGTGGAAAACTGTACCCTGGAGATTTCCTCAAATATCACCAATTACAACGAATTCCGATATAATGAGGATGATCACCTAATTCCCAATAACTTACTCCCACTCATCATCTGTAAAACCATACAGATATGAGAATGAAACCTGGTAAATACATACCCTTGGAGTAAGTGTTTAATCGGGAAAACAGTTTTTCCTTTAACAATGCACTGAAACATGAAAATGTTTCGTAGGGGTATCCTGGTATTCATAGCAATGCCTCTTCCATAATCCAATTCATGACTTCAACCGTATATTTTATTGCCATCTCACCAAATCCCTTTATTTGTCTTTAGTCGTTACCTTCTGTACACCATTTGTTAGGCTAAATGGTTTTCTTCCTTCCCTACCGTTCGGCACCAGCCTATGGTTTGGAAGAAGACTATCCAGTAAGCATAATAGGTGTACCCTCCTAAACCAAGGAGTACCCGCATCTCGAGAGAAGGTGATGATAAAAGACAACTGAATAATACCTTATTCTTTTAAAGGTGAAATAGGAGCGGCGATGAAGTACGCGGTTTTGGTCGTGAATGATATCAGTCGCAATTTACTTTGCCCTCTTTCTAATCCCTTTATTTTGTCTTTACATATTACCTTCTGCACACCCTACTTAGGCTAATTGGTTTTCTTTATTCCCTACCTTTCGGCACCAGCCTATGGTTTGGAATAAGACTATCCAATAAGCGTAATAGGTGTACTCTCCTAAACCAAGGAGCTCTCGCAACCTGAGAGAAGGTGATAATAAAAGACAACTGAATAAACCAATTCTATTTCTCCTGAACCTGGATCCATCCCCGAAGAAGTCCTTTCGAGTTCGTATATAACCATACGATGGATCTATCCAATGGAAGTGGATATCCGTAGTAATACGGGTGTTCTGATAAATGCAAAGGGTAAAAGAAGAAGTGGCAATGACTTATGCAACTCAGACAATCCAAAAGCCAGTATATTAAGAAGGTTCGGTCAACCTGGTCACTGAGTCATAGTCTAGGGTCGGTCAATGGTCGCTGCCAAAGAGAGAGAGAAAAGAAACACTCTGCGTGCACTCTAACCTAGATCAGAATGGTCATCACTTTATCTAATCCGGAAACCTCCCACTGTCCTGTCAAATTCTCCTCCAAACCTAAAGAAGAATCAATCGGGATCACCCGAAGAGTAAACCAACTCATCAGTGGGAATCGGGATCCAACTCTCATCGCATGATAACGTGATGGAATGCATCCACGTTACTCATACTCCAGAAGGTATGCGCATACTTGGCAAGTTTCAGTTTCTTTAGAAACTCCCGATATGATTTTTGCCCCATGCTATTATAACCTTGGCTTTGGTCAAAGTGTCATAAGTCACATGCCAAGTTCTACCCGTCACTATCTTGTCAATTTGAACCCACCCGCACATGCCCCTGACTTTGGCCAATCGGCAGAACGACTGTCCCAAACTAACTCATCTATCTATGCAACAATTGAATACCCAGCAGCTACCAAACACTATGCCTTAACTTTGGCTAAAATGCATAGCTTGAATACTACTAAATACCCAAAAGAAGTGACGGAGGGCTACGGCTGGTTTTTGGCGAAAAACCTTTAACGTAGTGAACTTGATATCGCTGAAGGAACCTGATAGCTTTTTAAAATATAGTGGCGAAAACCTTTTGCTAAAGAGGTCACTCCCGGTAAAGGGATCTCGGCTCTTTCCTCGTGGAATGAGGTGCAGGATATTCCACTGAATACCACTATGCAAAGCAACTTGTAATCGACTATAGTGAAGTTATTACGCTGACGCAAACTTCTGCCCAAGGGGTCAGTCCCGGTGAAGGGATATCGGCCCTTGCCCCGTCGAATGAGGTGCAGGATATTCCACTGAATACCGCTATGCATAACAAAAGGAAACGTCTTTGTAACAACACCTTTTAAATTTGTTCCAACAACTGTAAACAGGTTTGTTATACTTTGCATTGATCAGAATCAACGCAGTCCCATCATTTAATCACACCAGAAAAGAACGAAAATAAAATGTACGTATATGCCATTCGCATTCGTCACTGGGTCCCGTCATCACTCGTTAGGTTACTTAACTAACGACAGAGCGGGGACTGGACTAGCGCGGGTGGAAAACATATACAACATCTAATAGTATATAAACCAATATACAATAATCGTTCCAGGCGTGATAGTATGCAACATTACAGAAAAGTAATAAGCATCACAGAACAATACAGATATCTGGGATCCCATGGTTTCACAGAGCCGCTGCTGAAACCCGACGTTCCCCTGTCGTGTGGATAGCCTGTGCAATGAAACCTAGACCCCTACGGGTGCGGCAAGTTACCCGCCAAAACCTGAAGCGAGGCAGCCCCCTACAGCATAGTGAATGGACCACCCAGCACTTCACGGAATCCGGTAATCTTGGGCACCCCTCCTTGGGTCAACCTGTACCCTCTACGAGTGCGGCGAATAGTCTGCCAATTCTAGAGTGGGACCCCTCTGCCTCTCAAAGCCATGAGATGCGGACCCGTTGCCCCTCAGAACCCGGCTATCCGTGCACTCCGTCTCGGGGCAAAACCTAGTACAGTAATGAAAAATAGTACAATAGGTACATCGACCGCAACCTGGTCGTGCCCCAAAAGAATATTATACAACAGGCAGTGACGGCAGTCCACTAGTTGGACGCTCGCCCTGCAATATCAAATGTACAAATAAACACAAACTGTACTACCATTGCACACTGCTATCCACCACGACAAATCCGCAACATCACAGCACAACACAGAACATCAACGCGAATGTCACGTTCGCAAACCCGTCTAAAAGAACTATAGCAATCAGACGCGGTTTACCGATCAAATGACATTCTCGGTCGGAGATATAATGTAAGCACTGTAAACTAACGTGTTTAAATTTCGATCGACCAAATATCAAAAAGTGGGCCCCACGACTTACTGGTGAACAGTAACAAAATCTGGGCCAAAACGATATTTACCAAAAACCCCAAAATCCAGAGAAGAACCCACTGTACAAATTTGGGAGCATGAGCTCACCAAGTGGCCGCGGATGCGCGGTCAAACCATGGGTTTGACCGCGTTTCCGCGGCGGTTTGGTGGAGTCACGTGCCCAAATTTTGTCGTGGTTCTTATAAAAGCCTGCACAGTTTTCTGAGACATGTGGAATATTTTTAGGACACCATTTAAAATCAACAGAAACTGTCAAGTTGGAATTTTGTAGTTTTCGATTTCCGGTTCGATCGATGTTTTAAACGCGTTAGCACAAATTAGCATAGCAAAATGGTTAGGCTCTGATACCACTGTAAGTCTACGCTAGCGCCCCGACAGTCTACAGACGCCAAATGCGGAACAAAAAACTTTTTAACTGGCGCTATCGTATACTTTAACCCGGATCTGCCATTATTGCTAAACTAACAAACTGTAAAGAGTGTAGAAAGGTTATACCGAACGATCCGAGTCCTTCGTTCTTCAACCATCATCCCACGCTCCGTTGCGGCTGCTCCGATCTCGTCGATCTCCGATATCCTCGTCGAGGTGGCACCACGTCGACGATTCTTTAAACGGGCTCCCGCCTCTGACTTGAGGCAACTCGATCGTCAAGTTTGCTAAAAGAGACGACCAAGAATGATGTAGAGAATGAGTAGATGACTTTGTCTCACTTCGTCCAAAACCGTGGACGATTGGTTAATGAAGTTGCCGAGGGAATTGGGTGATGGAATGAAATGAACTGTGAAATTCCATACACCCCAAAATCTATCATATCTTTTTAAGTGAAACCTCAAGTGAGATCGATCAAGATAGGAGGGGGAAGGGGCCGGCCATATATAGGTAGAGGGAGGTGAGTGTAGGAGAGAGGGGGGTGACCATAAGAGAAAAGCTTCTCACAAAAGATCTTAACCAAAACAAGAATCATTAAAACTAAAGCATGACTCACATAAACACCTCATCAAGTCATTAATGAAACCATTAATGTCAAGATGACTCATTAGCCACTTCATCACTTCTAGAACCTTCTAGAATGATGACTCACTCTTATCTGAAGAAAAGATAAATCCGTATTTAACCGAATGTTAAAAGACGGCTGATAGAAAACTGGAAACTGACAACTTCCAAAAGTGATCCTGAAACGACTTTCAGAATAACCCCGAAACTGTATAAATATACCTGAATTTGTATTATGACCGAATACAAATGCAACTGAGACAAAGATATTATACCTACTCAATATAATACTCGGATCCGGCTTAAACCAAAGCCGACCAGTATTATCTGCCCGAAAAATAACACGTGCGTAAACGCACGTGCATTTTCCGAACCCTGCCATAAAACCATACGGCCTCTACAATGTTTCGCCCGAACTTGGGAAACTGTCTGTGGGGGACTCTAATGACTCGTCAGTACCCTGGCAGTGGGTTTAACCACAAACCGTCAGCGGTACTAGCAATGCGTAACGGCTGCCCATGGACTGACCTCAAGGGATGCCGATGAGCGAACTCATCCGGAAAACCCTACTGAGCCTAACAATGACAATGTATATACAGTCCGGTCCGTTCGTCTATGAGTATCGCATATATGCCTAGGGGGCTAGTAACGTCAGACCCCCAATAGCAGTATATGTCGTATCGGAGTGAAGCCCAATAACACCCTGAGATACTACTGGAGTACCTACCAGTAAATCTCTTGCTACGGCCGTGGGCTTTGTGTAATGGCTCTCCTAGACACAGCACGATCTCGCCCCCAATACCGGGAGAGACGAATCCCCTGCCGATCCGCTCACGTGCCTCCATATGGCTCGGGACTGTACCCAAAAACTACCTGTTTGCACGACTCCTTTGAGCCATGGTAGGGTAGAAATCAAAGCACAGTGGGAACTCACACGAGACAAATGACGACCTCAGGTCGATGAACTAACCTGTACACATGTCACCAGGGAACTGCTATCTGACGATAGATATAATACTAACTAGCAGATTCCCGGCGAGTCCTGTCCGGTGTACTCATAACCCAATGAGCACCTGTATACATCTTAGGTGATCCAACTGACACCAGTGGCTTGTGAGACCGGCCACCGCCCCTCGTCGGGGTCTCGACTATACACACTAGTCTACTCCGGAGTATCGATGCCCTGTCTCGAAACTCCCACGACTAGGGACCACAATTAAGGATATATGTATAAACCACCCAACTCTCACGTATATGATCGCCATCATACTGTTGGTGGTAAAGCAAGATCCTAAGGGCTCTATCAAAGTGTAACATGTAATCAGTCACCTGAACATTTACACGACTGATAAAGGCAAACCGGATAGCATACTATCATCTCGAGTAAGACTGTCATACCGGTATAGGTCCTCCGCAATCATTGCAATCACGTACCTGCGATCCAATAATTGACTATGAGGGCACTATCTCCAACAAGACCAACTAGCATGTTCCCGGCGAGTCCTGTCCGGTGTACTCATAACCCAATGAGCACCTGTATACATCTTAGGTGATCCAACTGACGCCAGTGGCTTGTGAGACCGGCCACCGCCCCTCGTCGGGGTCTCGACTGTATACACTAGTCTACTCTGGAGTATCGATGCCCTGTCTCGAAACTCCCACGACTAGGGACCTTTTAAGGATGTGCTTATAGACTACCAGCTCCCACGTATATGATCGCCCTCATACTGCTGGCAGTCAAGCAAGAATCCTAGGGGCTCTATCAACGTGCAATAGTGACCTGTCAGGTCACCTAAAGCAGTACACGATGATAAAGGTAAACCAGATAGCATACTATCATCTTGAGTAAGACTGTTCTACCGGAATAGGTCCTCCCTCAATCATTGCAATCACGTGCCTGTGATCCAATAATTGACTCTGAGGACACTATCTCCAACAATCTCCCACTTGCACTCAAGGCTAATTATTGCGATGTCGCTTACTCACAGCCCGTGTGATACCGAACACCCAACTCCTCTACTAGTCAGTCTCACGAAGCTCGTTTGCGAAACTATTGCGTTCGAGGAATAGCCTCAGTGAGTGGATCCGCTTTGATGTTTCTTTCTCTGTCTCTCTATATCTCAAGTTCGCGGAGAAAGCCATCTCCCGAAATGAGCAATACCTGTCTTAGAATGTGTCTGGATGTCTGATGGGACCTAGCTCATAAATGAACTCCAAATCCAAACTTCTTAGACTGTATCGTCAACTGAACTTAATCAGTATCCTGCGCCATGCCTCCCTCAGTATTGCCTTGGACCACCTGTCCAAAATACCGCCCCTCGTCAGAAGGAAAACTATAACTCTGACAACCTCCTTGTCGTCCAGGTCACCTTGGAAGCCTGGAATGATAACTGTCTCCCGAATAAGGCTGTCGTTATCATATCCCTAGAACATCCACTTATGTTCTAAAACTGCTTCCGATCGTTTCTCCAGGATTGGATTAATATTAACTTATTGCATCTAGTGCAAAAGCAACATCTGGTGTGGTACTTGACATCTCATGATTGACTCAATTGCCTAAGCAAGTGATCTGCCAATCATGCACATCCCTCTCCCCTTTAGTCTGTAAGACACCTTTAGAGAGGGTGACTCCATCACCTGCAGGTACACCACCATGCCAGGAGTCGTCCATTCTAAATACTCTTAGAATGCTGTCTAAGTACCCTGATTGGGAAACCACCCAAATCTAGATCTAAAACCAAAGATCTAGTAACCAGTATGTCTGATATAATGTCCAAGTCCCATGCGGAGAAACCACCGTGTGACGGCCAAAGTATAACCGATCGTAGTATAGGAACATCACTTCCTACTCTGTGTATGTCATCCAAATACCAGGACATCACACCCTACTACCTTCTCAACAGATCCATCCCCTATTCTGATGAAGTCAAACCTATGACTGTCACATCAGAAATTGATGATCTATCTCCGCTATATCTGCTTTAGTCTATAAATAGACATAAGCCACTTGTCCACCAATGCTTCCGCTGCTTCTACTGACTACGACAACCCTCTGGCAGAGTCATATAGACGTACACTTCTAAACCCAGTTAGAACGACGCTATACTCATCCTCCTGCCGGGTCTCACAGTTTGGAACAACAGCAATGGCAAGTATGGGTAAACAAGAATTTCCCTGTCACCGTCCTTGAGGCTACCGGAGTACCTCTCGGGTGCCTGAAATTACCCACCAAATCTGCGGAGTGGCCAATAGAATGTCAAGCCAGATTGAATCTTTAGGTTCCTATGAAATCTTCAGTAATCGTTTGTGGTTCTGGAATCACTTCCAGTTCTACCATACTCCTACTGCTGTTTTCTGAAAAAATCCATTTTTATTAAAACTGTAGCGAGTCAAGAACAATATCACTATTGATCTTCTAGATGGTAGAAAGTCAACCCTCGTCATAGCCTGGGTCAACCCACAAACAGCCATTACAGAAACGTGCCTTGAGTTGTCCAGTGTCTGGTTTTAATCATAAGCCGGTCAACTCCCCGTACCTTAACATCGTTAAGATATGAACTGTTCTATATCCAATATAGAACCAGAGGCACTGATTTAATTGAACCAGATTCAAATCATGCAGCTGTCTCCAGTGCATATCAACTAAATGGAAAGAGGCCGATCAGCGTTACTCAACTTAGGAATGCTTCCAATTATGAGTAACCTGAAAGAGAAGCAAGTTCTCTTAACCATTACTATCAACTGAATACCATACACAAGTATCTACATCTTCGATCACTTTGAAGAATCCCGATACTTGCAATACCTGGTTCTCTACTTTATTCAAATACCTATAACTTCTTAAAATTTGGACCTTGTGTTTTCACGAAACACCTGTCTAAAAACTAGAGAAGTCATAAGTAAACCGAATATAGTACGAGGACCAACCCCTCTGTCCTGATGGACCCTGGACAACATACAATACTCTGTATAAGTCCCTTGAGTCTGATAACTCACTCCCTATGTGTCGTAGGTTGAAAACTGTACTATGGTTATGAAGAATTACACCGCTGTTTAATGCTCCTTACCTAACCATTCACTGATATAGGTAAATGTCACAGACATAATTTCAGAAAGGTATATCTCACTCTATGAAAATAGACGTACAGATATATCAATTTGAAATTGGTGCACAACAGCGGATATTCAAAACCAAAAATTTGCCGTCCGGCAAACAACCCAGGCGATTTCCTCAAATATCACCGATTACAACGAATCCCGATATAATGAGGATGATCACCCAATTCCCAATAACTTACTCCCACTCATCATCTGTAAAACCATACAGATGTGAGAATCATACCTGGTAAATACATACCCTGAAGCAAGTGTCTAATCGGGAAATCAGTTTTCTTTTAACAGTACACAGTGAAACTGAAATATTGAAATGTTTCGATAGGGTATCCCGGTATTCCTAGTAATGCCTCTTCCATTATCTATATTCACAACTGCAACCGTGTAATTCTTTTCCATATTTCCAAATCCCTTTCTATGTCTTTAGTCATTACCTTCTGTACACCCCTTTAGGCCAAATGGTTTTCTTCCTTCCCTACCGTTCGGCACCAGCCTATGGTTTGGAAGAAGACTATCCAATAAGCATAATGGGTGTACTGTCCTAATCCTTGGAGCACTCGCAATGAGAGAAGGTGAAAATAAAAGACAACCAAATAAACCTTATTCCTATTTCTCCTGAACTAGAATCCATCCCCGAACTGGAACAAGTTCCTTTCGAGTTCGTATATAACCATACGATGGAGTATCCAATAAACTGTGGATCTTCGTAGTGATACGGAGTGTTCTGGAGAAATACAAAGGTGATTTAGGATTGACGAAGAAATACTTGGTTTGGTCATGAATAGCAGTCGCAATTTACTTTGCCCTCTTACTAATCCCTTGTTATGTCTTTACTTAATATCTTCTGTACACCATCGTTAGGCTAATTGGTTTTCTTCATTCCCTACCGGTCGGCACCTGCCTATAGTTTGGAAGAAGACTATCCAATTTGCGTAATAGGTGTACTATCTCCTAAACCAAGGAGTACTCGCAACCTGAGAGAAGGTAAAAGGAAAAGACAACTGAATAGTCCTATCCGTTTTCTCCAGAACCGGAAACCATCCTCGAATAAATTCCTTCGAGTTCGTATCTAACCATACGATGGTTTTGTCCAATGGAAGTGGACGTTCGTAGTAATACAGGGTGTCCTGGAGAAAAGGGTAAAAGTAGGAGTGGTAATGAGGTTAGCAACTCTGACAATCCAAAAGCCGGTGTTAAGAAGGTTCGGTCAACTTGGTCACTGAGTTATATTCTTAGGGTCGGGTCAATGGTCGCTGCCAAAGAGAGAGAGAAAAGAAACACTCAGCGTGCACTCTAACCTAGATCAGAATGGTTACCAATTTATCTAATCTGGAAACCTCCCACTGTCACCTCAAATTCTCCTCCAAACCTGAAAGAAGAATTAGTCGGGATCACCCGAGGAGTAAACCAACTCATCAGTGGGAATCGGGATCCAACTATCATCGCATGATAACGTGACGGAATCCGCTCACATTATCACACTCCATAAGGTATGCACATATCTGGCAAGTTTCAGTTTCTTTTGAAACTCTCGATGTGGATTTTTGCCCCATGCTCATATGAGCTTGACGAAGGCCAACATATCATAAGTCACATGTCAAGTTCTATCCGTCATTATCCAGGTTAATTTGAACCCACCCGTACATACCCTTGACGAAGGCCAAAATTGTAGTACGATTGTCCCAAACCAACGCATCTATCTATGCTGCAGAAAAGTAACAAATAGCTACCATACACTATACCTTGACGAAGGCCAACATACATAGCATGAATACTAAGTGCTACCGTTCTGAAATGACGGAGGGCTACGAATGGTTTCCGGCGAAAACCTTTAACGTAATGAACTTGATATCGTTGAAGGAGCTGGATATCTTTTATGAAAATATAGTGACGAAAACCTTTGCTAAAGAGGTCACTCCCGGTGAAGGGATCTCGGCTCTTTCCCCGTAGAATGAGGTGCAGGATATTCCAACTGAATACCACGATGCAAAGCAATAGTAATCGGCTATAGTGAAGTTATTGCCCTGACGCAAACTTTTGTCCAAGGGGTCACTCCCGGTGAAGGGATCTCGGCCCTTGCCTCGTCGACTGAGGAGCAGGATATTCCAACTGAATACCACGATGCAAAACAAAAGAGAACGCCCTTGCAATAACAGCTTTTTGAAAAAGTGTTCCAACAACATCAGAATAGGTTTGTTTATCTTGCATTGATCCGAATCAACGCAGTCCCATCAATTGATCACACCACAAAAGAACGAAAATAATGACGTACGTATATGCCATCCGCATTCGCCACTGGGTCCTGTCATCACCCGTTAGGTTACTTAACTAACGACAGAGCGGGGACTGGACTAGCGCGGATGCAAAACACATACAACATCTACTAATATATATACCAATATATTATATTTCGCTCAAGGCGTGATAAAATGCAACATCACAGAAATGTACAGCATCACGGAACAATACAGATATCTGGGATCCCCGGGTTTCACAGAGCCACTACTGAAACCCGACGTTCCCCTGGTCGTGTGGATAGCCTATGCAATGACATCCTAAACCCCTACGGGCGCGGCAAGTCACCCGCCAAGACCTGAAGCGAGGCAGTCCCCTTCAGCACCGTGAATGGACCACCCAGCACTTCACGGAATCCGGTAACTTGGGCACCCCTCCTAGGTCAACCTGTACCCCCTACGAGTGCGGCGAATAGCCCGCCAATCCTAGAGTGAAGCCCCCTCCATCTCAATGCCATGAGATGCGGGCCCGTTGCCCTCTAGAACCCGGCTATCCGTGCACCCCTCCGCGGGGTAATCCTAGTACAGAAAGTAAAATATACATACACCGGGTACATCGACCGCAACCTGGTCGTGCCCCAAAATAATAATACAAACAGGCAGTGACGGCAGTCCACATGTCGGACGCTCGCCCCGCAATATCAAATGTACATAATACAACAAAAACTGTACTAGAATTGCATCCAGGCTATCCCCCACGACCAATCCGCAACATCACAGCAATACATAGAACATCAACGTGAATGTCACGTTCGCAAATCCGTCTAACCGGGCTATAGCAGTCAGACAGGATTTACCGATCAAGTGACATTCACGGTCGCAGATATAATGTAAATACTGTGAACCAATGTGTTTAAAATATCCGATCGATCAAATTTTACCAAGTGGGCCCCCAAGTACTACTGTAGCACATCAAGAAATCTGGGCCCAAAAAATAACATTCCATAAAACCTATTTTCAACTCAGGAGCATTCTGCAAAAGTTTGGGGACTGAACAATTCAAGTCGCGGCGGAACCGCGGCCCAAGCATGGGTTTGGCCGCGGTTCCGCGGTGCTTTGGACTGTTCATGAGCCCAAATTTTCACAGAACTCTTACAAATCCCTGCACATCATTCTGAGACAACCTGAAAAATTTTTGGACTTCAAAAAATTTCGACAGAAACTGATGTGAAGAAAAATACGGTTTTTGGAAAATTGTTCGATCGGAAATGTAAAACACATTAGACAAAGCTAGACTATGTTAATGGCGAGGCTCTGATACCACTGTAAGTGCACGGCGGCGCCCCGGCCTCCATCCCGAGGCCAAGTGCGGAAGCGGTGATTTACTTTGATTTTTCGAACTTAGAAACCGGCACCACCGCGCACTATAAACCCGGATCGTGCCATTAAACTAGTCCTAGCTATCTAGAGAAAAGGGCAAAGAAGTATACCAAGCGATCCGTGTCCTTCGGTCTTCGTCTCCACTCCGATCTCCCGCGGAAACTCCGTTCATCTCCTCCTCGTCGGAAAGGGCACCACGTAGCCGGAATCTTTTACGGGCTCCCACCTCTGGACCGAGGCAACTCGGGCGCGAAGTTGGCTAGCCACCGCGTCCAAGATTTGCTGTAGGCAAGTGTAGAACATGTTGTCTCTTTTTGGGGTGGTGAAGTTGCCATAGTGATGGAGGAATCAATATGAACTTTGGAGAGGTGAGAAGGATTTTGAGAGCAAGCCAAAATGAGATGATAGATGTTTCCCTCATACCAAAAATGAAACCTCTCTCATTCTCCTCCTCTAATGTGGCCGGCCCCTCCTCTTGGAAATATGGTGGAGAATCAAATCAAGAAGGGAGGTGATGGTAGGAAAAGTAAGAGGTGACCACATCCAAAGCAAACCTCACATCAACTCCTAATCAACTCCAATCCATTCTAATCACCATTAATGCAAAGGAAAGGATGGATAAAGCATCTAATGATGAGAGAACTATCATGAAGCCACAAAATGCAAGAAACCCCCTCCACAATAAGTTATTTGCAAACTTGCAAATAACCCCCTCCATCACAAAAGTCCGGCCGTGAAGGAACAAAGGAAAACCGGCCGGAACGGAATGCAAACTGGCAACCTCCAAAAACTGATCCCGTAATAAATTACAGGAAAACCCCGCTACTGCATATACATGCCTGCATTTGTATTCCCACTGAACACAAATGCAAAGAGATAAAACTACACTATCTAATACTAGAATCCGGCTTAAGCCAAAGCCGGCTAGTAAAAACCGTCCGATCACGATCCGTGCAATACCGCACGTATCTGATCGAACCCTGCCATATCTCCATACGGCCTCTACAGCGTTTCGCCCGAAAACTTGAGTAACTGAATGTGGGGGACTCTAAAGACTCGTCAATACTATGGCTGTGGATTTAACCACTAGCACGTCAGAGGTATTAGCCATACGTGACGAGCCACCAGCTATCGACCGAAAGGGACGTCGATGAGCGAACTCATCCTGACACCTTACTGAGCCTGTCAGTGACAATATCCGTACAGTCCGGTCCGTTCGTCTATGAGCATCGCATGGCGGGCCTAGGGGGTTGGTAAAAGTCAGACCCCCAAAAGCGGTACAAGTCGTGTCGGAGTGTAGCCCAGAACACCCTGAGATACTACTAGAATACCTACCAGTAAATCTCCTGCCTTGGCCAAGGACTTCGTGTAATGGCTCTCCTAGACACAGCGCGACCTCACCCCCAATACCGGGAGAGACGAACCCCTGAAGATCCGCTCACTGCCTCTATGTGGCTCGGGACTGTACCCAACTAAAACCTGTTTGCACGTCTCCTTTGAGCATGGTAGGGTAGTAATCAAAGTACAGTGGGAACTCACACGAGACAAATGACGATCCTCACGTCGATGAACTAACCTGTACACATGTCACCAGGGAACTGCTATCTGACGTCAGTTATAAGACCAACTAGCATGTTCTCGGCGAGTCCTGTCCGGTGTACTCATAACCCAATGAGCACCTGTATACATCTTAGGTGATCCAACTGACACCAGTGGCTTGTGAGACCGGCCACCGCCCCTCGTCGGGGTCTCGACTGTATACACTAGTCTACTCTGGAGTATCGATGCCCTGTCTCGAAACTCCCATGACTAGGGACCTTTTAAGGATGTGCTTATAGACTACCAGCTCCAACGTATATGATCGCCCTCATACTGCTGGCAGTCAAGCAAGAATCCTCGGGGCTCTATCAACGTGCAATAGTGACCTGTCAGGTCACCTAAAGCAGTACACGATGATAAAGATAAACCAGATAGCATACTATCATCTTGAGTAAGACTGTCCTACCGGAATAGGTCCTCCCTCAATCATTGCAATCACGTACCTGTGATCTAATAATTGACTCTGAGGGCACTATCTCCAACATGTTGCCGATTACCATAACACCGATATTAAGAAGGTCATTGAAAGAAGTGAGAAATTCCTAACTCGAACTAACCTAATCCTAACCCTAGCAAGTTCTTTATTGATTTTTTACCTCACTAGTAGACCTTAAAACAAAACTCAAAATATTTGGATTTAACTCGTTAAAACATAAAGAAAAAGATTCCATCTCCCTGTGGATCGACCTGTACTCAACCGGCTAGCTACCAAGCGAAACCGTCTTGATTGCGGTAATTAAAAATTAAAAAAAATACTCAGAAAAGCAAACAATCACCAGGCCACCACTAGAGGCCAGCCAGAATGTGATGACGATCAAAGCACCATTTATTCTTGATGATTGAGGCATTGTCTATCGTGCGGACGGATGAGCTAGCTGTTGTTGTGACTAACAAGATATCGCCCCAGATGTTTGACGTTATTGCAACACGAGTTTATACTTAGAGATATGATAGAAGATCGCTAGTCACCTATGGATGAATGACTAGGACATGTGGTTCGTTTGTATACCTCGATGCAAGGTCATCAGATTGATTAATTTCAGCTAGAAAGGAATTCATACAGGCACGTTGAGAGTCGATAGAAAACGGACGAATGAAGAGTATTCCTCCGACGATTTGGAAGAGTTTCCGAGGGCGTAGTTGGCCAGATACCTGCCACAAGATATTGAGTTGTCGAGTTCATAGTTTCGGAAGGGAGACTCTAGATATGAGTATAATCGTTTGTAGCGCAGTCCATGCAGCTACGAAGAGACGAGTTCGAATCAGTCCACATTAGAGAAAAGTAGAGTAAGAGGTTCGCACGAGATTTTGACGAGATGACGTTCCATTCCGTTGACATCAGAGATGTGGTACGCATGCAGAGGCGTTGAATATGGATATATCTTTCAGAAGAAGTCGTGATGAGTATGCAGCTGTTCCGGAACAAGAAATGGATTTAGTAAAGGGTGATAACTTTCGGGCAGTTCGGCAGAGACGAGATTTGGGCGAGACCCCGACAGAATCTTTCTGGAATACTACACGAGACGACTTGGACCCAGGATCAGTCGTATCACGCACATCCTGTGGGCCAGAGTTTGGCATCATCGACGAGACATGTTATGAGTGACCATGATAATTGGCCAGAGATCTTCAGAGGATGTGCCAGAGCGGAACTGTTTCCGTCATCATTCCATATTGGGCCGTTGAGCCGAGGAGTTATGTAACTGGCAATCCGCAGTGAGAGACGAGAGCCTAAGGGAACAAGGCGCCAGCCATGAACAGGAGGTAAGTAGATATCTTGCTCTGCTAGCTTTGGATGCACCGACACCTTCTCGACTTTGAAGGAAGGACACATCGAGGAGATTTGACGTTTCCGTTGTTTTAGATTCTGGTATTGTGAGGATTTCGTTTTTTTATGATTGATAATTCCTGCGTGCACCACAGTTGCACATGTTTCGCAATTCCATGTATCAGTTATGCTGATCTTTTTTTTTTGTGCACATTCATTGCACTCGATTTCGATTTTATGCCGTCCGAGACAGTTGATTTGGATTTCATACGTATTGGCATACATATGATTTGACTTGTGCTTTCGACATGGTTTTCATGAACTTTTAGCACCTTGATTTGGTTTTGTGCACACTGATGCACATGGTTATGAGTGTTTATGCGACGGTATACTTGAGTTGGATTGATGCATGTTGTATACCGTTGATTTTGATTGAGAGTTAGATATTTATTTTCGTGCACCATGTGCACTTGACCGAGGTTTTGCGCACACTTGGCGCACCTTGATGCAATTTTGTGCACACCAGATGAACTAATTCGGGATTCTTCATGCATATCAGATACACCTGATATTATTGTCAGGCACACCGTTGCCTTTGACAGATGTTTTCATGCACACCCGTTACACTTAGATTTTATTTCTGTGCACATGTATGGCACATGCATTGATTTCGATTTTTGTGCGCACCAGACGCACGTGGCATTATTATATATACTATTGAGTATGATTTCCTTTGAGTTGTATGTTCTTATGATATTTACTATTTGGTTTAGTAACCGAGCAGGACTGTTCTGAGAACGGTACCTAAGTGTTTTGCATGCATCGATAATTACTGAAGGGATTTCAAAAAAAAAGGGAACTATAGTCTCAATACCTTCTTACGTGTCCAAGATGACACGAAAACTTTACAAGAGAAACCCTTTTAAATCATTTTTAAAAGGCGGAATGTATATGTTAAACAAAAGATATGTATGTATAGCTATTTTCCTTATAATGGACGTCCGCTACTTTTGCCGTGATATGCGCATCGCACGACGATTTGAAAAAGTTTTTTCACGCATTTCTACTTGGATGTTTCAGGATTTTACAACGATGCGTACTATGTGCCTGTTATAGTTTTGATTATATCATGTTGGTTTTCGTTTTGGATTTTAGACTCGTATTTTCGCCATAACTCCGATGATTGCGTACTGCTTGACGGAGTTCTGATTTTGAGTTTTACCCTCATTCTCATGCGCATGCCTTGCGCTAAGATATGTATTATGCATTCCTGATACTCAGAGCCCCGATGATTTGATTGTTTTGCTAAAATGTTTTAGTATTTGGGGAGCTTAAATTTAAATTCGGGGACCGAATTTATTTAAGAGGGGAAGATTGTAACATTTCAGGAAATAAAATATTATTTTTGAAAACTTAATACCGATAGTTTGTAAAATTAATATAAATTATTAGTTTTGAAGGTATTTATGTGATTTGGGCATTTTATGAGATATTAATTTTTTTTTTGTATATGGCTTATTCACTGAACTCGATTAATGTTTCACTAAATTTCTGCATTTATCCGGTTTATGTGGATGGCATGCAATAACATGTCACAAATACTTGCTACATTTTTTTATGCAACATGGTTCTTTGACTTTTTTTAATGATTTTTTTTGAGTTTAAAACAAAAGAAAAGAAAAGAAATAAAAGAGAAAGAGAGTGTGTGTGATGGGACATGTATCATGGTTGATGTGAGAGGGGGGGGTTTCTACCATGGCTCTAGATATTTCCTCACTTCATCTTCATCATTTTATTCATCTCTTCTCTTTTCTCTTCATCTCCCTCCATCACCCTCACTACACCCCATTAAAACACCACCTAATCAAGGCCAAAACCTTATACTCATTTCATAAATTTGGTGCACAACCTCACTACAAACCTATTGGTGGGATCAAGCAAGGATTTTGAAGACTTTGAGCAACTCAAGAAACTTCTTGAGTTGCCAAATGAGGTAAATTCTACACTATTAGTCAAGTAATTGATTTTCCTAACATCCTATAGTAGTTTAGAGTTGTTCAAATGAAGTTTAGTGATCTTCGAAAATTTCAAGAGGAGGTTTAGGGTATAGTTTGATGTGTGAAGGTGTATGGAGGTGTAATTGGTGACTACAACCCATCTAGTGTTAAAAATCCTGGACCAAGTGAATTTTGAAACCCCTAGACATGAACTTAGAAACTTTCCGTGTCGGTTTTGTGATATTTCTAAAGGTCTACAGGGAATTTGGAGCAATCCGGGACCTTTATAAAAAAATTAAACATATACATTAATCTAGTTAAATCAATAGGAGACCACCACGAGAAGACGAGACCAAACTTCAAAAAAATTGGGCCGGCGGGGGCGGTTATTGTAGCACTTTTGGTCGTCCAGAATTTAGATGTTGATGTTGGGTTTTGTCCTGTAGCTCACACTCCTCATAACTTAGCCACTGTATTTTTTATTTTGTTCCAGATTACCTTAGGCAAAATCTGGGAGCGTTTGAGTTAATAATAGCAATGGTTTTCTAATTTCTAAAACATGGATTTTGGCATTTAATTATGGATTTGGTCGTTGGACGTTTGTACGTCAACGACAAGGGTTCAATGATTGTTTTTGCATTCATAGGCTATAGGTTCTAACCTATGAGCTCTTCGCGTGTCGTGTTGGTTTTTGAATCGGATTTTAATGCGATACGATATATTTTGTGATATGTAGGCACCCTCACGTGGACATCGAACAACAAGGAAGAGTGTGGCGTCTTTGACTTCGGCAAGCGAGGATCAAGGTGAGTAGATGTATATCTACGGGGGGAAGTCGGGTGGATGGCGTATAGCACCCCAGCAATTTCGTAGGGTAGGATGCGGATATGATATATATACATATGTGTTATTGTGAGACGTGAATACTTAGCATGAAAGGCTGTAGGAGACCATGGGTTGGATTTAGCGTAATTGGAAGAGAGTGCTTTTAGTTTAGTTTCTTAGTCGCGAAACCCTTGAGTAAAGGTTGACACACATAGACACGCACAAACGTGATATGATTTTGGGTGTATATGTTTATATATATATATATATGGATGCGTTGATACACACATACATACATACATACATATAGGTATACACGGATGATGAGCACAGTATATGATACGTGGAGATGAGTCGATATGATCGGGCATGATGCCGGGAGATTGTGATATGTGATTGAGTCGTGACATGATATACGGCATGATATTATAATGGATCGTTGGGCGATGTGTATTCATACACACAAGGATATATGTTTGATGATATTGGAATGTACTAGACTTTAGAATGGTATCCCTAATTCATGATATTACGATAATGATACCATATGAATAATGAGGTATATGTGATATTTGACCCGTACCCCGATTTTGGGATGCCGAATGATGGATCTTACCGTACAAGATATAGATATGATGATTGATCCGCACTCTTGACTTGAGGATGTCGTACTATGTAATATACAGTACATGACGCTATGAGGCTGGATCGCCGACTACTAGGTATATCGACTCGGAATTTAGGTGGATTTCTTACCCATTCGACTAGTCTCTTAGTTTAGTCTTGTAGTTGATTTGGTAAATGTTAGACTGGGCTCGAGTCATACTTACTTTTCAAAACTAACGACTCGTGAGTGTTTTTAAAGACAGGCCGAGGGATACTACGGATTTTTCAAAAGACGTGTCTTTTCTCAAAGACCCCGCAGCCCATATTTTTCTAAAACCACGATTCTTGCTATTTCAAACACTAAAAACTGTATGACTCGTATATAGAAATGTATATTCATCAATGTTGCGGTTACTACATCATTTTTCATATATTCATGTTGTTCTCATCGCATTGCATGCTTATACATGTGTTTTCTTTAGTTATTATGAACCCCTGTTTTCTTTAGTTATTATGAACCCCTGTTGTCAGGACATCAACACCATTACCAATGATGCGTATGCTCCACGTACACTTGCTTGCCGGCTCACACACATCATCATCAGTAATTTCCATGTCACATACACATTAGAAAACATTACTTTATTGGTATAATTTGCTAGGTGGTAGTTGTTACATTATTAGTATGCTTGTTTTCATATGCTAGTTTAGATATTGCACTCCATATTCTGATGTTGCATGCATTCATACTTGTGTTGTTCATACCCTGTTGAGGTGCTTTATACCGGGATTCATTACTCTCTTGTTGATTCGTGATTTTGAGATTCGGATATTTTATGAGATTTCTGGATTTGGGGGAAAACCACAAAAAACTTTATAAACTCATTATCTTTTTAAAATGCAAGTTGCGGTTTTCTCGTGATATGATGTATGTGTTGTCCACCATGAATTTTCCTGATTTCTGTTGGTTTTCGAGACCCGATTCGAGGATTTGGATGAATCGTCTCGGGTACATGGTGGGCCCGGTAAGATACCCCGGGACAAGAAGCTCGAGTTGTAACGATGAGCCTGGCATGGGCAGACTACCTACCGGTGATGTCGGGCGCGGCGGATATCCGGAGGATACCGACGTAGTCGAGAGATTTGATGTGATGGGCAAATCTGGACTGACGGAGCCCATGGGCCGATCCGGACTGACGGAGCCTGAGATTTGAGTATTATGTGTCGCTGTCGGACACGGGCTTCGTGATGTTTTGAGTGTCGGTGCTGGGCACTCGGGTTTTATCATGACTTGTGTGTCGTTGCTGGACACACGTTAGATGGTGCATTAGTACATGTCACGCATCGATGTATTACTACTCATGACACGGACACGAGTACTTTGATATCACACTTATGGTATATTGTTACCCTGGTTGTAGTATTGAGTATTTTTATTGTATGACCTAGGAGATCGACATACATGCGATTTCTACTCGGTGATGTCTTCTACTCACGAGTTGCCAACTCACCCCCGTTGTGCCACGGTTTCTTGCAGGTTTGCCGTACAGGTCCCTTGGCGGCTTTGCTGGCACACCACTTCTTTCCGGGTGATTGCTTAGATAGGTGGATTCACTTGCATCGTGACCACCGTTATACTTTTATTTATTTCAGTTGTATCTAGTAAGCTCCATCAACAAGACTTGTTTTATTTGATTGACTTAGAAACCAGTTGTTTATTCTTTCGAACTTAGAGTCTGCGCTTGTATTATTATGGTTCTTCTCTGCTTTTCTTGAGGATGTTGGTTTTCTTTCTGAGTTTTGATCCTCGCCCTTCGGCGTTGTATATTATATTGCTTGCGTGGTTGTTTTCGCTAATTGGCGAAGAGCTAGCTCCAGCTTGAGGATACCTTTATTCATTACTTATGTATATTCCTGTTTGTACCTGTTTGGGGCCAGTATTTACAAAGGAAACTCTTCCAAAATTTTTGGAAAAACTAGATGCTTTTAAAAAAATGCATATTACGACTTTCAAAGTGATTTTATATGTCAAACTTTTAAATAAGTATTCCTTCACTCTATTTTCTTTAAATGGTTTAGAGTTCTAGGCTTTCGCTTACTTAGATTACGTTACGCCTCTAGAAGTTTCGTAATTTAAGTGCCAGTCATGTTTCGTACCTTCGGGTCGTGACACCTGTCATAAAAAGTGCAGGTTATCTACATCCAACATTATGGCGAGTTTGCCTGCAAACCTAAGGGAGGTAAACTAAAAACACTCCGAAATGAGTATATAAACTAGAAACTCTGAAATGAGTGAATAAACTAGAAACTCCAAAATAAGTGAATAAACTAGAAACTCTGAAACGAGTGAATAAATTAGTCCCTTCCAGATCAAGACAATCAAGAAAAGAAAAGTGCAGATATGAAAGGGAAAAAGGCTTGTCATTCATACTTCAGAAAATATTACACAGTGACAATGAAAACGACTAAAAAAATGCTACTACATCATCTAAGGCCTACAATGGCATGACGCTAAATTCCAGACATGGATTCTCAAATTTAAAAGAAAGTTTGATTAAAGTGCTTCTACCTTCATTGACCATCTTCTTATGCATCATCTCCCGAATGCAAGCTTCGGGATCACCGCCGATATCTTTTATCCTCTAGTACGAGGATATTATCGCTTTCTTTTAGAAGACGTGATGCAAAATGGTGACGAGATCATCTCTCTGTTTCTTCAAAATCAAGCCCTTCAAATATACTGAATGCACCTTGTCTTCAGCATCATTGAGTGCCTAGTGCTGTATAGCCTCATCAAGCTCAGGAAACGCTTCCCAGATCGATCCAACGATAATTTTCAAAAGGGTAGAACGGCGGGGGAGTAATCGACCGTTGTGATCATCGAAGCGATGCATCACCTCGTCATATTGGGCCGCGGTGTATTGCTGGCCTTGGAGGCGATCTTGAATATGAATGTCCTCATAAGAGACAATCTCTTCAAGCTCGTACAAATGACCAGCCATAGTACCTGAAAACAAACCAGGTGGAGAGTTGGCAATAAAAAATGCTAGAATTACTAACTCCAAAGCTAGCGGACCCCACAGAATCAATATGGCGGCTCCTTAATAATTGGATCATGTGTCGAATGGAGAAATCTAAAAAGATTTTCTAAGGCTATTTTTAATAATAAAATTACTGAGTTGAGCTCTGCTTTATCAAAATGGTATAAAATACCAAAAATTTCAAGAAAATCCCCAAAGGGATTTGATATTCAGAGAAAAACTCTGTTAAACTGAAAATCCAAGAAAATCCCCAAAAAGGATCTAATATTAAATTCCCAGAGCAAATCTTTGACTAAAATCTCAAGAAAATCCCCAAAGGGGAAAAGATCTAATCAGAACTAAGTTCTATGGATAATTGCCATAGCAAACCTCTAACTAAAATCTCAAGAAAATCCCCAAAGGGGAAAAGATGTAATCAGAACTATGTTCTGTCGAAAATTGCTAGAGCAAAGCTTTGATTAAAGTCTCAAGAAAATCCCCAAAGAGGAAAAGATCTGAAAATCAGAACTAAGTTCTGTGGAAAATTGTTAGAGCAAACCTCTGTTAAATTGAAATCCCAAAAGGGAAAAGATCTAAAAAAGATTAGAACTAAGTTCTGTAAATTTCCAAAGAGAATATATTAAAGCTAAACTCTTTAATTAAAAATGAAGTAATCTTCCAAGGAGAAGACTCTTACCAAAGAAAATTTTGGCAGAGTGAATCTACAATGTAGATTTGGAAAAGGGAGAAGAACTAAGCTTCAAGAAAACATAGATAAACTTTAATTGAGAATAAAATTCTCAAGGAAGAAACTGAAACCACAGCAGTCGCCTAAGGCTCGAAGCCCTATTTAAAGGGATGGGGGTCGATTCAGATTCTTCGTATCCCAAGGCGGATCGGATGGCCCAAAATTGTGCACCGTTGCACTCATGTGAGAGCAACGGTGGAGGGAATTTGTTCCCTTCTAATATATATATATATATATTTATTTATATATATATATATAATAATAATAATAACAACAACAACAATGAGGAAACACCTCACGTGTTTCCCACGTGAGCGCAAGCGCCAGTGCCCGCCTCTGTTAGGATTAAATCCTATAGTGGCGCCTCACGTGGAACACACATGAGCACCGGCGTGCAAAGCACGAGAGTGACTATTTATAAAAGAATTAAATCATATAGCGGCGCCTCACGTGTGTGCCACGTAAACGCCAGCGCCCAAATTAAGAGCCGGTAGAATTAAATTTTACATGGAAATTATTTCCCTAAAAACTGGGGTTATTCTCCGTTAAACAGAGAGCCGTTGGATCAAAAATCCAATGGTGAGTAAAAAATCATCAAAAGATAGAATTAAATTCTAATAGGGGAAAATATCTTCCTAATTTTTCTAAATGAGAAAGATATTCTCGGTTGGATCAAAAATTCAAGGATAGAATTTAATTCTAATATGGAAAATATTTCCCTGTATCTTTCTAAACAAAGAAAGATATTCTCTGTAAACAGGGCACCCTTGGATTAAAAATCCAATGGTGATTAAAAATCACCGTTTGACAGAATTAAATTATGTATATGGGAAAATACATCCCTAATCTTGTTAAAAACAAGAATATATATTCTGTAGAACAGAAATTCACTGGATCAAAGATCCAATGGTGGATAAAATCCCCTGAACAATTTTTGAGGCCAATTAGATCAATTCGTATCTCTCAAATGAAAGATTTTCTCAAACTAATTAACAATTTGTCTCTCCTATATAAAGGATCTGAGACTTCAAGTCTCAGATAGAGAATCGACCCCATAAGCTTCTCTAAAAAAACTGAGAATTTAATTCTCCTTGAAGAAGAAGATTCTCGCTCTCTCAAATCCTAGGTAAAGAAAAGCAGAGATAAACATATCTTCCTTGCCTAGCACAAGTAAAACAAAAACATGGGTTTAACCCTTCAAAAAAAGAACTTAGTTCTTTCTCTGGATCTGAGATCCGAAAGACAAATCGTCCCACAAGTTGAGAATTTAACTCTCATCGGGAGATTCTGTTCTTCAGACTCAAAACCTAGGGAAAAGAGCTAGATAAAAAGAAAAGAGAGAAAAGATACAGGTTCCAGGAATTTAATTCCTTCAAAAATAATAATAGGGTTAACCCTAGATAAAGAACTTAGTTCTTATAAAAAAAACAGAAGAACTTAGTTCTTAAATAAAATCGATCCCGGATCTTCAAAACAGAGATTTTGGTGATCATTAATGGCCAAAACGCTATGAAACAGAAGTTAAACTTCTATAAAAAGAGATTAAATCTCTAAAGGAACCCTGTGTCTCACGTGAAACACATGTGAGCGCCCAAAATAAAATACTCGGCGCCTCACGTGCTTCCTATGTGAGCGCCCAGAAACAAATACCCAGCGCCTCATCTGCTTCCCACGTGAGCGCTGTACAAAGTTCTTAGCATTATATATATAGTCAAAATGACTAAGTGCTTAGCACTGAATGGGCAGTGCCTATGTCTGAGCACCTCACGTGCTTTCCACGTGAGCGCCAGAGCCACAAATAAGTGCTTAGCACTTCTGAATAAAGGGAGAAAGCCCAAGACAGAGCAAACAAAGCCACAAACAAGTGTTTAACACTTCTGAATAAAAGGAAAAAGGCTGAGCAGATTGAGCCAAAATTGTCTAAATCCTTCTGAAGTTCTCCTGCAGTTGAGCCCAAATGCTCTGTTGTGAGATCTTAATAAAATTTAATGATCCTGAAAATATTGCTAAGTTGATCTTAATCTCAAATAAGACTAATGTATTCTTAGTTAAAATAAATTGAGCCCAAATGCTCATATATTTAAGTCGATCTTAATCTAGAAACAGATTAACGGTCCTTAAAAAAATAAAATATCTTTGAACTGAGGGAATACATACAACCTAAGTTCAAACCCCAAATCTAAAATATACAGATTTGGACTAATTCACGCCATACAGGCGACGATATAAATTTGTCTCCGTATACAATCCATGAGCAACCAAAATAAACAAAATAACACATGACACGAAATGAACTACTGGAGTAGGAGAAAGTGGTTATCGTAATGCGATAATGTAATTAACTGCAGGGGCTTGCGCCTGTAGGGAAGAGCATCTCCACAATCAAAAAACCCCTCACAAATGAGGGGGAATCTGATAAAGTCTGCTATATCGGTCGCATCTATCCAAGTCTCAGATATACGGTGCCATAAATCAACTTGGTATCTTCGGAGAGGTAGATGGATATGTCCAAATAGCATCTGCCCCCAAATTCAGGCAAAACGATCCATTCCAGTTCGTCTATGTTTTTGGCGGTAAACATCGGGCATGCACGAGACTCTTGTTAAACATGACAACTCTTTTCCATCGATCGATTTCAAATTGACTTTGAGACTGATAGGTTTAGCGATATGGACATTGCATTGATTATTGATTTGATACGCATGCTACACTATTCACCTGTGCCTTCTATTTCACATACACTTATCCTTATTTTCCATGGCTGATATTTCATGTGTACTTCATTGCACATATTATATATTACTTTATCTGGTCACCCTGACGACCTGAGTATGCATGCTCAGAGGATGGAGTGGACCCGGTTCAGGATCAAGACTTGCCTTTCAAGATCGCATAGATTTAGACAGCGTCTTTCCTGCTTTCAATAAAGACTTTGTATTTCATCCAGTTAGTTGTTTATTTTCGTTTAAAACTTGTATTTGTTTAACACCCGGGTGTTAATGTAATAAAGTAGTGCCTGTGATTTTCTTTACTTGTGCTGCATTTTACTAATTACCATGTAATGCTAAAAGTCGAAGTGTCACTACAGCAGAATTTTGCTTGACCGTAAAAGCATGGCTGGCCTAGTCACCAGCGTATTCCGTATTTTAGGAAGTGGGAATGACATGGTTTTTTTAGTATCAGAGCGTTAGGTTTAGATTGAGATTACAGTTTCTGACCGGAGCTTGACAATTTAAGTGGCCAAATCGGTCTAGCCTGTAAACTTGTTATCCTTGGCTAGGATTCCTGCAGTGTGCACTGCTACACATTTTGACCCTATCCGATAGAGTTTAAGGTAACTTGGTAGAGTTATGTGGTTGTTAATATGAACTGCAACATAGTTACAATGCGGTACTTGATTGTTAAGTATTTTACGTGTCGTATTAAGTTTTAAAGTACTGCAATCAAGACGGTGTGGCGTGTAGCAAGCCAAAATGAGTACGTGTCGTCTGCAGGGAGATGGTAGGTTTTTAATCTTATATTAACAAGTTAAGTCCGAAAGGTTCGAGTTGGTTGTTATACTAAGTGTCGCAAACGATATGTTCAAAAGAAAAAGATTTGTAAGGGGTAGCTTTAGATTAGTTTGAGGTAGGATAATGTTTGCCACTTTCTTATGAACCTAACTTTATATTTGATGCTAAGGTAATCGGCAACAATGTGGATTAGGGCGCTTAAGTACGGTATTTGCGATTGTGCGCTAAATCCGTACTTATAGGCCATTTTCCTTCCGTTCTTGTTTCTTAACTCTCGCCTCCGGCAAACCAATAGCAATCGGTCACAATTAGGAATCACCGCTATCGTGGTAGGATAAGGTGCCTAACAGAGCGGATTGCGAGTCATTTGGTCGGAGTTCAAACTACAAGTTATCGGTTTTAAAGGAAATTAGCAAAACACTTTTCCTAATCGAACTACCCCTCTCCTACCCTTAACAAGTGATGTACTACTCACACATATTCACAAAAAAAATGCAAAAGAGAAGAGAGAACAAAGAAAAGAAAAGAGTTAGAATTATACTAAGAACCAATTTATGAAGCAAGAGCAGCCAAATGAATCCTTGTGGTTATGTTCAATCAAATGAATCCAATAACCTCAATCTAAACTTACAATCTCAATAAAGAGCTTTCAAGATGAGAGAGAAGCAAGGAATTCAATATCTAAGTTCTAAATATAACAAAACATACACTTTGAAGCTTTAAAATGAAACTTTATTGAACTTGCAAAAAGAAAAACAAACTATTGAATTCAAGAACCTAAGTCTTAAACTTGTAAGTTCAATCTAGAAGTAACAATGTCACGACCCAAAATTAGGCACATGACCGGCACTTATACTACGTAACGTCAACAGGCGTAACGCAATTTAAGTAATCTGAAAACCCAGCAATCTAAACCATTACAAGAAGGAAAAGATAGAACACTTTTTAAAATCTCGATGCAAAACTTTAAACTTAAATTGTTTTCATAAAAATTTCGGCAGCACCTCCTTTGTAAAAGCAAGCCCAGAAATAGGTACAAACATAAGATAAAAGGAAAGCATCCCCAAACAGGAGCAAATCTCGCCCAACGGCGGAAACAACCACCACAACAGATATACAACGCCGTACCGAAGAAATGAGATAATCTACATATATAAAAGGTCGGCTCATACGAGCACGACAACCATAGTCATAAGAATATACAATATCGATCCTCACAACTCGTTTATAAGTCAATACATGAAAGTGGTAGATGGAGAGTACTAGATACAAGAAATATACAATGTATATCATCGGATAACCGCAACCCACCTAAAGCAAAAGGCCTCACAGCCAACCGTAGCGGCATCCGCAAAAGTAGAGATAATAAGGCACCCTGCCGTGACTACTCTGAGGATCAGACCTGCAAAACACTGCGGCACAACGGGGATGAGTTGCCAACTCATGAATAGTAAATAACATCATACTGTAATCGCAAGTATGCACTAACAACGATAATCTATCACATGTAATCTGATAGCATAAGTATGGCAATATGAATATGCAACTATCATGATCAAGGTACACCACCAGGGTACTATATCTACATGAATCAAATTCATATCAACTAAAAGTGGAGTATGGGATAAAATATGTCATCCTCACGGAATCCTCATCGTGGCAGGACAAGTGTCCATCAAGACAATCTAAATCCCAAATTCCTCAAATCGGCCCTCAAATCGACCCTCATAACCTGTAAGTCTCATGGAACCCGAGTGTCAAACATCGACACCCGAAAACATCATGAAAACTAGTGTCCAGCATCGACACATAAATACTCATATCCATACGTTCCTCGAAACCTAAGTGTCCAACCTCGACACTCGTGTTCCACGTATCGGTTTTCTAATATCCATACGTTCCTTGAAACCTAAGTGTCTAACATCGACACTCGTGTTCCACGTATCGGTTTCCAAATATCCATATATCTCTCAGAACATAAGTGCCCAACATCGACACTTGAAATCCCCAAATCGTATGAAAAACATATCTCAATGTGTAAATCCATGTAATATGATATATGCAACATAGAACAACAATATGAGCATATCAAGGGAAAATCCGCTATTTAAATGCATCAAGTCATTAAATATATCACGCGGTTCCCAATTATGCAAATCCAATATTATATATATATATACACACATACATACATACATACATATATAATATCGTCCCATACCACTGATATATATCATATAAAGCTGAACATATAGATATAACAAGGTATATGTGTAAGCATGTAGGTGTACATGTATGCTATATTTCATATACGCCGTCGCAAAAGAATCAATGCCTCAATGTCGCTAACCAATAGCAAGGTATATCATATGAATATTTGTGTTGTGTGTATTATGGCAATTCCCGACAGTGTGTGTGTAGCATACAATTGGCGCTCGTGCAACATGGACTGTCAATAATAGTGCATTGTACAATTGTTAGTTATGTATATGCCCTAGAGGCCATTGTTGTACATATAATGTATATTATGATGTATGCTTGGATATATATAGAGAGGACTTTCTTGCTCGTCATGATAGTATGCTATTTGGTTTCTCTTTATCTTAACATGTTGACTTATATTTGTTTATTGTCTTACTCTCACATATTGATAAAGCCCTTAGGATATGTACTCGACTACTGGGATTATGATGAGATCATACTAGTGGGGCCACGGTAGTCGACGGGTACATCCCATAACTGTTCCTAGTCGAGGGTGTGTCGAGACATGGCATCGATACACCAGAGTAGACAAGTGTATACGCATCTTGACCCATATGATGGGCGATGGATGATCCCATATCCATCGGTGTTTGACATCAAGGATGGTGTACGGGTGCTCAGTGGAGACTGGGTACACTGGACGGACTCGCCGAGAACTCCCAGATGGTATTATACCTCATGTCAGATGGCAGTTCTCCGGAGACACTGGTACAGGGTAGTCTGTAGACCCGAGATCGTCATAGAGTCTTGTGTGATTCCCACTGTGCTTTGATTTCCACCTTACCACGTCCAAGAGGGCGTGCAAAACGGTGGCTTTTGGGTACCGTCCTGAATCACATGGAGGAAATGAGCGATAGGAGGGGATTCGTCTCTCCCGGTATAGGGAGTTGATGTTGTGCTGTGTTCGATTGGCTATAACTGGAAGTCCCTGGCCAGGGCTGATATAGAGATTTACTGGTAAGTGTTACCAGTAGTTTCTCGACCCGTTATGAGCCTCACATCGACACAACTTATCGGTTACTGGGGTCTGACGTATACCATCCCTAGACTAGATATGCAATATATCAGACGAAGAGACCGGACTGTACGGGAGTGTTACCGATTGGATTCACAGGAGAATGTACAGGCTTTCTTGTTGATCTTCTGATCGTTCAATACCTGGGTGGCTGTTACGTTTAGCTGACCGCTTGCAGCTTGTGGGTGTTTGATATGATCATCACCTACTGCCGGCGTATTGACGATTCTTTAGAGTCCTACACAGAGGTTTCTTGACTCATGCAAAACGGAGTAGGGGCACATATGTGATATGTGCAGGACCGAGGATAATGCGATATGAGATACCGTATTCTATTCTCGCGATATTTTGATATAAGCCGGGTCATCGGATCAAGTGTTGATTCGATGAATCGGTACATGATATATTAGTCGGTTATATGCGATATAGCCGGATTGTCGGATCAAGTGTTGATTCGATAATATAATGTATAATTATATATGTGATATATTACATTACATTATCTAATATTGGCTCGCTTTATTATTTCATTTTCTCACCGGGTAATACATTGATATATATGCGATATATGTTAATTGTATTATTTTATTTTGTTACAAAATATATTATATATGTGATATATAATATTGTAACATGTTATAATTACTAATGCAACATGATTAGTGGAGATTAAACTTCGTTAGGGTTTGATTTGGGTTAGTTCTTTCATGAACCTTCTAGAAGGTTTTCTTTTGTTTTTCTTGCAAAGATATCGTGGTTGATATTTTTGTGAGATATTTGTAAACCCAAACCACACCCTTAACCCTAGTTAACTCTCTACAATGGTTTGCCTTGTCATCTTTGACCATGGTTGCATTTGTAATCATATAATCTTTTCATTATTCATCACAAAAGGAATTATTCATTAATATTCTTCTTCTTCTTCCTTGCGCTTTGAAAAAGCTTTCTAGGTTTTCATTTTGTGATGAATTAGAGTGAGAATTTGATAATAAAAGAGATCATCAATACTATTTCATCATCCTCATCTAATCTAGCCAGTTAGATTAGGGTGTTCACCTCAATAGTGAGAAAGAGCTTGAGTTAAACAAACTTCGAGGTAGATCATCGGAGAAAAGGAAGACTACAAGCTAGTATGGATCATTCGGGTTGTGGAGCCTCTCTTGAGTCCGGGAGATCATGGATCGCGGCGAAGGGACTTCTACTCGGAGCTTATGAAGCGAAGGAGCGGACTACAAAGGTTGTAATCCCTCACTCTTAGTTGTAAATATGTTTACTTGCATGTTAAACCCTAATAATCTAGCAAAGATCCTAGCTTTGGGTTGTTCGGCACGTCTAATTTTTTATTCGGGCATGGTTGATGCCTTATAGACCTTTGTATAAGTGCCTAGGAACCCTAAAGTGGTATCAGAGCCTAGCTAGAGCATTAGGCAATGTGTATACGAAGTTAAAACTCCGATCGAACCCCGAAACATCGAACATGACCCCCTCTCTGGAAATTTTGTAAAAATGTGATTTTTTCTGCATTAAAAATACTCAAAAAAAATCTGCAGGAAATTCTAAGGATTACCCTAAAAAACGACACCCTAACTCCCTAAAGTCGCCGCGGAACCGCGGCAGGAGCATGCTTCCCGCGGCGGTCCCGCGGCCGTACTTGGGAGTTATGGGCTCGTACTGGCAGGGTTGATGCGTTGGTATTTTTCCATGCATCTGGGTATTTTTAATCTTACTCAAGTGTTGAGTGTTCTGGGGATTTTTATGTAATCGTAGATTCGATCGGAAATTTTCACTTCGTTCTGTTTTCCGGATATTTTAGAAACTGTTAAAATGTTCGAAAGGATATCATTAACTCACTTTTTCCCGGCACGAAAAACTTTCAAGTGTTAAATTTTTCTTGAGTTTAAATCTTTCCGAAAAACGTGCAAGTAACGTGGTGGACCCTCTAGAAGAACACAAACCTTAACTCGATTATGTGACCTTCTGAACCGCCTCTAAACCTTAGGGTTTGGGGCAGTACGGCGTTGCCACATGTGAGGCGTTGGTTTGACCCTTCTACGGCTGGACCATTGGTACTGTGACATATTCTGGGAATTTTTGAACTCCGCTCAAGAGTTGAGCTATTTAGGAAATCTTGGGTATTTGATTATTCGATCGGAAAGTTTAATATTTTCTATTTTCTGGAATGTGATACAATATGTGGAATTCATATAGTTAGGCATGAAATGCGAAGTATGTGATATTTCGGATTTACGATGTCTAAAGTGATTGTGGATTCCAAATGTTGTAGTTTTACACTTTCTTTTCTGTGACCGTAAGTGTAGTATGTAGTTGTATCGCCGGTTTTAGTTGTTATATATCAACGATAATCGGTGTATGCATACTTACTTACATTGATGATATGAGATATTATGTGTTGCTGTGATATGTTATATTGGATCGTCGTGTTCTGAATAGCCGGGGATTTTATGTGAGATGAGTGTTTTTATTTTCATTCATGTAAAATTCATTTGTATGTAATATTCTTTTATTGGGGCATTTCCGGGATGAGGTTGATGTCACCAGTGTATATTGTTTACTTTTCCGCATTAGGTAGACCCAAGGAGGGAAGCACAAGTAACCGGGTTCTAGGGTCCAGTGGGAGGCCATCTCGAGGATTCGAGACCGGGTCTCCTAACCCTGGAATTGGCAGTGTTACTTGTCGCTCTCGTAGGGGTCTAGGGATGTGGGTTTTGGCTATTCATCGCGACCGTAGAATCCGTGTTTTATACATGCTCGTATTAAAACACGGACATCCTAGTATATCCAATATTTCATATATGTTCTTCTGCTGCAATGTTCTGTGATGAGATCATATTACTGCCTGAGACGAATGCTTATACTATATATATGCTGATATATAAATATTACTGCTTTCGTTTCTTCTGTGATGCTTAAGAAGCATAATCTGATGGGATTTATTAATGAGATTAATAAAAAGAAAAGAAACCTAAAAGATGTTGTAGAATCAAAACTTTATAAAAAGGTAGCTACAGTTTTGCTTTGCACAGCGGTATATATGATATACCCTGTACCTTATTCGATGGGGAAAGAGCCGAGATCCCTTCACCGGGAGTGACCTCTTTTGCAAAACTGGCAGATGCTATAAATTCACGATTTAGTTTTTGACAGCTTAAATAGTTCTTGCTTTGCACCGCGGTATATATGATATACCCTGCACCTTATTCGATGGGGAAAGAGACGAGATCCCTTCACCGGGATTGACCTCTTTAGCGAAACTAGAAAAGCCTCAAAAACACTCAAAATCACTTGATTCTACGAAGATATAAAGTTCATTACGCTCATGGTTTTCTGAAAAACCTGCGTAGCCCTCCGACATTTCAGATAGGTAATACGTAATATTCGTGCTGCGTTTGTTGGCTTTCGTCAAGGCGTAGTGTGCGGTAGCTAACTATTGCTTATCTGTAACATATGATGAGATTGGGTTAGGGTAGTCATGCGGCTTTGTTGGCTTTCGTCAAGGGACGTACGGCTGGGTTTAATTCAATCAAGAAATGTACGGGTTGAACTTGACTAGCGGACTATGGTTTGTTGGCATTCGTCAAGGTCATAGCACGTTAGGGGCAAAATATTATCGGGAATTTCAAGTGTTGAAATTTGCAATGAGATTGCATACCTTTTATGAGATAGTTGGATCCCGATACCCACTGCGAGTAAGAGTTACTCCTGGAAGAATTTTACACAGGACAATTAGCCGATCAAGTAGGTGTCTAGAAAGGTGTTAACGGGGTTAAGCCTCTGGGAAGACGAGGTTTATTTTAATTAGGTCCGTGCGAAAGCACGGGGAACCTCCCTCAAGTACCAACACTGATCTGGCTCAAAGGTTGACGAAATTGTAGGGTGTAATTAATCCCGGCTAATCTTACCTTTTAGGGTTTGAAGGAAGATTTGATAAAAACAGTGGGAGACATTCTGATTAGATAAGATAATAACCAATCTAATCTTGCAAGAGCATACGCTAAAGTGTTTCCTTCTCTCTCTCTCCAGGTAGCGACCATGTCAGGACTTAATCAAGATAATAATATGGATGTATTGACTGAAGCCGCTTATTATACTGAGCAGGGGATCGTTGGTCCCGTTCTTTCTTATAAGAGTTATAAGACTGAGCAGGAAACAGGAGAAAATCTGGATTCTCACGCCGCCCAAACGACGAACAGGCATGCTAATACATCTTCTTCGGGTGTGTTAGTTATTGAGAACTGTTTCTCAGTTCACCCTACGTCCTGGGTATTAGATACCGGATCGGGATCCCACATATGTAAATTGTTGCGTGGGTTATGTAAAGGTAGAGAACTGAGAAAAGGTGATCATTCCGTACAAGTAGGGAATGGTGCAAATATTGCAGCCAAAGCAGTTGGCGAATATCACCTTGTATTACCAAGTAGTAATACACTGATTCTGAATGAGTGCCATTATATACCGAACATGATGTGCAACATTATATCAGTTTCTTTATTAAGTAAAGAAGGATATAATTTTGTAGTACAGGATAATGTTATGAACATATTCCTAGATCAAAAGTTGATTGGATCAGGCTCGTTACATAATGGCATATTCATTCTCAATCAAAATACAGTCCTTAATATACAAAACACACACAAGAGGAAGAGTTCAGAAATGAACGAATTCTTCTTGTGGCATTGTATACTTGGTCATATCAATGCGACACGGCTACCTAAGTTATATAAGGATGGATATTTGAATCCGTTCGAATTATCATCTTATGATACTAGCCATTCATGTCTCAAAGGTAAAATGACCAAAACTCCGTTTAGTAGACACAGAGAAAGAGTTACGGAACTCTTAGGACTGGTACATAGTGATGTATGCGGTCCCATGTCTACACACGCCAGGAACGGTTCTTCATACTTCATTACATTCACTGACGATCTCTCTAGATACGGACATGGGTTCCTGATGAAACACAAGTCTGAAGCTTTTGAGAAATTCAGAGAATATAAGCACGAAGTAGAGAACCAAACGGGCAAAAGTATTAAGATTCTTCGATCTGATCGAGGAGGAGAATAGTTGAGAAATGAGTTTCTAGATTATCTAAAAGAGAATGGGATTCTCTCTTAGCTTACTCCTCCTTATACACCAAAGCACAACGGTGTATCGGAGCGGAGTAATCGCACCCTATTAGATATGGTGCGCTCTATGATGAGCGATGCTGAGTTGCCTATTTTCTTCTGGGGGTATGCGCTTGAGACGGCCATACACCTATTGAATATGGTTCCTACCAAATCAGTGCCTACCACTCCATATGAGATATGGAAAGGAAAGAGACCATCTCTTAAGTATGTTAAGATATCGGGTTGTCCGGCCTATGTCAAAAGGCTAAATCCGGACAAACTCGAGGCAAGGTCTGTCCTATGCAAGTTTGTAGGATATCCCAAGAACTCACAAGGGTATATCTTCTACCACACTGAGGAACAAAAGGTGTTTGTTTCTCGACATGCCACCTTTTTAGAAAAGGAATTTCTTGCAAAAGAAATTTGTGGCGAGGAGGTAGAACTGGAAGAAGTTCCAGCAACACAAACTACGACAGATGATTTGATGGAACCAGAGGATTCAGTAGTTCCCGACGAACCCCAGCCACTCCGCCGATCTAGTAGGGTTTCTCATCCACCTGAGAGATACTACGGTTTTCTCATTGATGGTGGGAGCGAGGATTGCATCATGGAAGATGATGACCCGACTAGTTTCGAGCAGGCCATCACGAGTGGTGACTCTGTGAAATGGCTGGATGCAATGCGATCTGAGATGGAATCCATGTACACCAATAAAATATGGACTTTGGAAGTTTCTCCTGAAGGGGTAAAACCCATTAGGAGCAAATGGATCTTTAAAAAGAAAATTGGTGTAGATGGAAAAGTTGAGACTTTCAAAGCTAGACTTGTTGCAAAGGGTTTTCGTCAACGACCAGGTGTAGATTATGATGAAACCTTTTCTCCAGTGGCTATGCTTAAGTCCATCCGGATCCTACTTGCCATTGCTGCATACCATGACTACAAAATCTGGCAGATGGATGTTAAGACCGCCTTTCTAAATGGTGATTTAGAAGAGTGCATGTACATGACTCAGCCAGAGGGCTTCGTAGATAGTGGGAGCAGCGGAATGGTGTGCAAGCTACTTAAATCCATCTATGGGTTAAAGCAAGTATCGCGGAGTTGGAACATATGCTTTGATGTTGTAGTCAAAGAGTTTGACTTCATCAAAAACGTAGATGAACCTTGTATCTATAAGAAGGTTGCAGAGAGTAAGGTTGTCTTCCTCGTATTGTACGTCGATGACATACTCTTTATAGGAAATGATGTTCCTATGCTGCAATCAGTCAAGCTCTTCTTATCACAAAGATTCTCAATGAAAGATCTAGGTGATGCCTCCTGCATACTGGGAATTATGATCTATAGAGATAGGTCTAAACGGATTTTAGGATTGTCCCAATCCAGGTACATTGACACCATACTAAAGAGGTTTAGTATGGAAGAATCCAAGCGTGGGAACCTACCCATGATCTCTGGACTCACTCTCTCCAAAGAGATGTCTCCTAAGACTGATTTAGAGAGAGCTCGCATGCAAGGGATACCCTATGCTTCGGCAGTAGGCTCTATCATGTATGCGATGCTATGTACCAGACCCGATGTAGCATACTCACTATGTGTAGTAAGTAGGTATCAAGCAGCTCCTGGAGAGAGTCACTGGATAGCTGTGAAGAACATTCTCAAGTACTTGCGAAGGACTAAAGAGATGTTCTTGGTATATGGTAACGGAGAACTCCAGGTGGAGTCCTTTACCGATCCGAGCTTCCAAAGTGATAAGGACGACTCTAAGTCGCACTCGGGATTTGTCTTTACCCTCAATAGAGGGGCGGTGTGTTGGAAGAGTTCCAAACAGGATACCGTTGCAGACTCAACAATGGAGGCTGAATACATCGCTGCCAACGATACTGCAAAAGAGGCTGTCTGGATAAAGAAGTTCATTACTGAACTTGGTGTGGTTCCGTAGATTGAGCGTCCAATACCTTTGTATTGCGATAATAATGGAGATGTGGCTTTGTCCTAGGAACCCAGGTCCCATCAGAAGTCCAGACATATTCTGAGGCGGTATCACCTGATCAGGGAGATAGTTGATCGCCGGGAGATCGAGGTCAGGAGAGTAGATACGAAGGACAATACTGCGGATCCACTCACGAAGGCCATTTCCCAGATACAGTTTGAGAGATTATTCGGGATGGTAGGTATGAGATACTACAGCAGCTGGCATTAGTGCAAGTGGGAGATTGTTAGTTATGTATATGCCCTAAAGGCCATTGTTGTACATATGATGTATATTATGATGGATGCATGGATATATATAGAGAGGACTTTCTTGCTCGTCATGATAGTATGATATTTGGTTTCTCTTTATCTTAACATGTTAACTTATATTAGTTTATTGTCTTACTCTCACATGTTGATAAAGCCCTTAGGATATGTACTCGACTACTGGGATTATGATGTGATCATACTAGTGGGGCCACGGTAGTCGATGAGTACATCCTATAACTGTTCCTAGTCGAGGGTGTATCGAGACAGGGCATCGATACACCAGAGTAGACTAGCGTATACGCATCTTGACCCATATGATGGGCGATGGATGATCCCATATCCATCGGTGTTTGACATCAAGGATGGTGTATGGGTGCTCAGTAGAACAGGGTACACTGGACGGACTCGCCGATAACTCCCAGATGGTATTATACCTCACGTCAGATGGTAGTTCTCCGGTGACACTGGTACAGGGTAATCTGTAGACCCGAGATCGTCATAGAGTCTTGTATGATTCCCACTGTGCTTTGATTTCCACCTTACCACGTCCAAGAGGGCATGCAAAACGGTGGCTTTTGGGTACAGTCCCGAATCACATGGAGGAAATGAGCGATAGGAGGGGATTCGTCTCTCCCGGTATAGGGAGTTGATGTTGTGCTGTGTTCAATTGGCTATAACTAGAAGTCCCTGGCCAGGGCTGATATAGAGATTTACTGGTAAGTGTTATCAGTAGTTTCTCGACCCGTTATGAGCCTCACATCGACACGACTTATCGAGCTACTGGGGTCTGACGTTTACCACCCCTAGACGAGATATGCGACATATTAGACGACGAGACCGGACTGTACGGGAGTGTTATCGATTGGATTCACAGGAGAATGTACAGGCTTGCTTGTTGATCTTCTGAGCGCTCAATACCTGGGTGGCTGTTATGTTTAGCTGATCGTTTGCAGCTTGTGGGTGTTTGATATGATCATCACCTACTGCCGGCGTATTGACGATTCTTTAGAGTCCTACACAGAGGTTTCTTGACTCAGGAAAAACGGAGTAGGGGCACATATGTGATATGTGCAGGTCTAAGGATAATGCGATATGAGATATCGTATTCTATTCTAACGATATTTTGATATGAGCCGGGTCATCGGATCAAGTGTTGATTCGATGAATCGGTACATGATATATTAGTCGGTTATATGCGATATAGCCGGATTGTCGGATCAAGTGTTGATTCGATAATATAATGTATAATTATATATGTGATATATTACATTACATTATCTAATATTGGCTCGCTTTATTATTTCATTTTCTCACCGGGTAATACATTGATATATATGCGATATATGTTAATTGTATTATTTTGTTTTGTTACAAAAAATATTATATATGTGATATATAATATTGTAACATGTTATAATTACTAATGCAACATGATTAGTGGAGATTAAACATGGTTAGGGTTTGATTTGGGTTAGTTCTTTCATGAACCTTCTTGAAGGTTTTCTTTTGTTTTTCTTGCAAAGATATTATGGTTGATATTTTTGTGAGATATTTGTAAACCCAAACCACACCCTTAACCCTAGTTAACTCTCTACAATGGTTTGCCTTGTCATCTTTGACCATGGTTGCATTTGTAATCATATAATCTTTTCATTATTCATCACAAAAGGAATTATTCATTCATATTCTTCTTCTTCTTCCTTGAGCTTTGAAAAAGCTTTCTAGGTTTTCATTTTGTGATGAATCAGAGTGAGAATTTGATAACAAAAGAGAGCATAAATACTACTTCATTATACTCATCTAATCTAGCCAATTAGATTAGGGTGTTCACCTCATTAGTGAGAAAGAGCTTGAGTTAAACAAACTTCGAGGTAGACCATCGGAGAAAAGGAAGACTACAAGCTAGCATGGATCACTCGGGTTGTGGAGCCTCTCTTGAGTCCGGGAGATCATGGATCGCGGCGAAGGGACTTCTACTCGGAGGTTATGAAGCGAAGGAGCGGACTACAAAGGTTGTAATCCCTCACCCTTAGTTGTAAAGATGTTTACTTGCATGGTAAACCCTAATAATCTAGCAAAGATCCTAGCTTAGGGTTGTTCGGCACGTCTAATTTTTTATTCGGGCATGGTTGATGCCTTATAGACCTTTGTATGAGTGCCTAGGAACCCTACAACAATAGGTATAAGTTCAGGCACAACAAGTAACTATATGCAATGAAGTTCATGCACCATCTCTATATATGCATATAAACATGCTGCTAATATCATATCATATCTAGCCCTGACGCTTAACGTCATATGGGAGATTTCCTCGTAGATGTTAAATCTACTCACTGACAATCGCGGGCTTGGTAAATCCAATCACCTGCTTCCCTTTCTTCACAGCGTCCGAAGTCCCAGCCTGCAATCCTATTAACACAAAACATAACGAGTGCAGATCTCAGAAATCGATCAATATCACGTACACACTACGTTTGACCAATGCACCAACTCCAATCCAACTCACAAGTGTTCGTCTAATGGCTAACGTGTGTGGAGACACCCCAAAACCAATCCAGGTGCAACAGCTACACAAGATCACGAACCGTGTCGGACAACGTAACGTGTGTATTCAAAACGCAAGATTATAGCAAAGTGATCCCAGATTTTGCATACTGTCAGAACTTAAAAATCAAACAGTACCAAACACCCCTAAACCACTGTAGACAGCTACCCTACAAAACCAAAGCCCCAACACCCCCAAACGGCCGAGGTCACCGGATTTGTCCTAATGTCGCCGGCGAAAACCGATGGGATGGGATTCGTACTTCAGGTGAAATCTTAGGGTCACTAGTACAACACTCCTACATTGTTTGATTTTACAGTAAAAATCTCAGGTCACAGCAGATCACAGAAACTCTAATATGACACAAAAATACGATATTTGCACCAAACGATACCATAAGTGTTCTAAACAGCAACCAACAAGCTACACAACATTTTAACACCTATTTAACAGTTTAGAGATTATACCTATCCACACTTGCTCACAAGATCCTAGCTTTCCACGCTCCAAGTGATCTTTGAGGCAAAAACAAGACATGGGATGTGATTTGGTGAGGTTTAATGAAGTTTTAGCAAGATTTAGTGAAGGGATAGTGAGAGTTCAGTTGAGAGTTTGAGGGGATGAGTAATAAGTGAGAGTGAGAGAGAATGAGAGAGTGGGGGAAGGATAATGAAGAGAGGTGAGTGTAGGGTGAACCAAGCCTTATTCTTACTCTCTCTCCCTCACCTCATTAATGCTCTCATCAAAGATCCATGACTCACCTAGCCACCTCTCTCTCTTTCTCAATCCAAAGTAAATTGATATTTTCTCACTCAAAATATCTAAGGCATGGTTAATTAGGACATGGATTAGCTTAAGGTGTCATGGTCATTTAACAAGGTTAACACTAATAAATCCTCTCGTTAACATGCACAAGTGCGTGCAAGCCATAATTTTTTTTAATAAAATATTAATTAATTGTTATAAAATGTGAGGAAACCAATTTGGTAAACTATTCCTTAAAAACCCGCATTAATGCTCAATTAACACTAATCGCATTCTAAGGTGTTACAATCTCCCCCCTTAAAGAAAATTCGTCCCCGAATTAAAAATTCTTACTAAGCGTAACTTCAAGGAGATGAGGGAACTTCTTCTGCATCTCGCTCTCGGCCACCCAAGTGATCTCCTCACTAGTCGGGCTATGCCAAAGAACCTTCACAGATGGCAAGACCTTTGACCGATGTTTCTTCACCTGTCAATCCAATATAACTACCGGCTGCTCGGTGAACGAATGATCGCGCTCAAGCTGAACGGTCTGGTGCTGAATCATGTGAGAAGGGTCATGAAGGTATCTACGAAGCATCGACACATGGAACACGGGGTGAACATCCGGAAAACTGGGCGGGAGCGCCAAACGATAAGCAACGGTACCAACTCGCTCAAGGATCTCGAAGGGACCTACAAATCTGGGACTGAGCTTCCCCTTCCTCCCAAATCTCATAACGCCCTTCATCGGAGAAATCCGTAGGAATACATGATCCCCCACTGCGAACTCAAGTCTGCGATGACGACGGTCGGCATATGACTTCTGTTTGCACTGGGACGCTCTCGTCCTGTCATGAATTAGCTGGATTTTCTCCATAGTCTCCTAAGCTAGCTGGGGTCCCAAAACCCTACTCTCACTGAGTTCGGTCCAATAGACTGGCGATCGACACTTCCTACCATACAAAGCCTCGAAAGGCGCCATCTGAATAGTGTCTTGAAAGCTTTTATTGTAGGAGAACTCAATCAACGGCAAGTGACGATCCCAACTGCTACCAAAATCAAGCACGCACACCCGAAGCATATCCTCTAGAGTTTGTATCGTCCGCTCTGACTGACCATCGGTCTACAGATGGAAAGCGGTGCTAAAACTCAACCGGGTAGCCAAAGCTTCGTGAAGCTTCTGCCAAAGACGGCTAGTAAACTGGGTGCCCCTGTCGGATATAATGCATGTGGGAACACCGTGCAAATGCATAATCTCATCTATATACAATTGAGCATACTGAGCATAACCGAGAGTGGTCTTCACTGGATGGAAGTGGGTCGCTTTCATCAACCGGTCTACAACCACCCAAATAAAGTCATACCCCCGACTGGTTCTAGGTAGACCCACAACAATGTCCATGGAAATCTTCTCCCATTTCCACTAAGGAACGGGTAAAGGCTGCAACTCTCTAGCCGGTCTCTAATGCTCAGCCTTGACTTGCTGACAAGTCAGGCATCTCGAAACGAAGTCTGAAAAATCACGCTTCATCCTTTCCCACCAGTAAATGTCTCTCAAGTCACGGTACATCTTTGTGGAATCTGGATGAACGCTAAAGGCTGACTGATGTGTCTGCTCTAGGATCTCCCGTCTCAGCCCATCAATATCGGGTACACACAAGCGAATCCTATAACGTAGCACACCCTGGTCATCAATCAAGAACTCTGAATCTGTACCCTGCCGAACAAGCTCAAGAATCTCAGACAAACGAGCATCACTGGTCTGCGCCTCACGGATATGATCAAGTAAAAGTGGACGGGCGCGGACATGAGCAAGCTGTCCCCCAGTAGTAGTGAACTCAAATTGTACTCTTCCATCGCACAAGGTCTGCCAATCTGCAGAAGAATGCCTCTGAACTGCGCTCAACTGGGACAAGCTACCCTCGGGCCTACGAGTCAAAGCGTCAGCTACCACATTCGTCTTGCCCGGATGATAAAGGATCTCACAATCATAAACCTTCACAAGCTCCATCCACCGGTGTTGTCTCAGATATAGATCCCGCTGCTGGAAGATGTATTTCAAGCTCTTGTGGTCCGTGAAAATCTGACATGACTCCCCATACATGTAGTGTCTCCAAATCTTCAACGCAAAGACCACCGCAGCCATCTCAAGATCGTGAGTGGGATAATTCTGCTCGTGCTTCTTCAGCTGCCTAGAAGCATAAGCAATCACTCTATCATGCTGCATCAGAACACAACCGAGCCCCCACTCGAGACGCATTGTAGTAAACCACAAAGCCACCTGATCCAGAAGGCAAAGATAGAACTGGTGCAGTCGTCAACCGAGTCTTCAACTGCTGAAAACTCAGCTCGCACGCATCAGTCCAAAGAAAAGGAACCCCCTTCTAGGTCATTCCAGTCAGCGGTGCAGCGATACTCGAAAAATCCTGCACGAAACGGTGGTAATAACCAGCTAGGCCCAAGAAGCTGCGGACCTCTGTCATGGATACAGGTCTGGGCCAAAGCTGTATAACCTCGATCTTCCTCGGGTCCACAAGAATACCGTCTCCCATCACCACATGACACAGGAAGTCAACACTATCAAGCCAAAATGCGCACTTTGAGAATTTAGCATATAGCTGGTGCTCTCTCGATGTTTGCAAAGCAATCCTCAAGTGCTGCTCATGCTCCTCTCGAATCCTAAAGTAAACCAGAATGTCATCAATAAACAAAATAATAAACTGGTCGAGGAACGACCTGAAAATCCGGTTCATCAGATCCATGAATGATGCTGGGGCATTGGTTAGTCCGAACGACATCACCAGAAACACATAATGCCCGTAGCGTGTATGAAAAGTAGTCTTCGGAATGTCATCATTCCAAACCCGCAACTGATGATAACCCGAACGCAAATCAATCTTAGAAAAATGTTTCGCACCCTGGAGCTGATGAAACAAATCATCAATGCGAGGTAAAGGATACCTATTCCGCACCGTAACTCGGTTCAATTGACGATAATCAATACACAATCTCAAACTGTCGTCCTTCTTCTTAACGAACAGCACAGGAGCTCCCTAAGGAGAAACACTCGGACGCACAAGTCCCCTATCAAGCAACTCTTGTAATTGATCTTTAAGCTCTCTCAACTCCGCCGGAGCCATCCGGTAAGGCGGTATAGAAATAGGCCCCATGCCAGGAATCAGATCAATGCAAAACTCAATATCGCGCTCTGGCGGCAAACCAGGTAACTCATCGGGAAAAAACGTCGGAAAACTCTCGCACGATAGGAACCCGGTCCAACGACCCTACTGTGGCCCCAGTATCACAAATGAAAGCCAAGAACCCCCGACATCCCTTCCTCAAAAGACAACTAGCGCAAAGGGCAGAAATCAAATTGTGAGGGGCGGCACCACGGTCCCCCTGCACAACCTGAATAGACTCGCCTGGAAAACTGAAACTGACCGTCTTCTCACGGCAGTTCACAAACGCATAACAAGCTGCTAACCAGTCCATGTCAAGGAGAACGTCGAAGTCCAACATATCTAGAAGGATCAAATCGACGGACGAATCTCTATCTCCAATCTGAACGGAACACGACCAAAACACATAATGTGCGACAAAAGAATTGCCAACAGGTGTAATCACAACAAGCGACTGATCTAGCCAACACGACTCTCGGCCCAACCTCGGCATGAAGTGCGTAGAAATATACGAATGCGTAGATCCCGGATCAAACAAAACATGAGCCTCAAAAGAACATACAGAAAGAGTACCTGAAACCACTGCATTGGACGCCTGCGTATCCTGATAAGTCAAGACAAACACCTGAGCCTGCCCTCTACCGGCGACTGGCTGACCTCCGCCTCTACCACCCCGCCCTCTCGGCACAAAAACCACCGCGATCCCGACCTCTCTGCGCATGAGTCTGACACGGAGCAACAATAGGCATAAGGGGCAACGCCCTCTGCGGTGGAGAAGGTGGTAAGGTAACCTGCTGTACAGCTGCCTCGCGCTCACGTGGCTCAGTACAATCTCAAACCCGATGACTCAAACTGCCACACCGGTAACATCCAGATGAAAACTGCTGGCTCTCCTGGGGATAAGAGCTAAAAAGCTGACCTCGTCCCAAACCTCCACTACCCCCAGTATCTGAACAGGAACTGTCACGGCGTCTAAACGCCTGTCTCCGTGCTGATACACCAGTACGAACCCTCTTCGGTTCCGGAACAACCCATGTCTCGGTAAGATGCTCCTCAACCAATAGGGCTGCATCCACCACTGCTGCATACGTGTTACACTGCTGTATGCTTATAGCGAGGAACAACTGGGTAAGCAGGCCTCGAACAAACATCTTTACCCTCATCTCCTCCGTAGCTACCAAATATGGAGCATACACAGACAGCTCGGTAAACAGCACATCGTACTCGGCCACCGTCATACCCTGAGTCTGGTGTAACGACTCGAAACTGCGCGCTCGAGCATCCTTGACGCTCAGCGGAAGAAAACGCGCAAGAAACATCATCACGAACTCAGTCCAGGTCATAGGGGGAAGACCTGCGGCTCTGCCCTTTTCTAAGGACTCACACCACTTCTGGGCCAAACCCTCCAGACGAAAGTTCGCGAACTCCACCCATCTCGTGTCGAAGCATCTCAGCGAACGACATATCCTGGCCATCCGATCGATAAACGACTAGGGATCCTCAGCTGCATCGGTGCCAGTGAAAACCGGAGGCCTCAGCCTCATGAACTCCGATAACGATGCGGCGATCACCTCTGTAACTGCAGGTACAACTGCCTGAACAGTAGGCACCATCATGGCCCCCGCAACAGGTGGGACAACCACCTGTCTCTGCGCTCGAATGGCCTCAACTAAAGACCCCATCATCTGACGCAAATCCTGCATACCGGCCCCTAGCATAGCCGTGTGGTCTGTCGAAGGTGGATCAATCTGCTCCTGCACAACGGGCGTACCGCTCTGGTCAGTCCTCGTCTCAGACGAGTCAACTCTGACATCGGCTCTCGCGTCCGCTCTCTGCGCCCTCGTAGTCTTCGGCGGTATAAAGGCTAGAAATAGAAACATGATTCGATAAGGACACAGAAATCGAATCACAAGGATGTAAATAATTACGGAAGGAATTTCAAGCAATAAGACCTAAGGTCACTTAGGCGAAGCACCGTGTCGTAAGTATATCGCGGAACATACACACGCAACGTCGCTCTGCTCAAGCTACCTACTCCATCATACCAAGGTCATGCTACACTCCGAAAGGTAAAACCTAGCGCTCTGATACCAACTTTGTCACGACCCAAAATTAGGCACATGACCGGCACTTATACTACGTAACGTCAACAGGCGTAACACAATTTAAGTAAGCCGAAAACCAGCAATCTAAACCATAAAGATAGAACACTTTTTAAAATCTCGATGCAAAACTTTAAACTTAAGTTTTTTTTCATAAAAATTTCGGCAACACCTCCTTTGTAAAAGCTAGCCCCGAAACGGGTACAAACATAAGATAAAAGTAAAGAATCCCTAAACGGGAGCAAATCTCGCCCAACGGCGGAAACAACCACCACAACAGATATACGACGCCATAGCGAAGAAATGAGATAATCCACATATATAAAAGGCCGGCTCACACGAGCACGACAACCAGAGTCAAAAGAATATATAACATCGATACTCACAACTCGTCTCTAAGTCAATACATGAAGGTGGTAGATGAAGAGTACTAGATATAAGAAATATACAATGTACATCATCGGATAACCGCAACTCACCTAAAGCAAAAGGCCTCACAGTCAACCGTAGCGGTATCCACAAAAGTAGAGATAATAAGGCGCCCTGCCGCGACTACTCTGAGGATCAAACCTTCAAAACACTGCGGTACAACGGGGGTGAGTTGCCAACTCGTGAATAGTAAATAACATCATACTGTAATCGTAAGTATGCACTAACAACGATAATCTATCACATGTAATCTGATAGCATAAGTATGGCAATATGAATATGCAACTATCATGATCAAGGTACACCACCAGGGTACTATATCTACATGAATTAAATGCATATCAACTAAAAGAGGAGTATGGGATAAAACATGCCATCCTCACGGAATTCTCATCGTGGAAGGACGAGTGTCCATCAAGACAATCTAAATCCCAAATTCCTCAAATCGGCCCTCAGATCGACCTCATAACCTGTAAGTCTCATGGAACCTGAGTGTCAAACATCGACACCCAAAAACATCATGAAAAATAGTGTCCAGCATCGACACATAAATACTCATATCCATATGTTCCTCGAAACCTAAGTGTCCAACCTCAACATTCGTGTTCCACGTATCGGTTTTCTAATATCCATACGTTCCTCGAAACCTAAGTGTCCAACATCGACAATCGTGTTCTACGTATCGGTTTCCAAATATCTATATATCTCTCGGAACATAAGTGCCCAACATCGACACTTGAAATCCCCAAATCGCATGAAAAACATATCTTAATGCGTAAATCCATGTAATATGATATATGAAACATAGAACAACAACATGAACATATCAAGGGAAAATCCGCTATTTAAATGCATCAAGTCATTAAATATATCACGCGGTTCCCAATTATCCAAATCCAATACACACACACACACACACACACACACACACACACATATAACAGCGTCCCATACCACTGATATATATCATATAAAGCTGAACATATAGCTATAACAAGTTATATGTGTAAGCATGTAGGTGTACAGGTATGCTATATTTCATATGCGCCATCGCACAAGAATCAATGCCTCAATGTCGCTAACCAATAGCAAGGTATATCATATGAATATTTGTGTTGTGCGTATCATGGCGATTCCCGACAGTGTATGTGTAGCATACAATTGGTGCTCGTACAATATGGACTGTCAATAATAGTGCAGTGTACACTGGGTACAAGTTCAGGCACAACAAGTAACTATATGCAATGAAGTTCATGGACCATCTCTATATGTGCATATAAACATGCGGCTAATATTATATCATATCTAGCCCTGACGCTTAACGCTATATGGGAAATTTCCCCGTAGATGTTAAATCTACTCACCGACAATCGCGGGCTTGGTAAATCAAATCACCTGCTTCCCTTTCTTCGCAGCGTCCGAAGTCCCCACCTGCAATCCTATTAACACAAAACATAACAAGTGCAAATCTCAGAAATTGATCAATATCACGTACACACTACGTTTGACCAACGCACCAACTCCAATCCAACTCACAAGTGTTCGTCTAATGGCTAAGTGTGTGGCGACACCCCAAAACCAACCCAGGTGCAACAGCTACACAAGACGAACCGTGTCGGATAACGTAACGCGCGTATTCAAAACACAAGATTATAGCAAAGTGATGCCAGATTTTGCATACTATCAGAACTCAAAAATCAAACAGTACCAAACACCCCTAAACCACTGCAGACAGCTACCCTACAAAACCCAAGCCCCAACACCCCCTAACGGCCGAGGTCGCAGGATTTTCCCCTAATGTCGCCGGCCAAAACCAGTGGGATGGGGTTCGTACTTCAGGTGAAATCTTAGGGTCACTAGTACAACACTCCTACATTGTTTGATTTTACAGTAAAAATCCCAGGTCACAGCAGATCACAGAGACTCTAATATGACACAAAAATACGATATTTGCACGAAACGATACCTTAAGTGTTCTAAACAGCAACCAACAAGCTACACAACATTTTAACACCTATTTAACAGTTTAGAGATTATTCCTATCCACACTTGCTCACAAGATCCTAGCTTTCCAAGCTCCAAGTGATCTTTGAGGCAAAAATAAGACTCGGGATGTGATTTGGTGAGGTTTAATGAAGTTTTAGCAAGATTTAGTGAAGGGATAGTGAGAGATCAGTTGAGAGTTTGAGAGGATGAGTAATAATTGAGAGTGTGGGAGAATGAGAGAGTGAGGGAAGGATAATGAAGAGAGGTGAGTGTAGGATGAACCAAGCCTTATTCTTACTCTCTCTCCCTCACCTCATTAATGCTCTCATCAAAGCTCCATGACTCACCTAGCCACCTCTCTCTCTTTCTCAATCCAAAGTAAATAGATATTTTCTTACTCAAAATATCTAAGGCATGGTTAATTAGGATATGGATTAGCTTAAGGTGTCATGGCCATTTAACAAGGTTAACACTAATAAATCCTGACATTAACATGCACAAGTGTGTGCAAGCCATAACAATTTTTAATAAAATATTAATTAATTGTTATAAAATGTGAGGAAACCGATTTGGTAAACTTTTCCTTAAAAACCCGCATTAATGCTCAATTAACACTAATCGCATTCTAAGGTGTTACATACAAGATCATGAAAAAGGGCAAGAACTCAAGGCTACCAAATGAAAATAACAAGTGTACATCTAACAAAAATGGTCTAAAAACTTGGACCCCTTACTTGTAATTTGATCTCCTATTTATAGGCAAAGCAAGTCCAAAAATAAAGTATAAAAATGTGATTATATGACAAAGTGGGGGCTACAGAAGAAAAATGTACCAAAATGGAGATGCTTTAGCCGCAATTTACGGATCTAGGGAATAAATCTGCGGCCAAGTTGAGAGTGGTGGGCCCCATCTTCTTAGTGTAGTCTCATATCTTTTATATCATCTCTCTGTGTTTGCAATTTTCTCAAATTATCAAGAGAGTGTTATTTGGGGGATTTTGGAGGGAAAGTTCTGTAACATTTCAAGAAAATAAAATATTATTTTCGGAATTTAAATAATTTAAATAATAAATTACATGAATATCTTTAAATATGAGAAATAGTATTAATGAAAGAGTATAATTATATACCAATAATTTGGAAAATATTTGGAAGTTTATATCAAATATTGATTTTGAAAGAATTTATGTGATTTAGACATTTTATAAATTTTTATATAATTAATTATATACAAGTTTATTACTAAACTTGATTAATATTTACTAGTTATGCATTAAGCTTGGTTATGCATATGACATGCACCATGTCATGTTTCAAAGCGCTTTTTACATTCTATAAACCATGGCTTTAAATCCTTACTTGCATATATATATATAGTTTTTGTTTTATTATTTAAAAAAAAGAATAGAAATGTGAGATATTTTGTGCATGGGGGGACAAGGAGGCATGGGCTAGTAAGTGTGAGAAAAAGAGTGAGGGGGGTTAACATCCACCATGGCTCATCACCTCTCTTCATTTATCTCCTTCTTCTTTCATCTTCATCCTCTTCTCTCCATCCTCCTCCATCACCTCCACAACACCCCACAAAATCAACACCAAAACTCAAGCAAAAGCTTATACTTCCTTCACAAAAATGGTGCGCAAGCTCATTAGAAGCATGATGGTATGAAGAAATTAAGGTTTTGAAGACTTTGAGCAACTCAAGAAAATTCTTGAGTTGCCAAATGAGGTATATCCATACACGCTTAGTTTAGAATGTGAGTTTCCTTAACTCCTATAGTAGTTTTGAGTTGATAATTGAAGTTTAGTGATATTGGATATTTCCAAGATGAATTTTTAGGGGATTTGTGGAGTTATAAAGGTGTAATTGAGGTTTAGTCGTGACTACAACCCCTCTAGTGTCAATTTATACCAACACTGAGTGTAGAAAAACCCAAAACTTGAGTTTAGATCTTTCCAATGTCGGTTTTGTGAAATTGTGAGGACTACAGGGAATCTAGAGAAACTTGGACTGTTATTAGAAAAATCAAACAACTTCAGTGACCTAATTAGACCATTAGAAGACCACCACAAGAAGACGAGACAAAACCTTCATGGTCTGGCCGGTGACGCCGGGAATTTTGACTATCTCGTCGGGCCAATTTTGGGTGTAGGTGCTGGGGTTTGGCCTGTTGCTTGTACACCTTATGACCCAGCCTCTGTAATGTTGGTTTGGTCCCTTTTTACCTGAGAAAAATTCTGGAGGGGATTTCCTTAGTGGATGTTTATGTTTTTTCCGATTTCTAAAACTTGGTTTTTGGTATTTGATTTGGATTTGGTCGTTGGACGATTGTACGTCAACGACGAGGGTGATTTGATTATTTTTGCATGCGTAGGCTATAGGTTCTAACCTATGAGCACTTCGCGTGTTGTGTCGGTTTTTGAATCGGATTTTGATGCGATACGATGTGTTATGATATGTAGGTACCTTCGCATGGAGTTCAGGACGACAAGGGAGAACATGCGTCATCGATTTTGGCAAGTGAGAATCAAGATGAGTAGATGTATATCTATGGGGGAAGTCGGGTGGATGGCGTTTAGCACCCCCGCAACCGTAGGATGGGTTATATATATATAATATATCTATTGGTACAAGATTTGGATACTTAGCAAATAGGGTTTTAGGAAACTGTAGGATTAGAATAAGCGTGTTTGTAGAAGGGTTTTACATGAGTCTTGAACTTTAGGATATGTGCAGTCACGCGTGTGCGCGCACACTTGGTTTTGTGTGTATATGTATGGTGTGTGTGTGTGAGTGTGTGTGTGTGTGTGTGTGTGTGTGTGTGTGTGTGTGTGTGTGTTTATACACACACACACATACACGTGATATGAGGATAGTATATGTTATGGATATGAGTCGATATGATTGAGCATGATGCCGTAAGGTTATGATATGTGTTTGAGTCGAGACACCGTTTATGATATGATAAAATAAAGGATCGTTGGGCGATATATATGCAAACATGCGATAACATGTGACTCGATGAAATAATAGATTGTGCGAGACCTTAGATCTGTACCCCTGATTATGATACTGTACGACGATTGATACCGTACGAACTATATGATATACATATGATATTTTGACCCATACCCTCGATTTTGAGGATGCCGTACGATGGATTTTACCGTACGAGATGTATATGATGATTGATCCGCACTCTTGACTCGAGGATGCCGTATGATGGATATTACCGTACGTGATGATATGAGGCTGGATCGCCGACTATTGGATATATCGACTCAGAATATTATAGATTTCTTATCACCATCGACTAGGTTCGTAGTTAGTCTTTAGTTGCTTAGATATATGTTAACTTAGGCTCGAGGTATGAGCATACCTATTTTCAAACCTGACGAATAGTAGGATTTTTCAAAGAATAAACCGATGAACGCTACGGATTTTCAAAAAGACATATCTTTTCTCAAAAACACCGTAGTCCCTACTTTTCTAAAAACAACAATTCATGTTATTTAAACATGATAAATGGTATGGCTCGTATATAGGTTTATATACCTTATCGTTGCTCTCACTGTTTACTTTCTGTTATGATCTCATCTGTTAAGACACATGCACCATTACCGATGATGTGTATGTTACATGTACACTCGCTTGCCGTCTCACACACATCATCATCGGTAATTGCCATGTCACTCACACTGTAGTAACCTTTATTACATTGTTTACGTTGTTAGTTGTAGACAAGTAGCATTGTTTAGCATTCCAATATCATATGCTAGTTTTGACATTGCATTTCATACTTAGATGCCACATGCATTTGTTTACCTACATTCTGATTATATACTGCAGTTAGGCTCTATGCCGATATTCATTGTTCATTATTAACTCATGATTTTGAGATTCCGATTTTCATGAGATTTCTGGATTTTGGGAAACCGCATGTGAATTTGAAAACATATACTAAATTTTAAAAGAAAATGCGGTTTCTCATGATATGATGTGTGGCGTCCACCATGAGTTTTCTCGGTTATTGAGCCACGTATGTACATATACCCGATTCGACGAGTAAGAAGACGCCGTCTGCGGGTACATAGTGGACCCGATGTAGTACCCCGGGGCAAGAAGATCGTATAGAAAGGCGTTGAGCCCGGCAGGGAAGCACTACCGACCGGGGATATTTGGCGCGGCAAATATCCGGAGGATATCTACCGTAGTCGTGAGATCAAATGATATTGGCCGATCCGGACAGACGGAGCCTGAGAGGTGTTGCCTGATGCTTTCGAGTGCCTATGAGGATTTTGTGTCGCTGATGGACACGGTTTTCCTGATGCTTTCGAGTGTCAATGCCGGGGACTCAGATTTTATCATGATTTTGTGGGTCGATGCTGGACACACCCAGTTGCTGATGCATTTGCATTCATGCATAACATACATGACATGTAGTTACCTTGTGACACGGACACGAGCACTTGACCTTACACATCGACCTATATAATTACTCATACTGCTACTCGTTGTTAGTGTGTTATTACTATTATTGTATTTTACTGTATGACCTAGGAGATAGTCATACATTTGGTTTCTTCTCGGTGATGTTTTCTACTCAGGAGTTGGTAACTCACCCCCTTTGTGTCACAGTTTCTTGCAGGTTTAGCTGTACAGGTTCCGTAGCGGCTTCGCTGGCACACCACTTCCTTCCGGGTGATTGCTCTGGTAGGTGGGTTCACTCGCATCGTGGCCACCAGTGTACCTTTATTTTTATTTCAGTTGTATCTAGTTAAAAGCTCCATTAACCAAACTTGTATATTTAGTAGGCTTAGAAACCACCGTTTGTATATTCTTTTGGACTTGAGTCGTGATTATGTAATTACTATTATTCCTGTTTTCTTGACGATGCTCGTTTTCTTTACTTTATTTCTGTGTTTTGATCCTCGCCTCCGGCGTTGTATATTTATATCTTGCGTGGTTGTTTCCACCATTGGGCGAAGAGCTAGCTCCCGCTTGGGGATGTCTTTTATTATATTACTTGTATTGTTTTCGGGTTAAAGTATACAAAGGAGGTGTTGCCGAAATTTCGAATGAAAAAAAGGTTTTCAGGTTTGTTACAAATGTAGTGTTTTCATATATTACTACTTATGTACATATATATAAATATAAATTTGATTTCAGTAAACCTTATTTCAAACTGCACCTCCACTATTTTCCCTAAAAAGGTTTAGATTTCTGGGCTTTTGGCTTAGTTGAATTAGGTGGGGTCCTATAAACTTCACTTGATTCAAGTGCCAGTCACTGCCAATTCCGGGTCGTGACAAGATCACAATCACATCATAGCTTTTTCAAATCATCATGATCCTATATCCACTTGCAAGTCCACTCGTACCACTTGATTGGGTGTTGGATATGAATTCCCTAGAGGCCTGTATTTTATAGAATGCTAGAGATATGTATGTACAGGACAATCTTGCTCAGTTGTATAGTATACTATTTCAGTTGTCTTTATCTGAACATGTGTATTTGTTTTTCATATTGTTTTGTATTGCTTATACATGTTGATAAAAATTCGTTACAGTGGTATACTATTTTGGTTTGTCTTTATCTTAACGTGTGCATATGTTATACTCGATATCACATATGGATGGTACATATTGATAAAGTCCGTATGATTTTGCTTGACTACCAGTGTTATGATAGCGATCATACTTGTGGGAGCTGGGTAGTCCATAAGTACATCCTTAAAGGTCCCAAGTCGCAGGAGTATCGAGACCGGGCATCGATATTCAAGAGTAGACTTGTGTATACGTTTTTAGACTCTGACGAGAGGCGGTGGTTGGTCCCGCAGTCATTGGTGTGACCACCTAAGATTGTATACAGGTGCTCACTGGGGGGTGAGTACACTGGACGGACTCACCGAGAAGCTTTAGATGGTATTATACCTATCGTCAGATAGCGGTTCATAGGTGACATGAGTACAGGTTAGTCTTTAGACATGAGATCATCATTTGTCTCGTGTGAGTTCCCACTGTGCTTTGATCACTATCCTACCACGGCTCTATTGATCCATGCAAACAAGTTTTGGTTGGGTACATTCCCGAGCCACATGGAGGCAGTGAGTGATTTTCAGGGATTCGTCTCTCCCAGTATTGGGAGTCGATATCGCACCGTGTCCGGTTGGCCAGAACCATAAGACCTTGGCCAGGACAGTTGAGATTTATTGATGGTTAGATCAGTAGTTTCCTGGATTGGTCCTGAGCCACATTAACACGACTTATCGGGTCAGTAGGGGTCTCACATTTACCATACCCTAGACCCAGTAGTGGTTCAAAGATTGTACGGGGTTCAGAGATTGTACGTTTACCATTCTCTTAGACGAAGAGACCGGAATGTACGAAGATTGTCAAGGATAGGCTTAGTAGGGATTCAGATGAGCTTGCTCATCGGCCTTCCTTTCGACAGGTACCTGGGTAGCCGTTACGTACAGCTAGTGTCGCTGACGTGCTTGTGGTTAAACCCATTGCCAGTGTACTGTCGAGTCTTTAGAGTCCCACATAGAGGGTTTCTCTGGTTTAGGCGAAAGCCGAGTGGGTTTCAAATTCGATTCTACAACATCTTTTAGGTTTATTTTTCTTTACATTAATCACATTAATGTAGTCCCATCATTTAAGTCCTTAAGCCATCACAGAAAAGAAACGAAAATAGAACGTACGCTTATGCCATTCGCATTCGCCACGGTGTCCCGTTATGCACCGTTAGGTTACTTAACTAACGGCATAGCGGGGCGGGACTAGCACGGATGTAAAACATAAGTAACGCTTATTATATATCATATATATAATAATACCATTCGTCTCATCATATAAAGTGATCACATCACAGAATATTAACAGCAGAAGCACATATATGAAAATATAGGATATGTTAGGAGTTTCGTATTTTGTATTTAGCCAACGATAGAAAATATGGATTCCACGGTCGTGATGAATAGCCAATCCCACACCTTAGACCCCTACGAGAGCGGCAAGTGACCCTACCAATTCTAGAGTTAGGAGACCCGGTCTCGACTCCTCGAGGTGGCCTCCCACTGGACTCTAAAACCCGGTCACTTGTGCCCCCACCTTGGGTCCATCATAATGCGGAAAAGTAAATAATATACATCAAAGGTAACATAATCCTCAACCCGGATGTGCCCCAATAAAAGAATATTACATATAATGAATTTTACATGAATGAAAAGGAAAACTCTCATCTCACATAAAGCCCCCAGCCATTCAATCACGACGATCCTATACATCATATCACAGCAACAAATAACATCACATGTCATCAACGTAAGCAAGTATGCATACCCCAATTGTCGTTGACATATAGCAACGAAACCGATGATCACCATATACTACACTTACAGTCGCAGAATAGAATGTCAATCTACAATATTTGGAATCATCACTATCCTTAGACATCATAAATCCGGAATATCTCATATTCTGGATTTCATGCCTAGCACTGCAAATCTTTCATTTGGGTTGCAATAATGAAAACACCTTTTCAAAAGAAACCGGGTAATTCAACAAGATTCCCGATTCCATCCGTGACCGAAATGATAAATTTACAAGCGATAATTAATTTTCACAAAACCAATAAGTGAAGATTCCAATTATTGTATTACATTCAAATAAACTAGGCGATATTAAACCATTTGATCGATCAATCAATTATCCAAAAATCCACAGAGAAGCTCAACACCTGAGCACTATTAAAAATACCCAGAAGTATACCACAGTACCTATGAACCAACCGTAGAAAGGACGACCCGTGCCTCACAAATGGCGCTGCGGAACCGCCGCTAAAGTCATACTTCTGTCTCGGTTCCACGGTCATTTGATCGAGTTAGGGTATCGTTCTTTTAGAGGGTCCATAGAATTGCCTGCAGGATTTTCTGAATATTTTTAATGTGAAAAATTCCAACATTTTGAAAAAATTTCAGAGAACAATTTTCGGGGTAATCGATGTTCGTTCGAAGTTTTTTAACGTCGTCTAGGTTACTCTAAAGCTCTAGCTTGATTCTGATACCACTGTTGAGTTTTTTGTCTTGCATCAAACATGCTACAATAAAATTTTTGGGGTGCTAAGCAAACTAACTTAGGATCAAACTAGAAATTTAGAATAACAAAACAAGGTATCACATACTAAAAGAGAGTCTAACACTAAGAGATGAGAAATACAACCTTTGTAGATCTCCTCTTTGTGACTCCTTGGATCAACTTGATGTTTGTACGGGTCCGCTTGAGTCCTTCGTTGTCCACGATGATCCACCACGGAGTCCCTTGGCTTAAGCTCCTAGCTTCATAAGAACTATGTAGAAGTGGAGCAAACAACCAACACTAGTGGGCTAAACTAGTATAGATTGATGATGTGGGTTTAGATCTCACTTAAAAACCATTCCTTTAATTTTCTCCACTAACTATTTGAAGAGGCAGAGAGCTTGGAGGAAGAAAAAGGAGGAGATGGCTAAGCAAAAGCTCAAGATAATTGTTATGCCATAAAATAAAATGAATAATGAATATATGAGAGAGTCACACTCACTCATAACCATGGTTCTAAAATATCTAGATATTTTGTTAGAGAGTTAAAGAATGAATTAGAGATTAAACCATGGTTTGAGTCATGGTTGACTCAAGAAGAGTGTAGAAGAAATCCAACCATGATTTAATCCTAACTATCTTTAATCAATAATCAAAATATATAAATATCTAACCATGTGAGTCTTGCATAGCCAACTCCAATGTATCATCAACCATGACACATGTATGCATGCATGTGTGCATTCATATCAACATATGTACATATATACATTCATGCATACAACATATAAAGAAAAGGTTACAAGTAAAAAGTCTAATGGTCACTAATACTAAATCAACAATTGAATTAATAAACCGGTCATATCATATACGACCCGACCAATAGTAAATGTCAGATTATAATGCGGTATCATATACACGCATTTAATCAAGCACCCGCGCATATCACTTTATGCACCCCACATCGTTTCGCCCGAGCTAGATAACCCCTTTGTGGGACTCTAAGACTCGTCAATACGCTAGCAGTAGGCAGTGATCATATCTCAAACCCACAAACCGTCAGTGGTACAAGCTGTTCGTAACGGCTCCAAGGTATTGAGCGATCAGAAGAAAAACAAGCGAAACTGTAAAAACTCCCTTCGAGCCAACCGGTAACACTTACCGTACAGTCCAGTCTCCAGGGATGGTATCGTCGACCCCATTAACTCAATAAATCATGCTGGTATATGGACTATAACAGATCGAGAAACTACTGATAATACTTATCAGTAAATCTCATCAGCCCTGGCCAGGGACTTGCTAATATAGCCAATCGAGCACAGCGCAACATCAACCCTACCGGGAGATACGAAACCCCTCATATCGCTCATTGCCTCCATGTGTCTCGGGACTGTACCCAAAAGCCACCTGTTTGCTCGACTCAGTAGAGCCGTGGTAGGGTAGAAATCAAAGTACAGTGGGAGAACACACAAGACTCTATGACGATCTCAGGTCTACAGACTAACCTGTACCAGTGTCACCTGAGAACTGCTATCCGACGATAGATATAATACCATATAGGAGTTCTCGGCGAGTCCGTCCAGTGTACCCAGTCTCCACTGAGCACCCATATACAATCTTGGTGTCAAACACCAATGGATATGGGATCATCCATGGCCCATCACATGGGTCAAGAATCGTATACGCTAGTCTACTCTGGAATATCGATGCCCCGTCTCGATATACCCACGACTACAGACATTTCAGGATATGCTGCATATCGGGTCCACGACTATGGATGAGAAAGTGTGAGGGTTGTGGTAGACTTGCGACAGCCAACGTAAAACTTTGTCACATTCTATGACATGAACCATAATAAGAATATCGTTGGGGCGCCCCTTACTCAGCGAAGCACTACATCGGATCCCGGGTGTAATGTTAAGTATTCAAGGGCTTCTTGGTCATCATCCAGAAACGGCGCGCTACATCGGACCCCGGGTGTAGTGATAAATAAGCAAGGGTCGTCGTCCAGAAACGGCGCTATATCGGACCCCGGGTGTAGTGACAAATATGCAATGGTAGTCGTCCAGAAACGACACGTTACATCGGACCCCGGGTGTAGTGACAAATAAGCAAGGGTTTCATAGGATCCGTCTAACTTCTTGGAATATAAGTTGCCTTACGGGTAGACTAATAGAATTAGTGGAGGTGATGATTAGGAGGAGAGTTGGTATTATGTGTTTGCAAGAAACTAAGTGGATAGGTGAAAAGAGTAGAGTCATAGAGCCTTGGGGTTATAAGCTTTGGTACACGGGTAGAAATAAAAATCGTAATGGGGCGGGCATAATCATAGATAGACGGTTGCTTGAGGATGTAGTTGAGATTAAGAGAAAAGGTGATATAATTTTACTGGTTATGCTTATTCTAGGTGGAGAGATCCTTAATGTTATTAGTGCTTATGCACCACAGATAGGTCTTGATGACGCTAGTAAGCGTCTATTCTGGGAGGATTTAGACGAGATGGTGCAAAGTATACCTAGCGGAGAGAAGTTATTTATTGGTGGTGATCTTAATGAACATGTAGGTACTAGTCGTAGTAGGTTTGATACTATCCATGGAGGTTTTGGTTTTGGACAAAGGAATGAAGTAGGTGACTCGATTCTAGAATTTGCCTTATCTTATGACTTGATCTTAGCAAACACCTGGTTTAGGAAAAGAGAGTCCCACCTTATCACTTTTAGGAGCGGATCAAGTGCTAGTTAAATAGACTTTTTTCTGACGAGAAGAATAGATAGAGGTTGTTGTATCGACTGTAAGGTAGTGCCAGGTGAGAGTGTAACCACTCAACATAGACTTTTAGTTCTAGATTTTCAATTTAGAAGAGGACCTAGGAAGATTAGACGTAAGGTACAGCCTAGAATTAAATGGTGGCGATTGAAAGAAGGTAACCAAAAGGCTTTTATAGATCGTGTAGTCCAAGAAGCGGATTGGCAGTCGGAAGATGATTCAGACAGAACATGGAACAAAATGGCTAGTTGTATCAAGAAGGTAGCTAGAGATCTACTTGGTGAGTCGAGAGATTGTGCTCCACCATCTAAGGACACATCATGGTGGAATGAAGAAGTAAAGGCCGATATTAAAATTAAAAGGGATTCTTATAAAGATTTGAAGAAAAGTAGAGATGTGGAGAGATTTGAAAAGTATAAAATGGCTAAAAAGGAAGTTAAGAAAGCTGTTCGGGAAGCTAAATCTAAGGTCTACAAGGAGGTGTACGAGAAATTAGACACTAAAGAGGCTGAAAATGATATATACCGGATTGCTCGGATGCGGGAAAGGAAGACTAGAGACTTATGTGCGGTGAAGTGTGTCAAAAATGAAAATCAGAAGGTTTTAGTTCGAGATGAAGATATCAAGGAAAGATGGAGAGATTATTTTGACAAATTTTTCAATGAGAGCTTTACTAAGAATTTGGATGGACTTGTCATTCAATCTCAAGATATAAACCGTGATTTCATGCGTAAAATAAGACTACCTGAGGTTAAAGAAGCTTTGAACAGAATGAGTTTAAGAAAAGCGGTTGGTCCTGACGGGATTCCTATCGAGATTTGGAGATGCTTAGGAGAAATAGGCGTTAAATGGCTGACAGATCTGTTTAATAAGATTTGGCAGAAAAAAAAGATGCCAAATGAATGGAGGAAAAGTATCCTTGTACCTATCTACAAGAACAAGGGTGACATTCAAAGTTGCTTAAACTACCGTGGAATAAAAATTATGTGTCATACCATGAAACTTTGGGAGAGAGTGATTGAACACATGCTAAGGAAGGATATTAAGATAACAGATAACCATTTTTGGTTCATGCATGGACGATCGACGACAGAGGCTATTCATTTGCTTCGTCAACTTGTCGAGCGTTTTCGAGAGAGGAGAAGAGATTTGCATATGATATTTATTGATTTAGAAAAAGTGTACGACAAGGTACCTAGAGAGGTATTATGGGGGACAATGATGAAGAAGGGGGTCCCCGTCAAGTATATTGACATAATCAAGGATATGTATGGTGAAGTAGTGGCAAATATCAGAACTTGCGGTGGCTTAACGAGTGATTTTCCGATTACAATTGGTTTACATGAAGGATCTGCATTAAGTCCATTCCTATTTACCATCGTGATATATGAGCTTACTAGAACTATCCAAGATGAGGTACCTTGGTGTATACTATTCGCTGATGATATTGTTCTAGTAAATGAGACGAAAGCAGGGGTTAATGCCAAATTGGAATTATGGAGGCAAACATTGGAATCTTGGGGATTCAGATTGAGCAGGTCCAAGACAGCATATATGCATTGCAAATTTAGTAAACAGAGAAGTCAAAACTATATTGGTATAACATTAGAAGGGCAAGAGATATCACCGAGCGACTAGTTTAGATATCTAGGTTCCATCATCCAAAAGAATGGGGAGATCGATAGTGATGTTAATAAAAGGATCCAAGCTGGTGGGTTGAAATGGAGGAGTGCAACATGGATTTTGTGTGATCGTAACTTTCCATTAAAATTGAAAGGGAAGTTTTATTGGAGCTCTATTCGGCCTGCCTTATTATATGGTACAGAATGCTGGGCTCCTAAGAAGCATCATACACAGAAGATGCACATAGCGGAAATGCGCATGCTTCGTTGGATATGCGGTAACACTAGAAAAGATAAGGTGCGAAATGAGAAATTCGTGCAAAAGTTGGTGTAGCACCTGTGGAGGAGAAGATGCGGGAAAACCAGCTAAGATGGTTTGGTCATGTGCGACGCAGACCTAGGGAAGCACCGGTTCGACGAATAGATACTCTCGATATGGGCAATGGCAAAAGGGCAAAAGGTAGACCGAAGAAAACATGGATGGAGGTGATACAAAATGATATGGTTGCCAAAGGACTCAATGAAAGTATATTGTTCGATAGGAGTGAGTGGAGGCGGAGGATTCATGTGCTGGACCCGGCGTGATTCTCATGTTGGTTCATGTAACCTACCCCATATGCTTGGGATAAAAGGCTCAGTTGTTGTTGTTGTTGCTTATAAACTACACATGTCCCACTAGTATGATCTGCATCATAATCACAGTAGTCAAACAAATATCCTCAGGGCTTTATCAACATGTACCAAATGAATAAAAGCATGATCAAGTGAACATGTCAAGATAAAGAGTAACCAGATAGCATACTATCATGTCGAGCAAGAATGTCCTCTGAATACACACACACACACACACACACACACATGTAAAAATACATCCACTATCAAATAATGGCCTCTAGAGCATACATATATCGAAAACACACTACATCACTAGATACTCTAGATTAGCAATCTAGAGCTTTTAGTTGCTCCAATAGTTTTTTAAGTGGAGCTAGAGCCATGAAACACATCTCTTGGGTGGATCATCTTCGACGGAGGAGGATCGGAGATCAAGCTCGACTACGGAGTCCCAATGGAGCTGAGGAAAAGGGTAGAAAACCGAAGGACACAGATCTTTTGGTATAACCCCCTTATTACAGTAGCTAGACCCCTTAGTTTGCTAGTTTAATATTTGGTTAGATTATAAGTAGTGGTTTCTAGTGCCATGTTTTTTAAAAGTTAAAGTTTTTCATTCCGCAATGGTCGCGGTTGAATCCCTGAACGTTAGGAACCCCAAAATGGTATCAAAGTCACCCAAACATTAGAAACTAGTAGTAAATGATGCTTTAGTTTGAAAACCGAAAAATTCTGATTTTCAAGAACCCATTCTCTGTCCAAATTTTTTTGGTCTCTAAATTTTTTTTAAATAAGTGCAGAGGCTTACTCTTGCTGTGTATATGACACATGATGAAAACGAGGGAAAACCATCTTTAAAAAACCGCCAGAAATCTCCTTTTTCCCGCTATGGGTGGTTTTTTGATGACTTCCTGTCCTCGTTTTCATCCAATGTCTTGGGTTTTGGTTGGTAGTTTTGGTCTTGTTTGATTTGCCCCAGATTTCACTTAGTGTTATCTTTGCTTTCGGGTAACTTGGAAAGTTTAGAACTTGAAACTTTTGCATCGTTGATCTCTGTGATGTGGTGTACGTATTTTCAAACGTCGTCTATTCGCTATATGTCATTTAGACGGGGTTATTGCTTCTGTTGCTGTGATGTTTATATCTATGATGGTTTATTCGGTGTAACGCCTTAGATTTCGATTAGTGATAATTAAGCGGTAATGCTGGTTTTCTGTAAAAAGTTTACCATTTCGGGTTTCTTACATTTTATAACAATTAATCAATATTTTATTATTATTTGTTATGGCTTGCACGCACATGTGCACGTTAATGTGAGGGCGTGTTTGTGTTAATCTTGTTTAGTGATCATGACAACTTAACAAAATCCTAATCCTTGCTTTGCTTTAACCCTAAACCTCTAGATATTTGTGGAGAGATATTTCTTTGTGTTTTTGATTGGATGAGAGGTGGCATGGTGAGTCATGGTGAACTTAATGCTTGCATTAAGTGATGGTGGTGCACTTACTCTCTCACCCTACAATCACCTCTCTCTCTTTTCTTCACACCCTCTCTCATTCTCTCTCACTTATCTCTTTCTCATTATTTCTTCATCTCTCTCTCATCTCAACTGAACACTTATCACTTCCTTTACTAAACCTTCACTAAACTTCACAAAAATCTCACCCGAATCACTTCTAAACCTTGTTTTGCCTCTTGAATGTCTTGAAGCTTGGAAAGCTAGGATCTTTGAGCTTGTGTGAGTAGGTAATGATCTCTTTCTGTTAAGTAGGTCTTTTTATTGTTGCGTAGCTTGTTAGTTTCAGTTTAGAACGCGTAAAGTTTCGTTTCGGGTAAATATCGTATTTTTAGTGTAGTTTTTGTGTCTCGGATGATCCGCTAACAAACCAGATATTTGTTGGAAAAGTTCCCATCACAGTGACCTTGTGTAGTGACCTAGAACCCACCATAAAAAACCTGAGCCCATTCCCTTATAGCCAGGCCACAAATTTAATGGTTCTGGCCGCAATTTGCGGCCAGAGTAGGGGCTAGGGGGTTGTGTTTTGGTCTAGGGGTCTCTAGGGTTGTGTGTGGTCTCGTGGTATGTGCAACTTTTACAAATTGTTGGTGTAGAAAAATCTAGGATCACTTTGTTAGTTTCTAGTGTTTTGATTACACGCGTTACGTTATCCGATACGGTTCTTGTTCTTGTGTTGCTTTTGCACTTGGGTTGGTTTCGTATTGTCGCTACGACGTTAGCCACTAGACGAACACTTGAGAGTATGTTTGGAGTTGGTGTATCGGTCAAACGTAGTTTGTACGTGTTATTGGTCGATTGCTAATATACACTTGCTTTATTGTTTTATGATCTTAGGGACGCAGGCGGGGACTTCGGACGCTGCGAAGAAGGGAAAGCAAGTGGTTGGCTTTACTTAGCCAGGATCATCTGTGAGTAGATTTAACATCTATAGGGAAATCGCCCGCATGGCGTTATACGTCTGGGCTAGATTAAATGACATGACTATTAGTTAGAAGTATATGGACATTGATTGTGCATGTGTACCTTAGTTGCATATCTCATTTCCTATTGTGTATGGACTTAGTATTAATGAGACACAACACCATTATTGACGGTTCATGTTTTACGAGCACTAATTGTATGCTACACTCACGCCGTCAATAATTGCCATTACACGCACAACACCTATACATACGTGATATGGTATAGTTAGGGACATTGAGACATTGATTCATATTCCTTTGTGCATATGACACTGTAGGGTTCCTAGGCACTCATGTGAGGTCTCACAAGGCATCGATCATGCCAAATTCAAAGAATTATGGGTGCCGAGAGACCCGACTACGGATCGTAGACTAGATATCTAGGCGAATAAGCTAACTAGTTAACAATTAACTAAGAGATACGGAAATACAACCTTTGTAGATCCGGTGCTCCACCTCCACGGCTCCGCAAAGAAGTCGTCTCCACTGTCCAAATCAAAATCCGGGCTCTAGTGTCGGCTTCGTCGGAGAAAAGGCGAGCTAGGTCGTCGATGTCCATGCCGAAGATGATCTACGTCGAGGCATCGCTAAATCAAGCTCCGACTTCACCAAGTCAAGAAACTTGTGAAGAAAAAACACTCTACTACTTGGCAAGAGGTAGAGGATGAAGAAATAGGAAGTGGGTTCACTTTAGAATTGGATTTCACACTCATATGCTCAATATGCCATTGATGAAGACAAGCTTCTTCATGAAGAAGGAGAAGAGCAAGAAGAAGATAAAAGTTATGATAAGTTAATTTAGAATAGAAAAGAATAATAATCTTATCATAATTTTCACCATGGTTAGGTGTAGAGAATTAACTTAGGTTAGATCAATGGTTAGGGTCAAAAGAAGAAGACAAAATGGTTAAGTGGTCAAAGTTTCATGAAGCTTCAATAAGCTTCATGAAGAATAAAGAAAGAAAACCATTTTGTTTTTCATCTTTTATGCTTTAATTATTTTCCAAAATGAATAAGAAAATAATTAAAAGAATTTGCAAAACCCTAATCATCATCTTGACCATAGTTTTATTCTATGCACTTAACCAAAAACCATGTATCATCAAACATGATACAAGTAAGTGCACAAAACTATATCGTATATACAATGTGCACACCCGAGCGAGAAAATCCATTTAAAGTGAACCGATACTAGTTAATGCAAAGTAATATATCAAATATATAATTATGCATTAAATCATTAAATCAACACTTGATTCAATGATCCGGTCATGTCGCACATAACCGACTGGTATCATCAGTAACAACTTATCGAATCAACACTTGATCCGATAACTCGGCTATATCGCATATAACCGATCAATGTCACATCGCGAGAATCGAATACAGTATCACATACTGGTATTATTCTCGGTCCCGCACATATCTCATATGCGCTCCTATATCGTTTTGCTTGAGCCAGGAAACCTCTGTGTAGGACTCTAAAGACTCGTCAATACGCCGGCAGCAGGTGATGATCATATCAATCACCCACAAGCCGCAAGCGGTCTGCTAAACGTAACGGCCACCCGGGTATTGAGCGATCTGAAGATCGACGAGCAAGCCCGCTCACACTCCAGTGAATCCAACCAGTAACACTACCGTACAGTCCGGTCTGATCGTCTGATATGTCGCATATCTCGCCTAGGGGTGGTAAACGTCAGACCCCAAAAGCTCGATAAGTCGTGTCGATATGAGGTCTATAACAATTCGAGAAACTACTGGTAACACTTACCAGTAAATCTCAGCAACCCTGGCCAGGGATTTCCTGTTATAGCCAATCGAACACAGCGCAACATCAACCCCCTATACCGGGAGAGACGAATCCCCTCCTATCGCTCATTGCCTCCATGTGACTCGGGACTGTACCCAAAAACCACCGTTTTGCACGCCCTCTTGGACGTGGTAAGATGGAAATCAAAGCACAGTGGGAACCACACAAGACTCTATGACGATCTCGGGTCAACAGACTACTCTGTACCAGTGTCACTAGAGAACTGCCATCTGACGTGAGGTATAATACCATCTGGGAGTTCTCGGCGAGTCCTTCCAGTGTACCCAGTCTCTACTGAGCACCCGTATATCATCTCCGATGTCAAACACCAATGGATATGGGATCATCCATCGCCCATCTGTATGGGTCGAGAAGGTATACGCTAGTCTACTCTGGTATATCGATGCCCCGTCTCGATATACCCACGACTAGGGACTTTGAAGGATGTACTTATGGACTACCATGTCCCCACTAGTATGATCCGCATCATAGTCCAGGTAGTCAAGTACACATCCTAAGGGCTTTACCAACATGTAACAGAGAGACATTCAGTGTACACGTTAAGGTAAAGAGTAACCAGATAGCATACTATCATGTCGAGCAAGAAAGTCCTCCCTATATATGTCCCAGCATCCACTACAATATACATCCTATGTACAGTAATGGCCTCTAGGGCATACATATAACTAACAATCTCCCACTTGCACTAGGGCCATCTGTACCAGTGGTTGTAGTATCTCATACTCAACCATCCCATAAAAGTCTCTCTCTGGGAATAGGCCTTCGTGAGTGGATCCGCCGTGTTATCCTCTGAGTCTGCTCTCCTAACCTCGATCACCCTGGAGATCAACCATCTCCATGATGAGGTGATACTGCCTTAGAATAAGTCTGGATCACTGATGGGACTGGCGTTCCTTGGCATAAGCCACAACACCATTGTCTCACAATGGTAGGAACGTGGTTCATCTCATGAACCATTATACATCCAAACAGCCTCTTTGGTAGCATCTTAAGTAGCAATGTATTCATCCTTTATCGTCTAGTATGCCACGGTATTTAGCTTGGAACTCTTCCAACATACCGTCCCTTTACTGAGGGTAAAGACAATGCCTGCGACTGACATTCAGTCGTCTTTATCACCCTGGAACCCTTCCAGTGATTCTCCCCAGGATCGATTGATACCGTCTCACTACAACTAGTGAGAATCCTAACATCCAATTAAATCTATCTCATAGATCTAAATCTCAGGATTTAGGAGGTATCATCTTGATCCTACATGGAGAATCTTTGTGATAAGCGGAGATTGATCGAGCGTAGCATAGGAAACTCCTTCCCTATCAAGAGTATGACATCCACGTACTCTACGAGGATAGTCACCATACTCCCTACTACCTTTTTGTTCATACAAGGTTCATCTACCATTTTGATGATGTCAACTTCTTTGACTAACGCATCAAAACAGACGTTCCAACTCCGCGATGCCTGCTTTATCTTATAAAACATCTTGCACACGTTTCCGCTGCTCCCACTGTCTACGAGGCCCTCTGGCTGTGTACTTATAGACGCACTCTTCTAAAACAACATTTAGAAAAGCAGTCATGACACCCAACCACCAGATATCGTAGTCATGGTATGTAGCCGTGGCAAGTAGGATCTGGATGGACTTAAGCATAGGTATTGGAAAAGGTTTCATCATTATCCACGCCTGGTTGATGACGAAAACCTTTAACAAGTCTAGCTTTGAAAGTCTCAACTTTTCCATTTACACCAAGTAATCTTCTCAAGATATACTTGCTCCTGATGGGGATTTAACCCTTCAGATATAGCAACCAAAGTCCATACTTTGTTGGTGTACATGGATTCCATCTCAGATCACTAAGCATCCAGCCATTCTTACAGAGTCTTACTCCTGATGGCCAGCTCGAAGCTAGTTGGGTCATCATCTCATGATGCAATCCTCGCTCCTATTGTCATAGAGAAACAGAAGTATCTCTCAGGTGGGTGAGAAACCCTACTAGATTGGCGGAGAGGCTGAGGTTCGTTGGAATCTACTGAATTCTTTGGTTTTATCAAATCATCAGCTGCAGTTTGTATGGCTGGAACATTTCCAGTTGTACATAACTGACATTGCCTCGAGCTTGTCCGGATTTTACTTTTAGACATAGGCCGGACAACCCCAAATCTTAACTAACTTAAGATATGGGCTCTTCCCTTTCCATATCACATATGAAGTGGTAGGCATAGATTTGATTCGAACCCTATTCAATAGGTATGCATCTTCTCAAGTGCATAACCCCCTTAAGGAAAAAGGTAACTCAGTAGTACTCATCATAGAGCACACCATATCAAATAGGGTGTATCTGCTCCGCCCCGACATACCATCGTGCAATGGTGTATACGGAGGAGTAATGCTGAGAGAGAATCTCATTCTCCTTTAGAATAGTCCAGGAATTCCATGCACAAGTATTCTCCTCCTTGATCACATCAAAGGACATAACACTTATACCCGTATTTTGGTTCTCTACTTCTCGCTTATATTCTGTGAATATCTCAAAAGGTTCGGACTTGTGTTTCAACAGGAACATAGGTCTGAATCTCGAAAGATCATCAGAGAATGTAATGAAGTAAAAAGAACCAGTCCTGGCATGTGTAGACAGGGGACCTACATACATCAACATGTATCATCCCAAGAGTTCATTAACTCTTTCTCTGTTTCCAATAAACAGAGCTGGTGTCATCTTATCTTTGTGACATGACTGGCGAGTTTCACAAGATGTAAATTCAAACTAATTTAAATATGCATCTAAATGTAACTCCAGCTAGTCGGGTCGCATTGATATGACCTAGTCTACAATACCTCAAGAAGAATTCGTTCATTTCTGAACTCTTCATCTTGTGTGTGTTCCGAATACTAAGAACTGTAGTTTGATTTAGAACATCAACGCTTTTAGATAACGTGCCTGAACCGATCAACTTTTGATATAGGAAATGTTCAAAACATTAACCATCAATACAAAATTTTATCATTTCTTTACTAATAAAGAGAGTGATATGATTTTGTATATCAGGTTCGGTATCTAATAACATTCATTCAGAATCAATGTATTGGTAATACAGGGTGACAGTGACCGACAGACTTGGCTACAACACTTGCCCCGTTTTCTGCCTCATGAAACTTATCACCCGTTCTCAGTTTTTCTACCCTTTTGTAGCCCTATGTAACAGATTACATATCTGGGATCCTGATCCGGTATCATATACCAGGGATGCGGAGGATACTGAGAAACAGTTCTGTATAATGAACACACCCGAAGATGATGCATCAACATGCACTCTCTTCGTTTGGGCGGCACGGGAAATCTGGTATTCCCCAATTACCCGCTCTGTCTTATAACAATTATAAGTTGGAGCGGGATCAACGTTCCCCAGCTCAGTATAACAAGCGGGTTCGGTCAATAATCCGTATTATTATCTTGATTAAGGCGTGACATGGTCGCTACCAGGAGAGAGAGAGAAGAAAACACTCAGCGTGCGCTCTTGCAAGAATAGATTGGTTATTATTTTATCTAATCAGGATGGCTCCCACCGCTTTTTATCAAATCTTCCTTCAAACCCTAAAAGGAAAGACTAGCCGGGATTAATTACACACTACAAGTTCGCCAATCTTTCAGCCAGGCCAGTGTCGGTACTTTGAGGGAGGTGCCCCGTGCTTTCGCACGAACCTAATTAATGTAAACCTCGTTTTCCCAGAGGCGTAACCCCGTTGACACCTTTCTAGACACCTACTTGATCGGCTAATTGTAATGTATAAAACTCTCCCAGGAGTAACTCTTACTCGCAGCGGGTATCGGGATCCAACTATCTCATAGAAGGTATGCAATCTCATTGCAAATTTCAACACTTGAAATTCCCGATAATATTTTGCCCCAGGCGATCTATGACCTTGACAAGGTCAACAAACCATAGACCGCAAGTCAAGTTCAACCCGTCATTTCTTGATTGAATCAAACCCACCCGCACGACCCTTGACAAGGTCAACAAGGCCGCACGACTACCCTAACCCAATCTGCATCATATGCATAAGCAGATAAATACTGGTTAGCTACCGCACACTGCGCCTTGACATGGTCAACAAACGCAGCACGAATACTAAACAGGATTTATCTGAAATGACGGAAGGCTACGACAGGTTTTTCTGAAAACCTATTGCGTAATGAACTTGATATCGTTGTAGAATCAAATGATTTTAAAAATGGAGTGCTTTTGAGGCTTTTCTAGTTTTGCTAAAGGAGTCACTCCCGGTGAAGGGATCGTCGGTCCTTTCCTTGTCGAATGAGGTGCGGGATATATCATATATATCACTGTGCAAAGCAAAAACACTTAAAAGCTATCAAAAGACAAACCGAGTGTGTAGCATCTGCCAATTATTGCTAAAGGAGTCACTCCCGGTGAAGGGATCTCGGTCCTTTCCTTATCGAATAAGGTGCAGGATATATCATATATACCGCTGTGCAAAGCAAGAACTGTAGCTACCTGTTTTATTTTGAAATTCGATTCTACAACATCTTTAGGTTTCTTTTATTTCATTAATCATATTAATGAAGTCCCATCATTTAAGTACCTAAACACCACAGATAAATACGACGTACACTTATGCCATCCGCATTCGCCTCGATGTCCCCTCGTGCACCGTTAGGTTAGGTAACTAACGGCAGAGCGGGGCAGGACTAGCGTGGGTGTAAAACATAAGTAACGCCTATATAATATATCATATATACTATATACTGTATTTATCATAGAACATCACATGATCACATCACAGATATCACAGCAGAAGAATCATATGAAATATTGGATATACTAGGACGTCCGTGTTTTCAATACGAGCCAGTACAAAACACGGATTCCACGGTCGTGATGAATAGCCAAACCCACACCCCTAGACCCCTACGAGAGCGGAAAGCAACCCTACCAATTCTAGAGTTAGGAGACCCGACCTCGACTCCTCGAGTTGGTCTCCCACTGGACTCCAGAACCCGGTTACTTGTGCCCTCCTCCTTGGGTCTATCCTAGTGCAGAAAAGTAAATAATATACAAACGGTGACAACTTCCACAACCTGGAAGCGACCCAAATAAAAGAATATTACATACAAGTTTTTACATGAATGAAAATGAAAAACACTTATCTCACATAAAAACCCCCGGCTATTCAAACACGACGATCCAATATAACATATCCAGCAACACATAACATCACATGTCATCAACGTAAGTAAACATGCGTATCCCAATTGTCGTTGGCATATAGCAACGAAACCGACGATATCACATATTACACTTACGGTCACAGAAAAGAAAGTGTAAAACTACAACAGTTGGAATCCGCAACCTCCTCAGACATCGCATGCCTGACCAAATGAATTCCTTAGACATCGCATGCCTAACAATTATAAACCCCGCATTTTAGTCTCATTATCGAAAACACTTTTCAATATCAAGTCGGACAATTCAACAAGATTCCCGACATTTTGATCGAATGCTCGTCGCAAACTTTAGTAGGCGGCCGCACCCCCGATACCGTCGACGAAGTGCACCAAGGCGGAACACCGCTACCGCGAGCACCCGAACGGATGCTTTCGGCGACGGGGTTCTCCTACAGTCACTTGGTCGGGGCTATGGGGTGAGACTGTCTATTAAGTTTACCCGGCGAGTATCCGCGTACGCTACGTGATTGCGACGGACTTTTGATCACATCAAAATTCCGTGGCAACCGATCATCTGAGACTAAACTGCTATGTTTATAACATTCATTTAGTTATCTCATAACTTGTTGTGAATTCCAATTATTGTATCACATTCCGGATAAATAGAAAATGTTAAACTTTCCGATCGAACAATCGAACACCCAAGTTTTCCCGAAACAGATCAACACATGAAATAAGTCTAACAACATTCAGTTCGTGCCTCAGTAGCAATGGTCCAACCGTAGAAGGGTCAAGCCAACGCCTCACATGTGGCACGCCGTACTGCCCCAAACCCGAAGGTTCAAAGGGCAGTTCAAGACGGTCACATAATCGAGTTAAGGTTTGTTGTCTTCTTGAAGGTCCATTGTGTTACTTGCACTACTTCGAACGTCGTTAAACTACGGAAAAATCCAACACTTGGAAATTTCCCGACAGGGGAAAAATTGGGTATTTATATCCGGTCGAACTTTTTAACATATTCTAAAATTTATCCGGAAAGCCACACAGACAAAATTTGATACCCCGATCGAAACACCGAATCCCCAAAACAACTCCAGAAAATTCAACTCTTGAAAATATATTAAAATATCCCAGGAAACCCAACACAGAAATCTGAGAATTACTGTGAAAAACAAAATACGCAAAACGACAAAACCGCCGCTGAACCGCCGCGTCGTGCATAGCACTTGCCGCGGTTCCGCGGTGGAAAAGTTGTATTAGGCCCACAAAATTTACAGTAATTCTTAGAAAACCCTGCTTGATTTTCTGCATATTTTTAATTTGGAAAAAGCCCAGTTTTTGAAAAAAGGACAGAGAGCATGTTTGTGTTAGGATTTCGGGTTCGTTCGGAGTTCAAAATCCGTCTAGACTTCGTCTAAGGCTCTAGCTAGGCTCTGATACCATTGTAGGGTTCCTAGGCACTCAAGTGAGGTCTCACAAGGCATCGATCATGCCAAATTCAAAAAATTATGGGTGCCGAGAGACCCGACTACGGATCGTAGACTAGATATCTAGGCGAATAAGCTAACTAGTTAACAATTAACTAAGAGATACGGAAATACAACCTTTGTAGATCCGGTGCTCCACCTCCACGGCTCCGCAAAGAAGTCGTCTCCGCTGTCCAAATCAAAATCCGGGCTTTAGTGTCGGCTTCGTCGGAGAAAAGGCGAGCTAGGTCGTCGATGTCCATGCCGAAGATGATCTACGTCGAGGCATCGCTAAATCAAGCTCCGACTTCACCAAGTCAAGAAACTTGTGAAGAAAACATACTCTACTACTTGGCAAGAGGTAGAGGATGAAGAAATAGGAAGTGGGTTCACTTTAGAATTGGATTTCACACTCATATGCTCAATATGCCATTGATGAAGACAAGCTTCTTCATGAAGAAGGAGAAGAGCAAGAAGAAGATAAAAGTTATGATAAGTTAATTTAGAATAGAAAAGAATAATAATCTTATCATAATTTTCACCATGGTTAGGTGTAGAGAATTAACTTAGGTTAGATCAATGGTTAGGGTCAAAAGAAGAAGACAAAATGGTTAAGTGGTCAAAGTTTCATGAAGCTTCAATAAGCTTCATGAAGAATAAAGAAAGAAAACCATTTTGTTTTTCTTCTTTTATGCTTTAATTATTTTCCAAAATGAATAAGCAAATAATTAAAAGAATATGCAAAACCCTAATCATCATCTTGACCATGGTTTTATTCTATGCACTTAACCAAAAACCATATATCATCAAACATGATACAAGTAAGTTCACAAAACTATATCGTATATACAATGTGCACACCCGAGCGAGAAAATCCATTTAAAGTGAACCGATACTAGTTAATGCAAAGTAATATATCAAATATATAATTATGCATTAAATCATTAAATCAACACTTGATTCAATGATCCGGTCATGTCGCACATAACCGACTGGTATCATCAGTAACAACTTATCGAATCAACACTTGATCCGATAACTCGGCTATATCGCATATAACCGATCAATGTCACATCACGAGAATCGAATACAGTATCACATACTGGTATTATTCTCGGTCCCGCACATATCTCATATGCGCTCCTATATCGTTTTGCTTGAGCCAGGAAACCTCTGTGTAGGACTCTAAAGACTCGTCAATACGCCGGCAGCAGGTGATGATCATATCAATCACCCACAAGCCGCAAGCGGTCTGCTAAACGTAACGGCCACCCGGGTATTGAGCGATCTGAAGATCGACGAGCAAGCCCGCTCACACTCCAGTGAATCCAACCAGTAACACTACCGTACAGTCCGGTCTGATCGTCTTATATGTCGCATATCTCGCCTAGGGGTGGTAAACGTCAGACCCCAATAGCTCGATAAGTCGTGTCGATATGAGGTCTATAACAATTCGAGAAACTACTGGTAACACTTACCAGTAAATCTCAGCAACCCTGGCCAGGGATTTCCTGTTATAGCCAATCGAACACAGCGCAACATCAACCCCCTATACCGGGAGAGACGAATCCCCTCCTATCGCTCATTGCCTCCATGTGACTCGGGACTGTACCCAAAAACCACCGTTTTGCATGCCCTCTTGGACGAGGTAAGATGGAAATCAAAGCACAGTGGGAACCACACAAGACTCTATGACGATCTCGGGTCAACAGACTACTCTGTACCAGTGTCACCAGAGAACTGCCATCTGACGTGAGGTATAATACCATCTGGGAGTTCTCGGCGAGTCCGTCCAGTGTACCCAGTCTCTACTGAGCACCCGTATATCATCTCCGATGTCAAACACCAATGGATATGGGATCATCCATCGCCCATCTGTATGGGTCGAGAAGGTATACGCTAGTCTACTCTGGTATATCGATGCCCCGTCACTATATACCCACGACTAGGGACTTTGAAGGATGTACTTATGGACTACCATGTCCCCACTAGTATGATCCGCATCATAGTCCAGGTAGTCAAGTACACATCCTAAGGGCTTTACCAACATGTAACAGAGAGACATTCAGTGTACACGTTAAGGTAAAGAGTAACCAGATAGCATACTATTATGTCGAGCAAGAAAGTCCTCCCTATATATGTCCCAACATCCACTACAATATACATCCTATGTACAGTAATGGCCTCTAGGGCATACATATAACTAACAATATAGCATACATGTATACCTACATGCTTACACATATGCCTTGCCATGCCTACATGTTAGCTACACATATACTTGGAGGGTATTGTATCATTATTGACATGTATATACACATACCTAGCTTGCTATAGCTACACATATACCTGGAGGGTATTACATCATTAATGATAGGTAGATACACATATCTTGCTATACGGACATGGTTACGTATACCTGGTTATAGCTACATGTTCACCTTTATATGATGTTGTTTGGACTTAGAGAAATTAGGAACCGCATGATATATTTAATAACTTGTTGCAGTTAAATAACGATTTTTCCTTTATATGCTCATATTACTGTTTTAGGTTGCATATATCTTATTCATGGATTTTCGCATTAAGATATGGATTTCACATGATATTTTCTGGATTTGAGGACCGTGGTAGTTTCATAAAATAATGCATTATTTGAAAAACCCGGTTTCTCTTGATATGATATTTCGATGCGTCCACCATGTGATTTCTCGGTTCTGAGATTAGCATGTGATACCCGATTCGAGGAGCAGGAGACACCGTCTGCTGGTACATGGTGGAGCCCGGTATGGTACCCCGGGGCGAGAGGTGATTTCGTGGTGTAGACGATGAGCCTGACAGAGAGACCACTACCTACCGGTGATAGTATTTGGACTCGGCGGTGATCGTGGAGATATTGACCGGAGTTATGTATATATGGATACGGGGAATTCGAGTGTTGAAGCGGGGTACTCGGGTTTCCGATGAATGTATGATACGTACATATCAGGGCCAGTCGTGGTGACGATGTCTGATAGATGAGTATTTATGTGTCGATGCTGGGCACTAGTTTTCATGATATTTTACTCCTAAGTATATATATCAGTCGTATGGGACGCTGTTATATATGGATTTATATATATTAGTGGTATGGGACGCTGTATTTATAATATATATCATCATAACGATCTATGCAAGTATTCTTATTCATTACTTGATGTTGGGGGCCGATATGAGGGCCGATCTGAGAGACGATCTGAGGAAATTGGGATTTGGATCGTCTTGATGGACACCGGTCCTGCAACGATGGGGATTCCATAAGAATGACATGTTTTATCCCATATTTCGCATTTATTTATATGCATTGCTTCATGTATTAGTAGTACCTGATAGAGTACCTTTCATGACTGTTGCATGTACATATTGCCATATTATTGCTTCATGTATTAGTTGTACCTGATAGAGTACCTTTCATGACTGTTGTATACATATGGCCATTTATTGCTATTAGTTTGCATGTGATAGATTCGCGCAGTACGTGCATACTTGCGATTACCTGCATATGTTATTTACTATTCACGAGTTGACAACTCATCCCCGTTATGCCACAGGGTTGTACAGGTTGTCCCTAAGAGCAGTCGCGACAGGGTTTTCATCTATTGTATCATCTTTTGCAGCAAATACCGCTACGGCTGACTGTGTGCAGTTTTGCTATAGGTGGGTTTTGCGGTTATCCGATGTTGCTCATTGTATATCTTTGTGCCTTGTACTCTCCATCTACCATTTTCATGTATTGACTTATAGACGAGTTGTGAGGACGATATTGTATATTATTTTATGACTTGGAGGTCTTTTATGCAGTTTCACTTTATATCGTATTTTTCTTCGCTACGGCGTCGTATATCTGTTGTGGTGTTTGTTTTCCGCCTTTGGGCGTGGATTTACTCCCGTTGGGGATGCTTTACTTACATCTTTATGTTGTACCCTTTTTGGGGGCATGTTTTACGAAGGAGGTGCTGCCAAATTTTTTTTAAGGAAATAAATTTGGACTTTAAAGAATTTGATTGAGATTTCAAAAGTTTTAACAATGTTATTATCACTTACTACTTTTGATGATTTAGATTGCTGGGTTTTTGGCTTACTTGAATTACGTTACGCCTGGAGACGTTACGTGGTTTAAGGGCCGTCACATGCCAAATTTCGGGTCGTGACAAAGTTGGTATCAGAGCGCTAGGTTTTACCTTTCGGAGTGTAGGATGACCTTTGTATGATGGAGTAGGTAGCTTAAGCAGAGTGATGTAGCGTGTGTATGTCCGCGGCATACTTACGACACGGTACTCCGCCTAAAGTGACGTAAATACTAATTTCTTGAAATTCCTTCCTTGATGATACATATCCTTGTGATTCGATTTCCGTGTTCTATCGAATCCTATTTCCATTTATTGCCTTTTGCCGCCGATGACTTTGAGGGCTCAGAGAGAGGCAGCGAGGGCCGAGGTCAGAGTTGACTCGTTTGAGATGAGGACTGACCAGGACGGTACGCTCGTTGCACAGGAGTAGATTGATCCACCTTCGATAGATCGTATCACTAGGCTTGGGACAGATATGCAGGATTTGCGCTAGATGATGGGGTCGTTGGTTGAGGCCAGTTGAGCGCAGCGACAGGAGGTTGTCACCCCTGTTACTCAGTTATTCCTTGCTTTCAGCACACAGCATTGTGTCACGTATACAGCACCAGTGGACGCAACCCTATTGGACGAGGAGCGTCTTTCCGAGGCTTTGGGAGTTCGAGGACAGAGGAGGGCTCGTACAGGTGTATCAGCCTAGAGACAGAGGCTTAGTCGCTGTGACAGATTTCGTGCATGTCGCGGGAGTAGCAGAGGCTTGGGACGAGGACAGTTGTTTAGCTCTTATCCCCAGGAGGATCAGCAGCCATCGTATGGATGTTCCCGGTGCGGGAGTTTCCATCACCTCGTCAGAGATTGTACCTTTGTACGCCAGAAGAGGACAGCTGTACCTTACCACCTTCACCTCAGGGAGAGTCTCCTGTTGCGCCTGTTGTTGATCTACATCGGACTCATGTTCAGAAAGGTCGTGGTCATGGAGTATTTGTTCTAAGAGTACAGGATGGTGGAGGAGGAGTTCAGCCAGTTGTGGGTAGAGGGCAGGCACGAGCGCTTGCTTCTACTCATCGGGACGCGCGGGCGTCCAATGCAGAGTTTTCAGGTATTCTTAATTCGTATGTTTGTTTAATTCGGGATCTATGCACTCGTTTGTTCTACACACTTAGTGTCGTTGTTGGGCCGAGAGTCGTGTATGCTAGATCAGCAGTTTGTTGTGTTAACTCCTGTTAGCGATCCTTTGGTTGAGCGGCACGTGTTTCGGTCGGGTGCCAATTGGGTAGGAGATAGAGATTCGTCCGTTGATTTGATCCTTCTAGAGATGTTGGGCTTTGACGTTCTCCTGGGCATGGACTGGTTAGCTATGTGCTATGCGTCTGTCGACTGCCGTGAGAAAACAGTCAGGTTTTGTTTTCCAGCGAGTCAGTTCATGTGGTGCAGGGGGACAGTGGAGCCACCCCTTACAGCTTGAATTCAGCCCTTTTCACTAGTCGGCTTTTGAGGAGAAGATGTCGAGGATTCTTAGCTTTCGTTCATAATACCGAAGCCACAGTGGGTTTGTTGGACCTGGTTCCTATCGTGCGGGAGTTTGTTTACGTTGTTCCAGATGAGCCGGCGGAGCATAGGGAGCTTAAGGATCTGCTGCAGAGTTGCTAGATAGGGGGACTTGTGCGTCCGAGTGTTTCGCTTTGGGGAGCTCCTATTCTGTTAGTCAAAAAGAAGGATGGAAGTTTGAGGTTGTGTATCGATTGATCGTCAATTGAACTGAGTTACGGTGCGGATAGATATCCTTTACTTCGCATTGAAGATTTCTTTGATCAGCTCCAAGGTGCGAGACATTTTTCTAAGTTTGTTTGGGATCAGGTCATCATTAGTTGCGGGTTCAGAGTGATGACATTCCGAAGACTGCTTTTGTGCACACTGCGGGCTTTATGAGTTTTGGTGGTGTCGTTGGACTCACCAGTGCCCCAGCAGCATTCATGGATGTGATGAACCAGGTTTCTCAGGCCATTCCTAGACCAGTTATTGTTGTGTTATTGATGACATTCTGGTCTATTCCAAGAGTCATGAGAAACATGAGCAGCACTTGAGGATTGCTTTGCAGACATCGGGAGAGTACCGGCTGTTTGCTAAATTCTTGAAGTGTTCCTTCAGGCTTAATAGTGTTGACTTCCTAGGTCATGTGGTTATGGGAGACAGTTTTCGTATGGACCTGAGGGAGATCGAGGCCGTACAGCTTTAGCCCACACCTGATCAGGGACAGAGGTCCACAGATTTTTGGGCTTAGCCGGATTTTACCACCGTCTCGTGCAGGATTTCTTAAGTATCGTTGCACGCTGACCGGATTGATCAGGAAGGGGTTCTTTTTCTTTAGACTGAGGCATGCGTGCTGAGTTTTCAGGGGTTGAAGACTTGGTAGTCGACTGCACCAAATCTATCTTTGCTTTCTGGATCAGATGACTTTGTCGTTTATTGTGATGTTTCGCGAGTGGGGCTCGATTGTGTACTGATGTAGCATGATAGAGTTATTACTTATGCTTCCCGACAGTTGGAGGAAGTATGAGCCGGATTTATCCCACTCATGATCTGGAGATGGCCGCGCTGGTCGTGCGTTGAAGATTTTGAGACACTACTTGTACGAAGAGTCGTGTCAGTTTTTCATAGACCACCAGAGCTTTGTGTACATCTTCCTGCAACGGGTTTTGATTGTTGAGACAGTGCCGTTGGATGGAGCTTGTGAAGGATTATGATTGTGAGATCCTTTATTACTCGTTGCAAGGCGATTGTGGTAGCTGATGCTTTAGTCGTAGGCCCTGGGATAGTTTGTTCCAGTTGTGCGCAGTTCGGAGACAGTCTTCTGCAAATTTACAGTTCTTGTGCGACAGATGAGTACAGCTTAAGTTCTCCTCTACTGAGGGGACAGCTTGCTCATGTCCGCGCCCGTCCACTTTTACTTAATTGTTTTCGTGAGGCACAGCCCGCCGATGCTCGTTTGTTTGAGATTCTGAGCATGTTCGGCAGGGTAATGATTCGGAGTTCTTGATTTATGACCAGGGTGTGCTGTGTTAGGGACTCGATGGCGAGTACCCGATACTGATGGGTAGAGATGTGATGTCCTAGAGCAGGCACATCAATCACCTTTCTGTGTTCATCCAAGTGCCACCGAGATGTAACGTGACTTGAGAGTTGGTTACTGGTGGGCAGGGATGAAGAGTGAAGTTTCGGATTTTGTTTTGAAGTGCTTGGCTTGTCGGCGAGCTAAGGTTGAGCATTTGAGGCCGGCTAGAGAGTTTCAACCTTTTACCGTTCCGAAGTGGGAATGGGAGCAGATCTCCATGATTTTCATTGTGGTGTCTACCCAGGTCTAGACTGGGTGTGACTCCATTTGGGTGTTTGTTGTCCGGTTCTGCTCAGTTTTCTCAGTTGTTCTTTGTTAAGTTTGTGCATTTGCACAGAGTTCCATCATGCGTTGTATCCAATGGAGGCACCCAGTTCGCTAGCCGTCTTTGGCAGAAGCTTCAGGAAGCCTTGGGTACTGTTTGAGCTTTAGCTTCGCTTTCCATCTGTAGGACGATGGTCAGTTAGAGCAGACTATACAGATTCTGGAGGATATGCTTGTGCATACGTACTAATTGTTGTTGGTTGTTGGGATCGTCACTTGCCATTGATAGGGTTCTCCTACGATAACAGTTATCAGGAGACATTCCAATTGGCAACCTTTAGGCTTGTTTTGGTAGGTTGTGTCAATCGCCAGTCTGTTTTTACTGACTCCGCGAGAGCAGGACTTTTTGGACCCCAGCTAGTCCAGAGACTTCAGAGAAGATCCAGTTGATTCAGGTCAGGATGAGAGCAGCCCAGTGCAGACAGAAGTCTTATGCCGACCGTGGTGGTCGCAGACTTGAGTTCGCGGTGGGAGATCATGTGTTCCTATGGATTTTTTTGATAAATAGCGTGTTGAGTTTTGGGAAGCTTAGTCCCAGAATTGTAAGTCCTTTTGAGATCCTTGAAGCGAGTTAGTGCCGTTGCCTATAATTTGGCACTTCCGCCCATATTTTTGAGTATTCAGCTCGTATTCCTTTTGTTGATACTTTGTAAATACCTTCATGACCTTTCTCACATGATTCGGCACCAGACCATATAGCTTGGACACGATTTTTTCGTTCACCGGCGGTCGATAGTGTTAGTGGATCGGCAGGTGGAGAAACTTCGGTCAAGGGTCTTGCCATCTGTGGAGGTTTCTTTGGCGTAGCCGTACAGTAAGATGATCACTTGGGAGGCTGCAAGCGAGATTTGGGAGTTTTGCACTCATCTCTTTGAAAGAATGCATAGAGAGAATTTTAAATTCAGTGACGAATTTTCTATAGGGGGGAGATTGTAACGCCTTAGATTTCGATTAGTGATAATTAAGTGGTAATGCGAGTTTTCTATAAAAAGTTTACCATTTTGGGTTCCCCACATTTTATAACAATTAATTAATATTTTATTATTATTTGTTATGGCTTGCACGCACGTGTGCACGTTAATGTGAGGGTGTGTTTGTGTTAATCTTGTTTAGTGATCATGACAACTTAACCAAATCCTAATCCTTGCTTTGCTTTAACGCTAAACCTCTAGATATTTGTGGAGAGATATTTCTTTGTGTTTTTGATTGGATGAGAGGTGGCATGCTGAGTCATGGTGAACTTAATGCTTGCATTAAGTGATGGTAGTGCACTTACCCTCTCACCCTACACTCACCTCTCTCTCTTTTCTTCACACCCTCTCTCATTCTCTCTCACTTATCACTTTCTCATTATTTCTTCATCTCTCTCTCATCTCAACTGAACACTTATCACTTCCTTCACTCAACCTTCACTAAACTCTACAAAAATCTCACCCAAATCACTTCTAAACCTTGTTTTGCCTCTTGAATGCCTTGGAGCTTGGAAAGCAAGGATCTTTGAGCTTGTGGGAGTAGGTAATGATCTCTTTCTGTTAAGTAGGTCTTTTTATTGTTGCGTAGCTTGTTAGTTTCAGTTTAGAACGCGTAAAGTTTCGTTTCGGGTAAATATCGTATTTTTAGTGTAGTTTTGGTGTCTCGGATGATCTGCTATCAAACCAGGTATTTATTGGAAAATTTCCCATCATAGTGATCTTGTGTAGTGACCTAGAACCCACCATAAAAAACCTGAGCCCTTTCCCTTATAGGCAGACCATAGATTTAATGGTTCTGGCCGCAATTTGCGGCAAGAGTAGGGGCTGGAGGGTTGTGTTTTGGTCTTGGGGTCTCTGGGGTTGTGTGTGGTCTTGTGGAATGTGCAACTTTTACAAATTGTTGGTGTAGAAAAATCTAGGATCACTTTGCTAGTTTCTGGTGTTTCGATTACGCGCATTACGTTATCCGATACGGTTCATGTTCTTGTATTGCTTTTGCTCTTGGGTTGGTTTCGTAGTGTCGCTACGCACGTTAGCCACTAGACGAACACTTGAGAGTATGTTTGGAGTTGGTGCGTCGGTCAAACGTAGTTTGTACGTGTTATTGGTCGATTGCTAATATACACTTGCTTTATTATTTTATGATCTTAGGGACGCAGGCGAGGACTTCGGACGCTGCGAAGAAGGGAAAGCAAGTGGTTGGCTTTACTTAGCCAGGATCATCTGTGAGTAGATTTAACATCTACAGGGGAATCGCCCACATGGCGTTATGCGTATGGACTAGATTAAATGACATGACTATTAGTTAGAAGTATATGGACATTGATTGTGCATGTATACCTTAGTTGCATATCTTATTTCCTATTGTGTATGGACTTAGTATTAATGAGACACAACACCAACGAGCACTAATTGTATGCTACACTCACGCCGTCAATAATTGCCATGACACGCACAACACCTATACATATGTGATATGGTATGGTTAGAGACATTGAGACATTGATTCATATTCCTTTGTGCATACGACATATTGCATACCTGTATACCTATATGCTTACACATATGCCTAGCCATGCCTACATGTTAGCTATACATATACCTGGAGGGTATTGTATTATTATTGACATGTATATACACATACCTAGCTTGCTATAGCTACACATATACCTGGAGAGTATTACATCATTACTGATAGGTAGATACACATATCTTGCTATACGGACATGGTTACGTATACCTGGTTATAGCTACATGTTCACCTTTATATGATGTTGTTTGGACTTGGAGAAATTAAGAGCCACATGATATATTTAATAACTTGTTGTAGTTAAATAGCGGTTTTTCCTTTATATGCTCATATTACTGTTTTATGTTGCATATATCTTATTCATGGATTTTCGCATTTAGATATGGATTTCACTTGATGTTTTCTGGATTTGAGAACCGTGGTAGTTTCATGAAATTATGCATTATTTGAAAAACCCGGTTTCTCTTGATATGATATTTCGATGCGTCCACCATGTGATTTCTCGGTTCTGAGATTGGCATGTGATACCCGATTCGAGGAGCAGGAGGCATCGTCTGCAGGTACATGGTGGAGCCCGGTATGGTACCCCGGGGTGAGAGGTGATTTCGTGTTGTAGACGATGAGCCTGGAAGAGGGACCACTACCTACCGGTGATAGTATTTGGACTCGGCGGTGATCGTGGAGATATCGACCGGAGTCATGTACGTATGGATACGGGGAATAAAAGTGTCGAAGCTGGGTACTCGGGTTTCCGATGAACGTATGATACGTACATATCAGGGCCAGTCATGGTGACGATGCCTGATAGATGAGTATTTATGTGTCGATGCTGGACACTAGTTTTCATGATATTTTACTCCTAAGTATATATATCAGCGGTATGGGACGCTGTTATATATGCATTTATATATATATATATCAGTGGTATGGGACGTTGTTTTATATATATATATATATATATATATATATATATATATATAATATATATCATCATAATGATCTATGCAAGTATTCTTATTCATTACTTGATGTCGAGGGCCGATCTGAGGGCCGATTTGAGGAAATTGGGATTTGGATTGTCTTGATGGACACTGGTCCTGCCACGATGAGGATTCCGTGAGGATGACATGTTTTATCCCATATTCCGCATTTATTTATATTCATTACTTCATGTATTAATAGTACCTGATAAAGTACCTTTCATGACTGTTGCATATATATATTGCCATATTATTACTTCATGTATTGGTTATACCAGATAGAGTACCTTTCATGACTGTTGCATACATATGGCCATTTATTGCTATTAGCTTGCATGCGATAGATTCGTGCAGTACGTGCATACTTGCGATTACCTGCATATGTTATTTACTATTCACGAGTTGGCAACTCACCCCTGTTGTGCCACAGGGTTGTACAGGTTGTCCCTCAGAGCAGTCACGACAGGGTTTTCATCTATTGTATCATCTTTTGCAGCGGATACCGCTACGACTGACTATGTGCAGTTTTGCTATAGGTGGGTTTTGCGGTTATCCGATGTTGCCTACTGTATATCTTTGTACCTTGTACTCTCCATCTACCATTTTCATGTATTGGTTTAGAGATGAGTTGTGAGGACGATATTGTATATTATTTTGTGACTTGGAGGTCTTTTATGTAGTTTCACTTTATATCGTCTTTTTTTTCGCTATGGCGTCGTATATCTGTTGTGGTGTTTGTTTTCTGCCTTTGGGCGTGGATTTGCTCCCGTTGAGGATGCTTTACTTACATCTTTATGTTGTACCCTTTTGGGGGGCTTGTTTACAAAGGAGGTGCTGCCAAATTTTTTTTAAGGAAATAAATTTGGATTTTAAAGAATTTGATTGAGATTTTAAAAGTTTTAACAATGTTATTATCACGTACTACTTTTGATAGTTTAGATTGCTGGATTTTTTGCTTACTTGAATTACGTTATGCCTGGAGACGTTACGTTGTTTAAGGGTCGTCACGTGCCAAATTTCGGGTCATGACATTCGGATTATCGTGTTGGATATCCCTAAGTGCAATGGTAGTTGTACAGTTTAGATTTATTTGTATATTCATTATTGTGGGGCGAGCGTCCGACTTGTGGACTGTCATTTCCGCCAGTTTGTATATTCTTTTATTGGGGCATGACCGGGTTGAGGTCGATGTCACTATTGTATATATTTTCTTTTCTATACTAAGATTGCCTCGCGAAGGAGTGCTCGAATAGCCGGGTTCTAGAGAGCAACGGGCCCGCATCTCATGGCGTTGAGACCGAGGGGGCCTTACTCTAGAATTGCTGGGTTATTCGCCACACTCGTAAAGGGTATAGGATGACCCAAGGTAGGGTGCTCAAGTTACCGGATTCCGTGAAGTGCTCGGTAGCCCATTCAATTTGTTGATTGGGGTTACCTCACTTTCGGGATTGGCGGGTAACTTGCCGCACTCGTAGGGGTCTTGGTTCTTCATTGCACTGGCTATCCACACGACCGGGAAACGTCGAGTTTCATTTATGACTCAAATGAAACCTGGGGCTCCTAGATTAACCGCTATTCCATGTTGCTTATCGCTGATGTTGCTAATATCATACCTGGGACAAATGGTTATATATATATATATATATTTATTTATATATACTGGTAGATGTTGTATATGTTTTGCATCCGTACTAGTCCAGCCCCTGCTCTGCCGGTAGTTAAGTAACCTAAAGGTGCATGACGGGCCCCATGGCAAATGCGGATGGCATATACGTACATTTTATTTTCGTTCTTTTTCTGGTGTGATACGATTTAATTGATGGGACCGCATTAATTTTGATTAATGCAAGGGAAAAGAAACCTAATAAGATGTTGTTGGAACAAATTTAAAAAACTATAGTCATACTCTTTCGCTTTGCATAGTGGTATTCGGTTAGGAATATACAGCACCTCATTCAAGGAGGCAAGAACCAAGATCCCTTTACGGGGAGTGACCTCTTGAGCAAAAGATTATGTTGCTATAAATTACTCGGTATTCTTCAAAACCACTAGTTTTCAAAAGTCGAGCCTAAACCACTCCTTTTCAAAACTACTCGATTCTTTTAACGATATCAAGTTCTTTACGTTAAAGGATTTTTCGCCAAAAACCCAGCCATAGCCTTCCGTTATTTCGGATGAGCAGTACCTAGTATTTGTGTTGCGTTTGTTGGCCTTTGTCAAGGCATAGTGTACGGTAGCTAGATATTGCTTGTCTGTTTCATAGAAATGCGATTATCTAGAACAATCGTATAGCTTTGTTAGCCTTTGTCAATGGTTTATACGGACGGGTCTAAATTAATCCAGGATAATGACGGGTTGAACTTGACTAGTGGTTTATGGTTTGTTGGTCTTTGTCAAGGTCATAAATCGCTAGGGGTAAAAACCACATCGGAAGTTTCAAATATACAGGAAACTTGCTAGTGTTGCATACATTCTGGAGGGTGGTTACTAGAGTGGCTTCTATCTAGGTTATCACGCGATGATAGTTGAATCCTGATCCCACTGATGAGTAGGATTACTCTTAGGATATATTTTTCACTTCACAATTAGCTAACCTATTAGGTGTCTAGAAAAGTGTTAATGGGGCTATGTCTCTACGGAAACGAGGTTTATTTTAATTATGTCCGTGCGAGAGCACGGGGAATCTCCCTCGGAGTACCAACACTCACCTGAATGAATAGTTAGAGAACTTGTAAGTGTTGGATATATGTATGCCCTAGAGGCTATTATTTTATAGTGGATGTATTTATACATGTGTGTGTGTGTGTGTGTGTGTGTGTGTGTGTGTGTGTATTTAGAGGACATTCTTGCTCGACATGATAGTATGCTATCTGGTTACTCTTTATCGTGGCAGTTCACTTGATCATGCTTTTATTCATTTGGTACATGTTGATAAAGCCCTGAGGATATTTGCTTGACTACTGTGATTATGATGCAGATCGTACTAGTGGGAAATGTGTAGTTTATAAGAATATCCTTAAATGTCCCTAGTTGTGGGTGTATCGAAACGGGGCATCGATATTCCAGAGCAAACTAGCGTATAACATTCATGACTCATGAGATGGGCGATGGATGATCCCATATCCATTGATGTTTGACATCAAGATTGTATGAGGGTGCTCAGTGGAGACTGGGTACACTGGACGGACTCGCCGAGAACTCCTATATGGTATTATATCCATCGTCGAATAGCAGTTCTCAGGTGACACTGGTACAGGTTAGTCTGTAGACCCGAGATCATCATAGAGTCTTGTGTGTACTCCCACTGTGCTTTGATTTGCACCCTACCACAGCTCTACTGAGTCGTGCAAACAGGTGGCTTTTGGGTACAGTCCCGAGACACATGGAGGCAATGAGCGATAGGAAGGGTTTCGTCTCTCCCGGTATTGGGGATTGATGTTGCACTATGCTCGAATTTCTATTTCAGTAAGTCCCTGGCCAGGGATGATGAGATTTACTAATAAGTGTTATCAGTAGTTTCTCGATTTGTTATAGGCCATATACCGACATGATTTATTGAGTTAATGGGGTCGACGATGCCATCCCTAGACTCGATATGCAGCATATCTGATGAAGAGACTGGACTGTACGGTATGTGTTACCGGTTGGCTCGACAGGAGTTTTGACAGGTTCGCTTGTTTTTCTTCTGATCGCTCAATACCCGGGTGGCCATTATGTTTAGCTGACCACTTGCGGCTTGTGTGTGTTTTGATATGATCATCACCTACTGCCGGCGTATTGACGAGTCTTAGAGTCCTACACAGGAGTTTCCTAGCTCAGGCAAAACGATGTGGTGTGCATATTAGATACACGCGGGAGCTCGATTAGATGCGTGTATATGATGTCGCATTGTAATCTGGCGTTTTCTATTGGTCGGGTCGTATGTGATATGACCATTTTATTAAATCAATTATTGATTTAATAATTAGTGACCATTTTCTTATTTATAAAACCTTTTCTATATATATATATATATATATATATATATATATATTGTATGCATGAATGTATGTATGTATATATGTTGATATAATGCACATATGCATGCATACATATGTCATGGTTGATGATACATTGGAGATGGCTATACAAGACTCACATGGTGAAGATATTTATTTATTTTGATTATTGATTAAAGAATTAATTGGGATTAAATCATGGTTGGTCCTTCTACACACTTCTTGAGTCAACCATGACTTAAACCATGGTTTAATCTCTAAGCTAATTCTTTAACTCACTAACAAAATATCTAGATATTTTTAAACCATGGTTTGGAGTGAGTGTGACTCTCTCATATATTGATTTATTCATTTTATTTCTGGCATAAGAAATATCTTAAGCTTGCTTAGCCATTTACTCCTTCTTCTTCCTCAAAAGCTTTCTACCTTTTACAAAGTGAGTGAAAGAGATAAAAAGAAAAGGTTTTTAAGTGAGATCCAAACCCACATTGCCAATCTACACTAGTTTAGCCCACTAGTATAGGTTGTTTGTATCACTTCTACTTTGTTCTAGTGAAGCAAGGAGCTTGAGCCAAGGGACTCCGCGGTGGATCGTCGTGGACAACGAAGGACTAAAGCGGACCCGTCCAAATATCGAGTTGATCTAAGGAGTCTAAGAAGGAGGTCTACAAAGGTTGTATTACTATCCTCTTAGTGTTAAATACTAGATCTTGTATGTGATACTATTTTTGTTACCCTAAATTTCTAGTTTGATCCTAGGTTAGTTTGCTTAGCACCCCAAATTTTTATTTAGCATGTTTGATACAAGATAAACCCTTGGTATAGTGCTAGAAAGACCCAACAGTGGTATCAGAGCCAAGATAGAGCTTTAGAGTAACCTAGACGACGTTAAAAAACATCGAACGAACATCGATTATCTTGAAAATTGTTCTTTGGAAATTTTTTAAAATGTTGGAATTTTTAGCATAAAAAATATTCAAAAAATCATACAGGTAATTCTATTGACCTTCTAGAAGAACGATACCCTAACTTGATCAAATGACCGTGGAACCGCTGCAGAAGTATGACTTTAGCGGCGGTTCGGCGGCGCCATTTGTGAGGCACGGGTCAGCCCTTCTATGGTTGGTCCATAGGTACTGTGGCATGCTTCTCGGTATTTTTAATAGTGCTCCGGTGTTGAGCTTCTCTGTAGATTTTTGGGTAATTGATCGATCGATCAAATGGTTTAACATCGCCTAATTTAGAATCTTCACTTATTGGTTTTGTGAAAATTAATTATCGCTTGTAAATTTATCATTTCGGTCAAGGATGGAATCGAGAATCTTGTTGAATTACCTGGTTTCTTTTGAAAAGGTGTTTTCATTAATGCGGCCCAAATGTAAAATTTGAAGTGCTGGGCATGAAATCCAGAATATGAGATATTTCGGATTTATGATGTCTAAGGATAGTGACGTTTCAAAATATTGTAGATTGACATTCTATTCTGCGACCGTAAATGTAGTATGTGGTGTATCACCGGTTTCGTTGCTATATGTCAACGACAATTATGGTACACATACTTGCTTACGTTGATGACATGTGATGTTATGTGTTGCTGTGATATGATGTATAGGATCGTCGTGATTGAATGGTCGGCGGTTTTATATGAGATGAGAGTTTTCTTTTTCATTCATGTAAAATTCATTGTATGAAATATTCTTTTATTGGGGCACATCCGGGTTGAGGATGATGTTACCTTTAATGTATATTATTTACTTTTCCGCATTAGAATAGAACTAAGGTAGGGAGCACAAGTGACCGGGTTCTAGAGTCGAGTGGGAGGCCATCTCGAGGAGTCGAGACCGGGTCTCCTAACTCTAGAATTGGTAAGGTCACTTTCCGCTCTCGTATGGGTCTAGGGTGTGGGATTGGCTATTCATCACGACTGTGGAATCCGTATTTTCTATCGTTGGCTAAATACAAAAGACGGAACTCCTAGTATATCCTATATTTTCATATATGTGCTTATACTGTTGATATTTTTTGATGAGATCACTTAATATGATGAGATGAATGGTATTATTATATATATGATATATAATAAGTGTTGCTTATGTTTTACATCCGCGCTAGTCCCGCCCCGCTATACCGTTAGTTAAGTAACCTAACGGTGCATAACGGGACATTGTGGCGAATGCGAATGGCATAAGCGTACGTTCTATTTTCGTTTCTTTTCTGTGATGGCTTAAGGACTTAAATGATAGGACTACATTAATATGATTAATGTAAAGGAAAATAAACCTAAAATATGTTGTAGAATCGAATTTGAAACCCAATCGGTTTTTTACGAAAAAGCTACATTTCAAAATTACGGAGATTAAGCCACTCCTTTTGAAAACCATTTGATTCTACAACGATATCAAGTTCAAAGCATTACAGGTTTTCTTAAAAATCATCTGCAACCCTCCATTATTTTAGAAAGTAGAGTACTTAGTATTCGTGCTACATTAGTTGACTTTAGCCAAGGCGTAGTGTACGGTAGCTAAGTGATGTCTTCCTACACAGCATATGATGCGATTAATTAGGACGGGCATGTGACTTTGTTGACCATTGCCAAGGGTCATGTGAATGGGTCTAATTAATCATGAAATGACGGGTAGAACTTGACTAGTGCTTTTGATTTGTTGACCATAGCCAAGGTCATGAGTGCTAGGGGTAAAAACTATATCGGGAGTTTCAAGAGTTGAAATTTGCAATGAGATTGCATAACTTCCATATGATGGTTGGATCCCGATCCCACTGTGAGCAAGAGTTGCTCCCAGGAGAGTTTTGCACTTTACAATTAGCTAACCTATCAGGTGTCTAGAAAGGTGTCTACGGGGCTAAGCATCTGGGAAAACGAGGTTTATTTTAATAAGGTCCGTGCGAAAGCACGGGGAACCTCCCTCAAAGTACCGACACTGGCCTGGCTGAACGGTTAGAGAAGTTGTAGAATGTAATTAATCCTGACTAGTTTTCTTTTTATAGTTTGAAGGAAAATTTGATAAAAGCAGTGGGAGACATCGATTAGATGAGATAATAACCAATCTGATCATTGCAAGAGCTTTCGCTGAGTGTGTTCTTTTCTCTCTCCTAATGGAAGATACCCATGACTAGACTTAAGCTTCTACTAGAGAAAAATAAACTGAATGGGACCAATTATAAAGACTGGCTGAGGAACATTAACATTGCCCTAACATATGATAAGGTATCATATGTCCTCACAGCCCCAGCCCCACTCGTCCCAGGCCCTAAATCTTCAGTTGCGGATAGGGAGATCCGCAAAACATGGGATATTGACTGTGCCACGGCCAAATGCCTCGCGCTTTCATCGATGGAAAACACACATCAAAAGAAGCACGAGCAGATGGATGTTCAATCCATCTTTCTCTATACAAAAGAGTTGTATGGGGAGCAATCTCGTGTCCTACGATACAAAGCGTCTCGAAAGCTATTTCAGATGCGGATGGCTCTTGGCACACCAGTAGGTGACCACGTTTTGAAGATGATAGCTCTTATTGAAGATCTTGAAAACCTCGGATGGACAATGGAGAACGAACAATATGTTGATAGTGTTCTACTGTCTCTCCCCCTGCCTTTGCTCAATTTGTAGTAAACTTCAACATGCACGACATGGAGAAGTCACTACCTGAAATTCTCAATATGTTGAGGAGTGCAGAGAGCACACTCAAGACAGTGAAGACTCCCACTTTGATTGCTGGGCCATCTTCCTCTTCTCGCCCAAAAGCCAAGGCCAAGGGAAAGATGAAGAAGAAACCCACCATACCTAGAGGTGGAGTTAAAAAGGCTAAGGGGAAAGACAAGTCCACGGCTGGGGAATCGGGGAAAGGGGAGTGTTATTACTGCCACAAATCGGGACACTGGAAGCGCAACTATGTTGAGTACCTAGATCTCAAGAAGAAGAAACATGGTGATGCTACCGCTTCAAGTGTGTTTGTGACAGAAAACTGTTTTTCTATAAACTCTACTTCCTGGGTATTAGATACCGGTTCAGGTTCTCACATATGCAATTCCATGCAGGGGCTGAGAAATAGCAGAGTTTTGAAGACAGATGACCATACTCTCCGGGTTGGAAATGGTTCCAATGTACATGCAGTTTCAGTAGGAGAGTATCACCTGGGGTTGCCATCGGGATGTATATTGCTTTTGAACCCATGTTATTATGTACCTAGTATGCTTTGTAATATAATATCCGTTTCTTTGTTAGACAATGATGGATATAATTTTGTATTGCAGAATAATGTTATGAACATTAACCTGAATCAAATGTTGGTTGGGTATGGTACACTTAATAACGGGATATACGTCCTAAATCAACACACGGTTTTCATCATAAAACACACTAATAAAAGAAAATTTTCAGAAACAAATGAAACTTTTCTGTGGCACTGTAGACTTGGTCATATTAACGAAACAAAACTAAACAAGCTACATAAAGATGGATATTTAAATCCCTTTGAATATAAATCTTATGCGACTTGTCTGTCTTGTATCAAGGGTAAAATGACCAAAACTCCGTTTACAGGATACAGAGAAAGAGCTACTGAGCTCTTAGGCCTCAAACATAGTGATGTATGCGGGCTAATGTCTACACAGGTTAGAGGCTGTTTTTCTTACTTCATAACTTTTACTGATGATTTCTCAAGGTTCGGTCATGTGTTTTTACTAAAGCATAAGTCTGAAGCTTTCGAGAAATTCACTGAGTACAAACTTGAAGTAGAAAAACAAACCAAATTGAGCATCAAGATACTTCGATCGGATCGAGGTGGAGAGTATCTCAGTACAGAGTTTTCAGATTTTCTAAAAGAGAATGGGATTCTCTCTCAGCTCACTCCTCCTTACACACCACAGCACAACGGTGTGTCAGAACGATAGAATCGGACCCTATTAGATATGGTACGTTCCATGATGAGTGATGCTGAGTTACCTGTCTCATTTTGGGGGCATGCATTGGAGACTGCAGCGTTTCTGTTGAACATGGTTCCAACCAAAACCATGTCTACCACACCATATGAGATATGGCATGGGAAGAGACCATCTCTTAAACGAGTTAAGATTTGGGGTTGTCCAGCTTATGTCAAAAAGCAGAATCCGGACAAACTCGAGACACGGTCAATCATGTGTATGTTTGTGGGATATCCAAAGAATTCATATGTATATCTATTCTACCGCAAGGAGGAACAAAAGGTGTTTTTCTCTTAGCATGCTACATTTTTAGAAAAAGAATTTTTTACAATTGATACAGATGGCAATGTGGTAGACCTAGAGGAGGTTCTAGAGACACAAGTTAAAAATGACGACCTGGTTGAGCCTGTTGTTGCAACAGAAACTGAGAACCTCAGCCACTCCATAGATCTAGTAGGACTTCTCGCCCATTGGAGAGGTACTACGGTTTCCTCATTGATGGTGATAGAGAAGATTGCATCATGGAGGATGATGATCCTAATAGTTTTCAGCAAGCTATCACGAGCGGTGACTCTGTGAAGTGGTTGGATGCTATGAGATCTGAAATGGAGTCTATGTACACCAACAAAGTATGGACTTTAGACGTTGTACCATCTAGGGTAAAACCCGTAGAGTGCAAATGCATCTTTAAAAGAAAGATTAGTGTAGATGGGCAGGTGGAGACCTATAAGGCAACACTTGCGGCGAAAGGATTTCATCAATAACCAGGTCTGGACTATGACGAAACTTTTTCTCCCATAGCCATGCTTAAATCCATCCAGATCCTACTTGTTATGGTTGCTCACTACGATAATGAAATCTGGAAGATGGACGTTAAAACTGCATTTCTAAATGGTGATTTAGAAGAATGCGTTTATATAGATCAGCCAGAGGCCTTCGTTGACAGTGGGAGCAGCAGGAAAGCATGTAGATTGCTTAAATCCATTTATGGATTAAAGCAGACATCACGGAGTTGGAACGTCTGTTTTGATAATGTTATCAAAGAGTTTGATTTCATCAAAAATCCAGATGAACCTTGTGTTTATAAGAAGGCTGTAGGGAGAACTTTCGCATTCCTCGTATTGTACGTAGATGACATTCTTTTGATAAGAAATGATGTTCCTATCTATAGTCGGTTAAATCATTCTTATCACAAAGGTTCTCCATGAAGGACCTGGGTGATGCCATGTAGATATTGGGCATTCGGATCTATAGGAATAGATCCAAAAGGTTATTGGGATTGTCCCAAACCAGGTACATCAACACCATCCTAAAGAGGTTTACTATGGAAGACTCTAAGCGGGGTGCCTTACCCGCTTGCCATGGAGTCACTCTCTCCAAGGACTTTTGCCCAAAGACTGATGAAGAGAGAGCTCGCATGAGCATTATTCCCTACGCTTCAGCCGTAGGATCTATAATGTATGCGATATTGTGTATACGCCCTAATGTAGCTTATGCACTATGTGTAGTAAGCAGGTATCAATCCAACCCAGGAGAGAATCACTGGATAGCTGTGAAGAACATTCTTAAGTACTTGGTAAGGACTAAAGAATTGTTCTTGGTGTATGGTAATGGAGATCTCCAAATGGAGGCATTTACCGATTCGAGCTTCCAGAGTGATAAGGAAGACAGCAAATCTATCTCTGGGTTTGTATTTACCCTCAATGGAGGGGCGGTGTGCTGGAAGAGTTCCAAACAGGATACCGTTGCAGACTCTACGATGGAAGATGAGTATATTGCTGCAAATGATTCCGCCAAGGAAGCCGTCTGGATGAGGAAGTTCGTCTCGGAACTAAGAGTAGTTTCAACCACTATTGATCCAATACCATTATATTGTGATAATAATGGGGATATGGCGTTAGCCAAGGACCCCAGGTCCCATAGCCGATCCAGACACATCCTGAGGCGATATCATCTGATCCGGGAGATAGTTGATCGCTGCGAGATCGAGATTCGGAGAGTAGATACAAAGAATAACACCGCGGATCCACTCACCAAGGCCCTCCCTCAGCCGTAACATGAGCGACTTTTTGAGATGTTGGGTATGAGATACGCCAATAATTGGTCTTAGTGCAAGTGGGAGATTGTTGGATATATGTATGCCCTAGAGGCCATTATTTGATAGTGGATGTATTTATACATGTGTGTGTGTGTGTTTGTGTGTGTGTGTGTGTGTATGTGTATTCAGAGGACATTCTTGCTCGACATGATAGTATGCTATATGATTACTCTTTATCGTGACATGTTCACTTGATCATGCTTTTATTCATTTGGTACATGTTGATAAAGCCCTGAGGATATTTGCTTGACTACTGTGATTCTGATGCAGATCATACTAGTGGGACGTGTGTAGTTTATAAGCATATCCTGAATGTCAGCAAGAATGTATGTATGTGCATATAGCTAACATATATTTAGAGTTTTGCACTTTACAATTTGCCTGACTTGTCAGCAAGTCAAGGCCGAGCACCAGAGGCCAGCAGGAGAGTTGCAGCCTTTGCCCATTCCGGAGTGGAAATGGGAGCATATTTCTATGGACTTCGTTGTGGGTCTACCCAGGACCAGTCGAGGGTACGAATCCATTTGGGTGATCGTGGATCGATTGACGAAAGCGGCTCACTTCCTGCCAGTGAAGACCACTTTCAGTTTTGCTCAGTATGCCCAGATTTACATCGACGAGATCATACAGTTGCATGGCGTCCCGACTTGTATCGTGTCATACCGAGGCACCCATTTTACCAGCCGACTATGGCAGAGACTCCAGGAGGCGTTGGGCACCCATTTGAGTTTCAGCACAGCATTTCATCCGCAGACCGACGGCCATTCAAGGCGGACTATTCAGACTCTCGAGGACATACTCCGAGCGTGCGTTTTAGACTTTGGTGGTAGCTAGGATCATCATTTACCCTTAGTGGAGTTCTCCTACAATAACAGCTTCCTGTAAGTCCACGGTAGCGCCCCGGCCGTCTAACAGATGCCAAATGCGGAACAAAAACTTTTACAACTGGCGCTATCGCGTACTATAACCCGGATCTGCCATTAAAGCTAAACTAACAAACTACAAAGAGGGTAGAAGAGTTATACCGAACGATTCGAGTCCTTCGGTCTTCAACCATCATCCCACGCTTTGTTGCGGCTGCTCCGATCTCCTGAATCTCCAATCTTCTCGTCCAGGTGGCACCACGTCGACGGATAGTTAAACGGGCTCCCGCCTCTGAACCGAGGCAACTTGATCATTAAGTTTGCTAAAAGAGATGACCAAGATTGATGTAGAGAATGATTAGAACACTTTGTCTCGTTACGTCTAAAGCTATGGACGAACGATTAATGAAGTTGCCTTTTTGGATCGGGTGAAAAGAAAAACCGATCACATCTAATTTCTATGCACCAAAACTTATATCTTTTCAAAACAACAACCATAACCCTCCACCAAGGGGTGGCCGGCCATATATAGAGGAGCGGGTGAGTGTAGGAGCAAGGGGGGTGACCACAACAATGAAGCTTATCATAACACCTTGTATGAACACCATTAATGCAAGTGATGAATCATTAACCCTAGTCATCAAACATCATTAAATGCACTAATGAGTCACAAAGATGCATGAACCTAGTCACCACCTTCTAGAAGCCTCTAGAAGCTTCCACACTCATCTCAAGAAAAGATAAATCCGTATTTAACCAGATGTTAAATACGGCTGATAGAAAACTGGAAAATGGCAACTTCCAAAAGTGATCCTGAAACGAATTTCAGGATAACCCCGTATCAGTATAAACATACCCGCATTTGTATTACAACCGAATACAAATGCAACTGAGACAAAGATATTATATCTACACAGTATAATACTCAGATCCGGCTTAAACCAAAGCCGACCAGTATTATCTGCCCGAAAAACGACACGTGCGAAAACGCACGTGCATTTTCCGAACCTTGCCATAAAACCATACGGCCTCTACAATGTTTCGCCCGAACTTAGGAAAGTGTCTGTGGGGGACTCTAATGACTCATCAACACACTGGCACTGGGTATAACCTCTGGCACGTCAGAGGTACAAGCTGTACGTAACGGTTTGCCTATGTATTGATTGGAAGGGAAGCAGACGAGCGAACTCATCTCTAAACCCTACTGAGCCTAACAGTGACAATATACATACAGTCCGGTCCGTTCGTCTATGAGTATCGCATATCTTCCTAGGGGCTGGTAACGTCAGACCCCCAATAGCAGTATAAGTCGTGTCAGAGAGTGGCCCAGAACACCCTGAGATACTACTGGAGTACCTATCAGTAAATCTCTTGCCTCGGCCGAGGGCTTTGTGTAATGGCTCTCCTAGACACAGCGCGATCTCACCCTCAATACCGGGAGAGACGAATCCCCTGCCGATCCGCTCACTTGCCTCCATATGGCTCGGGACTGTACCCAACTAAAACCTGTTTGCACAACTCCTTTGAGCGTGGTAGGGTAGTAATCTAAGCACAGTGGGAACTCACACGAGACAAATGACGATCTCAGGTCGATGAACTAACCTGTACACATGTTACCAGGGAACTGCTATCTGACGATATGTATAATACCAATTAGCAGGTTCCCGGCGAGTCCTGTCCGGTGTACTTATAACCCAATGAGCACTTGTATACATCTTAGGTGGTCCAACTGACACCAGTGGTTTGTGAGACCGGCCACCGCCCCTCGTCGGGATCTCGACTGTATACACTAGTCTGCTCTGGAGTATCGATGCCCTGTCTCGAAACTCCCACGACTAGGGACACTTTAAGGATGTGCTTACAGACCCCAGCTCCCACGTATATGATCGCCATCATACTGCTGGTAGTTAAGCAAGAATCCTATGGGCTCTATCATCATGCAATAGTGAACTAAAGCATGTATACGATGATAAAGACAAACCAGATAGCATACTATCATCACGAGCAAGACTGTCATATCGGTATAGGTCCTGCCTCAATCATTGCAATCACGTACCTGCGATCCAATAATTGACTTTGAGGGCACTATCTCCAACACTTCCAGGATACTATTCAGATGGCACCTTTCGAGGCCTTATATGGGAGGAAATGTAGATCGCCCGTCTTTTGGACTGAGCTTAGCGAGAGAAGTATTTTGGGGCCGCAGATCGTGCAGGAGACGACCGAGAAAGTACTGTTGATTCGAGATCGGATGAGAGTGGCCCAGAGCAGGTAGAAATCGTATGCAGACAGGCGCCGTCGGAGACCAGAGTTCGTAGTTGGCGATCACGTTTTTCTGAGGGTCTCTCCGATGAAGTGCGTGATGAGATTTGGGCGAAAAGGAAAGCTTAGTCCCAGATTTCTGGGTCCCTTCGAGATCCTTGAGCATGTCGGAGCGGTTGCGTATCGTTTTGCTCTTCCTTTCCAGATGTTCACCCCGTATTTCATGTGTCGATGCTACGCAGATATCTTCATGACCCTTCTCACATGATTCAGCATTAGACCGTTCAGCTTGAGCGCGATCTTTCATTCACCGAGCAGCCAGTAGTGATATTGGATTGGCAGGTGAAGAAAGTTCGATCAAAGGTCTTGCCATCTGTGAAGGTTCTTTGGTGCAGCACGAATGGTGAAGAGATCACCTGGGAAGCCGATGGCGAGATGCGGAAGAAATTCCCTCATCTCTTTGAAGGTACGCGTAGATATATTTTAAATTCGAGGACGAATTTTCTTAAAGGGGGAAGATTGTAACGCCCTAGAAAGTGATTAGTGGTTATTTGTATTTTAGTGTGGGGGTTTTGGTAAAAAGTTTACCAAAGCGGTTTTCAAATAATGTATCTGGTTTTATGAATATTTTATTAGAATTTATTTTGGACTGCACACACTTGTGCATGTTAACTAGGGTTAAATTTGGGTTAAACCATGTTTACAACCATGGTGGACTAAACTATTTTTACTAAGCTAATTTGATCTTAATTAAGGGTAATTGTTTTTTTTTAAATGGAATTAGTTTTAGGTGTTGACTTGAGAGAGAGTTGAAGAGAGAGAGAGGGCATGATGGCTTGTGCTATGCTTGGCAATTAATGAGGAAAGAGAGAGTGGGGGGTTGACTCTCATTTGTTTTCAAAACAATTATTTCCCTCACACACATTCTCACATATCTCTCTCCCTCTCATTCCTACACACTCAACAGCAGCAGCAGCCGCCTCAGCATCAGCATCAGCAGCAGCTGCAACAGAAGCAACAGCGGCAGCAGAAGTAGCGGCAGCAGAAGCAGCGGCACCATAGCAGCAGCAAGAACAACAACACCATAACAACAGCAGCACAGCAACACCAACAACAGCAACAGCAAGGCAGCAGCAGCAACACCTACAACAACAACAACATAACAACAACAGCAGCAGCAGCACAGCAGCATCAACATCAGTACAGCAGCAGCATCAGCAACAGAAACAAGCAGCAGCAACAGCCAGCAGCTGCAGCAGAGCTCACCCCCTTCTTCTTCTTCTTCTTCTTGCACCTAGGACCACTAGAGGTATAATTTCTTAAACTTAACTTCTTTCTTTGCTAGAATATGGTTATTTAAGCTTAAATTAGTGTTTAGTGTGATTTAGTGCTAGAATCGTGATTTAAGTGGAGTGATGGACAAGTGATGATTTTTAAGGTTAATATAGCTTGACTAAGTGTTAATAAGGCCATTTAAACTAAGAGTTGCACCAGATTTCAGAAAAATACCATAGGGTTTCTATTTAGTCTAATTTAACGTTTTAATGTAGACTTTTGGCCATTTCAAGATCTGCTATTGACCCGAGTGTTTCAGGTAAAATCTGAGTTAACTGGAGCATAATATTTAGACCTAGATCACTCACCCAGAACACAAGACCCCATACCCACTTTCTGGCCGCAATTATATTCATTCTGGCCGCAATTTGCGGCCAGATGATGGTGTTTTGTATTGGGTTTTGTTCTGTAGGTGTCTGTTGTATATTTGAGGGTTTTGGTTTATGCGACTTTTTATATTTTCACTCGAGTCAAAATCTGGAGCATTAAACCCTTTTTCGATACTTTTTAACTTGTGCGACACGTGTGTGTTCTGTGTTGGGTCTGTGGTGCACTGCGTGACACAGCGAGTCCGGGGGGTTTCTGGTGAGGTTACGCACGTCTTGACGTATCGAGTGCACGCGCGTTTAGTTTCCAACACGAGTTATTCCTTTGATCGATATATCACGTTTTTGCAGGATTTGCCTTATGTGTGTTACTTTATGTAAATTCTAGGTTCGCAGGAGGGACTTCGAGCGCCGCGGAGAAAGGAAAGCAGGTGGTCAGATACACTTAGTGCGAGATCACGGGTGAGTAGATGTAACATCTACGGGGGACAATCGTTTGGATGGCGCAAGTCGCCCGATAGTTTGAGTAATTTAAAAGATTCCTAGTGGTATTAGTAATTATGTGTATAATGCTTGCCTAAACATCTTGCTACATTCATGATCTATATATTGACATACATATGCGAACTTATTCCATAGGACACCTGCACCATTGCCAGGATTTTTATATGCAGCACGAGCACAATTCATGCGTACACACACGCCTTGGTAATTGCTATGCCATAACACTAGATAACTTATAATCTAGAACAACTTCACCATATACAATGCTTAAATCTATGCTAATGCATTTAAATTCCTCAGGATAACCATGTAGGATTGTTATTCATATGCATGTACCTCATTATATCATTCGTTCATGCCTAGTATATTAATCATACATTGCAACTTGATTTGTTGATACCATATGCATTCATTATCATTCACCTGTGCACTTATGATGAATTTCTTGAGATTTATGAGATTTCTGGATTTTGGGGGAAAACCGCAAGGAACTTTAAACTTATTACCTTTTTCAAAACATGCAAGTTGCGGTTTTCTAGTGAAGTATGTGTCGTCCACCATGAGTTTTTCTGTTAGTTTTCGAGACCCGTTTCGAGGAGTTGGATGAACCGTCTTGGGTACATGGTGGGCCCGGTAAGGTACCACGGGGTAAGAAGTTCGAGTAGTAGACGATGAGCCTGGCAGGGGATAGACTACCTACCGGTGACTTTTTAGCACGGCGGATACCCAGAGGGTACCGACCGTGGCCGTGAGATGTTGAGATATTGATACTTTGAGATGGGTCAGCCAGACGGCTGAGGCCAGAGATATTGTGATATGGATACATGAGATTTGAGATAGTGGTTTGAGGTGTCGATGCTGGACACGGATTTCTGTTGATTCTATTGATATTATGCTGATATTTCAAAAGATATTTCTAAGAAGAAAACAATGATTTCTTTTACCTCCGTATTCAGATCACGAGTTTATTCATGTTGCATACATACCTGCTAGCACATCATGCCAGTTTAGTATTGTATAGTGATTCCTGTTGCATACAAATCTGCTAGTAGATCCTGCCACATCAGTATTGTAGATGGTATGATACTTGCGTGCATGCTTGCGATAGCCTCTATAGATGTTATTTATTACTCACGAGTTGGCAACTCACCCCCGTTGTGCCACAGCCTTTTTGCAGGTCCGCTCCGTCAGCACAGTAGCGGCGAACGCACTTGCTCCGTTTGCTCCATTTGCTTCTTTTGCCTGGACTCGAGGCTTTTGCTCATAGGTGGGTTGTGATGTTATTTTTGTACCACCTTGTATATTCATTGTATCTAGAGTACTCCATCTACTGCATCTACTGTACCTGTTATTTTATTAATGTATATTGACCTAGAGACGAGGCTGTGAGATTTGTGGACTTTTATGCTGTATTTGGGGTCGAGCTCACTTGAGTCGACATGATATTTTACTTGTGCTTCTCATGCTTATTTTCTTGCACTTGCTGATTTTTATTGCGTGGGATTTGAGTCCGCTTCGGCGAAGAGCTAGCTCCCGCTTGGGGATGCCTTATTTCATGTTATTCATTTATACTCCTGTTTTGTACCCGTTTGGGGGCCTGTTTTTACAAAGGAAACACTGCCGAAATTTTTGGAAAAATGGATGTTGCTTTTAAAAAGCTTGATGTGACTTAATGGATTAAATCACTTTCAATAAATTGGTTTTTCCTTCACTCTATTTCTTAATCGGGTTTTGATTTCTGGGCTTTGGCTTACTTATTTTACGTACGCCTTGAGACGTTTCGTAACATAAGTGCCAGTCACGTTCCGTACCCCGCGGGTCGTGACAAAGTTGGTATCAGAGCGATAGGTTTTACCTTTCTGAGTGTTGGATGACCCTTGGTAGATGGTGTAAGTGACTTAAGCAGGGTAACGTAGCGTATGTATGTCCGCGGTATACTTGCGATATGGTACTCCGCCTATGTGACTTTAGGATATACTTGCTTGAAATTTCTTCTTCAATTCCGTGTATCCTATGATTCTATTGCACTGTTCTTATTTTCATGTTTCCTGTACCAGCCACTATGCCGCCGAAGGCTACGAGGGCGCAGAGGGCTGCCGCCCGAGATGAGATCCGAGTAGGCTCGTCCGAGACGAGGACTGAGCAGGGTGATATGCCTACTCCCCAGGTACAGACTGATCCACCTTCCCCAGGCCACATGGATAGGCTAGAGTCTGGTATAGAGGAGCTACGACAGATGATGGGAGGTAAGCAGGCGTTATGACAGATGGTGGGATCCTTAGTAGAGGCCAGTCGTGCACCGAGATCAGAGGACGTACCTACCGCAGCACAGACTACCATAGTACCTGCTTCCTAGATAGTTGCTCCTACTACTACTACCGTGGCTATTCCAGTATCGCTACAGGATTTCATGAGGCTGAGACCTCCAGTCTTCACCGGCACAGATGCAGCGGAGGATCCACAGACATTCCTTGACAGATTAGCCAGGATTTATCGTTCGCTCAGATGTTCTGACGATCGATGGGTGGAGCTTGCGAGTTTCCGTTTAGAGGGCCTTATGCAGACGTGGTGTGAGTCCGTCGAGAGAGGTCGAGCTGCAGGTCTACCTCCTATGACTTGGGCCGAGTTCACAACCGTATTTTTAGCCTGTTTCCTTCCCGAGAGCATTCATGATGCTAGAGCTCGTAGTTTTGAGGCCTTGCGCAAGACTCCAGGGATGACAGTGTCCGAGTATGATGTCCAGTTCATGCAGTTGTCCAGATATGCTCCGTATTTGGTTGATACTGAAGAAAAGAGAGTGAAGAGGTTCGTGCAGGGACTTGACACCCAGTTATTTCTTGCCATCGGCACCCAGCACTTCGACACTTATGCAGCTGTTATGGACATGGCCTTACAGATGGAGGCATGCATTTCAGAGACTTCGGCCGTTTCTGGGCCGAAGAGGATTCGTACCGATATGCCCACTCAGAGACATCGTGCCAGATTCTTTCCGAAAGATGGTGCCGGCAGAGGAGTTGGACAGGGTAAGCTATTTGGTTCTTATCCAAAAGGACAGCAGGCGTCACCAGGATGTTTTGGGTGCAGGAGTCCGCACCATCGTATCAGAGACTGTCCGGTGAGACGACGGGGAGCGGCGACAGTTCCACACGTGACTTTACCACCTTCACCACATCCTCAGAGAGCTCTACTTCCTACCCCCGGCGATGCTCCACGTCAGTTAGATGCACCCATAGGCCGTGTACGCGGCGGTCCTGTTCAGAGAGAGCAAGGAGGCAGAGGCCGAGGCAGAGGTCAGCCAGCTATTGGTGGGGGACAAGCCCGAGTTTTCGCTTTGACACAGCAGGATGCACAGGCATCCAATGCCGTTGTGATAGGTACATTGCCAGTAGGTTCTTTCAACGCACGAGTATTATTCGACCCAGGTTCCACACATTCGTACGTATCTACACACTTTGCACCGATTTTGGGCCGTGAGTCATCGTCGTTAGATCTTCCGCTTATGGTTATTACTCCGTTAGGCGAGTCGTTTGTCGCTTGTTTTGTGTTTCGTTTGTGTTCCGTTCGTATCGGGGAGAGGGATTCATCGGTTGATTTGATTCTCCTCGATATGTTGGACTTTGATGTGCTTCTTGGCATGTACTGGCTGGCCACTTGTTATGCTTCTGTGGACTGCCGTGAGAAGGCAGTCAGATTTAGCTTTCCGGGAGAGCCAGTCCTTGTTATTCAGGGAGACCGCAGTGTCACCCTTCCCAGCTTGATTTCGTCTCTTCGCGCCGGTCAGCTACTACGAAAGGGATGTCAGGGATTCTTAGCGTCTGTTTGTGATACTCGAGATGTAGAGATTTGTTTGGACCAGGTCTCGATTGTGTATGAGTTCCCTGATGTTTTCCCTGACGAGCTGCCTGGGCTACCGCCTGAGCGCGATGTTGAGTTCTGCATTGACTTGATTCCCGGCTCGGGGCCTATTTCCATACCCCCTTATCGGATGGCCCCGGCGGAGCTTAGAGAGCTAAAGGATCAGTTGCAGGATTTGTTAGATAAAGGGCTTGTTCGACCTAGTGTTTCTCCGTGGGGTGCTCCTGTCCTGTTCGTCAAGAAGAAAGACGGAAGTTTGCGCTTGTGCATTGGTTACCGTCAGCTGAACAGAGTTACCGTACGGAACAGATATCCCTTACCACGTATCGATGATTTGTTTGACCAGCTTCAGGGTGCGGGATACTTTTCGAGGATTGACTTGTGATCGGGATACCATCAGTTGCGGGTGCGGCAGGAGGATATTCCGAGGACGGCTTTTTGCACACGTTACGGGCACTATGAGTTTTTGGTGATGTCGTTCGGACTCACCAATGCACCAACCGCGTTTATGGATTTGATGAACCGCATTTTCAGGTCGTATCTAGATATATTCATCATCGTGTGTATTGATGATATTTTGGTGTATTCCCGGAGCCGAGAGGAGAACGAGCAGCATTTGCGGATCACGTTGCAGACTTTGAGAGAGTATCAGCTGTTCGCGAAATTCTCCAAGTGTGCATTTTATCTTGACAGTGTTGATTTCTTGGGTCACGTGATTACGAGAGATGGCATATGTGTGGACCCGAAGAAGATCGAGGCCGTTCAGCATTAGCCCAGACCGACATCAGTTACGGAGATCCGCAGTTTCCTAGGCCTGGCTGGCTACTACCGACGATTCGTTCAGGACTTCTCCCGTATTGCTGCACCATTGACCGGATTGACCCGGAAGGGAGTTCCTTTTGATTGGACCGAGTCATGCAAGCATAGCTTCCAGCAGTTGAAGACTCGTCTGACTACTGCACCAGTGTTGTCATTGCCTTCGGGATCGAGCGGATTCGTAGTTTATTGCGATGCTTCTCGAGTGGGACTAGGTTACGTGTTGATGCAGCATGACAGGGTTATCGCGTATGCTTCTCGGCAGCTGAAGACGCATGAACAGAACTATCCTATGCACGATTTAGAGATGGCTGCAGTGGTGTTTGCACTCAAGATCTGGAGACATTACCTATACGGCGAGTCGTGCCAGATATTTATGGACCACAAGAGCTTGAAGTACATATTTCAGCAGCGAGACCTGAATCTGAGACAGCGCCGTTAGATGGAGTTGGTAAAAGACTATGATTGCGAGATCCTTTACCATCCGGGCAAGGCGAACGTGGTGGCTGATGCTTTGAGTAGGAGGCCCGGAGGTAGTTTATCTTATTTGAGCGTCGTGCAGAGGCAGCCGTCAGCAGATTGACAGATTTTATGCGACAGCCGAGTTGAGTTCGAGTTCACTCCAACGGGGGGAAAACTTGCGCATATTCATGCGCGTCTGCAGTTGCTTGACCGTATTCGAGATGCGCAGCCCAGTGATGATCGTCTTTCAGAGATCATGGAGCAGATTAGGCAGGGCAGAGATTCTGAGTTCGTGATCGATGATCAAGGAGTACTGCGATTTGGGACTCGATTGTGCATACCAGAGTCTGAGGGACTGCGGCGTGGGATTCTTGAGGAGGTGCATAGATCGATATACAGCGTTCATCCGGGTTCCACCAAGATGTACCGCGATCTGAGAGATGTTTATTGGTGGGACGGGATGAAGAGGGACGTCACAGACTTCGTGTCGAGATGCCTGACTTGTCAGCAAGTCAAGGCCGAGCACCAGAGGCCAGCAGGAGAGTTGCAGCCTTTGCCCATTCCGGAGTGGAAATGGGAGCAGATTTCTATGGACTTCGTTGTGGGTCTACCCAGGACCAGTCGAGGGTACGAATCCATTTGGGTGATCGTGGATCGATTGACGAAAGAGGCTCACTTCCTGCCAGTGAAGACCACTTTCAGTTTTGCTCAGTATGCCCAGATTTACATCGACGAGATCGTACAGTTGCATGGTGTCCCGACTTGTATCATGTCAGACCGAGGCACCCAGTTTACCAGTCGACTATGGCAGAGACTCCAGGAGGAGTTGGGCACCCATTTAAGTTTCAACACAGTATTTCATCCGCAGACCGACGGCCAGTCAGAGCGGACTATTCAGACTCTCGAGGACATGCTCCGAGCGTGTGCTTTAGACTTTGGTGGTAGCTGGGATCATCATTTATCCTTAGTGGAGTTCTCCTACAACAACAGCTTCCAGGATACTATTCAGATCGCACCTTTCGAGGCCTTATATAGGAGGAGATGTAGATCGCCCGTCTGTTGGACTGAGCTTAGCGAGAGCAGTATTTTGGGGCCGCAGATGGTGGAGGAGACGACCGAGAAAGTACTGTTGATTCGAGATCGGATGAGAGTGGCCCAGAGCAGGCAGAAATAGTATGCAGACAGGCGCCGCCGCAGACTAGAGTTCGCAGTTGGCGATCACGTTTTTCTGAGGGTCTCTCCGATGAAGGGCGTGATGAGATTTGGGCGAAAAGAAAAGCTTAGTCCCAGATTTTGTTGGAGATAGTGCCCTCAGAGTCAATTATTGGATCACAGGCACATGATTGCAATGATTGAGGGAGGACCTATACTGGTAGGACAGTCTTACTCAAGATGATAGTATGCTATCTGGTTTATCTTTATCATCGTGTACTATTTCAGGTGACCTTACAGGTCACTATTGCACGTTGATAGAGCCCTTAGGATTCTTTCTTGACGGCCAGCAGTATGATGGCGATCATATACGTGGGACCTGGGGTCTATAAGCACATCCTTAAAAGGTCCCTAGTCGTGGGAGTTTCGAGACAGGGCATCGACACTCCAGAGTAGACTAGTGTATACAGTCGAGACCCCGACGAAGGGTGGTGGCCGGTCTCACAAGCCACTGGTGTCAGTTGGTTCACCTAAGATGTATACAGGTGATCATTGGGTTATGAGTACACCGGACAGGACTCGCCGGGAACTTGCTAGTTGGGATTATACCAGACGTCAGATAGCAGTTCCCTGGTGACATGTGTACAGGTTAGTTCATCGACCTGAGATCGTCATTTGTCTCGTGTGAGTTCCCACTGTGCTTTGATTACTACCCTACCACGGCTCAAAGGAGTCATGCAAACAGGTTTTACTTGCGTACAGTCCCGAGCCACATGGAGGAAGTGAGCGGATCTGCAGGGGTTCGTCTCTCCCGGTATTGGGGGTGAGGTCGCGCTGTGTCTAGGAGAGCCATTACACAAAGCCCTCGACCGAGGCAGGAGATTTACTGGTAGGTATTCCAGTAGTATCTCAGGGTGTTCTGGGCTACACTCCGACACGACTTGTACCGGTTATGGGGGTCTGACTTTTACCAACCCCCTAGGCCCGCCATGCGATACTCATAGACGAACGGACCGGACTGTATGGATATTTTCACTGACAGGCTTAGTAGGGTGTCAGGATGAGTTCGCTCATCGACATCCCTTTTGGTCAACACCTGGTAGCCCATTACGTATGGCTAATATCTCTGACGTGCTAGTGGTTAAATACACAGCCAAAGTGTTGACGAGTCTTTAGAGTCCCCCACAGACCGTTTACTCAAGTTTCGGGCGAAACGTTGTAGAGGCCGTATGGAGATATGGCACGGTTCGATCGGATACGTGCGGTATTGCACGGATCGTGATCGGACGGATTTTACTAGCGGGCTTTGGTTTAAGCCGGATCCTAGTATTAGATAGTGTAGTTTTGTCTCTTTGCATTTATATTCAGTGGGAATACAAATGCGGGCATGTATATGCAATCGCGGGGTTTTCCTGTAATTTATTACGGGATCAGTTTTCTGAAATTTCCAGTTTTCATTCCGTTCCGGCCAGTTTTCCTTTGTTCCTTCCCGGCCGGACTTTTCCGATGGAGGGGGTTATTTGCAGTTGTGCAAATTACTTTTGTGGAGGTTTTTTTTGTGAAATGGTTTATCATGATGATTCAAAGCATCTTTGCTTTTCTTGCATTAATGAGATTAGAAAGGATTTGAAATTGATATGATATTGTTATCATCTCTTTTTGCCTTTGGTCACCCATTCTACTTTTCCTACACTCACCTCCCTTCATGTTTGCTTCTTTTTTCCCTCCACCATTTTGGAACAAAAGGGGGGGCCGGCCACTTTGGGGAGTAAAAATGAGAGAGTTCATTTTGTGAGGGAAATCATTCATCTCATTTGATTCTATGCTTGCCACAAAAAATCCCTCACCTCTCAAAAGTTCATTGTTCATTCCTCCATAATGGCAACTTCTTAAACCCCAAAGAGACAAGCTACTACACTACACCTACAGCACTCTTGGACGCGTTGGCTTGCAAACTTCGCCCCCGAGTTGCCTCGGTCAAGAGGTGGGAGCCCGTAAAAGAAATCGGCTATGTGGTGCCCTTTCCGACGAGGAGGTGATGAACGGTGATTCCACGGGAGATCGGGACGACGACGAGAAGACCGAAGGACACGGATCGATCGGTATATCTCTCTACCCATTCTCTTGATAGCTAGGATTAGGTTAATAGTTACGATCCGGGTTTATTGTCGGCGGTAGCGCCGGTTTAAAGTTAAGAAAATTTTTGATTCCGTATTTTGGCCTCGAGTAGACGGCCGGGGCGCTGCCGTGGCACAACATGGTATCAGAGACACGCCATTAACCTAGTCTAGCTTGCTCTAACATGTTTACAAGTTCGATCGATCGGAATTTCCAAAAACCGTGTTTTCATTGCATCAGTTTTCTGTCGAAATTTTTTTTAGCTCCAAAATTTTTTCAGTACATTACATAGGAACATGAAGGTAATTATAAGGGTTCTGCAAAAATTTGGTGGCCTAAACTTACTTTTCCACCGCGGAACCGCGTCCAAACCCATGCTTTGGCCGCGGTTCCGCGGCCATTATAACTCCACGTGGCACCAAATTTTTCCAGAGGCTCTTGGACTTGAAAATAGGGGTTTTGGAATATTCTGTTTGGGCCCAGATTTTCTTTGAGTGCTACAGTAGTGCTTGGGGCCCACTTAGTAAAATTTGATCGATCGAAAATTTTAAATATGTTAGTTCACAGTATTTACATTATATCTGCGACCGTGAATGTCATTTGATCGGTAAATCCTGTCTAACTGCTATAGCCCGGTTAGACGGATTTGCGAACGTGACATTCACGTTGATGTTCTGTGTTGTGCTGTGATGTTGCGGATTGGTCGTGGGGGATAGCCTGGATGTAATGGTAGTACAGTTTGTTTTAAATGTACATTTGATATTGCGGGGCGAGCGTCCGACATGTGGACTGCCGTCACTGCCTGTTTGTGTATTATTCTTTTGGGGCACGACCGGGGTGAGGTCGATGTACCCGCTGTATATTTTTACTTTCTGTACTAGGTTTACCCTGCGGTGGGGTGCACAGATAGCCGAGTTCTAGAGGGCAACGGGCCCGCATCTCATGGCATTGAGACGGAGGGGGCTTCACTCTAGAATTGGCGGGCTATTCACCGCACTCGTAGGGGGTACAGGTTGACCCAGGAGGGGTGCCCAAGTTACCGGATTCCGTGAAGTGCTGGGTGGTCCATTCACGTTGCTGAAGGGGGCTGCCTCGCTTCAGGTTTTGGCGGGTAACTTGCCGCGCCCGTAGGGGTCTAAGATTTCATTGCACAGGCTATCCACACGACCAGGGGAGCGTCGGGTTTCAGCAGCGGCTCTGTGAAACCCAGGGCTTCCAGATATCTGTATTGTTCTGTGATGCTTATTACATTTCTGTGATGTTGCATTTTATCACGCCTTGAGCGAATATTATATATTGATATATATACTAGTAGATGTCGTTAGTTAAGTAACCTAACGGGTGATGACGGGACCCAGTAGCGAATGCGGATGGCATATACGTACATCATTATTTTCGTTCTTTATTGGTGTGATCAATTGATGGGACTGCGTTGATTCGGATCAATGCAAGCTAAACAAACCTATTCTGATGTTGTTGGAACACTTTTCAAAAAAATCTGTTATTGCAAGGACGTTCTCTTTTTTTTTGCACAGTGGTATTGGGTTATGAATATCCAGCACCTCAGTCGACGAGGCAAGGGCCGAGATCCCTTCACCGGGAGTGACCCCTTGGACAGAAGTTTGCGTCAGGGTAATAACTTCACTATAGCCGATTACTCTTTGCTTTGCATCGTGGTATTCAGTTGGAATATCCTGCACCTCATTCTACGGGGAAAGAGCCGAGATCCTTTCACCGGGAGTGACCTCTTTAGCAAAAGTTTTCGTCACTATATTTTTATAAAAAGGCTATGCAGTTCCTTTAACGATATCAAGTTCATTACGTTAAAAGTTTTTCGCCAAAAACTAAACGTAGCCCTCCGTCATTTCTTACAAGTATTACTTAGTATTCGTGCTGCGTTTGTTGACTGTGTCAGGTGTAGTGTGCGGTAGCTAAGCGGTGTTGGTTTGTGGCATATTAATAGGATTGGTTAGGACAGTCGTGCGGCTTGTTGACTGTGTCAAGGGCTTGTACGGGTGGGTTTAATGCAATCCAGGATAATGACGGGTTGAACTTTACTAGGACTCTCTGATTTGTTGACTATGTCAAGGTCACTTGGGTCCTAGGGGTAAAAATCACATCGGGAGTTTCTAAAGAAACTGAAACTTGCCAGGCATGCGCATACCTTCTGGAGTGTGATAATGTGAGTGGATTCCGTCACGTTATCATGCGATGATAGTTGGATCCCGATTCACACTGATGAGTTGGTTTACTCCTCGGGTGATCCCGACTAATTCTTCTTTCAGGTTTGAAGGAGAATTTGAGGTTACGGTGGGAGGTTTCCAGATTGGATAAATTGGTTATCATTCTGATCTAGGATGGAGTGCACGCTGAGTATTTCTTTTCTCTCTCTCTTTGGCAGCGACCATTGACCCGACCCTTGACTATGACTCAGTGACCAAAATTAACCGAACCTTCTTAAACACTGGCTTTTGGATTGTAAGAGTTGCATACCACATTGTCACTCCTACTTTTACCCTTTTCTCCAGAACACCCCGTATTACTACGAACGTCCACTTCCATTGGACAAAACCATCGTATGGTTATATATGAACTCGAAGGAATTTATTCGAGGATGGTTTCCGGTTCTGGAGAAAACGAATAGGACTATTCAGTTGTCTTTTCCTTTACCTTCTCTCAGGTTGCGAGTGCCCCTTAGATTAGGGGATAGTACACCCATTACGCAAATTGGATAGTCTTCTTCCAAACCATAGGCAGGTGCCGACCGGTAGGGAATGAAGAAAACCAATTAGCCTAAACGGTGTACAGAAGGTATTAAGTTGAGACAAAGAAAGGGATTAGAAGGAGGGAAAAGTGATTGCGACTAATATTCACGACCAAACCAAGTATTTCGTTACCACTCCACTTCACCTTTGTATTTCTCCAGGACACTCCGTATCACTACGAAGATCCACAGTTATTTGGATACTCCATCGTATGGTTATATACGAATTCGAAAGGAACTTGTTCCAGTTCGGGGATGGATTCTGGTTCGGGAGAAATAGGAATAAGGTTTATTCGGTTGTCTTTTATCTTCACCTTCTCTCGCATTGAGAGTGCTCCTAGGATTAGGACAGTACACTCATTATGCTTATTAGATAGTCTTCTTCCAAACCATAGGCTGGTGCCGAACGGTAGGGAAGGAAGAAAACCATTTGGCCTAAAGGGGTGTGCAGAAGGTAATGACTAAAGACATATAAAGGGATTTGGAGAGGTGGCAAAGAAATATACGGTTACAGTTATGAATCTGGATAATGGAAGAGACATTACTAGGAATACCCAGATACCCCATCGAAACATTTCAATGTTTCAGTATTACTGTGTACTGTTAATAGAAAACTGATTTCCCAATTGGACACTTGCTCCAGGGTATGTATTTACCAGGTATGATTCTCACATCTGTATGGTTTTACAGATGATGAGTGGGAGTAAGTTATTGGGAATTAGGTGATCATCCTCATTATATCGGGATTCGTTGTAATTGGTGATATTTGAGGAAGTCACCTGGGTTGTTTGCCGGACGGCAAATTTTTGGTTTGAATATCCGTTGTTATGCACCAATTTCAAATTGATATATCTGTACGTCTATTTTTATAGAGTGAGATATACCTTTTTGAAATTATGTCTACGACATTTACCTATATCAGTGGATGGTTAGGTAAGGAGCATTAAACAGCGGTGTAATTCTTCTTAACCATAAGTACAGTTTTCGACCTACGACACACAGAGAATGAGTTATTACACTCAGGGGACTTATACAGAGTATTGTATATTGTCCAGTGTCCATTAGGACAGAGGGGTTGGTCCTCGTACTATATTCGGTTTACTTATGACTTCTCTAGTTCTTAGACAGGTGTTTCGTAGAAACACAGGGTCTAATTTTTGAGAAGTTATAGGTGTATGAATAAAGTAGAGAACCAGGAGTTGCAAATATCGGGATTCTTCAAGGTGATCGAAGATGTAGATACTTGTGTATGGTATTCAGTTGATAGTAATAATTAAGAGAACTTTCCTCTCTTTCAGGTTACTCATAATTGGAAGCATTTCTAAGTTGAGTAACGCTGATCGGCCTCCTTCCATTTAGTTGACATGCACTGGTGACAGCTGCATGATTTGAATCTGGTTCAATTAAATCAGTGCCTCTGTAGAACAGTTCATATCTTAACGATGTTAAGGTACGGGAGTTGTCCAGCTTATGCTTAAAACCAGACTCTGGATAACTCAAGGCACGTTTCTGTAATGGTTGTTTGTGGGTTGACCCGGGCTATGACGAGGGTTGACTTTTTACCATCTGGAAGATCAATAGTGATATTGTTCTTAACTCGCTTCAATTTTAAATAAAAATGGATTTTTTTCTTCAGAAAACAGTAGTGGGAGTATGGTAGAACTGGAAGTGATTCCAGAACCGCAAACGATTACTGAAGATTTGATAAGAACCTAAAGATTCAATCTGGTTTGACATTCCATTGGCCACTCCGCAGATATGGTGGGTAACCTCAGGCACCCGAGAGGTACTCCGGTAACCTCAAGGACGGTGACAGGGAGGTTCTTGTTTACCCAGACTTTCCATTGCTGTTGCTCCAGACTGTGAGACCCGGCAGGAGGATGAGTATAGCGTCATTCTAAACTGGCTTTAGAAGCGTACGTGTATATGACTCTGTCAGAGGGTTGTCGTAGTCAGTGGGAGCAGCGGAAGCATAGTGGACAAGTGGCTTATGTCTATTTATAGACTAAAGCAGATATAGCGGAGATAGATCATCTATTTCTGATGTGAAGTCATAGGTTTGACTTCATCAGAACAGGGATGGATCTGTTAAGAAGGTAGTAGGGTGTGATGTCCTGGTATTTGGATGACATACACAGAGTAGGAAGTGAAATTCCTATACTACGATCGGTTATTCTTTGGTTGTCATACAGTGGTTTCTCCACATAGGACTTGGATATTATATCAGACATTCTGGTTACTAGATCTATAGGATTAGATCTAGATTTGGGTAGTTTCCCAATCTGGGTACTTAGACAGCATTCTATGAGTATTTAGAATGGACGACTCCTGGCACGGTAGTGTACCTGCAGGTGATGGAGTCACCCTCTCTAAAGGTGTCTTATAGACTAAAGGGGAGAGGGATGTGCATGATTGGCAGATCACTTTCTTAGGCAATTGAGTCAATCATGAGATGTCAAGTACCACACCAGATGTTGTTTTTGCAGGAGATGCAATAAGTTGATATTGATCCAATCCTGGAGAAACATTCGGAAGCAGTTTTAGAACATAAGTGGATGTTCTAGAGATTTGATAACGGCAAGCCTCCTTTAGGAGACGGTTATCCTTCCAGGCTTCCAAGGTGACCTGGATGGCAAAGTGACTGTCAGAGTTATAGTTTTCCCTCTCACGAGGGGCAGTATTATGGATAGGTGGTCCAGGTAGATACTGAGGGAAGGCATGGCGCAGGATACTGATTAAGTTCATTTGACGATAGAGTCTGAGAAGTTTGGATTTGGAGTTTATTTATGAGCTAGGTCCCATCAGACATCCAGACATATCCTAAGATAGGTATTGCTCATTTCGGGAGATGGGTTTCTCCGCGAACTTGAGATAAAGAGAGACGTAGAAAGAAACATCACAGCGGATCCACTCACTGAGGCTATTCCTCGAACGCAATAGTTTCACAAACGAGTTTTGTGAGACTGACTAGTAGAGGAGTTGGGTGCTCGGTATCATACGGGCTGTGAGTATGCGACATTGCAATAATTAGCCTTGAGTGCAAGTGGGAGATTGTTGGAGATAGTGCCCTCAGAGTCAATTATTGGATCACGGGCACGTGATTGCAATGATTGAGGGAGGACCTATACCTGTAGGACAGTCTTACTCAAGATGATAGTATGCTATATGGTTTATCTTTATCATCGTGTACTGTTTCAGGTGACCTTACAGGTCACTATTGCACGTTGATAGAGCCCTTAGGATTCTTTCTTGACGGCCAGCAGTATGATGGCGATCATATACGTGGGAGCTGGGGTCTATAAGCACATCCTTAAAAGGTCCCTAGTCGTGGGAGTTTCGAGACAGGGCATCGACACTCCAGAGTAGACTAGTGTATACAGTCGAGACCCCGACGAGGGGCGGTGGCCGGTCTCACAAGCCACTGGTGTCAGTTGGTTCACCTAAGATGTATACAGGTGCTCATTAGGTTATGAGTACACCGGACAGGACTCGCCGGGAACTTGCTAGTTGGGATTATACCAGACGTCAGATAGCAGTTCCCTGGTGACATGTGTACAGGTTAGTTCATCGACCTGAGATCGTCATTTGTCCCGTGTGAGTTCCCACTGTGCTTTGATTACTACCCTACCACGGCTCAAAGGAGTCGTGCAAACAGGTTTTAGTTGGGTACAGTCCCGAGCCACATGGAGGCAGTGAGCAGATCTGTAGGGGTTCGTCTCTCCCGGTATTGCGGGTGAGGTCGCGCTGTGTCTAGGAGAGCCATTACACAAAGCCCTCGGCCGAGACAGGAGATTTACTGGTAGGTATTCCAGTAGTATCTCAGGGTGTTCTTGTAGGGTTGCTAGGCACGCGCACAAGAGTCTACGAGGCATCAACCATGCCCGAATAAAAATTTAGCCGTGCCGAACAACCCGAATACGGAACTTTAAACTAGAGATTAGGCGATAACTTGCATGCTAAACATTTTAGCACTAAGTGAGAGGGATTACAACCTTTGTAGATCCGGTCCTTCACTTCATATGCTCCGTGTTGTGGTCCCTTCGCTGCGATCATCGGGATCCGGACTCTCGAGAGGTTCCACGAAGAGAAAGACGCAACCTTTGCTTCCGATCTTCGATACTAAGATGATCTACCTCGAAGTTTCTTTAACACAAGCTAAAACTCATGAAATGATGTGAACACCCTCATCTAAATGGCAAGGGAAGATGAGGATGATGAAGTAGGAATTTTGCTCTATTTATTTATCTTTTTCTCATATTTATTCATCACCTTTGAAAAAACAAGCAAGCTTTTCCATGGAAGAATGAAGGAGGAAGAAGATGATAAATCATTTGTGATGAATAGAAAGAATGTTATCATAATCATTTATGCAACTATGGTTCACTTAACCATTGTAGAGAGTTTACTAGGGTTAGGGTTTGGGTTGGGTTAAGTGTGAGTCATGGATAAAGATCAACACAAATATCTTTATCATGACAAAGTAAAAGCTTCTAGAATCAACTAGAAGGTTTAACCCTAATCCAAACCCTAATCATGTTTAAACTCCTCTAATCATGTTGCATTAATAATTATAATATGTTACAATATTATATATCACATATACAATATTTATTGTAACAAAATAAAATAATACAATTAACATATATCGCATATATATCAATGTATTACCCGAGTGAGAAAAAGAATCTTTTAGTGAGCAAATATTAGTTAATGTAATTTAATATATCATATATATTATTATACATTAAATTATCGAATCAACACTTGATCCGACAATCCGGCTATATCGCATATAACCGACTAAAATAAATCCGTACCGATTCATCGAATCAACACTTGATCCGATGACCCGGCTGATATCAAATATCGCGAGAATAGAATACGGTATCACATATCGCATTATCCTCGGTCCCGCACATATCACATATGTGATCCTACTCCGTTTTGCCTGAGTCAAGAAACCTCTGTGTAGGACTCTAAAGAATCGTCAATACGCCGGCAGTAGGTGATGATCATATCATACACCCACAAGCTGCAAGCGGTCAGCTAAACGTAACAGCTACCCAGGTATTGAGCGCTCAGAAGATCAACAAGCAAGCCTGTAACTTCTCCTGTGAATCCAAACAGTAACACTCCCGTACAGTCCGGTCTCGTCGTCTGATATGTCGCATATCTCGCCTAGGGGTGGTAAACGTCAGACCCCAGTAGCTTGATAAGTCGTGTCGATTTGAGGTCTATAACAGTTCGAGAAACTACTGATAAAACTTACCAGTAAATCTCAGCAACCCTGGCCAGGGATTTCCGGTTATAGCCAATCGAACACAGCACAACATCAACTCCCTATACCGGGAGAGACGAATCCCCTCCTATCGCTCATTGCCTCCATGTGATTCGGGACTGTACCCAAAAGACACCTTTTTGCACGCCCTCTTGGACGTGGTATGATGGAAATCAAAGCACAGTGGGAACCACACAAGACTCTATGACGATCTCGGGTCAACAGACTACTCTGTACCAGTGTCACCGGAGAACTGCCATCTGACGTATGGTATAATACCATCTGGGAGTTCTCGGCGAGTCCGTCCAGTGTACCCAGTCTCCACTGAGCACCCGTACACCATCCTTGATGTCAAACACCGATGTATATGGGATCATCCATCGCCCATCATATGGGTCAAGATGCGTATACGCTAGTCTACTCTGGTGTATCGATGCCCTGTCTCAATACACCCTCGACTAGGAACAGTTATAGGATGTACTCGTCGACTACCGTGGCCCCACTAGTATGATCTCATCATAGTCCCAGTAGTCGAGTACATATCCTAAGGGCTTTATCAACATGTAACAAAGAGATAATCAGAGTACATGTTAAGATAAAGTACAACCAGATAGCATACTATCATGTCGAGCAAGAAAGTCCTCCCTATATATGTCCTAGCATCCACTACAATATACATCGTATGCACAGTAATGGTCTCTAGGGCATACATATAACTAGCAATCTCCCACTTGCACTAGGGCCATCTGTTATGGTATCGCATACCCAACAATTAGCTGCGGTTGAAGTATCTCATACTCAACCATCCCGTAAAAGTCTCTACTGGGAAAAAGGCCTTTGTGAGTGGATCCGCGCTGTTGTCCTCTGTGTCTACTCTCCTAACCTCGATCTCTCTGGAGATCAACCATCTCCATGATCAGGTGATACTGCCTAAGAATTATATCTGGATTTCTGATGGGACGGTAGTTCCTTGGCTAAAGCCACAACTCCATTGTCACACAATGGTCGGAACGAAGTTCATCTTATGAACTTATATATATCCAGACTGCCTCTTTGGTAGCATCCTTTGTAACGATGTATCTTGCCTTTAATCGCCTAGTATGTCACGGTATCTAGCTTGGAACTCTTCCAACATACGGTTCCTCCACTGAGGGTATAGACAATGCCTGCGACTGACATTCAGTCGTCCTTATCACTCTGGAACCTTTCCAGTGATTCTCCCCAGGATCGATTGATACCATCTTACTACAACTAGTGAGTGTCCTAACATCCAATTAGATCTATCTCATAGACCCCAAACCTAGGATTTAGTAGGTATCACTTTGATCCTATATGGAGAATCCTTGTGATAAGCGGAGATTGACCGAGCGTAGCATAGGAAACTCCTTCCCTATCAAGAGTATGTTATCCACGTACTCTACGAGGATCACCACCATACTCCCTACTACCTTTTTGTATATACAAGGTTCATCTACCATTTTGATGAAGTCAAACTCTTTGACTACCACATAAAAACAGATGTTCCAACTTCGCGATGCCTGTTTTATCATATAAAACATCTTGCACACGTTTCCGCTGCTCCCACTGTCTACGAAGCCCTCTGGCTGTGTACTTATAGACGCTCTTTTCTAAAACATCATTTAGAAAAGCAGTCATGACACCCAACCACCAGATATCGTAGTCATGGTATGTAGCCGTGGCAAGTAGGATCTGGATGGACTTAAGCATAGATCCTTAGAAAAGGTTTCAACATAATCCATACCTGGTCTATGATGCAAACCTTTAACAAGTCTAGCTTTGAAAGTATCAACTTTTCAATGTACACCAAGTAATCTTCTCAAGATTTACTTGCTCCTGGTGGGGATTTAACCCTTCAGATAAAGCAACCAAAGACCATACTTTGTTGGTGTATAAGGATTCCATCTCAGATCGATAAGCATCCAGCCATTCTTACAGAGTCCCACCCCTGATGGCCAGCTCGAAACTAGTTAGGTCATCATCTCATGATGCAATCCTCGCTCCCACTGTCATAGAGAAACCGAAGTATCTCTGAGGTGGGTGAGAAACCGTACTAGATCGGCGGAGAGGCTGAGGTTCGTTGGAAACTATTGAATCCTTTGGTTCTACCAAATTATCAGCTGCAGTTTGTATAGCTAGAACCATTCCAGTTCTACATAACAGACCTTGCCTCGAGCTTGTCCGGATTTTGCTTTTAGACATAGGCCGGACAACCCCAAATCTTAACAAACTTAAGATATGGGCTCTTCCCTTTCCATATCACATATGAAGTTGTAGGCAACTGATTTGATTTGAACCCTATTCAATAGGTATGCAGCTTCTCAAGTGCATAACTCCCAAAAGGAAACAGGAAACTCAGTAGTACTCATCATAGAGCACACCATATCACATAGGGTGCTATTGCTCCGCCCCGATACACCATCGTGCTATAGTATATACGAAGGAGTAATGCTGAGAGAGAAAATCTCAATCTCCTTTAGAATAGTCCAGGAATTCCGTGCTCAAGTATTCTCCTCCTTGATCTCATCAAAGGACATAATACTTATACCCGTATTTTGGTTCTCTACTTCTAACTTATATTCTGTGAATATCTCAAAAGGTTCGGACTTATATTTCAACAGGAACACATGTCTGAATCTTAAGAGATTATCAGAGAATGTAATGAAGTACAAAGAACCAATCTTAGCATGTGTAGACAGGGGACTTTCATACATCAGCATGTATCAATCCCAAAAGTTCACTAACTCTTTCTCTGTTTCCAATAAACAGAGCTGTGGTCATCTTATCTTTGTGACATAACCGGCAAGTTTCACAAGATGTAAATTCAAACTAATTTAAATATGCATCTTTATGCAACTTCAGCCAGTCGGGTCGCATTGATATGACCTAGTCTACAATGCCTCAAGAAGGATTTGTTCATTTCTGAACTCTTCCTCTTGTGTGTGTTCTATATACTAAGAACTGTAGTTTGATTTAGAACGTCAATGCTTTTAGATAACGTGCCTGAACCGATCAACTCTTGATGTAGGAAATGTTCAAAACATTATCCAACAATACAAAATTATATCCTTTCTTTACTAATAAAGAGACTGATATGATTTTGTATATCAGGTTCGGTATCTAATAACATTTGTTCAGAATCAATGTATTCTAGTAATACAGGGTGACAGTGACCAACAGACTTGGCTACAACACTTGCACCATTTTCTGTCTCATGAAACTTATCACCCGTTCTCAGTTCTTTACCTATCTATAGCCCATGTAACAGATTACATATACGGGATCCTGATCCGGTATCACATACCCAGGACGTAAAGGATACTGAGAAACAGTTCTGTGTAATGAACACACCCGAAGACGATGCATCAGCATGCACTTTCTTCGTTTGGGCGGTACGGGAAATCTGGTATTCCCCAATTTCCTGCTCTGTCTTATAACAATTATAAGTTGGAGCGGGACCAACGTTCCCCATCTCAGTATAACAAGCGGGTTCAGTCAATATATCCGTTTTATTATCTTGATTAAGGCGTGATATGGTCGCTACCTGGAGAGAGAGAAGAAAACACTCAGCGTATGCTCTTGCAAGATTAGATTGGTTATCTAATATATCTAATCAGGATGTCTCCCACTGTTTTAGTCAAATCTTCCTTCAAACCCTAAAAGGAAAGACTAGCCGGGATTAATTACACGCTACAAGTTCGCCAATCTTTCAGCCAGGCCAGTGTCGGTACTTTGAGGGAGGTCCCCCGTGCTTTCGCACGAACCTAATTACAGTAAACCTCATTTTCCCAGAGGCGTAACCCCGTTAACACCTTTCTAGACACCTACTTGATCGGCTAATTGTAATGTGTAAAACTCTCCTAGGAGTAACTCTTACTCGCAGCGGGTATCGGGATCCAACTATCTCATAGAAGGTATGAAATCTCATTGCAAATTTCAACACTTGAAATTCCCAATAGTATTTTGCCCCAAGCGTCCTATGACCTTGACAGAGGTCAACAAACCATAGGCTGCTAGTCAAGTTCAACCCGTCATTTCCTGATTGAAATAAACCCACCCGCACGACCCTTGACAGAGGTCAACAAGGTCGCACGACTACCCTAAATCAATCACATCATATGCTTAAGCAGATAAGCATAAATAGCTACCGCACACTACGCCTTGACAAGGTCAACAAACGCAGCACGAATACTATGAAGTACTTATCTGAAAAGACGGAGGGCTACGACGGGTTTTTCAGAAAACCCTTTGCGTAATGAACTTGATATCGTTGTAGAATCGAGTGATTTTAAATGGAGTGTTTTTGAGGCTTTTCTAAAGGGGTCACTCCCGGTGAAGGGATCGTCGGCCCTTTCCTCATCGAATAAGGTGCAGGATATATCACATATACCACTATGCAAAGCAGAAACTATAGAAGCAATCAAAAGACAAACCGAGTTTGTAGCATCTGCCAGTTATTGCTAAAGGAGTCACTCCCGGTGAAGGGATCTCGGTCCTTTCCTTATCGAATAAGGTGCTGGATGTTCTACAAGGAACACCGCTATGCAAAGCAACAACTAGAGCTACCAGTTTTTATAAACAAGTTTCTACAACATCTTAGGTTTCTTTTATTTCATTAATCTCATTAAGAAGTCCCATTTTAATATGTTTCACAAGCATCTCTTTTGAAACGAAATCTGCAATATAACATATATCTCATATATATAATATATAAACGTTCGTCTCAGGCAGTAATATGATCTCATCACAGAACATTGCAGCAGAAGAACATATATGAAATATTGGATATACTAGGACGTCCGTGTTTTCAATACGAGCCTGTATAAAACACGGATTCCACGGTCGCGATGAATAGCCAAACCCACATCCCTAGACCCCTACGAGAGCGGCAAGTAACACTGCCAATTCTAGGGTTAGGAGACCCGGTCTCGACTCCTCGAGATGGTCTCCCACTGGACCCTAGAACCCGGTTACTTGTGCTCCCCACCTTGGGTCTACCTAATGCGGAAAAGTAAATAATATACAACGGTGACATCTTCCGCTACCTGGAAGTGCCCCAATAAAAGAATATTACATACATTTGAATTTTACATGAATGAAAAAGAAAAACTCTCATCTCACATAAAACCCCCTGCTATTCAAACGCGACGATCCAATACAACATATCACAGCAACACATAATATCTCATATCATCAACGTAAGCAAGTATGCGTATCCCGATTGTCGTTGATGTATAGCAACGAAGCCGGCGATACACCACATACTACACTTACGGTCACAGAAAAGAAAGTGTAAAACTACAACAGTTGGAATCCGCAACCTCCTTAGACATCGCATGCCTAACCAAATGAATTCCTTAGACATCACATGCCTAACAATTATAAACCCCGCATTTTAGTCTCATTATCGAAAACTCTTTTCAATATCAAGTCGGCCAATTCAACAAGATTCCCGACGTCCTGATCGAATGCTCGTCACAAACTTTAGTAGACGGCCGCACCCCTGATACCGTCGACGAAGTGCACCAAGGCGGAACACCGCTACCGGGAGCACCCGAACGGATGCTTTCGGCGACGGGGTTCTCCTACAGTCACTTGGTCGGGGCTATGGGGCGTAGCTGTCTATTAAGTTTACCCGGCGAGTATCCGCGTACGCTACGTGATTGCGACGGACTTTTGATCACATCAAAATTCCGTGGCAACCGATCATGTAAGACTAAACTGCTATGTTTATAATATTCAAATTAGTTATCTCATAACTACCTGTGGATTCCAATTATTGTATCACATTCCAGATAAATAGAAAAAGTTAAACTTTCCGATCGAATCATCAAGCACCCAAGATTTCCCCAATATATCTCAACTCTTGAAATCAGTTTAAAACGTCCATTACATGCCACAGTACCAATGGTCCAGCCGTAGAAGGGTCAAGCCAACGCCTCACATGTGGCACGCCGTACTGCCTCAAACCCTAAGGTTCGAAGAGCAGTTCAAGACGGTCACATAATCGAGTTAAGGTTTGTTGTCTTCTAGAGGGTCCACCGAGTTACTTGCATGACTTAGAACATTCTTAAACAGTAGAAAAAATCCAACTTTTGAAAAATTTTCCGACAGGGGAAAAAGTGAGTTATTGATATCCGTTCGAACTTTTTAACAGTTTCTAAAAATTATCCGGACAAAACTAAACAAAGTTAAAATATCCGATCAAATCTTTAAGTCCCCAATACAACCCAGATAATTCAACAGTTGAATAATAAAAAATAAAATATTCCAGAAAATACAACATTAAAAAATAGGAATTACTGTGAAACTCATGTGCCATGAATCGATCATGTGGCCGCGGAACCGCCGCATATGCTGGGGTGGGGCCGCGGTTCCGCGCTACTTTTGTCGAATTGTGCTCACGTGCTTCACTGTAATTCTTATAATTACCTGCTGTAATTTTTGGATATTTTTAATTTGGAAAAATCCCAGTTTTTAGAAAATTTCCAGAGAGCAATTTTGAGTTTTGGGTTTCGGGTTTTCCGGGTTCGATCGGACTTTAAACTTCGTCTAGACTTCGCCTAAAGCTCTAGTTTGGCTCTGATACCACTGTAGGGTTGCTAGGCACGCGCACAAGGGACTACGAGGCATCAACCATGCCCGAATAAAAATTTAGACGTGCCGAACAACCCGAATACGGAACTTTAAACTAGAGATTAGGCGATAACTTGCATGCTAAACATTTTAGCACTAAGTGAGAGGGATTACAACCTTTGTAGATCCGGTCCTTCACTTCATATGCTCCGTGTTGTGGTCCCTTCGCTGCGATCATCGGGATCCGGACTCTCGAGAGGTTCCACGAAGAGAAAGACGCAACCTTTGCTTCCGATCTTCGATACTAAGATGATCTACCTCGAAGTTTCTTTAACACAAGCTAACACTCATGAAATGATGTCAACACCCTCATCTAAATGGCAAGGGAAGATGAGGATGATGAAGTAGGAATTTTGCTCTATTTATTTATCTTTTTCTCATATTTATTCATCACCTTTGAAAAAACAAGCAAGCATTTCCATGGAAGAATGAAGGAGGAAGAAGATGATAAATCATTTGTGATGAATAGAAAGAATGTTATCATAATCATTTATGCAACTATGGTTCACTTAACCATTGTAGAGAGTTTACTAGGGTTAGGGTTTGGGTTGGGTTAAGTGTGAGTCATGGATAAAGATCAACACAAATATCTTTATCATGACAAAGTAAAAGCTTCTAGAATCAACTAGAAGGTTTAACCCTAATCCAAACCCTAATCATGTTTAAACTCCTCTAATCATGTTGCATTAATAATTATAATATGTTACAATATTATATATCACATATACAATATTTATTGTAACAAAATAAAATAATACAATTAACATATATCGCATATATATCAATGTATTACCCGAGTGAGAAAAAGAATCTTTTAGTGAGCAAATATTAGTTAATGTAATTTAATATATCATATATATTATTATACATTAAATTATCGAATCAACACTTGATCCGACAATCCGGCTATATCGCATATAACCGACTAATATAAATCCGTACCGATTCATCGAATCAACACTTGATCCGATGACCCGGCTGATATCAAATATCGCGAGAATAGAATACGGTATCACATATCGCATTATCCTCGGTCCCGCACATATCACATATGTGATCCTACTCCGTTTTGCCTGAGTCAAGAAACCTCTGTGTAGGACTCTAAAGAATCGTCAATACGCCGGCAGTAGGTGATGATCATATCATACACCCACAAGCTGCAAGCGGTCAGCTAAACATAACAGCTACCCAGGTATTGAGCGCTCAGAAGATCAACAAGCAAGCCTGTAACTTCTCCTGTGAATCCAAACAGTAACACTCCCATACAGTCCGGTCTCGTCGTCTGATATGTCGCATATCTCGCCTAGGGGTGGTAAACGTCAGACCCCAGTAGCTTGATAAGTCGTGTCGATTTGAGGTCTATAACAGTTCGAGAAACTACTGATAACACTTACCATTAAATCTTAGCAACCCTGGCCAGGGATTTCCGGTTATAGCCAATCGAACACAGCACAACATCAACTCCCTATACCGGGAGAGACGAATCCCCTCCTATCGCTCATTGCCTCCATGGGATTCGGGACTGTACCCAAAAGCCACCTTTTTGCACGCCCTCTTGGACGTGGTATGATGGAAATCAAAGCACAGTGGGAACCACACAAGACTCTATGACGATCTCGGGTCAACAGACTACTCTGTACCAGTGTCACCGGAGAACTGCCATCTGACGTATGGTATAATACCATCTGGGAGTTCTCGGCGAGTCCGTCCAGTGTACCCAGTCTCCACTGAGCACCCGTACACCATCCTTGATGTCAAACACCGATGGATATGGGATCATCCATCGCCCATCATATGGGTCAAGATGCGTATACGCTAGTCTACTCTGGTGTATCGATGCCCTGTCTCAATACACCCTCGACTAGGAACAGTTATAGGATGTACTCGTCGACTACCGCGGCCCCACTTGTATGATCTCATCATAGTCCCAGTAGTCGAGTACATATCCTATGGGCTTTATCAACATGTAACATAGAGACAATCAGAGTACATGTTAAGATAAAGTACAACCAGATAGCATACTATCATGTCGAGCAAGAAAGTCCTCCCTATATATGTCCTAGCATCCACTACAATATACATCGTATGTACAGTAATGGCCTCTAGGGCATACATATAACTAACAGTTCTGGGCTACACTCCGACACGACTTGTACCGCTTATGGGGGGTCTGACTTTTACCAACCCCCTTGGCCCGCCATGCGATACTCATAGACGAACGGACCGGACTGTACGGATATTTTCACTGACAGGCTCAGTAGGGTGTCAGGATGAGTTCGCTCATCGACGTCCCTTTTGGTCAACACCTGGTAGCCTGTTACGTATGGCTAATATCTCTGACGTGCTAGTGGTTAAATCCACAGCCAAAGTATTGACGAGTCTTTAGAGTCCTCCACAGACCGTTTACTCAAGTTTTGGGCGAAACGTTGTAGAGGCCGTATGGAGATATGGCACGGTTCGATCAGATATGTACGGTATTGCACGGATCGTGATCGGACGGATTTTACTAGCGGGCTTTGGTTTAAGCCGGATCCTAGTATTAGACAGTATAGTTTTGTCTCTTTGCATTTATATTCAGTGGGAATACAAATGCAGGCATGTATATGCAATCACGTGGTTTTCCTGTAATTTATTACGGGATCAGTTTTCTGAAGTTGCTAGTTTGCATTCCGTTCCGGCCAGTTTTCCTTTGTTCCTTCCCGGCCGGACTTTTCCGATGGAGGGGGTTATTTGCAGTTGTGCAAATTACTTTTGTGGAGGTTTTTTTTTTGTGAAATGGTTTATCATGATGATTCAAAGCATCTTTGCTTTTCTTGCATTAATGAGATTAGAAAGGATTTGAAATTGATATGATATTGTTATCATCTCTTTTTGCTTATGGTCACCCATTCTACTTTTCCTACACTCACCTCCCTTCATGTTTGCTTCTTTTTTTCCCTCCACCATTTTGGAACAAAAGGGGGGGCCGGCCACTTTGGGGAGTAAAAATGAGAGAGTTCATTTTGTGAGGGAAATCATTCATTTCATTTGATTCTATGCTTGCCACAAAAAATCTCTCACCTCTCAAAAGTTCATTGGTCATTCCTCCATAATGGCAACTTCCTAAACCCCAAAGAGACAAGCTACTACACTACACCTACAGCACTCTTGGACGCGTCGGCTTGCCAACTTCGCGCCCGAGTTGCCTCGGTCAAGAGGTGGGAGCCCGTAAAAGAAATCGGCTACATGGTGCCCTTTCCGACGAGGAGGTGACGAACGGTGATTCCGCGGGAGATCGGGACGACGACGAGAAGACCGAAGGACACGGATCGCTCGGTATATCTCTCTACCCATTCTCTTGATAGCTAGGACTAGGTTAATGGTTACGATCCGGGTTTATTGTACGCGGTAGCGCCGGTTTAAAGTTAAGAAAATTTTTGATTCCGCAATTTGGCCTCGAGTAGACGGCCGGGGCGCTGCCGTGGCACAACAGATTTGTGGGTCCCTTCGAGATCCTCGAGCATGTCGGCGCGGTTGCGTATCGTTTTGCTCTTCCACCCAGCTTTCCAGATGTTCACCCTGTATTTCACGTGTCGATGCTACGCTGATATCTTCATGACCCTTCTCACATGATTCAGCATCAGACCGTTCAGATTGAGCGCGATTTTTCATTCACCGAGCAGCCAGTAGTGATATTGGATTGGCAGGAGAAGAAACTTTGATCAAAGGTCTTTCCATCTGTGAAGGTTCTTTGGCGTAGCCCGAATGGTGAAGAGATCACCTGGGAAGCCGAGGGCGAGATGCGGAAGAAATTCCCTCATCTCTTTGAAGGTACGCGTAGATATATTTTAAATTCGGGGACGAATTTTCTTAAAGGGGGAAGATTGTAACATCCTAGAAAGTGATTAGTGGTTATTTGTATTTTAGTGTGTAAAAAGTTTACTAAAGCGGTTTTCAAATAATGTATCTGGTTTTATGAATATTTTATTAGAATTTATTTTGGACTGCACACACTTGTGCATGTTAACTAGGATTAAATTTGAGTTAAACCATGTTTAACAACCATGGCGGACTAAACTATTTTTACTAAGCTAATTTGATCTTAATTAAGGGTAATTGTTTTTTTTTAAATGGAATTAGTTTAAGGTATTGACTTGAGAGAGAGTTGAAGAGAGAGAGGGGGCATGATGGCTTGTACCATGCTTGGCAATTAATAAGGAAAAAGAGAGTGAGGGGTTGACTCTCATTTGTTTTCAAAACAATTATTTCCCTCACACTCATTCTCACATATCTCACTCCCTCTCACTCTCACACACTCAACAACAGCAGCAGCCGCCTCAGCATCAGCTGCATCAGAAGCATCAGCGGCAGCAGAAGCAACAGCAGCAGCAACACCATAGCAGTAGCAGCAACAACAACACCAAAACAACAGCAGCACAGCAACACCAACAACAGCAACAGCAAGGCAGCAGCAGCAACACCTACAACAACAACAACATAACAACAGCAGCAGCATCAGCACAGCAGCATCAGCATCAGTACAGCAGCAGCATCAGCAACAGCAACAAGCAGCAGCAGCAGCTGCAGTAGAGCTCACCCCCTTCTTCTTCTTCTTCTTCTTGCACCTAGGACCACTAGAGGTATAATTTCTTAAACTTAACTTCTTTCTTTGCTAGAATATGGTTATTTAAGCTTAAATTAGTGTTTAGTGTGATTTAGTGCTAGAATCATGATTTAAGTGGAGTGATGGCCAAGTGATGATTTTTAAGGTTAATATAGCTTGACTAAGTTTTAATAAGGCCATTTAAACTAAGAGTTGCACCAGATTTCACGAAAATACCATAGGGTTTCTATTTAGTGTAATTTAACGTTTTAATGTAGACTTTTGGCCATTTCAAGATCTGCTATTGACCCGAGTGTTTCAGGTAAAATCTGAGTTAACTGGAGCATAATATTTAGACCAAGATCACACACCCAGAACACGAGACCCCCTACACACGTTCTGGCCGCAATTATATTCATTATGGCCGCAATTTGCGGCCAGATGATGGTGTTTTATGTTGGGTTTTGTTCTGTAGGAGTCTGCTGTATATTTGAGGGTTTTAGTTTATGCAACTTTTTATATTTTCACTCGAGTCAAAATCTGGAGCATTAAACCCTTTTTCGATACTTTTTAACTTGTGCGACACGTGTGTGTTCTGTGTTGGATCTGTGGTGCACTGCGCGACACAGCGAGTCGGGGTGGTTTCTGGTGAGGTTACGCACGTCATGACGTATCGAGTGCACGCGCGTTTAGTTTCCAACACGAGTTATTCCTTTGATCGATATATCAAGTTTTTGCAGGATTTGCCATATGTGTGTTACTTTATGTAAATTCTAGGTTTGCAGGCGGGGACTTCGAGTGCCGCGGAGAAAGGAAAGCAGGTGGTCGGATACACCTAATGCGAGATCACGGGTTAGTAGATGTAACATCTACGGGGGACAATCATTTTGATTGCGCAAGTCGCCCGATAGTTTGAGTAATTTAAAAGATTCTTAGTGGTATTACTAATTATGAGTATAATGCTTGCCTAAACATCTTGCTACATTCATGATCTATATATGGACATACATATGCGAACTCATTCCATAGGACACCTGCACCATTGCCAGGGTTTTTATATGCAGCACGAGCACTATTCATTCGTACACACACGCCTTGGTAATTGCTATGCCACAACACTAGATAACTTATAATCTAGAACAACTTCACCATATACAATGCTTAAATCTATGCTAATGCATTTAAATTCCTCAGGATAACCATGTAGGATTGTTATTCATATGCATGTACCTCATTACATCATTCGTTCATGCCTAGTCTATTAATCATACATTGCAGCTTGATTTGTTGATACCATATGCATTCGTTATCATTGACCTGTGCACTTATGATTATTTTCTTGAGATATTTCTAAGAAGAAAACAATGATTTCTTATACCTCCATATTCAGATCACGAGTTTATTCATGTTGCATACATACCTGCTAGCACATCATGCCAGTTTAGTATTGTATAGTGATTCCTGTTGCATACATATCTGCTTGTAGATCCTGCCACATCAGTATTATAGATGTTATGATACTTGCGTGCATGCTTGCGATAGCCTTTATAGATGTTATTTATTACTCACGAGTGGGCAACTCACCCCCGTTGTGCCACAGATTTTTTGCAGGTCCGCTCCCTCAGCACAGTAACGGCGGACGCACTTGCTCCTTTTGCTCCATTTGCTTCTTTTGCCTGGACTCGAGGCTTTTGCTCATAGGTGGGTTGTGATGTTATTTTTGTACCACATTGTTTATTCATTGTATCTAGAGTACTCCATCTACTGCTTCTACTGTACCTGTTATTGTATTGATGTATATTGACCTAGAGACGAGGCTGTGTGATTTGTGGACTTTTATGCTGTATTTGGGGTCGAGCTCACTTGAGTCGACATGATATTTTACTTATGCTTCTCATGCTTATTTTCTTGCACTTGCTGATTTTTATTGCGTGGGATTTGAGTCCGCTTCAGCAAAGAGCTAGCTCCAACTTGGGGATGCCTTATTTCATGTTATTCATTTATACTCCTGTTTTGTACCCGTTTGGGGGCCTGTTTTTACAAAGGAGACTCTACCGAAATTTTTGGAAAAATGGATGTTGCTTTTAAAAAGCTTGATGTGACTTAATGGATTAAATCACTTTCAATAAATTGGTTTTTCCTTCACTCTATTTCTTAATCGGGTTTTGATTTCTGGGCTTTGGCTTACTTATTTTTTGTACGCCTTGAGACGTTTAGTAAGTTAAGTGCCAGTCACGTTCCGTACTCCGCGGGTCGTGACAGATCCAAACCCGCATCACCAATCTACACTAGTTTAGCCTACTAGTATAGGTTGTTTGCATCATTTCTACTTTGTTCTAGTGAAGCAAGGAGCTTGAGCCAAGGGACTCCGCGGTGGATCGTCATGGACAATGAAGGACTCAAGCGGACCTGTCCAAACACCGAGTTGATCTAAGAAGTCTAAGAAGGAGTTCTACAAAGGTTGTATTTCTATCCTCTTAGTGTTAGACACTAGATCTTGTATATGATACTATTTTTGTTACCCTAAATTTCTAGTTTGATCCTAGGTTAGTTTGCTTAGCACCCCAAATTTTTATTGTATCATGTTTGATGCAAGACAAACCCTTGGTATGGTGCTAGGGAGACCCAACAATAAGTTGCGAATGATCCCGACTAGTTTTCCTTTTTAAGGTTTGAAGGAAAATTCGAAGAAACGGTGGGAGCCATCCTGATTAGATAAACTAATAACCAATCTAATCTTGCAAGAGCGCACGCTGAGTGTTTCTTTTCTCTCTCTCCAGGTATCATACAATTCACGCCCTAATCAAGATAATGAAATGTATGACTTGACCGAACCAGTTTATTACATTGGGCTGGAGAACGTCGGTTTGGCTCTAACTTGTGACAGCTGTCATGAGTATAGGCAAGGGAAAGAGGAGTATAAGGAATTCCAGATGACCCTATTGGAGAAGAAGCATTCTAATGCACCTTCTTCGGGTGTATTTGTTATTGAAAACTATTTTTCGGTCAACCTTACCTCCTGGGTACTAGATTCTGGATCAGGATCTCATATCTGTAATTTATTATAAGGACTGAGAAAAAGTAGAATGGTTGGACCGGGTGATATGTCCCTCAGAGTAGGGAATGGAGCATAAGTTAATGTTGTATCCATCGGTGAATATCACCTAGTATTGCCAAGCGGCAATACTATGATTTTGAACAACTGCTACTATGTACCTTCTATACTCTGCAATATCATATCTGTTTCTTTACTTGATAAAGATGGATATAACTTTGTTCTAGATAGAAATATCATGAACATTTACCTTAATCACGTATTGGTTGCAGAAGGTACACTGTGTAATGGTATTTATGTTCTTAATCAAAACACAGTCTTCAATATACAAAACACCACAAGTGGAAGAGTTCAGATTCGAATGAAACCTAATTATGGCATTGTAGACTTTGTCATATCGGTGAGAAAAAACTAAGCAAGCTGCATAAGGATGGATATTTGAATCTGTTCAAATTCTTATCCTATGAAACTTTTCAGTCTTGTTTGAAAGGAAAGATGACCAAATCTCCATTCATCGGACATGAAGAAAGAGCAAGAGAGCGCTTGGAACTCATACACATTGATGTATGCGTTCCAATGTCTATACATGCGAGGGGTGGGTTCTCGTACTTCACTACATTCACTAACGATCTCTCTAGGTTCTGTCACGACCCGAAATAGCACCTGACTGGCATTTGAATCATGTGAAGTCTATAGAACCCCACCTAATTCAAGTAAGCCAAAAGCCCAGAAATCTAAACCATTTTTAAAGAAAAAAGAGTGAAGGAAATTTTTTTTTAACGCAAGTGGTTTTAACAAAATAAGGCATTAAACATTTTAAAAGCAACATCATATTTTCCCAAAAATTTCGGCAAAGTCTCCTTTGTAAATACTAGCCCCCAAACGGGTAAAACACATGAAATACATAATAATGAATAAAGGCATCTTCAAGCGGGAGCTAGCTCTTCGCCAAATGGCGGAAACCACCACACAAGCAATATAATATACAACGTCGAAGGGCGAGGATTAAAAATTCAGAAGAAAACCAACATCCACAAGAAAACCAGAGAAGAATCATAATAATATAAGCGCGTGACTCTAAAGTCGAAAGAATATACAACAGGTCTTCTAAGTCTATCAAATATACAAGTCTGGTTGATGGAATTTACTAGATACAACTGAAATAAATAAAGTACGACGGTGGTCATGATGCGAGTGAACCCACATACAAAAGCAATCATCCGGAAGGAAGCAGTGTGCCAGCAAGCCATAATGAAACCCGTACGGCCAAACTTGCAAGAAAATGTGGCACAACGGAGGTGAGTTGCCAACTCGTGAGTAGAAAACATCACCGAGAAGAAATCGCATGTATGACTCTCTCCTAGGTCATACAATAAAACTATACAATACTACAACAAGGGCAACAGTATATCAATAGTGTGATATCAAAGTATTCGTGTCTGTGCAAGAATAATAATATATCAATGTGTGACATGTACTAATGCACCATCCAACGTGTGTCCAACAACGACACAAAAATCATGATAAAACCCGAGTGCCCAGCATCGACACTCAAAACATCATGAAGTCCGTGTCCAACAGCGAAACATAATACTCAAATCTCGGGCTCCGCATAATCAGGATCATCCTATGGGCTCCACATAATAAGGATCGGCCCAAACTCCGAACGGTATCCTCTGAATATCCGTCGAGTTTCCATACTATCACCGGTCGGTAGTGCTCCCCTGCCGGGCTCAACGCCATCATCTGCGATCTTCTTGCCCTGAGGTACTGTAGGGTTGCTAGGCACGCGCACAAGGGTCTACGAGGCATCAACCATGCCCGATTAAAAATTTAGCCGTGCCGAACAACCCGAATACGGAACTTTAAACTAGAGATTAGGCGAAAACAAGCATGCTAAACACTTTAACACTAAGTGAGAGGTATTACAACCTTTGTAGATCCGGTCCTTCACTTCATATGCTCCGTGTTGTGGTCCCTTCGCTGCGATCATCGGGATCCGGACTCTCGAGTGGTTCCACGAAGAGAAAGACGCAACCTTTGCTTCCGATCTTCGATACTAAGATGATCTACCTTGAAGTTTCTTTAACACAAGCTAACACTCATGAAATGATGTGAACACCCTCATCTAAATGGCAAGGGAAGATGAGGATGATGAAGTAGGATTTTTGCTCTCTTTATTTATCTTTTTCTCATATTTATCCATCACAAAAATCAAAGCAAGAAACCATTTCAAGCAAAGAAGAAGAAGGAAGAAGATGATGAACAATAATGATAATTCCTTTTGTGATGAATAGGAAAAGGAGATAATGATCAATTATGCAACCATGGTTCACTTAACCATTGTAGAGAATTAACCAAGGGTTAGGGTTTGGGTTGAGTTAAGAATGAGTCACACACAAATATCTTTCACAAAACAAAAAGAAAACCTTCTAGAAACATCTAGAAAGTTTAACCCTAATCCAAACCCTAATCATGTTTAAACTCCACTAAATAAGTTGCATTATTTATCATATCATGTTACAATATTATATATCACATATATAATATTTATCGTAACAAAATAAAATAATACAATTAACATATATCGCATATATATCAATGTATTACCCTAGTGAGAAAAAGAATCTTTTAGTGAGCAAATATTAGTTAATGTAATTTAATATATCAAATATATTATTATACATTAAATTATCGAATCAACACTTGATCCGACAATCCGGCTATATCGCATATAACCGACTAATATTTATCCGTACCGATTCATCGAATCAACACTTGATCCGATGACCCGGCTGATATCAAATATCGCGAGAATATAATACGGTATCACATATCGCATTATCCTCGGTCCCGCACATATCACATATGTGCTCCTACTCCGTTTTGCCTGAGTCAAGAAACCTCTGTGTAGGACTCTAAAGAATCGTCAATACGCCGGCAGTAGGTGATGATCATATCAAACACCCACAAGCTGCAAGCGGTCAGCTAAACGTAACAGCTACCCAGGTATTGAGCGCTCAGAAGATCAACAAGCCAGCCTGTAACTTCTCCTGTGAATCCAAATAGTAACACTCCCGTACAGTCCGGACTCGTCGTCTGATATGTTGCATATCTCGCCTAGGGGTGGTAAACGTCAGACCCCAGTAGCTCGATAAGTCGTGTCGATATGAGGTCTATAACAGTTCGAGAAACTACTGATAACACTTACCAGTAAATCTCAGCAACCCTGGCCAGGGATTTTCGGTTATAGCCAATCGAACACAGCAAAACATCAACTCCCTATACCGGGAGAGACGAATCCCCTCCTATCGCTCATTGCCTCCATATGATTCGGGACTGTACCCAAAAGCCACCTTTTTGCACGCCCTCTTGGATGTGGTATGATGGAAATCAAACCATAGTGGGAATCACACAAGACTCTATGACGATCTCGGGTCAACAGACTACTCTGTACCAGTGTCACCGGAGAACTGCCATCTGACGTATGGTATGATACCATCTGGGAGTTCTCGGCGAGTCCGTCCAGTGTACCCAGTCTCCACTGAGCACCCGTACACCATCCTTGATGTCAAACACCGATGGATATGGGATCATCCATCGCCCATCATATGGGTCAAGATGCGTATACGCTAGTCTACTCTGGTGCATCGATGCCCTGTCTCGATACACCCTCGACTAGGAACAGTTATAGGATGTACTCGTCGACTACCGTGGCCTCACTAGTATGATCTCATCATAGTCCCAGTAGTTGAGTACATATCCTAAGGGCTTTATCAACATGTAACATAGAGACAATCAGAGTACATGTTAAGATAAAGTACAACCAGATAGCGTACTATCATGTCGAGCAAGAAAGTCTTCCCTATATATGTCCTAGCATCCACTACAATATACATCGTATGTACAGTAATGGCCTCTAGGGCATACATATAACTAACAATCTCCCACTTGCACTAGGGCCATCTGTTGTGGTATCGCATACCCAACAATTAGCTGCGGTTGAAGTATCTCATACTCAACCATCCCATAAAAGTCTCTACTGGGAAAAAGGCCTTTGTGAGTGGATCCGCGCAGTTGTCCTCTGTGTCTTCTCTCCTAACCTCGATCTCCCTGGAGATCAACCATCTCCAAGATCTGGTGATACTGCCTAAGAATTATATCTGGATTTCTGATGGGACGGTAGTTTCTTGGCTAAAGCCACAACTCCATTGTCATACAATGGTAGGAACGAAGTTCATCTCATGAACTTATATATCTATCCAGACTGCCTCTTTGGTAGCATCCTTGGTAACGATGTATCTTGCCTTTAATCGTCTAGTATGTCACGGTATCTAGCTTGGAACTCATTGTAACATTTCAAAAAAGATAAAATGTTAATTTAGGGAATTTTTATAATTTAATATTATGTTATTGAATATTTTAATATTTTGGAATTATTAAATACAAATAAATGGGGAAAAATTTTGGAAAATTTTGGAAAATTCTAAAATAGGGTAAATTAGAGAATTATGACATTTTAAAGTTTTTGTGATTAATTTGACACTAATTTAGTGCTAATCGCGATTAAAAATCGCTAATCGGTTTTTAGCTTTTTGTGCAACACATGCACATATCACTTTTTCACACTTATGCATTTTCTTGCCATGCTTTTCATTTGGGTTTACTATTTGAGTGAAAAGGGTTTTAAAAGGAAAAAGAAAAGGAAAAGAATAAAGAAATGGGTAGTTGGTGAGAGAGAGAGAGGTATAGGCTTCATTGACTAAGGACTTAACCATTTCTCCCCTTATTTCCCTCCCTCTTCTCCCTTCTCCTGCTGCTGCTCCTGCACCTCCTTTCCCTCCCCTCTTCAAGCTCCAAAACACCTCTAAAACAACCCCAAAACCCAATCTCCATTTCATTAAATGTGTGCACAATCCCTAGATCTACACTTGGTGCTAAAGAAGCAAGGATTTTGGCCACTAGGGGCAACTCAAGAAAATTCTTGAGTTGCCAAATGAGGTATTTTCTGGACCTTAAACTTAGTTTATGCATTTCCTTTACCCTCATATTAAGATCGAATCGATATTGTGTGATATTGTGGACTTGTGGATAACCTAGTTAGGGTTGTGATGATTTATGGGTTGTAATATGGAATTGAGGTCAGTAGAGGTTATACCATCACCCTAGTGTATGAATTGGAAATCCAAAACCTGAAGCTTAAACCATAATACGGATTTTAGAAACCGATATCGGGGAATTTATGAAATCTGTGAAGGGTATATTGAATCTGCTATCACCCGAGACACCCTAAATTAAAATTGATTGGACAGTAACACGTGCAGGCACCCAAGAAGCTAACCCCAAGACCCCAGCTCCCACTTCTTCTTCCCGGCCGCCAATTTATCCCCATTGGCCGCAAATTGCGGCATGGGTCCCACCATTTTGGCTCGTATTGGTTCTGTAGCTCCTACATGTTCATGTTAGACCCCTGGGATATATAGATTTGTATAAAGTGACCTAGGGTAAAATCTGGGACATATTTCCTAAGTTGATGTTTTAGATTCATGTTTCCGTATTCCGTATTTTTAATTCTGCAATTGTGGATTGTGTTTTGCCTCGACTATTTGGCGTTTATACGATGATATAGAGGATGTGTTGATGGTTTTGAAGGCGTGCCATGGGTTTTAAACTATAGGCCTCTTATCGTATCATTTTGGATTTCATGTGCCGTTTTAGTTTTGATTTGGTTTTAATGCGCATATACGATATTTTGATGTGTAGGTACCCCATGAAGACTTCGGGACGACAAGCAAGCGCGTGGCGACGTCCACAAATGAAGACGCTAAGTGAGTAGATTATATCTACTGGGGGAAGTCGAGTGGATGGCGTATAGCACCCCCGCAGTCCGTAGTTGTTATTATATATGATAGTTAGGTGTATTATGGATAGTGTAGGGTTAGAAGTGACTAGTGTAGTTCATAGTCGCGAACCCTAGAATAGAATTACACCTACACGCACACCCTTGCATATTACTTATACTGGCACTGTGTTGATGATATTGGATGACTTTGGAGATGAGTCAATGAAATTGGGCTTTGTGCCGCGAGATCGGTGATGTGATATGATTCGTATTTGGGATACGAAATGTGATTCTTGCGGGCTTGGGATGTGTGTTTACCCCCGCATGCATACTTTATTGATGGTATCGATTTATACTAGACATAGAATAATACCCCAGATTATATGATATGTTGATAGTGATACCTGAAGTGTGATGAGATAGTGTGATATTGACCCGTACCCAGCTATTGGGATGCCGTACGACGATTTACCGTATGAGCTTTACATTGATGATAGATCCGCACTCATGACTTGACGATGTCATATGATATACTGTATCGTACGCGATACTATTGAGGCGGAATCACCGACTATTATATCTATATATATATCGACTCAGATGTTAGGCGGTTTCCTTACCTGTAGCTCAGCTTGTTAGTTCAGCTGTATAGTTTAGTGTAGTTGTTAGATTAGATTAGACTCCTACCTATTTCAAAACTAGCGGGTCGTGGGTATTTTAAAAGACAGGTCAAGGGATCTACGGACATTTCAAAAGGCGTATCTTTTCATAAAAACACCGTAGCCCCTATTTTCAAAACCCCATGATTCGTGATATTTCAAAAGGCACCATTTGTAGGACTTATATTAGATTAATGCAGATTAGTTATAGTTGCGTCTAGATTCAGCTCCCACTTTTTTTGTGGTTCGCTTTGCATCGCATTCTTATATTATGTTTCATACTCCATTATTGATATCATGCTGTAAGGACACCAGCACCATTACCGATGTTGCGTATGTACCACGTACACTTACTTGCCGGCTCACACACATCTTCATCGGTAATTGCCATGTCACGTACACCTTAGAAAATACTATTGCTTGACATAACCTATTAGCTAATAGTTTAGACATTGTAGTTATTACCTGCTACTTCATGCATACTGATATTCATTGTTATGCCGCATTCATGGATTCTCATGCATATATTCACTATTTTACGTGTTACTGAGGTTTTGGATTTGGATTTCCGTGAGATTTTCTGGATTTGGAGAAAAACCGCAAAAACACAGATAAACATTTTCTCTCTTTTAAAATAAAAAGTGCGGTTTTCCCATGATGTATGAGTCGTCCACCATGAGTTTGCTGATGGATTTGGAAACCCGATTCGAGGAGACGGATGAACCGTTTCGGGTACATGGTGGACCCGGTGCGGTACCCTGGGGCAAGATGAATGTGGTGATGACGTTGAGCCTGGCAGGGGAGCACTACCGACCGGTGATTTTACCTGACGCGTCGGATATCCGGAGGATACCGTCGTGGTCTTGAGATTGATGGTAGGGGCCGGTCTGGACTGACGGCGCCCTAGATTTTGTGATTGGGATACAGAGATATCGGCATATTTGGATTACGTTTTGTGCCGATGTTAGGCACTGTTTTATGCTGATTTCATTATGATACCTCATTTTAAAAATACAAAGGAAATCTCATTAAAGTATGAAAACAGTTTCTTCATTTACATGTATTATGTTCTCATGCATTCATACCTCATTCTTATGTTATATTGCTACCTGAGGCACTGACACAGGCACAGGAGATTACACTCGGGTTAGATATTTACCCTAGCCTTGTTATAGGCTGCATGTTTTATATTGAGAATTTTGTACTGATCGTTTTGACCTAGGATTATGTCTTGCGTTCGGTTTCTGCTTGTAGTTATTCTCTATTCACGAGTTGGCAACTCACCCCCGTTGTGCCACAGTTCTTGCAGGTTTTGCCGTACAGGTTCCTTTGCGGCATTTCTGGCACATTGCTTCCTTGCGGGTGAATTGCATTTGGTAGGTGGTTCCTTTTGCATCAAAACCACCATTGTACTTATATTATTCTTTGTATCTAGAATTTCCATCAACCAAATTTGTTTATTGTTTCAGACTCAGACTTTAGTGATGTTTTATTTGGCCTTAGAGTCGCGCTTAGTAGTATTGCGGTTTTCATGCTTACTGTGTTTCTTTTGGATCGATCCTCGCCTTTCGGCGTTGTATATTATATTGCATGTGTGGTTGTGACCGTCAATTGACAAAGAGCTAGCTCCCGCTTGGGGATGCCTTTTATCATTGTATATATGTTATGCTTGTTGTATCCCGTTCGGGGCCAGTATTTACAAAAGAAACTCTGCCGAAATTTTTCGAAAAGACTTTACCTTTTAAAAATGCACCTTCGGCTTAGTTATTTAAAAACCTCGACTTCAAACATATTTTCCTTCACTTCTTTAAACCAGTTTTCTTCACTTACTCTTAAAATGGTTTTAGATTTCTGGGCTTTGGCTTACTTGGATCAGATGGAGTCCTATAGATTTCATATGGTTCGAGGGCCAGTCACGTGCTCTTTCGGGTCGTGACAAAGTTGGTATCAGAGCGCTAGGTTGACCTTGGTTCGAGTCTAAGTTTGACTATGTGGAGCCTAGGGCGTTTATATATATACGGAACTTAGGCCTGACCTTACGGAACTTAGACTTAGTCGAGGGGGTATTAGACCCGAACTTTCGTCGTATAGGATGACCCTTGGTTGATGGAATAGGTGACTAAAGTAGAGTGACGTACCGTTGGTATGTTCCGCGGCATACTTACGACACGCCACTCCGCTTAAGAAACCTTAGGATGTACATATTTTCGAGATCAGTGATTCTCTTTATATCCATGATTATACATCCATTTGAGATCCCCGATTCTATTAGTCCATGATCATACCTTCATTGATGTTGTTCCTTCTTATGATCGTGTATCCACTCTGGATCTGTTGTTTCCTTTCTTGCCATTGATCTGCTCTCTTCGATACACGATTGAGGTTCCTGTCGCCATGTTTGAGCGCAGTTTGGGCTGCTGCTAGGGTTACGGTCAGTGCGAGCTCGTCTGGTACGAGGGCTGACCATTGTGTTTTCTGGTGACATGGGAACGTCTCGAGTTAGTATTGATGACTGTGACCTCAAGTGGAGGCGAGTGCTTGGTTTTGCACCGGATGATCGGGCCATTGTTAGAGCTGCCAGTTGAGAGAGGACTGTTGATGTACATCATACCTCAGAGATTATGATGTCGCCTACCGTGCAGACAGAGGGACCAGTTGTTGCTGAGATTGACGGGATGTCGCTTTCGGAGCTTACGAGCTTAGATTGTCGGAGCTTCCAGACAGATATGAGACAGATTATAGCTAGTCTACTCGATTTGAGAGACGAAGGTGATTCGTCCGATTTATGCACCGGAGCGGGCCCAGTTGAGTTGAAGATTTCCAGTGTGGAGAGTCTTACTCAGATCTAGAGCAGACCGATTCAGAGATGACCGCCAATGTGTCGTCTTTCCTGGAGGATTGAGGCGCTGTTCGGCGTGCAGGTGAATGAGCCAGTTGCTGCTGCAAATGACGAGATATCGCCCAGATGGTTGGAGCTGCTGCAGCGTGAGCATATACTTAGAGAGATGATAGCGAGTCGCCAGTCACCTGAGGATGAATGACTAGGACATTTGGTTCGTCCGTTTACCGATGCGAGGTCATCAGATAGATTGATTCCAGCTAGAGACGACTTCACGCAGATTCGTTGAGAGTCGATTGAGACGATCGAATGTCAGGAGCCCATTTTCCAAGTTTAAAGTATACGGAAAGACATGCAGGTGATTCTATGGACCCTCTAGAAGAATGAAACCCTAACTCGACTTAATGACCGTGTGAAAGCCTTTGAACCTTAGGGTTTACGGCAGTTCCGCGGCGCCATTAGTGAGGCTTGGGTTTGCCCTTCTACGGCTGGACCACCGACGCTGAGGCATGTACTCGATACTATTAAACTGTACTCAAGATGTTGATCTCTTGGGGGATTATAAGGTTCTGACGAGTCGATCGAATGTTTCGACATCATTCGGATATCATGTGATGGGATGCATTGCTTGGGAGACTCCAGATACGAGTATAGCCGTTGGAGCATAGTCCATGCAGCCACGATGAGACAAGTCCGAATCAGTCGACATTGAAGCAGAGTGAAGAAAAGAGTTCGCAAGAGATTTCGACGAGATGACGTCCCACTCCGCTGACATTAGAGATGTGATACACACCCAGAGGCGTTGTATATGGATATATCTTCCAGAAAGAAGCGCGATAAGTATGCAGCCGTTCCGGAACAAGAATTTGCTTCAGCAAGGGATGATGACTTCTGGGCAATTCGGCAGGGATGAGATTTGAGAGAGACTTCGACATGACCTTTCTGGAATACTATACGAGAAGACTGACCCAGGAGTGGTCATATTGCGCACAACCAGCAGGCCAGAGTTAGTATTGTCGACGAGGTAGTTGACCAGATTCGGATAAAGGAACTTACCCAGATGCGTTGCGAATCGATCAAGGACGGACGAGTATTGAGTATTCCTCCGATGGTTGGGACGTGTTCCTGAGGACCTGTTCGGCCTGACATCTTCTACAGAATGATGAAGCTACAGAGTACGCGATTTCGAGTACGTGTGAGAGACTTCAGATTGACCGTGGCCGAGAACAGTGCAGTGCGTAGATATGCATGGCGTGACGTCATAGTGGACGACGATAGAGACAGGTGGAACCAGAGGTTCGAGCGAGACGCTGACGAGCTGTCATTGCTTCCCGTCGAGACCAGAGGTCAGATATGCTTACAGAGGCATTGGGATGCAACCAGATTCCGAGAAATATTGTGCTGAGGACACAGATGTCTATCGAGTGAGAAGAGATTATGCAGGAGAGCCAGCCTCTGTACAGTTCGGCATAGGCAAGATCGGAAGAGACCTTGAGCAGGATTCCTTCCAGGACATTGCTGCAATGATGTTTGCACCCAGGATCAGATATGTGACGTGCATTCAGAGAGCCGGAGGCCGATGCCAGTGATGGCCTGCTTCACGAGTGGTCGTGAGGATTGACCGATAGGTGACCAGAGAAGTGCCAGAACGGAATCGTCCCCGTTAGCACACCTGACAGGGCCGATGAGCCGATTGACTGCGAGATAGGTAATCCTCAGAGAAGATAAGGACCCAGAGTCAGAGGGCACCAGACCGTGAGCAAGAGGCAAGTAGATATCTTGCGCTGCTAGCAGTGGATGCACCGACTCCTTCTCGACCTCGAAGGAGGAACTACCGACGACGGTACTATGATTTGTGATTTTGTGATTCGATTATCACGTATCCGTCATTTTAGATTTCGGTATTTTGGGCGTTCTGTTTGCATGATTTAGTTTTGATGACTGAGTTTCATGATATTTGTTTCATGCACCCACTGGATATTTATATTTTGCGCATAGTTATTACATTCGAGGTTTTGATTGTGAATTCACGCCCACCTTATACAGTGATTTGATTTACACTTCCAGCAGAGTTTTCATGCACCTTTAGTGTTTTGATATACGATTTTGGTGCACGCCAGATGCACTAAATCGGGACTCTTCGTGCATGTTACGTGCACCTGATTTGGTTGCTGTCAGGCACACACGTTGCCTATGACAGATGTTTCGTGCACACCCGTTGCACCTAGATGTTGTTTTGTACACCTGTACGACACAAATATGGATTTTGATTCCTTGCGCACCAGACGCATAGGATATTCTCTATGTATTGATGTCTTCGGAGCCCCGACAAATTGGAGTATTACAAAAATTGTTTTAGTATTGGGGGTTTAAATTTAAATTCGGGGACCGAATTTCTTTAAGGGGGGTAGATTGTAACATTTCAAAAAAGATAAAATGTTAATTTTGGGAATTTTTATAATTTAATATTATTTTATTGAATATTTTAATATTTTGGAATTATTAAATACAAATAAATGGGGAAAAATTTTGGAAAATTTTGGAAAATTCTAAAATAGAGTAAATTAGAGAATTATGACATTTTAAAGTTTTTGTGATTAATTTGACACTAATTTAGTGCTAATCGCGATTAAAAATCGCTAATCGGTTTTTAGCTTTTTGTGCAACACATGCACATATCACTTTTTCACACTTGTGCATTTTCTTGCCATGCTTTTCATTTGGGTTTACTATTTGAGTGAAAAGGGTTTTAAAAGGAAAAAGAAAAGGAAAAGAATAAAGAAATGGGTAGTTGGTGAGAGAGAGAGAGGTATGGGCTTCATTGACTAAGGACTTAACCATTTCTCCCCTCATTTCCCTCCCTTTTCTCCCTTCTCCTGCTGCTGCTCCTGCACCTCCTTTCCCTCCCCTCTTCAAGATCCAAAACACCTCTAAAATAACCCCAAAACCCAATCTCCATTTCATTAAATGTGTGCACAATCCCTAGATCTACACTTGGTGCTAAAGAAGCAAGGATTTTGGCCACTAGGGGCAACTCAAGAATATTCTTGAGTTGCCAAATGAGGTATTTTCTGGACCTTAAACTTAGTTTACGCATTTCCTTTACCCTCATATTAAGATCGAATCGATATTGTGTGATATTGTGGACTTGTGGATAACCTAGTTAGGGTTGTGATGATTTATGGGTTGTAATATGGAATTGAGGTCAGTAGAGGTTATACCATCACCCTAGTGTATGAATTGGAAATCCAAAACCTGAAGCTTAAACCATAATACGGATTTTAGAAACCGATATCGGGGAATTTATGAAATCTGTGAAGGGTATATTGAATCTGCTATCACCCGAGACACCCTAAATTAAAATTGATTGGACAGTGACACGTGCAGGCACCCAGGAAGCTAACCCCAAGACCCCAGCTCCCACTTCTTCTTCCCGGCCGCCAATTTATCCCCATTGGCCTCAAATTGCGGCCTGGGTCCCACCATTTTGGCTCGTATTGGTTCTGTAGCTCCTACATGTTCATGTTAGACCCCTTGTATATATAGATTTGTATAAAGTAACCTAGGGTAAAATCTGGGACATATTTCCTAAGTTGATGTTTTAGATTCATGTTTCCGTATTCCGTATTTTTAATTCTGCAATTGTGGATTGTGTTTTGCCTCGACTATTTAGCGTTTATACGACGATATAGAGGATGTGTTGATGGTTTTGAAGGCGTGCCATGGGTTTTAACCTATAGGCCTCTTATCGTATCATTTTGGATTTCATGTGCCGTTTTAGCTTTGATTTGGTTTTAATGCGCATATACGATATTTTGATGTGTAGGTACCCCATGAAGACTTCGGGACGACAAGCAAGCGCGTGGCGACGTCCACAAATGAAGACGCTAGGTGAGTAGATTATATCTACTGGGGGAAGTTGGGTGGATGGCGTATAGCACCCCCGCAGTCCGTAGTTGTTATTATATATGATAGTTAGGTGTATTATGGATAGTGTAGGGTTAGAAGTGACTAGTGTAGTTCATAGTCGCGAACCCTAGAATAGAATTACACCTACACGCACACCCTTGCATATTACTTATACTGGCACTGTGTTGATGATATTGGATGACTTTGGAGATGAGTCAATGAAATTGGGCTTTGTGCCGCTAGATCGGTGATGTGATATGATTCGTATTTGGGATACAAAATGTGATTCTTGCGGGCTTGGGATGTGTGTTTACCCCCGCATGCATACTTTATTGATGGTATCGATTTATACTAGACATAGAATAATACCCCAGATTATATGATATGTTGATAGTGATACCTGAAGTGTGATGAGATAGTGTGATATTGACCCGTACCCAGCTATTGGGATGTCGTACGACGATTTACCGTATGAGGTTTACATTGATGATAGATCCGCACTCATGACTTGAGGATGTCATATGATATACTGTATCGTACGCGATACTATTGAGGCGGAATCACCGACTATTATATCTATATATATATCGACTCAGATGTTAGGCGGTTTCCTTACCTGTAGCTCAGCTTGTTAGTTCAGCTGTATAGTTTAGTGTAGTTGTTAGATTAGATTAGACTCCTACCTATTTCAAAACTAGCGGGTCGTGGGTATTTTAAAAGACAGGTCAAGGGATCTACGGACATTTCAAAAGGCGTATCTTTTCATAAAAACACCGTAGCCCCTATTTTCAAAACCCCATGATTCGTGATATTTCAAAAGGCACCATTTGTAGGACTTATATTAGATTAATGCAGATTAGTTATAGTTGCGTCTAGATTCAGCTCCCACTTTTTTTGTGGTTCGCTTTGCATCGCATTCTTATATTATGTTTCATACTCCATTATTGATATCATGCTGTAAGGACACCAGCACCATTACCGATGTTGCGTATGTACCACGTACACTTACTTGCCGGCTCACACACATCTTCATCGGTAATTGCCATGTCACGTACACCTTAGAAAATACTATTGCTTGACATAACCTATTAGCTAATAGTTTAGACATTGTAGTTATTACCTGCTACTTCATGCATACTGATATTCATTGTTATGCCGCATTCATGGATTCTCATGCATATATTCACTATTTTACGTGTTACTGAGGTTTTGGATTTGGATTTCCGTGAGATTTTCTGGATTTGGAGGAAAACCGCAAAAACACAGATAAACATTTTCTCTCTTTTAAAATAAAAAGTGCGGTTTTCCCATGATGTATGAGTCGTCCACCATGAGTTTGCTGATGGATTTGGAAACCCGATTCGAGGAGACGGATGAACCGTTTCGGGTACATGGTGGACCCGGTGCGGTACCCCGGGGCAAGATGAATGTGGTGATGACGTTGAGCCTGGCAGGAGAGCACTACCGACCGGTGATTTTACCTGACGCGTCGGATATCCGGAGGATACCGTCGGGGTCTTGAGATTGATGGTAGGGGCCGGTCTGGACTGACGGCGCCCTAGATTTTATGATTGGGATACAGAGATATCGGGATATTTGGATTACGTTTTGTGCCGATGTTAGGCACTGTTTTATGCTGATTTCATTATGATACCTCATTTTAAAAATACAAAGGAAATCTCACTAAAGTAAGAAAACAGTTTCTTCATTTACATGTATTATGTTCTCATGCATTCATACCTCATTCTTATGTTATATTGCTACCTGAGGCACTGACACAGGCACAGGAGATTACACTCGGGTTAGATATTTACCCTAGCCTTGTTATAGGCTGCATGTTTTATATTGAGGATTTTGTACTGATCGTTTTGACCTAGGATTATGTCTTGCGTTCGGTTTCTGCTTGTAGTTATTCTCTATTCACGAGTTGGCAACTCACACCCGTTGTGCCACAGTTCTTGCAGGTTTTGCCGTACAGGTTCCTTTGCGGCATTTCTGGCACATTGCTTCCTTGCGGGTGAATTGCATTTGGTAGGTGGTTCCTTTTGCATCAAAACCACCATTGTACTTATATTATTCTTTGTATCTAGAATTTCCATCAACCAAATTTGTTTATTGTTTCAGACTCAGACTTTAGTGATGTTTTATTTGGCCTTAGAGTCGCGCTTAGTAGTATTGCGGTTTTCATGCTTACTGTGTTTCTTTTGGATCGATCCTCGCCTTTCGGCGTTGTATATTATATTGCATGTGTGGTTGTGACCGTCAATTGACGAAGAGCTAGCTCCCGCTTGGGGATGCCTTTTATCATTGTATATATGTTATGCTTGTTGTATCCCGTTCGGGGCCAGTATTTACAAAAGAAACTCTGCCGAAATTTTTAGAAAAGACTTTACCTTTTAAAAATGCACCTTCGGCTTAGTTATTTAAAAACCTCGACTTCAAACATATTTTCCTTCACTTCTTTAAACCAGTTTTCTTCACTTACTCTTAAAATGGTTTTAGATTTCTGGGCTTTGGCTTACTTGGATCAGATGGAGTCCTATAGATTTCATATGGTTCGAGGGCCAGTCACGTTCTCTTTCGGGTCGTGACACTCTTCCAACATACCGTCCCTCCACTGAGGGTATAGACAATGCCTGCAACTGACATTCAGTCGTCCTTATCACTCTGGAACCTTTCCAGTGATTCTCCCCAGGATCGATTGATACCATCTTACTACAACTAGTGAGTGTCCTAACATCCAATTAGATCTATCTCATAGATCCAAAACCTAGGATTTAGTAAGTATCACTTTGATCCTATTTGGAGAATCCTTGTGATAAGCGGAGATTGACCGAGCGTAGCATAGGAAACTCCTTCCCTATCAAGAGTATGTCATCCACGTACTCTACGAGGATCACCACCATACTCTCTACTACCTTTTCGTATATACAAGGTTCATCTACCATTTTGATGAAGTCAAACTCTTTGACTACCACATCAAAACAGATGTTCCAACTCCGCGATGCCTGTTTTATCATATAAAACATCTTGCACACGTTTCCGCTGCTCCCACTGTCTACGAAGCCCTCTGGCTGTGTACTTATCGACGCTCTTTTCTAAAACATCATTTAAAAAGCAGTCATGACACCCAACCACCAGATATCGTAGTCATGGTATGTAGCCGTGGTAAGTAGGATCTGGATGGACTTAAGCATAGATCCTTAGAAAAGGTTTCAACATAATCCATACCTGGTCTATGATGCAAACCTTTTACAAGTCTAGCTTTGAAAGTCTCAACTTTTCTATGTACACCAAGTGATCTTCTCAAGATATACTTGCTCCTGATGGGGATTTAACCCTTCAGATAAAGCAACCAAAGTCCATACTTTGTTGGTGTATAAGGATTCCATCTCAGATCGATAAGCATCCAGCCATTCTTACAGAGTCCCACTCCTGATGGCCAGCTCGAAACTAGTTGGGTCATCATCTCATGATGCAATCCACGCTCCCACTGTCATTGAGAAACTGAAGTATCTCTCAGGTGGGTGAGGAACCCTACTAGATCGGCGGAGAGGCTGAGGTTCGTTGGAGACTATTGAATCCTTTGGTTCTACCAAATCATCAGCTGTAGTTTGTATAGCTGGAACATTTCCAGTTCTACATAACAGACCTTGCCTCGAGCTTGTCCGGATTTTGCTTTTAGACATAGGCCGGACAACCCCAAATCTTAACTATCTTAAGATATGGGCTCTTCCCTTTCCATATCACATATGAAGTGGTAGGCAACTGATTTGATTGGAACCCTATTCAATAGGTATGCAACTTCTCAAGTGCATAACTCCCAAAAGGAAATAGGAAACTCAGTACTACTCATCATAGAGCACACCATATCTAATAGGGTGAGTTTGCTCCGCCCCGATATACCATCGTGCTATGGTGTATACGGAGGAGTAATGCTGAGAGAGAATCTTATTCTCCTTTAGAATAGTCCAGGAATTCCGTGCTCAAGTATGCTCCTCCTTGATCGCATCAAAGGACATAATACTTTCACCCGTATTTTGGTTCTCTACTTCTAACTTATATTCTGTGAATATCTCAAAAGGTTCGGACTTGTGTTCCAACAGGAACATATGTCTGAATTTTGAGAGATCATCAGAGAATGTAATGAAGTATAAAGAACCGGTCTTGGCATGTGTAGACAGGGGACCTTCATACATCAGCATGTATCAATCCCAAGAGTTCACCAACTCTTTCTCTGTTTCCAACAAACAGAGCTGTGGTCATCTTATCTTTGTGACATGACTGGCAAGTTTCACAAGATGTAAATTCAAACTAATTTAAATATGCATCTATATGTAACTTCAGCCAGTCGGGTCGCATTGATATGACCTAGTCTACAATACCTCAAGAAGGATTCATTCATTTCTGAACTCTTCCTCTTGTGTGTGTTCCGTATAATAAGAACTGTAGTTTGATTTAGAACGTCAATGCTTTTAAATAACGTGCCTGAACCGATCAACTCTTAATATAGGAAATGTTCAAAACATTATCCAACAATACAAAATTATATCCTTTCTTTACTAATAAAGAGACTGATATGATTTTGTATATCAGGTTCGGTATCTAATAACATTTGTTCAGAATCAATGTATTCTGGTAATACAGGGTGATAGTGACCAACAGACTTGGCTGCAACACTTGCACCGTTTTCTGTCTCATGAAACTTATCACCCGTTCTCAGTTCTTTACCTATCTGTAGCCCATGTAACAGATTACATATGCGGGATCCTGATCCGGTATCACATACCCAGGACGTAAAGGATACTGAGAAACAGTTCTCTGTAATGAACACACCCGAAGATGATGCATCAACATGCACTTTCTTCGTTTGGGCGGCACGGGAAATCTGGTATTCCCCAATCTCCTGCTCTGTCTCATAACAATTATAAGTTGGAGCGGGACCAACGTTCCCCAGCTCAGTATAACAAGCGGGTTCGGTCAATATTTCCGTTTTATTATCTTGATTAAGGCGTGATTTGGTCGCTACCGGGAGAGAGAGAGAAGAAAACACTCAGCGTATGCTCTTGCAAGATTAGATTGGTTATATAATATATCTAATCAGGATGTCTCCCACTGTTTTAATCAAATCTTCCTTCAAATCCTAAAAGGAAAGATTAGCCGGGATTAATTACACGCTACAAGTTCGCCAATCTTTCAGCCAGGCCAGTGTCGGTACTTTGAGGGAGGTCCCCCGTGCTTTCGCACGAACCTAATTAAAGTAAACCTCATTTTCCCAGAGGCGTAACCCCGTTAACACCTTTCTAGACACCTACTTGATCGGCTAATTGTAATGTGTAAAACTCTCCCAGGAGTAACTCTTACTCGCAGCGGGTATCGGGATCCAACTATCTCATATAAGGTATGCAATCTCATTGCAAATTTCAACACTTGAAATTCCCAATAATATTTTGCCCCTAGCATCTTATGACCTTGGCTAAGGTCAACAAATCAAAAGTGCTAGCCAAGTTCAACCCGTCATTTTCCGATTGAATTAAACCCACCCGCACGACCCTTGGCTAAGGTCAACAAAGTCGCACGACTACCCTAACTCAATCGCATCATATGCATATACAGATAAGCACTAATAAGCTACCGCACACTACGCCTTGGCTAAGGTCAACAAACGCAGCACGAATACTAACCAGTACTTATCTGAAATAACGGAGGGCTACGACGGGTTTTTCAGAAAACCCTTTGCGTAGTGAACTTGATATCGTTGTAGAATCGAGTGATTTTAAATGGAGTGTTTTTGAGGCCTTTCTAGTTTTGCTAAAGGGGTCACTCCCGGTGAAGGGATCGTCGGCCCTTTCCTCATCGAATAAGGTGCAGGATATATCATATATACCGCTGTGCAAAGCAGAAACTATAGAAGCAATCAAAAGACAAACCGAGGGTTGTAGCATCTGCCAGTTATTGCTAAAGGAGTCACTCCCGGTGAAGGGATCTCGGTCCTTTCCTTATCGAATAAGGTGCTGGATGTTCTACAAGGAACACCGCTATGCAAAGCAAGAACTGTAGCTACCAGTATTTATAAACAAGTTTCTACAACATCTTTAGGTTTCTTTTATTTCATTAATCTCATTAATGAATTCCCATTTTATTATGCTTCACAAGCATCACAGTTGAAACGAAATCTGCAATATAACATATATCTCATATATATAATATAAACATTCGTCTCAGGCAGTAATATGATCTCATCACAGAACATTGCAGCAGAAGAACATATATGAAATATTGGATATACTAGGACGTCCGTGTTTTCAATACGAGCCTGTATAAAACACGGATTCCACGGTCGCGATGAATAGCCAAACCCACGTCCCTAGCCCCTACGAGAGCGGCAAGTAACACTGCCAATTCTAGGGTTAGGAGACCCGGTCTCGACTCCTCGAGATGGTCTCCCACTGGACCCTAGAACCCGGTTACTTGTGCTCCCCGCCTTGGGTCTACCTAATGCGGAAAAGTAAATAATATACAACGGTGACATCTTCCGCTACCTGGAAGTGCCCCAATAAAAGAATATTACATACAAATGAATTTTACATGAATGAAAAAGAAAAACTCTCATCTCACATAAAACCACCGGCTATTCAAACGCGACGATCCAATATAACATATCACAGCAACACATAATATCTCATATCATCAACGTAAGCAAGTATGCGTATCCCGATTGTCGTTGATGTATAGCAACGAAGCCGGCGATACACCACATACTACGCTTACGGTCACAGAAAAGAAAGTGTAAAACTATAACAGTTGGAATCCGCAACCTCCTTAGACATCGCATGCCTAACCAAATGAATTCCTTAGACATCGCATGCCTAACAATTATAAACCCCGCATTTTAGTCTCATTATCGAAAACTCTTTTCAATATCAAGTCGGGCAATTCAACAAGATTCCCGACGTCCTGATTGAATGCTCGTCGCTAACTTTAGTAGACGGCCGCACCCCCAGATGCCGTCGACGAAGTGCACTAAGGCGGAACACCGCTGCCGCGAGCACCCGAACAGATGCTTTCGGCGACGGGGTTCTCCTACAGTCACTTGGTCGGGGCTATGGGGCGTAGCTGTCTATTAAGTTTACCCGGCGAGTATCCGCGTACGCTACGTGATTGCGACGGACTTTTGATCACATCAAAATTCTGTGGCAACCGATCATCTGAGACTAAACTGCTATGTTTATAATATTCAAATCAGTTATCTCATAACTACCTGTGGATTCCAATTATTGTATCACATTCCAGATAAATAGAAAAAGTTAAACTTTCCGATCGAATCATCAAGCACCCAAGATTTCCCCAATATATCTCAACACTTGAAATCAGTTTAAAAACATCCATCACATGCCACAGTACCAATGGTCCAGCCGTAGAAGGGTCAAGCCAACGCCTCACATGTGGCACGCCGTACTGCCCCAAACCTTAAGGTTCAAAAGGCAGTTCAAGACGGTCACATAATCGAGTTAAGGTTTGTTGTCTTCTAGAGGGTCCACCGCGTTACTTGCATGACTTAGAACATTCTTAAACACGAGAAAAAATCCAACTTTTGAAAAATTTTCCGACAGGGGAAAAAGTGAGTTATTGATATCCGTTCGAACTTTTTAACAGTTTCTAAAATTTATCCGGAAAGCCACATAGACAAAATCTAATACTTCGATCGAAACATCGAATCCCCAAAACAACCCTAGAAAACTCAACTGTTGAATAAAAATTAAAAATTCCCAGAGAGTTCAGCACTGTGTAGTAGGAATTACTGTGCAAAATAGGAGGGGTGACGTCATCAAATGGCCGCGGAACCGCCGCAGAAGCCAGGCTTCTGCCGCGGTTCCGCCGCACTTTTGACGAATTAGCCCCTCGAATTTCACAGTAATTCTAATAAAGCCCTGCTGAATTTTTTAGAAATTTTTAATTGACAAAAATCCAAATTTTCAGAAAATTTCCAGAGAGCATTTTGGAGTCGGGGTTTCGGGTTCGATCGGACTTTAAACTTCGTCTAGACTTCGCCTAAAGCTCTAGCTTGGCTCTGATACCACTGTAGGGTTGCTAGGAACGCGCACAAGGGTCTACGAGGCATCAACCATGCCCGATTAAAAATTTAGCCGTGCCGAACAACCCGAATACGGAACTTTAAACTAGAGATTAGGCGAAAACAAGCATGCTAAACACTTTAACACTAAGTGAGAGGGATTACAACCTTTGTAGATCCGGTCCTTCACTTCATATGCTCCGTGTTGTGGTCCCTTCGCTGCGATCATCGGGATCCGGACTCTCGAGTGGTTCCACGAAGAGAAAGACGCAACCTTTGCTTCCGATCTTCGATACTAAGATGATCTACCTTGAAGTTTCTTTAACACAAGCTAACACTCATGAAATGATGTGAACACCCTCATCTAAATGGCAAGGGAAGATGAGGATGATGAAGTAGTATTTTTTCTCTCTTTATTTATCTTTTTCTCATATTTATCCATCACAAAAATCAAAGCAAGAAACCATTTCAAGAAAAGAAGAAGAAGGAAGAAGATGATGAACAATAATGATAATTCCTTTTGTGATGAATAGGAAAAGAAGATAATGATCAATTATGCAACCATGGTTCACTTAACCATTGTAGAGAATTAACCAAGGGTTAGGGTTTGGGTTGAGTTAAGAATGAGTCACACACAAATATCTTTCACAAAACAAAAAGAAAACCTTCTAGAAACATCTAGAAAGTTTAACCCTAATCCAAACCCTAATCATGTTTAAACTCCACTAAATAAGTTGCATTATTTATCATATCATGTTACAATATTATATATCACATATATAATATTTATCGTAACAAAATAAAATAATACAATTAACATATATCGCATATATATCAATGTATTACCCGAGTGAGAAAAAGAATCTTTTAGTGAGCAAATATTAGTTAATGTAATTTAATATATCAAATATATTATTATACATTAAATTATCAAATCAACACTTGATCCGACAATCCGGCTATATCGCATATAACCGACTAATACTTATCCATACCGATTCATCGAATCAACACTTGATCCGATGACCCGGCTGATATCAAATATCGCGAGAATATAATACGGTATCACATATCGCATTATCCTCGGTCCCGCACATATCACATATGTGCTCCTACTCCGTTTTGCCTGAGTCAAGAAACCTCTGTGTAGGACTCTAAAGAATCGTCAATACGCCGGCAGTAGGTGATGATCATATCAAACACCCACAAGCTGCAAGCGGTCAGCTAAACGTAACAGCTACCCAGGTATTGAGCGCTTAGAAGATCAACAAGCAAACCTGTAACTTCTCCTGTGAATCCAAATAGTAACACTCCCGTACAGTCCGGTCTCGTCGTCTGATATGTTGCATATCTCGCCTAGGGGTGGTAAACGTCAGACCCCAGTAGCTCGATAAGTCGTGTCGATATGAGGTCTATAACAGTTCGAGAAACTACTGATAACACTTACCAGTAAATCTCAGCAACCCTGGCCAGGGATTTTCGGTTATAGCCAATCGAACACAGCACAACATCAACTCCCTATACCGGGAGAGACGAATCCCCTCCTATCGCTCATTGCCTCCATATGATTTGGGACTGTACCCAAAAGCCACCTTTTTGCACGCCCTCTTGGATGTGGTATGATGGAAATCAAAGCATAGTGGGAATCACACAAGACTCTATGACGATCTCGGGTCAACAGACTACTCTGTACCAGTGTCACCGGAGAACTGCGATCTGACGTATGGTATAATACCATCTGGGAGTTCTCGGCGAGTCCGTCCAGTGTACCCAGTCTCCACTGAGCACCCGTACACCATCCTTGATGTCAAACACCGATGGATATGGGATCATCCATCGCCCATCATATGGGTCAAGATGCGTATACGCTAGTCTACTCTGGTGCATCGATGCCCTGTCTCGATACACCCTCGACTAGGAACAGTTATAGGATGTACTCGTCGACTACCGCGGCCCCACTAGTATGATCTCATCATAGTCCCAGTAGTCGAGTACATATCCTAAGGGCTTTATCAACATGTAACATAGAGACAATCAGAGTACATGTTAAGACAAAGTACAACCAGATAGCGTACTATCATGTCGAGCAAGAAAGTCCTCCCTATATATGTCCTAGCATCCACTACAATATACATCGTATGTACAGTAATGGCCTCTAGGGCATACATATAACTAACAGGTACCGCATCGGGTCCACCATGTACCCGCAGACGGTGCATCCCCCTCCTCGAATCGGGTATATGATACTGCTCAAGAACCGAGAAAACACATGGTGGACGCCTCTCACATCATATCATGAGAAAACCGCAAATTTCTAACTTTAGAAATGAAAATGAGTTTATAAAATCCTTGCGGTTTCTCCAAATCCAAAAATCTCATGGAAAATCCGTTATCCAAAAATCTCAAAGGAAGTAAACAGTGAATCACCGGCATAAAGCTCCATAATATTGCATGACCATAATTATACACATGCATGGGTATCTAAGTAAAGAATGCAATATCTAAACTAGCATAGTAATCATATATTGGAACTATCAGCTAGCAAGTTATATCAATGAAGTAATATTCTCTAAAGTGTACGTGACATGGAAATTACTGATGATGAAGTGTGTGAGCCAGCAAGCAAGTGTACGTGGAGCATACGCATCATCGGTAATGGTGCTGATGTCCTGACAACAAGGGTTCATAATAACTAAAGAAAATACATGTATAAGCATGCAATGCGATGAGAACAACATGAATGTACAGGAAAAGTTTTAGTAACCGCAACATTGAAGAATATATATATATATATATATATATATATATATATATATATACGAGTCATACAGCTTTTGGTATTTGAACTAGCACGAATCGTGGTTTTAGAAAAATAGGGGCTACGGGGTCCTTAAGAAAAGATCGTCTTTTTCAAAAATCCGTAGTATCCCTCGACCTGTCTTTAAAACTACTCACGATTCGTTAGTTTTGAAAATAAGTATGACTCGAGCCCAGTCAAAAGGGTAAGGAAAACCACCTAAAGTCCGAGTCGATATATCTAGTAGTCGGCGATCCCGCCTCAATAGCGTCACGTACGATAAAATATCTAGTACGACATCATCGAGTCAAGAGTGCATATCAATCATCATATCTATAACTCGTACGGTAAAATCCATCGTACGGCATCCCAAAATCGGTATACGGGTCAAATATCACATATACCTCATTATTCATATAGTATCATCATCGTAAAATCATGAATTAGGGGTACCCTTTCTAAAATCTAGCACATCCCTCATCAAACCTATATCCTCGTGTGCATGAAAACACATCGCCCAACGATCCACTATAATATCATGGCGTATCATATCATGACCCAATCACATATCACAACTCACGGCATCATGCCCGATCATATCGGCTCAATCCAAGTATCATATACTATCCTCATCATCCGTGTATACGTATATACATACACAGACACACACACACACACACACACACACACTAACGCATCAACTTATATAAATATATATATACATATAAGCATATACACCAAAAATCAAATCACGTGTGTGTATGTCCACCTTTACTTTAGGGTTTCACGACTAAAAAACTAAACTAAAAGCACTTTCATCCAATTACACAAATCCAACCCGTGGTCTCCTAAGGACTTTCTTACTAAATATTTATATCCCGCAATAACACATACGTATATATATATATCATATCACATCATATCCTACGAAAATGCGGGGGTGCTATACGCCATCCACCCGACTTCCCCTGTAAATATACATCTACTCACCTGGACGCCTCGGCTAATCTGATCCGATTTCAGCTCTGTCATTTCCGTGCCACATCCGACGCCTCTGCACCCGATCCTAGAATCGCACACAAGCAATAAAAAGGATAAATAAATGATAGTCGCGGAAACAAACAATACAAGATAACCACGTGCACTAACTAGACGCGCGCACACTTTGTGCACGAAACGCGCTCGCGACAACGCCACAATTCACCACTAGGGTCACAATACGTGAAAAACACCAAACCAAAAACCCAATCATACTAATCGCGCGTTCACAACACACTAAATATTATATGGAATAGGTTATAAACCACCGAAACCTCAAACTTAGATCAAACGATTTAATTTCAAAAACCTAGTAAGCATCAACTTCCATTTTAGTTCAAATCTACATGTTTTAACAATTCTATTAGCCACAATAATCACACAATAACTTAGTTAAACAACACAAACTTTTACTAGAATTTTATCTTATCGATTTACATAAATCCGAAAAGTCTAGGTAGTAAAATTATCCAATTTGAAGAATTTTAAAGTAACAATTTACAAATTAACAACTAAACTAGAATTTTGCATGTCTTAAAATGTTAAACCACTTACTATAACCATACTCAAATAATAAAAACCCTAATTTTTAATTCAAACCCCTCTCTTGAAAATTAAATCTTAACATTAAAACCATAATTAAACTCCTAATTAGCTAGATGGAAGCAATTAAACAACAATTTAAATATGGGTTGGGATTTATACCTCACAAACATGAGATCAACATGCAAACTGAGCCTCCCAATCTTGCTTCCATACTCCAAGATCCATGCTTGAATGGCCAAGGAATAATGGGTAAGGAATGGATTTGGAGTTTGTGGGATTTGTATGGATTTTTGAGTGAATTTTTGAGGATTTTTGCACAAGATAAATGAGGAAGAACAAGGGGGGCTGTTTCTGCTCTCGGCAGTGAAGGAAGGGAGTAGGGGGGAATGAGTGAGGAAATTCCTAGTCAACTCCCATACCTCAAGTACCCATACTTCTTTAATTATTGTTTTTCTTTTTTCCTTTCATTTTCTTTTCTAATTAAACCTAGATTCTAGAAGTGAAATGAGGTGAACAAATTTTTGGGGGCTGCCAAGGGGGGGCTCGGCCACATGGGGAGAGGGAGAGAGGGTGAGGTGTGGGTGTGTGGGTTAGTGTAGAAACTTCTCCAATTTTTTTATATCTTTTAACTCACTTCATAATAATTGATTTTCTTTTCTTATTTAAACTCTTTCTCTAATTTTCTAGAACCTCCTTGAAAATTCCAATTCATCTCAAAAGCAACATGTTACATCTTAGTTTATTGTGTCATGATGCACAAAACTTGTATTAACCCATTCCAATTTGTAATTATCACTAATTAAATGTATTTGTGAAGGCTTAAAATAATATTTAAAATAATTAATTACGGAAAATAGTTTAGTAAACTAGAAATTTACAAGTTACCAATTAAATACCAAATACTATCAATTATATAGCTAGAATAGGTATATTTAAGTCTACGTCGAAAAATAATTATATCATGGTTTTTGCGGAAAACACCAGTTATTTTACCGATTATCAGAAATTTCACCTAAACAATTTTTCAAAACGTTACAATCTTCCCCCTTAAAGAAATTCGGTCCCCGAATTTAAATTAAAACTCTCGCAAATACTAAAACATTTCAGCAAAACACTCAAGTCGTCAGGGCTCCGACATCGTAAATACTTAAAACAAATTTTAGCGCAATAGATGCGCATGAAAACGAGTATATAACTCAAAATCAAAACTCCGTCAAGTATCACGCAATCATCGGAGTCATAGTGAAAATACCGATGTCAAAGTCCAATATGAAAACCAACATAATATACTCAAAACTATAACATGTACATAGTACGCATCGTTGTAAACTCGTCGAAACATCTGAAAGAAATGCATGTCAAACCTTTTTCAATTCGTTGTGCGATGCGCATCTCACGGCACAAATAGCGGACGTTTATTGTAAGAAAATAACTATATATATATATATATATCCTTTGTTTAATATACACGTCCCGCTGTTTTGAAAATAATTTAGAAGGGTTTCCTTTGTAAAATGTTTCGTGTCATCTCGGACACATAGGAAAAATATTGAGACTGTAGTTCATTTTTAGAAATCCCTTCAGTAACTATCGATGCATGCAAAAACAAATTCAGGTACTGTCCTCGAACTAGTCCTGCTTAGTTACTATGCCACATAGTAAATATCATAAAACATATTGTTCCAAAAGAAATCAATCCCAAAATGTGTATAACAATGCCGCGTGCGTATGGTGCGCACGGAAATCGAAATCAATGAATGTTCCCTACATGTGCACAGAAACAAAATCTAAGTGCAACAGGTGTGCACGAAAACACCTGTCAAGGGCAACGCGTGTGCCTGACAACAATATCAGGTGCATCTGATATGCACGAAAAAATCCCGATTTAGTGCATCTGGTGTGCACTAAAATCGCATCAAGCATGCCAAGTATACACAAGAATCCAAATCAAGTGCACAAGGTGCACGAAAACAAATATCGAATATCATAATCTAAATCGACAGTATACAACATATCTCAATCTAAATCAGGTATACCGTGGTATATAATCTCACAACCACGTGCATCAGCGTGCACAAAATCGAATCGAAGTACTAAAAGTGTATGAAAAACTACACTGAAGGCACAAGTCAAATCACATACATGCCATAGGCATGAAGTCAAAATCAACCATCTCGAATGAAATCAAATCGAAATCCAGTGCAACTATGGTGCATAAAATCTCAATCATGCAAATAAATCGCCCAAAATACCATAATCCAAAATGACAGACACGTGATATTCGAATCACCAAATCGCAAATCGTAAATACTGGCGTCGATATATCCTTCCTTCAAAGTTGAGAAGGTGCCGGTGCATCCAAAGCTAGCAGAGCAAGATATCTACTCGCCTCCTGTTCATGGTCTGGTGCATTGTGCCCTTAGGCCCTCGTCTCTCACTGCGGATTGCCAGTTACATAGCTTCTCGGCTCAAGGCCTAATATGGAATGATGACGACAACAGTGTCGCTCTGGCATATCCTCTAAAGTCTCTGGACAACTATCATGGTTACTCGTAACATGTCTCGTCGATGATGCTGAACTCTAGCCTACTCGGTGTTTGTGATATGACCAATCTTGGGTCCAAATCTTCTCGTGTAGTATTCCATAAAGATTCTACCGGGATCTCTCCCAATTCTCGTTTATGCCGAACTGCCCGGAAGTTATCACCCTTTACTAAATCCATTTCTTGTTCCAGAACAGCCATATACTCATCACGACTTCTTCTAGAAGATATATCCATATTCAACGCCTCTGTATGCATGTCACATCTCTGATGTCAACGGAGTGGAACGACATCTCGTCAAAATCTCGTACGAACCTCTTACTCCACTTTTCTCTAATGTGGACCGATTCGGACTTATCTCTTCGTAGCTGTAAGGACTGCGCTACAATGGTTATACTCATATCTGGAGTCACCCTTCCGAAACTACGAACTCGACAGCTCAATATCTGGTGGTAGGTATCTTGTCAATTACCTTCTTGGTGTAAGTCCATGTTACCTCTCCCGGTACTTATGGGCTTTCGGAAAAGATGAAAAACGATTTTTCAAGAGGTGGTAACATGGACTCAAAAAACGGATCTTTGCTAAACAACTATCTAACAAACCTAACAAGAGTTTTACCTACTCGGTTAGGGGGTTATACCTTTCTTGAACTCCTTCGTCTTCAACTCTTTCCGGTGTACGGATCGGCCTCACCTCGTCGTCTCCTTGCGCCGAAGATGGATCCACCTGAAAGCTTCTACCTTTGGATTCTTCTTCGAACTTGAAGAAACTAGAACACTTGGTTTGCTAAACCTTGTGAACTAGGATGAGTAGAGAAGTGATATGGGTTTTCTTTTATCTCTAAGGCAATGTTTCTCAACTCATGAGAGGGTGTTGCCTTGAGCTAGAGGGAGAGCAAGAGGAAGAGCAAGAGGGAGAGCTCAAGCAAGAGAGAGAAATGAAATGAGAGAATGAGTAAGTCTTTTGCCATCCAAGCTCTCATAATCCAAAACCATGATTACTCATAATAGTAATTGAGTATTATGTGATGGTTCAAGTCAAAATGGCCATATCATTTCATGCACTCATTTTGCAAAAACAAACAACCAAGCAAAAGTCTTTGCCATGAAATGATAGCCATTGTAATGATGATGGTCAACTAGTCCAACCTAGTCAACCGGTCAACAAAGTCAACAAGTCAACAAAGTCAACCCCTCATCTCAACCATGACACAATAATACTTAATTAATATTATCATTAATCATATTTTTTATTCTCATTAGGGTTTAGAAAAAGTCAATGGTCAACAGTGAACAGTCAACAGTCAACAACCCCAATGAGAATTCTCTGCCTCTGTCTCTCTGTCAACTGTGCATATACACCCGCATCCGCGTTCCGAGGAACACGAATACAAACGAGATAAAACCAATCCCAAAATGTACACTAGGATCTGGCTTAAACCAAAGCCCGCTAGTGTTAACTGTCCGGACACCAAACGTGCACAAGTGCACGGATGTGACCGAACCCTGTCGCAAAACCATGCAACCTATCGCAAAACCATGCGACCTCTACTCTTTTGCCTAAAGGCGAATAGCTTTCTGTGTGGGACTCTAAAGACTCGACACTACGCTGGCAGTGGGTTTAACCACAGACCGCAAGCGGCACTATCTGTGCGTAACGGTCCCCAGATAGATGCCGACAAGAAGACGGATGAGGTGAAACCCATCTGAACTCCTACTGAGCCTGAATGTGACAATCTCCATACAGTCTGGTCTGTTCGTCTGATACATCGCATGGCGGGCCTACGGGGCGGTAAACGTCAGTCCCCTACTAGCGGTACAAGTCGTGTCGGAGTGTAGCCCAGAACACCCTGAGATAACACTGGAAACCTACCAGTATATCTCGCTTGCCCTGGCCAGGGACTACTTGTGTAATGGCTCTCCTAGATACAGCGCGATGTCAACCCCCAATACCGGGAGAGACGAATCCTGTCTAACCGTCACTGCCTCTAAGTGCTTCGGGACTGCACCCAAAAACTACCTGTTTGCACGACTCCTTTGAGCCGTAGTAGGGTAGTAATCAAAGTACAGTGGGAACACACTCGAGGCGAAGTGACAGTGTCAAGTCAGCGGACTAAGCTGTACTCATGTCACCTGGGAACTGATAACTGACGATAGGTATAATACCAACCAACAGTTCTCGACGAGTCCTGTCCAGTGTACTCGTATCCTAACGAGCACCCGCATACTATCTCAAGTACGACGTACTGACGGCTGTGGGACAGACCGTCTCCCATACTGGGATGAGAAGCGCATACGCTAGTCTACTCCGGAGTATCGATGTCCTGTCTCGATAGTCCTGCGACTAGGGACTGTTCATATCAGAATATTGCATTTTATACCGCCCATTCTTACGCTCGTGTGTTTATAGGTAGGTGCTTTTAATCCGCGTGTGTTACATGTTTACAGTATACAGGTTTCCAGTATAAATATTGCAAATCAGGACAAAATCTCCACAGTTACACCAAATACAGAACATTTGTTGACAACAGATAAAAGCCGGGTTCCGGTCATCCATATCCGTCCGGTGCTGCGTACCGGTTCCTGGGACAAGACGTATGACAGCGGTCATTCGTGTCTCGGACAAGCACAGAGCACAAGAGGGGCTGCACAAGAATCAATGGGTGCACGGATCTCGAGGGAGATAGAAGTCAAAAGGGAAAAAGATAATGCAATCTTGGACTAGGAATTCTGAAGATATTCTGGAAATATTATCAGAAAATACATGTACCAGACAACAGGGGACAGCAGACCAGGGCCGTACTGAAAAGCCCACACCCTAACCCTACTGTAGGGGCGCGGATCCGCGGCCATAGGGGGCTATAGGCGGCGGATCCGTGGCCGTACAGGAGCTTCACGGCATGGGCTTTGGGGGTAGGATGGTCTTTTCACATGGGTGCAGTTTGTTGCCCTAGATCTTTAACTCCCTGCCTATAAATACAGCAGATTTGAGCTCAACCAAGGGTCCAATTTTGTGTCCACTCTTTTGTAGTTTTTTGTATAGTTTTTCTTCTTCTTCTTCATTCTTTTTCCATGAAATTGTAGTGAGAGCTTTTGAGTGGGAGATTAATGAAGATGAGGGTTTTGTATCATTCTCTTGTGTTTCTTCTTCCCCTTGAGATTTTTGCTTTCTCTTGCTCATTCAACCTCTTCATTGAGCTTGAATGGTTAAGGGTTAGTTATTGATCTCAAGGGTCGTTTTTTCTCCCGGGACTAGCACTTCATTTCACATGCGTTTTCTACCCTTCCCTTGATCTTGCAATCTCTTCATTGAGTTTGCAAGTTTAAGGGTTGGCTATTGAGCACATGCTTGTCTTGAGTCCTAGTTCCGTATTCTTTTTATCGCTTTTTATTATTCGCAATTTATTACCTTGTCTTTTATTACTTGCTTTTATTTCATGCATTTAAATTCCATGTACTTTAATTACTTGTATCTTTTCTTTTCTTTGTTCTTCTCTTTTTGTTCTCACTTTTTGGTTCTCTTTTGTGAATGTTGTAATTATCGTCGTTGTTAAGAATGAATAAGGTATTGTAAGTTAACACATTTCTTTGCCAATTCCTTTTCCCGTTATTTTCCATTTGAACTCCGCCCGAACCATACGCAAGCGCTCCGTTAGGCACCGTACCCTGACAAGGTAACGGTGATTCCTAACCGCGACCGGTTGCGTTCGGTTTGGCCGGAGGCGAAAGCAAGAGACAAGAACGGAAGGACAAGGGTAAATAAGCCGGATTCCACGAATACCGCGCTTAAATCCCCTAATCCACATTGTTGCCGATTGTTTAGCTTCAATTGGTCAAGACTCGGCTCAAAGGTTTTTGAGTACGGATTTCTTAGCTTACAATCTCGTATTTTCTTAACAACTTTATACTTGCAGATAAACACATAGGTTAGACTGAACAACTCATACAAGATTCTTTATTAACTCGTCTAAGACAAGAAGGTAAGATAACACCATCTCCCTGTGGACCGACCCGTGCTCACCGGCTAGCTGCAAAGCGACACCGTCCTGATCGCGGTTACACTTAAATTCTTTGAACATCCGACACGCCATCGGCGTGCGATCAAATGGCGCCGTTGCCGGGGAGACGGTAGCGTATTTTCTTTCTTGTTATTCGAGTTAATATTCTTTTTGTATATATATAAAAAAAAATATTCTTTTTGTTTTTTTTGGACAATATTTTTGTGGGCAAGTGTGCAGATTTTTGCAGATTTGCAAACTGCGTTTGTGGGAGCAAAGTGTACATTCAAAGTTAAGGTGCTTACGGAGTACAGTGCCAAAGATCCGGGTAGTTTGACCCGCGCAAGCGAACCTTTCAAGCTTACCGGATTCGATTCAACGGGGGTTTCTTAACCCAAAACTTAAACGGTACGTACTTTACTAACACCTTCTTCTCAAATCCGACGCTTCCAATATACTATTCTTTGCAGGATTCTTTGCAAGTTCGCTAGCAAACGCTAAAAATTGACTAACCCGTATTTGTTGCAGTGCTGAGCTTAAACTAAAAAACGATTGTTTTATTCTTTATTGAATTTTTTGAATTGTGCATTGCATCAATTAATACGGACTTAAGGGCAAGCGAACCCCACAACATACGGTAAAGGATTTCATCACCTTTTCCGTGGCCCACAAATCACGAACTTGCGCATAACGTTTACCCGCACAAATTTTTAAAAGAAACTAGACTTTAAGCCTTAAGGACTTCGCGCTCACTAGGAGAAGTTAACTGTATTTAGAAGCTCGCTTATCGGTATATTGTTTACGGGGTGTCTAGGAAAGTGTTAACGGCGAAACCGCCAAAAGAGAAAGGGTTATTTAATTAAGGAACTTCGCGAAAGCGTTGGAAAACCTCCCCTTATCTCTGCACTTACCTGGCCTCGTGATCAGTGTATCTTGAGCCTGTTTCTTGACACAGTTTTACTTCGATAATCAAGTTCTGGAGCAAGTCTAGTTGACCTAGGTGAACCCTAGAACGTTTAAGTGTGTGGTATTTTTTGTGTCGTGATTATTTTTGTCCATATTTCTTTTGTGTATATTTCATTCTTTTGCTAACAACTAACTAAAAAAAAAATTTATAAAAAAAAAAAAAATCACATTCTTTTCCCCCCCTTTTCTCTTCTTTCCTTTTCTCTTCATATCATGGGTACTCCACCTCGCAAAACTCTTGCCGAACTTTGGTACCCACAACCAGACATAGCTTCCTACGCTTCTTGTTTTGGTCGAACATCAAACGACCCATCCATGCCCAAAATTTCTTTGAGAGATCGGATAGACGCGTCTAGGACAAACAACTGGACCCCGCAATCCACTTCGTATCAACCGTTTCAAACATTCACCCCTTCTTGTGTTGATACCCCGTTTGAAAGTCCAGTTGTAACCCAGAGACCAATGTCCATTGCTGAACATATCGCACAATCTCGTAGCCGATCTTTCACTCCTTTCACCGCTTCAAATTCTTTTGATCAACAATTCTATTCACCTTCATATCCAAATGTTGATCCTACCCCTGTCCATCCATTCAATTCCTACCAATCCTACCCTACTTCCCTAGACATTGCTTCTAAACAGCCACTTGGGGGTTTCCAGTATCCAAACAACTTCGAATCTTCTACTGAAACCCCGTCACAACCCATGTCTAGTCTGGAACAGTCATTGGTAGACTTTAGGGTAGCATCCAGCCAACAGATGATGGATTTGAATGCGTCCATGGCCGCCCTCAAGCAACCTAGTGACCCGGTAGCTAGTTTCCAACTAGCTCCTAATTTTTCAATGTATGATGCGGCGGCAGGACAGGCTGTGAATTTGAGTGGAGAGAGTGAGATATACCCCCTTCCCAATCAAACCTACCCGTCTCAAATTGAATCCCACAACTCCTGTGTCGCAAATGAATTATCGGTTGAAGATAGAATGTTTAATGAGTTGTGCGACTTTGTAGTGTTTGATTTGCCCGATTGTGAAGGGTCCCTTTTGAGTGAAACCACACCCAATCCTCTTGACCTCTACACCTCCACTCTAGAACCTGAATTGATTGATATCCATGCTTTTGTTGAGGTGTATGAGAATATAGATTTTCACTTGATCGAGGATATTGACGCTGGGAACATTTTGGATAATGAACCCGTCGATTTGGCTGAGTTTGTCTCTTCAAATCATCATCCCGAGTCTTTAACTATTTTTCCCGAACTTCATATCCGTCTGGATTTTGAAGAAAAGTGCATGGATGTACTAATTTTTGAGGACAACATTGAGGATAGTTTTGAGGATGAACTAGTTTTAATTGATGAGTCGGATTTTCCAATTCATCCTACTCCTTCCTCCGACTGTGTACACCCTCCTGCACCTTTAACCGATAACCTTCCTCAACCACTCTCTATCCTTTCCATCGTTCCGACCTTGCAAGAACCTGTATCACTTACATTTCATTTGTCTGGATTACCAAGTTCAGCGTACCCATGGTTTCTTGCGAATCTTGAGGGATTTGACCCCATTTCTCGACGAGTAAATATATTAGCACAATCGCTTTTTACACAGCGTTCATCACAAATTGTGCTAATCTATTTACTCCATTTGCACCCTCAAGTTCGTATTCCACTTCTTTTCCCCTTCCGCCATTCTTCTTCTCATCTACCGAGACCGCATTCCACTTCTCTCCACAAGCGGTCTCGCGTAGTCTCCATTTCTTTTCCCTACGCCTTCTTTTACCAGCCACCGCTTTACAGAGATAAGATCTTTGAATGGTTGGTGCTAACTTTTGGCCTGTGTAAGGCCTTGTATAGATGGATACTGTTCTCTTTCCCCCCTAATCCTGAATTTCAACGCTTAACAGTGGAAACACTGTTTTACTTAAGTTTGGGGGGGACACCTTTTTGTATATATTTTGTTTTCCTTTTTTGTTTTGTATATAATTTGTTTTTAGGGAGCGCCGGCAATTTTGACCCTCTTAGTATAGCCTGACAGTGAGGGCACTGTCAAGTTTAAGTTTGGGGGTGTGCTCGGTAAGCTTTCTTCCTTCGCATTCATTTGTATATTTTGCATTTGCATACCTTATCCATAAAATCCATAAAAATCTGAAAATTTTCTAAAAACATAAAAACTTTTTTGTCAAGTTAGCTAGTAAGAAGAACTCTGATTCAACATTCGACGGTTTTTGTTTGAAAAAATAGGAATAACTAAATCTTATGTTTAGATTTTGAAAACCTGAAAGATAACTCTCCTTTGAAGTTAACTATAGCTGATATATGTCTTTACATCACACTACACGTGTTGTGAGTCTTGGAAATTAGATGACAAGTCTTTTATGTTTAAAAACTTTTAAATAGATAAATGATTTTCTGTGGATCAAATAGGTTTGTTCTGAAATAAGTAATATATCAAGAATAGTTTATGAAGTGAGTGAATATGAATGAATGTTATTGATGCCTTAATTGGAACTAAGTCTGAAAAATAACCCATCTGAAACTTGATTGGAATGATTACACACCAAACCCACTAAACACGTCTTTTATCCAAAAAATAATTGAACTACCGGTTATATCTCCGTTCGTATTGAATCATCATGTTTTTCACGCCAAACTGTCTTTTGTTTTTGGACCTAGGTAACTTGAGTAATTAAGTCCGCTGGGGTGTTTTTACACCTAATGCCCTAAAACCAACTGGTTTGGGTGCATTGGCCCAAAGCTCGCTAAGAAGCCTAGAAAGTCCAGACAAAAACAAAGTCAAGCAAGTGTTCTCTCCGAGTTAAAATTCCTAACGGTTCTTTGTGTGAGAATAATCTTGATAAAAGACAAGCTTTTATAAAAAAAATTTTTTACGGAGATATGAAGGTTTTACTCTATGATAAAGACTATTGCACGTTCACAGAGGTGTGTATGAAATGAAAACAAGAAAAAGGTGGAGTGAAGAATAAGACCTAGTTTCCTGTTAGGGAAGATAGAAATTCTGAAGTTGAAACTTTACTGGAAAACGAAACTTGAAAAATGCTTAACTCTTTATAAAACTTATGTGATCCTTTTAAAATTGTTATCTGGGCTTTATTGTGTGACATAATGACTTTATTCGACCTTTCGGGAACTTAACGACACTATTTTGCACTGCACGTAAAGACATATAAAATCTGTAGTTAAATAAGAAGAGAGGTGTGAAAAATAAAGGTTCTAAACTTAGGATTATAGAATTGTTATTTTCTAAAACAAAACTTTAGGATGTGAATCTTAGTTATTTTACAAAACTAGCTTGACCGGATTATGTGGGTAGTATCCGCTGAAAACCCTCAGGAGACAACACTCCTCCTACTAGGGACACCTAGAGGTTTAACGGCTTGTTGCACGCGCTCAGTGCAATCGTGTTCCCTGCGAAAGTGCGGTTATTAGTTTATTTTTATGAATAATTGGTTTTGCTCGGGACGAGCAAAAGTTAAGTTTGGGGGTATTTGTTCATATCAGAATATTGCATTTTATACCGCCCATTCTTACGCTCGTGTGTTTATAGGTAGGTGCTTTTAATCCGCGTGTGTTACATGTTTACAGTATACAGGTTTCCAGTACAAATATTGCAAATCAGGACAAAATCTCCATAGTTACACCAAATACAGAACATTTGTTGACAACAGATAAAAGCCGGGTTCCGGTCATCCATATCCGTCCGGTGCTGCGTACCGGTTCCTGGGACAAGACGTATGACAGCGGTCATTCGTGTCTCGGACAAGCACAGAGCACAAGAGGGGCTGCACAAGAATCAATGGGTGCACGGAGCTCGAGGGAGATAGAAGTCAAAAGGGAAAAAGATAATGCAATCTTGGACTAGGAATTCTGAAGATATTCTGGAAATATTATCAGAAAATACATGTACCAGACAACAGGGGACAGCAGACCAGGGCCGTACTGAAAAGCCCACACCCTAACCCTACTGTAGGGGCGCGGATCCGCGACCATAGGGGGCTATAGGCGGCGGATCCGCGGCCGTACAGGAGCTTCAGGGCATGGGCTTTGGGGGGTAGGATGGTCTTTTCACATGGGTGCAGTTTGTTGCCCTAGATCTTCAACTCCCTGCCTATAAATACAGCAGATTTGAGCTCAACCAAGGTTCCAATTTTGTGTCCACTCTTTTGTAGTTTTTTGTATAGTTTTTCTTCTTCTTCTTCATTCTTTTTCCATGAAATTGTAGTGAGAGCTTTTGAGTGGGAGATTAATGAAGATGAGGGTTTTGTATCATTCTCTTATGTTTCTTCTTCCCCTTGAGATTTTTGCTTTCTCTTGCTCATTCAACCTCTTCATTGAGCTTGAATGGTTAAGGGTTAGTTATTGATCTCAAGGGTCGTTTTTTCTCCCGGGACTATCACTTCATTTCACATGCGTTTTCTACCCTTCCCTTGATCTTGCAATCTCTTCATTGAGTTTGCAAGTTTAAGGGTTGGCTATTGAGCACATGCTTGTCTTGAGTCCTAGTTCCGTATTCTTTTTATCGCTTTTTATTATTCGCAATTTATTACCTTGTCTTTTATTACTTGCTTTTATTTCATGCATTTAAATTCCATGTACTTTAATTACTTGTATCTTTTCTTTTCTTTGTTCTTCTCTTTTTGTTCTCTCTTTTTGGTTCTCTTTTGTGAATGTTGTAATTATCGTCGTTGTTAAGAATGAATAAGGTATTGTAAGTTAACACATTTCTTTGCCAATTCCTTTTCCCGTTATTTTCCATTTGAACTCCGCCCGAACCATACGCAAGCGCTCCGTTAGGCACCGTACCGTGACAAGGTAACGGTGATTCCTAACCGCAACCGGTTGCGTTCGGTTTGGCCGGAGGCGAAAGCAAGAGACAAGAACGGAAGGACAAGGGTAAATAAGCCGGATTCCACGAATACCGCGCTTAAATCCCCTAATCCACGTTGTTGCCGATTGTTTAGCTTCAATTGGTCAAGACTCGGCTCAAAGGTTTTTGAGTACGGATTTCTTAGCTTACAATCTCGTATTTTCTTAACAACTTTATACTTGCAGATAAACACATAGGTTAGACTGAACAACTCATACAAGATTCTTTATTGACTCGTCTAAGACAAGAAGGTAAGATAACACCATCTCCCTGTGGACCGACCCGTGCTCACCGGCTAGCTGCAAAGCGACACCGTCCTGATCGCGGTTACACTTAAATTCTTTGAACATCCGACACGCCATCGGCGTGCGATCAGGGACCTGCATAAGGATGTGCTTATAGATTACCCAGCCCCCACGAGTGTGACTGCCATCACAACGCTGGTAATCAAGCAAAGATCCTAAGGGCTCCACTAATGTGTATAGGTGATATACTAAAATAAACACATGTACACATTAAAGTAGAAACAAACCAAGTAGCATACTACTATATTGAGCAAGATTGTCTATACAAGGTGAATATCCCAAGCTTCCATTAAGTAATATACAAACTAGTATGATACAGTAATGGCCTCTAGGGCATATATACTAACAATCTCCCACTTGCACTAAGGCCATATACTGGCGTATCGAAGACCTATCATCTCGATCAGCCGCTCGAACTGAGTCTGGGGTAAGGCCTTCGTGAGTGGATCAGCAGTGTTATTTTCCATAGAAACTCTCCGAACCTCGATCTCCTGGCGACCCACGATCTCCCTGATCAGATACCGCCTCAAGATGTGTCTGGATCTCTGATGGGACCTGGGTTCCTTCGCTAAAGCTATAGACCCGTTGTTGTCGCAATACAGAGGTATTGGATCAACAATGGACGGAACCACCTGAAGTTCAGTTAAGAACTTCCTTATCCAGACGGCTTCTTTTGCGACATCAGCAGCAGCGATATATTCCGCTTCCATCGTCGAGTCAGCAACGGTTTCCTGTTTGGAACTCTTCCAACACACCGCCCCTCCATAGAGGGTAAAGACATAACCCGACATGGACTTGGAATCATCCTTGTCACTCTGGAAGCTGGAGTCAGCAAAGGCCTCGATCTGGAGGTCTTTTCCGCCATACACCAAGAACATCTCCTTAGTCCTTCTCAGGTACTTGAGAATGTTCTTTACCGCTATCCAGTGTTTCTCCCCAGGGTTTCACTGATACCGGCTTACCACACTCAGTGCATAGGCTACATCTGGTCTGGTACACAACATCGCATACATTATAAAGCCTACCGCATAAGCGTAGGGTATAATAGACATGCGATCCCTTTCTAAATCAGTCTTGGGAGACATCTCTTTGGAGAGGGTGATCCCATGACAAGCCGGTAGATTACCGCGCTTGGAATCTTCCATACTGAACCTTTTCAGTATGGTATCGATGTACCTGGACTGTGAGAGTCCTAATATACTCTTGGATCTATCACGATAGATCCGGATCCCCAGAATGTATGAGGCATCACCCAGGTCTTTCATGGAGAACCTGTGTGACAAGAACCCTTTGACAGATTGTAGCATAGGAATGTCATTTCCTATCAAGAGAATGTCATCCAAGTATAAAACGAGGAATACTACAGTTCTCGCTACAAATCTACTGTAGTTGCATGGTTCATCTGGATTTTTGATAAAGCCAAATTCCTTGACCGTCTCATCAAAACAGAAGTTCCAACTCCGCGACGCCTGCTTTAGTCCGTAGATAGACTTAAGCAACTTGCTCACCTTTCTGCTGCTCCAACTCTGAATGAAACCTTCTGGCTGGTCCATATAGACACACTCCTCTAAATTTCCATTTAGAAAAGCAGTCTTTACGTCCATCTGCCAGATCTCATAATCGTGGAAGGTAGCAATGGCAAGAAGGATCCGAATGGATTTCGGCATAGCCACTGGAGAAAAGGTCTCGTCATAGTCCAAACCAGGTCTTTGACGAAAACCCTTTGCAACAAGTCTAGCCTTATAGGTCTCAACCTGTCCATCTACACCAATCTTCCTTTTGAAGATCCACTTGCATCCTACGGGTTTTACCCCATCTGGAGCAACGTCCAACGTCCATACTTTGTTGGTGTACATGGACTCCATTTCGGTCCGCATTGCATCCAGCCATTTTACCGAGCCAACGCTCTGAACGGCCTGCTGGAAGCTAGTAGGCTCATCATAATCAATGATGCAGTCCTCTCTATCCCCGTCTATGAGAAAACCGTAGTATCTCTCGGGCGGATGAGACTGCCTACTACTCCTGCGGAGCGGCGTAGGAATGTCCTGTTCTTTTGAACCCTCTGGTTCTACTAAGCTCTCGGTAATAGCTCGTGGTTCTGGAATTTCTTCCAGTTCTACTGCGCTCCCACTTATCTGGTTTTCCAAAAACTCAGTTTCCAAGAAGCAGGCATGAAGAGAAACAAAAACCTTTTGTTCCTCTTCGCAATAGAAGAAATATCCCTTGGAGTTCTTTGGATATCCCACGAACTTCACTGTACTGAGCGTGCCTCGAGTTTGTCAGCATGCTGCTTTGTGACAAAAGCCGGACATCCCCATGTCTTAATGTGCTTAAGATAGGGTTTCTTCCCACACCACATCTGATATGGTGTGGTAGGCACAGTCTTAGTAGGAACTTGGTTCAAAAGATATGCGGCTGATTCTAGCGCATATCCCCAGAATGATCACGGTAACTCAGCGTTACTCATCATGGAACGTACCATATCCAATAGGGTCCTGTTCCGTCTCTCCAAAACACCGTTGTGTTGCGGAGTGTATGGAGGAGTAAGCTGAGAGAGAATACCATTCTCTTTTAGGTAATCCAGGAACTCGGCACTCAAGTATTCTCCACCTCGATCAGATCTTAGTGTCTTGATACTTTTGCCGGTTTGTTTTTCTACTTCATTCTTATATTCTTGGAATTTTCCAAAGGCTTCGGATTTATGTTTCATTAAGAAGACATCCGTACCTTGAAAAGTCATCCGTAAAAGTAATGAAGTAAGAATAACCGCTTCGCGCATGTGTAGACATTGGACCGCACACGTCGCTGTGTACGAGTCCCAATAGTTCGCTCGCTCTTACTCCGTGTCCAGTGAATGGACCTTTAAGACGGGATTGACAAGTGGCATACGATTGATATTCGAACGGATCCAAATATCCTTCTGTATGTAACTTCGTCAACCTTCTCTCATTGATGTAACCCAGTCTACAATGTCATAAGAAAGTCTGATTTATTTCCGGAGACTTTCTTTTGTGTGTATTCTGGACATTGAAAATCTGTGGTTGGTTTAATACGTATATACCATTGCTTAATGTACCTGACCCAATCAGAACTTGATTAAGGTGAATGTTTACAACATTACTTACAGACGCAAATTCATAACCTTCTAAAGATACAGAAATGATATTACAAGTTGCGTTGGGTACAAAAAAGCAGTTACGTAAAACCAAAACATGTCCATCTGACATTCCCAGGTGATAGTCCCCCACGGCCTTAGCATCCATGCTAGCTCCATTTGCAACTTTGAGGGTCATGTCACCTGCCTTCAAAAACCTACGGTTTCTCAACGCCTGCAAAGAATTACAGATATGAGATCCTGATCCGGTATCCAATACCTAGGAAGTAGAGTTTATTGATAGACAGTTTTCAATAACATACACACCTGAAGCTGAAGCCGCAACTTGCTTTAGATCCTATGTTCTGGCTTTCCAAGCCCTGCAATTTTTCTTCCAGTGCCCACTCTTATGACAGTAAAAGCACTCTTCCTTCCCCACAAGTTTCCCCGCTATCTTTGTTGCTTTTGTCTTTCCCTTCGTATCCATTTTACTAACACCGCCCCTTGGTTTGGCGGGGGCTTTCTTCTTCTTTCCCTTGGCTTTCGCCTTGGACCTAGAAGAGGAAGATCCTCCTACAAACAAAGTGGATGTTTCCCTAGCTTTCTGTAGGGTGCCCTCTGCACTCCTCAGCATGTTGAGGAGCTCTGAAAGTTTAACTTCTTTTTCTTGCAAGTTGAAGTTCAGGATAAACTGGGCGTAAGTGGATGGAAGGTACCGGAGAATCAAGTCCGTATAGAGCTCGTTCTCTAACGTGGTCCCAAGGTCCGCGAGCTCCTCAATGAAGCCAATCATCTTAAGCACGTGTTCCGCTACCGATGATCCGATGGCCAACCGTGCCGAAAATAGCTTTTTCGACACTTCGTATCTTGCGATACGAGATTGCTCTCCATACAGTTCTTTTGTATGGAGAAATATGGATTCGAGATCCATATTCTCGTGCCTCCTCTGATGTTCGTTGTCCATAGAGGCAAGCACGAGGCACTTGGCCTTCGCGCAATCGATTTCCCAGGTCTTACGGATTTCCCTATCCGCGACGCTGGTTTTGGGACCTGGGACAGGGGGAGCTTTGGTGGTAAGGAGATACCCCAACTTGTCATAAGTGATTGCCATTTTGACATTCCTGAGCCAATCTTTATAGTTTGGCCCTGTTAGTATATTTTTATCTAGTAGTAACTTAAGTCCGGTCATGATGTTTGGTCGCTGCAATTAGGAGAGAGAGAAGAAATACTTTAGCATGATGCTCTTGCAAGTTTAGAGTGGTTTTTAATTTGTCTAAACAGGATGGCTCCCACTGTCTCTCGAATCCCTCCTCAAACCAAAAAGGAAGAATTAGTCAGGATCAATCTCACCGTACAATACTTGCTTAACCGTTCGGCCAGGCTGGTGTCGGTACTTCGAGGGAGGTTTTCCAACGCTTTCGCGAAGTTCCTTAATTAAATAACCTCTTTTTCCTATGGGCATAGCCCCGCTAACACCTTTCTAGACACCTACTTGGTTTATAGCATTAATCGTTAAGTGAGAAATTTCCCGAGGAGTAGCATATACTCACAGTAGGATCGGGATCCAAATATCATTGCGTGACAAAACTGAAGGAATCCTACCAGAATCATCACACTCCAAATAGTATGCAGCGCTAGCAAGTTTCAGTTCTTTTGAAACTCCCGATGTGGATTTTTGCCCCATGCTCTTATGACCTTGATTTTGGCCAACAAATCATAAGTCACATGTCAAGTTCTACCCGTCATTCTCCAGGTTAATTTGAGCCCACCCGCACATACCCTTGACTTTGGCCAACAAGGTAGAACGACTGCCCCAAACCAACACATCTATCTATGCTGCACATGAATACCCAATAGCTACCAATCACTATGCCTTGACTTTGGCCAACAAACATAGCTTGAATACTTATTGACCATTCATGTGAAACGACGGAGGGCTACGAATGGTTTTGGCGAAACCGTGAACGTAGTGAACTTGATATAATCGAAGGAACGAGATAGCTTTTAAAAGGAGTGGCTTAAGCTCCGCGTTTAAAAGTTATTTTTGAAAAGAAACCGAGTGGTTTTGAAAGTGTTCCAACGACTTTTACTTGGTTTATTTTTTCTTGCATTAATTCCAATGCGTCCCATCATTTAATCCTACCATTGCAGAAAACAACCAAAATATGACGTACGCTTATGCCATCCGCATTCGCCACGGGGCCCCGTCATTACCCGTTTGGTTACTTAACTAACGACAGAGCGGGGGCTGGAATAGCGCGGATGCAAAACATAAGCAACGCCTAAATAATATCATATATAGATATATTGCAATGATAGCCATTCCAGATCACAGATGAACACATTAGATATACTAGAAATCCGCAATTCGTACGAGCCTGTAACGAAAAGCGGATTACACGGTCGCGATGAATAGCCAATACCCCACCCTAGACCCCTACGGGTGCGGCAAACTACCCGTCAAATATCCGAAGCGGAGCAACCTCCCTCAACGACGTGAGTAGGCCACTCGGCACTTCGAGATACCCGGTAGTTTGTGCACCCCACCTTGGGTCTATCCTAGGAGCAAAAAACTGTAAAAGAAATTATACAATGACGGCTACAACCCCGACCCGGTTGTGCGGCCAAAAATAATATTACATCAATTTACATATTACATGAATTGAAAGATAAAAGAAAACTCTTATCTCACAACCCCCCAGCTATTCATCCGCGACAATCCAATGAATTCATATACACATACCATCAACATTACAGATCACAGATATGTATAACCCCCACTAATCGACGTATAGCGATTAGCGGACGTTCAATACATATATCACATCACAGATATATACCCGTCAGCTTAAGTCTTTAGAAGTTCGATCAAAATACGGATTTTTAGGCCCCAAACACAAATTTTTCTTTCTGGAAAATCTGGGCAGAAAAAACATATTTTAAAAATCCCAAAACAACCCCAGAAACACACTGCATCAAAATTGTGCCACGGCCGAGTCAACTCGGCCGCGGAACCGCGGCGGTAGCATGCTCCCGCCGCGTTTCCGCGGCGCTTTGACCGGTTCGTTGGGCCAATTTTCTTGGGTGTTTTAACAAAAGCCTGAGCCGATTTTTAGTGTAAGATTTATTATTTTTTGAACAGTGGAAAAAATCGGCAGAAACTATGCTATTCGGGTATGTTTCGTGATATTTTCTCCGATCGAACTTCTACTTACTTTGCTAACATGTTAGATAGTATTTAACTAATCTCTGATACCATTGTAAGTCCACGTTACTTCTCCCGGTACTTACAGGCTTGCGGAAATGATGAAAAACTATTTTTCAAGAGGTGGTAACATGGACTCAAAAAACAGATCTTTGTTAAACAACTATCTAACAAACCTAACAAGAGTTTTACCTACTCGATTAGGGGGTTATACCTTTCTTGAACTCCTTCGTCTTCAACTCTTTCTGGTGTACGGATCGGCCTCACCTCGTCGTCTCCTTGCACCGAAGATGGATCCACCTGAAAGCTCCTACCTTTGGCTTCTTCTTCGAACTTGAAGAAACTAGAACACTTGGTTTGCTAAACCTTGTGAACTAGGATGAGTAGAGAAGTGATATGGGTTTTCTTTTATCTCTAAGGCAATGTTTCTCAACTCATGAGAGGGTGTTGCCTTGAGCTAGAGAGAGCAAGAGGAAGAGCAAGAGGGAGAGCTCAAGCAAGAGAAAGAAATGAAATGAGAGAATGAGTAAGTCTTTTGCCATCCAAGCTCTCATAATCCAAAACCATGATTATTCATAATAGTAATTGAGTATTATGTGATGGTTCAAGTCAAAATGGCCATATCATTTCACGCACTCATTTTGCAAAAAAAAGCAAGCAAGCAAAAGTCTTTGCCCTGAAATGATAGCCATTGTAATGATGATGATCAACTAGTCCAACCTAGTCAACCGATCAACAAAGTCAACAAGTCAACAAAGTCAACCCCTCATCTCAACCATGACACAATAATACTTAATTAATATTATCATTAATCATATTTCTTATTCTCATTAGGGTTTAGAAAAAGTCAATGGTCAACAGTGAACAGTCAACAGTTACCAACCCCAATGAGAATCCTCTGCCTCTGTCTCTCTGTCAACTGTGCATACACACCCGCATCCGCGTTCCAAGGAACACGAATACAAATGAGATAAAACCAATCCCAAAATGTACACTAGGATCTGGCTTAAACCAAAGCCCGCTAGTGTTAACTGTCCGGACACCAAACGTGCACAAGTGCACGGATGTGACCGAACCCTGTCGCAAAACCATGCGACATGTCGCAAAACCATGCGACTTCTACTCTTTTGCCTAAAGGCGAATAGCTTTCTGTGTGGGACTCTAAAGACTCGACACTACGCTGGCAGTGGGTTTAACCACAGACCGCAAGCGGCACTAGCTGTGCATAACGGTCCCCAGATAGATGCCGACAAGAAGACGGACGAGGTGAAACCTATCTGAACTCCTACTGAGCCTGAATGTGACAATCTCCATACTGTCCGGTCTGTTCGTCTGATACATCGCATGGCGGGCCTAGGGGGGCGGTAAACGTCAGTCCCCTACTAGCGGTACAAGTCGTGTCGGAGTGTAGCCCAGAACACCCTGAGATAACACTGGAAACCTACCAGTATATCTCGCTTGCCCTGGCCAGGGACTACTTGTGTAATGACTCTCCTAGACACAGCGTGATGTCAACCCCCAATACCGGGAGAGACGAATCCTGTCTAACCGTCACTGCCTCCAAGTGCTTCGGGACTGCACCCAAAAACTACCTATTTGCACGACTCCTTTGAGCCGTGGTAGGGTAGTAATCAAAGTACAGTGGGAACACACTTGAGGCGAAGTGACAGTGTCAAGTCAGCGGACTAAGCTGTACTCATGTCACCTGGGAACTGATAACTGACGATAGGTATAATACCAACCAACAGTTCCCGACGAGTCCTGTCTAGTGTACTCGTAACCTAACGAGCATCCGCATACTATCTCAAGTACGACGTACTGACGGCTGTGGGACAAACCGTCTCCCACACTGGGATGAGAAGCGCATACGCTAGTCTACTCCGGAGTATCGATGCCCTGTCTCGATAGTCCTACGACTAGGGACCTGCATAAGGATGTGCTTATAGATTACCCAACCCCCACGAGTGTGACTACCATCACAACGCTGGTAATCAAGCAAAGATCCTAAGGGCTCCACTAATGTATATAGGTGATATACTAAAATAAACACATGTACACATTAAAGTAGAAACAAACCAAGTAGCATACTACTATATTGAGCAAATTTGTCTATACATGGTGAATATCCCAAGCTTCCATTAAGTAATATACAAACTAGTATGATACAGTAATGGCTTCTAGGGCATATATACTAACACTTGGGAACTCGCTCAATTTATCGGGGTGATGTGCTTACGCTCATCCTCTCTCGAATGACTCACAACGTGCCTGTGTGAAGTCTTCTTTAGCTGAAATTAATCAATCGGACGACCTCGCATTAGGGTATGCAAATGACCATATGTCCTAGTCATTCATCCATGGTTGACTAGCGATCTTCTATCATATCCCTAAGTACAAACTCGTGCTGCAATAACTTCAAACATCTGGGGTGATACCTTATCAGTCGCAGCAGCAACTGACTCATCCTTCTGCACGATGAACAATGCCTCAATCCTCAAGAATAGAAGATACATTAACGATCATCACATTCTAGCCGGCCTCTAGCAGTGGCCTAATCCTCTGGTGCTGATCTGAACGTTCGAGAAATCTTAGTAAAACAATCCATCAAAACACCAGTGTCACGAAAAACACAATAAAACGACACATCTATGCAACCGTGCGTCACCGGAATACATCCTGGTCAGTCCTCGCCCAAGATGAGCTCATGCTGACCGCAACTCTAGCCGCAGCTCTCTCTGCTCGTGCAACCGTGGTAACAGAAACCACAATCCGATATCGATAAAGATAGATCAAAGGAACGAATAGAATACGGTGCAAAGAAATGTACATTCTAAGACTTCTTAAGCGGAGTAGCGTATCGTAAGTATGCCGCGGAACATACACACGGTACGTCACTCTACTTAAGTCACCTACTTCATCAACCAAGGTCAACCTACGCGATGAAAGTTCGGGTCTAATACCCCCTCGACCAAGTCTAAGTTCTATAAGGTCAAGCCTAGATTCCGAATATATATACGCCCTAGACTCCGCATAGTCAAACCTAGACTCGAACCAAGGTTAAACCTAACGCTCTGATACCAACTTTGTCATGACCCGAAATGGAACGTGACTGGCACTTGAACCATGTGAAGTCTATAGGACCACACCTAATTCAAGTAAGCCAAAAGCCCAGAAATCTAAACCATTTTTAAAGAAAAGAGTGAAGGAAAACTTGTTTTAACGCAAGTGGTTTTAACAAAATAAGGAATTAAATATTTTAAAAGCAACACCATATTTTCCCGAAAAATTTGGCAGAGTCTCCTTTGTAAATATTGTCCCCGAAACGGGTACAACACATGAAATACATAATAATGAATAAAGACATCCCCAAGCGAGAGCTAGCTCTTCGCCAATGGAGGAAACCACCACACAAGCAATATAATATACAACCGGAGGGCGAGGATCAAAAACTCAGAAGAAAACCAACATCCTCAAGAAAACCAGAGAAGAATCATAATAATACAAGCGCACGACTCTAAGGTCGAATGAATATACAATTGGTCTTTTAAGTATATCAAATATACAAGTCTGGTTGACGGAGTTTACTAGATACAACTGAAATAAATAAAGTACGACGGTGGTCACGATGCGAGTGAACCCACCTACCAAAGCAATCTTCCGGAAGGAAGCAGTGTGCCAGTAAGCCGCAATGAAACCTGTACGGCCAAACCTGCAAGAAACTGTGGCACAACGGAGGTGAGTTGCCAACTCGTGAGTAGAAAACATCACCGAGAAGAAATCGCATGTATGACTCTCTCCTAGGTCATACAATAAAACTATACAATACTACAATAAGGGTAACAGTATATCAATAGGGTGATATCAAAGTACTCGTGTCTGTGCCAAGAATAATAATATATCAATGTGTGACATGTACTAATGCACCATCCAACGTGTGTCCAGCAACGACACACAAATCATGATAAAACCCGAGTTCCCAGCATCGACACTCAAAACATCATGAAGTCCGTGTCCAACAGCGACACAGAATACTCAAATCTCGGGCTCCGCATAATCAGGATCGGCCCATGGGCTCCACATAATCAGGATCGGCCTAAACTCCGAACGGTATCCTCCGGATATCCGTCGAGTTTCCATACTATCACCGGTCGGTAGTGCTCCCCTGCCGGGCTCAACGCCATCATCTGCGATCTTCTTGCCCCGAGGTACCACAACGGGTCCACCATGTACCCGCAGACGGTGCATCCCCCTCCTCGAATCGGGTATATGATACCGCTCAAGAACCGAGAAAACACATGGTGGACGCCTCTCACATCATATCACGAGAAAACCGCAAATTTCTATCTTTAGAAATGAAAATAAGTTTATAAAATCCTTGCGGTTTCTCCAAATCCAAAAATCTCATGGAAAATCCGGTATCCAAAAATCTCAAAGTAAGTAAATAGTGAATTACCGGCATAAATCCCTATAATATTGCATGACCATAATTATACACATGCATGGGTATCTGAGTAAAGAATGCAATATCTAAACTAGCATAGTAATCATATATTGGAACTATCAGCTAGCAAGTTATATCAATGAAGTAATATTCTCTAAAGTGTACATGACATGGCAATTACCGATGATGATGTATGTGAGCCGGCAAGCAAGTGTACATGGAGCATACGCATCATCGGTAATGGTGCTGATGTCCTGACAACAGGGGTTCATAATAACTAAAGAAAACACATGTATAAGCATGCAATGCGATGAGAACAACATGAATGTACAGGAAAAGATGTAGTAAATGCAACATTGAAGAATATACATATCCATATACAAGTCATACAGCTTTTGGTGCTTGAAATAGCATGAATCGTGGTTTTAGAAAAATAGGGGCTACGGGATTCTTAAGAAAAGATACGTCTTTTGAAAAAATCCGTAGTATCCCTTGGCCTGTTTTTAAAAATACTCATGATTCGTTAGTTTTGAAAATAAGTATGACTCGAGCCCAGTCAAAAGGGTAAGGAAAACCACCTAAAGTCCAAGTCGATATATCTAGTAGTCGGCGATCCCGCCTCCATAGCGTCGCGTACGGTAAAATACCTAGTACGATATCCTCGAGTCAAGAGTGCGGATCAGTCATCATATCTATAACTCGTAAGGTAAAATGCATCGTACGGCATCCTAAAATCGGGGTACGGGTTAAATATCACATATACCTCATTATTCATATGGTATCATCATCGTAAAATCATGAATTAGGGGCACCCTTTCTAAAATCTAGCACATCCCAATTTCATCAAACCTATATTCTCGTGTGCAAGAAAAAACATCGCCCAACGATCCACTATAATATAATGTCGTATCATATCACGACCCAATCACATATCACAACGCATGGCATCATGCCCGATCATATCGGCTCAATCCAAGTATCACATACTATCCTCATCATCCGTGTATACGTATGTGTGTGTGTACCAACGCATCAAAATACACACACACACACACACACACACACACACACACATAAGCATATACACCCAAAATCAAATCACGTGTGTGCATGTCTGTGTGTGTGTCCACTTTAATCTAGGGTTTCGCGACTAAGAAACTAAACTAAAAGCACTTTAATCCAATTACACAAATCCAACCCATGGTCTCCTGAGGCCTTTATTACTAAATATTCATATCCCGCAATAATAAATACGTATATATATGTATATCACATCTTATCCTACGAAAATGCGGGGGTGCTATACGCCATCCACCCGACTTCCCCCGTAGATATACATCTACTCACCTGGACGCCTCGGCTAATCTGATCCGATTTTAGCTCTGTCATTTTCGTGCCACATCCGACGCCTCTGCACCAGATCCTAGAATCATACACAAGCAATAAAAAGGATAAATAAATGATAGTCGCGGAAACAAACGATACAAGATAACCACGCGCACTAACTAGACGCACACACACTTGGTGCACGAAACGCGCTCGCGACAACGCCACAATTCACCACTAGGGTCACAATACATGAAAACCACCAAACCAAAAACCCAATCGCACTAATCACGCGTTCACAACACTCTAAATATTATATGGAATAGGTTATAAACCAACGAAACCTCAAACTTAGTTCAAACGATTTAATTTCAAAAACCTAGTAAGCATCAACTTCCATTTTAGTTCAAATCTATATGTTTTAACAATTCTAGTGGCCACAATAATCACACAATAACTTAGTTAAGCTACACAAACCTTTACTAGAATTTTATCTCATCGATTTACATAAATCTGAAAAGTTTAGTTAGTAAAATTATCCAATTTGAACAATTTTAAAGTAACAATTTACAAATTAACACCTAAACTAGATTTTTGCATATCTTAAAATGTTAAACCACTTACTATAACCATACTCAAATAATAAAAACCCTAACTTTTAATTCAAACCCCTCTCTTGAAAATTAAATCTTAATATTAAATCCATAATTAAACTCCTAATTAGCTAGATGGAAGAAATTAAACAACAATTTAAACATGTGTTGGGATTTATACCTCACAAACATGAGATCAACATGCAAACTAAGCCTCCCAATCTTGCTTCCATGCTCTAAGATCCATACTTGAATGGCCAAGGAATAATGGGTAAGGAATGAATTTGGAGTTTGTGGGATTTGTATGGATTTTTAAGTGAATTTTTGAGGATTTTTGCACAAGATAAATGAGGAAGAACAAGGGGGTTGTTGTTGCTTTCGGCAGTGAAGGAAGGGAGTGGGGGGGAATGAGTGAGGAAATTGCTAGTCAACTCCCATACCTCAAGTACCCATACTTCTGTAATTTTTGTTTTCCTTTTTTCCTTTCATTTTCTTTTCTAATTAAACCTAGATTCTAGAAATGAAATGAGGTGAACAAATTTTTAGGGGTTGCCAAGGGGGGGGGGCTCGGCCACATGGGGAGAGGGAGAGAGGGTGAGGTGTGGGTGTGTGGGTTAGTGTAGAAACTCCTCCAATTTTTTTTATATCTTTTTACTCACTTCATAATTATTGATTTTCTTTTCTTATTTAAACTCTTTCTATAATTTTCTAGAACCTCCTTGAAAATTCCAATTCATCTCAAAAGCAACATATTACATCTCGGTTTAAAGTTTCATGGTGCACAAAACTTGTATTAACCCATTCCAATTTGTAATTATCACTAATTAAATGTATTAGTGAAGGCTTAAAATAATATTTAAAATAATTAATTACGGAAAATATTTTAGTAAACTAAAAATTTACAAGTGACCAATTAAATACCAAATACTAGCAATTGCATAGCTAGAATAGGTATATTCAGGTCTACGTCGAAAAATAATTATATCTTGGTTTTTACGGAAAACACCAGTTATTTTACCGATTATCGGAAATTTCACCTAAACGATTTTTCAAAACGTTACAGGTTCGGATATGTGTATCTTTTGAAACACAAACCTGAAGCTTTTAAGAAATTCAAAGAATTCAGAAACGATGTAGAGAACCAGACTGGCAAAAGTATCAAAATCCTCCGATCTGATAGAGGAGGGGAGTACTTGAGTACGGAACTTTTAGAACACCTGAAAGAGAATGGTATTCTCTCTCAGCTTACTCCTCCGTACACATCACAGCACAACGGTGTGTCGGAACATAGGAATCGTACCTTATTGGGCATGGTTCTCTCCATGATGAGTAGTGCTGATCTGCCTCTTTCATTCTGGGGATATGCATTTTAGACAGCGGCATATGTCACGACCCGAAATGGTACATGACTGGCACTTGAATCATATGAAGTCTATAGGACCCCATCTAATTCAAGTAAACCAAAAAATCCGAGAAATCTAAACCATTTAAAGGAAGAAAGTGAAGAAAACTTATTTTAAAGCAAGTGGTTTTAATAACATAAGCCGAAGTATGTATTTTTAAAATCTCAAGTCTTTTCTGAAAATTTCGGCAGAGTTTCCTTTTTAAATACTGGCCCCAAAAGGGTACAGCATGAATAATATGAATAAAGGCATCCCCAAACGGGAGCAAGCTCTTCGTCAATTGACGGTCACAACCACGCAAGCAATATAATATACAACGCCATAGGTGAGGATCAAAACTCAAAAGGAAATTCAAAATCATCAAGAAAACCATAATAATACAACGCGCGACTCTAAGGTAGAAATAATACACAACTGGTTTTCTAAGTCTGAAAAAAATATACAAGTCTGGTTGATGGATTTTCTAGATACTACTGAATATAAATAAAATGTACGATGGTGGTCACGATGCAAGTGAACCCACCAACCAAAGCAATCACCCGAAAAGGAGCAGTGTGCCAGCAAAGCCGCAACGAACCTGTACGGCAAAACCTGCAAGAAACTGTGGCACAACGGGGGTGAGTTGCCAACTCGTGAGTAGAAAAGATCACAGAGCAAAAATCGAATGTATGACTCAATCCTAGGTCATACGATCAGTAATATCCTCAAAATGATATAGCCTGAAACATCTAATAATGGCATGGGTAAACATCTATACATATGTGTAACACCAAGTGCTCGTGTCAGTGCCTCAGGTAGCAACATATCATAAATATGAGGTATAAATGCAATATAATGAAAACAGAATACATCATGAATGAGAAAACTGTTTTCTTAAATTAGTGAGATTTCTGTATTTATAAGTTTACGTATCATCAATGAAATCATCAGAAATCAGTGTCAAGCATCAACACAAAATATATATCTCAAATCTCAGGCTCCGGCTATCCCAACCGACCTGTATCATCAAATTTAAATATCTCAGGCTCCGGATATCCGGACTGGACTGTATCATAAATTTCAATACCTCAGGCTCCGGCTATCCGGACTTCCCTGTATCATAAATCTCAAGACCACGTCGGTATTCTCCGGATATCCGACGCGTCATAATAAATTCACCGGTCAGTAGTGCTCCCCTATCTCAGGCTCAACGCCATCATCTGCGACCTTCTCGTCCCGGGGTACCGCACCGGGTCCACCATGCACCCACAGACGGATCCTCCTCCTCGAATCGGGTGTATGATATCGCTCAAAAGCTGAGAAAACTCATGGTGGACATATCTCAAATCATAATATGAGAAAACCGCACTTCTATCTTTTAAAAATGATAATGAGTTTATAAAATCTTGCGGTTTCTCCAAATCCAGAAATCTCATGGAAAATCCGAAATCCAAACTGAAAAGTCAATAATAATGAATACTGGGCTCTGGCAATTTGGACTGGCCCTTATAATATTGCATGACCAATGAATATATAATATGCATGAAATATCAAGCAATGAAAGCAATAATGAACTAGCATATGAAACAATAACATATTGGAACTATCAGCTAGTAAACGATATCAATAGAGCAATATTCTCTAAAGTGTACGTGACATGGTAATTACCGATGATGATGTGTGTGAGCCGGCAAGCAGGTGTACGTGGAGCATACACATCATCGGTAATGGTGCTGGTGTCCTAACAGCATGATTTTAATATTAACTGATGAAAACACAATATAAGCATGCAATGCGATGCGAACAGTAAGAATATGCAGAACATGAATACCAACGCAACATGTACGAATATACATAAATGAATAGTAAATGCAACAATAAGGAACCTACATTAATACATATGGGTCATACAGTTTTGCCGTTTGAAATAACACGAATCGTGGTGTTTAGAAAATAGGGCTACGGTGTTTTTAAGAAAAAGATACGTCCTTTGAAATATCCGTAGAATCTCTTGGCCCGTCTTTAAAATACTCATGATTCGTTAGTTTTGAAATAGGTATGACCCGAGTCTAGTCTAACATTTATAAGTAAACTACAGGACTAAACTAACAGACTGATCGAAAGGGTAAGGAAAACCACCTAAGTCTGAGTCAATATATATATATATATATATATATATATATATGTATATAATAGTCGGTGATCACGCCTCATTAGTATCACATACGATACAATATATATAATATGACATCCTCGAGTCAAGAGTGCGGATCTATCATCATAATCATATCACGTACGGTAAATATATCGTACGGCATCCCAAATCTGGGTACAGGTCAAATATCACATTATCTCATTAATCAACTGGTATCCTTATCATCATATCCTATATAAGGGTACTGATCTAAGTCTAGTACATTCTGATACCATCAATATATAAATATATATGTGTGTGTGTGTGTGAAAACAGATCGCCTAAAGACCTGCTATAATACTCATGTTGTATCTCATAATACGAACCATGTCATATCACCGATCTCGTGGCATCGTGCCCAATCTCATCGACTCATCTCCAAATACCATATACTATCCTCATTATCCATGTATATGTATACGTATATATAGATACACACACACACACACACACATAGTCCCATACCTATTTGTGTATATATATATACACACACATATCCCCATATACCCACAAGTAATAAAAATGCATGCATGAGTGTGTGCGTGTGTGCAATTCACTACTCTAATTTTCGCGACTAAGAAACTAACTAACGACACTATCATCCAATTATCCTAGAATTAACCTATGAACATATAAACCTATCTAGATAGTCATTAATCTCACAATACACATAATTATATATATACGTATTCGTATACTACACTACGAACTGTGGGGGTGCTATACGCCATCCACCCGACTTCCATCGTAGATATATATCTACTCACCTTGATCTTCGCTTGCCGATGTCGATGACGCCACGCTCATCCTCATCGTCTTAAAGACCATGTGGAGGTACCTACATATATACACATATAGCATCGTAAACGAAAATAACGCACGAAAACCAAAATGTTGCACGAAACACACATAGGTTAAAAGCTATAGTTTACGCATGCAATAATAACCAACAACTCTCGACGATTGACGTATAAACGTGAATCGACCGATAAAAATATGAATATCAAAACTTCAATTCATAACATCACGAAATACAAGGCAGCAACTCATGAAAATGGTCCCAGATTTTACCCTATGTGAAATTAGCCAATTTTGCATATATGGAGGGTCTAATTTACAGATACTGGAGCCATGAACCAAACACTGAGGCATACATACCTACCCTAGCCGAAAATTGCGGCCAGGAAGATTAAATTTGTGGCCACTTCTTGGTGGTTGGGGCTCGGGTCTTGGGGTTAGCTTCCTGAGTGCCTGCTTGTCTCACTGTAAGTGCAAAATAATTTTCCAGGTCCCCGAGTCATAGCAGATATCAAAACATCACCAAAATTTCCAGAAATTCCAATGTCGGCAGATTTCAAAGTTCACGTCTTGGGGTTCTAATCTCTGGTTTTGTCCAGAATTTTAACACTAAAGGGGTCTAAGATCACTACTAAACCTTAATTACACCATCTTAATTCAAATCAAACCCTAACCCTTTCTAAGAATTTTCAAGCATCACAATATGGATTCTAAACTAGTATGGATGCTAAGGTAAAAGCAATACAATTCTAATGGTGCAAGAATTACCTCATTTGGCAACTCAAGAATTTTCTTGAGTTGCCCTAAGTGTCCAAAATCCGATTTTTCTTAGTCCAAAGTGCTTGTGAGAAGCTTGTGCATGTTTTTAATGAAGTGGGAATGAGGTTTTAATGGTTTTTTGGGTGTGTTGTGAGGGTTGTAGTGGGGGGGAAGAAAAGGGCTGCCATGGATGAAGAGGAGAAGAAAATGGTGAAGGAAATGAAGTGAAAACAAATGAAGACCTTGGTCAAATGACCCCTCACTTCTCTTTCCTTTCTCTCTCTTGCCCATACTTCTTTCTTTATATTTTCTTTTCTTTTCTATTTTCCTTTATCTTATCTTTTCTTTTCATTTAAAAGCCATGCATGAACAAAAATAAGGAAAATCCATGTAGAAAATGTAACACAGGTGTAAAATATGACATGGTGTATGTCATGTGCACAAATCAATCTTAATAGACGATTAGTGATACTTAATCGCGATTATCATTAAAATGGAATATAATTAATCAGAAAGAATTTATATTTTGCGTAATTCATATAAAACACCCCCATTTTAGTAATTTCTATAATTTTCCAAATATTTCCCAATTTATCGGTATTTAATTATACCGAGTCATTAAAATATTCACATAATTATTATTTAATTATAAAAATTTCCAAAAATAATATTTTATTTTTCTGAAATGTTACAATCTTCCCCCTTAAAGAAATTCGGTCCCCGAATTTAAATTTAAACCCCTCAATACTAAAACATTTCAGTAAAATGATCAAGTCGTCGGGGCTCCGAAATCTTAAATACATAAAACATATCGTAGCGCAATGTATGCGCATTAAAAAGAGTGTATAACTCAAAAATCAAAACTCCGTCAAGCATCCCGCAATCATCGGAGTTATTGCGAATACACCAATATCAAAGCCCAATATGAAAACCAACATGATATACCTCAAAACTATAACATGTACATAGTACGCATCGTTGTAATTTCGTTAAAACATCGGAATAAATGCATGCCAAACCTTTTTTAAATTGCTGCGCGATGCGCGTATCATAGCACAAGTGGCGGACGTTTATTGTAAAAAAATAATTCTATACACACACACACATACGTCGCGCCGTTTGAAAAATAATTTAGAAGGGTTTCCTTTGTTTAAAAGCCTTGTGTCATCTCGGACACGTAGGTATATACTGAGCCTATAGCTCCTTTTTAGTAATCGCTTCGATAACTATCAATGCATGCAAAATAAATTCAGGTACTGTCCTCGGACTAGCCCCGCTCAGCTACTATACCAAATAGTAAATATCATAAAATATGCTGCTCAAAGGAAATCAATCCCAAAATGTAAATATGAATGCCACGTGCGTCTGGTACGCACGGAAAACGAAATCCATGAATGTGTCATACATGTGCACATAAACAAAATCTAAGTGCAATGGGTGTGCACGAACACCTGTCAAAAGCAACGGGTGTGCCTGACAACAATATCAGGTGCATCTGATATGCACAAAGAATCTCGATTTAGTGCATCTGGCGTGCACCAAAATCGCATCAAGCGCCCAAGTATGTGCAAGAATCCAAGTCAAGTGCACAAGGTGCACGAAAACAAATATCAAATATCACAATCGAAATCGACATATAAAACACATTTCAATCCAAATCCAAATCAGGTATACCGTGGTATATAATCTCACAACCATGTGCATCAGCGTGCATAAAAATTGAATCAAAATACTAAAAGTGCATGAAAACTATGCCGAAAGCATAAGTCAAATCACATACATGCCATAGGCATGAAATCAAAATCAACATCTCAAACGACATCAAATCGAAGTCAAGTGCAACTGTGGTACACAAAATCTCAATCATGCAAATAAATCGCCCAAAATACCGAAATCAAACATGGCGAAAACAATCCCGCTCTGGTACGTCCTCTAAAGATCTCTGGCCAACTGTCATGGTCACTCATAAAATGTCTTGTCGACGATGCCGAACTCTGGCCTACTGGGTGTGCGCAATATGACCGATCCTGGGTCCAAGTCTCCTCGTATTGTATTCCAGAAAGATTCTGTCGAAGTCTCTCCCAAATCTCGTTTCTGCCGAACTGCCCGGAAGTTATCTTCTTTTACTAAATCTATTTCTTGTTCCGGGACGGTCACATAATCATCGCGACTCCTTCTGGAAGATATCCATATACAACACCTCTACATGCATATCACATCTCTAATGTCAACGGAGTGGAACTTCATCTCATCAAGATCTCGTACGAACCTCTTACTCCACTTTTCTCTAATGTCGACTGATTCGGACTCGTCTCTTCGTGGCTGCATGGACTGTGCTCTAACGGCTATACTCGTATCTGGAGTCTCCCAAGAAATGTATCCTATCACATGATATCCGAAAGACGTCGAGCTTTTCGATCGATTCGTCAAAGTTCCATAATTTCCCCCAAGAGATCAACATCTTGAGTACAGTTTAATAGTATTCCAGTACATGCCACGGTATCTATGGACCAGCCGTAGAAGGGCAAACCCAAGCCACATTAATAGCACCGCTGAACTGCTGCAAACCCTAAGGTTTCAAAGCGTTCTCATGGTCATTATATCGAGTTAGGGTTTCATTCTTCTAGAGGGTCCATGGAACTACTTTCATATTTCTCCGAATACTTTAAACTTGGAAAAATGGGTTTCTGACATTCGATTGTTTTCTTTCGACTCCCAATGAACCTGCATGAAGTCTTCTCTAGCTGGAATCAATCAATCTGATGACCTCGCATCGAGGTAGGCAACGAATCACATGTCCTAGTCATTCCTCCTTGGGTGACTAGCGATCCTCTATCATATCTCTTAGTACAACTCGTGCGGCATTAGCTTCAAATATCTGGGCGACATCTCGTCAGTCGCAGCAACAACTGAATCATCCGTCCGCACGCTGAATAGTACCTTAATCATAAAAATAATCGGTGCATTGACGGTCATCACATTCTGGCTGGCCTCTAGCAGTGGCCCAATCCTCTGGTGCTGATCTGCACGTCCGAGAAATCTCATAAAAGCGATCCATCAAACGCTCATGGAGCGAAAACACAATAGGACAATACATCTTTGCAATCGTGTGTCCCTGGAATCATGCCCTGGTCAGTCCTCATCCGTGACGAGCTCATGCTAACGCAACTCTAGCCGTAGCTCTCTCTGCCCGTGTAATCGTGGTAGCAAAAACCATAAACCAATAACGATGAGGATAGATCATATGAATGAATATAATGTTGTGCAAGGAAATGTACATCCTAAGGCTTCTTAAGCGGAGTAGCGTATCGTAAGTATGCCGTGGAACATACACACGGTACGTCACTCTCCTTAAGTCACCTACTCCATCAACCAAGGTCAACCTATGCGACGAAAGTTCGGGTTTAATACCCCCTCGACCAAGTCCAAGTTCCGTAAGGTCAAGCCTAGGTTTCGAATATAATAAACGCCCTAAACTCCGCATAGTCAAACATAGACTCCAACTAAGGTTAACCTTGCGCTCTGATACCAACTTTGTCACGACCCGAAATGGCACGTGACTGGCACTTGAATCATATGAAGTCTATAGGACCCCATCTAATTCAAGTAAGCCAAAAATCCCAGAAATCTAAACCATTTTAAGGAAGAAGTGAAGAAAACATGTTTTAAAACAAGTGGTTTTAATAACATAAGCCGAAATATGCATTTTTAAAATCTCAAGTCTTTTCTGAAAATTTCGGCAGAGTTTCCTTTGTAAATACTGTCCCCGAAAGGGTACAACATGAATAATATGAATAAAGGCATCCCCAAGCGGGAGCTAGCTCTTCGTCAATTGACGGTCACAACCACGCAAGCAATATAATATACATCGCTAAGGGCGAGGGTCAAAACTCAAAGGAAACTCAAAATCATCAAGAAAACCATAATAATACAACGCGCGGCTCTGAGGTCGAAATAATACACAACTGGTTTTCTAAGTCTGAAAAAATATACAAGTCAGGTTGATGGAGTTTCTAGATACAAATGAATATAAATAAAAGGTACAATGGTAGTCACGATACAAGTGAACCCACATACCAAAGCAATCACCCGAAAAGGAGCAGTGTGCCAGCAAAGCCGCAACGAACCTGTACGGCAAAACCTGCAAGAAACTGTGGCACAATGGGGGTGAGTTGCCAACTCGTTAGTAGAAAATATCACAGAGCAAAAATCGGATGTATGACTCAATCCTAGGTCATACGATCAGTAATATCCTCAAAATGATATAGCCTGAAACATCTAATAATGGCATAGGTAAACATCTATACATCTGTGTGTTAGTGTATATGCCCTAGAGGCCATTACTGTATCATACTAGTATATATATTACTTGATGGAAGCTTGGGATATTCACAGTTGTATAGACAATCTTGCTCGAAATAGTAGTATGCTACTTGGTTTGTCTCTGCTTTAATGTGTACATGTGTTTCTTTTATTATATCACCTATACGCATTAGTGGAGCCCTTAGGATCTTTGCTTGATTACCGGCGTTGTGATGGTGATCACACTCGTGGGGGCTGGGTAATCCACAAGCACATCCTTATGCACGTCCCTAGTCATGGGATTATCGAGACAGGGTATCGATACTCCGGAGTAGACTAGCGTATGCGCTTCTCATCCTAGTGCGGGAGGCGGTCTGTCCCACAGCCGTCAGTACGTCGTACTTGAGATAGTATGCGGGTGCTCGTTAGGTTACGAGTACACTGGACAGGACTCGTCGGGGACTGTTGGTTGGTATTATACCTATCGTCAGTTAACAGTTCCCAGGTGACATGAGTACAGCTTAGTCCGCTGACTTGACACTATCACTTCGCCTCAAGTGTGTTCCCACTGTTCTTTGACTACTACCCTACCACGGCTCTACTGAGTCATGCAAACAGGTAGTAGTTGGGTGCAGTCCCGAAGCACTTGGAGGCAGTGACGGTTAGACAGGATTCGTCTCTCCCGGTATTGGGGGTTGACATCGTGCTGTATCTAGGAGAGCCATTACACATGTAGTCCCTGGCCAGGGCAAGCGAGATATACTGGTAGGTTTCCAGTGTTATCTCAGGGTGTTCTGGGCTACACTCCGACACGACTTGTACCTCTATTAGGGGACTGACGTTCGCCACCCCCCTAGACCCGCCATGCGATGTATCAGACGAACAGACCGGACTGTACGGAGATTGTCACAAACAGGCTCAGTAGGAGTTCGGATGGGTTTACCTCATCGGCCTTCTTATCGACATCTACCTGGGGACCGTTACGTAGAGCTAGTGCCGCTTGCGGTCTCTGATTAAACCCACTGCCAGCGTAGTGTCGACTCTTTAGAGTCCCACACAGAGAGTTTCCCTGCACTGAGCGAAACGTGTAGAGGCCGTATGGTTTTTGTTAGTGTATATGCCCTAGAGGCCATTACTGTATCATACTAGTTTGTATATTACTTAATGGAAGCTTTGGATATTCACAGTTGTATAGACAATCTTGCTCAATATAGTAGTATGCTACTTGGTTTGTTTCTACTTCAATGTGTACATGTGTTTATTTTGGTATATCACTTATACACATTAGTGGAGCCCTTAGGATCTTTGCTTGATTACCAGCGTTGTGATGGCAGTCAAACTAGTGGGGAATGGGTAATCTATAAGCACATCCTTATGCAGGTCCCTAGTCGCAGGACTATCGAGAGAGGGCATCGATACTCCGGAGTAGACTAGCGTATGCGCTTCTCATCCCAGTGTGGGAGGTGGTCTGTGCCACAGCCATCAGTACGTCGTACTGGAGATAGTATGCGGGTGCTCGTTGGGTTACGAGTACACTGGACAGGACTCGTCGGGAACTGTTGGTTGGTACTATACCTATCGTCAGTTATCAGTTCCCAGGTGACATGAGTACAGCTTAGTCCGCTGACTTGACACTGTCACTTCGCCTCGAGTGTGTTCCCACTGTACTTAGATTACTACCCTACCACGGCTCAAAGGAGTCGTGCAAACAGGTAGTAGTTGGGTGTAGTCCTGAAGCACTTGGAGGCAGTGACGGTTAGACAGGATTCGTCTCTCCCGGTATTGGGGGTTGACATCGCACTGTGTCTAGGAGAGCCATTACACGAGTAGTCCCTGGCCAGGGCAAGCGAGATATACTGGTAGGTTTCCAGTGTTATCTCAGGGTGTTCTGGGCTTCACTCCGACACGAATTGTACCGCTATTAGGGGACTGGCGTTTACCGCCCCCTAGGCCCGCCATGCGATGTATCAGACGAACAGACCGGACTGTATGGAGATTGTCACATTCAGACTCAGTAGGAGTTCAGATGGGTTTCACCTCGTCCATCTTCTTATCGGCATCTAACTGGGGACCGTTACGCACAGCTAGTGCCACTTGCGGTCTGTGGTTAAACCCACTGCCAGCGTAGTGTCAAGTCTTTAGAGTCCCACACAGAGGGCTATTCGCCTTTGGGCAAAACAGAGTAGAGGTCGCATGGTTTTGCGACAGGGTTCGTTCTCATCCGCGCACTTGTGCACGTTTGGCGTCCGGACGGATATTACTAGCGGGCTCTGGTTTGAGCCAGATCCTAGTATATGTTTTGGGGTTAGTTTTATCTCATTGTGTTCATGTTCCTCAGAACATGAATGCGGGTGTGTATGCACAGTTGTTTGAGGCGGAGGAAGAGGATTTTCATTAGGGTTTCGGAACGGGTGTGTATGCACAGTTGACAGTCGTATTTTTCCAAACCCTAATGAATTTGTGATATTTCAATTAATAATATTAATTAAATGAAATTGTGTCATGGCTGGGTTTGTTGACTTGTTGACCAAGGTTGACTTGTTGACCATGGTTGAAACATTGACTATCATCATTACACATCAAAGATGCTCTTTGATTCTAGCAAAACCATTTAATATGAAATGATAATAGTCTTATCAAACCTTCCATCAACTTTTCATTTAGATTAATTTTATTAATTTGATAATTCACTAGATATTGTTATGGTTGTAAAAAACCATTTTCATTCTATCATATTGATTCTCTCTCCTCTCTTCTTCTTCCTCCTCCTCTAGTTCAAGGAGATCCATTCTCATGTGTTGAGAAACCTCTCCTTGAGATAAAACACTCTAAACCACTCTCTACTCACTCTAGGGTTGAAGGTCTAGCAAGCCAAAGACCTTAGTTCTCTCAAAGTTCGAGAAAGGAGCCCAAGGTTGAACCCTCAGGTGGATCCATCTTTGACGGAAGAAGGCGACGAGGAAAGCACCATCCAACCACTACAAAGAGTTCAAGAAGAAGGAGTTCAAGTGAGATATAACCCCTAACCGAGTAGACAAATTTCTTGTTAGGTTTCTAGTGTGTAGTTTAGCAAAGATCCGTTTTTGTAGTCCATGTTACCCAAACCCTAAAAATCGTTTTCCACCATATCCGCAAGCCCGAAAGAACCGGGAGAGGTAACGTTGACTTACAGTGGTATCAGAGCCTAACTAAACACACCCTAGCATGTTAACAAAGTATTTAGAATATCGACCGAACGAAAAAACCGCAAAACACTCAGGAAAACCCTAGTTGCTGCCGATTTTTTTCTGCTCTAAAAGTAAAAAATAATGTCTTAAAAATCGGCTCAGGCTTTTCTATAAACAGGCAAGAAAAACGATCGCACGAACCGACCAAGTCACCGCGGTTCCGCGGAAGAAGCTTGCTTCTGCCGCGGATCCGCGGCCGACTTGACTCGGCCGTGGATCGTTTCTCCTGCAGTTTGTTTCTGGGGGTGTTTTGGGATTTTTGGGATGGTTTGTTTCTGCCCAGATTTTCCAGAGAACAAGTTTGTTTTTGGGGTGGCTACAAATCCGTATTTTTGTCGATTTTCTGTAGACTTTGGCTAATGGTTATATCTGTAATGTTTTATATGTATTGAACGTCTACTAATCACTATACGTCGATTAGTGGGGGTTATACATATCTGTGATCTGTGATGTTGATGGTTTGTGTATATGAATTTGTTGGATTGTCGCGGATGAATAGCCGGGGGAATTGTGAGATGAGAGTTTTTGTTTATCTTTCAATTCTTGTAATATGTAAATTAATGTAATATTATTTTTGGCCGCACAACCGGGTCGGGGTTGTAGCCGTCATTGTATAATTTCTTTTTACTGTTTTTGCTCCTAGGATAGACCCAAGGTGGGGTGCACAAACTACCGGGTATCTCGAAGTGCCGAGTGGCCTACTCACGTCGTTGAGGGAGGTTGCTCCACTTCGGATATTTGGCGGGTAGTTTGCCGCACCCGTAGGGGTCTAGGGTGGGGTTTTGGCTATTCATCGCGACCGTGTAATCCGCTTTTTGTTACAGGCTCGTACAAATTGCGGATTCCTAGTATATCCAATGTATTCATCTGTGATCTGAAATGGCTATCATTGTAATATATCTGTGTATGATATTATTTAGGCGTTGCTTATGTTTTGCAGCCGCGCTAGCCCAGCCCCCGCTCTGTCGTTAGTTAAGTAACCTAACGGGTGATGACGGGGCCCCGTGGCGAATGCGAATGGCATAAGCGTACGTCATATTTTGGTTGTTTTCTGCAATGGTAGGATTAAATGATGGGACGCATTAAAAGAACTAATGCAAGAATAACACGCATTAAAAGAACTAATGCAAGAAAATAAACCAAGTAAAAGTCGTTGGAACACTTTCGAAAAACCACTCGGTTCTTTTCAAAACCAACTTTTAAAATGCGAAGTTTGAGCCACTCCTTTTTAAAAGCTATCTCGTTCCATCGACTATATCAAGTTCACTACGTTCACGGTTTCACCAAAACCATTCGTAGCCCTCCGTCGTTTCACATAAATAGTCAATAGTATTCAAGCTTTGTATGTTGACCAAAGTCAAGGCATAGTGATTGGTAGCTATTGGGTATTCATGTGTAGCATAGATAGATGCGTTGGTTTGGGATAGTCGTACTTCCATTTTGGCCAAAGTCAAGGGTAGGTACGGGTAGATCCAAATTAACCTGGATAATAACGGGTAGAACTTGACATGTGACTTATGATATTTTGTCCAAAGTCAAGGTCATAAGAGCATGGGGCAAAAATCCATATCGGGAGTTTCAAAAGAACTGAAACTTGCTAGTGTTGCATACCATTTGGAGTGTGATGATTCTGGTAGGATTCCTTCAGTTTCGTCACGCGATGATATTTGGATTCCGATCCTACTGTGAGTATATGCTACTCCTCGGGAAATTTCTCACTTAACGATCAATGCTATAAACCTAGTAGGTGTCTAGAAAGGTGTTAGCGGGGCTACGCCCCCAAGAAAAAGAGGTTATTTAATTAAGGAACTTCGCGAAAGCGTTGGAAAACCTCCCTCGAAGTACCGGCACCAGCCTGGCCGAACGGTTAAGCAAGTATTGTACGGTGAGATTGATCCTGACTAATTCTTCCTTTTTGGTTTGAGGAGGGATTCGAGAGACAGTGGGAGCCATCCTGTTTAGAAAAATTAAAAACCACTCTAAACTTGCAAGAGCATCGTGCTAAAGTGTTTCTTATCTCTCTCCTAATTGCAGCGACCATTCATCATGACTGGACTTAAGTTACTACTAGATAAAAACATACTGACAGAGCCAAACTACAAAGATTGGCTCAGGAATGTCAAGATGGCAATCACTTACGACAAGTTGGGGTATCTCCTTACCACCAAAGCTCCCCCCGTCCCAGGTCCCACCTCCAGCGTCGCGGATAAGGAAATCCGTAAGACTTGGGAGATAGATAGCGCGAAGGCCAAGTGCCTTGTGCTTGCCTCTATGGACAACGAACATCAGAGGAGGCATGAGAATATGGACCTCGAGTCCATATTTCTCCATACAAAAGAACTGTATGGAGAACAATCTCGTATCGCAAGATACGAAGTGTCGAAGAAGTTGTTTTCGGCAAGATTGGCCATCGGATCATCGGTAGCGGAACACGTGCTTAAGATGATTGGCTTCATTGAGGAGCTCGCGGACCTTGGGACCACGTTGGAGAATGAGCTCTATACGGACTTGATTCTTCAGTCCCTTCCTTCCACTTACGCCCAGTTCATCCTGAATTTCAACTTACAAGAAAAGGAAGTTGAACTTTCAGAACTCCTCAACATGCTGAGGATTGCAGAGGGCACCCTACAGAAAGGTAGGGAAACATCCACTTTGTTTGTAGGAAGATCTTCCTCTTCTAAGTCTAGGGCGAAAGCCAAGGGAAAGAAGAAGAAAGCCCCCGCCAAACCAAGGGGCGATGTTAGTAAAGTAGATACGAAGGGAAAGGCGAAAGCAACAAAGGTAGCGGGGAAACTTGTGGATAAAGAAGAATGCTTTTACTGTCACAAGAGTGGACACTGGAAGAAAGATTGCAGGGCTTGGAAAGCCAGAACACAGGAACTGAAGCATGTTGCGGCTTCAGCTTCAGGTGTGTATGTTATTGAAAACTGTCTATCTATAAACTCTACTTCCTGGGTATTGGATACCGGATCAGGATCTCATATCTGTAATTCTTTGCAGGCGTTGAGAAACCGTAGGGTTTTTGAAAGCAGGTGACATGACCCTCAAAGTTGCAAACGGAGCTAGCATGGATGCTAAGGCCGTGGGGGACTATCACCTGGGAATGTCAGATGGACATGTTTTGGTTTTGCGTAATTGTTTTTTTGTACCCAACGCAACTTGTAATATCATTTCTGTATCTTTAGTTTCTAAAGAAGGTTATGAATTTGCGTTTGTAAGCAATGTTGTAAACATTCACCTTAATCAAGTTCTGATTGGGTCAGGTACATTAAGCAATGGTATATACGTATTAAACCAACCACAGATTTTCAATGTCCAGAATACACACAAAAGAAAGTCTCCGGAAATAAATCAGACTTTCTTATGGCATTGTAGACTGGGTCACATCAATGAGAGAAGGTTGACGAAGTTACATAAAGAAGGATATTTGAATCCGTTCGAATATCAATCGTATGCCACTTGTCAATCCTGTCTCAAAGGAAAGATGACAAAGACTCCGTTCACTGGACACGGAGTAAGAGCGAGCGAGCTCTTGGGACTCGTACACAACGACGTGTGCAGTCCAATGTCTACACATGCGCGAAGCGGTTATTCTTACTTCATTACTTTTACGGATGACTTTTCAAGGTACGGTTATGTCTTCTTAATGAAACATAAGTCCGAAGCCTTTGGAAAATTCCAGGAATATAAGAATGAAGTAGAAAAACAAACCGGCAAAAGTATCAAGATTCTAAGATCGGATCGAGGTGGTGAATACTTAAGTGCCGAGTTCCTGGACTATTTAAAAGAGAATGGAATTCTCTCTCAGCTTACTCCTCCATACACTCCGCAACATAACGGTGTATCGGAGAGACGGAACCGGACCCTATTGGATATGGTACGTTCCATGATGAGTAACACTGAGTTACCGCGATCATTCTAGGGATATGCACTAGAATCAGCTGCATACCTTTTGAACCGAGTTCCAACTAAGACTGTGCCTACCACACCATATGAGATATGGAGTGGGATTCAATATCTGAAGATCTGGGGATGTCCGGCTTTTGTCAAAAAGTAGCATGCGGACAAGCTCGAGGCACGCTCAGTACTGTGCAAGTTTGTGGGATACCCAAAGAACTCCAGGGGGTATCTCTTCTATTACGCAGAGGAACAAAAGATCATTGTTTCTCGTAATGCCCATTTTCTGGAATACCAGTTCTTAGAAAAGGAAACAAGTGGGAGCGAAATAGAACTGGAAGAAATTGCAAAACCACAGACTATTACTGAAAGCTTAGTAGAACCAGAGGGTTCAAAAGAACAGGACATTCCTACGCCGCTCCGCAGGAGTAGTAGGCAGTCTCATCCGCCCGAGAGATACTACGGTTTTTCTCATAGACGGGGATAGAGAGGATTGCATCATAGATTATGATGAGCCTACTAGCTTCCAGCAGGCCGTTCAGAGCGTTGACTCGGTAAAATGGCTGGATGCAATGCGGACCGAAATGGAGTTCATGTACACCAACAAAGTATGGACGTTGGACATTGCTCCAGACGGGGTAAAACCCGTAGGATGCAAGTGGATCTTCAAAAGGAAAATTGGTGTAGATGGACAGGTTGAGACCTATAAAGCTAGACTGGTTGCAAAGGGCTTTCGTCAAAGACCTGGTTTGGACTATGACGAGACCTTTTCTCCAGTAGCTATGCTGAAATCCATTCGGATCCTTCTTGCCATTGCTGCCTTCCACGATTATGAGATTTGGCAGATGGACGTAAAGACCGCTTTTCTAAATGGAAATTTAGAGGAGTGTGTCTATATGGACCAGCCAGAGGGTTTCATTCAGAGTGGGAGCAGCGGAAAGGTGTGCAAGTTGCTTAAGTCCATCTATGGACTAAAGCAGGCATCGCGGAGTTGGAACATCTGTTTTGATGAGACGGTCAAGGAATTTGGCTTTATCAAAAATCCAGATGAACCATGCATCTATAGTAGATTTGTAGCGAGAACTGTAGTATTCCTCGTTTTATACGTGGATGACATTCTCTTAATAGGAAATGACATTCCTATGCTACAATCTGTCAAGGGGTTCTTGTTACACAGGTTCTCCATGAAAGACCTGGGTGATGCCTCATACATTCTGGGGATCCGGATCTATCGTGACAGATCCAAGAGGATACTGGGACTTTCACAGTCCAGGTACATCGACACCATACTGAAAAGATTCAGTATGGAAGATTCCAAGCGCGGTAATCTACCGGCTTGTCACGGGATCACCCTCTCCAAAGAGATGTCTCCCAAGACTGATTTGGAAAGGGATCGCATGTCTATTATACCCTACGCTTCTGCGGTAGGCTCTATAATGTATGCGATGTTGTGTACTAGACCAGATGTAGCTTATGCACTGAGTGTGGTAAGCCGGTATCAGTCAAACCCAGGGGAGAAACATTGGATAGCAGTAAAGAACATTCTCAAGTACCTGAGAAGGACTAAGGAGGTGTTCTTGGTGTATGGCGGAAAAGACCTCCAGATTGAGGCCTTTGCTGACTCCAGCTTCCAGAGTGACAAGGATGATTCCAAGTCCATGTCGGGTTTTGTCTTTACCCTCAACGGAGGGGCGGTGTGTTGGAAGAGTTCCAAACAGGAAACCGTTGCTCACTCGACTATGGAAGCGGAATATATCGCTGCATCTGATGCCGCAAAAGAAGCCGTCTGGATAAGGAAGTTCTTGAAAGAACTTCAGGTGGTTCCGTCCATTGTTGACCCAATACCTCTGTATTGCGACAACAACGGGGGTATAGCTTTAGCAAAGGAACCCAGGTCCCATCAGAAATCCAGAAACATCTTGAGGCGGTATCACCTGATCAGGGAGATCGTGGATCGCAAGGAGATCGAGGTTCGGAGGGTTGCTTGGGATATTCACAGTTGTATAGACAATCTTGCTCGAAATAGTAGTATGCTACTTGGTTTGTCTCTGCTTTAATGTGTACATGTGTTTCTTTTATTATATCACCTATACGCATTAGTGGAGCCCTTAAGATCTTTGCTTGAATACCGGCGTTGTGATGGTGATCACACTCGTGGGGGCTGGGTAATCTACAAGCACATCCTTATGCACGTCCCTAGTCATGGGATTATCGAGACAGGGCATCGATACTCCGGAGTAGACTAGCGTATGCGCTTCTCATCCTAGTGCGGGAGGCGGTCTGTCCCACAGCCGTCAGTACGTCGTACTTGAGATAGTATGCGGGTGCTCGTTAGGTTACGAGTAGACTGGACAGGACTCGTCGGGGACTGTTGGTTGGTATTATACCTATCGTCAGTTAACAGTTCCCAGGTGACATGAGTACAGCTTAGTCCGCTGACTTGACACTATCACTTCGCCTCAAGTGTGTTCCCACTGTTCTTTGACTACTACCCTACCACGGCTCTACTCAGTCATGCAAACAGGTAGTAGTTGGGTGCAGTCCCGAAACACTTGGAGGCAGTGACGGTTAGACAGGATTCGTCTCTCCTGGTATTGGGGGTTGACATCGCGCTGTATCTAGGAGAGCCATTACACATGTAGTCCCTGGCCAGGGCAAGCGAGATATACTGGTAGGTTTCCAGTGTTATCTCAGGGTGTTCTGGGCTACACTCCGACACGACTTGTACCGCTATTAGGGGACTGACGTTCGCCACACCCCTAGGCCCGCCATGCGATGTATCAGACGAACAGACCGGACTGTACGGAGATTGTCACATACAGGCTCAGTAGGAGTTTGGATGGGTTTACCTCATCGGCCTTCTTATCGACATCTACCTGGGGACCGTTACGTAGAGCTAGTGCCGCTTGCGGTCTCTGATTAAACCCACTGCCAGCGTAGTGTCGACTCTTTAGAGTCCCACACAGAGAGTTTCCCTACACTGAGCGAAACGTGTAGAGGCCGTATGGTTTTTGTTAGTGTATATGCCCTAGAGGCCATTACTGTATCATACTAGTTTGTATATTATTTAATGGAAGCTTTGGATATTCACAGTTGTATAGACAATCTTGCTCAATATAGTAGTATGCTGCTTGGTTTGTTTCTACTTCAATGTGTACATGTGTTTATTTTAGTATATCACTTATACACATTAGTGGAGCCCTTCGGATCTTTGCTTGATTACCAGCGTTGTGATGGCAGTCACACTAGTGGGGGCTGGGTAATCTATAAGCACATCCTTATGCAGGTCCCTAGTCGCAGGACTATCGAGAGAGGGCATCGATACTCCGGAGTAGACAAGCGTATGCGCTTCTCATCCCAGTGTGGGAGGTGGTCTGTGCCATAGCCATCAGTACGTCGTACTGGAGATAGTATGCAGGTGCTCGTTGGGTTACGAGTACACTGGACAGGACTCGTCGGGAACTGTTGGTTGGTATTATACCTATTGTCAGTTATCAGTTCCCAGGTGAAATGAGTACAGCTTAGTCCGCTGACTTGACACTGTCACTTCGTCTCGAGTGTGTTCCCACTGTACTTAGATTACTACCCTACCACGGCTCAAAGGAGTCGTGCAAACAGGTAGTAGTTGGGTGCAGTCCCGAAGCACTTGGAGGCAGTGACGGTTAGACAGGATTCGTCTCTCCCGGTATTGGGGGTTGACATCGCGCTGTGTCTAGGAGAGCCATTACACGAGTAGTCCCTGGCCAGGGCAAGCGAGATATACTGGTAGGTTTCCAGTGTTATCTCAGGGTGTTCTGGGCTTCACTCCGACACGACTTGTACCGCTATTAGGGGACTGGCGTTTACCGCCCCCTAGGTCCGCCATGCGATGTATCAGACGAACAGACCGGACTGTATGGAGATTGTCACATTCAGACTCAGTAGGAGTTCAGATGGGTTTCACCTCGTCCGTCTTCTTATCGGCATCTACCTGGGGACCGTTACGCACAGCTAGTGTCGCTTACGGTCTGTGGTTAAACCCACTGCCAGCGTAGTGTCGAGTCTTTAGAGTCCCACACAGAGGGCTATTCGCCTTTGGGCAAAACAGAGTAGAGGTCGCATGGTTTTGCGACAGGGTTCGTTCTCATCCGCGCACTTGTACACGTTTGGCGTCCGGACGGATATTTCTAGCGGGCTCTGGTTTCAGCCAGATCCTAGTATATGTTTTGGTGTTAGTTTTATCTCATTGTGTTCATGTTCCTCAGAACATGAATGCGGGTGTGTATGCACAGTTGTTTGAGGCGGAGGAAGAGGATTTTCATTAGGGTTTCGGAACGGGTGTGTATGCACAGTTGACAGTCGTATTTTTCCAAACCCTAATGAATTTATGATATATCAATTAATAATATTAATTAAATGAAATTGTGTCATGTTTGGGTTTGTTGACTTGTTGACCAAGGTTGACTTGTTGACTATGGTTGAAACATTGACTATCATCATTACACATCAAAGATGCTCTTTGATTCTAGCAAAACCTTTTAATGTGAAATGATAATAGTCTTATCAAACCTTCCATCAACTTTTCATTTAGATTAATTTTATTAATTTGATAATTCACTAGATATTGTTATGGTTGTAAAAAACCATTTACATTCTATCATATTGATTCTCTCTCCTCTCTTCTTCTTCCTCCTCCTCTAGTTCAAGGAGATCCATTCTCATGTGTTAAGAAACCTCTCCTTGAGATAAAACACTCGAAACCACTCTCTACTCACTCTAGGGTTGAAGGTCTAGCAAGCCAAAGACCTTAGTTCTCTCAAAGTTCGAGAAAGGAGCCCAAGGTTGAACCCTCAGGTGGATCCATCTTTGACGGAAGAAGGCGACGAGGAAAGCACCATCCAACCACTACAAAGAGTTCAAGAAGAAGGAGTTCAAGTGAGGTATAACCCCTAACCGAGTAGACAAATCTCTTGTTAGGTTGCTAGTGTGTAGTTTAGCAAAGATCCGTTTTTGTAGTCCATATTACCCAAACCCTAAAAATCGTTTTTCACCATTTCCGCAAGCCCGAAAGAACCGGGAGAGGTAACATGGACTTACAGTTTTACGGCAGGGCTGCGATCACCTACGTGCACTTGTGTGCGTATGCTGTTCGGGCAGGCAATACTGGTGGGCTTTGGTTTAAGCCGGATCCTAGTATTGCACGGATGGATTTGTTTTGTCTTCTGTGCATTCGCATTCTACGGAATGCGGGTGCCGGTGTGTATGCACAGTTTTGAGGAGCGATGAAGGAGGAGGTGCCTCATTAGGGTTTTGGCAGTTGGTTCGGCCAAAACCGTTATGTGGCAGGCTCATTAGGGTTTTGACAGTTGATTCGGTCAAAACCATTTTGAGGTGGACTCATTAGGGTTTTGGCAATTCGTTCGGTCAAAACCATTATGAGCCGAAGACATTATTTATTAATCCTTTTAGTGATAATTATGTGATGGCTAATTGCTTTGACCACCTTGACCACTCTTGACTTTGTTGACCCGTTGACCAAAGTTGACCATTGACCTTCATGAGAGGTCTACATTCTTCTTTGGTTTTCTTTTTCATTTTGGATTATGAAAATGGTCATGATAGGATTTGTAATGATGGTGTTTAGTATTATTTTGCATCCATGGTTCATTTTCTTTGGTTAACGTTTTCATTTCTCTTTTCTCATTCTCTCTCTTGGAAGTGAGAAGAAAGAAAGAGCTCCATGGTTGCTTCACCTCCTTCATCTTCCTCCTCTTCATAATTTCTTTTGATCTCATGTGTTGAGAGAAAAAGAATCCACATAGACAAATACCTCCATCTTTCTCTTCTACACAACCTAGGGTATCAAGACTAGCGATCTTGTTGCCCTAGTTGCCTCGGCTCGAGGTGGAGCTCGGTGTACAACTCTCGGGTGGATCGTCTTCGACTCAAGAAGGCCGCGGAGGTGACCAAAGTCCGGATCAACCCTCGGAGCATGGATCGACGAGCCGGACAGCGGAATGAAGACCCGAAGGACCGGTATCGTGAGGTATAATTTCTACGGCATAGTAGTTAACACCTCTTATAGTTTGCTAGTTTCTAGTTTAGCAAAGATCCGGCTTTTACGGTCCATGTTACCAAGTCAAGAAAAATTTTTGTTTTACCGTTTCCGCAACCCCGAAAGTACCGGGAGAGGTAACGTGGACCTAATAGTGGTATCAGAGCCTAGCTAAACATAAACTAGCAAGTTAGCAAAGTGTTTAGAATATCGATCGGGAAAAAGTCGCAAAACACGTCCGGAAAAAACCAAGTTTCTGTCGATTATTTATACTGTTCAAAAACTAATTTAACACACATGAAAAATCGTCTCAGGGTTTTTATAAAACACACAGCAAAAATGAGCTGCTTAATCGGCCAACTCACCGCGGAACCGCGGCCAAACCATGGGTTTGGCAGCGGATCCGCGGCCGAGTTGACTCGGCCGCAGCTCCGTTTTGCCGCAGTGTTCTATTTGGGATGTTTTGGGATTTTTAGTACATGTTGTTTCTGCCCAGATTTTCCAGAGATAAAATTGATTTTTCGGGTGGTTACAAATCCGTATTTTTGATCGATATTCCGTAGACTTTAGCTAATGGATATTTTCTGTGATGTGATATATGTATTGAACGTCTACCAATCGCTATACGTCGATTAGTGGGGGTTATACATATCTGTGTTCTGTAATGCTGATGGTTTGTGTATATGAACTCGTTGGATTGTCGCGGATGAGTAGCCGGGTGGATGTGAGATGAGAGTTTCTTTTGTAAAATTTGTAAATTGATGTAATATTATTTGTATGGCCGCACAACCGGGTCGGGGTTGTAGCGTCATTGTATAATTTCTTGTTACTGTTTTTGCTCCTAGGATAGACCCAAGGTGGGGTACACAAACTACCGGGTATCTCGAAGTGCCGAGTGGCCTACTCACGTCGTTGAGGGAGGTTGCTTCTCTTCGGGTACTTGGCGGGTAGTTTGCCGCACCCGTAGGGGTCTAGGGTGGGGTTTTGGCTATTCATCGCGACCGTGTAATCCGCTTTTCGTTGCAGGCTCGAACGAATCGCAGGTTCCTAGTATATCCAAAGTGTTCATCTGTAATCTGGATTGGCTATCATTGCTATATATCTATTTAGGTATTTCTTATGTTTTGCATCCGCGCTAGTCCAGCCCCCGCTCTGTCGTTAGTTAAGTAACCTAACGGGTGATGACGGGGCCCCGTGGCGAATGCGGATGGCATAAGCGTACGCCATATTTTTGTTGTTTTCTGCAACGGTAGGATTAATTGATGGGACGCATTAAATTAATGCAAGAAAATAAACCTAAAATACGTTGTTAGAACAATTTTTCAAAAAGCTGTTATTGCAAGGACGCTCTCTTTTGTTTTGCATAGAGGTATTCGGTTATGAATTCCCAGCACCTCAGTGACGAGGCAAGGGCCGAGATCCCTTCATCAGGAGTGACCCCTTGGACAAAAAGTTTGCGTCAGGGTAATAACTTCACTATAGTTGATTATTCTTGCTTTGCATCGAGGTATTCAGTTTGGAATATCCTGCACCTCATTCGACGAGGAAAGAGCCGAGATCCCTTCACGGGGAGTGACCTCTTTAGCAAGAGTTTTCGCCACTATATTTTCAAAAAGGGCTATCATGTTCCTTCAACTACATCAAGTTCATTACGTTAACGGGTTTTTCGCCAAAAACCCAGCCGTAGCCCTCCGTCGTTTCAGATAATTAATACTTAGTATTCGTGCTGCGTTTGTTGATTATTCGTCAAGGCACAGTGAACGGTAGCTAAGTAATAATTCTCTGTTACACTGATAGATGTGATTGGTTAGGATGGTCGCATGATTTTGTTGATTATTCGTCAAGGATCATGCGGGCGGGTCTAATGCAATCCTGGATAACGACGGGTTGAACTTGACTAGGACCTTTTGATTTGTTGATTATTCGTCAAGGTCACTTGGGTCCTAGGGGCAAAAATCCACATCGGGAGTTTCTAAAGAAACTGAAACTTGCAGATTCAGCATACCTCCTGGAGTGTGGTGACTAGAGTGGATTCCATCTAGGTCATCACACAATGATAATTGGATCCCGATCCCACTGATGAGTTGGATTACTCTCGGGAGATTTTTTCACTTAACAATCAATGCTATAAACCAAGTAGGTGTCTAGAACGGTGTTAGCGGGGCTACGCCTCCAGGGAAAAGAGGTTATTTAATTAAGGAACTTCACGAAAGCGTTGGAAAACCTCCCTCGAAGTACCAACACTAGACTGGCTGAAAGGTTAAGTAAGTATTGTAACGTGTGATTAATCCTGACTAGTTCTTCTTTTAAAGGTTTTAAGAAGGATTTGAGGAAACAGTGGGAGCCATCCTGGTTAGATAAACTAATAAACCAATCTAATCTTGCAAGAGCGCACGCTGAGTGTTTCTTTTCTCTCTCTAGGTAGCAACCTTTTCATGCCCTAATCAAGATAATAAAATGTATCGCTTGACCGATCCGAATTCTTATTCGGGGCTGGGGAACGTTGGTTCGGCTATAACTTACGACAACAGTCATAAGTATGAGCAAGGGAAGGAGGATTGTGTGGATTCCAAGGATACCCAGTTGAAGAAGAAGCATGGTTTTGCATCTACTTCAGGTGTTCTTGTAATTGAGAACTGCTTTACGGTCAGCCCTACCTCCTGGGTACTTGATACAGGATCAGGATCTCATATTTGTAATCTATTGCAGGGACTGAGAAAAATTAGGAGAGTTGTACCTGGTGATATGTCGCTCAGAGTAGCGAACGGAGCACAAGTTAATGCGGCAGCCATCGGTGAATATCACCTAGTGTTGCCAAATGGCAATACTATGATTTTGAACGATTGCTACTATGTACCTTCCATGGTTTGCAACATCATATCAGTTTCTTTACTCGATAAAGATGGATATAACTTTGTACTTGATAGAAATATCATGAACATCTACCTTCACAAGGTACTGGTTGCAGAAGGTACACTGTGTAATGGTATCTACGTTCTAAATCAGAATACAGTTCTCAATGTACAAAACACACGCAAGAGGAAGAGTTCAGATACGAACGAATCCTACTTGTGGCATTGTAGACTTGGTCATATCGGAGAGAAAAGACTGAGTAAGTTGCATAAAGATGGACTCTTGGATACGTTCGAGTTTTCATCTTATGAAACTTGTCAGTCTTGTCTCAAAGGAAAGATGACTAAATCTTCGTTCACCGGACATGGAGAAAGGGCAGCAGAGCTCTTGGGACTCATACACAGTGATGTATGTGGTCCGATGTCTATACATGCAAGGGGTGGGTTCTCGTACTTCATCACATTCATTGACGATCTCTCTAGGTTCGGATATGTGTATCTGATGAAACACAAATCTGAAGCTTTTGAGAAATTCAAGGAATTCAGAAACGAAGTAGAGAACCAGACTGGTAAAAGTATCAAGATCCTCCGGTCTGATAGAGGAGGGGAGTACTTAAGCACGGAATTCCTAGATTACTTAAAAGAGAATGGTATTCTCTCTCAGGTTACCCCTCCTTATACACCACAGCACAACGATGTATCGGAGCGGAGGAATCGTACCCTACTGGATATGGTTCGCTCCATGATGAGTAATGCCGAGTTGCCTCTTTCATTTTGGGGACATGCGCTTCAGACAGCGGCATACCTTTTGAATCAAGTTCCGTCCAAATCTGTGCCTAAAACTCCATATGAAATATGGAGCAGTAAGAAGCCATGTCTTAAATTTATTAAGATATGGGATTGTCCGGCCTATGTGAAAGCACAGAAACCGGACAAGCTAGAGGCACGGTCAGTTCTGTGTAAATTTGTGGGATGTCCTAAAGACTCACTAGGATATCTATTCTACCACACTGAGGATCAGAAGGTGTTTGTATCTCGTCATGCTACCTTTTTGGAAAGGGAGTTTCTTGCAAAAGAAACTAGTGAGAGTTCGGTAGAACTGGAAGAAATTCAGCGACCACAAAATATAACTGAAAATTTGGAGGAACCACTGGATTCTATAACCCCAAACGAACCTCAGCCACTCCGCAGATCTGGTAGGATTTCTCATCCGCCCGAGAGATACTACGGTTTTCTCTTAGACGGGGATCGAGAAGATTGTATCTTGGAAGAAGATGACCCTACCAGTTTCAGGCAGTCCATTATCAGTAGGGACTCTGATAAGTAGCTGGAAGCAATGCAATCCGAAATGGAGTCCATGTACACCAATAAAGTGTGGACCTTGGATATTGCTCCACCTGGGGTAAAACCCGTTGGATGCAAATGGATCTACAAAAGGAAACTTGGTGTAGATGGGCAGGTGGAAACCTATAAGGCTAGACTCGTTGCAAAAGGTTTTCGTCAAAGACCTGGTTTGGACTATGATGAAACTTTTTCTCCAGTGGCTATGCTGAAATCCATTCGGATCCTACTTGCCATTGCTGCCTTCCATGACTATGAAATCTGGCAGATGGACGTTAAAACGGCTTTTCTAAACGGATGTTTGGAAGAGTGCGTTTACATGGATCAGCCAGAAGGTTTCGTAGACAGTGGGAGCAGCGGGAAGGTGTGCAAGTTGCTTAAATCCATTTATGGATTAAAGCAGGCATCGCGGAGCTGGAACATCTGTTTTGATGAGGCAATCAAGGAATTTGATTTCATCAAGAACGAAGATAAACCTTGTGTCTATAAGAAGATTGTAGGACGAACTGTCGTGTTCCTAGTCTTGTACGTGGACGACATTCTTTTGATAGGAAATGACATTCCTATGCTACAATCAGTCAAGCTATTTTTGTCACAACGGTTCTCCATGAAGGACCTGGGTGATGCCTCGTACATTCTGGGGATCAAGATCTACAGAGATAGATCCAAGAGACTATTGGGACTTTCGCAGTCCAGGTACATAGAGACCGTACTAAAGAGATTTAGTAGGGAGGATTCCAAGCGCGGTAACATACCCGCATTGCACGGAATTACCCTCTCCAAGAAGATGTCTCCTAAGACTGACGAGGAGAGGGTTCGCATGAGCACTATACCCTACGCTTCGGCGGTAGGATCTATAATGTATGCGATGCTATGTACAAGACCAGATGTAGCTTACGCGCTGAGCGTGGTGAGCCGGTATCAGTCAGACCCAGGTGAGGACCACTGGACGGCAGTGAAGAACATTCTCAAGTACCTGAGAAGGACTAAGGAGATGTTCCTGGTTTACGGTAATGGAGACCTCAGGGTCGAGTCCTTTACCGATTCAAGCTTCCAGAGTGACAAAGATGACAGCAAGTCTGTCTCGGGTTTTGTGTTTACCCTCAACGGAGGGGCGGTATGTTGGAGGAGTTCCAAACAGGATACCGTCGCAGACTCGACGATGGAGGCTGAATACATTGCTGCAAGCGATGCCGCAAAAGAGGCGGTCTGGATGAAGAAGTTCATTAGTGAACTTCAGGTGGTTCCGTCCATTGTTGACCCAATACTTTTGTATTGCGATAACAATAGGGCTATAGCTTTAGTGAAGGAACCAAGGTCCCATCAGAAATCCAGACATATCTTAAGGCGGTATCACCTGATCAGGGAGATCATTGATCGCCAGGAGATCGAGGTACGGAGAGTGGACACAAAAGACAACACGGAGGATCCATTCACGAAGGCCTTACCCCAGACTCAGTTCGAGCGGCTGATCGAGATGATAGGTCTTCGATACGCCAGTACATGGCCTTAGTGCAAGTGGGAGATTGTTAGTGTATATGCTCTAGAGGCCATTACTGTATCATACTAGTATGTATATTACTTAATGGAAACTTGGGATATTCACAGTTGTATAGACAATCTTGCTCGAAATAGTAGTATGCTACTTGGTTTGTCTCTGCTTTAATGTGTACATGTGTTTCTTTTATTATATCACCTATACGCATTAGTGGAGCCCTTAGGATCTTTGCTTGATTACCGGCGTTGTGATGGCGATCACACTCGTGGGGGCTGGGTAATCCACAAGCACATCCTTATGCACGTCCCTAGTCGTGGGATTATCGAGACAGGGCATCGATACTCTGGAGTAGACTAGCGTATGCGCTTCTCATCCCAGTACGGGAGGCGGTCTGTCCCACAGCCGTCAGTACGTCATACTTGAGATAGTATGCGGGTGCTCGTTAGGTTACAAGTATACTGGACAGGACTCGTCGGGGACTGTTGGTTGGTATTATACCTATCGTCAGTTAACAGTTCCCATGTGACATGAGTACAGCTTAGTCCGCTGACTTGACACTATCATTTCGCCTCAAGTGTGTTCCCAGTGTTCTTTGACTACTACCCTACCACGGCTCTACTGAGTCGTGCAAACAGGTAGTAGTTGGGTGCAGTCCCGAAGTACTTAGAGGCAGTAACGGTTAGACAGGATTCGTCTCTCCCGGTATTGGGGGTTGACATCGCGCTGTGTCTAGGAGAGCCATTACACAAGTAGTCCCTGGCCAGGGCAAGCGAGATATACTGGTAGGTTTCCAGTGTTATCTCAGGGTGTTCTGGGCTACACTACGACACGACTTGTACCGCTATTAGGGGACTGACGTTCGCCACCCCCCTAGGCCCGCCATGCGATGTATCAGACGAACAGACCGGACTGTACGGAGATTGTCACATACAGGCTCAGTAGGAGTTCGGATGGGTTTACCTCATCGGCCTTCTTATCGTCATCTACCTGGGGACCGTTACGTAGAGCTAGTGCCGCTTGCGGTCTGTGATTAAACCCACTGCCAGCGTTGTGTCGACTCTTTAGAGTCCCACACAGAGAGTTTCCCTGCACTGAGCGAAACGTGTAGAGGCTGTATGGTTTTACGGCAGGGCTGCGATCACCTACGTGCACTTGTGTGCGTATGCTGTTCGGGCAGGCAATACTGGTAGGCTTTTGTTTAAGCCGGATCCTAGTATTACACGGATGGATTTGTTTTGTCTTCTGTGCATTCGCATTCTAAGGAATGCGGGTGCGGGTGTGTATGCACGGGTTTGAGGAGCGATGAAGGAGGAGGTGCCTCATTAGGGTTTTGGCAGTTGGTTCGGCCAAAACCGTTATGTGGCAGGCTCATTAGGGTTTTGACAGTTGATTCGGCCAAAACCATTTTGAGGTGGACTCATTAGGGTTTTGGCAATTCGTTCGGTCAAAACCATTATGAGCCGGAGACATTATTTACTAATCCTTTTAGTGATAATTATGTGATGGCTAATTGCTTTAACCGTTTGACCACCTTGACCACTTTTGACTTTGTTGACCCGCTGACCAAAGTTGACCATTGACCTTCATGAGAGGTCTACACTCTTCTTTGGTTTTCTTTTTCATTTTGGATTATGAAAATGGTCATTGAATTATGAAAATGGTCAAATCAATGTAGCATCAACTTTATCATGATAGGATTTGTAATGATGGTGTTTAGTATTATTTTGCAACCATGGTTCATTTTCTTTGGTTAACTTTTCCATTTCTCTTTTCTCATTCTCTCTCTTGGAAGTGAGAAGAAAGAAAGAGCTCAATGGTTGCTTCACCTCCTTCATCTTCCTCCTCTTCATAATTTCTTTTGATCTCATGTGTTGAGAGAAAAAGAATCCACATAGACAAATACCTCCATCTTTCTCTTCTACACAACCTAGGATATCAAGACTAGCGATCTTGTTGCCCTAGTTGCCTCGGCTCGAGGTGGAGCTCGGTGTACAACTCTCGGGTGGATCGTCTTTGACTCAAGAAGGCCGCGGAGGTGACCAAAGTCCGGATCAACCCTCGGAGCATGGATCGACGAGCCGGACAGCGGAATGAAGACCCGAAGGACCGGTATCGTGAGGTATAATTTCTACGGCATAGTAGTTAACACCTCTTATAGTTTGCTAGTTTCTAGTTTAGCAAAGATCCGGCTTTTACGGTCCATGTTACCAAGTCAAGAAAAATTTTTGTTTTACCGTTTCCGCAACCCCGAAAGTACCGGGAGAGGTAACGTGGACCTAACAATGTGTAACACCAAGTGCTCGTATGAGTGCCTCAGGTAGCAACATATCATAAATATGAGGTATAAATGCAATATAATGAAAACAGAATACATCATGAATGAGAAAACTGTTTTCTTAAATTAGTGAGATTTCTGTATTTATAAGTTTACGTATCATCAATGAAATCATCAGAAATCGGTGTCAAGCATCGACACAAAATATATATCTCAAATCTCAGGCTTCGGCTATCCAGACTGACCTGTATCATCAAATCACAATATCTCAGGATCCGGGTCTCCGGACTGGACTGTATTATAAATTTCAAGATCTCAGGCGCCAGCTATCCGGACTGGCCTGTATCATAAATCTCAAGACCATGTCGGTATCCTCCGGATATCCGGCGCGTCACAATAAATTCACCGGTCAGTAGTGCTCCCCTATCTCAGGCTCAACGCCATCATCTGCGACCTTCTCGCCCCGGGGTACCGCACCGGGTCCACCATGCACCCACAGACGGTTCCTCCTCCTCCTCGAATCGGGTGTATGATATCGCTCAAGAGCCGAGAAAACTCATGGTGGACATATCTCAAATCATAATATGAGAAAACCACACTTTTATCTTTTAAAAATGATAATGAGTTTATAAAATCTTGCGGTTTCTCCAAATCCAGAAATCTCATGGAAAATATGAAATCCAAACTGAAAAGTCAATAATAATGAATACTGGGCTCCGGCAATCCGGAATGGCCCTTATAATATTGCATGACAAATGAATATATAATATGCATGATATATCAAGCAATGAATGCAATAATGAACTAGCATATGAAACAATAACATATTGGAACTATCAGCTAGCAAACGATATCAATAGAGCAATATTCTCTAAAGTGTACATGACATGGCAATTACCGATGATGATGTGTGAGCCGGCAAGAAGATGTACGTGGAGCATACACATCATCGGCAATGGTGTTGGTGTCCTAACAACATGATTTTAATAATAACCGATGAAAACACAATATAAGCATGCAATGTGATAAGAACAGTAAGAATATGCAGAACATGAATAACAACGCAACATGTACGAATATACAAAAATGGATAGTAAATTCAATAATAAGGAACCTACGTTAATACATATGGGTCATACAGTTTTGCCGTTTGAAATAACACGAATCGTGGTGTTTAGAAAATAGGGCTACTGTGTTTTTAAGAAAAAGGTACGCCCTTTGAAGTATCCGTAGAATCCCTTGGCCCGTCTTTAAAATACTCACGATTCGTTAGTTTTAAAATAGGTATGACCCGAGTCTAGTCTAACATCTATAAGTAAACTAAAGGACTAAACCAACAGACTAATCGAAAGGGTAAGGAAAACCACCTAAGTCTGAGTCGATATATATATGTATATAATAGTCGGTGATCCCGCCTCAATAGTATCATATACGATACAATATATATAATATGACATCCTCGAGTCAAGAGTGTGGATCTATTCTCATAATCATATCATGTACGGTAAATCCATCGTACGGCACCCAAATCTGGGTACAGGTCAAATATCACATTATCTTATTAATCATCTGGTATCCTTATCATCATATCCTGTATAGGGGTACTGATCTAAGTCTAGTATATTCTGATACCATCAATATATAAATATATATATATATATATATATATATATATATGCGTGTGTATGAAAACACTTCGCCTAAAGACCTGCTATAATACTCATGTCGTATCTCATAATACGAACCATGTCATATCACCGATCTCGTGGCATCGTGCCCAATCTCATCGACTCATCTCCAAATACCATATACTATCCTCATTATCCATGTATACGTTTACGTATATATATATATATATATATATATATATATATATATAGTCCCATACCTGTGTGTGTGTGTGTGTGTGTGTGTATACATATCCCCATATACGCACAAGTAATAAAAATGTATGCATGAGTGTGTGCGTGTGTGCAATTCACTACTCTAGGGTTCGCGACTAAGAAACTAACTAACGACACTATCATCCAATTATACTAGAATTAACCCATGAACACATAAACCTATCTAGATAGTCATTAATCTCATAATACACACACATACACACACACACACACACACACACACACACACATATATATATATATATATATCTGTGTGTGTGTATGCATGTATATATACGTATTCGTATACTACACTACGATCTGCGGGGGTGCTATACGCCATCCACCCGACTTCCCCGTAGGTATATATCTATTCATCTTGATCTTCACTTGCCGAAGTCGATGACGCCACGGTTATCCTCGTCGTCTCGAAGTCCACGTGGGGGTACCTACATATATACACATATAGCATCGTAAACGGAAATAACGCACAAAAACCAAAATGTCTCACGAATCACACATAGGTTAAAACCTATAGTTTACGCATGCAATAATAACCAACAACTCTCGACGATTGACGTATAAACGTGAATCGACCGATAAAAATACGAATATCAAAACATCAATTCATTACGGCACGAAATATAAGGCAGCAACTCTTGAAAATTGTCCCAGATTTTACCTTAGGTGAAATTAGCCAATTTTGCATATATGGAGGGTCCAATTTACAGATACTGGAGCCATGAACCAAACACTGAGGCATACATCCCTACCCTGGCCACAAATTGCGGCCAGGAAGATTAAATTATGGGGTTCCTAGGCATACTAATGAAGTCTCACAAGTGATCAAACATGGCCAATTAAAATTTTACAAGTGCCGAGAAACCCTAATACGGATCGTTAACTAGATATATAGGCGATGCAATGCAAATAAACGAATTTATAGCTAAAGGGAAGGGGCTACAACCTTTGTAGATCCGGTCCTCCACCTCCTAGGCTCCATGATGACGTCCCCTCGCTATCCATATCGGATCCCAGACTCTAGCATCGGCTTCATCGGAGAAATGGGCGGGCTAGGTCGTCGGCTTCGATGCCGAAGATGATCTACATCGAGGCAACACAAGATCAAGCTCCAACTTCACCAAGCCATGAAAACTTGTGAAGAAAACACCCTATACTACTTGGCAAGAGGTAGAGGATGAAGAAATAGGAGGTGGGTTCACTTTAGAATTGGATTTCTCACTCTTTTGCTCAAGTTGCCATTGATGGAGGCAAGCTTTTCTTCTTGTTGAAGAAGAAGAAGAAGATGATAGAATATGATAAGTATTTTAAAATAGAAAATAAAAATCAATACTTATCATATGGCAACCATGATTAAGTGTAGAGAATAGACTATGGTTAGTGGGAATGGTTAGGGTTAAGCATAAGACAAATATGGTTGACTTGTTCAAAGCTTCATGAAGTTTCAACAAGCAAACAAAGAAAGCCACCATATCATTTTCTTTTCCAAAATAAATAAATAAATAAGTAAGTAAATAATCAAAACCCTAACCATTCATATAACCATGGTTTATTCTTTACACAAACTCAAGTTAACATGTATCATCAAACATGATATAATCAAGTGCACACAAAAATATTTCACATATACAATGTGCACTTCAAGTGAGAAAATCCATTTAAAATGAACCAATACTAGTTAATGCAAAGTAATATATCAAATATATAATTATGCATTAAATCATTAAATCAACACTTGATTCAATGATCCGGTCATATCGCAAATAACCGACTAGTATACAATGTATCGACTTATCGAATCAATCTTTGATTCGATAACTAGGTTATATCGCATACAACCAATCGAAACATTCATCGCGAGAATCAAATACGGTATCACATACACGCATTATTCTCGGTCCCGCACATATCTCATATGCGCTCCTATTTCGTTTCGCTTGAGCCAGAAAACCTATATGTAGGACTCTAAAGACTCGTCAATACGCCGGCAGCAGATGATGATCATATCAAACACCCACAAGCCGCAAGCGGTCTGCTAAACGTAACGGACACCCGGGTATTGAGCGATCAGAAGATCGACGAGCAAGCCCGCTCACACTCCTATGAATCCAACCAGTAACACTTACCGTACAGTCCGGTCTGTTCGTCTGATATGTCGCATATCTCGCCTAGGGGTGGTAAACGTCAGACCCTAGTAGCTTGATAAGTCATGCCGACGTAAGGTCCATAACATTCGTGAAACTACTGATAACTTTTACCAATATATCACTGCAACCCTGGCCAGGGATTTCCTGTTATGGCCAGTCGAGCATAGCGCAACATCCACCCCCAATACCGGGAGAGACGAATCCCCTCCTATCGCTCATTGCCTCCATGTGAATCGGGACTGTACCCAAAAACCACCTGTTTGCACGACTCAGTAGAGCCATGGTAGGGTGGAAATCAAAGCACAGTGGAAGACACACAAGACTCTATGACGATCTCGGGTCAACAGACTAAGCTGTACCAGTGTCACCAGAGAACTGCCATCTGACGTGAGGTATAATACCATCTGGGAGTTCTCGGGGAGTCCGTTCAGTGTACCCAGTCTCCACTGAGCACCCGCATACCATCTCTGATGTCAAACACCAATGGATATGGGATCATCCATCGCCCATCACATGGGTCGAGAAGATATACGCTAGTCTACTCTGGAATATCGATGCCCCGTCTCGATATTCCCACGACTAGGAACAATGAAGGATGTACTCATTGACAACCCAGGCCCCACTAGTATGATCTTCATCATAGTCCTGGAAGTCGAGTACACATCCTAAGGGCTTTATCAACATGTAATCAGAGAGACAAAAAGTATACATGTTAAGATAAAGAGCAACCAGATAGCGTACTATCATGTCGAGCAAGAAAGTCCTACCTATATATGTCCCAGCATCCACTACAATATACATCCTATGTACAGTAATGGCCTCTAGGGCATACATATAACTAACAATCTCCCACTTGCACTAGGGCCATCTGTAGCAGTGGTTGCAGTATCTAATACTCAACCATCCCATATGAGTCTCTCTCTGGGAAAAGGCCTTCGTGAGTGGATCCGCCGTGTTGTCCTCTGGGTCTACTCTCCTAACCTCGATCACCCTGGAGATCAACTATCTCCATGATCAGGTGATGCTGCCTCAGAATATGTCTGGGTCACTGATGGGATCGGGGTTCCTGGGCCAAAGCCACACTTCCATTGTCATACAATGGTAGGAACCTAGTTCATCTTATGAACCAATATACACCCAAACTGCCTCTTTGGTAGTATCTATAATAGCGATGTTACCAGCCTTTATCATCTAGTTTGCCACGGTATCTAGCTTGGAATTCTTCCAACATACCGTCCCTTTACTGAGGGTAAAGACAATGCCCGCGACTGACATTCAGTCGTCCTTATCACCCTGGAACCTTTCCAGTGATTCTCCCCAGGATCAATTGATACCATCTCACTGCAATTAGTGAGAATCCTAACATCCATTTAGATCTATCTCATAGACCCAAATCTCAGGATTTAGGAGGTATCACTTTGATCCTATATGGAGAATCTATGTGATAAGAGGAGATCGACCGATCGTAGCATAGGAAACTCCTTTTCCTATCAAGAGTATGTCATCCACGTACTCTACGAGGATCATTACCATACTCCATACTACCCTTTTGTACATACAAGGTTCATCTACCATTTTGATGAAGTCAAACTCTTTGACTACCACATCAAAACAGATGTTCCAACTCCGCGATGCCTGCTTTATCCTGTAAAGCAACTTGCACATGTTTCCGCTGCTCCCACTGTTTACGAAACCCTCTGGCTGTGTTCTTATAGATGTTCTATTCTAAATCATTATTTAGAAAAGTAGTCATGGCACCCAACCACCAGATATCGTAGTCATGGTATGTAGCAATGGCAAGTAGGATCTGGATGGACTTAAGTATAGTCCCTATAAAAGGTTTCATCATTTTCCACTCTTGGTCGATGACGGAAACCTTTAACAAGTCTAGCTTTGAAAGTCTCAACTTTTCCATCTACACCAAGTAATCTTCTCAAGATATACTTGCTCCTGATGGGGATTTAACCCTTCAGATATCGCAACCAAAGTCCATACTTTGTTGGTGTATATGGATTCCATCTCAGATCGCTAAGCATCCAGTCATTCTTACAGAGTCCTTACTCTTGATGGCCTGCTCAAAACTAATTGGGTCATCATCTCATGATGCATTCCTCGCTCCCACTGTCATCGAGAAACCGAAGTATCTCTCATGCAGATGAGGAACCCTACTAGATCGGTGGAGAGGCTGAGGTTCGTTGGGAACTATTGAATCCTTTGGTTCTGTCAAATCATCAGCTGCAGTTTTGTATAGCTGGAACCTTTCCAGTTCTACAGAACTGACCTTGCCTCGATCTTGTCCGGATTTTTCTTTTGACATAGGCCGGACAACCCCAAATCTTAACTTACTTAAGAGATAGGCTCTTCCCACACCATATCTCACATGGAGTGGTAGGCACTGATTTGATTCGAACCCTAATTCAATAGGTATGCAACTTCTCAAGTGCATAACTCCCAAAAGGAAATAGGTAACTCAGTAATACTCATCATAGAGCACACCATATCTAATATTGTGCGATTGCTCCTCCCTGATACACCGTTGTGCTGTGATGTATTCAGAGGAGTAATACGGAGAGAGAATCTCATTCTCCTTTAGAATGGTCCAGGAATGCCTCCTCCCTGATCTTATCATAGGACATAATACTTATACCCAGTTATTGGTTCTCTACTTCTAACTTATATTCTGTGAATATCTCAAAAGGTTCGGACTTGTGTTTCAACAGGAACATATGTCTGAATCTTGAGAGATTATCAGAGAATGTAATGAAATACAAAGAACCAGTCTTGGCATGTGTAGACAGGAGACCTTACATACATCATCATGTATCAGTCCCAAGAGTTTACTAACTCTTTCTCTGTTTTCAGTAAACGGAGCTATGGTCATCTAATCTTTGTGACATGACTGGCAAGTTTCACAAGATGTAAATTCAAACTGATTTAAATATGCATCTAAAATGTAACTTCAGCCAGTCGGGTCGCATTGATATGACCTAGTCTACAATGCCTCAAGAAGGATTCGTTCATTTCTGAACTCTTCCTCTTGTGTGTGTTCTGTATACTAGGAACTGTAGTTTGATTTAGAACGTCAATGCTTTTAGATAACGTGCCTGAACCGATCAACTTTTGATATAGGAAATGTTCAAAACATTATCCATCAATACAAAATTTTATCATTTCTTTAATAAATAAAGAGATTGATAAGATTTTGTATATCAGGTTCGGTATCTAATAACATTTATTCAGAATCAATGTATTGGTAATACAGGGTGACAGTGACCAACAGACTTGGCTGCAACACTTGCCCCGTTTTCTGTCTCATCAAACTTATCACCCATTCTCAGTAGTTCTACCTTTTTGTAGCCCTATGTAACAGATTACATATCTGGGATCCTGATCCGGTATCAAATACCCAGGATGCAGAGGATACTGAGAAACAGTTCTTTGTAATGAACACACCCGAAGGAGATGCATCATATGCACTTTCTTCGTTTGGGCGGGATAGGAATTTTGGTATTCCCCTATCTCCTGCTCTGTCTTATAACAATTATAAGTAGGAGCGAGACCAACGTTCCCCAGCTCAGTATAACAAGCGGGTTCGGTCAATACATCCATTTTATTATCTTGATTAAGGCGTGATATGGTCGCTACCTGGAGAGAGAAAGAAGAAAACACTCTGCGTGCGCTCTTGCAAGATTAGATTGGTTATTTATTTTATCTAATCAGGATGGCTCCCACTGTTTTTATCAAATCTTCCTTCAAACCCTAAAAGGAAAGACTAGCCGGGATTAATTACACTCTACAAGTTCGCCAATCTTTCAGCCAGGCCAGTGTCGGTACTTTGAGGGAGGTTCCCCGTGCTTCCGCACGGACCTAATTACAGTAAACCTCGTTTTCCCAGAGGCGTAACCCCGTTGACACCTTTCTAGACACCTACTTGATCGGCTAATTGCAAAGTGCAAAACTCTCCCAGAAGTAACAATTACTCGCAGTGGGTATCGGGATCCAACTATCATATAGAAGGTATGCAATCTCATTGCAAATTTCAACACTTGAAACTCCCGATAATGGTTTTTACCCCTAGCACCTATGACCTTAACTATGGTCAACAAATCATAAGTGCTAGTCAAGTTCTACTCATCATTTCGTGATTAATTAGACCCACCCACATGACCCTTAACTAAGGTCAACAAAGTCACGCGACTGTCCTAACTAATCACATCATATGCGGTGTAGGAAGACATCACTTAGCTACCGTACACCGTGCCTTAACTAAAGTCAACAAACACAGCACGAATACTAAGTACTCTACTTCCTAAAAAGACGGAGGGTTGCGAATGGTTTTTATGAAAACCTTTAACGGTTTGAACTTGATCTCGTTGCGGAATCAAATGGTTTTTAAATGGAATGTTTTTTAGGCTTTTCTAGTTTTGCTAAAGGGGTCACTCCCGGTAAAGGGATCGTCGGCCCTTTCCTCGTCGAATGAGGTGCGGGATATATCATATATATCACTGTGCAAAGCAGAAACTATAGAAGCAATCAAAAGACAAACCGAGTGTTGTAGCATCTGCCAGTTATTTCTAAAGGAGTCACTCCCGGTGAAGGGATCTCGGTCCTTTCCCTATCGAATAAGGTGCAGGATGTTCTACAAGGAACACCGTGATGCAAAGCAAGAACTGTAGCTACCTGTTTTATTTTTGAAATTCGATTCCACAACATCAATTAGGTTTATTTTCTTTCATTAATCTCATTAATGAATATCCCATCATTTAAGTCCACCTAATCATCACTGATAAATATATCGTACGCTTATGCCATCCGCATTCGCCTCGATGTCCCGTCTGCACCGTTAGGTTAGGTAACTAACGGCAGAGCGGGGCAGGGCTAGCGCGGGTGTAAAACATAAGCAACGTCTATATAATATATCATATATACTATATATATATCTATCACAGAACATCACATGATCACATCACAGATAACGCAGCAGAAAATATCATATGAAATATTGGATATACTAGGACGTCCGTGTTTTCAATACGAGCCAGTATAAAACACGGATTCCATGGTCGTGATGAATAGCCAATCCCACACCCCTAGACCCCTACGAGAGCGGCAAGCAACCCTACCAATTCTAGGGTTAGGAGACTCGAACTCGACTCCTCGAGATGGTCTCCCACTGGACCCTAGAACCCGGTTACTTGTGCTCCCCTCCTTGGGTCTATCCTAATGCGGAAAAGTAAATAATATACAAAGGGTGACATCTTCCGCAACCTGGAAGTGCCCCAATAAAAGAATATTACATACAAGTTTTTTACATGAATGAAAATAAAAAAACACTCATCTCACATAAAAAAACCCGTCTATTCTTACATGACGATCCAATATAACATATCCAGCAACTCATAACATCACATGTCATCAACGTAAGTAAACATGTGTATCCCAATTGTCGTTGACATATAGCAACGAAACCGGCGACATCACATATTACACTTACGGTCACAGAAAAGAAAGTGTAAAACTACAACAGTTGGAATCCGCAATCTCTTTAGACATCGCATGCCTTGCCAAATGAAATACTTAGACATCGCATGCCTAACAATTATAAACCCCGCATTTTAGTCTCATTATCGAAAACACTTTTCAATATCAAGTCGGGCAATTCAACAGGATTCCCGACATTCTGATCGAATGCTCGTCGCAAACTTTAGTAGGCAGCCGCACCCCCGACGCCGTCGACGAAGTGCACCAAGGAGGAACACCGCTGCCGCGAGCACCCGAACGGATGCTTTCGGCGATGGGGTTCTCCTACAGTCACTTGGTCGGGGCTATGGGGTGTAGCTGTCTATTAAGTTTACCTGGCGAGTATCCGCGTATGCTACGTGATTGCGACGGACTTTTGATCACATCAAAATTCCGTGGCAACCGATCAAGTGAGACTAAACTGCTATGTTTATAACATTCATTCAGTTATCTCATAACTACTTGTGAATTCCAAATATTGTATCACATTCCGGATAAATAGAAAATGTTAAACTTTCCGATCGAACAATCGAACACCCAAGTTTTCCCGATACAGCTCAACACATGAAATAAGTCTAAAAACATTCAGTTCGTGCCTCAGTACCAACGGTCCAGCCGTAGAAGGGTCAAGCCAACGCCTCACATGTGGCACGCCGTACTGCCCTAAACCCTAAGGTTCAAAGGGCAGTTCAAGACGGTCACATAATCGAGTTAAGGTTTGTTGTCTTCTAGAGGGTCCATCGTGTTACTTGCACTACTTAGAACGTCTTTAAACTACGGAAAAGTCCAACAATTGGAAATTTCCCGGCAGGGGAAAAAGTGGGTATTTATATCCGGTCGAACATTTTAACATATTCGAAAATTACCCGGAAAAACACACTGACAAAATTAGACAATCCGATCGACACACCGAGTCCCCAATACAACCCAAAAAACTCAACTCTTGAGTTCAGATTAAAAATTCCCAGGAAAACCAGAACTACAAAATAGGAGTTACTGTGCAAAATTAATTGAACAAGGAGGCCGTACGGCCGCGGAACCGCCGCACGAGCCATGCTCGTGCCGCGGAACCGCGGCGGTTTGATGGAATTACAAGATCGAATTTCACCGTAACTCTTACAATCTCCTGATCATTTTTCTGCATATTTTTAATCTGGAAAAAACCCAGTTTTTGAAAAAAGTCCAGAGAGCATTTTGGATTTAGGGTTTCGGTTCGATCGGACTTCAAACTCCGTCTACGCATCGCCTAAGGCTCTAGCTAGGCTCCGATACCACTGTAGGGTTCCTAGGCACACTAATGAAGTCTCACAAGTGATCAAACATGGCCAATTAAAATTTTACAAGTGCCGAGAAACCCTAATACGGATCGTTAACTAGATATATAGGCAATGCAATGCAAATAAACGAATTTATAGCTAAAGGGAAGGGGCTACAACCTTTGTAGATCCGGTCCTCCACCACTTAGGCTCCATGATGATGTCCCCTCGCTGTCCATATCGGATCCCGGACTCTAGCATCGGCTTCATCGGAGAAATGGGCGGGCTAGGTCGTCGGCTTCGATGCCGAAGATGATTTACGTCGAAGCAACACAAGATCAAGCTCCAACTTCACCAAGCCATGAAAACTTGTGAAGGAAACACCCTATACTACTTGGCAAGAGGTAGAGGATGAAGAAATAGGAGGTGGGTTCACTTTAGAATTGGATTTCTCACTCTTTTGCTCAAGTTGCCATTGATGGAGGCAAGCTTTTCTTCTTGTTGAAGAAGAAGAAGAAGATGATAGAATATGATAAGTATTTTAAAATAGAAAATAAAAATCAATACTTATCATATGGAAACCATGATTAGGTGTAGAGAATAGACTATGGTTAGTGGGAATGGTTAGGGTTAAGCATATGACAAATATGGTTGACTTGTTCAAAGCTTCATGAAGCTTCAACAAGCAAACAAAGAAAGCCACCATATCATTTTCTTTTCCAAAATAAATAAATAAATAAGTAAGTAAATAATCAAAACCCTAACCAATCATATAACCATGGTTTAATCTTTACACAAACTCAAGTTAACATGTATCATCAAACATGATACAATCAAGTGCACACAAAAATATATCACATATACAATGTGCACTTCAAGTGAGAAAATCCATTTAAAATGAACCAATACTAGTTAATGCAAAGTAATATATCAAATATATAATTATGCATTAAATCATTAAATCAACACTTGATTCAATGATCCGGTTATGTCGCACATAACCGACTAGTATACAATGTATCGACTTATCGAATCAATCTTTGATTCGATAACTAGGTTATATCGCATACAACCAATCGAAACATTCATCGCGAGAATGAAATACGGTATCACATACACGCATTATTCTCGGTCCCGCACATATCTCATATGCGCTCCTATTTCGTTTCGCTTGAGCCAGGAAACCTCTGTGTAGGACTCTAAAGACTCGTCAATACGCCGGCAGCAGATGATGATCATATCAAACACCCACAAGCCGCAAGCGGTCTGCTATACATAACGGCCACCCGGGTATTGAGCGATCAGAAGATCTACGAGCAAGCCCGCTCACACTCCTGTGAATCCAACCAGTAACACTTACCGTACAGTCCGGTCTGTTCGTCTGATATGTCGCATATCTCGCCTAGGGGTGGTAAACGTCAGACCCCAGTAGCTTGATAAGTCATGCCGACGTAAGGTCCATAACATTCATGAAATTACTGATAACTCTTACCAATATATCACTGCAACCCTGGCCAGGGATATCCTGTTATGGCCAGTCCAGCATAGCGCAACATCCACCCCCAATACCGGGAGAGACGAATCCCCTCCTATCGCTCATTGCCTCCATTTGAATCAGGACTGTACCCAAAAACCACCTGTTTGCACGACTCAGTAGAGCCGTAGTAGGGTGGAAATCAAAGCACAGTGGAAGACACACAAGACTCTATGACGATCTCGGGTCAACAGACAAAGCTGTACCAGTGTCACCAGAGAACTGCCATCTGACGTGAGGTATAATACCATCTGGGAGTTCTCGGCGAGTCCGTTCAGTGTACCCAGTCTCCACTGAGCACCCGCATACCATCTCTGATGTCAAACACCAATGGATATGGGATCATCCATCGCCCATCACATGGGTCGAGAAGATATACGCTAGTCTACTCTGGAATATCGATGCCCCGTCTCGATATTCCCACGACTAGGAACAATGAAGGATGTACTCATTGACAACCCAGGCCCCACTAGTATGATCTTCATCATAGTCCTGGAAGTCGAGTACACATCCTAAGGGCTTTATCAACATGTAATCAGAGAGACAGAAAGTATACATGTTAAGATAAAGAGCAACCAGATAGCGTACTATCATGTCGAGCAAGAAAGTCCTACCTATATATGTCCCAGCATCCACTACAATATACATCCTATGTACAGTAATGGCCTATAGGGCATACATATAACTAACATAAATTTCTGGCCACTTCTTGGTGGTTAAGGCTCGGGTCTTGGGGTTAGCTTCCTAAGTGCATGCTTGTCTCACTGTGAGTGCAAAATAATTTTCCAGGTCCCCGAGTCATAGCAGATATCAAAACATCACCAAAATTTCCAGAAATTCCAATGTCGGCAGATTTCAAAGTTCGTGTCTTGGGGTACTAATCTCTTGTTTTGTTCAAAATTTTAACACTAAAGGGGTCTAAGATCACTACTAAACCTTAATTACACCATCTCAATTCAAATCAAACCCTAACCCCTTCTAGGAATTTCTAAGCATCTCTAAACTACACAATATGGATTCTAAACTAGTATGGATACTAAGGTAAAAGCAATACAATTCTAATGGGGCAAGAATTACCTCATTTGGCAACTCAAGAATTTTCTTGAGTTGCCCCAAGTGTCCAAAATCCAATTTTTCTTGGTCCAAAGTGCTTGTGAGAAGCTTGTGCATGTTTTTAATGAAGTGGGAATGAGGTTTTAATGCGTTTTTAGGTGTGTTGTGAGGGTTGTAGTGGAGGGGGAAGAAGAGGGCTGCCATGGATGAAGAGGAGAAGAAAATGGTGAAGGAAATGAAGTGAAAACAAATGAAGACCTTGGTCAAATGACCCATCACCTCTCTCTCCTTTCTCTCTCTTGCCAATACTTCTTTCTTTATATTTTCTTTTCTTTTCTTTTCTATTTTCCTTTATCTTTTCTTTTCTTTTCATTTAAAAGCCATTCATGAACAAAAATAAAGAAAATCCATATAGAAATTGTAACACAAGTGTAAAATATGACATGGCGTATGTCATGTGCACAAATCAAGCTTAATGCACGATTAGTGATATTTAATCGCGATTAGCATTAAAATGAAATATAATTAATCATAAAGAATTTATAGTTTGTGTAATTCATATAAAACACGCTCATTTCAGTAATTTCTATAATTTTTCAAATATTTCGGTATTTAATTATACCGAGTCATTAAAATATTCACATATTTTTTACTTAATTATAAAAATTCCCAAAAATAATATTTTATTTTTCTGAAATGTTACAGCATACTTATTGAATCAGGTTCCATCCAAATCTATGCCTAAGACTCCATATGAAATATGGAGTGGAAAGAAATCATATCTTAATCATATTAAGATATGGGGTAGTCCGGCCTATGTAAAAACACAAAATCCGGACAAACTTCATGCACGATTATTTCTATGTAAGTTTGTGGGATATCCTAAGCATTCGCATGGATATTTGTTCTACCACACCGAGGAACAGAAGGTGTTTGTTGCTCGCCACGCCGTCATTTTAGAGAAGGAATTTCATGCAAAAGAAATTAGTGGAAACATGGTAGAACTGGAAGAAATCAGGAACCACAAGCTGAAAATGAAGATTTGGTGGAAACTCAGGATTCAATAATCCCATATGAACATCAGCCACTCCGCAGGTCTAGTAGGATTTCTCATCCGTCCGAGAGATACTACAGTTTTCTCATAGATGGGGATCGAAAGGATTGCATCTTGGAAGAATATGGTCCTGCTAGTTTTAAATAAGGCCATTACCAGTAGAGACGCTGATAAATGGCTAGAAGCAATGTGATCCGAAATGGAATCCATGTACACCAACAAAGTTTGGACTTTTGATATTGCTCCTTCTGGGGTAAAACCCGTTGGATGCAAGTGGATCTTCAAAAAGAAGATTGGTATAGATGGACAGGTGGAAACCTATAAGGCTAGATTTATTTCAAAATGTTTTCGTCAAAGACCAGGAGTGGACTATGACGAAACCTTTTCTCCAGTGGCCATGCTAAAATTCATTCGGATCCTACTTACCATTGCTGCCTACCATGACTATGATATCTGGCAGATGGACGTTAAAACGGTTTTTCTAAATGGAAGTTTAGAAGAGTGTGTTTATATGGATCAGCCAGAGGAATTCATAGACAGTGGGAGCAGCGGGAAGGTGTGCAAGTTGTTTAAATCCATTTATGGATTAAAGCAGGTATCGCGAAGCTGGAACATCTGTTTTGATGAGACGGTCAAGGAATTTGACTTCATCAAAAATGAGAGTGAACCATGTATCTGCAAGAGGATTGTAAGACGAACTATTGTATTTTTCATCTTGTACGTGGATGACATTCTCTTGATAGATAATAACATTCCTATGCTACAATCGGTAAAGTTGTTCTTATCACAAAGGTTTCCCATGAAAGACTTGGCTGATGCCTTGTACAATCTGGGGATTAAGATCTATTGAGATATATCCAAGAGATTGTTGGGACTTTCACAGTCCAGGAACATAGAGTCCATACTAAAGAGATTTAGTATGGAAGATTCCAAGCACGGTAATATACCCTCTTTGCACGGAATCACCCTCTGTTTCCCCCAATCAGAGAGCAAAGCTCTATTCAAAATTTGAAATTTGAAATGAGGCAGCGCCTCATAAGAGCGCTCGCGCCAAGAGTGCCAGCGCTAAAGACTCTGAGGCAGCGCTCACGTGCAAAGCACGAGAGCGCTCGCGCCAAGAGCGCCAGCACTAAAGACTCTGAGGCAACGCCTCATGTGCAAAGCACGAGAGCACTAGCGCCAAGAGTCAAAGACTCTGAGGCAGCACCTCACGTGCAAAGCACGAGAGCGCTAGCTCCAAGGGTCAAAGACTCTAAGACAGCGCCTCATGTGCAAAGCATGAGAGCGCCAGCGCTAGAACTAAATGTTCTCCACCCTTGGATCAAAGATCCAACGAAAATGATTAAAAATCATCAAATTACCAGAATTAAATTTTGATTGAGGAAACACTCCTCAAATCTTTCTAAACCAGAAAGATTATGCTTTGTAAATTAGAGCACCGTTGGATCAAAAAGATCCAATGGTGATTAAAAATCACCAGGATACAGAATAAGTTATGTATGGGAAAATATTTTCCCGATCTTGCTAAAAACAAGAAAAATGTCTTCTGTAAGACAGAGGCCCTTGGATCTAAGATCCAATGGTGGGGAATACCCCTAAATCATTGAGAAAACTCTACATGAGAGATTTCCTTAACTGATTCAACCAATCAGCCTCCCCTATATAAAGGACCCAAGACTTCAAGTCTTGTACAGAAGAACCCCCCCCTAAACTTCAAGTTCTCAGAAAAGAAAAGAGAAGAGCAAGCTCTAAGAAGAAGAACCTTCTTCAAGGTAAATAAAAAGAAGGGAGATCATAGCATCTCCTCTATTTATTTGAGAGTTTAATTCTCACATCAGAAGAACTTAGTTCTTTTTTCAGATCACAGATCTATAAGACAAAAATGTGTTTCATAAAAAGAAGAGAGATCATAAAATCTCCTCCACATCTAAGAGTTTAACTCTCATATCAGAAGAACTTAGTTCTTTTTCCAGATCTTAGATCTATAAGAAGAAGTCTTTCACAAGGGAGAATCAAATTTCTCAGAGAATTGAATTGGGCAAAACAAAAAAACTCAGTGCTTAAAACTCAAATCTGGTGCTCAGCGCCGAGCGCTCCACGTGCTCCTCACGTGGGCGCTGCTCAAAATAAAAAGAGCGCTCAACACTCAAATGCTGGCGCTCAGCACCAAGCGCTCCACATGCTCCTCACGTGGGCGATGCTCAAAATAAAAAGAGCGCTCAACACTCAAATGCTGGCGCTCATAGCCAAGCGCTCCACGTTCTCCTCACGTAGACGCTGCTCAAAATAAAAAAGCGCTCAACACTCAAATGCTGGCGCTCAATGCCAAGCGCTCCATGTGCTCCTCATGTGGGCACTGCTCAAAATAAAATGAGCGCTTAGCGCTCAAATGCTTCCGCTCGGCGCCAAGCGCCCCACGTGCCCCCCCCTCACGTGGGTGCTACTTAACACAGAGCGCTCAGCGCTCCCCAAGGAGAGCCTGGCGCCATGAAGAGTGTTAAACACTCAGTAAAAAACAAAAAAAGGGGTGTCCGAACCCAAATCAATACTCAGCATTGTTGAATAAAAAGAGACTGAGCCCAAACAAATGCTCAACATTTTATTCAAAATTGAGTGGATTGAGCCCAAGTTGGCCATAAGTCCCTAATTCAGATCAACCGAGCCCATGTGCTCACAATCTCTTTAATTGGTCTTAGTCCCAAACATGACTACAGATCTCCCAACCAAAATTGGTTCAAGGGTACATCTCTTCACACCTCTAATATGTGTCATTGCAATTCTTCAACGTCTTCAGAGAGGTGGCGGGTCCCGACAACCAGAAACTCCATAGACTATGAGGTTTTTAAATTCATGAACTACGATGTCCTTAAACCCAATGGACCGCAATGTCCCTAAACTAAACTCTATAGACTATGAGGTCTTTAAACTCATGGACTACGATGTCCTTAAACCCAATAGACCACAACGTCCCTAAACTATACTCTATGGACTATGATGTCCTTAAACTCTATAGACTACGATGTCCTTAAACCCAACGGACTGCAATGTCCCTATAAACTGAAGAAAATCCTGTTGAGTAGATCTTAGTCTAAAATTAGACTAACGTGTCCTCAACAAACGTTTGAGTTGATCTTAATCTAAAACAAGATTAACGATCCTTAAACCAACCCAAACCCAAATCTAAGAAAATACGGATTTGGACTAATCCACGCCCTACGGGCGACAACATAAATTAGTCTCTGTATACAATCCACGGGCAACTAAAAATAAAACAAATACACACGACACGAAGTGACCATCTGGAGAATGAGAAAGTGGTTACTGCTATGCAGTAGCATAATTAACTGCAGGGGCTTGCGCCTGCAGGGAAGAGCGTCCCCACAATAAAAAAAAAACCTCGTACACGAGGGGGAATCTGACGAAGTCTGCTGCAACGGCCGCATCTGTCTAAACCTCCGATATACGATGTCATAAATCAACTTGGCATCTTCAGAGAGGTGGATGAATAAAACTAAATAGCATCTGCTCCCAAAGTTCAGGACAGACGTCCCAACTTCCCGGTCACGTCTTTCGGCGGAGAATAGATTCCGGCACGTCCAGTGGGACCTTTTCCTCTTTCCACTCCACACTTCATATGTCGTGTTCGTGAACAAATCGTGGTTTAATATGGTTGCCTTGGATTCGAGATACTAAGATTTGGTGTCTTGCTCCATATAGAAGAGAAGATGGCTTTAATAGCTTCCAACTGCACCAACTGTAATAACAACTTCCACTCAGTCCCGTCTGGAGGTGTAACCTATGGGCCCCAAGCGGCCTCCATTTTCGCAATGCCGGTAGAAAAGGTGACACAGGCCACCACTGGATTATTCTTCGGGACCATGCTCCTGCCAATGAACTTCAACGCTCCAGTGCCATCATAGGAAGCTCCAAAGAAGTCGGTCTTTGATCGGCTCACCACTACCACGGCCCCTCTCAACGGGTTGTCCAAGTCCAACGCCTCGGTCTTTACCAGACTAGGCCAAAGCTCAAGTGGGCCCATGAAGAAGCCTGCAATACCTGAATGAGTCATCCCGAAGTGGATAGCCATTCCAACTCCGACGGACGAAGTCGTCAAAGGGGCTTCTCCTGCTAAGGGATCGGTCTTTGCGAGACAGGAGATCCCAATTCCTGCTTCGGGTGAGGTCGTCCAAACTACTCCCCCTGCCCAAAGGTCAGTCTTCGACAGGTTGGATGTTTCTTCTCAGCGGACGTCAGTCTTTGATAAGCTGGCACCAACAGCAACCCTTCACCAGAACAGGGGGCATGATGAAGCCACCCCCGTAACTGAGCCAGTCCTATCTGCAAGACGTGCTCGACGTCGCCACTGGCGCCGAGTGAGGAAAGCTGGGGGCAGTTCCCCTTCCGGACTTACCCCACCAACTCCAACGGTGGAAATCGATGCTACTGTTCCAACTGGGAACTGTTTTGAGCCGCTCAGGAGGGTGCATAAGAACTCTCCAACTGTTTTATTAAATGGTTCTCCTTCACCTGTTGAAAATGTTATTAGAACAAAGCCGGAGCAGCCCCCTCAACGGCTGTCCTCTAAAATCCACAGGGTCTGGCGAAGAGTCCAAGACTCTGTGATAGACAAAGACGACTCTAGCCAACAGTAGAAAATGAAAGTTCGGCAAGAGGAGGACCGTCCCTCCGTCGTACCATGAAAAATATCGTCTGCGACAACCCCCTTAACTTCGACCGCCCATAAAAGGAGAAGGCCGGAGAAGATCCCTGTGTCTGCAACAAATCTCAAGGGTGCTGTCACGACCCGAAGGTATGGAACGTGACCGGCACTTAAATTACGAAACGTCTAAAGGTGTAACGTAATCTAAGTAAGCCAAAGCCCAGAAATCTAAACCATTTTGAAGGAAGAAGTGTAGGAAAACATGTTTTAAAAACAACATCAAATTTCTCAAAAATTTCGGCAGAATCTCCTTTGTAAAAACTAGCCCCAAACTGGTACGAATAAGAATATATACATAAGCAACAATAAAAAGGCATCCCCAAGCGGGAGCTAGCTCTACACCAAAAGGCGGAAACAACCACACAATGCACTATAATATACAACGCCGAAGGGAGAGGCTCAATACTCAAAAGAAAACCAAATCCACCAGAAACCATAATAATACAAGCGCGACTCTAAGGTCGAAATAAAAACAACTGATCTTCTAAATATATCAAGTAATACAAGTCTGCTTGATGGAGCTTACTAGATACAAATGAAATAATAAAAGTACAATGGCGGTCCTGATACAAGTGAACCAACCTACCAAGTAAATCACCCTGAATGAAATGATGTGCCAGCAAGCTGCCAAGGAAACCTGTACATCGAAACCTGTAAGAAAATTTGGCACAACGGGGGTGAGTCACCAACTCGTGAGTAGAAGACATCTGCGAGTAGAAATCGCATGCACGACGCTCTCCTAGATTATAATAATATACTTAATATAACACTAGTCATCTAGTAGTGGCAGGGTAATAATCTTTGCGTAAGTGAAATACTCAGTGCTCGTGTCAGTACCTCAAGTAGTAACATGTCATGTGTATGAGTATGCATGCACCATGAATGTAAAATAATCAACCATGAAATCTGGATATATCTGTACAAGAAATCTTTAACTTGTATCATAGTAAAATTTGTATGGTAATATGAAACATCATCAATGAAATCCATGGAAATCCGTGTCAAGCATCGACACAAAATATTTAAATCTCAAGGTCTCAATACCTCATAGTCTCAATATCTCATAGTCTCAATATCTCAGGTTCCGTCAGTCCGGATCAACCCATATCATCAAATCTCACGACAACGGTCGGTATCCTCCGGATATCCGCCGCGCCAGACATCACCGGTAGGTAATCTTCCCCTGCCAGGCTCATCGTCTATAACTCGAGCTTCTTGCCCCGGGGTACCATACCGGGCCCACCATGTACCCGAGACAGTTCATCCACTCCTCGAATCGGGTCTCGAAATCCAACAGAAAATATGAAATCTCATAGTGGACGACACATACATCATGAGAAAACCGCAACTTGTATTTTAAAATGAGAGGGAGAGAGAAAGATGTTTATATGTGTGTGTGTGTGTGTGTATATATATATATTCTTGCGGTTTTTCCTAAAATCCAGAAATCTCATAGAAATCCAAAATCCCAAAATCATGAGTAAGTAAATAATGAGTATCGGCATAAGCCCCACAATACTGCATGATAACATGAAAATGTGAATGCATGAAGTGTCTAAGTAATAAATGCAATGTCTAAAATAGCACATGAAAGTAATCACACAATATTATATTGATCTAGCCTTTAGCTGATTCTGTCAATAAAAGATAATATGTTCTAAAGTGTACGTCACATGGCAATTACCGATGATGATGTGTGTGAGACGGCAAATAAGTATACGTAGAATATGCGCATCATCGGTAATGGTACTGGTGTCCTAACAGGCAGAGCTTCATATTAGCTAAAGAACATATGTATGAATATGCGATGCGATGAATATAACATGAATATAACGGTGAATGTGTAGTAAACGCACAACTAGAAAATACATACTAATTACGAGTCATACAGTTTATTGTTTGAAAAAGAACGATTCATTAGTTTTGAAAATAAGTATGACTCGAGCCTAAACTAAGATCTACCTAACCAACTAAGGAACTAACTAAAGACACCAGTCGAAAGGTAAGAAGAATCCTCCTAAGGTCTGAGTCGATATCTCTAATAGTCGGCGATCCAGCCTCAATAGAGTCGCGTACGTAGTACGACTTCCTCGAGTCAAGTGTGCGGATCAATCATCACATCTATGCCTCGTACGGTAAAATCCATCGTACGGCATCCCAAAATCGGGGTACGGATCAACTATCACATATATACATCATCAATCATATAGTATCATCATCAAACAATATCATGATCAAGGGTACTGTACTATAATCACATACATCCCAATCTCATCAAACATATATCATCGTCTGTGTAAATATACATTGTCAAGTGATCCACTAAAATATCATTTCATATGTCATATCGTGATTAAGTCACATATTACGATCTGGGTTCTATTCTAGAGTCTCGTTCATTTCAATGTCATCAACACATATTATCGTTTATATAAATATATTTTATATAATCTCATTGCCCAACGATATACTACTATCATAACACATCTCATGTCATAACTCGATCATATATCCAATAAATCACGGCATCAAGCCTAGTCATATCGACTCATCCCCATGTATCATATAACCTCCTCATATCACATGTATATGTTGTGTGTGTATGTGTACCTATACACATTCCTATATATACACACACACACATATACACCAAGTCAAGTTTAGGTGTGTGCGTGCGTGTGTGTGTCAACATGAAACTTACGAATTCCCTCCAAGGCAGTCATACTCTGGTTAAGTCTTTCTAAATCAATCTAGTCCAACCTAAAGTCTTCAATAGGACCCTACTCGCCAAGAATCTAGGGTCACGTCCGACTTCCTAATAATAGTACGTAATATTCTTATTCTACGTTTGCGGGGGTGCTACACGCCATCCACCCGACTTCCCCCATAAATATACATCTACTCACCTGGTCCTTGTCTGCCTAAGTCGATGCCGCCATCCTCTTCTTCATCATCCGAAGTCCATGTGAGAGGTACCTATATGCAAACATATATGTATATCGTAAACCGAATCGCGGATAAAACCAAAACGGCGCACGAAATGCGCATAGGTTAAAACCTATGAACCGCTCATGCAAAAGAACCGAATAACCCTCGACATCGGCGTACAAACGCCGATTGATCGAGATAAAACACAAACGCACAAGTCATAGTTCCAAAACTCACTAATTATAATATAAAGTAGGGTTTAAATCATCAAAACCTTAAAATAAATCAAATCGATTTATTTCCGAAAACCTAAAAAAGCAATAAATTTTCGTTTTAATTCAAAACTTGTTGTTTTAACAAAACTAATGGCCATAATATTCACTAAATATCATAACTAAGTCATATAAACCATATCTATAATTTATTCTCATCAATTTTTATTAAATCCTAAATTCTAGTTTGCAAAAATATCAAATTTTAACACTTTTTAAAGCAAAATTCACAATTCAACAACTAAGCTTGGTTTTGCATGAACTAAAGTATTAAACTAAAATTTATAATATTAATAATGTCATGAAACCCTAATTAGATTTTAATCCCAATTATTTAACCAATTTCTAAAAACCTAGTTAGCAAAATTAGCATATTTATCACAATTTTAAAGTAAAAACTAGCAACTAGTAACTAGATTATGTTTTACATTCAATTAACATGTTAATCTCCTCATTAAAACCATGAATCATTGATAAATATCCCCACTTGAATTTTATCTCACCTATTTATATGTATTATAAAAACCTAGTTTTTCAAAAATTTAAACAATTTTGAAACAACAATTTACAATACAACAACCACACTAGATTTTTCATTTCTTAAAATGTTAACCACTTATTATAACCCTACTCAATTAATAAAAACCCTAACTTTATTCGAAACCCTTCTCATGAAATTTTTCTAAACTTGCAATTTAAAACCAAAATTAATCACTTAATAAGCTAGATTGAAGTAACTAGCAACCAATTAAACATGGGTTTAGGATTTATACCTCACAACATGATGTCTAGCATGCTCACATAGCCTCCCAAATAGCTCTCTTGCCTCAAGAATCCAAGCTAGAATGAGCAAAGGATAATGGGTAGGAATTAAATTAGGAATTTGTGAGTTTTTATTTGGATTTTTGATGAATTTTTGGAGAGTTTTTGAGAAGAATTGAAGTGGGAAATTTTTTGGGCAGCCAAGTGAAAGGCTCGCCCAAGGAGAGGGAAAGGAAAAGAGAGTGTGTGAGGTGTGTGGAATTGTGTAGAAGACTCTTCACTTAATGCCTCTTTTCTTGTCATTTCAATAATTATTACATTTTATTTATTTTCTAATTTATTTCACCCTAGAAAAGTCTAGAACCATGGACAAAATTGAGAAAGAATTTTGCATGTTACACACTTGATTCTAATATGTCATGGTTCACTTTTGTAAAATTAACACATTCCAATTTGTATTTACACAATTTAATGTATATTTAAAGTTTATATTAATATTTGAATTTAATTAATTTAGGAAAAATATTTAATTAAACTAACAATTTATAAGTCACTAAATAATATCAATTACTAGCAATTATATAGTTAAAATAGGCATATTTAATTCTATATTGAAAAATAATTATAGTTGAGTTTTATGGAATATACGGTTTATTTTACCGATTATCCGAAAATTCACCTAAAGGATTTTATTTATTTAATTAATTAATTATTTATTTTTAAAACGTTACAGGTGCTGAATCCAAACGCTCCAAGTCTGGGGGCATGGTAGTTCACACCATCTACATGTCTTCCGGGAAAGAGGATAGCCGTATCTCCATGGGTCATCGACCACTCACCCGATCTGTGACAAAAGCCCAGGAGCAACAGCAAAAGCTCCAGGAAATGCAAACGAAGATGGCCGCGCTCACTGGGCCGAAAGAAAGCCCGGAGACGTCTTCGGAGCAACGCCAGGAACAGTAAACCGACGCCGAGTTCCTCCGAAGAATGCTCGAGAAGAAAGAAAAAGAGGCCGCAGAACAAGCGGCCAACATAAAACAAATGGCACTCTTGTTCCAAGATATAGTCGGGATGATGATACAGCCGGATCCTCCAGCTGAAGACCCTCCAATAGCCCTTGAAGACGACAGAGAGGAGGCATCAAACCCTCTTCCGGCTCTATCAGCAACCAAGGAAGAGACCATCTCTAAAGCCGCCCTTGACGACTATATAGCTCAACAAATGCGAGCTCATCAGGCGAAGAAAGCGGCTGGCCAGATCGTCAAGACTGGACGACCCAATCCGGGTTGGTACGATCAAATAAAGTACCCACCAGGATATAGGATCCTTAAATTCCATGTGTATAAGGAGACGGGTAATCCATACCAGCACGTTGCTCAATTCAGGGCTCTGTGCGGTAATACTGGGGGTGACGACAAACTGCTGCTTCACCAGTTTGTTAGCAACTTGTCGAAGATAGCATTCGAATGGTACTTCGAGCTCCCGAATAACTCTGTCAAGACATTTGCAGAAATGGAGCTACTATTTACACAATGATTCATGAGCGCTAGCGAATGTACCCCGATCACCGCACTAATTAACGCCAGGGTGAAGCCAGGAGAGAAATGGGTTCAGTATGCAATTCGGTGGTGGAATCTGTGGTCGAGATGCGAACAGCGCATAGAGGAAGCTCCTGCCGTAGGCATGTTCTTGGGGACCCTTGACCCTCAGGCAACCATTTCTCAATGCATGATGTTCTTCAAGCCGACCACTTTCCAGGCCTTAATCGACAAGCTGGCCTAAATGGACCAGATGAGCCATAGACTGCCCTCCTCAAAGACGGATCCTCGGAATGAAAAGAGGAAAGGGAAAGCGACCTTCATCGCCAACGCTCAGCATCAATCGAGTGGCCCGAAGCCGGTTTCTCACCAAAACGATATGCAGCGATCACTCGGAGAAAAGATGAGACGCCCTTACTCGTTCCCTCAGGATAAGACGAAGAGATTATTCGAGCTAGCACTGCGTAAAAGGCTTATCACTTTGGCGGAGCCGAGACGCCCAAAGCAATCAGGCGACGTTAACAGCCCCAATTATTTTCCTTACCACCGAATATTGGGTTACCCAATCGAAGATTGTTACGTCTTCAAGAGTTTTACATCTTCAAGAGTTGGATCGAAGACCAGTACCAACAGGGCAAGTTCGCGCTGTCCGAAAACTGGAGGGTGAACCCGCCACAACCACACGCTCCTAAAAAGGTGGACATGCCGGGGGCATCATGCTCGGTTATAGAGGAAGCCCCATAGGAGGTGGCCCTTTCAGCTAAGACTAAAAGAATGCTGAAGGACCTTCAAGCATGTCCGGCGATCAAGTAGAAGAGCCCGCTGGAGCCTGAGATTATTGAGGGGATGCTGAAGCCGCGCCCAACGCTGAAAGTTGGTGATGGTGGACAGAACCTTCAGGCCAAGCCTCCGAAGTCTTCGAAGAAAAAGAAGAAGGCTAAGAAGCCGGTCCAACCCGACGACAATTGTACCAGGTTGCAGAAATATATCGATGCACTGGAAGAATATAACCAGAGGGTACGAACCCCAATTACATTGGACGAATTCTTCAACGATGTTCTTGAGAGTAAAAACGATAACGCTGATGAAGGAGACGGTTCTTCAGAAGAGCCCGAGGATTATGTGGCGAGCTGCCACATGATCTCTCACTCGTCAATAGATGATAAAGAAGCTCCTGATGCAGAGAAACTGGGAGCAGATCTAGAACCGGAACTCTTGGAACCATCAGACGAGATGATTGACATGTTGTTGAACGAAGCCCGTCAGAAGAGCAAATATGATCGAGAGCGCGAAATGGCCATATTCGAAAAAGCCAAACATCGGCGACAGGATGAAAAAGTTGAAGCACTCCAACCAGATCGAAGCACGCCCACGGCAGACAGAAGCAGGCTTAAAATGAGGAAACGGTTCGCTAAGGCCCTGTTGATGGGAATGAAGCTGCCACCTTTTGAAGGAAATACTCTTGGCAGCATACACCCCGACGAACCGGATGCACATCCAAACTACTGCTTATACCATCGGAGGATCATGCACCAAACCGAAGAGTGCAGCATCTTTAAAAACTGGTGGCAGGGATATGTTTCCCACCGACAACACGTCAAGTGATTGAAGCGCAAGGCTCATCAGGAACAGAGAAGCATGACCAATGAGCGTAAAGGAACAGCCGGTAACTGTCACATGGTGGATGACACCCCGACAAGACCGAAACCTCAAGTCCTCACCTTTGGGAGCGATTCTGATGAAGAAATAGCCCTCGGCCCCCACTTTAAGGAATCCACCTCTGGATAAAAGGAGGAGATGAAGAACTGCGAGAACATTCAGCCGCGTAATCGTACGTTGCCTGAAAAGAATCTCGGGCATTCAAACAAAGGTTCGAATAGAAAAGACAAGGGGAAGGAGAAAATCCATGAGGAGATTGCCCTCGATGATGGGGTCGTCAAAGTGCTCGCAGCCAAGGACCCGCCTAAGAAAAGCCAGGTGGATTACAATATCCTAGCGCATTTGAGGAAGATACCCTCATAACTAAGCATACTGGATGCCCTCTTTCTGTCTAAAGAAGTACGGGATTCCTTGGTCAAGGTGTTACAAGAGCCCGATAAGTTCGAGGCCTTCATCGCAGAGAAGAAGATGTAAGATGAGCTGGCAGAAGTCCACACGGCTAACATTACATTTAACGACGAGGATCTTCTCCTTGGTACGTGCAACCACAACCGCCCTTTATATGTCACTGGATACTGCCATGACATCAAAATAGGGAAAATACTTGTTGACAACGGGTCTTCTGTCAACCTTCTCCACGCGTGGGTGCTAAAAGAAATCTGCATGAGCGTTCAGCATTTAGCACGAGATAAAATCACTATCTCCGGATATGACTCGTAGTCATCACAGACGCTCAGGTCTGTGATACTGACATTGAGCTTTGGACTTCTCATCACAGACATCAAATTTCATGTTATCGACGCTGGGACTTGCTACAACGCTCTACTTGGTCAGCCTTGGTTACACGAATATAACGTTATCCCTTCTACACAACACCAGTGTATGAAGTATTTCAAAGACGACCTCGAGTACACCGTTACGGGAGAGCTAAACCCATTCTCTGTGAACGAAGTCCGAAAATATGAAGACGCCAAGTACTTCCTGCCAGACTTCGAAGACATGGAGAAGTGTCATAAGCCAGAGCTTAAACAGAAGCCCGTCACTCCCATTCCTATCTTTGGAAGCGATACCGAGGAGGATGAAGAAATAGTCTATTCGGGACAGCCTCAGAAGCGGAATGATAAACCCGGACCATCCGCTCCGATTTTGGTCTTTGGCAGCGACTCCGAAGATGAAACCAACGCAGTGTTCTCGGTCCGTCCATCAATGCAGGCCCTTACTGGAGATGATCAGAGTTTGCAAATCGCCATGGTTCCACGACTACACTATAGAGATCTTGATGCGCTCGATACATATAGTGTGCAAGAGCTACAGACGTTCTACGTCCCTCCCAGGCGAAGAGGTGAAAAGGCGATCCTATTCTATCGATTCGGGGAAACCAAAGTCAAGAGAGAAGTCTGGCGTGGTGCCAAACCTGCGCTCGATAGGCTCCAACTGATCTGTCTGCCCAGATACTATGCAGAGGGATTGAAAGGGTTATTAAGATGCCAAGGCATACCCTTTAAGAAAACCGCACGACATGCCCAATTCTACAACAGGATCTGGAATGTCCCCGGAACTCAGCGAAAATTACCCAACGGAAAAATGGAATTGATCGGGCTTGGATATGTCCAGTCCGAGAAACGGGAGCAATTCCATGACTGCCATGTCATAAAGGACCTTGATGAAGAAGAGGATGCTCTTTTAAAAGACGCTGACGTTGAACCAGAACGAGGTCCTGCCATAAAGGTGCTGAGTCCGTCGTTTGAAGAACAGATGGACAAGCTAATAAAAAAAGCGAGTCAAAAGGCTCGGAATGACCACAGCCACGAATTGTCCATTTACGAGAAAGCCAATGTCACGAACCAAATGTGGCACGTAACCGGCACTTAAAACACGTGACATCAAAAGACATCGATGCAATCTAAGTAAGCCGAAACCCGGAATCTAAACCCTTTTTGAAAATATTAGAAGTGAGGTTTAAATAATCATCCGATAAAATCAATTTAAAATAACATCTAGATTTAACTAAGTATATTGAAAAGCATTTATGATGTTTTGAAACTTAACATCACCTCCTTTGTATTTTTATAAAAACCCGATACAACATAATAAAATAGCATCCCAACGGAAGCTAGTCTCCATGTCCAAACGATGGAGCAACCAATTAACCTAAATCAGAAGTCGACTCCAAAGATTGCAACATCACCACACAGAAACTCTAAGTCTTGCTTCTTAGTCCATAATATACCACTTCTAAGTTGATGGAGTTTCCACTAGATACAAGAATATATGGATAATCAAGAGTGTGTATAACACAATAATAACCCACTTACCAATCAATCCCCGAAAAAGAATGTGTGCCCAAGCCGCTGATAATCTAAGCGGTGAAACCTGCAAGAGACTGTGGCACAACGGGGATGAGTTGCCAACTCAGTGAATAAAAGTACATCTAAAGGTAGGAATCGAAATGCACGACTATACCTAGGTCATGTATATAGTCTTATCATAATCTGTACCAATATACTATATGATATGCATATGTGTAATACTAACTATCATGCAATCCCAAGTATAATATCTCAATGTCATATGAGTCAAAATCATGAATCTATAATCTGTATTGGAATTCCCTTTTGTCTATGAATGTTTGTACAATTATATGCAGGTACTGTCCTCCGGATCAGTCCTAGTGGAATCCACTAATAATATCTAACTGTGTACCTCATGATAATGATCATATCAATATATATATATATAGATGTCCAGCATCGACATCAAAATCCGAAATCTCTTATGTCCATCATCGACACGTAAATGCAGATACCGTCGACACCATCTCAACAGATGATCGCCACCCGATATCCTGGCTACGATCAGTATCCCCTGTATATCTACCGTGCCCAATCGAACCCCTGTCAGTATCCCCTGGATATCTGCCGTGCTCATTTCTATCTTCGGTCAGTATCCCCTGGATATCTGCCGTGCTCATTTCTATCTCCGGAATCGAGTTACCTTGTTAGGCTCCCCGCCTATAATGCGGCTATCCTGCCCCTCGGTCTCGACCGGGTCTACCATGTATCTAACTGTATGCCCACCAACTCAGTCTGGATAACTTGTAAATCCGCAACCGTATGACCCCCAACTCGGTTCGGAATAAAATTAGAAAACAAAAAACTCATGGTGGACGTTTAACTCATCATATCAAATAGCACGTAAGGAATAAGAAACTTGCATAGATTGTATTGATGATATATTATATATATACATATATAACAGTGTCCCATACCACCGATATATATCATCAGGAGTAAAATACCCAGAAAATCCAAAGAATCAAATACAGCATTTATCTTAGAAATATTCATAATTTACAACAGGAATAAAGAAGACTACGTAATTATATCACATATACATAGATTTCAATTCTACTGTGACATGGTACTACTAATGATGTGTAGTGTAGCATATGCATCTGTGCTCGTGCAACATGGCAATCATTAGTATTTGTGCAAGTGTTCTACGGTGTAACAACCTAATTATTTTAATACATATATAACAGCACGTTTTTACAATGACATGGCAGTACCAATGAGGTGTAGTGTAGCATACATTCACGTGCTTGTGCAGCATAGTACTCGTTGGTATTTGTGCAGTGTTCTATCAGAGTGTGCATATCGCAGAAACGTATAATATTGACAATATAATGCAAACCTATAAATTAATTTAAGCACAAATATTGTAATCACTTGCTATGAGCTATACCATTATCTTTAGAAATGAAACGAAACGTTAAGTTTGAAATAAGGAAACTGCCCTAGATTTAAAATAGATATTCATTTTGAAAATCGGCACCGCATCCTAGTATTTTATAAAAAGGCAACGAATCATAGTTTTTAAAAGAATATAGCTGACACAAGCATTACATTCTAAAACGGAATATAACCTAACTCTACGAGTCAAAGGATAAATTGGCCATCATTCGGCATACAAATTCATCATTTCCAATACGTATCAACCCTTGTATTATATCTTATCATATAGCTATATCCATATCATCTTAATTACGGTATGATCCTTCGTACAAATCCATCAAACTATATCCATATCATACGGACCAAATATCACGTATATCTCATTTAAAAACTACATATGAAACTTTATGCAAATGGAGGGCATACAAGATCGAATACTATATCAATACTTTGAAGAAAAACTAAATTTAACTAGATATCATAATAATAGTTATAAAATTGCGGGGGTGCTATACTCCATCCACCAGACTTCCCCCGTAGATGTAAATTTACTCACCAACTTAAAAGCTCGCTGAATCCACGCTGCTACATCGCCAACTCCGTCTCGGAATCATCGAATCGTACCTATATTCGTATTTAAATCGCATTGATGTAAATATCATATTGAAAACCAAAACAACAAGATAAACGCCCGTAGGTTAAAACCTACAACACTCTTAACCCAAAAATGACAACATAATTCTGTCGTTAATGTATAAACGTCAACGGTTCAGCTGCAATATCAAAATACGAAAACTCTGTATCGTAATTATCTGGATTTTGATAAAACAATTACTAAAACGTTCCCAGATTTTACTGTGTAAGTATTTAGATAACCCAAGCAATACTAGAGACCAAAATTTACTCAAGTTAGACCACAGAAGAAAAACCAACACAATAGGACATCATGGGGCCGGCGTCGCCAGATTTGGGGTTGGTCTCGCCGGATCAAACAAGGAGTTTGGGGCTCTGGTTTCAATTGTTGTCTCTTATTTGGTTCATTATACATTTGGTCTTGCTAGTTTTTCTAGTGATTATACTTATTGGTTCCAGATTCATTTATAGTGAACTAGATAACACAAAACCTTGTTTATGATACTGTACCACTAAACATGCGATGTGATGATATCATGAGTTACTGAACTTTAAATTATTCTGAGCTAACCTTTCCCTAGTCATGCCATATAAAAACAGAACTCATGGTACGATATATCCGTGTCGTATCTAAAGATCTTAACCCCAAAACTAATATTTGCTCCCTGATTTCACATACTGATAAACTAACTTAAGTAAACAATACCAAAACTCCTAACAAATAACCACAAAGCTACCCTAAAAACCCCACTAACCAAAACCTTCAAAAGTCCGGCTACGCCGGATTTTCCCTATGCGTCGCCGGCCAACCTCCGAGCAAAATGGTTTGTCTCCCTAAGGTGTATTCTAAGTTCACTATACAACATAAAGGTACTGTTTGGTTAAGTTAGTTTTTATCTAAGTTATAGAAGATCATTACAGAGCCTATACTTCCTTAAAATACCAATTTTCCGATATCTGATTTCTAATTTAAAGTTACAGAACTGAAATCCTACTGTGTTTAAAGAGTATACCTACAGAATATGGTTGAAAGACTTCCTCCAAGATACCCAAGTCATTGGCTCCTAGTTTGATGGTGAAAATCCTTAGCACTTGTTCTTCTTCTCTTCTCTCTTTTCTTATTTTCTTTTGTGTTTTCAAATATTTTTCTTTTCCTTTCCTTCTTTCAAATTAGTTCAATTATCCTAATATATATTTACTAAAATAATTAGGTATAACTTAAGGATAATAGAATTAGGGTACTAGGTGGTGTCAACTAGAGAAATGTGGTGTTTTCATGCAAGGTGGAGGTGGTGTGCATGAGGTGCGTATGCAAGAAGGAGGTGTCCATGCCTTATCATTCCAAGTTGTGGTGTCTTGTGGTTATATCTGAGCTAAAACATTTCCTAACCCTTTTTCACTTACACCCTCAACATTTCCAAGTTTACACAATTTCCTAAACTTTACACAAAGACCCTTCACTACATATGTTATTATATAACACCATTCTTATTAAAATGAAGCTAAATTTCCCACTAAAACCCTAGAAATTTACTAATGTTTCAAATTAAAATTTAACTTTAATTAGTTTCACCTACTACTTATGAAAATGTCCTATTTTGTTTTAATAACTTTTTAAATTAACATTCTAATATATTATTAATTAATTTTAGTCATTTCTAAATTTTCATAATGTTACAGCCAAGACGCAATGCCTCCTTCAGCAGGCTACGAAAGACGACAATGCTCTTCGTCGTCAGCCCGCAATGCATTCCCAAGACAAGAAAAAGGCCCGACGCAGAGGCAAAAATAAGTCAAAGAACGGAAAAGACGTTCGACAGCGGAAAAACGGATCCAGAAAGCCACACGATCGAGAAAAGGTCAGGCGGAATCCGTCTCTAATGAAAAAAATGGGTCGAGCATATTCCTTCCCTCAAGACAAGACAAGGAAGATATTCGACCTCGTCATGAAATATCAGATGATGACACTCCCGGAGTCTCGGCACCCCGATCAAGCAAACGAAGTTCATCACCCGGATTATTGCTCCTATCACCGAGCGATAGGACATCCTCTTGAAGACTGCTTCAACTTCAAAAACTGAGTTGAAGACCAATATCAACTCGGAAGTTTCGCTCTATCCAACAGTTGGAGGGTGGCCTCAACACAAAGGAATGTGCCAAAAGCAACGTATATGGCGAGAGTAGAACCAGATCAACATCGGTCTTGGAAACGATCTCGTACCTGCCACGTGATAACGCTGTCGGAAGAAGGAATGCTCGAGAATATGAATGACCTCTCCTGGTGCTTCGAAAATGAGGAGGAAGATGAGTTGATCTCGGAATTTCCACCAGCGCCAAAAGAGTTGGAAGATGGAATACATACTACTGCCGACAACCTGAGGAAAATTGACTTGGGGACGGCTAACGACCCGCGGCCAACGTTCGTCAGTGAGCTGCTGTCTAAAGAGTAGGTAGCTACGCTAAAAGGCGTGCTCATGCAGTATAAGGACTGCTTCGCATGGAACTATTCTGAGATGCCGAAATTAGATCCGGAAATAGCTGTGCATAAATTGGCGATATCTCCGGACGTCAAGCCAGTCAAGCAAGCACCAAGAAGAATGCGGCTCGAACTTGAAATGAGTATCAACGCATAGGTCAAGAAGCCGATAAAATCCGGCTTCGTCCAAGAAGTTCAATACCCCGACTGGATCGCCAACATTGTCCCGGTGATGAATAAAAATAGGACGGTGCGCATTTGCGTGGACTTTCGGGGCCTCAACAAAGCTTGTCCGAAGGATGATTTTCCCGTATCGGTTACCGAGCTGATGATAGACAACACATCCACTCACGAAGTCTTCTCCTTCATGGACGGATCATCGGGGTACAATCAAATAAGGATGCATCCCGAAGACCAAAAGCATACCGCTTTCCGAACTCCTCTGGGCATATTCTGCTACAAAGTGATACCTTTCGGTCTGAAGAACGCCGGTGCTACCTATCAGAGGGCCATGACGAAGATCTTCGATGAACTCATACACGAGATTGTTGAAATTTATATTGACGACCTCGTGGTGAAAAGCAAATCATATGAGGAACACTGGGAGCATTTGAAAATAGTGTTCCAGCGTCTTTGGAAATACAATCTGAAGATGAACGCTCTCAAATGCACGTTTGGAGTTTCCTAGGGCAAATTCCTGGGGTTCATCATCCGACACCGGGGCATCGAAATAGATCCATCAAAAATCAAGGCGATTATGGAAATACCCTCGCCAAGAAATTGCGGTCTCTCCAAGGAAAGCTCGCGTATATCCGGCGGTTCATAGCCAATCTCTCCGGAAAATGCAACCCCTACAGTCACCTGATGAAAAAGGGAACCCCGTTCGTTTAGGATCGCAAATGCCAAAGCGCACTGGACGAAATCAAGCAATACCTGCAGAATCCGCCGGTACTGACTGCTCCGGTCAGGGGAAAGCCCCTCTTCCTGTACACAACCGCCCTTGAAGGTTCTTTAGGCGCGTTATGGACACAAGAGAATGACCAAGGGAAAGAGATATCCCTATACTATTTGAGTCGAGTTCTCCTGGGGGTAGAAAACAACTACTCCTCTATCGAAAAACACTGCCTGGCATTAATGTTCGCGATAACGAAGCTTCGACATTATGCTTTAGCGCATGAGGTCCATCTCATATCAAAAGTGGATCCTCTTAAATATTTGATGTCAAAAGCCATTCTGACGGGACGGCTCGCTAAATGGGCCCTACTCTTGATGGAATTCTCGATAACATACCGACCTCTCAAGGCAGTGAAAGGCCAGGCCATCGCTGACTTCTTCGCTAAGCATCTGATACCTGCCGATTCACCTATAAATTATGAATTTCCGAACTAGCACGCGTTTGACACGATCGACAGGGAGAGAGGAGGGAGTGATACCCGATGGGAACTCTACTTCGATGGGGCATCTTCCATGAAGAAGAGAAAGCACACCACCCCTATAATCAAATCAAGGGTACGCCTTATCTACGTGACTCCACAATGAGGGATAATGCGCTTTGCCTTTTCTCTAACAGAGCCGAGGACGAACAATGAAACAGAATATGAAGCTTTAATAGCAGGTCTCGAGATCATTGTCGACATGGAAATAGAAAACCTCCTTATCTACGGAGACTCCCAGCTGGTAGTTAGTCAAGTAAATGACAACTATCAGACGTGCAAACCAGAGTTGGTGAAGTACAGCAAAAGAGTGCGGCAATTGCTGACTTAAATCCCCTCCTACGTCCTCGAAAGCATACCACGTACAGAAAATAGCAAGGCGGATGCATTAGCCAAATTCGCTAAAGAACTGGCTGACGAAAATCTCGATGACGTAAGGATCGTTGTACAAAGACGTCGGGTTCTTGCACCAGCGGAAATATCTCCGGAGTCGTCTGAAGAAAAGAAAGCGACCAAGAAAACAGCCCTACAAATAGAGGACCAAGAAAGGGCTAAGGATTGGAGAGAAGTCTTTATAGACTACTTCAAATCCCGTCGAACGCCTGAAAACGCGTCCTCAAGACATCAGCTCATGAAACGAGCTTTGTCTTTCGCCTTCATCAATGATACTTTGTATAAGAGATCGTTCGACTCTCTATGGTTGAGATGCATAGGACCGGAAGAAGCAAGGAGAGTCGTCCAAGAAACTCACGATGGACTTTGCGGTTCTTATCAAGCTGGGCCAAAGATGAAACTGAAGATCAAAAGGATGGGATACTATTGGCCCACGATGATTCAGGACTGCCTCGAATACACGAAGCAGTGCCACTCGTACCAAATTCATGGAGACTTCATCCATCAGCATCCAAACCCGCTACACCTAACAGTGGCTAGCTGGCCATTCGAAATGTGAGGAACTGACATAATCGGACCTATCGAACCAGCGTCATCCAGAGGACATCGGTTCATATTGGCGACAACCGATTACTTCTCTAAGTGGGCAGAAGCAGTACCGCTAAGAGAAGTGAAGATGAAGAACATCCACCATTTCTTCAAGACACACGTCATCTATCGGTTCGGCACTCCGCGACGGATTATCTCCGATAACGGATCAGCCTACAGAAGTCACAAAATCAGTCGCTTCGCACAGTAGCATAATATAGACTGGAGATACTCTTCAGTCTATAATCCCCGAGCTAACAGTCTAGCTGAGGCTTTCAACAAGACCTTGACGAAGATCATAAAGAAGACGATGTCCAAAAATAAGAAGGATTGGGACGAGATGTTAGAGATAATGCCCTCAGAGTCAATTATTGGATCACAGGCACGTGATTGCGGTGATTGAGGGAGGACCTATCCCGGTAGGACAGTCTTACTCGAGATGATAGTATGCTATCTGGTTTACCTTTATCATCGTGTACTGCTTTAGGTGACCTGACAAGTTGCTATTACACGTTGATAGAGCCCCTAGGATTCTTGCTTGACCACCAGCAGTATGAGGGCGATCATATAAGTGGGAGCTGGGGGTCTATAAGCATATCCTTAAATGGTCCCTAGTCGTGTGAGTTTCGAGACAGGGCATCAATACTCCAGAGTAGACTTGTGTATACAGTCGAGACCCCGACGAGGGGCGGTGGCCGGTCTCACAAGCCACTGGTGTCAGTTGGATCACCTAAGATGTATACAGGTGCTCATTGGGTTATGAGTACACCGGACAGGACTCGCCGGGAACATGCTAGTTGGTCATATACCAGACGTCAAATGGCAGTTCCCTGGTGACATGTGTGCAGGTTAGTTCATCGACCTGGGGATCGTCATTTGTCTCGTGTGAGTTCCCACTGTACTTTGATTACTACCCTACCACGGCTCAAAGGAGTCGTGCAAACAGGTTTTAGTTGGGTACAGTCCCGAGCCACATGGAGGCAGTGAGCGTATCTTTAGGGGTTCGTCTCTCCCGGTATTGGGGGTGAGGTCGTGCTGTGTCTAGGAGAGCCATTACACGAAGCCCTCGGCCGAGGCAAAGAGATTTACTGGTAGGTATTCCAGTAGTATCTCAGGGTGTTCTGGGCTACACTCCGACACGACTTGTACCGCTTTTGGGGGTCTGTCTTTTACCAACCCCCTAGGCCCGCCATGCGATACTCATAGACGAACGGACCGGACTGTACGGATATTGTCACTGACAGGCTCAGTAGGGTTGTCAGGCTGAGTTCGCTCACAGACGTCCCTTTTAGTCAATACCTGGTAGCCCGTTACGTATTGGCTTATACCTCTGACATGCTAGTGGTTAAATCCACAACCATGGTGTTGACGAGTCTTTAGAGTCCCCCACATTCAGTTACTCAGCTTTCGGGCGAAAGGTTGTAGAGGCCGTATGGAGATATGGCAGGGTCCGATCAGATACGTGCGGTATTGCACGGATCAGGATCGGACAGTTTGTACTATAGGCCATATGGAGATATGGCAGGGTCCGATCAGATACGTGCGGTATTGCACGGATCAGGATCGGACAGTTTGTACTATAGGCCGTATGGTAATATGGCAGGGTTCGATCAGATACGTGCGGTATTGCACGGATCAGGATCGAACAGATATTACTAGCCGGCTTTGGTTTAAGCCGGATCCTAGTATAGTACAGTGAAGACTTTGTCTCATTGCATTTTGTATTTCGGTCGAAATACAGATGCGGGTGTGTATGCACAGTATCGGGGTTTTCCTGTAATTTATTACGGGACCAGTTTTATGGAGTTGCCAGTTTGCTTTCCGTTTCGGCCGATTTCCATTATTCCGTTCATTGGCCGAAGTTTGGTGGAGGAGGGCTTATTTGCATTGTTGCAAATAAGTGGTTGTGGAGGGGGTCTTTGCATTTTTGTTGCATCATGATGGTTTTCATGATAAGCACCATCACTTGACTTCTTCTTCTCATGATGGCTTGACTTTTTGAAGCCATCATGCATGAGATGATGGTAGCATTTGAGTGTTGGTTTTGCTAGTAATCATTTCTACACATGATAACTCCACACTCTCTTTCTAGCATGTTGATTAACCCTCCCCTTGGACTTTCTCTCTCCAATCACACATGAAAGAAAAGGGGCCGGCCACTTTTGTAGAAGGTGTGAAATGCTTCTTTTTGTAGTGGGGAGAAAAATGTTACTCTCATTCTTGATACATCACATTTTTCCTTCACCTCTCTCCAAGTTCTTCTTCCTCCACAAAATGGCAAAGCTCCAAAAACCCCAAATGAGACTTCTTCTCTAGATATTCTGCAGCATATCTTGGGCACGTCGAGTAGCCGGCTTCGTGCCCGAGTTGCCTCGGCATTGAGGTGGGAGCCCGTAAAAGAAGTAGGCGATGTGGTGCACTTCCGGCGACGAGGAGGAGACGGGACATTCCGCAGGAGATCGGGACGACGACGAGAAGACCGGAGGACTCGGATCTGTTGGTATATCTCTCTTCCCTTTCTTGTTAGTAACTTAGACTTGTTAATGGTTACGATCCGGATGTTTAGTGCGCGGGGGTGCCGGTTTGCTAAGTCCGCAAAATTAAAGTTTTTTACCGCTTCCGCATTCCGGCGTCGGATTGACGGCCGGGGCGCCGCCGTGCACTTACAGTGGTATCAGAGCCTCGCCATTAACTTAGTCTAGCTTGGTTTAATGTGTTTGCATTTCCGATCGATCAAAAAGTTCCAAAACTGAATTTTACCTTCGCATCAGTTTCTGTTGAAAATTTTTGGTCTCGAAAAATTTTTCAGGTTGTAAAACATTGATGTACTGGAGATAATAAGCTCACTGTAGAAATTCGACGCAGTAATTCAGTCACCAGAGCGCGGAACCGCGGCAACTACCCCCTTTGGGCCGCGGTTCCGCCGCGCAATGGTGGCCTTACTGCATCGAACTTCTTCAGTTGCTTTCTGGGCTTATAATATGGGTTTTGGAATATTAATTTTGGGCCCAGGATTTCTTGATCTGCTACAGTATCGCTTGGGGCCCACTTGTTAAAGTTTGATCGATCGAATATTTAAACACATTATTTCACAGTATTTACATTATATCTGCGACCGTGAATGTCACTTGATCGGTAAATCCGGTCTAACTGCTATAGCCCGGTTAGACGGATTTGCGAACGTGACTTTCACGTTGATGTTCTGTTTTTTCTGTGATGTTGCGGATCGGTCGTGGGGGATAGCCTGGATGCAATGCTAGTACAGTTGTGGTTGTATTATGTACATTTGATATTGCGGGGCGAGCGTCCGACATGTGGACTGCCGTCACTGCCTGTTTGTATTATTCTTTTCGGGCACGACCTGGTTGCGGTCGATGTACCCGTTGTATGTATATTTTACTTTCGGTACTAGGATTACCCCGCGGAGGGGTGCACGGATAGCCGGGTTCTGGAGGGCAACAAGCCCGCATCTCATGGCATTGAGACGGAGGGGGCTTCACTCTAGGATTGGCGGGCTATTCGCCGCACTCGTAGGGGGTACAGGTTGACCCAGGAGGGGTGCCCAAGTTGCCGGATTCCGTGAAGTGCTGGGTGGTCCATTCACGGTACTGAAAGGGGCTGCCTCGCTTCAAGTTTTGGCGGGTGACTTGCCGCGCCCGTAGGGGTCTAGGATTTCATTGCACAGGCTATCCACACGACCAGGGGAACGTCGGGTTTCAGCAATGGCTCTGTGAAACCCGGGGATCCCAGATATCTGTATTGTTCTGTGATGCTGTACATTTCTGTGATGTTGCATTTCTTTCATGCCTTGAGCGAAATATAATATATTGGTATATATATTAGTAGATGTTGAATATGTTTTGCATCCGTGCTAGTCCTGTCCCCGCTCTGTCGTTAGTTAGCTAACCTAACGGGTAATGACGGGACCCAGTGGCGAATGCGGATGGCATATACGTACATCAGTATATTTTCGTTCTTTTCGGTGTGATCAATTGATGGGACTGCATTGATTCGGATCAATGCAAGTTAAAAACAAACCTAATCTGATGTTGTTGGAACACTTTTCAAAAGGATGTTATTGCAAGGACGTTCACTTTTGTTTTGCATCGTGGTATTCAGTTGGAATATCCTGCTCCTTAGTCGACGAGGCAAGGGCCGAGATCCCTTCACCGGGAGTGACCCCTTGGACAGAAGTTTGCGTCAAGGCATTAACTTCACTATAGCCGATTACTTTTGCTTTGCATCGCGGTATTCATTTGGAATATCCTGCACCCCATTCTACGGGGAAAGAGCCGAGATCCCTTCACCGGGAGTGACCTCTTTAGCAACGGTTTTCGTCACTATATTTTTAAAAGCTATCCGTTCCTTCGACGATATCAAGTTCTTTACGTTAAAGGTTTTCGCCAGAAACCATTCGTAGCCCTCCGTCGTTTCAGACGGGTAGCACGTAGTATTCATGCTATGTTTGTTGACCTTCGTCAAGGCATAGTGTATGGTAGCTGCTTGTTACCTTTCTGTTGCATAGATAGATGCGTTGGTTTGGGACAGTCGTATAGCCTTGTTGACCTTCGTCAAGGGCTTGTACGGGTGGATTCAAATTAACCTGGATAATGACGGGTAGAACTTGACATGTGACTTATGATTTGTTGACCTTCGTCAAGGTCATAAGAGCATGGGGCAAAAATCACATCGGGAGTTTCAAAAGAACTGAAACTTTCCAGATATGCGCATACCTTCTGGAGTGTGACACCGTGAGCGGATTCCGTCACGTTATCATGCGATGATAGTTGGATCCCGATTCCCACTGATGAGTTAGTTTACTCCTCGGGTGACCCCGACTAATTCTTCTTTCAGGTTTGGAGGAGAATTCGAGGTACAGTGGGAGGATTCCAGATTAGATAAATTGGTAACCATTCTGATCTAGGTTAGAGTGCACGCTGAGTGTTTCTTTTCTCTCTCTCTTTGGCAGCGACCATTGACCCGACCCTAAGACTATGACTCAGTGACCAAGTTGACCGAACTTTCTTAACACTGGCTTTTGGATTGTCAGAGTTGCAAACCTCATTGCCACTCCTACTTTTACCCTTTTCTCCAGGACACCCCGTATTGCTACGAACGTCCACTTCGATTGGAAAAAACCATCGTATGGTTAGATACGAACTCGAAGGAATTTATTCGAGGATGGTTTCAGGTCCTGGAGGAAACGGATAGGATTATTCAGTTGTCTTTTCCTTTCACCTTCTCTCAAGTTGTGAGTACTCCTTGGTTTAGGAGATAGTACACCTATTACGCAAATTGGATAGTCTTCTTCCAAACCATAGGCAGGTGCCGACCGGTAGGGATTGAAGAAAACCAATTAGCATAACGATGGTGTGCAGAAGGTGTTAAGTTAAGACAAAACAAGGGATAAGTAAGAGGGCAAAGTAAATTGCAACAGATATTCACGACCAAACCATATATTCCTTCGCCAATCCTAAATCACCTTTGTGTTTCTCCAGGACACTCCGTATCACTACGAAGATCCACAGTTTATTGGATATTCCATCGTATGGTTATATACGAACTCGAAAGGAACTTGTTCCAGTTCGGGGATGGATTCTGGTTCAGGAGAAATAGGAATAAGATTTATTCAGGTGTCTTTTATCTTCACCTTCTCTCTCTTTGCGAGTGTTCCTAGGATTAGGACAGTACACCCATTATGCTTATTGGATAGTCTTCTTCCAAACCATAGGCTGGTGCTGAACGGTAGGGAAGGAAGAAAACCATTTGGGCTAAAGGGGTGTGCAGAAGGTAATGACTAAAGACATATGAAGGGATTTGGAGAGGTGGCAAGGAATTACACGGTTACAGTTGTGAATCTGGATAATGGAAGAGGCATTACTAGGAATACCAGGATACCCCATCGAAACATTTCAATGTTTCAGTTTCACTGTGTAATGTTAAAAGAAAACTGATTTCTCGATTAGATACTTGCTCCAGGGTATGTATTTACCAGGTACGATTCTCATATCCGTATGGTTTTACAGATGATGAGTGGGAGTAAGTTATTGGGAATTGGGTGATCATCCTCATTATATCGGGATTCGTTGTAATCGGTGATATTTGAGGAAATCACCTGGGTTGTTTGCCGGTCGGCAAATATTTGGTTTTGAATATCCGCTGTTATGCACCAATTTCAAATCGATATATCTGTACGTCTATTTTCATAGAGTGAGATATACTTTTTGAAATTATGTCGATGACATTTACCTATATCAGTGGATGGTTAGGTAAGGAGCATTAAACAGCGGTGTAATTCTTCTTAACCATAAGTACAGTTTTCAACCAACGACACACAGTGAATGAGTTATCATACTCAAGGGACTTATACAGAGTATTGTATGTTGTCCAGGGTCCATCAGGACAGAGGGGTTGGTCCTCTTACTATATTCGGTTTACTTATGACTTCTCTAGTTTTTAGACAAGTGTTTCGTGGAAACACAGGGTCCGAATTTTGAGAAGTTGTAGGTATTTGAATAAAGTAGAGAACCAGATATTGCAAGTATCGGGATTCTTCAAAGTGATAGAAGATGTAGATACTTGTGTATGGTATTCAGTTGATAGTAATGATTAAGAGATCTTGCTTCTCTTTCAGGTTACTCATAATTGGAATCATTCCTAAGTTGAGTAACGCTGATCGGCCTCTTTCCATTTAGTTGACATGCACTGGAGACAGCTGCATAATTTGAATCTGGTTCAAATTAAATCAGTACCTCTGGTTCTATATTGGATATAGAACAGTTCGTATCTTAACGATGTTAAGGTACGGGGAGTTGTCCGGCTTATGATTAAAACTAGACTCTGGATAACTCAAGGCACGTTTCTGTAATGGCTGTTTGTGGGTTGACCCAGGCTATGACGAGGGTTGATTTTCTACCATCTGGATGAACAATAGCAATATTGTTCTAGACTCGCCACAGTTTTATTAAAAATGGATTTTTTCAGAAAACAGTAGTGGGAGTATGGTAGAACTGGAAGTGATTCCAGAACCACAAACGATTACTGAAGATTTGATAAGGAACCTAAAGATTCAATCTGGATTGACATTCCATTGGCCACTCCGCAGATATGGTGGGTAACTTCAGGCACCCGAGAGGTACTACGGTAGCCTCAAGGACGGTGACAGGGAAGTTCTTGTTTACCCACAATTGCCATTGCTGTTGTTCCAGGTTGCGAGACCCGGCAGGAGGATGAGTATAGCGTCGTTCTAAACTAGCTTTAGAAGTGTACGTCTATATGACTCTGCCAGAGGGTTGTCGTAGTCAGTGGGAGCAGCGGAAGCATTGGTGGACAAGGTAGCTTATGTCTATTTATAGACTAAAGCAGTTATAGCGGAGATAGATCATCTATTTCTGACGTGACAGTCATGGGTTTGACTTCATCAGAATAGGGGATGGATCTGTTGAGAAGGTAGTAGGGTGTGATATCCTGGTATTTGGATGACATACACAGAATAGGAAAAGAAACTCCTATACTACAATCGGTTATACTCTGGTCGTCACACAGTGTTTTCTCCATATGGGAAATGGACTTTGTATTAGACATACTGGTTACTAGATCTATGGTTTTAGATCTAGATTTGGGTGGTTTCCCAATCAGGGTACTTAGGCAGCATTCTAAGAATATTTAGAATGGACGACTCCTGGCACGGTGGTGTACCTGCAGGTGATGGAGTCACCCTCTCTAAAGGTGTCTTATAGACTAAAGTAGAGTGGGATGTGCATGATTGACAGATCACTTGCTTAGGCAATTGAGTCAATCATAAGATGTCAAGTACCACACCAGATGTTGTTCTTGCACTAGATGCAATAAGTTGACATTGATCCAATCCTGGAGAAACAGTCGGAAGCAGTTTTAGAACATAAGTGGATGTTCTAGGGATATGATAACGACAGCCTCATTCGGGAGACAGTTATCATTCCAGGCTTCCAAGGTGACATGGACGACAAGGAGGTTGTCAAAGTTATAGTTTTTCCTTCTGACGAGGGGCAGTATTTTGGACAGGTGGTCCAAGGCAATACTGGGGGAGGCATGGCGCAGGATACTGATTAAGTTCAGTTGACGATACAGTCTAAGAAGTTTGGATTTGGAGTTCATTTTTTGAGCTATGTCCCATCAGACATCCAGACACATTCTAAGACAGGTATTGCTCATTTCGGGAGATGGGTTTCTCCGCGAACTTGAGATATAGAGAGACATAGAAAGAGACATCAAGGCGGATCCACTCACTAAGGCTATTCCTCGAACGCAAAAGTTTCGCAAACGAGCTTTGTGAGACTGACTAGTAGAGGAGTTGGGTGTTCGGTATCACACGGGATGTGAGTATGCGACATCGCAATAATTAGCCTTGAGTGCAAGTGGGAGATTGTTGGAGATAATGCCCTCAGAGTCAATTATTGGATCACAGGCACGTGATTGCGGTGATTGAGGGAGGACCTATCCCGGTAGGACAGTCTTACTCGAGATGATAGTATGCTATCTGGTTTACCTTTATCATCGTGTACTGCTTTAGGTGACCTGACAAGTTGCTATTACACGTTGATAGAGCCCCTAGGATTCTTGCTTGACCACCAGCAGTATGAGGGCGATCATATAAGTGGGAGCTGGGGGTCTATAAGCATATCCTTAAATGGTCCCTAGTCGTGTGAGTTTCGAGACAGGGCATCGATACTCCAGAGTAGACTAGTGTATACAGTCGAGACCCCGACGAGGGGCGGTGGCCGGTCTCACAAGCCACTGGTGTCAGTTGGATCACCTAAGATGTATACAGGTGCTCATTGGGTTATGAGTACACCGGACAGGACTCGCCGGGAACATGCTAGTTGGTCATATACCAGACGTCAGATGGCAGTTCCCTGGTGACATGTGTGCAGGTTAGTTCATCGACCTGGGGATCGTCATTTGTCTCGTGTGAGTTCCCACTGTACTTTGATTACTACCCTACCACGGCTTAAAGGAGTCGTGCAAACAGGTTTTAGTTGGGTACAGTCCCGAGCCACATGGAGGCAGTGAGCGTATCTTTAGGGGTTCGTCTCTCCCGGTATTGGGGGTGAGGTCGTGCTGTGTCTAGGAGAGCCATTACACGAAGCCCTCGGCCGAGGCAAGGAGATTTACTGGTAGGTATTCCAGTAGTATCTCAGGGTGTTCTGGGCTACACTCCGACACGACTTGTACCGCTTTTGGGGGTCTGACTTTTACCAACCCCCTAGGCCCGCCATGCGATACTCATAGACGAACGGACCGGACTGTACGGATATTGTCACTGACAGGCTCAGTAGGGTTGTCAGGCTGAGTTCGCTCACAGACGTCCCTTTTAGTCAATACCTGGTAGCCCGTTACGTATTGGCTTATACCTCTGACGTGCTAGTGGTTAAATCCACAACCATGGTGTTGACGAGTCTTTAGAGTCCCCCACATTCAGTTACTCAGCTTTCGGGCGAAAGGTTGTAGAGGCCGTATGGAGATATGGCAGGGTCCGATCAGATACGTGCGGTATTGCACGGATCAGGATCGGACAGTTTGTACTATAGGCCGTATGGAGATATGGCAGGGTCCGATCAGATACGTGCGGTATTGCACGGATCAGGATCGGACAGTTTGTACTATAGGCCGTATGGTAATATGGCAGGGTTCGATCAGATACGTGCGGTATTGCACGGATCAGGATCGAACAGATATTACTAGCCGGCTTTGGTTTAAGCCGGATCCTAGTATAGTACAGTGAAGACTTTGTCTCATTGCATTTTGTATTTCGGTCGAAATACAGATGCGGGTGTATATGCACAGTATCGGGGTTTTCCTGTAATTTATTACGGGACCAGTTTTATGGAGTTGCCAGTTTGCTTTCCATTTCGGCCGATTTCCATTGTTCCGTTCATTGGCCGAAGTTTGGTGGAGGAGGGCTTATTTGCATTGTTGCAAATAAGTGGTTGTGGAGGGGGTCTTTGCATTTTTGTTGCATCATGATGGTTTTCATGATAAGCACCATCACTTGACTTCTTCTTCTCATGATGGCTTGACTTTTTGAAGCCATCATGCATGAGATGATGGTTGCATTTGAGTGTTGGTTTTGCTAGTAATCATTTCTACACATGATAACTCCACACTCTCTTTCTAGCATGTTGATTAACCCTCCCCTTGGACTTTCTCTCTCCAATCACACATGAAAGAAAAGGGGCCGGCCACTTTTGTAGAAGGTGTGAAATGCTTCTTTTTGTAGTGGGGAGAAAAATGTTACTCTCATTCTTGATACATCACATTTTTCCTTCACCTCTCTCCAAGTTCTTCTTCCTCCACAAAATGGCAAAGCTCCAAAAACCCCAAATGAGACTTCTTCTCTAAATATTCTACAGCATATCTTGGGCACGTCGAGTAGCCGGCTTCGTGCCCGAGTTGCCTCGGCATTGAGGTGGGAGCCCGTAAAAGAAGTAGGCGATGTGGTGCACTTCCGGCGACGAGGAGGAGACGGGACATTCCGCAGGAGATCGGGACGACGACGAGAAGACCGGAGGACTCGGATCTGTCGGTATATCTCTCTTCCCTTTCTTGTTAGTAGCTTAGACTTGTTAATGGTTACGATCCGGATGTTTAGTGCGCGGGGGTGCCGGTTTGCTAAGTCCGCAAAATTAAAGTTTTTCACCGCTTCCGCATTCCGGCGTCGGATTGACGGCCGGGGCGCCGCCGTGCAGTTACACGAGAGACTGCATGAAGCTCTCTGGGCATATCGGACCACGTTCAAGACGGCCACGAACACAACGCCATTCGCGTTGGTATTCGGCGCAGAAGAGGTACTCCCCCTTGAGATAGAGCTACCCTCTCTACGAGTGGCGGTTCATTACGAGCTAATAGATGAAGAGAATGCTCATTTTCGGCTTGAGGAGCTCGACGCCCTCTCATGGCGCAGCAAACCCTAGAAGCTTACAAAGTAAGGATGACGCGCTCATACGAGAGATTGACTTGGCCGAGAACATTTCGCCAAGGCGAACTCGAGCTAGTGGTCAAGAGACCTATGATCCCCAATCATGCCAAACGGAGGAAATTCGAGCCGAACTATGAGGGCCCATACATTATATACAAAGTCTACCAAGGTGGGGCTTACTTGCTCGTGGACATGCATGGCGAAAGACCCTTCCGGCCAATAAACAGCCGGTTCCTGAAAAAATACTACGCCTGACGAGTCACGGCCTGGGTTAATGATAGATGACGACACCTATGTCCGCTCGCTATCTTCCCAGGCCCAAACTCTATAAGTAGTATCCAGCGAAAACTTTCCTAAAAATCGCTTCGGGCCGAAACGTCCCTAAACTAACAATGGACTGTAATGTCCTAAAATTAGCTATGGACCGCAATGTCCTAAAACTAGCAATGGACCGAAATGTCCCTAAACTAACAATGGACCGAAATGTCCCTAAACTAACAATGGACCGCAATGTTCTAAAACTAGCGACGGACCGAAACGTCCCTAAACTAACAATGGACCATAATGTCCTAAAACTAGCTATGGACCGCAATATCCTAAAACTAGCGACAGACCAAAACGACCCTAAAACTACTACAAACCGCAACATCCTTGGGCTGACGCAAAAAAAACGGTACGTCCATAAGCAAAATGGGTACGGATGAAAACCCGAAAGGGCTCCGTGAGTAAAAACAGCAGGGCTACAGGCGAGTTTGTGAAAACCCGAAAGGGCGCAGACTCGTTAAAAAATTTATGCACACTTGCAAGGTCCTCTCGACCTTGTATGGAGAAAATACCTGCGTGAGATCCTTATGACTCACAAGGGAGCAAAACACTTAGGGATCCTCACGATTCCTGAGGAGAAATTACACTTACGAGATCCTCATGACTCGTAAGGATAACCCTCTTATGAGACCCTCACGGCTCATAAGATTCAAAAGCCTTAAGCTACAGGGATCTGAACCTGTTCTTAAGCCATCACTTTTCCCAGACTGCCCTACATGTGAGTCCATATTGACCCCTGTATACAATCCACAGGCACAAATAAACGTCTCCCCCACCAAGTTCCACCAATGGCGTGAAATTTCCTCATGTGGTGAATGACACTTGTAAGTCCTCTCGACTTATAAGGAGAAAACACTCTTGTAAGATCCTTACGACTTATAAGAGAACACATACTTAAGAATCCTCATGATTCTTAAGGAGAAAACGCAACTACGAGATCCTCACGACTCCTAGGGAGAAACACATTTATGAGACCCTTACAGCTCATGAAGTCAAAAGCCTTAGTCGACAGGATTCTAACCCTGTTTGCTACACCATCTTTGTTTAAATCGACAAAGGCGAATGATGGTTCGCTCCTGGCAATATCCCAGTTGTAGCGATGCTGATGCCTAAATGGGTAACAAATTCCAAGTCCTTTCAAGGCAAATGATGATTCGCTCCTGGCAATATTCCAGTCGCAACGATGCTGATGCTAAGAGTGGTATCAGGTCTTGAGTGCCATACTCGCACCAAAATCGGCGAGCCAAAAAAATGCATATGAAATAGCCGAAATGATGGGGCAACTCGCAACAAAATCGGCGAGTAAAATATATGCATATAAAAATAGCTGAAATGTTTAGGCAACTCGCAATAAAAAGCAGCGAGTAAAAATAAAAATAGCCGAAATGATTAGGCAATCGCAACTTTCGCGATATAAAAAGCTGAAATGATAGAGCATCACGGAAAGAAATAAAATGAAATGAAAGAATGAAACTTTTGCCCTGCAGATGAGATCACATCGACCCCTGTATACAATCCATGGGCACAAACAAAAGGGAACCACATTTCCCCACCAGACTCTATCAAAGGGAAGCCAAATTTCAACGGCAACATCCACAGCCTAAAGATCACCATGATGTTTTTTCTTAATCAAACGCAGACATAACGTCAACCACCGACCTCAGGGTCACAACGAAATGGAGCCATGGCAAAGTCCCTAGTTCCAAATCCCAACAGCAACATCTACAGCCTAAAGATCAGCAACGGCGTTCCTCCTCATTCCAGCAGGATACGGACGCGACACCACCAATCGGAGCCATGGCAAAGTCCCTAGTTCCAAATCTCAACGGTAACATCTACAGCCTAAAGATCAGCAACGGCGTTCCTCCTCATTCCAGCAGGATACAGACGCGACACCACCAATCGGAGCCACAGCAAAGTCCCCAGTTCCAAGACTCTACGGTTCACAGACAACCTCACGTCAGCCAATGACCTCCGTCGCGGAAATACGTCATCCAATGACCCCACCGCGGAAATACGTCATCCAATGACTCCGTCTCGGAAACACGTCAGCAAATGACCTCCGTCTCAGAAATACGTCAGCCAATGACCCTGTCGCGGAAATAAGTCAGCAAATGACCCCGTCTCGGAAACACATCAGCAAATGACCCCGTCGCGGAAATACGTCAGCAAATGACCACGTCGCGGAATTACGTTAGCAAATGACCCCGTCTTGGAAATACGTCAGCAAATGACCCCGTCGCAGAAATACGTCAGCAAGTGACCCCGTCGCGGAAATACGTCATCCAATGATCCCGTCTCGGAAATACGTCATCCAATGACCCCGTCTCGGAAATACATCATCTAATGACTCCGTCTCGGAAATACGTCATCCAATGACCCTGTCTCGGAAACACGTCAGCAAATGACCCCGTCTCGAAAATACGTTAGCCAATGACCCCGTCTCAGAAATACATCAGCAAGTGATCCCGTCGCGGAAATACGTCATCCAATGACCCCGTCTCGGGAATACGTCATCCAATGACCACGTCGCGGAAATACGTCATCCAATGACCTCGTCTCGGAAATACGTCAGCACATGACCCCGTCATGGAAATACGTCATCCAATGACCCCGTCTCGGAAATACGTCATCCAATGACCCCATCTCGGAAATACGTCAGCAAATGACCTCGTCTCAGAAATACGTCATCCAATGACTCCGTATCGGAAACAAGTCAACCAACCTCCAGGGAAATTAATGTCCTTGGCAAGACCTCTCGATTCAGGAAAATCAGCTTCCTTGGAGAGAACCTCGATTCGCGTCGACCCACAAGGAAATCAGTGTCTTTGCAGGAATCCCTCGATCTGTCTTGACCCCAGGGAAATCAGTGTCCTCGGCAAAAACCTCTCGATTTAGGGAAATCAGCGTTCTTGGCGAGAACCTCTCGATTCGCGTCGACCGCAGAGAAATCAGTATCATTGCAGGAATCTCTCGATCTATCTCGATTCAGGGAAATCAGCATCCTTGGCGAGAACCTCTCGATTCGTGTCGACCCGCAGGAAAATCAGTGTTTTTGCAGGAATCTCTCGATCCGTTTCGACCCTAGGGAAATCAGTTTCCTTGGAAAAACCTCTCGATTCAAGGAAATCAGCGTCCTTGGCAAGAACCTCTCGATTCGAGTCGACCCGCAGGGAAATCAGTGTCTTTGCATGAATATCTCGATTCGTCTCGACCACAAGGAAATCAGTGTCCTTGGGAACACCGCTCAATTCAAGGAAATCAGCGTCCTTGGCGAGAACTTCTCGATTCACGTCGACCCGCAGGAAAATCATTGTCTTTGCAGAAATCTCTCGATTCGTCTCGACCTCCAGGGAAATCAGTGTCCTTGGCAAAAACCTCTCGATTCAGGGAAATCAGCATCCTTGGCGAGAACCTCTCGATTCACGTCAACCCGCAGGGAAATCAGTGTCTTTGCAGGAATCTCTCGATTCATCTCGACATCAAGGAAATCGGTGTCCTTGGCAAAACCTCTCGATTCAAGGAAATCAGCGTCCTTGGTGAAAACCTCTCGATTCGCGTCGACCCGCAGGGAAATCAGTGTCTTTGCAGGAATCTCTCGATCCATCTCGACCCCAGGGAAATCTGTGTCCTTGGAAAAACCTTTCGATTCAGGGAAATCATCATCCTTGGCAAGAACCTCTCGATTTGTTTTGGCCCACAAGGAAATCAGTGTCTTTGCGAGAATCTCTCGATTCGTCTCGACCTGCGGGGAAATTAGTGTCCCTGCGCATAAAGAAAATTCTCTTGTAAGATCCTTACGATTCTCGAGAGAAAACGCACTTGGGAGTTGTTCATCACATATTTTTGTATATTTGTACCGCCCATTCTTAATCACATTGCATACAGGTAGGTGCTTTTTATCCGTATTTGCTGCATGTTACAGATTACAGGTTTCCAGTCCAAGAGAGAGAAAATCCGACAAAATCACCACATTTACGGCAAAAATCCAGAACATCTGTCACAAACAGATAAAAGCCGGGTTCCAGCATCCGTCCCGTACCAGTTCAGAAGAGGGGACGAAAAGAGTCGTCATTTGGGACTAAAGGAAAAATTAAAGTCAAAAATGGTGAAAGTCAAAAGTGAAAGAAATGAAAAAGTCTTGGATCAGAAATCTGGAGATTTTCTGGTTGAATTATTGCAATGTAAAGTTTTCAAAAGACAGGAAAAAAGAGCAGAAGACCATAGAAAAAAACCAAAGTGGGTTTGGCCACCAAACCGCGGCGGATGCGCGGCCAAAGCCCCACTTTGGCCGCGCATCCGCGCCTGCCACGTGTCCCCATTTGAAGAAATTTTGAGGGGTGTTCTGTAATTGTGTATAGACTTGTGCTTTGCTGCCAAACTCTCAGAATCAGGCCTATAAATAGCCCGGAGCAGAACCAAGAGAGGGTACTTAGTTTTCATTTGTAATTTTTGTATTAGAATTATTTAGTTTCTAATAAAAGTCCATTTTCCTCCATCTTCCTCCATTAAAGCTTGTGAGAGGTTTTGTTGAGTGTGAAGCATGCAAGAAGTGTTCTTTATCTATCTGTGTAATTTGTAATTCCGTTTCTTATATTGCTTGTAATTTTCATTGTTAAACGTAGTTGTTGTTATTTGTTAAAATTGTCGTTTTGATATTTCTTCCATTTTCAGTTATCCTTACAACCATGATGCTTAGAGTGATCCTTGCCTAAGTGAGGTCCCGAATAGCTAGTTGTGATTTTCTACCTCAATTCTTATTACCCTCTTTCTTTGTTTTATTTCATTTAACTTTTCTAATGGGTGAGTAACTTTTCACTTGTTGGGGTAGGAAACGGATAGTTTGAAAGACGGAAAACTCCCTCACTTTTCTCTTTTACATATATCTTGATTTGAACTCCTGTTAATTGATCCACAATCCGCTCCCTACGGCACCCTATTCTTCATAATAGCGGTGTTTCCCTAGTGAGACCGGTTGTGGTTGAATCAACATGAGGTTGCGACTAAGAGCCAAGAACGGACGGACAAGGACCAAAAAGAGAAAACGAAGTGTTGGAAAGCCTAGCTTATACTCGCAAGTTTTCTCTTAGTCGTCCTAATCCCCGTTGTTGCCGATTACCGTAACATCAATATTAAGAAGTGGCAAAAGAATCAAGTGAGCGATCCTCCTAACTTAAACCAACCAAATCCTACCCTTAACAAGTTCTCTTATCATTCTTTTTCAATTAGCTAAACTCAAACAAACCCAACATATTTGGACTTAACTCGTCAAGACATTAAGAAAAAGACTCCCATCTCTCTGTGGATCGACCCGTACTCATCCGGCTAGCTGCAAAGCGAAACCGTCCTGATTGCGGTAATTAAACTTAAACACGCAGAATCTCTCTCAATCAAATGGCGCCGTTGCCGGGGAGACGGTAGTTTATTTCTTTTTGTAATTTCGGGTTAATTTGTGAATAAAAATATAACCAAAAACAAAACAAAAAAATATACTGTACAAAATCATTTTGTTATTCTTTGTGCAAGAGTGCAGGAAAAGGAGAATTTCAAGTTCAGTGCCAAAGTTGTGGGAAGTTAGACCCATATCTTGCTGCTACACCGCGGCGGATCAAGGCGAAAACCAAAATCCTCTGTGAGTATCCCAACCCACTTCTCAACTCCTCTAAACTCCACTGAACTGTGTTTTCTGCAGCATTCTTTGCGCCGCGCTAAAAATAAAAAAAATTGTTTGCAGTTGATTTGTTACTGCTTTGCATTGATTAATACGGACTTTAAGGGGCTTGAAACCAATTCAGATTGGGTGGGGATTTCATCACCCTTCCCAGGACCCCAGAAATCACAAAAGCATATGCATTGACCATTGTTAATAAAAAATACTAGACTCGGCCCTAAGGACTTCGCGCTCATTAGGAGAAGTTAAACCGTGTTTAGAACCTCGCTTAACGGTATATTGTTTAAGGGATGCCTAGGAAAGTGTTAACGGCACAACCGCCAAAAGAGAAAGGGTTACATAATTAAGGAACTTCGCGAAAGCGTTGGAAAACCTCCCCTTATCTCTGCACTTACCTGGCCTCTTGATCAGTGTATCTTAAGTTTGTTTCTCGACACAGTTTTGCTTCGACAATCAAGTCTTGGAGCAGGTCTAGCAGACCTAGGTGACCATAGATCTAGGTGTGAGTGTGCATATCTTGTTTGTGATTGCGTAAAGCCGTAAATCTGAACATATCTCTGTAAACACTTTCTAAAAAAAAAAAAAAATAAAAAGAAAAAAAAATCAAAAACTTTTATAAAAACTTGCCCTTTGTCGCCACGTTCCATTTTTTCACTCCATCACCCATTACCTTTCTCATTTACGTTTTCTTACCCTCACCTTCTTCGCTTTGACTATACTAAACTCGTTTAGTATATGTCCGCTTGGACTCGGGACACTAGCGCCCGTTTAGTCCGCGTTTCGTTAGTCGCCTCCGACTACGCGATCGACTCCGAAGTCGGTACTCCTTCCACTCCTCTTTCACCCTTTCCTTTGCCGGCCAACTCCGACGTTGACCGGAATTCTGTTCATACACCTTCCCCAACCTCTTCTTCCGCGATGTCAGGATTCAATCCGAACATCTCTTTGACTACCTCTGGATTGGCTCCACCTCCTATGGAGACCAATCTTCCACCACCTCCGCCTGTTGTAGCGCCGCAGCGAATTGCGCTCCAGGACCGTTTCTACCCCACCCGTTCTGCACTTCCAACCTGCCTTTCTCTTCCTCCAGCCAATGGGGACAACTTTGAAATTAAGCCCCATTTCATCAACATGCTTCCACGTTTTCATGGGCTTGAATCTGAAGATGCCTATATCTTCATCAATAAATTTCAAAACGTCTGTGCCATGATGAAAACAACCCAGCTGTCAGACGATGCTATACGTCTACGAGTCATTCCATTCACTCTATGCGATCTCGCGGAAAAATGGCTGTATAGCACCGCTTCCCACTCCATCACCAGTTGGGACGAGTTTGTTAAGGCGTTTCTCAAAAAGTTCTATCCAAATCATAAAACCGCAAGGATTCACAATGAAATCAATCAATTCTCCCAGCTTCCTTCTGAACCCTTCTGGAAATGCTTTGACCGGTACAAAGACCTTCTTGTTCAGTGTCCTCACCACGGTATAGAGAGATGGCAACTTTGCCAAACCTTATACGAGGGACTGAACCCAGCAACGAAGCAGTTGCTGGAAACCATCTGTCAGGGCCACTTCCTATCGAAATCTGACGAGGAAGCGTGGCAGTTCTTTGACGACCTTGCGGAGCAAACGCTACAGTGGGAGAGCACCAGACTGACTTCTTCTTCTTCATCTTCCTCTACATCCACTTCTACCGGTCAGTCTAGGGTAGGAATTCACCAACTTGACGTCTCTATTGCAATGAAAGCTGAAATGGCTGCAATAACGAGAAAGCTTGAAGCGATAGAAAGCAAATTTTCTTCTCCTGCTCCTGCCCCTGTTCTCCCCCTTCGTACCATCTGCGCTTGTTGTTCCGATCCTTCCCACTTGACCGAAGAGTGTCCTTACAATCCACCCTCGCAAGGACAGGATCAGGTTAATGCATTCCAGCAAAGACCGAGGAATGATCCATACTTTTCCACCTACAATCCCGGCTGGAGGAACCATCCCAATTTCGCCTGGAATCAGAATCAGAATCAATTCCAGGGCAACAATTTCCAGAGACCCCCTCCGCCGCAGCAACAAGCGCAGCAACAAACTCAATATCAGCAGCCCTTCCAACCCCAACCTTTCCAAAACCAGACGAACAACTTTGCACCGAACAACTCTTTTCCACCAAACAACTTTGTTCCGTCGAACAACGATAAGGTTTCCTCGCTCGAGCGAAGTCTGGAGGCATTTGTTAAACAATCGACTCAATCCACCGTCAACATCCAGTCTTCGATTCAATCTTTAGTGCAACACACTGCCGCACACGGGCAAAGCATCAAAACCATCGAGGCCCAGATTGCACAGCTGAACGCGGCCTTGAGCGAGCGAGAGAAGGGGAAGCTCCCGTCCCAGCCACTTCCAAATCCCGGTCACCCACATAATGCACATGTTGCTCTTGAACAACAAAACCATAATGTGAGTGCCGTGACCACACTGAGATCGGGGAGGATGCTGCAAAATAACATTGGCACACGGATCAACGATAACACCCCGGCCGCCGCTTCTTCTTCTTCTTCTCCTACTTCGTCATCTTCTGAGCCTATTCTCCGTTCTTCACAAGGCTCTTCTTCCTCTTCTTCTGCTTTGAATGGACCCACTTCTCACTCCATGAAAACACCTATTCTGGGATCCGTTCCAACTCCAAAATCTCCTCCTCCAGCATTAGACTCAACCAATTTTCAAAATGTTCCATTTCCAAACCGGTTGAGGTCTAACAAAAAAAATCCACAAATGGAGAAGATTTTGGAGTTATTTAAGCAGGTTAACATTAACATTCCTCTTTTAGATGCCGTCCAACAAGTCCCCTCCTACGCGAAAATCTTAAAGGACTTGTGCACGAAAAAGAGGAAGTCTCAGGTACCAAAGAAAGTTTTCTTGGCTAGTGCCGTGAGTGATGCCCTTACCCAATCTTTACCACTAAAACGGAAGGACCCTGGCTGTCCTACTATTTCTATTACCATTGGGGATAAGAACATCAACCGCGCACTATTAGATCTTGGTGCCAGTGTTAACCTGCTTCCATATTCAGTATACGAGCAATTAGGCATAGGAGAGCTGAAACCTACGCATTGTACTCTCCAAATGGCCGACCGATCAATCACCCATCCTAGGGGTGAGCTAGAGGATGTGTTGATAAAAGTCGAGGACTTCATATTCCCCGTTGACTTCATTGTATTAGATACACAGCCTGTAGCTAACCCCCGGAATCAAATTCCGGTGATACTCGGTCGCCCATTTCTCGCAACCTCAAATGCTGTGATCAATTGTCGCAACGGTTCAATGAACCTCTCTTTTGGAAATATGACGATTGAACTCAACATTTTTAGGTTGGGGAATCAGCCCGCCGAACCTAATGCTCATATACTGGACGTCTGCTCGATCCAGGAGATCACACCAGAAGAGTGTGAATTCGAGGAGTTTCTGTTTGACCGCGATCATCTTGACGCCACTAGTGCGTTTCTCTTCGAACCTGCTGCTACTTCCGCGCCCGACTACGAATACGAGTGTTTCACGTTTTCGAACGATCTTAGCTGCGAACAACCCGAGTTTGAAACTTTCGACTTTTCGGATGAGTTACCTGAACCATCCGACTCGGTTGCCTACACTCGCTTTGAACCTTTGCTGGAGTCCTTTGAGTTCGAAACCTTTGCACCAGTCTTGCCTTCAATCGTTTCACCTCCAGCACTCGAACTCAAGCCTTTGCCTTCTCACCTCAAGTACGCTTACTTGGGAGACGACGAGACCCTCCCTGTCATCATCTCGGCTTCTCTAGCTCCCGAGCAAGAGAAAGCCCTTCTCACGGTCTTGCACAGCAACAGGCAAGCTTTTGGCTGGTCCATGGCGGACATCAAGGGGATTAGTCCCCTCATCGTTGAGCATCACATTCATCTGATGGATGATGCCAAACCAGCCCGGGATCCACAAAGACGTCTTAATCCAGTCATGAAGGAGGCTGTGAAGAAGGAGATCGTCAAATGTCTAGATAGTGGTATCATTTACCCTATCTCTGATAGCCAGTGGGTTAGCCCCATTCATGTTGTCCCCAAGAAGTCGGGAATCACGGTCATAACCAACGAGGCGAACGAGTTAATCCCTACTCGAACCCAAACTGGGTGGCGAGTATGCATCGATTACAGGAAACTCAACGCCGCAACACGGAAAGACCACTTTCCGCTACCTTTCATTGACCAGATGCTTGAACGATTGGCTGGACATGAGTATTACTGCTTTCTTGATGGCTACTCTGGCTATAACCAAATTCCCATCGCCGAAAAAGACCAGGACAAGACCACTTTCACTTGTCCTTTCGGCACGTTTGCATATCGACGCATGCCCTTTGGGTTATGTAATGCGCCCGCAACCTTCCAGCGGTGTATGATGGGAATATTCTCAGACATGGTGGAGAAATTCTTGGAGATCTTCATGGACGACTTCTCCATTTTCGGCGACTCCTTTGACGAGTGTTTGCTACATCTTGACGCTGTTCTTACCCGATGTAAGGACAAGAATCTCACTTTGAATTGGGAGAAATGCCACTTCATGGTGCGAGAAGGTATTGTCTTAGGACATATCATCTCGCGAAACGGCATAGAGGTGGACAAAGCAAAGATTGAGGTCATTTCCAATCTTCCTCCTCCCAGTTGCGTCAGAGATATCCGAGCCTTCCTTGGCCATGCCGGTTTTTATAGACGGTTCATCAAAGACTTTAGCAAGATTGCTAGGCCTTTGACTCTTTTGCTGGCCAAGGATACACCTTTCGACTTCAACTCGAGCTGTGTGACTGCATTCGAATCACTGAAACTCTCACTCACTTCTGCTCCCGTTCTTTCTTCTCCTGACTGGACGCACCCATTCGAGATCATGTGCGATGCATCCGACTTTGCCATCGGTGCTGTCCTTGGACAGCACATCAACAAGATGCCGCACGTGATCTACTACGCTAGCCGAACCCTGAACGACGCCCAACTTAACTATACAACAACTGAGAAGGAATTCTTAGCTGTTGTATTTGCTTTAGAAAAGTTCAGGCCCTACCTCATCGGCTCTCCAGTCATCATCTACACGGACCATTCTGCTCTACGCCATCTTTTTGCGAAGAAAGATGCTAAATCTCGGCTTATACGTTGGATCCTCTTGCTTCAAGAGTTTGACCTTGTCATTAAGGACAAACGAGGATGTGAAAACGTGGTTGCCGACCATCTCTCGCGACTTCCTTCTTCGCCTTCGCTTCCAATTCCGATAAACGACGTTTTTCCGGACGAACAACTCTTGACAGTATCGTGCGAACCCTGGTTCGCAGATATTGTGAACTATTTGGCCACGGGATTGCTACCGACCGAATGGTCGAGTCAGGAAAGACTTCGCTTCTTATCCCAAGTAAAACACTTTTACTGGGACGAACCCTACTTGTTCAAGTACTGTCCCGACCAGATTATTCGTCGGTGTGTCCCTAATGAGGAATTCAAGAGTGTGCTGTCATTTTGCCACGATCAAGCGTGTGGCGGGCATTTTGGGCCCAGGAAGACAGCTGAGAAGATCTTGCAATGTGGTTTCTACTGGCCACAACTCTTCAAAGATGCTTATGACTATTGCAAGACTTGCTCCCGGTGCCAACACATGGGCCGGATATCCCGGAGGAATGAGATGCCGCTCCAACCAATCTTGGTTGTGGAGATTTTCGATGTTTGGGGGATAGATTTCATGGGGCCGTTTCCCAGCTCTTTCGGGAACTTGTACATCCTTCTAGCTGTTGATTACGTCTCTAAATGGGTCGAGGCTGTGCCCAGCCGGACTAACGACAACAAGGTGGTCGTTAGGTTCCTTAAAGAAAACATTTTCTCTCGTTTTGGGCACCCCCGAGCAATCATTAGCGACAATGGAACTCACTTTTGCAATAAGACTTTCGAAGCCTTGATGCGAAAGTATTCCATTAATCATAAGCTATCCACGCCCTACCATCCCCAAACAAGTGGTCAAGCCGAAGTTTCAAATCGGCAGATCAAGAAAATATTGGAGAAGACGGTTTCCAAGAACCGTAAGGATTGGTCTTTAAAACTCACAGATGCTCTTTGGGCATTCCGAACCGCTTATAAGACCAACCTTGGCATGTCTCCTTATCGGCTTGTATACGGAAAAGCTTGCCACCTTCCTGTCGAAATAGAGCATCGCGCATTTTGGGCGATAAGAGAGCTGAATCTGTCGCTAGAAGATGCGGGCAGCAATCGGAAGCTGCAACTGAACGAACTGAGCGAGCTTAGGGATGAAGCTTACGATAACGCGGTTGTCGTAAAGAATCGAACGAAGGTGTTTCATGATAAACACCTTGTGCGCAAAACCTTCGTACCTGGTCAACAGGTACTTCTCTACGACACCCGGCTACACTTCCATCCAGGAAAGCTCAGATCTCGATGGAACGGGCCGTATTTCGTGCGGAATGTGTATCCGCATGGCGCTGTGGATTTGGAGAATCCAAAGGACGGTTCATTCTTCAAGGTAAACGGACATCGACTCAAACCGTACCTTAGCGCCGATCAAACAGAGGAGCTCCTGTTCTTACAGGAGCCGGTTTACCCTGAATAATCTTCCTCTCCCCCCTACACCCAAACTTCGATAATCCAGCCAAAATCAGTGGAAACACTGTTTCAAATAAGTTTGGGGGTATGTAAATACAATTTTGTTTTTTTTTATGCCTGGAAAAATTTCAAATAATAAAAATAAAAACAAAAACTAAAAATAAAAAAAATTTAGATTGTAAATAGGAACGAGTAACTCAGCGTCCAGGAGACGACGCAGGGGGCAGTGAGGACACTGCCAAGTTTGGGGGTATGTACAAACCATTTTTGTATATATTTGTGTACATTCTTTTTCTTTTCTTTAAAAAAAAAACAAAAAACAAATAAAAATTGTATATTGCTAACCGACAATTTTTGAACCTTCCAACTGCTCTCTTCATGCCACGACAGTGAGGACACTGTCCAATTTAAGTTTGGGGGTACGCTCGGTACACATTTATTACCTTCGCATTCATATGTATATTTTGCATCTGCATAAAAATCCATAAAATCCATAAAAATTTGAAAATTTTCTAAAAAATATTAAAAAAAAAATTTTGTCAAGTTAGCTTGTGGAAGAACTCTGATTCAACATTCGACGGTTTTTGTTTGAAAAAAAATAGGAATAACTAAATCTTATGTTTGGATTTTGAAAACCTGAAAGATAACTCTCCTTTGAAGTTAACTATAGCTGATGTACGTCTTTACATCACACTACACATGTCGTAAGATTTTGGGAATTAGATGACAAGTCTTTCATGTTTAAACTTTTAAACAGATAAATGATTTTCTGAGGATCAAATAGGTTTGTTCTGAAATAAGTAATGTCAAGAATAGTTTATGAAGTAAGTGAATATGAAGGAATGTTATTGATGCCGTAATTGGAGCTAAGTCTGAAAAATAACCCATCTGAAACTTGATTGGAATGATTACACACCAAACCCACTAAACACGTCTTTTATCCAAAAAATAATTGAACTACCGGTTATATCTCCGTTCGTATTAAATCATCTGATTTTCACGCCAAACTGTCTTTTGTTTTTGGACATAGGTAACTTGAGTAATTAAGTCCGCTGGGGCGTTTCTACACCTAATGCCCTAACCAACTGGTTTGGGTGCATTGGCCCAAAGCTCGCTAAGAAGCCTAGAAAGTCCAGTTTTAAAACAAAGTCAAGCAAGTGTTCTCTCCGAGTTAAAATTCCTAACGGTTCTTTGTGTGAGAATAATCTTGATAAAAGACAGGCTTTTATAAAAAATTTAGCGGAGATATGAAGGTTTTATTCTATGATAAAGACTATTGCACGTTCACAGAGGTGTGTATGAAATGAAAACAAGTTAAAGGTGGAGTGAAAAATACGACTTAGTTTCCTGTTAAGGAAGATAGAAACTCTTAAGTTGAAACCTTACTAGAAAATGAAACTTGAAAAATGCTTAACTCTTTATGAAACTTATGTGATCCTTTTAAAATTGTCATCTGGGCTTTATTGTGCGACATGATTACTTTAATCGATCCTTCTGGAACTTTACGACACTATTTGCATTGCACGTAAAGACATATAAAATCTGTAGTTAATTAAGATGCGAGGTGTGAAAAATAAAGGTTCGATGGTTTAGACTTAGGATTATAGAATTGTTATTTTCTAAAACAAAACTTTAGGGTTTGAAGCTTAGTTATTTTACAAAACCAACTTGACCGGATTTTGTGGGTAATATCCGCTGAAAACCCTCAGGAGACAACATTCCTCCTACTAGGGACACCTAGAGGTTTAACGGCTTGTTGCACGTGCTCAGTGCAATCGCGTTCCCTGCGAAAGTGAGGTTAGGAATTTTTTTTGTGAATAAAATGGTTTTGCTCGGGACGAGCAAAAGATAAGTTTGGGGGTATTTGTTCATCACATATTTTTGTATATTTGTACCGCCCATTCTTAATCACATTGCATACAGGTAGGTGCTTTTTATCCGTATTTGCTGCATGTTACAGATTACAGGTTTCCAGTCCAAGAGAGAGCAAATCCGACAAAATCACCACATTTACGGCAAAAATCCAGAACATCTGTCACAAACAGATAAAAGCCGGGTTCCAGCATCCGTCCCGTACCAGTTCAGAAGAGGGGACGAAAAGAGTCGTCATTTGGGACTAAAGAAAAAATTAAAGTCAAAAATGGTGAAAGTCAAAAGTGAAAGAAATGAAAAAGTCTTGGATCAGAAATCTGGAGATTTTCTGGTTGAATTATTGCAATGTAAAGTTTTCAAAAGACAGGAAAAAAGAGCAGAAGACCATAGAAAAAAACCAAAGTGGGTTTGGCCACCAAACCGCGGCGGATGCGCGGCCAAAGCCCCACTTTGGCCGCGCATCCGCGCCTGCCACGTGTCCCCATTTGAAGAAATTTTGAGGGGTGTTCTGTAATTGTGTATAGACTTGTGCTTTGCTGCCAAACTCTCAGAATCAGGCCTATAAATAGCCCGGAGCAGAACCAAGAGAGGGTACTTAGTTTTCATTTGTAATTTTTGTATTAGAATTATTTAGTTTCTAATAAAAGTCCATTTTCCTCCATCTTCCTCCATTAAAGCTTGTGAGAGGTTTTGTTGAGTGTGAAGCATGTAAGAAGTGTTCTTTATCTATCTGTGTAATTTGTAATTCCGTTTCTTATATTGCTTGTAATTTTCATTGTTAAACGTAGTTGTTGTTATTTGTTAAAATTGTCGTTTTGATATTTCTTCCATTTTCAGTTATCCTTACAACCATGATGCTTAGAGTGATCCTTGCCTAAGTGAGGTCCCGAATAGCTAGTTGTGATTTTCTACCTCAATTCTTATTACCCTCTTTCTTTGTTTTATTTCATTTAACTTTTCTAATGGGTGAGTAACTTTTCACTTGTTAGGGTAGGAAACGGAAAGTTTGAAAGACGGAAAACTCCCTCACTTTTCTCTTTTACATATATCTTGATTTGAACTCCTGTTAATTGATCCACAATCCGCTCCCTACGGCACCCTATTCTTCATAATAGCGGTGTTTCCCTAGTGAGACCGGTTGTGGTTGAATCAACTTGAGGTTGCGACTAAGTGCCAAGAACGGACGGACAAGGACCAAAAAGAGAAAACGAAGTGTTGGAAAGCCTAGCTTATACTCGCAAGTTTTCTCTTAGTCGTCCTAATCCCCGTTGTTGCCGATTACCGTAACATCAATATTAAGAAGTGGCAAAAGAATCAAGTGAGCGATCCTCCTAACTTAAACCAACCAAATCCTACCCTTAACAAGTTCTCTTATCATTCTTTTTCAATTAGCTAAACTCAAACAAACCCAACATATTTGGACTTAACTCGTCAAGACATTAAGAAAAAGACTCCCATCTCTCTGTGGATCGACCCGTACTCATCCGGCTAGCTGCAAAGCGAAACCGTCTTGATTGCGGTAATTAAACTTAAACACGCAGAATCTCTCTCAATCAGGAGTCCTCACGATCCTTAAAGAGAAATTACACCTACGAGATCCTCTCGACTCGTAAGGAGAAAAGTCTTTATGAGACCCTCACGGCTCATAGAGTTGAAAAGTCTTAGGCAGCAGACCTGAACCTGTTTCCTAAGCCATCGCTACCCTATAAGAAGGATAAGATGGACTATTATCTACCATCTACGGGCCATATTTGCAAAGTTACGTGCCACTGAAATGGAGGTGCTACTCAAGAGTAAGTAAACTACTTTGCACTAAATCAAAACAAAAGGCATAACCCACGGATGTAGACCATATACTGTGCAAGGCAATATAGAGAACATTTGATTCGCATCCAAATAAGCATTCGAAGCATACCCATACATGTATGTGCGAAAAGGATTAATGCATAAAATAAACGCATAGAAAGGAAAAATTTGTTATTCATACCTCAGAAAATTCTTATATTGATGAAAACAGTAAACAAAAACAACATTAAAATGTTTACAATGGTAAAACACTGAATCCGGGACATGGATTAAGAAATTCAGAAGTAAGGCCGTCTAAAATGCTTCTGGCTTCTCTGACCATTTTCATGTGCATCCTCTCGCGAATGCAAGCGTCAAGATCTTCGCTGATGTCGTCCGTCCTCTGATAAGCAGCGATTATCGTCGTCTGTTGGAAAATTTGATGCAAGATGTCAACAAGATTATCTCGCCGCCTCTTCGAGATCAGGCCTATCAGATATACTGAGTGCACCTTATCTTCAGCATCGTCCAGTGCCTTAAGCGTCATGGCTTCGTAAAATCCAGGAAGTACGTTCCAAATCGCTCTCACGACGATCTTCAAAAGAGCGGAGCAACGAGGAAGTAGTCGACCGTTGTATTCATTAAAGCAACTTATAATCTCAACGCATTGAGCATTTGTAAACTCTTGGTTTTGACAATGGCCTTGTGCGCGAATGTCTCCATAAGAAATAATTTCGTTAAGGTCATACAGATGAGCGGCCATAGTGTCTGAAAAGGAAAATCAGTGAGAGTTTAGTAGTCAAACTGATCAAGAAAATGCTTATTGAAATAGACACGGGAATTTAAACAACTCTTGATATCCTCACAGAGAAAACAAGTTCTGATTAAGACACCCAACAAATTCAAATTTGTGCAAATAAAGGAGAAATCTTAAAAGGATTCTCATTTAATGAGAGGCCTCTCGGGCCAAGGAGTTAAACTCCCTCGAGAGTAGCGCTCTGCAACAGAAATGACATCTGTCAAAATTAATGTTGAAGGGAATAAAAATTCCTCCAAAAATTCTATAGAGCTATGCCCTATAAAAACGATGGAATCATCCATCAAAACCCTAAAAAAGCAAAGCTTTTAATGAGTTAAAAACTCCGAGATCTTTAAGATCTGCAAAATGAACTCTAAGAGTTCTTCATTAATGGGTTAAGAAACCCTAAAAAGGATCTCTTTAGATCTATGATCTAAGAAAGAGCAAAGCTCTGCTAAGAAACCCCAAAAAAGATTTCTTTAGATCTATGATCTAGGAATAGCAGAGCTCTATTTTAATTAACGGTTTGAAGATCTGTGATCTAGTAAGAGAAAAGCTCTGTTTAATGGGGTTTAAACATGATTCTTACCTATTTGAACAAAGAAAGTTCTTGGGGCAGAGAGCTATGCTCTGAAGAGAGAATTCAATTCTTAGAAAAAATAAGAAAGGGAGAAGATGAACAAACAGTCATCACAAGGGCCAAAGGCCCTATTTATAGGCGCTGGAAGTCGATTCAGCTTCCAAGTTGATTCAACGGTGGAAAAGCTGCCACCGCTGCACTCACGTGTAAGCCACATGAGCGCAATAGTGGGCGGGCATTTGTTTCCCCCAATCAGAGAGTAGAGCTCTATTCAAAATTTGAAATTTGAAATGAGAAAGCGCCAGCACTAAGAGTCAAAGACTCTGAGGCAGCGCTCACGTGCAAAGCACGAGAGCGCCAGCGCTAAAGACTCTAAGGCAGTGCCTCACGTGCAAAGCATGAGAGCACTAGCGCCAAGAGTCAAAGACTCTGAGGCAGCGCCTCACATGCAAAGCACGAGAGAGCTAATGCCAAGAGTTAAAGACTCTGAGACAGCGCCTCACGTGCAAAGCATGAGAGCGCCAGCGCTAGAACTAAATGTTCTCCACCCTTGGATCAAAGATCCAACGAAGATGATTAAAAATCATCAAATTACCAGAATTAAATTCTGATTGAGGAAACACTCCTCAAATCTTTCTAAACCAGAAAGATTGAACTCTATAAATCAGAGCACCATTGGATCAAAAAGATCTAATGGTGATTAAAAAACACCAGGATACAGAATAAGTTCTGTATGGGAAAATATTTTCCCGATCTTGCTAAAAACAAGAAAAATATCTTCTGTAAGACAGAGGCCTTTGGATCAAAGATCCAATGGTGGGGAATACCCCAAATCATTGAGAAATCTCTCAATGAGAGATTTCCTTAACCGATTCAACAAATCAGCATCCCCTATATAAAGGACCCAAGACTTCAAGTCTTGTACAGAAGAACCCCCATAAACATCAAGTTCTCAAAAAAGAAAGAGAAGAGCAAGCTCTAAGAAGAAGAACCTTCTTCAAGGTAAATAAAAAGAAGGGAGATCATAGCATCTCCTCTATATATTTGAGAGTTTAATTCTCACATCAGAAGAACTTAGTTCTTTTTCCAGATCACGGATCTATAAGACAAAAAAGTCTTTCATAAAAGAAGAGAGATCATAACATCTCCTCCACATCTAAGAGTTTAACTCTCATATCAGAAGAACTTAGTTCTTTTTCCAGATCTTAGATCTATAAGACGAAGTCTTTCACAAGGGAGAATCAAATTTCTCAAAGAATTGAATTGGGCAAAACAAAAAACTCAGTGCTTAAAACTCAAATCTGGTGCTCAGCGCCGAGCGCTCCACGTGCTCCTCACATGGGCGCTGCTCAAAATAAAAAGAGCGCTCAATACTCAAATGCTGGCGCTCGGCACCAAGCGCTCCACGTGCTCCTCACGTGGGCGCTGCTCAAAATAAAAAGAGTGATCAACACTCAAATGTCGGCGCTCAGCTCCAAGCCCTCCACGTGATCCTCATGTGGACGCTGCTCAAAATAAAAAGAGCGCTCAACACTTAAATGCTAGAGCTCAGCGCCAAGCGCTCCACGTGCTCCTCAGGTGGGCGCTGCTCAAAATAAAAAGAGCGCTTACCGCTCAAATGCTTGCGCTCAGCGCCAAGCGCCCCATGTGGGCGCTACTTAACACCGAGCGCTCAGCGCTCCCCAAGAAGAGCCTGGCGCCATGAAGAATGTTCAACACCCAATGAAAAACAAAAAAAGTGGGTGTCAGAACCCAAATCAATGCTCAGTATTGTTGAATAAAAAGGGATTGAGCCCAAACAAATGCTCAACATTTTATTCAAAATTGAGTGGATTGAGCCCAAGTTGGCCACAAGTCCCTAATTCAGATCAACCGAGCCCATGTGCTCACAATCTCTTTAATTGTTCTTAGTCCCAAACATGACTACAGATCTCCCAACCAACATTGGTTCAAGGGTACATCTCTTCACACCTCTGATATGTGTCGTTGAATTCTTCAACGTCTTCAGAGAGGTGGCGGGTCCCGACAACCAGAAACTCCATAGACTATGAGGTCCTTAAACTCATGGACTACGATGTCCTTAAACCCAATGGACCGCAATGTCCCTAAACTAAACTCTATGGACTATGAGGTCCTTAAACTCATGGACTACGATGTCCTTAAACCCAATAGACCGCAACATCCCTAAACTAAACTCTATGGACTATGATGTCCTTAAACTCCATGGACTAGGATGTCCTTAAACCCAATGGATCGCAATGTCCCTATAAACTAAAGAAAATACTGTTGAGTAGATCTTAGTCTAAAATTAAACTAACGTATCCTCAACAAACGTTTGAGTTGATCTTAATCTAAAACAAGATTAACGATCCTTAAACCAACCCAAACCCAAATCTAAGAAAATACAGATTTGGACTAATCCACGCCCTATGGGCGACAACATAAATTAGTCTCCGTATACAATCCACGGGCAACCAAAAATAAAACAAACACACACGACACGAAGTGACCATCTAGAGAAAGAGAAAGTGGTTACCGCTATGCGGTAGCATAATTAACTGCAGGGGCTTGCGCCTGCAGGGAAGAGCGTCCCCACAATAAAAAAAAATCCTCGTACATGAGGGGGAATCTGACGAAGTCTGCTACAATGGCCGCATCTGTCTAAACCTCCGATATACGGTGTCATAAATCAACTTGGCATCTTCGGAGAGGTTGATGGATAAAACCAAATAGCATCTGCCCCCAAAGTTCAGGCCAGACGTCCCAATGTCCCGGTCGTGTCTTTCGGCGGAGAACACCCTCTCCAAAGAGATGTCTCCCAAGACTAATGAGGAGAGGGTTCGCATGAGCACTATACCCTACGAATCGATGGTAGGATCTATAATGTATGCGATATTGTGTACTAGACTATATGTAGCTTACGCTCTTAGCGTGGTGAGTCGGTATCAGTCGAACTCAGGTGAGAATCATTGGACAGATGTGAAGAACATTCTCAAGTACCTAAGAAGGACTATGGAGATGTTCTTAGTTTACGGTAATGAGGACCTCCAGGTAGAGTCCTTTACCGACTCTAGCTTCCAAAGTGACAAGGATAACAGCAAATTTGCCTCGGGTTTTGTGTTTACCCTCAACGAAGAGGTGGTCTGTTGGAAGAGCTCCAAACAGGACATAGTCGCAGACTCGACTCGATGATGGAGGTTGTATACATTGCTGCCAACGATGCCGCAAAAGAAGCGGTTTGGATGAAGAAGTTCATTACTGAACTTGAGGTGGTTCCGTCCATTGTTGATCTGATACCTTTGTATTGAGATAACAATGGGGCTATGACTTTAGTGAAGGAACCAGGGTCCCATCAGAAATTCAGACACATCTTGAGGTGGTATCACCTGATCAAGGAGATTGTACATCGCCGGGAGATCGAGATCCGGAGAGTAGATACAAAAGACAACACGGCGGATCCATTTACTAAGGCCCTCCCTCAAGCCCAGTTCGAACGACTTTTTAAGATGTTGGGTATACGATATGCCAACAACTGGATATAGAGCAGATGTTGGGTATTCGGTATGCCAATTACAGGCCTTAGTGCAAGTGGGAAATTGTTGGATATGTATGCCCTAGAGGTCTGTATTGTATAGGATGCTAGGGATATATATGTACAAGACAATATTGCTCAGTTGTATAGTATACTATTTGAATTGTCTTTATCTAAACATGTGTATTTGTTTTTCTTACTACTTTGTATTGCTTATAAATGTTGATAAAGACTTATTACAGTAGTATACTATTTTGGTTTGTCTTTATCTTAACATGTGCATATGTTATACTCGATATCACATATAGCTGGTACATGTTGATAAAGCCCGTGGGATTTTGCTTGACTACCAGCGTTATAATGGTGATCATACTTGTGAGAGCTGGGTAGTCCATAAGCACATCCATAAAAGTCCCAAGTTACAGGAGTATCGAGACCGGGCATCGATATTCCAGAGTAGACTTGTGTATACGTTTCTAGACCCTGATGAGGGGCTGTGGTTGGTCCCATAGCCATTGGTGTGATCACCTAAGATTGTATACAGGTGCTCACTGGGGGTGAGTACACTGGACAGACTTGCCGAGAACCTCTAGATGGTATTATACCTATCGTCAGATAGCGGTTCTCAGGTGACATGAGTGCAGGTTAGTCTTTAGACCTAAGATCATCATTTCTCTCATGTGAGTTCTCACTGTGCTTTGATCACTACCCTACCACGGCTCTACTGAGTTGTGCAAACAGGTTTTGGTTGGGTACAGTCCCAAGCCACATGGAGGAAGTGAGTGATTGTCAGGGATTCGTCTCTCCTGGTATTGGGAGTCGATATCGCACTGTGTCTGGTTGGCCAGAACCATAAGATTTTGGCCAAGGCAGTTGAGATTTACTAATGGTTAAATCGGTAGTTTCTCGGATTGGTCCTGAGCCATATCAACACGATTTATCGGGTCAGTAAGGGTCTGACGTTTACCGTCCCCTAGACCCAGTATGCGATACCCTTAGACGAAGAGACCGGACTGTACAGAGATTGTCACGAATAGGCTCGGTAGGGGTTCGGATGAGCTTGCTCGTCGGCCTTCCTTTCGATAAGTACCTGGGTAGCCGTTACGTACAGCTAATGACACTGACATGCTTATAGTTAAATCCACTGCCAGCGTACTGTCGAGTCTTTAAAGACCCACACAGAGGATTTCCTGGTTCAGGCGAAATGATGTAGTAGCCGTATTTTGATGCGTGCATGGTTCCGATCAAATGATAATACTAGCCGGCTTAGGATTAAACCAGATTATTAAATCAGGTATTGATTTAATAATTTACATATACATATTTCGGTATGTATATTCTAGTGTTATTCGGGCTTTAGATTGGATGGTTGATAATACTAGCCGGCTTAGGATTAAGCCAGATTATTAAATCAGGTATTGATTTAATAATTTACATATACGCATTTCGATATGTATATTCTAGTATTATGTTCTTTGTATTATTCTATCTCTATGGGTATTCGTATTTTGATACGAATATGGACATGTATATATGGTAGAATGTATTTCGTATTTATACAGAAAGACATTCTAGAAGGAGGACACCTCATCATGTATTTTTCAATTTTTTTGTAAAATGGAAATGAGGTGTAAAAGAGAAAATGAGGTGTAAAAGAGAGAATAGTATGAACTATACTTGAATAGTATTGACAAATGAATTGTAAATTCATTTGTGCAAACTATTCAAGCATGGTTATGTTATTTTATTGAAAAAATGGTTTTATACAAAACTATGGTGGATGTTTTTCTCTCATGAGATTTTTCCTATTCTCATCTTTTTGATTCTCTCTCCTCTCTAGCTATTTTCTTGAGCTCTTCCTTCATCTTCCTCACTACCCCTCTCATGAGTTGATAAATAAGGGAGGGAGAGATATAGAAAAATACTAGAACCACACACTACATCACTAAACACTTAAGATTAGCAACCTAGAGCCTTTAGTTGCTCCACTAAGTTTTTAAGTGGAGCTAGAGCCATGAACCACATCTCTCGGGTGGATCATCTTTGACATAGGAGGACCGGAGATCAAGCTCGATCACAGAGTCCCCATGGAGCTGAGGAAGAGGGTAGAAGACCGAAAGACATGGATCTTTTGGTATAAACGCCTTATCACGGTAGCTAAACTCTCTTAGTTTTCTAGTTTAATGTTTGGTTAGATTCTAGGCAGTGGTTTCTAGAGCCAGGTTTTTTAAAAGTTGAAGTTTTTCGTTCCGCAACGGCCGCGGTTGGCAGCCAGGACGCTAGGAACCCCAACAGAGTGTTCATACCATAGACCATAGCTGGTTCATGCATCAAAGAATGAGTTCACGCTTGACACTTGCATCATGTTGGACCACTCTTGCTACAAAATGTTATGCACTTGATTTGTTGCAAAATCTTTTTGTATCTTGATCGGTTTTCCATTCCGGTTTCAGTGTCGTCTAACAAATGTCATATCCGTGCATTTTGAGTGTGTTTCCAGTGTTTTTGTCGTGAATACCTGTATCATATACTTATTGAGCAGACATGGGTTAATAGCACCAATATTTATAAAAATGATAACAAATAAGCGGTATTAAAATGCAGTTTTTCATGATGAACAAATACCCCCAAACTTATCTTTTTCTCTTCCCAAGCAAAACAAAATCCTAACCTCACTTTCACAAGGAACGCGATTGCACTGAGCTCGTGCAACAAGCCATTTAAAGCTCTAGGTGTCCCTAATATGAGGAATGTTTTCTCCTGAAGATTTTCAGTGGATTACACCCACAAAATCCCATCAAGCTAGTTTCGCAAAATCACAGTTGATTCTGTCACGCCCCTTTTCCCAAAATGCGCAGACTACGGCACGTGACAGAGCCAACCATGCTACTTGTGGCTAGGAATCATCCCTCTACTGTCACATTATGGCTGTCTATAGGATATCAAGAACAGTAAAATATAAAATCTATCTAGTACATGTCTATTTGCCACAGTAAATAGAGTCAAGAAAATGCATAAGCGGAAACGAATTAAATCCAATAAACAACATCTGAATCATTTCCCAATATGGGCTCACATCAAAGAAATAAAACTGCGGAAATAAACTAAACTAAACATCTCTAAATACACGATCAATTCTTCATCACTCGGTTTGATTGCAAAAATACTGTCGATCTGCCTGCGATAAAGGTAAAGGAACTGGGCCATGCAAAACCCAGACGTCAGTGCGTCATAATATCAAAATAACAGTGATAAACAGGATATAACGATATAAGTAAACATGAATATAAATGAATAACATAGATATGAAACAATGAGGTATGTGTATGCATGGGGGTGTGATGTGTATTCTAAAACTGTGCTTCTAGGTCATCTATTCTAAAAGTCTTTGAAATCATTAATGTAATCCTTATCATAACCCAACAGTATATATCCCGTTCAATCCCCACGGGACCACGGTAACAGTATTTATTCCGTAACGTCCGGAAACATGGCAAACCAGTAATTATTCCATAACGCCCGGAAAAACGGCAAACAAGTAATTATTCCGTAACACCCGGAAAAACGGCAAACAAGTAATTATTCCGTAACGCCCGGAAAAACAGCAAACAAGTAATAATATCCTCTTGAGTTACATTTCGGTTACATTCTTGATTTCCCTTTTTCCCCCAGCTTTGTGTTCAAGTCAGGTATTGCCAATATAGATCTAATACCAACACAGGATCAAGTATGTACAATTCTTGTCTATGCAGACAACAAGTCACGTCCGTCAGGACATCACGTCAAAATTGTTGGCATTAGTAACAAGTCAAGTAGTGTGTCATGAACATGTCATGTGATGCATATCAACCAAATAAATACCCAATGTGAAACTGTAATCAATATCGGTGTAGGGTTCCTAGGCACCCTAGTGAAGTCTTGCAAGTGATCAAACATGCCAATTTCTAAAAATTACGGTGCCGAGAAAACCTAGAACGGATCGTTGGCTAGAAGTATTTAGGCGAAACAAGCAAGTAAACGGAAATGTATCTAAAGGAAAGGGACTACAACCTTTGTAGATCCGGTCCACCACCTCCTAGGCTCCGTGATGAAGTCCCCTCGCTATCCAAATCGTATCTTGGGCTCTAGCGTCGGCTTCATCGGAGGAAAAACGGGCTAGGTCATCGACGACGTGCCGAAGATGATCCACGTCGAGGCATCACTAGATCAAGCTCCACCTTCACCAAGCCATGAAAACTTATGAAGGAAACACCCTATACTACTTGGCAAGAGGTAGAGGATGAAGAAATAGGAAGTGGGTAGACTTTAGTTTTGGATTTCTCACTAGTTTTCATCACTTGCCATTGGAGTAGCAAGCTTTCTTCATGGAAGAAGAAGATGATGAAGAAGAAGAAGATATTATTTATGATAAGTATATTTAAAATATCAAATAAAAAGATACTTATCATAATTGTAACCTTAGTTAGGTGTAGAGAATAAACCATGGTTGGGGTTAATGGTTAGGTTTAGGAAAAGAACAAGAATGGTCAAACTTTCAACACTTCATGAAGTTTCCACAAAACTACAAAATAAGCCACCATTCTCTTTATCTTTTCCGAAAAGAAATAAATAAATAAATCAATAGATAAATGAATAAGATAAAAGTAAGAAAAGAAAACCCTAATCATTAGTATAACCATGGCTTAATACTTTACACTTAACCAAGTAAACATGTACCATCAAACATGATACAATCAAGTGCACAAAAGTATATCACATATACAACTTGCACAATTCAAGTGAGAAAATCCATTTAAAGTGAACCAATACTAGTTAATGCAAAGTAATATATCAAATATATAATTATACATTAAATCATTAAATCAACACTTGATTCAATGATCCGGTCATGTCGCACATAACCGACTAGTATCATTAGTAATATCTTATCGAATCAACACTTGATTCGATAACCCGGCTATATCGCATATAACCGATCAATGTCACAAATCGCGAGAATCGAATACAGTATCACATGCTGGTATTATTCTCGGTCCCGCACATATCTCATATGCGCTCCTATTTCGTTTCGCTTGAGCCAGGAAACCTCTGTGTAGGACTCTAAAGACTCGTCAATACGCCGGTAGCGGATGATGATCATATCAAACATCCACAAGCCGCAAGCGGTCTGCTAAACGTAACGGCCACCCGGGTATTGAGCGATCAGAAGATCGACGAGCAAGCCCGCTCACACTCCTGTGAATCCAACCAGTAACACTTACCGTACAGTCCGGTCTGTTCGTCTGATATGTCGCATATCTCGCCTAGGGGTGGTAAACGTCAGACCCCAATAGCTTGATAAGTCATGCCGACGTAAGGTCCATAACATTCGTGAAACTACTGATAACTCTTACCAGTATATCACTGCAACCCTGGCCAGGGATTTCCTGTTATGGCCAGTCGAGCATAGCGCAACATCAACCCCCAATACCGGGAGAGACGAATCCCCTCCTATCGCTCATTGCCTCCATATGAATCGGGACTGTACCCAATAACCACCTGTTTGCACAACTCAGTAGAGCCGTGGTAGGGTGGAAATCAAAGCACAGTGGGAGACACACAAGACTCTATGACGATCTCGGGTCAACAGACTAAGCTGTACCAGTGTCACCAGAGAACTGCCATCTGACGTGAGGTATAATACCATCTGGGAGTTCTCGGCGAGTCCGTTCAGTGTACCCAGTCTCCACTGAGCACCCGCATACCATCTTCGATGTCAAACACCAATGGATATGGGATCATCCATCGCCCATCGCATGGGTCGAGAAGATATGCGCTAGTCTACTCTGGAATATCGATGCCCCGTCTCGACATTCCCACGACTAGGAACAATGAAGGATGTACTCATTGGCTACCCAGGCCCCACTAGTATGATCTGCATCATAGTCCTGGAAGTCGAGTACACATCCTAAGGGCTTTATCAACATGTAATCAGAGAGACAGAAAGTATACATGTTAAGATAAAGAACAACCAGATAGCGTACTATCATGTCGAGCAAGAAAGTCCTACCTATATATGTCCCAGCATCCACTACAATATACATCCAATGTACAGTAATGGCCTCTAGGGCATACATATAACTAACAATCTCCCACTTGCACTAGGGCCATCTGTAGCAGTGGTCGCAGTATCTAATACTCAACCATCCCATATGAGTCTCTCTCTGGGAAAAAAGGCCTTCGTATGTGGATCCGCCGTGTTGTGCTCTGAGTCTACTCTCCTAACCTCGATCACCTCGGAGATCAACTATCTCCATGATCAGGTGATGCTTCCTCAGAATATGTCTGGGTCACTGATGGGACCAGGGTTCCAGGGCCTAAGCCACACTTCCATTGTCATACAATGGCAGGAACCTAGTTCATCTTATGAACCAATATACACCCAAACTTCCTCTTTGGTAGTATCTTCAATAGCGATGTTACCAGCCTTTATCGTCTAGTTTGCCACGGTATCTAGCTTGGAACTCTTCCAACATACCGTCCCCCTACTGAGGGTAAAGATAGTGCCTGTGACTGACATTCAGTCGTCTTTATCACCCTGGAACTCTTCCAGTGATTCTCCCCAGGATCGATTGATACCATCTCACTACATCTAGTGAGAATCCTAGCATCCAATTACATCTATCTCATAGATGAAAACTCAGGATTTAGGAGGTATCACTTTGATCCTATTTGGAGAATCCTTGTGATAATAGGAGATTGACCGATCGTAGTATAGAAAACTCTTTTCCTATCAAGAGTATGTTGTCTACGTACAATACGAAGATGACCACCTTACTCTCTACTACCCTTTTGTATATACAAGGTTCGTCTACCATTTTGATGAAGTCAAACACTTTGACTTTCACATCAAAACAGACGTTCCAACTCCGCGATGCCTGCTTTATTCTGTAAAGCAACTTGCACACGTTTCCGCTGCTCCCACTGTCTACGAGGCCCTCTGGCTATGTACTTACAGACGTTCTCTTCTAAATCAGTATTTAGAAAAGCAGTCATGGCACCCAACCGCCAGATATCGTAGTCATGGTATGTAGCCGTGGTAAGTAGGATCTGGATATACTTAAGCATAGCTACTGGAAAAAGGTTTCATCATTATCCACGCCTGGTCGATGACGAAAACCTTTAACAAGTCTAGCTTTGAAAGTCTCAACTTTTCCATCTACACCAAGTAATCTTCTCAAGATATACTTGCTCCTGATGGGGATTTAACCCTTCAGATATAGCAGCTAAAGTCCATACTTTGCTGGTGTACATGGATTCCATCTCAGATCGCTAAGCATCCAGCCATTCTTACAGAGTCCCTACTCTTGATGGCCTGCTCAAAACTAGTTGGGTCATCATCTCATGATGTATTCCTCGCTCCCACTGTCATCGAGAAACCGAGGTATCTCTCAGGCGGATGAGGAACCCTACTAGATCGGCGGAGAGGCTGAGGTTCGTCGGGAACTATAGAATACTTTGGTTCTGTCAAATCATCAACTGCAGTTTTGTATAGCTGGAACCTTTCCAGTTCTACAGAACTGATCCTGCCTCGATCTTGTCCGGATTTTGCTTTAAACATAGGCCGGACAACCCCAAATCTTAACTCGCTTAAGAGATGGGTTCTTCCTATACCATATCTCATATGGAGTGGTAGGCACTGATTTGGTTCAAACCTAATTCAATAGGTATGCAGCTTCTCAAGTGCATAACCCCAAAAGGAAATAGGTAACTCAGTAATACTCATCATAGAGCACACCATATCTAATATTGTGCAATTGCTCCGCCCTGATACACCGTTGTGCTGTGGTGCATTCAGAGGAGTAACACTGAGAGAAAATCTCATTCTCCTTTAGAATAGTCCAGGAATTCTATGCACAAGTATTCTCCTCCCTGATCTTATCATAGGACATAATACTTATACCCGTATTTTGGTTCTCTGCTTCTAACTTATATTCTGTGAATATCTCAAAAGGTTCGGACTTATGTTTCAACAGGAACATATGACTGAATCTTGAGAGATTATCAGAGAATATAATGAAGTATAATAAACCAGTCCTGGCATGTGTAGACAGGAGACTTTACATACATCATTATGTATCAGTCCCAAGAGTTTACTAACTCTTTCTCTGTTTCTAATAAACAGAGCTATGGTCATCTAATCTTTGTGACATGACTGGCAAGTTTCACAAGATGTAAATTCAAAGTGATTTAAATATGCATCTAAAATGTAACTTCAGCCAGTCAAGTCGCATTGATGTGACCTAGTCTACAATGCCTCAAGAAGGATTCGTTCATTTCTGAACTCTTCCTCTTGTGTGTGTTCAGTATACAAGGAACTGTAGTTTGATTTAGAACGTCAATGCTTTTAGATAACGTGCCTGAACCGATCAACTTTCGATATAGGAAATGTTCAAAACATTATCCAACAATACAAAATTATATCATTTCTTTACTAATAAAGAGACTGATATGATTTTGTATATCAGGCTCGGTATCTAATAGCATTTGTTCAGAATCAATGTATTGGTAATACAGGGTGACAGTGACCAACAGACTTGGCTGCAACACTTGGCCCGTTTTCTGCCTCATGAAACTTATCACCCGTTCTCAGTTTTTCTACCTTTTTGTAGCCCTATGTAACATATTACATATCTGGGATCCTGATCCGGTATCATATACCCAGGATGCAGAGGATACTGAGAAACAGTTCTTTGTAATGAACACACCCGAAGGAGATGCATCTCATGCACTTTCTTCGTTTGGGCGGCATGGGAATCCTGGCATTCCCCTATTTCCTGCTCTGTCTTATAACAATTATAAGTTGGAGCGGGACCAACGTTCCCCAGCTCAGTAGAACAAGCGGGTTCGGTCAATACATCCATATTATTATCTTGATTAAGGCGTGATATGGTCGCTACCTGGAGAGAGAGAGAAGAAAACACTCAGCGTGCGCTCTTGCAAGATCAGATTGGTTATTTATTTTATCTAATCAGGATGGCTCCCACTGTTTTTATCAAATCTTCCTTCAAACCCTAAAAGGAAAGACTAGCCGGGATTAATTACACTCTACAAGTTCGCCAATCTTTCAGCCAGGCCAGTGTCGGTACTTTGAGGGAGGTTCCCCGTGCTTTCGCACGGACCTAATTACAGTAAACCTCGTTTTCCCAGAGGCGTAACCCCGTTGACACCTTTCTAGACACCTACTTGATCGGCTAATTGCAAAGTGCAAAACTCTCCCAGGAGTAACAATTACTCGCAGTGGGTATCGGGATCCAACTATCATATAGAAGGTATGCAATTTCATTGCAAATTTAAACACTTGAAACTCCCGATAAAGGTTTTTACCCCTAGCACCTATGACCTTAACTATGGTCAACAAATCATAAGTACTAGTCAAGTTCTACCCGTCATTTCGTGATTAATTAGACCCACCTACATGACCCTTAACTAAGGTCAACAAAGTCACGCGACTGTCCTAACTAATCGCATCATATGCGGTGTAGGAAGACATCACTTAGCTACCGTACACTGTGCCTTAACTAAAGTCAACAAACACAGCACGAATACTAAGTACTCTACTTCCTAAAATGACGGAGGGTTGCGAATGGTTTTTGTGAAAACCTTTAACGCTTTGAACTTGATCTCGTTGCGGAATCAAATGGTTTTAAATGGAATGTTTTTGAGGTTTTTCTAGTTTTGCTAAAGGGGTCACTCCCGGTGAAGGGATCGTCGGCCCTTTCCTCGTCGAATGAGGTGCGGGATATATCATATATATCACTGTGCAAAGCAGAAACTATAGAAGCTATCAAAAGACAAACCGAGTGATGTAGCATCTGCCAGTTATTGCTAAAGGAGTCACTCCCGGTGAAGGGATCTCGGTCCTTTCCTTATCGAATAAGGTGCAGGATGTTCTACAAGAAACACCGCGATGCAAAGCAAGAACTGTAGCTACCTGTTTTATTTTGAAATTCGATTCCACAACATCAATTAGGTTTATTTTCTTTCATTAATCACATTAATGAATATCCCATCATTTAAGTCCACCTAATCATCACAGATAAATATAACGTACGCTTATGCCATCCGCATTCCCGTCTGCACCGTTAGGTTAGTTAACTAACGGCAGAGCGAGGCAGGGCTAGCGCGGGTGTAAAACATAAGCAACGTCTATATAATATATCATATATACTATATACTATATCTATCTGAACAGAGCACAGAACATCGCATGAACACATCACAAATAACGCAGCAGAAAGAATCATATGAAATATTGGATATACTAGGACGTCCGTGTTTTCAATACGAGCCAGTATAAAACACGGATTCCACGGTCGTGATGAATAGCCAATCCCACACCCCTAGACCCCTACGAGAGCGGCAAGCAACCCTACCAATTCTAGGGATAGGAGACCCGGACTCGACTCCTCGAGTTGGTCTCCCTCTGGACCCCAGAACCCGGTTACTTGTGCTCCCCTCCTTGGGTCTATCCTAATGCGGAAAAGTAAATAATATACAAATGGTGACAACATCCGCAACCTGGAAGTGCCACAATAAAAGAATATTACATACAAGTTTTTACATGAATGAAAATGGAAAAACACTCATCTCACATAAAAACCCCCCGGCTATTCAAACACGACGATCCAATATAACATATCCAGCAACACATAACATCACATGTCATCAACGTAAGTAAATATGTCCATCCCAATTGTCGTTGACATATAGCAACGAAACCGGCGATATCACATATTACACTTACGGTCACAGAAAAGAAAGTGTAAAACTACAACAGTTGGAATCCGCAACCTCTTTAGACATCACATGCCCAATCAAATGAATTCCTTAGACATCGCATGCCTAACAATTATAAACCCCGCATTTTAGTCTCATTATCGAAAACTCTTTTCAAGATCAAGTCGGGCAATTCAACAGGATTCCCGACATTCTGATCGAATGCTCGTCGCAAACTTCAGTAGACGGCCACACCCCCGACGCCGTCGACAAAGTGCACCAAGGCGGAACACCGCTGCCATGAGCACCCGAACGGATGCTTTCGGCGACGGGGTTCTCCTACAGTCACTTGGTCGGGGCTATGGAGTGAGGCTGTCTATTAAGTTTACCCGGGGAGTATCCGCGTACGCTACGTGATTGCGACGGACTTTTGATCACATCAAAATTTCGTGGCAACCGATCAAGTGAGACTAAACTGCTATGTTTATAATATTCATTCCGTTATCTCATAACTATTTGTGAATTCCAATTATTGTATCACATTCCGGATAAACAGAAAATGCTAAACTTTTCGATCGAACAATCGAACACCTAAGTTTTCCCGATACTACTCAACACATGAAATAAGTCTAACAACATTCAGTTCGTGCCTCAGTACCAACGGTCATGCCGTAGAAGGGTCAAGCCAACGCCTCATATGTGGCACGCCGTACTGCCCCAAACCCTAAGGTTCAAAGGGCAGTTCAAGACGGTCACATAATCGAGTTAAGGTTTGTTGTCTTCTAGAGGGTCCATCGTGTTACTTGCACTACTTAGAACGTCGTTAAACTACGGAAAAAATCCAACACTTGGAAATTTCCCGACAGGGGAAAAGTTGGGTATTTATATCCGGTCGAACTTTTCAACATATTCTAAAAATACCCGGAAAAGCACACCGACAAAATTAGACAGTCCGATCGAATATACTGAGTTCCCAATACAACCCAGAAAATAAAACTCTGGAATAAATATTAAAATATTCCCAGGAAAACCAGCACTACTTACTAAGAATTACTGTGCAAACTTCGATGCACAAAACGACAAACTAGCCGCGGAACCGCCGCATGAGCATGCTCATGCCGCGGATCCGCGGTGACTTTAAGGAATCAGTACATCAAATTTTACAGTAACCCTTAGATTTTCCTGCTGAATTTTCTGGATATTTTTAATTCACAAAAATAAACATTTTACAGAAATGTCCAGAGAGCATTTTAAAGTCGGGGTTTTGGGTCGATCGGACTTCTAACTCCGTCAGGACTTCGCCTAAGGCTCTAGCTAGGCTCTGATACCACTGTAGGGTTCCTAGGCACCCTAGTGAAGTCTTGCAAGTGATCAAACATGCCAATTTCTAAAAATTACGGTGCCGAGAAAACCTAGAACGGATCGTTGGCTAGAAGTATTTAGGCGAAACAAGCAAGTAAACGGAAATGTATCTAAAGGAAAGGGACTACAACCTTTGTAGATCCGGTCCACCACCTCCTAGGCTCCGTGATGAAGTCCCCTCGCTGTCCAAATCGTATCTTGGGCTCTAGCGTCGGCTTCATCGGAGGAAAAACGGGCTAGGTCATCGACGACGTGCCGAAGATGATCTACGTCGAGGCATCACTAGATCAAGCTCCACCTTCACCAAGCCATGAAAACTTGTGAAGGAAACACCCTATACTACTTGGCAAGAGGTAGAGGATGAAGAAATAGGAAGTGGGTAGACTTTAGTTTTGGATTTCTCACTAGTTTTCATCACTTGCCATTGGAGTAGCAAGCTTTCTTCATGGAAGAAGAAGATGATGAAGAAGAAGAAGATATTATTTATGATAAGTATATTTAAAATATCAAATAAAAAGATACTTATCATAATTGTAACCTTAGTTAGGTGTAGAGAATAAACCATGGTTGGGGTTAATGGTTAGGTTTAGGAAAAGAACAAGAATGGTCAAACTTTCAACACTTCATGAAGTTTCCACAAAACTACAAAATAAGCCACCATTCTCTTTATCTTTTCCAAAAAGAAATAAATAAATAAATCAATAGATAAATGAATAAGAAAAAAGTAAGAAAATAAAACCCTAATCATTAGTTTAACCATGGCTTAATACTTTACACTTAACCAAGTAAACATGTATCATCAAACATGATACAATCAAGTGCACAAAAGTATATCACATATACAACTTGCACAATTCAAGTGAGAAAATCCATTTAAAGTGAACCAATACTAGTTAATGCAAAGTAATATATCAAATATATAATTATACATTAAATCATTAAATCAACACTTGATTCAATGATCCGGTCATGTCGCACATAACCGACTAGTATCATTAGTAACATCTTATCGAATCAACACTTGATTCGATAACCCGGCTATATCGCATATAACCGATCAATGTCACAAATCACGAGAATCGAATACAGTATCACATGCTGGTATTATTCTCGGTCCCGCACATATCTCATATGCGCTCCTATTTCGTTTCGCTTGAGCCAGGAAACCTCTGTGTAGGACTCTAAAGACTCGTCAATACGCCGGCAGCGGATGATGATCATATCAAACATCCACAAGCCGCAAGCGGTCTGCTAAACGTAACGGCCATCCGGGTATTGAGCGATCAGAAGATCGACGAGCAAGCCCGCTCACACTCTTGTGAATCCAACCAGTAACACTTACCGTACAGTCCGGTCTGTTTGTCTGATATGTCGCATATCTCGCCTGGGGGTGGTAAACGTCAGACCCCAATAGCTTGATAAGTCATGCCGACGTAAGGTCCATAACATTCGTGAAACTACTGATAACTCTTACCAGTATATCACTGCAACCCTGGCCAGGGATTTCCTGTTATGGCCAGTCGAGCATAGCGCAACATCAACACCCAATACCGGGAGAGACGAATCCCCTCCTATCGCTCATTGCCTCCATGTGAATCGGGACTGTACCCAATAACCACCTGTTTGCACAACTCAGTAGAGCCGTGGTAGGGTGGAAATCAAAGCACAGTGGGAGACACACAAGACTCTATGACGATCTCGGGTCAACAGACTAAGCTGTACCAGTGTCACCAGAGAACTGCCATCTGACGTGAGGTATAATACCATCTGGGAGTTCTCGGCGAGTCCGTTCAGTGTACCCAGTCTCCACTGAGCACCCGCATACCATCTTCGATGTCAAACACCAATGGATATGGGATCATCCATCGCCCATCGCATGGGTCGAGAAGATATGCGCTAGTCTACTCTGGAATATCGATGCCCCGTCTCGACATTCCCACGACTAGGAACAATGAAGGATGTACTCATTGGCTACCCAGGCCCCACTAGTATGATCTGCATCATAGTCCTGGAAGTCGAGTATACATCCTAAGGGCTTTATCAACATGTAATCAGAGAGACAGAAAGTATACATGTTAAGATAAAGAACAACCAGATAGCGTACTATCATGTCGAGCAAGAAAGTCCTACCTATATATGTCCCAGCATCCACAACAATATACATCCAATGTACAGTAATGGCCTCTAGGGCATACATATAACTAACAATCGGAACATGGTAAACACAACTGATGCGAGGATGCATATATATCTATCTATAATAACCATTATAAATTCATTACCATACATGATGCAAACTAAATAACATATTGTAGTAATGTAATAGTATAATGATATCATGATGTTCCGGTATGCAACTAGATATGTTATTATCAGTACAGATACAAACGGATAACGTAACACTGTAAATCGGTAATAGTTGCTTAATAATAGAACACATGTACTACTTTTATTCATATAGATATCGATATAGTAACATAGCATGTTGCAAGTTAAATTTGCCTGATCGGATCTCACGTCGGAATACGGATGCTACATCCGATGTCGGATAAACGTCACGATGCAAACTCACGTGTAGACTGGACCTGGCTGATCAATGATGTGATGTGGTGACTAGGTTGGACAACGATGATGGCTGGGTCATCCAGATCATCGGCAACGCGTGCGACTCCAGCGAGACAGCAAGAAAAACAAGAAAGCAAGAAAGAAGAAGAAGAAGAAGAAGAATGGGAGTCTGGCCGCTGGTGTTTGGTTCTGGTGATAAGTTTTGGGGACAAAGGAAAGGGGAGAGGCGACGGCTTGACGACGATGAGAGATGTCGTCGGCGACAAGGTGGCTATGGGTTTCTTGAGTTGCTGTTGGTCGTCGGGGGTTGTCGAGGGTGGTGGTGGTGTCGGGAGTTGCAGATGTTAGTTATATATATGCCCTAGAGGCCATTGTTGTACATATGATGTATATTATAGTGGATGCTTGGATATATATAGAGAGGACTTTCTTGCTCAACATGATAGTATGCTATTTGGTTTCACTTTGTCTTAACATGTTGACTTGTATTAGTTTACTGTCTTACTCTCACATATTGATAAAGCCCTTAGGATATATACTCGACTACTAGGACTATGATGCAGATCATACTAGTGGGGCCAGTGTAGTCAACTAGTACATCCTATAACTGTTCCTAGTCGAGGGTGTATCGAGACAGGGAATCGATGCACCAGAGTAGACTAGCGTATACGCATCTTGACCCATATGATGGGCGATGGATGATCCCATATCCATCGGTGTTTGACATCAAAGATGGTGTACGGTTGCTCAGTGGAGACTGGGTACACTGAACGGACTCGCCGAGAACTCCTAGATAGTATTATACCTATCGTCAGATAGCGGTTCTTCGGTGACACTGGTACATGTTAGTCTGTAGACCCGAGACCGTCATAGAGTCTTGTGTGATTCCCACTGTGCTTTGATTTACACCTTACCACGTCTAAGAGGGAGTGCAAAACGGTGTCTTTTGGGTACAGTCCCGAATCACATGGAGGCAATGAGCGATAGGAGGGGTTTTGTCTCTCCCGATATAAGGAGTTGATGTTGTGCTGTGTTCGATTGGCTATAACTGGAAGTCCCTGGCTAGGGCTGATATGGAGTGCTACTGGTAAGTGTTATCGGTAGTTTCTCGACCTGTTATGAGCCTCGCATCGACACGACTTATCGGTTACTGGGGTCTGACGTTTACCACCCCTAGACTGGATATGCGACATATTAGACGAAGAGACCGGACTATACGGTAGTGTTACTGATTGAATTCACAGGAGAATGTATAGGCTTGCTTGTTGATCTTCTGATCGCTCAATACCTGGGTGGCTGTTACGTTTAGCTGACCGCTTGCAGCTTGTGGGTGTTTGATATGATCATCACCTACTGCCGGCGTATTGACGATTCTTTATAGTCCTACACAGAGGTTTCCTGGCTCAGGCAAAACGGAGTAGGAGCACATATGTGATATGTGCGGGACCGAGAATAATACGATATGAGATACCGTATTCTATTCTCGCGATATGTGATATCGGACGTGTTGGATATAGTTCCCTCAAACTCAATTATTGGATCGCAGGTACGTGATTGCAATGATTGAGGGAGGACCTATACCGATAGGACAGTCTTGCTCGAGATGATAGAATGCTATCTGGTTTGTCTTTATCATCGTGTACATGCTTTAGTTCACTATTGCATGTTGATAGAGCTCATAAGATTCTTGCTTGACTGCCAGCAGTATGATGGCGATCATATACGTGGGAGCTAGGGTCTATAAGCGCATCCTTAAAGTGTCCCTAGTCGTAGGAGTTTCGAGACAGGGCATCGATACTCCAGAGTAGACTAGTGTATACAGTCGAGACCCCGACGAGGGGCGGTGGCCGGTCTCACAAGCCATTGGTGTCAGTTGATTCACCTAAGATGTATACAGGTGCTCATTGGGTTATGAGTACACCGGACTGGACTCGCCGGGAACATGCTAGTTGGTATTATACATATCGTCAGATAGCAGTTCCCAGGTGACATGTGTACAGGTTAGTCTGTCGACCTAAGATCGTCATTTGTCTCGTGTGAGTTCCCACTGTGCTTTGATTACTACCCTACCACGGCTCAAAGGAGTCATGCAAACAGGTTTTAGTTGGGTACAGTCCCGAGCCACATGGAGGCAATGAGCGGATCGTCAGGGATTCGTCTCTCCCGGTATTGGGGGTGATATCGCGCTGTGTTTAGGAGAGCCATTACACGAAATTCCTGGCCAGGGTAATCGAGATTTACTGGTAGGTATTCCAGTAGTTTCTCAGGGTGTTCTGGGCTACTCTCCGACACGACTTATACCGCTATTGGGGGTCTGACGTTTACCAGCCCCCTAGGCCCTATATGCGATATTCATAGATGAACGGACCGGACTGTACGGATATTGTCACTGTCAGGCTCAGTAGAGTTTCTGGATGAGTTCGCTCGTCAGCTTCCATTCCGATCAATACATAGGCAACCGTTACGTATAGCTAGTACCTCTGACGTGCTAGTGGTTATACTCAGTGCCAGTGTATTGATGAGTCGTTAGAGTCCCCCACAGAAAGTTTCCCAAGTTCGGGCGAAACGTTGTAGAGGCCGTATGATTTTATGGCAGGGTTCGAACATGCACGTGCACTTTTGCACGTGTCATGGTTCGGACAGATAATATTAGCGGGCTTTGGTTTAAACCGGATCCTAGTATTATAATGTGTCGGAATATTTTTGTCTCTTTGCATTCGTATTCGGTCGGAATACAAATGCGGGTATGTATTTACAGTTGAGGAGTAATCTCGTAATTCGTTACGGGATTATTTTGGGAGTTGCCAGTTTTCTTTTCCTTCTTAAACATCATGCTCGATGTTTAATTATTATGAGCTATTTGCCTTTGACCTTACTTGCCATTGCTCATTTTTTTAGGGGGGGGGGGGTTTCCTTCACTGTTTTCCCCGAATTCTGGGGGATGCCATCCTCACCTGGTTTCTAGAAGGGAATGGGTTTTTGGTGACTCACTTGTGTGTATTAAATGGGGCATGGGAGGCCGGAGACTTTTATGGCGGGGGACTCTCTGCAATTTCGCCAGCCACAAAAAGCAAGGGCTTTTTTGTGGTGGCTATTTATGGGTGGGATTTGGTTTTGGTTTCTTTAATAAAGGCTTGACATTGATTCACTCTTGAAGATATACTAAAACCCCATGGCAAAATCCACAGAGCAATTTTTTTTTTCTCCTTGGCCGAGCCCCATTCTCTTTTGGCAAGCTTGAATTTTTCATTGCTAAAAATCCCTTGCTCACAATTCTAGTGGCAACTCCAATTTACCTCCACCCAAGTACTAGGGTGTCTTGAGACAAGATATTCTACACTTTCTCTACTTTAATCTTGGACATGTCGGCTAGCAAACTTCATGTCCGAGTAGCCTCGGTTCGAGACGGGAGCCCGTATAAAGATTCATAGACGTGGTGCCACTCGGACGGGCGTGATCGGGGAGCGGACTTCGTCGGCGTAGCAGCGAGGAGTTTGGCGCGGAGATTGAAGAACGAAGGACACGGATCGATCGATGTAATCTTTACAAACTCTTTTTACAGTTTTGCTAGTTTACGGTTAATGGAACGATCCGGGTATTTGGGTTGCGGTAGCGCCGGTTCTGTAAAAAGTTTTTGTTCCGAATTTGGCCTCGTTTAGACGGCCGGGGCGCCGCCGTACCCCAACATGGTATCAGATCCACGCAATTAACCTATTCTAGCTTGTTCTAACATGTTTAAAAGCTCGATCGGACAAAATTTCCAAAACCGCAATTTCAGTTCTAAAGTTTCTGTCGAATTTTTTTATCGTCGAAAAATTATTTTGAGTGTTTCAGAAAGACAGGCAGGCTTTTCTAAGACATCTGTAGAAATTTGGGAAGGTGATTCCATTGTAAGGCCGCGGAACCGCGGCCATACCCACGTTTTGGCCGCGGTTCCGCCGGAGTTAAGTGGCTTCAGTGCACCATATTTCTTAAGGTGGTCTTCTGTGTGGAATTGTGGTTTCTGGAATTTTTTAGTTTTGGCCCAGATTATTTTGAGTGCTGGATTTGTACTTAGGGCCCACTTCGGAAATTTTTGTCGATCGAAATTTTAAATATGTTAGTTTACAGTGCTTACATTATATCTGCGACCGTGAATGTCATTCGAGCGGTAAATCTTGTCTAATTGCTATAGCTCTTTTAGACGGGATTTGCGAACGTGACATTCATGTTGATGTTCTGTGTTGTGCTGTGATGTTGCGGATTTGTCGTGGTGGATAGCTTGTGTGCAATGGTAGTGCAGTTTGGATTTATTTGTACATTTGATATTGCGGGGCAAGCGTCCGACATGTGGACTGCCGTCACTGACTGTTTGTATATTATTCTTTTTGGGGCACGACCGGGTTGAAGTCGATGTCACCCTTGTATATTATTTTCTTTTCTGTACTAGGATTACCCCGCGGTGGGGTGCACGGATAGCCGGGTTCTAGAGGGCAACGGGCCCGCATCTCATGACGTTGAGACGGAGGGGGCTTCTCTCTAGAATTGGCGGGTTATTCGCCGCACTCGTAGGGGGTACAGGTTGACCCAAGGAGGGGTGCTCAAGTTACTGGATTCCGTGAAGTGCTGAGTGGTCCATTCACGTTGTTGAAGGGGGCTGCCTCGCTTCAGGTTTTGGTGGGTAACATGCCGCGCTCGTAGGGGTCTAGGTTTTCATTGCACAGGCTATCCACACGACCAGGGGAACGTCGGGTTTCACTTGCGGCTCAAAGGAAACCCGGGGATCCCAGATTATCTGTATTGTTCTGTGATTCTTATTACTTTTCCGTGATGTTGTATTTATCACGCATGGAGCGATTATTATATATTGATATATATACTAATAGATGTTGTATATGTTTTGCATCCGCGCTAGTCCAGTCCTCGCTCTGTCGTTAGTTAAGTAACCTAACGGGTGTTGACGGGACCCAGTGGCGAATGCGGATGGCATATACGTACATCATATTTTCATTTTTTTTCTGGTGTGATCATTTGATGGGACTGCATTGATTTTTATCAATGCAAGAAAAACAAACCTATATATAATGTTGTTGGAACCAATTTTCAAAAGCTGTTATTACAAGGGAGTTCTCTTTTTTTTTGCACAGTGATATTCGGTTATGAATATCCAGCACCTCATTCGACGAGGCAAGGGCCGAGATCCCTTCATCGGGAGTGACCCCTTGGACAGAGGTTAGCGTCAGGGTAATAACTGTTAGTTATGTATATGCCCTAGAGGCCATTGTTGTACATATGATGTATATTATAATGGATGCTTGGTTATATATAGAGATGACTTTCTTGCTCGTCATAATAGTATGCTATTTGGTTTCACTTTATCTTAACATGTTGACTTGTATTGGTTTACTGTTTAACTCTCACATGTTGATAAAGCCCTTAGGACTTGTACTCGACTACTGGGACTATGATGAGATCATACTAGTGGGGCCGCGGTAGTCGATGAGTACATCCTATAACTGTTCCTAGTCAAGGGTATATCGAGACAGGGCATCGATACACCAGAGTAGACTAGCGTATACGCATCTTGACCCATATGATGGGTGATGGATGATCCCATATCCATCGGTGTTAGACATCAGAGATGGTGTACGGGTGCTCAGTGGAGACTGGGTACACTGGACGGACTCGCCGAGAACTCCCAGATGGTGATATACCACACGTCAGATGGCAGTTCTCCGGTGACACTGGTACAGGGTAGTCTGTAGACCCGAGATCGTCATGGAGTCTTGTATGATTCCCACTGTGCTTTGATTTCCACCTTACCACGTCCAAGAGGGCGTGCAAAACGGTGGCTTTTGGGTACAGTCCCGAATCACATGGAGGCAATGAGCGATAGGAGGGGATTCGTCTCTCCCGGTATAGGGAGTTGATGTTGTGCTGTGTTCGATTGGCTATAACTGGAAGTCCCTGGCCAGGGCTGATATGGAGATTTACTGGTAAGTGTTACTAGTAGTTTCTCGACCCGTTATGAGCCACACATCGACACGACTTATCGGTTACTGGGGTCTGACGTATACCACCCCTAGACTTGATATGCGACATATCAGACGAACAGACCGGACTGTACGGGAGTGTTACTGGTTGGATTCACAGGAGAACGCACAGGCTAGCTTGTTGATCTTCTGATCGCTCAATACCTGGGTGGCTGTTACGTTTAGCTGACCGCTTGCAGCTTGTGGGTGTTTGATATGATCATCACCTGCTACCGGCGTATTGACGATTCTTTAGAGTCCTACACAGAGGTTTCTTGGCTCAGGCGAAACGGAGTAGTGGCACATATGTGATATGCGCAGGAACGAGAATAATGCGATATGGGATACCGTATTATATTCTCAGGATATTTAGATATGAACCGGGTCATCGGATCAAGTGTTGATTCGATGAATCGGTACATGATATATTAGTCGGTAATATTCGATATAGCCGGATCATCGATTCAAGTGTTGATTCGATAATTTAATGTATAATAATGTATATGATATATTGTATTACATTATCTAATATTGGCTCGCTTTATTATTTCATTTTCTCAGTGGATGATACATTGATATATATGCGATATATGTTAATTGTATTATTTTCTTTTGTTGCAAATATATAATATATATGTGATATATATTATTGTGACATGATATGATTAATTGTTAAACATGTTTAAGGATGATTAATTGAGGTTAGGGTTTGATTAGGGTTAGATGCTTCAAGTTCCTTCTAGAAGCATTTTTCTTTTGTCATTTGTAAAGATATTTTGGATGACACATTTTTAACTTAACCAAACCCTAACTCTAGTTGTTTCTCTACTCATTCTTAGCCATTCATCCTTGACCATGGTTATATATCAATCATATAGATTATATTCTATTCATCACAAAAGGATTAATATGATTATTGATTTATCATCATCCTCTTCCTTCTCTCTTGAAAGCTTACTTGAAAATCCTTAAGTGATGAGAAAAATATGAGAAAATGATATTAAAATAAAGCAAAATTACTACTCTCTCATCCTCATCTCATCTAGCCCATGGGATTAGTGTGTTCTTCTCTTTTGAGTAAGAAAGCTTGAGTCGTAGCAACTTCAAGGTAGATCATCGGAGATTTGGAATACGACAAGCTAGAATGGATCGTTCGAGTCGTGGAGCCTTTCATGAGTCCGGGAGATCGTGGATCGCGGCAAAGGGACTTCTACTCGGAGCTTGTGAAGTGAAGGAGCGGACTACAAAGGTTGTAATCCCTCACACTTAGATAAAAGTTATCATCTTGCATATTTAACCCTAATAATCTAGCAAAGATCCCGGCTTAGGGTTGTTCGGCACGTCTAAATTTTTATCCGGGCATGTTTGATGCCTTTTGAACCTTCACAAGAGTGCCTAGGAACCCTACAGTGGTATCAGAGCCTAGCTAGAGCATTAGGCGATGTGTTTACGAAGTTAAAACTCCGATCGAACCCGAAACGACGCAAAAAGACCCCTCTCTGGAAATTTTTTAAATTTTGGTATTTTTCTGAATTAAAAATATGTAAAAAAATCAGCAGGGAATTCTAAGAATTACCATGAAGCCCGAGCCTCCAACTCGACCAAACGGCGGCGGAACAGCGGCGCAAGCCAGGCTTGCGCGGCGGTTCCGCGGCGGATTGATCGATTGGCGACACGTGGCTTCATGGTAATAACCGTAGGTACTTGCTGAGTTTTCTGGGTATTTTTAATCTGTTTCAGGTGTTGAAAATTCTGGGGGTTCTTTTGTAATAGTAGATTCGATCGGAATATTTAAGTTCGTATTTCTTTCCGGATATTTAGAAATTGTTAAACTATTTGAACGGATATCATTAACTTACTATTTCCCGGTACGGCGAACTTTCAAGTGTTGAATTTTTATTGGGTTTAAATCTTTCGGAAAATTGTACAAGTTAAGCGGTGGACCCTCTAGAAGACAACAAACCTTAACTCGATTATGTGACCGTCTTGAACTGCCTTTTGAACCTTCGGGTTTGGGGCAGTACGGCGTGCCACATGTGAGGCGTTGGCTTGGCCCTTCTACGGCTGGATCACCGGTACTGTGTCATATTCTGGGATTATTTGAACTCCGCTCAAGAGTTGAGCACTTTGGGAAGTTTTGGGTGTTTGATTATCTGTTCGGAAAGTTTAATTCTGTCTATTCATCTGGAATGTGATACAATATGTGGAATTCATAGAGTTAGGCATGAAATACGAAGTATGTGATATTTCGGATTTACGATGTCTAAAGTGATTGTGGATTCCAAATATTGTAGTTTTACACTTTCTTTTCTGTGACCGTAAGTGTAATATGTGATATCGCCGGTTTCGTTGCTATATGTCAACGACAATTGGGATGCGCATATTTACTTACGTTGATGATATGAGATATTATGTGTTGCTGTGATATATTATATTGGATCGTCGCGATCAGAATAGCCGGGGGTTTTATGTGAGATGAGGGTTTTTATTTTCATTCATGTAAAATTCATTTGTAATGTAATATTCTTTTATTTGGGGCAGTTCCAGGTTGCGGTTGCTGTCACCAGTGTATATTATTTACTTTACCGCATTAGGTAGACCCAAGGAGGGGAGCACAAGTAACCGGGTTCTAGGGTCCAGTGGGAGGCCATCTCGAGGAGTCGAGACCGGGTCTCCTAACCCTAGAATTGGCAGTGTTACTTGCCGCTCTCGTAGGGGTCTTGGGATGTGGGTTTGGCTATTCGTCGCGACCGTGGAATCCGTGTTTTATACAGGCTCGTATTAAAACACGGACGTCCTAGTATATCCAATATTTCATATATGTTCTTCTGCTGCAATGTTCTGTGATGAGATCATATTACTGCCTGAGACGAATGCTTATACTATATATATATGCTGATATATAAATATTACTGCTTTCGTTTCTTCTGTGATGCTTAGGAAGTATAAGCTGATGGGATTTTTATTAATGAGATTAATAAAAAGAAAAGAAACCTAAAGATGTTGTAGAATCAAGAACTTTATAAAAAGGGTAGCTACAGTTTTGCTTTGCACAGTGATATATGTGATATATCCTGCACCTTATTCGATGAGGAAAGGACCGAGATCCCTTCACCGGGAGTGACTCCTTTAGCAAAACTGGCAGATGCTACAAAACGCGGTTTGTCTTTTGATTGCTTTAAGTGTTTTGCTTTGCACAGTGGTATATGTGATATATCCTGCACCTTATTCGATGAGGAAAGGGCCGACGATCCCTTCACCGGGAGTGACCCCTTTAGCGAAATTAAGTAAAGCCTCAAAAACACTCCTTTTCAAAAATACATGATTCTACGACGATATCAAGTTCATTACGCAATAGGTTTTCAGAAAAACCTGTCGTAGCCCTCCGTCTTTTCAGATAAGTCCTGTTTAGTATTCGTGCTGCGTTTGTTGACCTTATCAAGGCGCAGTGTGCGGTAGCTAACCAGTATTTATCTGCTTATGCATATGATGCAGATTGAGTTAGGGTAGTCGTGCAGCCTTGTTGACCTTGTCAAGGGTCGTGCGGGTGGGTTTGATTCAATCAAGAAATGACGGGTTGAACTTGACTTGCGGTCTATGGTTTGTTGACCTTGTCAAGGTCATAGATCGTTTGGGGCAAAATATTATCGGGAATTTCAAGTGTTGAAATTTGCAATGAGATTGCATACCTCCTATGAGATAGTTGGATCCCGATACCCACTGCGAGTAAGAGTTACTCCTGGGAGAGTTTTACACAGGACAATTAGTCATTCAAGTAGGTGTCTAGAAAAGTGTTAACGAGGTTACGCCTCTGGGAAAACGAGGTTTACTTTAATTAGGTCCGTGCGAAGGCACGGGGAACCTCCCTCAAAGTACCGACACTGATCTGGCTGAAAGATTGACGAAATTGTAGGGTGTAATTAATCCCGGCTAATCTTACCTTTTAGGGTTTTAAGGTAGATTTGATAAAAACAGTGGGAGACATCCTGATTAGATAAGATAATAACCAATCTAATCTTGCAAGAGCATACGCTAAAGTGTTTTCTTCTCTCTCTCTCCAGGTAGCGACCATTTCAGGCCATAATCAAGATAATAATATGGATGTATTGACTGAACCCGATTATTGTACTGAGCAAGGGAACGTTAGACCCGTTCTTTCTTATAAGAGTTATAAGACTGAACAGGAAACAGGAGAATATCTGGATTCTCACGCCGCCCAAAAGAACATGCATGTTGATGCATCTTCTTCGGGTGTGTTAGTTATTGAGAACTGTTTCTCAGTTCACCCTACGTCCTGGGTATTAGATACCGGATCAGGATCCCACATATGCAAACAGTTGCATGGGCTACGTAAAGGTAGAGAACTGGGAAAAGATGATCATTCCGTTCTAGTAGGGAACGGTGCAAATGTTGCAGCCAAAGCAGTTGGCGAATATCACCTTGTATTACCAAGTCGTAATACACTGATTCTAAATGAGTGCTATTATATACCGAACATCATGTGCAACATTATATCAGTTTCTTTATTGAGTAAAGAGGGATATAATTTTGTAGTAAAGGATAATGTTATGAACATATTCCTAGATCAAAAGTTGATTGCAACAGGCTCGTTACATAATGGCATATTCATTCTAAATCAGAATACAGTCCTGAATATACAAAACACACACAAGAGGAAAAGTTCAGATATGAACGAATCCTACTTGTGGCATTGTAGACTTGGTCATATCAATGCAACACGACTGGCTAAGTTACATAAGGATGGTTATTTGAATCCGTTCGAATTATCATCTTATGATACTTGCCATTCATGTCTCAAAGGAAAAATGACCAAAGCTCCGTTTAGTGGACACGGAGAAAGAGTTACTGAACTCTTAGGACTGGTACATAGTGATGTATGCGGTCCCATGTCTACGCATGCCAGGAACGGTTCTTCCTACTTCATTACATTCACAGACGATCTCTCAAGATTCGGATATGTGTTCCTGATGAAACACAAGTCTGAAGCTTTTGAGAAATTCAGGGAATATAAGCACGAAGTAGAGACCAAACGGGCAAAAGTATTAAGATTCTTCGATCTGATCGAGGAGGTGAATACTTAAGCAATGAGTTCCTAGATTATCTAAAAGAGAATGGGATTCTCTCTCAGCTTACTCCTCCTTATACACCACAGCACAACGGTGTATCGGAGCGGAGAAATCGCACCCTATTAGATATGGTGCGCTCTATGATGAGTACAGCTGAGTTACCTATTTCCTTCTAGGGGTATGCGTTTGAGACAGCGGCATACCTATTGAATCAAGTTCCAACTAAATCTGTACCTACCACACCATATGAGATATGGAGTGGGAAGAGACCGTATCTTAAACGAGTTAAGATATGGGGTTGTCCGGCCTATATCAAAAGGCAAAATCCGGACAAACTTGAGGCAACGGTCAGTTCTTTGCAAGTTTGTAGGATATCCGAAGAATTCTTATGGATATTTTTTCTATCACGGTGAGGAGCAAAAAGTGTTTGTTGCTCAACATGCCACCTTTTTAGAAAAGGAATTTCTTGCAAAAGAAATTAGTGGCGATGAGGTAGAGCTGGAAGAGGTTCCAGCAACACAAACTACAACTGAAGATTTAGTGGAACCAGAGGATTCAGTAGTACCCGACGAACCCCAGCCTCTCCGCCGATCTAGTAGGGTTTCTCGTCCACCTGAGAGATACTACGGTTTTCTCATTGATAGTGGAAGCGAGGATTGCATCATGGATGATGATGAACCGACTAGTTTCGAGCAGGCCATCACGAGTGGTGACTCTGTGAAATGGCTGGATGCAATGCGATCTGAGATGGAATCCATGTACACCAACAAAGTATGGACTTTGGAAAATGCTCCTGAAGGGGTAAAACCCATTGGGAGCAAGTGGATCTTTAAAAAGAAATTTGGTGTAGATGGAAAAGTTGAGACTTTCAAAGCTAGACTTGTAGCAAAAGGTTTTCGTCAACGACCAGGTGTGGATTATGACGAAACCTTTTCTCCAGTGGCTATGCTTAAGTCCATCCGGATCTTACTTGCCATTGCTGCATACCATGACTACGAAATCTGGCAAATGGATGTTAAGACCGCCTTTCTAAACGGTGATTTAGAAGAGAGCGTGTACATGACTCAGCCAGAGGGCTTCGTAGATAGTGGGAGCAGCGCAAAGGTGTGCAAGCTGCTTAAATCCATTTATGGGTTAAAGCAAGCATCGCGGAGTTGGAACATCTGTTTTGATGTTGTAGTCAAAGAGTTTGACTTCATCAAAAATATAGATGAACCTTGTATCTATAAGAAGGTAGCAGAGGGTAAGGTTGTCTTCCTCGTATTGTACGTGGATGACATACTCTTGATTGGAAATGATATTCCTATGCTGCAATCAGTCAAGCTTTTCTTATCACAGAGATTCTCAATGAAAGATCTAGGTGATGCCTCCTGCATATTGGGAATCATGATCTATAGAGATAGATCTAAACGGATACTGGGATTGTCCCAATCCAGGTACATTGACACCATACTAAAGAGGTTTAGTATGGAAGAATCCAAGCGTGGGAACCAACCTACGATCTCTGGACTCACTCTCTCCAAAGAGATGTCTCCCAAGACTGATTTGGAGAGAGCTCGCATGCAAGGGATACCCTATGCTTCGGCAGTAGGCTCTATCATGTATGCGATGCTATGTACCAGACCCGATGTAGCATACTCACTAAGTGTAGTGAGTCCGTATCAAGCAGATCCTGGAGAGAGTCACTGGACAGCTGTGAAGAACATTCTCAAGTACTTGCGAAGGACTAAGGAGATGTTCTTGGTGTATGGTAACGGAGAACTCCAGGTGGAGTCCTTTACCGATTCCAGCTTCCAAAGTGATAAGGACGACTCTAAGTCGCATTCGGGTTTTGTCTTTACCCTCAATGGAGGGGCGGTATGTTGGAAGAGTTCCAAACAGGATACCATTGCAGACTCGACGATGGAGGCTGAATATATCGCTACCGACGATGCTGCCAAAGAGGCTGTCTGGATCAAGAAGTTCATTAGTGAACTTGGTGTGGTTCCATCCATTGAGCATCCAATACCTCTGTATTGCGATAACAATGGAGCTGTAGCGTTAGCCAAGGAACCCAGGTCCCATCAAAAGTCCAGACATATTCTGAGGCGGTATCACCTGATCAGAGAGATAGTTGATCGCCGGGAGATCGAGGTCAGGAGAGTAGATACGAAGGACAACACTGCGGATCCATTCACGAAGGCTATTCCCCAGATACAGTTTGAGAGATTATTCGGGATGCTAGGTATGCGATACTACAGCAGCTGGCCTTAGTGCAAGTGGGAGATTGTTAGTTATGTATATGCCCTAGAGGCCATTGTTGTACATATGATGTATATTATAATGGATGCTTGGTTATATATAGAGATGACTTTCTTGCTCGTCATGATAGTATGCTATTTGGTTTCACTTTATCTTAACATGTTGACTTGTATTGGTTTACTGTTTTACTCTCACATGTTGATAAAGCCCTTAGGACTTGTACTCGACTACTGGGACTATGATGAGATCATACTAGTGGGGCCGCGGTAGTCGATGAGTACATCCTATAACTGTTCCTAGTCGAGGGTATATCGAGACAGGGCATCGATACACCAGAGTAGACTAGCGTATACGCATCTTGACCCATATGATGGGCGATGGATGATCCCATATCCATCGGTGTTAGACATCAGAGATGGTGTACGGGTGCTCAGTGGAGACTGGGTACACTGGACGGACTCGCCGAGAACTCCCAGATGGTGATATACCACACGTCAGATGGCAGTTCTCCGGTGACACTGGTACAGGGTAGTCTGTAGACCCGAGATCGTCATGGAGTCTTGTGTGATTCCCACTGTGCTTTGATTTCCACCTTACCACGTCCAAGAGGGCGTGCAAAATGGTGGCTTTTGGGTACAGTCCCGAATCACATGGAGGCAATGAGCGATAGGAGGGGATTCGTCTCTCCCGGTATAGGGAGTTGATGTTGTGCTGTGTTCGATTGGCTATAACTGGAAGTCCCTGGCCAGGGCTGATATGGAGATTTACTGGTAAGTGTTACTAGTAGTTTCTCGACCCGTTATGAGCCACACATCGACACGACTTATCGGTTACTGGGGTCTGACGTATACCACCCCTAGACTTGATATGCGACATATCAGACGAACAGACCGGACTGTACGGGAGTGTTACTGGTTGGATTCACAGGAGAACGCACAGGCTAGCTTGTTGATCTTCTGATCGCTCAATACCTGGGTGGCTGTTACGTTTAGCTGACCGCTTGCAGCTTGTGGGTGTTTGATATGATCATCACCTGCTACCGGCGTATTGACGATTCTTTAGAGTCCTACACAGAGGTTTCTTGGCTCAGGCGAAACGGAGTAGTGGCACATATGTGATATGCGCAGGAACGAGAATAATGCGATATGGGATACCGTATTATATTCTCAGGATATTTAGATCTGAACCGGGTCATCGGATCAAGTGTTGATTCGATGAATCGGTACATGATATATTAGTCGGTAATATTCGATATAGCCGGATCATCGATTCAAGTGTTGATTCGATGATTTAATGTATAATAATATATATGATATATTGTATTACATTATCTAATATTGGCTCGCTTTATTATTTCATTTTCTCAGTGGATGATACATTGATATATATGCGATATATGTTAATTGTATTATTTTCTTTTGTTGCAAATATATAATATATATGTGATATATATTATTGTGACATGATATGATTAATTGTTAAACATGTTTAAGGATGATTAATTGAGGTTAGGGTTTGATTAGGGTTAGATGCTTCAAGTTCCTTCTAGAAGCATTTTTCTTTTGTCATTTGTAAAGATATTTTGGATGACACATTTTTAACTTAACCAAACCCTAACTCTAGTTGTTTCTCTACTCATTCTTAGCCATTCATCCTTGACCATGGTTATATATCAATCATATAGATTATATTCTATTCATCACAAAAGGATTAATATGATTATTGATTTATCATCATCTTCTTCCTTCTCTCTTGAAAGCTTACTTGAAAATCCTTAAGTGATGAGAAAAATATGAGAAAATGATATTAAAATAAAGCAAAATTACAACTCTCTCATCCTCATCTCATCTAGCCCATGGGATTAGTGTGTTCTTCTCTTTTGAGTGAGAAAGCTTGAGTCGTAGCAACTTCAAGGTAGATCATCGGAGATTTGGAATACGACAAGCTAGAATGGATCGTTCGAGTCGTGGAGCCTCTCATGAGTCCGGGAGATCGTGGATCGCGGCAAAGGGACTTCTACTCGGAGCTTGTGAAGTGAAGGAGCGGACTACAAAGGTTGTAATCCCTCACACTTAGATAAAAGTTATCATCTTGCATGTTTAACCCTAATAATCTAGCAAAGATCCCGGCTTAGGGTTGTTCGGCACGTCTAAATTTTTATCCGGGCATGTTTGATGCCTTTTGAACCTTCACAAGAGTGCCTAGGAACCCTACAATAACTTCACTATAGTCGATTACTTTTTGCTTTGCATCATGTATTCAGTTTGGAATATCCTGTACCTCATTCGACGTGGAAAGAGCCGAGATCCCTTCACCGGGAGTGACCTCTTTAGCAAAAGTTTTCGCCACTATATATTTATAAAACTACTCGGTTCCTTCAACGATATCAAGTTCATTAAGTTAAAGGTTTCTCGCCAAAAACCAGCTGTAGCCCTCCGTCATTTCAGATTAGTATTGCTTAGTATTCGTGCTACGTATGTCGTACTCAGCCGAGGCGTAGTGTGCGGTAGCTCTATAATTCTTTTCTGTTGCATGATATGCGATTGGTTAGGACAGTCGAGCTGTCATTTTGGCTCAGTCAAGGACTCGTGCGGGTGGGTCTAATGCAATCAAGATAATGACGGGTTGAACTTGACTAGGATCCTTTGATATGTTGGCTCAGTCAAGGTCACTTGGGTCCTAGGGATAAAAACACATATCGGGAGTTTCAAACATACAGGAAACTTGCCAGGCTTGCGCATACCTTCTGGAGTGTGGTGACCTAAGTGGCTTCCATCACGTTATCATGCGATGATAGTTGGATCCCGATTCCCACTGATGAGTTGGTTTACTCTTCGGGTGATCCCGACTAATTCTTCTTTCGGATTTAGAGGAGAATTTGAGAATACAGTGGGAGGTTTCCTGATTAGATAAAATTATTAACCATTCTGATTCAGGTTAGAGTGCACGCAGAGTGTTTCTTTTCTCTCTCTCTCTTTGACTTCGACCCTGACCCGACCCTAGACAATAACTCAGTAACCAAGTTAACCGAAATTTCTTATAACACTGGCTTTTGGATTGTCTGAGTTGCATACATCATTGCCACTCCTTCTTTTACCCTTTGAGTTTCTCCAGAACACCCCGTATTATTACGAACATCCACTTCCATTGGATAATTCCATCGTATGGTTATATACGAACTCGGAGGAACTTCTTCGAGGATGGATTCTGGTTCTGGAGAGATTGAATAGGACTATTCAGTTGTCTTTTCCTTTTACCTTCTCTCAGGTTGTGAGGACTCCTAGGATTAAGAGAGGATACACCTATTATGCTTATTGGATATTCTTCTTTCAAACCATAGGCAGATGCCGAAAGGTAGGGAATGAAGAAAACCAATTAGCCTAAGTATGGTGTACAGAAGGTAATACGTAAAGACAAATAAAGGGATCAGAAATAGGGCAAAGTAAATTGCGACTGTTAACATTCACGACCAAACCACGTATTTCATCGCCACTCCTAATTCACTTTTGTATTTCTCCAGAACACCCCGTATCACTACGAACATCCAATTCCATTGGATAAATCCATCGTATGGTTATATACGAACTCGAAGGAACTTTTTCGAGGATGGATTCTGGTTCAGGAGAAATAGGAATAAGGTTTATTCAGTTGTCTTTTATCTTTACCTTCTCTCAGGTTGCGAGTGCTCCTAGGATTAGGAGAGTACACCTATTATGCTTTTTGGATAGTCTTCTTCCAAACCATAAGCTGGTGCCGAAAGGTAGGGAAGGAAGAAAACCATTAAGCCTAACGATGGTATACAGAAGGTAACGACTAAAGACAAATAAAGGGAATTGGAGAGATGACAGGGAAATATACAGTTACAGTCATGAATCTGGATAATGGAAGAGACATTACTAAGAATACCAGGATATCCCTTGGAAACATTTTTAATGTTTCAGTTTCACGGTGCATTGTTAATTGAAAGCTGATTTCCCAATTAGACCCTTGCTCTAGGGTATATATTTACCAGGTATGATTCTCACATCTGTATGGTTTTACAAATGATGAGTGGGAGTAAGTTATTGGGAATTAGGTGATCATCCTTATTATATCGGAATTCGTTGTAATTGGTGATATTTGAGGAAATCGCCTGGGTACAGTTTTCAACCTACGACGCACAGAGTTTGAGTTACTCAACTCACAGACTTATACAAAGTATTGTATGTTGTCCAGTGTCCATTTGGACAGAGGGGTTGGTACTCGTACTATATTCTGTTTACTTATGACTTCTCAAGTTTTAGACAAGTGTTTCGTAGAAATACAAGGTCCAAGTTTGAGAAGTTATATGTACGGGGATAAAGTAGAGAACCATGTGTTGCAAGTATCAGGATTCTTCAAGGTGATCGAAGATGTAGATACTTGTGGTTGGTATTCAGTTGATAGTAATGGTTTTTGACAACTTGCTTCTCTTTCAGGTTACTCATATTTGGATGCATTCCTAAGTTGAGTAATGCTGATCGGCCTATCTCCATTTAGTTGACATGCACTGGAGACAGCTGCATGATTTGAATCTGGTTCAAATTAAATCAGTGCCTCTATTTCTATATTGTATATAGAATGGTTCGTATCTTAACGATGTTAAGATACGGGGAGTTGTCCGGCTTATGCTTAAAACTAGACTCTGGATAACTCAAGGCACGTTTCTGTAATGGCAGTTTGTGGGTTAACCCGGGCTTTGACGAGGGTTGATTTTCTACCATCTGGAAGATCAATAGTGATATTGTTCTTGACTCGCCACAGTTTTAGTAAAATGGATTTTTCCAGAAAACAGTAGTGGGAGTATGGTAGAACGGGAATAGATTCCAAAACCGCAAACGATTACGGAAAATTTCATAGGACCTAAAGATTCAATCAGGATTAACATTCCATTAGCCACTCCGCAGATATGGTGGGTAACCTCAGGGGCCCGAGAGATACTCCAGTATTCTCAAGGACGATGACAGGGAGGTTCTTGTTTACCCAGACTTGACACTACTGTTGTTCCAGACTATGAGACCCGGCAGGAGGATGAGTATAGTGTCGTTCTAAACTAGCTTTAGAAGTTCACATGTATATTATTCTGCCAGAGGGTTGTTGTGGTCAGTGGGAGCAGCGGAAGCATAGTGGACAAGTAGCTTATGTCTACTTATAGACTAAAGCAGATATAGCGGAGATAGATCATCTATTTCTGATGTGACAGTCATGGGTTTTGACTTTATCAGAATAGGAGATGGATATGTTAAGAAGGTAGTAGGGTGTGATGTCCTGGTACTTGGATGACATACACATTGTAGGAAGTGAAATTCCTATACTACGATCGGTCATACTGTGTTTGTCACACAGTAGTTTCTCACATAAGATATGGATATAATATAAGGCATTGTGGTAACTGGATCTATGGTTTTAGATCTAGATTTGGGTGGTTTCCCAATCTGGGTATTTTGAAAGCATTCTAAAGGTATTTTAGAATGAACGACTCCTGGCATGGTGGTATACCTGCAGGTGATGGAGTCACCCTCTCTAAAGGTGTCTTACAGACTAAAGGGGAGATGGATGTGCATGATTGGCAGATCACTTGCTTAGGCAATTGAGTTGATCATGAGATAGCAAGTACCACACCAGATGTTGTTTTTGCACTAGATGCAAAAAAGTTGATATTAATCCAAACTTGGAGAAACGTTCGGAAGCAGTTTTAGAACATAAGTGGATGTTCTAGGGATTTGATCACGGCAGTATCGTTCGGGAGACGGTTATCATTCCAGGCTTCCAAGGTGACCTGGATGACAGAGTGACTGTCAGAGTTATTGATTTCCCTGTGACGAGGGGCAGTATTTTGGACAGGTGGTCCAAGTAGATACTGTGGGAGGCATGGCGCGGGATACTGATCAAATTCAGTTGACAATACAGTCAAAGAAGTTTGCTGGATTTGGAGTTCATTTATGAACTGGGTCCCATCAGATATAAAGACATATTCTAAGACAAGTATTGCTCATTTCGGAAGATGACTTTCTCCGCGAACTTGAGACAAAGAGAGACATAGAAAGAAACATCAGGGCGGATCCACTCACTGAGGCTATTTCTCGAAAGCAATAGTTTTACAAACGAGCTTTGTGAAACTGATTAGTAGAGGAGTTGGATATTCGGTATCACACCAGCTGTGAGTACGCGACATCACAAAAATTAGCCTTAAGTGCAAGTGGGAGATTGTTGGATATAGTGCCCTCAAAGTCAATTATTGGATCGCAGGTACGTAATTGCAATGATTGAGGGAGGACCTATACCGATAGGACAGTCTTGCTCGAGATGATAGTATGTTATCTGGTTTGTCTTTATCATCGTGTACATGCTTTAGTTCACTATTGCATGTTGATAGTGCAAGTCCACATTGCCCACCCCGGTTCTTACGGGGAGGCGGAAACGGTAAAAAACGATTTTTTGACACAAGGCAACATGGACTAGAGATGAGGATCTTTGCTAAACAAAAACCTAGCAAACTAATTAGAAGTTTAACTACTATGTTAGAGGGTTATACCTAGGTCTTGAACTCCTTCTCTTCTTGCTCCTATGGATGGTTCGAACGACTCCACCTCGTAGTCTCCTCTTTGTCGAAGAAGGATCCACCCGAAAGCTTCTACCTTGAGCTCCTACCTTAACCGAGAGGCAACTAAACTGCTTGGCTTGCTAAACCTAGAACTCTAGAGTGAGTAGAGAAGAGTTTTAGTGGTTTTACCTCAATAGCTCATGCTTCTCAACACATGAGACATGAGAGCTATGAGAGAGAAGAAGAGGATGAGCTTTGGATGAGAGAGAATGAGAATGATAGAATGAGCTCAATAATTTACAACCATGCTCACAAAAGTAAGAATAATCATGATAATAATAATAATTAAGAATTGTGATGGTTAGTTTCAATGGCCATTATCATTTCATGCATTTAATGCATTTTGCAAAGAATAAGAAGCATCATTGCAATGAAATGATGATGGTCAACTAGTCCAAAATAGTCAACCGGTCAATAAAGTCAACAAGTCAACAAAAGTCAAATTTTCAACTCAACCATGGCACAATAATACTTAATTAATATTATTAATCATATTTCTTATTCTCATTAGGGTTTAGAAAAAGTCAACAGTCAACAACCCTAATGAGAATCCTCTGCCTCTGCCTCTGTTAACTGTGCATACACACCCGCATCCGTGTTCCGAGGAACACGAATACACTGAGATAAAACGAATCCCAAAACATATACTAGGATCTGGCTTAAACCAAAGCCCGCTAGTAATAACTGCCCGGACACCAAACTTGCACAAGTGCGCAGATGTGAACGAACCCTGTCGCAAAACCATACGACCTCTACTCTGTTTTGCCCAAAGGCGAATAGCTCTCTGTGTGGGACTCTAAAGACTCGACACTACGCTGGCAGTGGGTTTAACCACAGGCCGCAAGCGGTACTAGCTGTACGTAACGGTCCCCAGGTAGATGCCGATAAGAAGACTGATGAGGTGAACCCATCCGAACTCCTACTGAGCCTGAATGTGACAATCTCCATACAGTCCGGTCTGTTCGTCTAAGAGTATCGCATGGCGGGCCTAGGGGGCGGTAAACGTCAGTCCCCTAATAGCGGTACAAGTCGTGTCGGAGTGTAGCCCAGAATACCCTGAGATAACACTGGAAACACTACCAGTATATCTCGCTTTCCCTGGCCAGGGACGACTATGTGTAATGGCTCTCCTAGACACAGCGCGATATCAACTCCTAATACCGGGAGAGACGAATCATGTCTAACCGTCACTGCCTCAAGTGCTTCGGGACTGCACCCAACTACTACCTGTTTGCACGACTCATTTGAGCCGTGGTAGGGTAGTAATCTAAGAACAGTGGGAACACACTCGAGGCGAAGTGACAGTGTCAAGTCAACGGACATTGCTGTACTCATGTCACCTGGGAACTGATAACTGACGATAGGTATAATACCAAACCAACAGTTCCCAGCGAGTCCTGTCCAGTGTACTCGTAACCTAACGAGCACCTGCATACTATCTCCAGTACGACATACTGATGGCTGTGGGACAGACCATCTCCCCTCCTGGGATGAGAAGCATATACACTAGTCTACTCTGGAGTATCGATGCCCTGTCTCGATAATCCTACGACTAGGGACTTGTATAAGGATGTGCTTGTAGATTACCCAGCCCCCACTAGTGTGACTGACATCACAACGCTGGTAATCAAGCAAAGATCCAAAGGGCTCTACTAATGTGAATAGGCGATATGCTAAAAGAAACACATGCACACATTAAAGTGGAAACAAACCAAGTAGCATACTACCATTTTGAGCAAGATTGTCTATACAACTGTGAATATCCCAAGCTTCCATTAAGTAATATACAAACTAGTATGATACAGTAATGGCCTCTAGGGCATATACACTAACAATCTCCTACTTGCACTAGGGCCATGTACTGGCGTATCGAAGACCTATCATCTCGATCAGCCGCTCGAACTGAGTCTGGGGTATGGCCTTCGTGAATGGATCTGCATTGTTATTCTCCGAATTTACTCTCTTCACCTCGATCTCGCGGCGATCTACGATCTCCCTGATCAGGTGGTACCGCCTAAAAATATGCCTGGACTTCTGATGGGACCTGGGTTCCTTCGCTAAAGCTATAGCGTCGTTGTTGTCACAATACAGCGGTATTGGATCAACAATGGTAGGAACCACCTGAAGCTCCGTGAGGAACTTCTTCATCCAGACAGCTTCCTTTGCGGCATCGTAAGCAGCTATGTACTCCGCTTCCATAGTTGAGTCAGCAACGGTTTCCTGCTTGGAGCTCTTCCAGCAAACTGCCCCTCCATTGAGGGTAAAGACATAACCCGACATGGACTTGGAGTCATCCTTATCACTCTGGAAGCTGGAGTCAGCAAAGGCCTCGATCTGGAGGTCTTTTCCGCCATACACCAAGAACATCTCCTTAGTCCTTCTCAGATACTTGAGAATGTTCTTTACTGCTATCCAGTGTTTCTCCCCTGGGTCCGACTGATACCGGCTTACAACGCTCAATGCGTATGCTACATCTGGTCTGGTACACAACATCGCTTGCATTATAGAGCCTACCACAGATGCGTAGGGTATAGATGACATGCGAGCCCTTTCCAAATCAGTCTTGGGAGACATATCTTTGGAGAGGGCGATTCCGTGACAAGCCGGTGGATTACCGCGCTTTGAATCTTCCATTCTGAATCGTTTCAGTATGGTGTCGATGTACCTAGACTGCGAAAGTCCCAACATCCTCTTGGATCTATCACGATAGATCTGGATCCCCAGAATGTAGTTTGCATCGCCCAGGTCCTTCATGGAGAACCTCTGTGACAAGAATCCTTTGACTGACTGTAGCATAGGAATATCATTTCTTATTAGGAGAATGTCATCCACGTACAAGACGAGGAATACCACAGTTCTCCCTACAATCTTACTGTAAATGCATGGTTCATCTGGGTTTTTAACAAAGTCGAATTCTTTAACGGCATCATCAAAGCAGATGTTCCACCTCCGCGATGCCTGCTTCAGTCCATAGATGGACTTGAGCAACTTGCACACTTTACCGCTGCTCCCACTCTGAATGAATCCCTCCGGCTGATCCATATAGACGCACTCTTCCAAATTTCCATTTAGGAAAGCCGTCTTTACGTCCATCTGCCAGATCTCATAATCGTGGAAGGCAGCAATAGCAAGAAGGATCCGAATGGATTTGAGCATAGCCACTGGAGAAAAAGCCTCGTCATAGTCCAAACCAGGTCTTTGACGAAAACCCTTTGCAACAAGTCTAGCTTTATAGGTTTCAACCTTCCCATCTACACCAATCTTCTTTCTGAAGATCCATTTGCAGCCTACGGGTTTTACCCCTTCTGGAGCAAAGTCCAAAGTCCAAACTTTGTTGGTGTACATAGACTCCATCTCGGTCCGCATTGCATCTAGCCATTTTACTGAGTCACCGCTCTGAATGGCTTGCTGGAAGCTAGTAGGCTCATCATTTTCAATGACGCAATCCTCTCGATCCCCGTCTATGAGAAAACCGTAGTATCTCTCGGACGGATAAGACTGCCTACAACTCCTGCGGAGTGGCGCTGGGATGTCCGGTTCTCCTGAAACTTTTGGTTCTTCCAAGCTTTCAGTAATAGCTTGTGGTTCTGAAATTTCTTCCAGTTCTATTGCGCTCCCACTTATCTGACTTTCTAAAAATTCAGTTTCCAAGAAGCGGGCATGCTGAGAAACAAAAACCTTTTGTTCCTCTGTGGAATAGAAAAGATACCCCCTGAAGTTCTTTGGGTATCCCACAAACTTACATAGTACTGAGCGTGCCTCGAGCTTGTCTGCATGCTGCTTCTTTACAAAAGCTGGACATCCCCATGTCTTAAGATACTTAAGACAGGGTTTCTTCCCACTCCACATCTGATATGGGATGGTAGGCACAGTCTTGGTTGGAGCCTTTTTCAAAAGATATGCAGCTGTTTCTAGTGCATAACCCCAGAAAGATCACGGTAACTCAGCCTTACTCATCATGGAACGAACCAAATCCAATAGAGTTCGATTCCGTCTTTCCGATACACCGTTGTGCTGTGGTGTGTATGGAGGAGTAAGCTGAGAGAGAATTCCATTCTCTTTTAAGTAGCCCAGAAACTCGGCACTCAAGTATTCACCACCTCGATCAGATCTCAGTGTCTTGATACTTTTGCCTGTTTGGTTTTCAACTTCATTCTTGTATTCCCAAAATTTCTCAAAGGCCTCGGATTTATGCTTCATCAGGAAGACATGTCCATACCTAGAGAAATCATTCGTAAAAGTAATGAAGTATGAATAACCACTTCGCGCATGTGTAGACATTGTTAGTTATATGTATGCCCTATAGGCCATTACTGTACATGAGATGTATATTGTAGTGGATGCTAGGACATATATAGGTAGGACTTTCTTGCTCGACATGATAATACGCTATCTGGTTGCTCTTTATCTTAACATGTATACTTGCTGTCTCTCTATTACATATTGATAAAGCCCTTAGGATGTATACTCGACTTCCAGGACTATGATGTAGATCATACTAGTGGGGCCTGGGTAGTCAATGAGTACATCCTTCAATGTTCCTAGTCGTGGGAATATCGAGACGGGGCATCGATATTCCAGAGTAGACTAGCGTATATCTTCTCGACCCATGTGATGGGTGATGGATGATCCCATATCCATTGGTGTTTGACATCAGAGATGGTATGCGGGTGCTCAGTGGTGACTGGGTACACCGAACGGACTCGCCGAGAACTCCCAAATGGTATTATACCTTACGTCAGATGGCAGTTCTCTGGTGATACTGGTACAGCTTAGTCTGTTGACCCGAGATCGTCATAGAGACTTGTGTGTCTCCCACTATGCTTTGATTTCCACCCTACCACAGATCTACTGAGTCATGCAAACAGGTGGTTTTTGGGTACAGTCCCGATTCACATGGAGGCAATGAGCGATAGGAGGGGATTCGTCTCTCCCGGTATTGGGGGTTGATGTTGCGCTATGCTCGACTGGCCATAACTGGAAATCCCTGGCCAGGGTTGCACTGATTTACTGGTAAGTGTTATCAGTAGTTTCATGCTTGTTATGGACCTTACATCGGCATGACTTATCAAGCTACTGGGGTCTGACGTTTACCACTCCTAAGCGAGATATGCGACATATCAGACGAACAGACCGGACTGTACGGTAAGTGTTACTGATTGGATTCGCAGGAGTGTGAGCAGACTTGCTTGTTGAACTTCTGATCGCTCAATACCCGGGTGGCCGTTACGTTTAGCAGACCGCTTGCGGCTTGTGGGTGATTGATATGATCACCACATACTGCCGGCGTATTGACGAGTCTTTAGAGTCATACACAGAGGTTTCCTGGCTCAAGCGAAACGAAATAGGAGCACATATGAGATATGTGCAGGACCGAGAATTGTAAGTGCACGGCGGCGCCCCGGCCGTCAATCCGACGCCGGAATGCGGAAGCGATGATTTACTTTAACTTTTCAAACCGGCACCACCGCGCACTAAATACCCGGATCGTGCTATTAAACAAGTCCTAGCTATCAAGAGAAAGGGTAGAGAGATATACCGAGCGATCCGTGTCCTTCGGTCTTCTCGTCGTCGTCCCGATCTCCCCGCGGAATCTCCGGTCTCCACCTCGTCGCCGGAAGGGCACCATGTCGCCGGCTTCTTTTACGGGCTCCCGCCTCTGGACCGAGGCAACTCGGGCATGAAGCTGACGAGTCGACGTGCCCAAGGTTTGCTGTAGAATACATGTAGAACTCATGTCTCATTTGGGGTAGTGGATGTTGCCTTTTAATGGAGGGATGACGAGTCGACGTGCCCAAGGTTTGCTGTAGAATACATGTAGAACTCATGTCTCATTTGGGGTAGTGGATGTTGCCTTTTAATGGAGGGATGATACAAGCTAATGGAGATTGATCTTGTGGGATTTTTACCAAAGCAAAAGCACAAAAACCCCACACATGAAATTTGGACAGCCCCTAAGAGCTTGGTCGGCCATGCTCATGGGAGTGGAGAGAATGAGAGAGGGAGTTAGTGTATGTCCAAGGGGATGAGGATCAATGATCATGCAAGAAAAGAATGATGATAAAAAGCAATGATCACAACCACATCCACACTCAACAACAACCATCATAACCAAACATCATCATCAAGCATGATGACTTCAAAAAAGGTCAAGCCATCATGATTCATCATGAACAAGGAAGTCAATATGATGGTGGAACTATCATGATACAATAATATGCAAAGACCACCCTCCAAATACCTAATTTGCACAAATGCAAATAAGCCCTCCTCCACCAATTTTCGGCCAATGAAAGATACAAAGAAATATGGTCGAAACGGAAAGCAAACTGGCAACTCCAGAAAACTGGTCCCGTAATAAATTACAGGAAAACCCCGATACTGTGTATACACACCCGCATCTGTATTCCGACCGAATACAAATGCAAAGAGACAAAATCTACACTGTACTATACTAGGATCCGGCTTAAACCAAAGCCGGCTAGTATTATCCGTCCGATCCTGATCCGTGCAATACCGCACGTATCTGATCGAACCCTGCCATATATCCATACGGCCTCTAGTACTAACCGTCCGATCCTGATCCGTGCAATACCGCACGTATCTGATCGAACCATGCCATATCTCCATACGGCCTCTACAGCGTTTCGCCCGAAACTTGAGTAATTGAATGTGGGGGACTCTAAAGACTCGTCCATACTATGGCTGTGGATTTAACCACTAGCACGTCAGAGGTATTAGCCATACGTGACGGGCTACCAGCTATTGACCAAAAGGGACGTCGATGAGCGAACTCATCCTGACACCCTACTGAGCCTGTCAGTGACAATATCCGTACAGTCCGGTCCGTTCGTCTATGAGCATCTCATGGCGGGCCTAGGGGGTTGGTAAAAGTCAGACCCCCAAAAGCGGTACAAGTCGTGTCGGAGTATAGCCCAGAACACCCTGAGATACTACTGGAATACCTACCAGTAAATCTCCTGCCTTGGCCAAGGACTTCGTGTAAGGGCTCTCCTAGACACAGCGTGACCTCACCCCCAATACCGGGAGAGACGAACCCCTGAAGATCCGCTCACTGCCTCCATGTGGCTCGGGACTGTACCCAAATAAAACCCGCTTGCACGTCTCCTTTGAGCGTGGTAGGGTAGTAATCAAAGTACAGTGGGAACTCACACGAGACAAATGACGATCCTTAGGTCGATGAACTAACCTGTACACATATCACCAGGGAACTGCCATCTGACGTCAGGTATAAGACCAACTAGCATGTTGTCGGCGAGTCCTGTCCGGTGTACTCATAATCCAATGAGCACCTGTATACATCTTAGGTGAACCAACTGACACCAGTGGCTTGTGAGACCGGCCACCGCCCCTCGTCGGGGTCTCGACTGTATACACTAGTCTACTCTGGAGTATCGATGCCCTGTCTCGAAACTCCCACGACTAGGGACCATTTAAGGATGTGCTTATAGACTACCAGCTCCCACGTATATGATCGCCCTCATACTGCTGGCAGTCAAGCAAGAATCCTAGGGGCTCTATCAACGTGCAATAGTGACCTGTAAGGTCACCTAAAGCAGTACACGATGATAAAGGTAAACCAGATAGCATACTATCATCTTGAGTAAGACTATCCTACCGGGATAGTTCCTCCCTCAATCATTGCAATCGCGTGCCTGTGATCCAATAATTGACTCTGAGGGCACTATCTCCAACAATCTCCCACTTGCACTCAAGGCTAATTATTGCGATGTCGCATACTCACAGCTCGTGTGATACCGAACACCTAACTCCTCTACTAGTCAGTCTCACAAAACTTGTTTGCGAAACTATTGCGTTCGAGGAATAGCCTCAGTGAGTGGATCCGCCAGGATGTTTCTTTCTATGTCTCTCTAAATCTCAAGTTCGCGAAGAAACCCATCTCCCGAAAAGAGCAATACCTGTCTTAGAATGTGTCTGGATGTCTGATGGGACCTAGCTCATAAATGAACTCCAAATCCAAACTTCTTAGACTGTATCGTCAGCTGAACTTAATCAGTATCCGGCGCCATGCCTCCCTCAGTATCCTCCTGGACCACCTGTCCATAATACCGCCCCTCGTCAGAGGAAAAAACTATAACTCTGACAACCTCCTTGTCGTCCAGGTCACCTTGGAAGCCTGGAATGATAACTGTCTCCCGAATGAGGCTGTCGTTATCATATCCCTGGAACATCCACTTATGTTCTAAAACTGCTTCCGACTGTTTCTCCAGGATTGGATCAATGTCAACTTATTGCATCTAGTGCAAAAACAACATCTGGTGTGGTACTTGACATCTCATGATTGACTCAATTGCCTGAGCAAGTGATCTGCCAATCATGCACATTCCTCTCCCCTTTAGTCTGTAAGACACCTTTAGAGAGGGTGACTCCATTACCTGCAGGTACACCACCGTGCCAGGAGTCGTCCATTCTAAATACTCTTAGAATGCTGTCTAAGTACCCTTAATTGGGAAATCACCCAAATCTAGATCTAAAACCATAGATCTAGTAACCAGAATGTCTGATATAATGTCCAAGTCCCATGTGGAGAAACCACTGTGTGACGACCAAAGTATAACCGATCGTAGTATAGGAATATCACTTCCTACTCTGTGTATGTCATCCAAATTGTTGGAGATAGTGCCCTCAGAGTCAATTATTAGGTCACAGGTACGTGATTGCAATGATTGATGGAGGACCTATCCCGGTAGGACAGTCTTACTCGAGATGATAGTATGCTATCTGGTTTACCTTTATCATCGTGTACTGTTTCAGGTGACCTGACAAGTTGCTATTACACGTTGATAGAGCCCCTAGGATTCTTGCTTGACCACCAGCAGTATGAGGGCGATCATATAAGTGGGAGCTGGGGTCTATAAGCATATCCTTAAATGGTCCCTAGTCGTGTGAGTTTCGAGACAGGGCATCGATACTCCAGAGTAGACTAGTGTATACAGTCGAGACCCGGACGAGGGGCGGTGGCCGGTCTCACAAGCCACTGGTGTCAGTTGGTTCACCTAAGATGTATACAGGTGCTCATTGGGTTATGAGTACACCGGACAGGACTCGCCGGGAACATGCTAGTTGGTCATATACCAGACGTCAGATGGCAGTTCCCTGGTGACATGTGTGCAGGTTAGTTCATCGACCTGGGGATCGTCATTTGTCTTGTGTGAGTTCCCACTGTACTTTGATTACTACCCTACCACGGCTCAAAGGAGTCGTGCAAACAGGTTTTAGTTGGGTACAGTCCCGAGCCACATGGAGGCAGTGAACGTATCCTCAGGGGTTCGTCTCTCCCGGTATTGGGGGTGAGGTCGTGCTGTGTCTAGGAGAGCCATTACACGAAGCCCTCGGCCGAGGCAAGGAGATTTACTGGTAGGTATTCCAGTAGTATCTCAGGGTGTTCTGGGCTACACTCCGACACGACTTGTACCGCTTTTGGGGGTCTGACTTTTACCTACCCCCTAGGCCCGCCATGCGATGCTCATAGACGAACGGACCGGACTGTACGGATATTGTCACTGACAGGCTCAGTAGGGTTGTCGGGCTGAGTTCGCTCACAGGCGTCCCTTTTAGTCAATGCCTGGTAGCCCGTTACGTATTGGCTTATACCTCTGACGTGCTAGTGGTTAAATCCATAACCAAGGCGTTGACGAGTCTTTAGAGTCCCCCACATTCAGTTACTCAGCTTTCGGGCGAAAAGTTGTAGAGGCCGTATGGAGATATGGCAAGGTCCGATCAGATACGTGCGGTATTGCACGGATCAGGATCGGACAGTTTGTACTATAGGCCGTATGGTTATATGGCAGGGTTCGATCAGATACGTGCGGTATTGCACGGATCAGGATCGAACAGATATTACTAGCCGGTTTTGGTATAAGCCGGATTCTAGTATAGTACAGTGGAGATTTTGTCTCATTGCATTTGTATTTCGGTCGAAATATAAATGCGGGTGTGTATGCACAGTATCGGGGTTTTCCTGTAATTTATTACGGGACCAGTTTTTCTGGAGTTGCCAGTTTGCTTTCCGTTTCGGCCGATTTCCATTGTTCCGTTCATTGGCCGAAGATTGGTGGAGGAGGGCTTATTTGCATTGTTGCAAATAAGCATTTGTGGAGGGGGTCTTTGCTTATATTTGTATCATGATGGTTTTCATGATAAGCACCATCACTTGACTTCTTCTTCTCATGATGGCTTGACTTTTTGAAGCCATCATGCATGAGATGATGGTTGCCTTTGAGTGTTGAGTTTTTGTGGTGATCATTTGAATTTTCATCATCACTCACTTTCCACCCACCCCCTTGTCTTTGTTCTTTCTCTCTCCAATCACACATGGGAGGGGGGGCCGGCCATTCTATGGGGAATGGGATTCATTTTCATGAGTTGAGAGAAAAATGTTAGATTCATTCTTTGCATGCTACATTTTTCCCCACCTCTCTCCAAGTTCTTTTTCCTCCACCACAAAGGCATCTCCATGAACCCCAAATGAGACTTGCTCACTAGATATTCTACAGCAAATCTTGGGCACGTCGACTAGCCAGCTTCGTGCCCGAGTTGCCTCGGCATTGAGGTGGGAGCCCGTAAAAGAAGTAGGCGATGTGGTGCACTTCCGGCGACGAGGAGGAGACGGGACATTCCGCAGGAGATCGAGACGACGACGAGAAGACCGGAGGACTCGGATCTGTCGGTATATCTCTCTTCCCTTTCTTGTAGATAGCTAGGACTAGTTAGTGGTTCGATCCGGGTATTAGTGCGCGGCGGTTTGCCAGTTCAAGTAAAATTAAAGTTTATCACCGCTTCCGCATTTGGCCGTCGGATTGACGGCCGGGGCGCCGCCGTGCACTTACAGTGGTATCAGAGCCTCGCCATTAACTTAGTCTAGCTTGGTTTAATGTGTTTTACATTTCCGATCGACCAAAATTCCAAAATCCACCTTTTAGTTCGCATCAGTTTCTGTTGAAAATTTTTGGTCTCGAAAAATTTTTCAGGTTGTAAAATAGTGATGCACTGGATGTTATAAGAATACTGTAGAAATTCGACACATTCAGTCGACCAACAGAGCGCGGAACCGCGGCCAAAACCCCACTGGGGCCGCGCTTCCGCCGCTGAACAGTGTCCTTGCTGTGTGGAATTTCTTCAGTAGCTTTATGGGCTTAAAATTGGGGTTTTGGAATATTAAAATTGGGCCCAGTATTTCTGTGAGTGCTACAGTATTGCTTGGGGGCCCACTTGTTAATTATTTGATCGATCGGATATTTTAAACACATTATTTCACAGTATTTACATTATATCTGCGACCGTGAATGTCACTCGATCGGTAAATCCGGTCTAACTGCTATAACCCGGTTAGACGGATTTGCGAACGTGACTTTCACGTTGATGTTCTGTGTTTTGCTGTGATGTTGCGGATCGGTCGGGGGAAATGGCCTGGATGCAATGCTAGTACAGTTTTGTTGTATTATGTACATTTGATATTGCGGGGCGAGCGTCCGACATGTGGACTGCCGTCACTGCCTGTTTGTATTATTATTTTGGGGCACGGCCAGGTTGCGGTCGTTGTACCCGGTGTATGTATATTTTACTTTCTGTACTAGGATTACCCCAGGAGGGGTGCACGGATAGCCGGGTTCTAGGAGGAAACAAGCCCGCATCTCATGGCATTGAGACAGAGGGGGCTTCACTCTAGGATTGGCAGGCTATTCGCCGCACTCGTAGGGGGTACAGGTTGACCCAGGAGGGGTGCCCAAGTTGCCGGATTCCGTGAAGTGCTGGGTGGTCCATTCACGGTACTGAAGGGGGCTGCCTCGCTTCAGGTTTTGGCGGGTGACTTGCCGCGCCCGTAGGGGTCTAAGATTTCATTGCGCAGGCTATCCACACGACCAGGGGAACGTCGGGTTTCAGTAGTGGCTCTGTGAAACCCGGGGATCCCAGATATCTGTATTGTTTCTGTGATGCTGTTCATTCTCTGTGATGTTGCATTTCTTTCACGCCTTGAGCGAAATATAATATATTGGTATATATATTAGTAGATGTTGTATATGTTTTACATCCGCGCTAGTCCAGTCCCCGCTCTGTCGTTAGTTAGCTAACCTAACGGGTAATGACGGGACCCAGTGGCGAATGCGGATGGCATATACGTACATCAGTATATTTTCGTTCTTTGTGGTGTGATCAATTGATGGGACTGCGTTGATTCGGATCAATGCAAGTTAAAAACAAACCTAATCTGATGTTGTTGGAACACTTTTCAAAAAGCTGTTATTGCAAGGACGTTCGCTTTTGTTTTGCATCGTGGTATTCAGTTGAAATATCCTGCTCCTCAGTCGACGAGGCAAGGGCCGAGATCCCTTTACCGGGAGTGACCCCTTGGACAAAAAGTTTGCGTCAGGGCAATGACTTCACAATAGCCGATTACTTTTGCTTTGCATCGCGGTATTCATTTGGAATATCCTGCACCCCATTCTACGGGGAAAGAGCCGAGATCCCTTCACCGGGAGTGACCTCTTTAGCAACGGTTTTCGTCACTATATTTTTAAAAGCTATCCGTTCCTTCGACGATATCAAGTTCTTTACGTTAAAGGTTTTCGCCAGAAACCATTCGTAGCCCTCCGTCGTTTCAGACGGGTAGCACGTAGTATTCATGCTATGTTTGTTGACCTTCGTCAAGGCATAGTGTATGGTAGCTGCTTGTTACCTTTCTACTGCATAGATAGATGCGTTGGTTTGGGACAGTCGTATAGCCTTGTTGACCTTCGTCAAGGGCTTGTACGGGTGGATTCAAATTAACCTGGATAATGACGGGTAGAACTTGACATGTGACTTATGATTTGTTGACCTTCGTCAAGGTCATAAGAGCATGGGGCAGAAATCACATCGGGAGTTTCAAAAGAACTGAAACTTGCCAGATATGCGCATACCTTCTGGAGTGTGATACCGTGAGCGGATTCCGTCACGTTGTCATGCGATGAGAGTTGGATCCCGATTCCCACTGATGAGTTAGTTTACTCCTCGGGTAACCCCGACTAATTCTTCTTTCAGGTTTGGAGGAGAATTTGAGGTACAGTGGGAGAATTCCAGATTAGATAAATTGGTAACCATTCTAATCTAGGTTAGAGTGCACGCTGAGTGTTTCTTTTCTCTCTCTGGCAGCGACCATTGACCCGACCCTAAGACTTTGACTCAGTGACCAAGTTGACCGAACCTTCTTAACACTGGCTTTTGGATTGTCAGAGTTGCAAACCTCATTGCCACTCCTACTTTTACCCATTTCTCCAGGACACCCCGTATTACTACGAACGTCCACTTCCATTGGACAAAACCATCGTATGGTTAGATACGAACTCGAAGGGATTTATTCGAGGATGGTTTCCGGTTCTGGAGAAAACGGATAGGATTATTCAGTTGTCTTTTCCTTTTACCCTCTCTCAGGTTACGAGTACTCCTTGGTTTAGGGGTAGTACACCTATTACGCAAATTGGATTGTCTTCTTCCAAACCTTAGGCTGGTGCCGACCGGTAGGGAATGAAGAAAACCAATTAGCATAACGATGGTGTGCAGAAGGTATTAACTTAAGACAAAGCAGGGGATTAGTAAGAGGGCAAAGTAAATTGCAACAGATATTCACGACCAAACCAAATATTTCGTTACCACTCCCACATCACCTTTGTATTTCTCCAGGACACTCCGTATCACTACGAAGATCCACAGTTTATTGGATACTCCATCGTATGGTTATATACGAACTCGAAAGGAACTTGTTCCAGTTCGGGGATGAATTCTGGTTCAGGAGAAATAGGAATAAGGTTTATTCGGTTGTCCTTTATCCTCACCTTCTCTCGCATTGCGAGTGCTCCTAGTATTAGGACAGTACACCCATTATGCTTATTGGATAGTCTTCTTCCAAACCATAGGCTGGTGCCGAACGGTAGGGAAGGAAGAAAACCATTTGGCCTAAAGGGGTGTGCAGAAGGTAATGACTAAAGACATATGAAGGGATTTGGAGAGGTGACAAAGGATTATACGGTTACAGTCGTGAATCTGGAAGAGGCATTACTAGGAATACCATGATACCCCATCGAAACATTTCAATGTTTCAGTCTCACTGTGTACTGTTAAAGGAAAACTGATTTCCCGATTAGATACTTACTCCAGGGTATGTATTTACCAGTTACGATTCTCACATCTGTATGGTTTTACAGATGATGAGTGGGAGTAAGTTATTGGGAATTGGGTGATCATCCTCATTATATCGGGATTCGTTGTAATCAGTGATATTTGAGGAAGTCACCTGGGTTGTTTGCCGGTCGGCAAATATTTGGTTTTGAATATTCGCAGTTATGCACCAATTTCAAATTGATATATCTATACGTCTATTTTCATAGAGTGAGATATACCTTTCTGAAATTATGTCTACGGCATTTACCTATATCAGTGGATGGTTAGGTAAGAAGCATTAAACAGCGGTGTAATTCTTCTTAACCATAAGTACAGTTTCCAACCTACGACACACAGTGAATGAGTTATCAGACTCAAAGGACTTATACAGAGTATTGTATGTTGTCCAGGGTCCATCAGGACAGAGGGGTTGGTCCTCGTACTATATTCGGTTTACTTATGACTTCTCTAGTTTTTAGACAGGTGTTTCGTGGAAACACAGGGTCCGAATTTTGGGAAGTTATAAGTATTTGAATAGAGTAGAGAACCAGGTGTAGCAAGTATCGGGATTCTTCAAAGTGATCGAAGATGTAGATACTTGTGTATGGTATTCAGTTGATAGTAATGATTAAGAGAACTTGCTTCTCTTTCAGGTTACTCATAATTGGAAATGTTCCTAAGTTGAGTAACGCTGATCGGCCTCCTTCCATTTAGTTGACATGCACTGAAGATAGCTGCATGATTTGAATCTGGTTAAATTAAATCAGTGCCTCTGGTTCTATATTAGATATAGAACAGTTCGTATCTTAACGATGTTAAGGTACGAGGAGTTTTCCGGCTTATGATTAAAACCAGACACTGGACAACTCAAGGCACGTTTCTGTAATGGCTGTTTGTGGGTTGACCCAGGCTATGACGAGGGTTGACTTTCTACCATCTGGATGAACAATAGCAATATTGTTCTAGACTCGCCACAGTTTTATTAAAAATGGATTTTTTCAGAAAACAGTAGTGGGAGTATGGTAGAACTGGAAGTGATTCCAGAACCACAAACGATTACTGAAGATTTGATAAGAAACCTAAAGATTCAATCTGGATTGACATTCCATTGGCCACTCCGCAGATAAGGTGGGTAACTTCAGGCACCCGAGAGGTACTACGGTAGCCTCAAGGACGGTGACAGGGAAGTTCTTGTTTACCCACAATTACCATTGCTGTTGTTCCAGGCTGCGAGACCCGGCGGGAGGATGAGTATAGCGTCGTTCTAAAACTAGTTTTAGAAGTGTACGTCTATATGACTCTGCCAGAGGGTTGTTGTAGTCAGTGGGAGCAGCGGAAGCATTGGTGGACAGGTAGCTTATGTCTATTTATAGACTAAAGCAGGTGTAGCGGAGATAGATCATCTATTTCTGACGTGACAGTCATGGGTTTGACTTCATCAGAATAGAGGATGGATCTGTTGAGAAGGTAGTAGGGTGTGATATCCTGGTATTAGGATGACATACACAGAATAGGAAAGGAAACTCCTATACCACGATCGGTCATACTTTGGTCGTCACACAGTGGTTTCTCCACAAAGGAAATGGATTTTGTATCAGACATTCTGGTTACTAGATCTATGGTTTTAGATCTAGATTTGGGTAGTCTCCCAATCTGGGTACTTAGACAGCATTCTAAGAGTATTTAGAATGGACGACTCCTGGCACGGTAGTGTACCTGCAGGTGATGGAGTCACCCTCTCTAAAGGTGTCTTACAGACTAAAGTAGAGAGGAATGTGCATGATTGGCAGATCACTTGCTTAGGCAATTGAGTCAATCATGACATGTCTAGTACCACACCAGATGTTGTTCTTGCACTAGATGCAATAAGTTGACATTAATCCAATCCTGGAGAAACGGTCGGAAGCAGTTTTAGAACATAAGTGGATGTTCTAGGGATATGATAACGACAGCCTCATTCGGGAGACAGTTATCAATCCAGGCTTCCAAGGTGACATGGACGACAAGGAGGTTGTCAGAGTTATAGTTTTCCTTCTGACGAGGGGCAGTATTTTGGACAGGTGGTCCAAGGCAATACTGAGGGTGGCATAGCGCAGGATACTGATTAAGTTCAGTTGACGATACAGTCTAAGAAGTTTGGATTTGGAGTTCATTTATGAGCTATGTCCCATCAGACATCCAGACACATTCTAAGACAGGTATTGCTCATTTCGGGAGATGGGTTTCTCCGCGAACTTGAGATATAGAGAGACATAGAAAGAAACAACTAAGCGGATCCACTCACTAAGGCTGTTCCTCGAACGCAATAGTTTCGCAAACGAGCTTTGTGAGACTGACTAGTAGAGAAGTTGGGTGTTCGGTATCACACGGGCTGTGAGTATGCGACATTGCAATAATTAGCCTTGAGTGCAAGTGGGAGATTGTTGGAGATAGTGCCCTCAGAGTCAATTATTAGGTCACAGGTACGTGATTGCAATGATTGATGGAGGACCTATCCCGGTAGGACAGTCTTACTCGAGATGATAGTATGCTATCTGGTTTACCTTTATCATCGTGTACTGTTTCAGGTTACCTGACAAGTTGCTATTACACGTTGATAGAGCCCCTAGGATTCTTGCTTGACCACCAGCAGTATGAGGGCGATCATATAAGTGGGAGCTGGGGTCTATAAGCATATCCTTAAATGGTCCCTAGTCGTGTGAGTTTCGAGACAGGGCATCGATACTCCAGAGTAGACTAGTGTATACAGTCGAGACCCCGACGAGGGGCGGTGGCCGGTCTCACAAGCCACTGGTGTCAGTTGGTTCACCTAAGATGTATACAGGTGCTCATTGGGTTTTGAGTACACTGGACAGGACTCGCCGGGAACATGCGAGTTGGTTTTATACCAGACGTCAGATAGCAGTTCTCTGGTGACATGTGTACAGGTTAGTCTATCGACCTGAGATCGTCATTTGTCTCGTGTGAGTTTCCACTGTGCTTTGATTACTACCCTACCACGGCTCAAAGGAGTCGTGCAAACAGGTTTTAGTTGGGTACAGTCCCGAGCCACATGGAGGCAGTGAGCGTATCCTCAGGGGTTCGTCTCTCCCGGTATTGGGGGTGAGGTCGTGCTGTGTCTAGGAGAGCCATTACACGAAGCCCTCGGCCGAGGCAAGGAGATTTACTGGTAGGTATTCCAGTAGTATCTCAGGGTGTTCTGGGCTACACTCCGACACGACTTGTACCGCTTTTGGGGGTCTGACTTTTACCAACCCCCTAGGCCCGCCATGCGATGCTCATAGACGAACGGACCGGACTGTATGGATATTGTCACTGACAGGCTCAGTAGGGTTGTCGGGCTGAGTTCGCTCACAGACATCCCTTTTAGTCAATGCCTGGTAGCCCGTTACGTATTGGCTTATACCTCTGACGTGCTAGTGGTTAAATCCACAACCAAGGCGTTGATGAGTCTTTAGAGTCCCCCACATTCAGTTACTCAGCTTTCGGGCGAAAAGTTGTAGAGGCCGTATGGAGATATGGCAAGGTCCGATCAGATACGTGCGGTATTGCACGGATCAGGATCGGACAGTTTGTACTATAGGCCGTATGGTTATATGGCAGGGTTCGATCAGATACGTGCGGTATTGCACGGATCAGGATCGAACAGATATTACTAGCCGGTTTTGGTATAAGCCGGATTCTAGTATAGTACAGTGGAGATTTTGTCTCATTTCATTTGTATTTCGGTCGAAATACAAATGCGGGTGTGTATGCACAGTATCGGGGTTTTCCTGTAATTTATTACGGGACCAGTTTTTCTGGAGTTGCCAGTTTGCTTTCCGTTTCGGCCGATTTCCATTGTTCCGTTCATTGGCCGAAGATTGGTGGAGGAGGGCTTATTTGCATTGTTGCAAATAAGCATTTATGGAGGGGGTCTTTGCTTATATTTGTATCATGATGGTTTTCATGATAAGCACCATCACTTGACTTCTTCTTCTCATGATGGCTTGACTTTTTGAAGCCATCATGCATGAGATGATGGTTGCCTTTGAGTGTTGAGTTTTTGTGGTGATCATTTGACTTTTCATCATCACTCACTTTCCACCCACCCCCTTGTCTTTGTTCTTTCTCTCTCCAATCACACATGGGAGGGGGGGCCGGCCATTCTAAGGGGAATGGGATTCATTTCATGAGTTGAGAAAAAAATGTTAGATTCATTCTTTGCATGCTACATTTTTCCCCACCTCTCTCCAAGTTCTTTTTCCTCCACCACAAAGGCATCTCCATGAACCCCAAATGAGACTTGCTCACTAGATATTCTACAGCAAATCTTGGGCACGTCGACTAGCCAGCTTCGTGCCCGAGTTGCCTCGGCATTGAGGTGGGAGCCCGTAAAAGAAGTAGGCGATGTGGTGCACTTCCGGCGACGAGGAGGAGACGGGACATTCCGCAGGAGATCGGGACGACGACGAGAAGACCGGAGGACTCGGATCTGTCGGTATATCTCTCTTCCCTTTCTTGTAGATAGCTAGGACTAGTTAGTGGTTCGATCCGGGTATTAGTGCGCGGCGGTTTGCCAGTTCAAGTAAAATTAAAGTTTATCACCGCTTCCGCATTTGGCCGCCGGATTGACGGCCGGGGCGCCGCCGTGCACTTACACAAATACCATAACATCACACCCTACTACCTTCTTAGCAGATCCATCCCCTATTCTGCTGAAGTCAAACCTATGACTGTCACATCAGAAATAGATGATCTATCTCCGCTATATCTGCTTTAGTCTATAAATAGACATAAGCCATTAGTCCACCAATGCTTCCGCTGCTCCCACTGACTACGACAACCCTCTGGCAGAGTCATATAGACGTACACTTCTAAAGCCAGTTTAGAACGACGCTATACTCATCCTCCTGCTGGGTCTCACAGTCTGGAACAACAGCAATGGCAAGTCTGGGTAAACAAGAACTTCCCTGTCACCGTCCTTGAGGCTACCGGAGTACCTCTCGGATGCCTGAAGTTACCCACCAAATCTGCGGAGTGGCCAATGGAATGTCAAACCAGATTGAATTTTTAGGTTCCTATCAAATCTTCAGTAATCGTTTGTGGTTCTGGAATCACTTCCAGTTCTACCATACTCCCACTACTGTTTTTGAAAAAATCCATTTTTATTAAAACTGTGGCGAATCTAGAACAATATCACTATTGAACTTCCAGATGGTAGAAAGTCAACCCTCGTCATAGCCTGGGTCAACCCACAAACAGCCATTACAGAAACGTGCCTTGAGTTATCCAGAGTCTGGTTTTAAGCATAAGCCGGACAACTCCCCGTACCTTAATATCGTTAAGATATGAACTGTTCTATATCCAATATAGAACCAGAGGCACTGATTTAATTGAACCAGATTCAAATCATGCAGCTGTCTCCAGTGCATGTCAACTAAATGGAAAGAGGCCGATCAGCGTTACTCAACTTAGGAATGCTTCCAATTATGAGTAACCTGGAAGAGAAGCAAGTTCTCTTAATCATTACTATCAACTGAATACCATACACAAGTATCTACATCTTCGATCACTTTGAAGAATCTCGATACTTGCAATACCTGGTTCTCTACTTTATTCAAATACCTATAACTTCTCAAAATTCGGACCATGTGTTTCCACGAAACACCTGTCTAAAAACTAGAGAAGTCATAAGTAAACCGAATATAGTACGAGGACCAACCCCTCTGTCCTGATGGACCCTGGACAACATACAATACTCTGTATAAGTCCCTTGAGTCTGATAACTCATTCACTGTGTGTCGTAGGTTGAAAACTGTACTTATGGTTAAGAATAATTACACCGTTGTTTAATGCTCCTTACCTAACCATCCACTGATATAGGTAAATGTCACAGACATAATTTCAGAAAGGTATATCTCACTCTATGAAAATAGATGCACAGATATATCAATTTGAAATTGGTGCATAACAGCGGATATTCAAAACCAAAAATTGGCCGTCCGGCAAACAACCCAGACGATTTCCTCAAATATCACTGATTACAACAAATCCCGATATAATGAGGATGATCACCCAATTCCCAATAACTTACTCCCACTCATCATCTGTAAAACCATACAGATGTGAGAATCATACCGGGTAAATACATACCCTGGAGTAAGTATCTAATCGGGAAATCAGTTTTCTTTTAACATTACACAGTGAAACTGAAACATTGAAATGTTTCGATGGGGTATCCCGGTATTCCTAGTAATGCCTCTTCCATTATCCATATTCACAACTGTAACCGTGTAATTCTTTGCCATCTTTCCAAATCCCTTTCTATGTCTTTAGTCATTACCTTCTGCACACCCCTTTAGGCCAAATGGTTTTCTTCCTTCCCTACCGTTCGGCACCAGCCTATGGTTTGGAAGAAGACTATCCAATAAGCATAATGGGTGTACTGTCCTAATCCTAGGAACACTCGCAATGCGAGAGAAGGTGAAGATAAAAGACAACCGAATAAACCTTATTCCTATTTCTCCTGAACCAGAATCCATCCCCGAACTGGAATAAGTTCCTTTCGAGTTCGTATATAACCATACGATGGAGTATCCAATAAACTGTGGATCTTCGTAGTGATACGGAGTGTTCTGGAGAAATACAAAGGTGATTTAGGATTGGCGAAGAAATACTTGGTTTGGTCGTGAATAGCAGTCGCAATTTACTTTGCCCTCTTACTAATCCCTTGTTATGTCTTTACTTAATACCTTCTATACACCATCGTTATGCTAATTGGTTTTCATCATTCCCCACCGTTCGGCACTAGCCTAAGGTTTGGAAGAAGACTATCCAATTTGCGTAATAGGTGTACTATCTCCTAAACCAAGGAGTACTCCCAACCTGAGAGAAGGTAAAAGGAAAAGACAACTGAATAATCCTATTCGTTTTCTTCAGAACTGGAAACCATCCTCGAATAAATTCCTTCGAGTTCGTATCTAACCATACGATGGTTTTGTCCAATGGAAGTGGACGTTCGTAGTAATACGGGGTGTCCTGGAGAAAAGGGTAAAAGTAGGAGTGGCAATGAGGTTTGCAACTATGACAATCCATAAGCCAGTGTTTAAGAAGGTTCGGTCAACTTGGTCACTGAGTCATAGTCTTAGGGTCGGGTCAATGATCGCTGCCAAAGAGAGAGAGAAAAGAAACACTCAGCGTGCACTCTAACCTAGATCAGAATGGTTACCAATTTATCTAATCTGGAATTCTCCCACTGTAACCTCAAATTCTCCACCAAACCTGAAAGAAGAATTAGTCGGGGTCACCCGAGGAGTAAAACAACTCATCAGTGGGAATCGGGATCCAACTATCATCGCATGATAACGTGACGGAATCCGCTCACGTCATCACACTCCAGAAGGTATGCGCATATCTGGCAAGTTTCAGTTTCTTTAGAAACTCCCGATGTGATTTCTGCCCCATGCTCTTATGACCTTGACTTTGGCCAACAAATCATAAGTCACATGTCAAGTTCTACCCGTCATTCTCCAGGTTAATTTGAGCCCACCCGCACAAGCCCTTGACTTTGGCCAACAAGGCTATACGACTGCCCCAAACCAACGCATCTATCTATGCAGCATATGAATACCCAACAGCTACCAAACACTGTGCCTTGACTTTGGCCAACAAACACAGCTTGAATACTATTGACTACTCATATGAAACGACGGATGGCTACGAATGGTTTCTGGCGAAAACCTTTAACGTAAAGAACTTGATATCGTTGAAGGAACCGGATAGCTTTTAAAAATATAGTGACGAAAACCTTTGCTAAAGAGGTCACTCCCGGTGAAGGGATCTCGGCTCTTTCCCCGTAGAATGTGGTGCAGGATATTCCAACTGAATACCACGATGCAAAGCAAAAGTAATCGGCTATAGTGAAGTTAATGCCCTGACGCAAACTTCTGTCTAAGGGGTCACTCCCAGTGAAGGGATCTCGGCCCTTGCCTCGTCGACTGAGGAGCAGGATATTCCAACTGAATATCACTGTGCAAAACAAAAGTGAACGTCCTTGCAATAACAGCTTTTTGAAAAGTGTTCCAACAACATCAGAATAGGTTTGTTTTTAACTTGCATTGATCCGAATCAACGCAGTCCCATCAATTAATCACACCACAAAGAACGAAAATAATGACGTATGTATATGCCATCCGCATTCGCCACTGGGTCCCGTCATTACCCGTTAGGTTAGCTAACTAACGACAGAGCGGGGACTGGACTAGCGCGGATGCAAAACATATACAACATCTACTAGTATATATATCAATATATAATATTTCGCTCAAGGCGTGATAAAATGCAACATCACAGAAATGTACAACATCACAGAACAATACAGATATCTGGGATCCCCGGGTTTCACAGAGCCGCTAGTGAAACCCGACGTTCCCCTGGTCGTGTGGATAGCCTGTGCAATGAAATCCTAGACCCCTACGGGCGCAGCAAGTTACCCGCCAAAACCTGAAGCGAGGCAGCCCCCTTCAGCAACGTGAATGGACCACCCGGCACTTCACGGAATCCGGTAACTTGGGCACCCCTCCTGGGTCAACCTGTACCTTCTACGAGTGCGGCGAATAGCCCGCCAATTCTAGAGTGAAGCCCCCTCCGTCTCAATGCCATGAGATGCGGGCTTGTTGCCCTCTAGAACCCGGCTATCCGTGCACCCCACCTTGGGGTAATCCTAGTACAGAAAGTAAAATATACATACAACGGGTACATCGACCTCGACCTGGTCGTGCCCCAAAAGAATAATATACAATCAGGCAGTGACGGCAGTCCACATGTCGGACGCTCGCCCCGCAATATCAAATGTACATAATACAACAAAAACGGTACTAGCATTGCATCCAGGCTATCCCCCACGACCAATCCGCAACATCACAGCATAACACAGAACATCAACGTGAATGTCACGTTCGCAAATCCGTCTAACCGGGCTATAGCAGTTAGACAGGATTTACCGATCAAGTGACATTCACGGTCGCAGATATAATGTAAATACTGTGAACCAATGTGTTTAAAATATCCGATCGATCAAATTTACCAAGTGGGCCCCAAAGCACTACTGTAGCAGACAGAGAAATTCTGGGCCCAAAAATAATATTCCAAAACCCCTATTTTCCCTGTAAAAAGATTACTGTGCAAAAATGGTGCACTGAAGACACTGAACTGCGGCAGAACCGCGGCCATAAGGGGGTTTGGCCGCGGTTCCGCGGTCATCCTACTGTATCAGTTCACCAAATTTTTACAGATGTCTTATATTTCTCTACACATCACTCTGCAACATACTGAAAAAATTTTGGAGCCAAAAAAATTTCGACAGAAAACTGATATGCATGAAAACTCGGTTTTGGGATTTTTGTTCGATCGGAAACGTAAACACATTAGACCAAGCTAGACTATGTTAATGGCGAGGCACTGATACCACTGTAAGTGCACGGCGGCGCCCCGGCCGTCAATCCGACGTCGGAATGCGGAAGCGATGATTTACTTTAACTTTTCAAACCGGCACCACCGCGCACTAAATACCCGGATCGTGCCATTAAACTAGTCCTAGCTATCAAGAGAAAGGGTAGAGAGATATACCGAGCGATCCGTGTCCTTCGGTATTCTCGTCGTCGTCCCGATCTCCCCGCGGAATCTCCGGTCTCCACCTCATCGCCGGAAGGGCACCACGTCGCCGGCTTCTTTTACGGGCTCCCGCCTCTGGACCGAGGCAACTCGGGCATGAAGCTGGTGAGTCGACGTGCCCAAGGTTTGCTGTAGAATAGGTGTAGAACTCATGTCTCATTTGGGGTAGTGGATGTTGCCTTTTAATGGAGGGATGATACAAGCTAATGGAGATTGATCTTGTGGGATTTTTACCAAAGCAAAAGCACAAAAACCCCACACATGAAATTTAGACAGCCTCTAAGAGCTTGGCCGGCCATGCTCATGGGAGTGGAGAGAATGAGAGAGGGAGTGAGTGTATGTCCAAGGGGATGAGGATCAATGATCATGCAAGAAAAGAATGATGATAAAAAGCAATGATCACAACCACATCCACACTCAACAACAACCATCATAACCAAACATCATCATCAAGCATGATGACTTCATAAAAGGTCAAGCCATCATGAATCATCATGAACAAGGAAGTCAATATGATGGTGGAACTATCATGATACAATAATATGCAAAGACCACCCTCCAAATAGCTAATTTGCACAAATGCAAATAAGCCCTCCTCCACCAATCTTCGGCAAATGAAAGATACAAAGAAATATGGCAGAAACGGAAAGCAAACTGGAAACTCCAGAAAACTGGTCCCGTAATAAATTACAGGAAAACCCCGATACTGTGTATACACACCCGCATCTGTATTCCGACCGAATACAAATGCAAAGAGACAAAATCTACACTGTACTATACTAGGATCCGGCTTAAACCAAAGCCGGCTAGTATTATCCGTATGATCCTGATCCGTGCAATACCGCACGTATCTGATCGAACCCTGCCATATATCCATACGGCCTCTAGTACTAACCGTCCGATCCTGATCCGTGCAATACCGCACGTATCTGATCGAACCCTGCCATATCTCCATACGGCCTCTACAGCGTTTCGCCCGAAACTTGAGTAACTGAATGTGGGGGACTCTAAAGACTCATCAATACTATGGCTGTGGATTTAACCACTAGCACGTCAGAGGTATTAGCCATACGTGACGGGCTACCAGCTATTGACCAAAAGGGACGTCGATGAGCGAACTCATCCTGACACCCTACTGAGCCTGTCAGTGACAATATCCGTACAGTCCGGTCCGTTCGTCTATGAGCATCGCATGGCGGGCCTAGGGGGTTGGTAAAAGTCAGACCCCCAAAAGAGGTACAAGTCATGTCGGAGTATAACCCAGAACACCCTGAGATACTACTGGAATACCTACCAGTAAATCTCCTCCCTTGGCCAAGGACTTCGTGTAAGGGCTCTCCTAGACACAGCGCGACCTCACCCCCAATACCGGGAGAGACGAACCCCTGAAGATCCGCTCACTGCCTCCATGTGGCTCGGGACTGTACCCAACTAAAACCTGTTTGCACGTCTCCTTTGAGCATGGTAGGGTAGTAATCAAAGTACAGTGGGAACTCACACGAGACAAATGACGATCCTTAGGTCGATGAACTAACCTGTACACATGTCACCAGGGAACTTCCATCTGACGTCAGGTATAAGACCAACTAGCATGTTGCCGGCGAGTCCTGTTCAATGTACTCATAACCCAATGAGCACCTGTATACATCTTAGGTGAACCAACTGACACCAGTGGCTTGTGAGACCGGCCACCGCCCCTTGTCGGGGTCTCGACTGTATACACTAGTCTACTCTGGAGGATCGATGCCCTGTCTCGAAACTCCCACGACTAGGGACCATTTAAGGATGTGCTTATAGACTACCAGCTCCCACGTATATGATCGCCCTCATACTGCTGGCAGTCAAGCAAGAATCCTAGGGGCTCTATCAACGTGCATTAGTGACCTGTACGGTCACCTAAAGCAGTACACGATGATAAAGGTAAACCAGATAGCATACTATCATCTTGAGTAAGATTGTCCTACCGGGATAGGTCATCCCTCAATCATTGCAATCGCGTGCCTGTGATCCAATAATTGACTCTGAGGGCACTATCTCCAACAAGAATAATACCAGTATGTGATATTGTGTTCTATTCTCGTGATTTGTATCATCGGACGGTTATATGTGATATAGCCAGGTTACCGAATCAAGTGTTGATTCGATATATCGATACACTAGATATTAGTCGGTTATATGCGATATGACCGGATCATTAAATCAAGTATTGATTTAATTTATAATTATATATTTGATATATTACTTTATATTAACTAGTATTTGTTCACTTATGATTGATTTTCTCACTTGATGTGCACAAGTTGTATATATGATATATGTTTGTGCACTAGTTTGTATCATGATTGATGATACATGCAAACTTGGGTGTGTATATGACTTACACCCTGTTTAGGTTAATGGTTGGGTTTTATTTATTTTATTTATTTTGGCAAAAACAAATTGGTGGTTTTCTTTGTTTTTTGCTTGAAGCTTCATGAAGCTTTTAAGCATCTTTGACAAAGTCTAACCATTTTGTTTTGCATGAGATTTTCACTAACCTAACCATTAACTCAAACTAGGGTTTAGTCTCTACAAAGGTTAACTCACCCATGGTTGCATTATGATATACTTCACTTGATTATTCATTTTAGTTAATTGATAATTCATTCTTATTCCTTCTTCTTCTTCTTCTTCTTCTTCTTCTTCTTCAAGAAGAAGAAAGCTATCTAGAAAATTTTCAAGTGAAGATTTAGAGTGAGAAATCCAAATCCAAAGTGAACCCACTTCCTATTTCATCATCCTCTACTACTTGCCATTTAGTTTAGGGTGTTCTCTTCACAAAGTTCTTGACCTAGTGAAGATGGAGCTTGAGTTTGAGTCTCCTCGACGTAGATCATCTTCGGCCTCGAAGTCAACGACCTAGCCCGTTCATTTCTCCGAGGAAACCGTCACAAGAGTCCGGGATCGCGATGATCGCAGCGAAGGGACGTCAACATGGAGCTTTAGAAGTGAAGGACCGGATCTACAAAGGTTGTAATCCCTTTCACTTAGTAGTAAAGTTGTTTGCTTATTTTAGTTTCGTCTAATCTCTAGTATACGATCTTGCATAGGGTTGTTCGGCACATAAAAAAATTGATTTTGGCATGGTTGATGCCTTGTTGAACCTTGTTAGAGTGCCTAGGAACCCTACAGACATTGGACCACACACGTCACTGTGTATGAGTCCCAAGAGCTCACTTGCTCTTACTCCGTGTCCAGTGAACGGAGTCTTTGTCATTTTTCCCACGAGACAAGATTCACAAGTGGCATAAGACTGATACTCGAACGGATTCAAGTATCCCTCTTTATGTAACTTTGTTAACCGTGTCTCATTAATGTGACCCAGTCTACAATGCCATAAGAAAACCTGATTTGTTTCCGGAGACTTTCTTTTAAGTGTGTTCTGGACACTGAAAATCTGAGCTTGATTCAATACGTATATCTCGTTTTCTAATGTACCTGACCCAATCAGAACTTGATTTAGGTGGATATGGACCACATCACTTATAAAAGTAAAATCATATCCTTCCTTAGAAAGTAAGGATACAGATATGATATTACAAGTCGCACTAGGTACATACAAACAGTTACGCAGAATCAATATCTGCCCAGTTGTCAATCCAAGATGATATTCCCCTACGGATTCAGCGTCCATGCTCATTCCGTTGGCAACCCTGAGAGTCATATCACCTATCCTGATAACCCTACGGTTTCTCAGAGCCTGTACAGATGTGAGATCCTGATCCGGTATCCAATACCCAGGAAGTAGGGTTAACTGACATACAGTTTTCTACTACAAACACACCCGAAGCCGAAGCCACAACATGCTTCGAATCCTGGCTACTGGCTTTGCTAGACCTGCAATCCTTCTGCCAATGTTCATTCTCGTAACAATAGGAACGTCCCTCCTTTACTACATCCAGTCCCGAAACTTTTGCCCTTCCCCTCCCTTCTACTTCCCTAGTTTCCTTCAGGGTATAAGTAGAGGGCAGAGACTGTAGAATCAAGTCAGTATTTGACCCGTTCTTCAACGTGGTCTTCAGGTCCGTGAGCTCATCAAAATAGCCGGTCTCTGTAAGGACGTTGCCCCCTACAGATGACTTGAAAGCCAACCTCGCTTGAAGCAATTCGTTCGAGGACTCATATCTTGCGATACGAGATTGCTCTCCATATAAATCTTTGTTATGGAGGAAGACAAAAGCTAAGTCCATCTTCTCGTGCTGCCTCTGGTATGCACCATCAACTGAGGCCAACACGAGGCACTTGGCATTCGCACAGTCTTTTCCCGATGTCTTACGGATATCAATATCCGTGACAGGGGAAACTGGTCCTGAGACGGCAGGGGTTTGATTAGTTAGGAGGTGTCCCGGCTTGTTATGGGCAATGGACATCTGGACAGACCTTTGCCAGTCATAACAGTCAGATTCAGTCATTTTATTATCTAGATGTAACCTATGCGTGGTCATTGGGTCGCTGCAATTAAGATAGAGAGAAGAAAACACTCAGCATGATGCTCTTGCAAGTTTAGATTGGTTTTAAGTTTATCTAAACAAGATGGCTCCCACTGTTTCTCGAATCCTTCCTCAAACCAAAAAGGAAGAATTAGTCGGGATCAATCTCACCGTACAATACTTGCTTAACCGTTCAGCCAGGCCAGTGTTGGTACTTCGAGGGAGGTTTTCCAACGCTTTCGCGAAGTTCCTTAATTAAATAACCTCTTTTCCCTGTGGACGTAGCCCCGCTAACACCTTTCTAGATACCTACTTGGTTTATAGCATTGATCATTAAGTGAGAAAGTTCCCGAGGAGTAGCGGATACTCACAGTAGGATCGGGATCCAAATATCATCGTGTGATAAAACTGAAGGAATCCAACCAGAATCATCACACTCCAAATGGCATGCAGCGCTAGCAAGTTTCAGTTTCTTTAGAAACTCCCGATGTGGATTTTTGCCCCATGCTCTTATGACCTTGACGAAGGTCAACAAATCATAAGTCACATGTCAAGTTCTACCCGTCATTGTCCAAGTTAATTTGAACCCACCCGTATATACTCTCGACGAAGGTCAACAAGGTAATACGACTGTCCCACACCAACGCATCTATCTATGCTACATATGAACACCCAACAGCTACCAATCACTATGCCTTGACGAAGGTCAACAAACATAGCTTGAATACTATTGAATATTCATATGAAATGACGGAGGGCTACGAATGGTTTTGGCGAAACCGTGAACGTAGTGAACTTGATATAATCGAAGGAACATGATAGCTTTTAAAAGGAGTGATTTAAGCTCCGCGTTTTTAAAAGTTTTCTGTTTTGAAAAGAAACCGAGTGGTTTTGAAATTGTTCCAACGACTTAAACTTTGGTTTATTTTCTTGCATTAATTTAATGCGTCCCATCATTTAATCCTACCATTGCAGAAAACAATGAAAATATGACGTACGCTTATGCCATCCGCATTCGCCACGGGACCCCATCATTACACGTTAGGTTACTTAACTAACGACAAAGCGGGGGCTGGACTAGCGCGGATGCAAAACATAAGCAACGCCTACTAGATATCATATATAGATATGCACATTCGTCAGATGCAATGATAGCCATTCCAGATCACAGATGAACACATTGGATATACTAGGAATCCGCGTTTCGTTCGAGCCTGCAACGAAAAACGGATTACACGGTCGCGATGAATAGCCAAACCCCACCTTAGACCCCTACGGGTGCGGCAAACTACCCGCCAAGTACCCGAAGTGAATCAACCTCCCTCAACAACGTGAGTAGGCCACTCGGCACTTCGAGGTACCCGGTAGTTTGTGCACCCCACCTTGGGTCTATCCTAGGAGCAAAAACAGTAAAAGAAATAATATACAATGGCGGCTACAACCTCATCCCGAATGTGCAGCCATAGAAATAATATTACATCAATTTACATATTACATCAAATGAAAGATAAAGAAAACTCTCATTTCACAACCCCCGGCTATTCATCCGCGACAATCCAACGAGTTCATATACACAATCCATCAATATTACAGATCACAGATATGCACAACCCCCACTAATCGACGTATAGCGATTAGTTGACGTTCAGTGCATATATCACATCACAGATATAACCCATTAGCTAAAGTCTACAAAACTTTGATCAAAAATACGGATTTGTAACTACCCCAAACACAACTTTGTTCTCTGGAAAATCTGGGCAGAAACAAAATACTTTAAAAATCCCAAAACAGAACACTGAGAAAACTGCAGCAAAGACGAGTCACGGCCGAGTCAACTCGGCCGCGGATCCGCGGCAAGAAGCATGTTCTCGCCGCGGTTCCACGGCGCGTTGACCGATTCAGTGGCTCGTATTTGATGTATGTTCCTACAAAACCCTAAGCCGATTTTTAAGATATGTGGAAATATTTTTGGAGCAGTTTAAAAATCGGCAGAAAGTTCAGTTTACGGACGTGTTTTGCGATTTTTTCTCGGATCGAAATTCTAAATACTTTGCTAACATGCTAGTTGTTGTTTAGCTAGGCTCTGATACCAGTGTAAGTCAACGTTGCCCACCCCGGTTCTTACGAGGAGGCGGAAACGGTAAAAAACGATTTTTTGACACAAGGCAACATGGACTTGAGATGAGGATCTTTGCTAAACAAAAATCTAGCAAACTAACTAGAAGTTTAACTACTATATTAGAGGGTTATACCTAGGTTTTGAACTCCTTCTCTTCTTGCTCCTTTGGATGGTTCGAACGGCTCCACCTCGTAGTCTCCTCTTTGTCGAAGAAGGATCCATCCGAAAGTTTCAACCTTGAGCTCCTACCTCAACCGAGAGGCAACTAAAGTGCTTGGGTTGCTAAACCTAGAACTCTAGAGTGAGTAGAGAAGAGTTTTAATGGTTTTACCTCAATAGCTCATGCTTCTCAACACATGAGACATGAGAGCTATGAGAGAGAGGAAGAGGATGAGCTTTGGATAAGAGAGAATGAGAATGATAGAATGAGCTCAATAATTTACAACCATGCTCACAAAAGTATGAATAATCATGATAATAATAATAATTAAGAATTGTGATGGTTAGTTTCAATGGCCATTATCATTTCATGCATTTAATGCATTTTGCAAAGAATAAGAAGCATCATTGCAATGAAATGATGATGGTCAACTAGTCCAAAATAGTCAACCGGTCAACAAAGTCAACAAGTCAACAAAAGTCAAATTTTCAACTCAACCATGGCACAATAATACTTAATTAATATTATTAATCATATTTCTTATTCTCATTAGGGTTTAGAAAAAGTCAACAGTCAACAACCCTAATGAGAATCCTCTGCCTCTGCCTCTGTCAACTGTGCATACACACCCGCATCCGTGTTCCGAGGAACACGAATACAATGAGATAAAACTAATCCCAAAACATATACTAGGATCTGGCTTAAACCAAAGCCCGCTAGTAATAACTGCCCGGACACCAAACGTGCACAAGTGCGCGGATATGAACGAACCCTGTCGCAAAACAATGCGACCTCTACTCTGTTTTGCCCAAAGGCGAATAGCTCTCTGTGTGGGACTCTAAAGACTCGACACTACGCTGGCAATGGGTTTAACCACAGGCCGCAAGCGATACTAGCTGTACGTAACGGTTCCCAGGTAGATGCCGATAAGAAGACTGATGAGGTGAACCCATCCGAACTCCTACTGAGCCTGAATGTGACAATCTCCATACAGTCCGGTCTGTTCGTCTAAGAGTATCGCATGGCGGGCCTAGAGGGCGGTAAACGTCAGTCCCCTAATAGCGGTACAAGTCGTGTCGGAGTGTAGCCCAGAACACCCTGAAATAACACTGGAAACGCTACCAGTATATCTCGCTTTCCCTGGCCATGGACGACTATGTGTAATGGCTTTCCTAGACACAACGCGATATCAACCCCCAATACCGGGAGAGACGAATCCTGTCTAACCGTCACTGCCTCCAAGTGCTTCGGGACTGCACCCACTACTACCTGTTTGCACGACTCATTTGAGCCGTGGTAGGGTAGTAATCTAAGAACAGTGGGAACACACTCGAGGCGAAGTGACAATGTCAAGTCAACGGACTATGCTGTACTCATGTCACCTGGGAACTGATAACTGACGATAGGTATAATACCAAACTAACAGTTCCCAGCGAGTCCTGTCCAGTGTACTCGTAACCTAACGAGCACCCGCATACTATCTCCAGTACGACGTACTGATGGCTGTGGGACAGACCATCTCCCCTCCTGGGATGAGAAGCGTATACACTAGTCTACTCTGGAGTATCGATGCCCTGTCTCGATAATCCTACGACTAGGGACCTGTATAAGGATGTGCTTGTAGATTACCCATCCCCCACTAGTGTGACTGACATCACAACGCTGGTAATCAAGCAAAGATCCTAAGGGCTCTACTAATGTGTATAGGCGATATGCTAAAAGAAACACATGCACACATTAAAGTAGAAACAAACCAAGTAGCATACTACCATTTTGAGCAAGATTGTCTATACAACTGTGAATATCCCAAGCTTCCATTAAGTAATATACAAACTAGTATGATACAGTAATGGCCTCTAGGGCATATACACTAACAATCTCCCACTTGCACTAGGGCCATATACTGGCGTATCGAAGACCTATCATCTCGATCAGCCGCTCGAACTGAGTCTGGGGTATGGCCTTCGTGAATGGATCTGCATTGTTATTCTCCGAATTTACTCTCTTCACCTCGATCTCCCAGCGATCTACGATCTCCCTGATCAGGTGGTACCGCCTCAAAATGTACCTGGACTTCTGATGGGACCTGGGTTCCTTCGCTAAAGCTATAGCGTCGTTGTTGTCACAATACAGCAGTATTGGATCAACAATGGTAGGAACCACCTGATGCTCCGTTAGGAACTTCTTCATCCAAACAGCTTCCTTTGCGGCATCGCAAGCAGCTATGTACTCCGCTTCCATAGTTAAGTCAGCAACGGTTTCCTGCTTGGAGCTCTTCCAGCAAACCGCCCCTCCATTGGCGCATGACGTCCGTCTCATATCGAAGGTGGATCCTCTCAAATATTTGATGTCAAAGGCCATATTGACGGGGCGGCTCGCTAAATGGGCCTTGCTCTTGATGGAATTCTCAATAACGTATCAGCCTCTTAAGGCAGTGAAGGGACAGGCCATCGCCGACTTCCTAGCTGAGCATCTGATACTTACCGATTCTCCCTTGAACTGTGAATTGCCAGACGAACATGCGTTTGACATGATCGACGGAAGTGATACCCGATGGGAACTTTACTTCGATGGAGCGTCTTCTATGAAGAAGCGCAAGCAAAGCACCCCCATAATCAAATCAGGGATAGGCCTCATTTTCGTAACTCCACAAGGAGGGATAATGCACTTTGCCTTCTTCTTAACAGAGCCGAGGACAAACAATGAAGACGAATACGAAGCTTTGATAGCAGGTCTTGAGATCGCCATTGACATGGGGATTGAAAACCACTTCATATACGGAGATTCCCAACTGGTCGTTAGTCAAGTAAACGGCGACTATCAAACATGCAAACCAGAACTGGTGAAGTACGGCGAGAGGGTACAGCAACTGCTGACCCAAATACCTTCCTACACCTTGGAAAGCATACCACGTGCGGAAAATAGCAAGGCGGATGCATTAGCCAAGCTCGCTAAAGAACTGGCTGACGAAAACCTCGATGACGTGAGGATCGTTGTTCAAAGCCGTCGAGTCCTTGAACCGGCAGAAATATTTCCAGAAAAAAAGGGAATGACCAAGCCAGCGGTTCTACAAATAAAAGACCAAGAAAAGGTTGAGGATTGGAGAGAAGTCTTTTTAGACTACTTCAAATCCCGTCGAACGCCTGAAGATGCGTCCTCAAAACATCAGCTCATGAAGCGAGCCCTATCTTTCACCTTCGTCAATGATACCCTGTATAAGAGATCATTTGACTCTTTATGGCTAAGATGCCTGGGACCTGACGAGGCAAAGAGAGTCGTCCAAGAAACTCACGATGGACTCTGTGGTTCTCACCAAGCCGGGCCAAAGATGAAGCTGAAGATCAAACAGATGGGTTATTATTGGCCCACGATGATCCAAGACTGCCACGAATACGCGAAGCAGTGCCACTCGTGCCAGATTCATGGGGACTTCATCCATCGGCATCTGAATCCGCTACATCCGACAGTGGCTAGCTGGCCGTACGAAATGTGGGGGACTGACATAATCGGCCCCATCGAACCAGCATCGTTCAGAGGACATCGGTTCATTTTGGCGACAACTGATTACTTCTCCAAATGGGCAGAAGCAGTATCGCTGAGGGAAGTGAAGATGGAGAATATCCTCCATTTCTTCAAGACACACGTCATTTATCGGTTTGGTACTCCGCGACGGATTATCTCCGATAACGGACCAGCCTACAGAAGCCACAAGATCAGCCGCTTCGCACAACAGCATAACATAGACTAGAGATACTCCTCAGTCTATAATCCTCGAGCTAACGGTCTGGCTGAGGCTTTTAACAAGACATTGACGAAAATTGTAAAGAAGACGGTGTCTTGAAATAAAAAGGACTAGCACGAGAGACTGCATGAAGCTCTCTGGGCGTACCGAACGACGTTCAAAACAGCCACGAACACAACGCCGTACGCATTAGTATTCGATACAGAAGCGGTACTCCCCCTCGAGATAGAGCTACCCTCCCTATGAGTGGCAGTTCACTACGAGCTAACGGACGAAGAAAACGCTTACCTTCGACTTGAGGAGCTCGATGCCCTTGATGAAACCCGGCTCATGGCGCAACAAAATCTGGAGGCTTATAAAGCAAAGATGACGCGCTCATACGAGAGATTGACTAGGCCGAGAACATTCTGCCAAGGCGAACTCATGCTAGTGGTTAAAAGACCTATGATCCCTAATCGCGCTAAGCGGGGGAAATTTGAGCCGAACTATGAAGGCCCATATATCATAGACAAGGTCTATCAGGGTGGAGCCTATCTACTCATGGACATGCATGGTGAAAGGCCCTTCAGGCCGATAAACAGTCGCTTCCTGAAGAAATACTACGCCTAACGAGTCACGGCCTAGGTCAATGATAGATGACGACGACTATGTCCGCTCGCTATCTTCCTAAGCCCAAACTCTATAAGTAGTAACCGGCTTCCTTTACAACGGACCGAAACTTCCTTAAAACTAACAGCGGACCGGAACGTCCTTAAACTAACAACGGACCACTATGTCCTAAAACTAGCTGTTGACCGAGATGTCGATAAATTACGGTGGATTGCAGCGTCGCAAAGTTGATATAAAAAAAGAGAAAAAAAAAAGAAAACGGTATGTCCATAAGCAAAATGGGGATGGATGAAAACCCGAAAGGGCTCCGTGAGTAAAAACAGCAGGGCTACCGGCGAGTTTTGTGAAAACCCGAAAGGGCGCAATCTCGTTAAAAGACACTTGCAAGGTCCTCTCGACTTTGTAAGGAGAAACCACCTGCGTGAGATCCTTACGACTCACAAGGGAGCAACACACTTAGGGATCCACACGATCCCTAGGGAGAAATTACACTTGCGAGATCCTCATGACTCGTAAGGAGGGACCCTCACGGCTCATAAGATTCAAAAGTCTTAAGCTACAGGGATCTGAACATGTTCTTAAGCAGCCCCCACAATCTCCAATAATGCCCTACAAGCGGCTTAATGCTGACCCTTGTATACAATCCATGGGCATGAATAAACATTTCCCTAACGAAGTCCCATCCGTGACTAAGGATATGTCTATATGGTGAACAACCCTTGTAAGTCCTCTCGATTTATAAGGAGAAAACCCTCTTGTAAGATCCTTATGACTTACAGGAGAACATACACTTAGAAGTCCTCACGACTCCTAAGGAGAAAACGCACCTACGAGATCCTCACGACTTGTAGGGAGAAATACCTTCATGAGACCCTTACGGCTTATGAAGTCAAAAGCCTTAGTCGACAGGATCCTAACCCTATTTACTAAGCCACCTTTGTTCGACATCGACAGAGGAAAATGATGATTCACTCCTAGCAATATCCCTGTAGTAGCGGTACTGATGCCGAAATCGGTGTCTAATTCCGAGCTTGCAGCGAAAAGCCAGCAAGCCACACATGCATACGAAATAGCCGAAATGATGGGGCAACTTGCAGACAAAATCAGCAAGTAAAAATATATGCATGAAAAATAGCCGAAATGATTGAGCAACTCGCAATAAAAAGCAACGAGTAAAAATAAAAAAAATAGCCGAAATGATTGGGCACCGCGAAAAATAGCCGAAATGATTGGGCAATCGCGACCTTCGCGATATAAAAGCTGAAATGATAGAGTATCGCGGAAAGAAATAAAAAAAAATGAATGAAATTTATGCCCTACAGGTGATATCATGTCAATCCCTGTATACAATCTAGGGGCGCAAACAAAGAGGGAATCACATCCTTCCTCCCCAAGTTTCATCAGAAGGAGAGGCCAAATCTCAATGGTTCATAGACAGCCTAGAGATCATCTCAACATTCATCTTATTACGACGGACACAACATCAAGCAAAGCGGAACAACAGCAACTCCCAGTTCCATGACTCGGCGGTGTACAGATAACCGAGAGTCAAACTCCGACTCCGTGAAATGCGGATAAAGTCAACCCTTCCTGGCTACGTGGAACGCGACTTATGTCAATCCTGACCCCATGGGAAACGTCCAGAGTGGATCCTGGTCCTCGCAGAGCACGGCAATGACCCCGTGTGAAGCATCCAGAGCGGAGCCTGGTCCTCGCCGAACACGGCAGTGAACCCATGGGAAGCATCCAGAGCAAAATTCCTGGCTACGTGGAACGCGGCTTATGTCAATCCTGACCCCATGGAAAACGTCCAGAGCGGATCCTGGTCCTCGCAGAGCACGGAAATGATCCCGTGTGAAGCATCCAGAGCGGAGCCTGGTCCTCTCCGAACACGGCAGTGAACCCATGGGAAGCATCCAGAGCAAAATTCCTGGCTATGTGGAACGCGGATTATGTCACTCCTGACCCCGTGGGAAACGTCCAGAGCGGATCCTGGTCCTCGCAGAGCACGGCAATGACCGCGTGTGAAGCTTCCAGAGCGGAGCCTGGTCCTCGCCGAACACGGCAGTGAACCCGTGGGAAGCATCCAGAGCAAAAATTCATGGCTACGTGGAACGCAGATTATGTCACTCCTGACCCCGTGGCAAACGTCCAGAGCGGATCCTGGTCCTCGCAGAGAACGGCAATGACCCCGTGTGAAGCATCCAGAGCGGAGCCTGGTCCTCGCCGAACACGGCAGTGAACCAGTGGGAAGCATCCAGAGCAAAAATTCCTGGCTACGTGGAACGCGGCTTATGTCAATCCTGACCCCGTGTGAAGCATCCAGAGCGGAGCCTGGTCCTCGCCGAACATGGCAGCGAACCCGTGGGAAGCATCCAGAGCAAAAATTGGACTGTGGGGTCCTTAAACTCATGGACTATGATGTCCTTAACCTCGACCGTGATGTCTTAAAACTAACATTGGACTGTGAGGTCCTTAAACTCATGGACTATGATGTCCTTAACCTCGACCGTAATGTCTTTAAACTAACATCGGGCTGTGGAGTCCTTAAACCCATGGACTTTGATGCCCTTAACCTCGACCGTGATGTCTTAAAACTAACATTGGACTGTGAGGTCCTTAAAACTCATGGAATATGATGTCCTTAATCTCGAACGTGATGTCTTAAAACTAAACAACGGACTGTGGAGTCCTTAAATCCACGGACTATGATGTCCTTAACCTCGACCGCGAGATCTTTAAACTACGGTATCCTGGAAAACGTCCAAAGCGGAGTCTGGTCCTCGCAGAACACGGCAGTGAACCCGTAGGAAGCATCCAGAGCAACCCCTGACTCCGTGAAATGCGGATAAGGACAACTTCATCCATCACTTGTGGGTCCTCACGACTCGTAAGGGAGTAAATTCTCTTGTGAGATCCTTACGACTTTCAAGAGAAAACACACTTATGAATCCTCACGATTCTTAAGGAGAAATTTTACCTACGGGATCCTCTCGACCGGTAGGGAGAAAATTCTTTATGAGACCCTCACGGCTCATAAAGTTGAAAAGTCTTAGGTGATAGATCCTAACCCTGTTTTCTAAGCCATCACTACCTTACAAAGAGTACAAGATGGATAGTTATATGCTATCTACAGGCCACACTTTCTAAAATCATATAGCATCAACACAGCAAGGAGAAGAAAGCGGAAAGGAGAACATTTGATTCGCATTTAATTAAGCATTCGAGGCATACCCGTTCATGCATGCGCAAAAGATTTTGTATGTAAAATAAAACAAGCTGAAATGAGAGACTTGCCATTCATACTGCGAAAAAGTTCTTACAATTATGAAAGCATTAAACATAAACATTATTAAAACAATTACAATGGCAAAACCTCAGATCCAGGGAATGGATTGAGGAACTCAAAAGTGGCTTTGTCCAGAATCTTCCAGGCATTTCGAACCATCCTAGTATGCTTTCTTTCGTGATCACAAGCGTCAGGATCCCCACGGATGTCCTCCACCCTTCGATAGGCAGCAAGTATGGCCGACTGTTGAAAAGCCTGATGCAGGAGATCGATAAGATTGTCTTGCCTTCTCTTCGAGATTAGGCTCATCAGATACACCGAATGCACCTTATCCTCGGTGGCATCCAATGCCCTAAGCGGCACGCCGGTATAGAATAGAGGAAGAGCTTCCCAGATCGCTCCCACAATAAGCTTCAGGAGAGAGGAACGTCGAGGAAGTAGCCGGCCATTGTATGCGTCAAAGCGACTCATGATTTCGGCACACTCGGCGTTTGTGAATTCTCGATTTTGAGAATGGCCGAGTGAGCGGATGTCTCCGTAAGAGATAATCTCGTCGAGGTCGTACATATGAGCGTCCATAACTCCTAAAAAAGAAAATCAACAAGAATTAGCGGACAGACTAATTAAGCGAATTCTTATTAAAAACAGGCACAGAGAGTTAAACTCCTCGAGAGCAATGCTCTGCAGACAGGAGTGACACCTGTCAAAATCAATTATGAGGGGAATTTAAAGAAATTCCCCGAGAACATTGAGAGCTTTGATCTGAGAAGATGATATAATTCATCAAAAATAAAATTCCATTTTTAATCTTCAAGATCCATGAAAAACTCTTAAGAGTTCTTCTATATGATTTGAAAGGAGCAAAACTCCATTAATGAATTAAGAAATCATAAGTAAAATCGTTTTAGAGAGCAAAGCTCTATTAATGGAACTCTAAAAGGGTTCTCTTTAAATCAAAGATCCATGGAACAAAGCTCTGCTGGTGAAATCCTAAAAAGGTTTTCTGTAGATCAAAGATCTATTAAGAGCAAGGCTCTGTTAATGGGTAAAACCCTAACTCATTAAAATTTATTAAAATTTTTACCTAAGTTTGGAAAAAATATTTACTCTTGTGAAGTTCTTAAACAAAAGAGCTGCGCTCTGAATAAAAATTCTCAGGAAAGAAGATGATAATCATCTGAGGACCAAAGGTCCTATTTATAGGCGCTAAGCTGCATCTTCAACTTCTGAGTTGATCCAAAGGCTCAGATGTTGCCACCGCTGCGCTCACGTGTGGACCACGTAAGCGCAACGGTGGGGGGGCATTTGTTTCCCCAATCAGAGCAAAGCTCTGTTCAAATTCCAAAATTTGGAATGAAGCGACGCTTCCTTTCCCCCAATCAGAGCAAAGCTCTGTTTCAAAATTCAAAATTTAAAAGTTGAAGCAACGCTTCAAATCCAACGCTCTGCGCTGCGCGCCACGTGTCAAACACGGGTGCGCTACCACAGTTGCGCTGCGCTCTGCGCTGCGCGCCACGTGTCAAAAAACGGGTGCGCTAGCGCAGTTCTGCTGCGCTCTGCTCTGCGCGCCACGTGTCAGACACGGGTGCGCTAGCGCAGTTGCGCTGCGCGCCACGTGTCAAAAAACGGGTGCGCTAGCGCAGTTGCGATGCGCGCCACGTGTCGAACGTAGGTGCGCTCACGCAAGGTGCGCCAGCGCTGGAATTAAAAATTCCCCACCGTTAGATCAAAAGATCTAATAATAATAAATTATTAATTAATAAGAATTAAAATTCTGTTATAAAAAGATCATTCCAATCTTATTAAAACAAGAAGATTATCTTCTGTAAAACAGAAGCCTTGGGATCAAAGATCCAACGGTGGGGAATATTCCCAAATCAAGTAGAGAAAGATCTCTTAAAACTGATTTAACAAATCATTTGGCCCTATATAAAGGACCCTAGACTTCAAGTCTAAAGGGGATAGAGATACAGAAGACACAGAAAAGTGAGAGAAAAATCCTCTGCAAAAGAAGAGAAAGCTCTTAGAAAAAGGAAGATTTTTTCTTCATCTTCAAGGTAAAAAGAACTATGTTCTTGAATAATAGAGATGAAACCATCCCGTAAATAGAAGAACCATCTTCTAAAAAGATCAGAGATCTAAGAAAAAGACCAAGGTCTTTAATAAAAAAGAAAAGATCAAAGATCTAATCATAAAATAATAAATAGAAGTAAAATACTTCACTCACAGATCTTTTGATCTATAAAGGCAGAGCCTTTTATAAAAACAAGAACTTTTATTCTTGGATCTTGAGCCAAAACCTCCTTTGAAGAACATAAATCTGTTCTTTAATCTTAAAATTGATCATAAGCGCTTTGCGCTATTAAAAAGTGCCTTGCACTCATGTATTGCGCTTTTGCGCTTCTTGGACCGGCGCTCAGCGCCAAAACATGCCACGTGCCAACCATAGACACTACTTGCGCTTTGCGCTTCTGAAATAGAGCTCTGCGCTCGTGGGCTGGCGCTCAGCGCCAAGCGCCTCATGTGTCGCTCACTGGCGCGCCAACAGACTAGCGCAATGCGCTCATTAACTAAAAGCGCAATGCGCTAACAAACTAGCGCTTAGCTCTAAGTGTGACACGTGTCCTCTTCGTGTGCGTTACCCGACAGAAGCGCAATGCGCTCTTTGACTAGCGCAAAGCGCCTGGCGCACCACATGGCGCACTGTCAGAACACACTTTGTTCTGTTGAATGCTATGCATTCAGTATAAGACAAAAAATGTCAGAGCCCAATGCTTAGCATTATTAAAAGGGCAGAGCCCAAATAAAGGCCTAATGGCCAGAACAAAAATAAAATGTTAAACATTTTTAACTGGACTTAGCCCAATTCTGGCCATAAGTCCTCAACTTGTATTAAACTGAGCACATCTGCTCTGTCAACCAATTCACATCGGTTCGAGGGTACATCTCTTTACTCCTCTGATATCTGTCGTTGTAATCCCTCAACGTCGTCAGAGAGGTGACGGGTCCCAACAACCACACATAACAATGGACTATGGAATCCTTAAACCCATGGACTATGATGTCCTTAACCTCGACCGTGATGTCTTAAAACTAACAACGGACTGTGGGGTCCCTAAACCCATGGACTATGATGTCCTTAACCTCGACCGTGATGTCTTAAAACTAACAACGGATTGCGGGGTCCCTAAACCCATGGACTATGATGTCCTTAACCTCGACCGTGATGTCTTTAAACTAACAACAGACTGTGGAGTCCTTAAATCCACGGACTATGATGTCCTTAACCTCGACCGCGATGTCTTAAAACTAACATTGGACCGAGATGTCCTTAAACTAATAATGGACCATAATGTCCTTAAACTAATTATCGACTGCAATGTTACTAAACTAAACAACAGAGCCCAATTGCTCTCTTGTCGGAGCTAAACGATCCTATTAAGTTGATCTTAGTCTAAAATAAGACTAACGTATCCTTAACAAACGTTTAAGTCGATCTTAGTATCAAATAAGGCTAACGTATCCTTAAACCCAAACCCCCAAACCCAAATCTAAGAAAGATACGGATTTGGACTAGTCCACGCCCTACGGACGACAACATAACTTAGTCTCCGTATACAATCCACGGGCAACCAAACACAAAACAAACACCCACGACACGAAGTGACCATCTGGAGAAGGAGAAAATTGTTACCGCGATGCAGTAGCGTGATTAACTTCAGGGGCTTGCGCCTGCAGGGAAGAGCGTCCCCACAATCAAAAAACCCTCAAATGAGGGGGAATCTGACAAAGTCTGCTACATCGGCCGCATCCGTTTAAACCTTCGATACATGGTGCCATAAATCAACTTGGCATCTTCAGAGAGGTGGACGGATAGCACCAATTAGCATCTGTCCCGAATTTCAGGCAAGACGTACATCGCGTCTCCGCCGCGTCTTTCGGAGGGGAACAGATTCTAGCAAGCGACGCCATTTGATTTATCAAAGAATTTCTAACCACAATCAAGAACAGCGTCGCTTGGTAGCTAACCGGTGAGTACGGGTCGGTCCACAGGGATTTTGTGTATCTTCAATTTGTTCTAACGAGTTAATTCCGATTGTTGTCGCATTGATTAAATCTAAAAACTAAATTGATCTAGACTAGGACTAGAATCTTGCTAGGGTTAGGTTTAGGTTAAATTTGGAAAGTCAATATTCCTCACCGCTTTCTATGCCCTAATTAAGATCTATGAGGTGTTATGGTAATAATTAATAAAGTGGATTAGTGCCATCGGGAAGAAACGATGTTTCTTCCTCTAGGTTCTTATCCTTCCTTTCTTAATTCTTACCCTAACCTCCTTGGAAAACATACGCAACCGGTCATTTATACTACGGTATCACCGCTACCTCGTGCGATAGGGTGCCGTAGGGAGCGGTGTGTGCATGTATGCATGGAGTCCTATAAAAACGTGTGATGGATAAGAAAGGGGTGAGAGATCTTCATCTCTCAAGCCTTTCCTATTCCTAACCCTAACAAGCGAGGAGACTACTCACTCATTAGGGAATTAATTAACATGTTCTAACTATCTAACTAGGGCAGAGAATAAAATCTAAACTAGGACAGAAAGGAAAATTATACTAGGGCAGATAATAAAATTAACTAGGGCAAGAATAGAAAACTTACTCTAATTTGATGCACTCTTCATACTTTACAAGAATTGAAATTCTGAATTTAGATAAATACAATGAGGCACACGAAGAGGCATCACCTAAAAGAGGTTTTAGGGTTTCTATTTATAGAACATAGAAATCCTAGGGTTACAATCGACTCACATCTGCAATTAAAGTTTTACCCCAAGAAAAACCTAATAAATGCACCGTCGCACCGACACCACCGACACGCGCAACGTACGGCCATGGATCCGCGGCCAATAGCCAGGTTTGGCCGCTGTTCCGCGGCCAAGTATGGAGCTTGCTGGTTGATTTCTCCTGGGCTGCTTCTAGTTGCATTTTTCTTCTTGTTTCTTCACTTGGTTTCTGAGATTGTCTTCTAGTTTTCTTCCAGATTTCTACAGTGAATAATGTCGTGGACTTTACCGCTTGCTTCGTGTTGAAATCTTGAACCTTGCGCTGCCTTTGTTCTTTGTGGAATTGTCCATTGATCTTCGTTTATTTTCCAAACTGTAGGCTTGATCATGATTCTTCCATTTGTCGGTCGTAGTCTCACTTTTGTATCGTCTTTTCATCTTTTTCACTGTTTTTTTTCTGAGAACCTGTAACCTGCAACTATGTAGCAGACATGGGTCAAAAGCACCTGTTTATTTGTAAATTGACTAAGAATAGGGAATATAATAATGCAAAATTATGATATGAACAAATACCCCCAAACTTATGTTTTGCTCGTCCTCGAGCAAACCTAGTTTTATTCTCGACAAAGACCTACCATCACTTTCGCAGGGAAACGCGATTGCACTGAGCTCGTGCAACAAGCCGTTAAACCTCTAGGTGTCCCTAGTAGGAGGAGTGTTGTCTCCTGAGGGTTTTCAGCGGATACTACCCACAAAATCCTATCAATTCGGCATATTGACTTTTATTCTCCAATTAGGTTTTCCAACAAGAAACTCTTATTATCTTCGACTCATAAATTATCCATCCGTATTTTTCACGCTTCCTTATCATTTAACTTAAGATTATATATATTCTTGTGAATTTACTTAGCTTTTGGCATCTTTCAAGTTTTCCTTCTAGGGTTCCATCTCAACTTAGGAATTTTTATCGTCTCTACTAAAGATATAAGTCTTATTTTTCATTCCTATCTCTTATCTAAACCCCAATCATATACCCCTACGTGTGTGTGTATATCACCCCTACACTTGGAAATTCAAATCAAGCTATTATACTCTTGTCCATCATCCAAAGTACTTTTCAATTGGTGAATTTTTAGATGAAATTGCTCACACATCCTTCATGCGGCCGTTAATACTTCTTGAGGTACCAACGACCGATTACAAAATGTGTTTGCACATTAAGGCGTAATTCTCAGTCTTGTAACACCTAAGGCTTTAGCAGTGACTCCCAAACCAGTTGGTCTAAGGCACTAGGTGATGAAGCACCCTCGCTAAATATTTTTTTATTAATGCAGCCTTAAGTAATCACAATAACCAGTGTTCATTTTTTTTATTATCTCTTTATTCATGCTTGTATTTTAATTTTATTTTTCTTCGTACTAAGGACTTTAGACAAGAGCATTTCAAGGTCTCTTCTACTAATCCAAGTTTCAAGGTTCGTGTTTGTGCAATTTGTAGGGTATATATTTTCAGAATTTAGACTTAAGCTTAGGAATTATTTTTCAGACTTTTACTTTAATAAAAATATCAATACTTTTCCCTTGTTTTAACTTAGCCCAAGAAGTCAACTCGAAATTTGCCTATTTCTAAATAAACTACAAAGACATATACTTTCTACTGTTAAATTTTAAGAAAGGTTATTTTTAGGGTTTTTTAATTTACCAAGTCTAAGATCTAGTTATTCCTAGCTAATTAACCTATCTGTCAAACTCGAGTCACTTGAGGCCAAAATTGAATGTTTTAATTTTTATAATTATTGAAATTTTTCAATTTTTTATGGGTTTTAAAATAAGTATGCAAATGGAAAAATATACACATGAATGCGAATGAAGAAGGCTTACCGAGCATACCCCAAAACTTAAACTTGACAGTGTCCTCACTGTCAGGCTGCACCAAGAGGGTCAAAATTGCCGGTATTCCCCTGTTTATTTATTTAAAAAAAATTATTGTTAAAAGAAAAACAAAATATACATACAAAAAGCCCCCTCCCCAAACTTAAGCAAGACAGTGTTTCCACTGTTTTAAACGTTAAAGTTCAGAGTTAGGGAGGAGAAAAAATCAAACTATACAAGGCCTTACACAGGCCAAAGGTTAACACCAACCATTCAAAAAATTTATCTTCATATTGGTGGGGTTGGTGGAAGAATGGAATGTAAAGAAAGGAGTTGAGAAACACACGAGACCGTATGGGAAGAAGGGTGGAATATGGTCTCGGTGGAGGAGAAGAATGGCGGAAGAGAGAAAGAAGTGTAGCACGAACTTGAGGGTGTAAATTGAGTGAATAAATTAGCACAATTTATGATGACCGATGTGTTAAAAGCGATTGTGCTAATCTATCAACCCGTCGAGAAATAGGGTTAAATCCCTCAAGATTCGCGAGAAAACATGGGTACGTTGAACTTGGTAAACCAAACATTGAAAATGGAAGCGTGACGAATTTTTGCTCGGTCGAAGCGATGGAAAGGATGAGGGGGAGTGACTTAGGGATAGTCTTATTCTCACCGAAGTAAACTGTCTCGAACTCGAAGGATTCCATCCATGGTTCGAAATGACTGTAAGCAACCGAGTCTGATGGTTCAACTAACTCATCTGAAAATTCAAAGGACTCAAACTCGGGCAGTGAGTCTTCAAAATCGTCCGCAAAAGTGAAACACTCGTAATCGATATCAGTTGTGAGAACTGTGTCAGATTCAAAGAGGAACGCACTAGTGGCGTCCAAACTGATATGATCGAAGAGAAATTTTTTAAGCTCACGGTCCACATGTGTGTTCTTTTGTGTGGTCGGAACGATTGGAAGGATGAGGGGTGATTTAGGAAGTATAACAGTTAAAGGTTCAGGAGGATGAATTGGAAAATCCGACTCATCAAACAAAAATGGTTCATCCTCAATACTATCCTCAATACTCTCCTCAATGCTGTCCTCATGATTCTCCTTAAAAGTTATCTCATCCATGCAATTATCATCAAAATAAAGACGCATATGAAGTTCGGGAGAAACATTTAATGACTCAGGATGATGAATTGGAGAGAAAAATTCAGTCAAATCTGCAGGTTCATCATCCAAAGTATTCCCTACGTCAATATCCTCAATCAAGAGAAAATCAATTTTACGGACACCTCATCAAAAGCATGGATATTAATCAATTCAGGTTCTAAAGTGGAGGTGTAGAGGTCAAAAGTATTGGTGACGGTTTCACTCGAAAAGGGCTCTTCACAATCAGGTAAATCAAATACTACAAAGTCGCACAACTCATTACACGTTTTATTTTTAACTGGTGAATCATTTGGAACACTTGATAGATATTCAAAACCGGAGTTGTGGGATTCAATTTGTGATGGGTAGGTTTGATTTGGAAGGGTGTATAGCTCACTTTCTCCACTCAAATTATCGATCTGTCCAACTGCCGCATTATACATTGGAATTTTTGGAGCTAGTTTGAAACTAGCTACCGGTTCACAAGGTAGTATAAGGGCGGCCATGGACGCATCCACGTTCCTCATCATTTGGTTTGTTGCTACCATATAAGCTTCCAACGACTGTTCCAGACTAGACATGGATTGTGAAGGGGTTTCAGTAAAATATTCAAAATTGCTTGGATTTTGGAAACTCCCAAATGGCTGTGTAGAAGCAATGTCTAGGGAAGGTGCGAAAGTCGGATAGGACTGGTAGGAATTGAATGGTTGGACAGGATTAGGATCAATATTTGGAGAAAAAGATGAATGGACTTGTTGATCCCAAGAACTGGAAGTGTTGAAAGGAGCGAAAGATCAGTTACGAGAATGTTCAATATGTTCAGCGATAGACATGGGTTTCGGAGTTACAACAAGACTCGAAAAATGAGTATCAACGTAAGAAGGTGGTGAAGGTTGATTTGGTTGATACAAAGTGGATTGCGGAGTCGAACTGTTTCTCCTAGATGCTTCTATTCGATCTTTCAAAGAAATTTTGGGCATGGAGGGGTCGTCCGTAATTCGACCAAAACAATTCGCGTATGAAGCAATGTTTGGATGAGGGTACCAATGTTTGGCAAGAGTTTTGGGAGGTGGGGTACCCATGATGTAAGAAAGGAGAAGAAAAAGAATGTGGGGTGCACGGATTTTTTAGCGAAAAGTTGCAAGTTTTTATAAAAAGTTTTTCTCTTTTTTCTTTTTGTGTTTTTTTTTATGTGGAGATTTTTGCAAAAAAAGATTTTCAATAAAAGGCTTAGACACACGTTCAATCAATCACAAATGCACAATCAAGCCTAGATCTAGGGTCACCTAGGTCAGCTAGACAGCTCCTAACTGTTCTAAAGGGCAAGAAGTAGGACCTCAAACCGCCTCTTCACCGCCAATTGTGGCCAGGTAAGCACAAGTAGAGAAAGGAGGGATCCGCTCACGAATCACCGTGAGACGGGCCTTTTAAAGTTACCTTTCACTACCTGTCTAGCCTAGGCACCACAAAGTCAGGTTAGGATCAACGGTCGATGCCTACAACTATTCCTTTGTCTTATTGAGCGCGAAGTCCTTAGGGCTGAGTCTAATCTTTTTTAATTAGTTTGATGGTCAATGCAATATGCTTATGTGATTTTTGGGGTCCTGGGAAGGGTAATGAAATCCCCACCCAATCTGATTGGTGTTCAAGCCCCTTAAAGCCAATTTAAATATGCAAAGCAGTAAACACAATCAAACACTTGCAAACAATTTTTTTTAGAGCGGCGCAAAGAATCCTGCACAAGATCAATTATTGGAGAAGGGGAGAAATTTTTGGCGCAAAGAATCCTGCAGGAAATTTTTACAGAGGAGATATCAGGGGTTACAGAGAAGAAGAAGGGAATCTCACAGAAGAAAACTGGACAGCTGATGTCACCACCGCACCGCGCTTCCGCGGCCAATGTAGGGGTCCTGCGGCGGTTCTTCGGTCATCTAGAAGGTTCGGTTCCCGAGAATTTTTCTACTCCTCTGTTATTATTTTCCTCTATTGTTCAGATCTGCCGTTTTCTGTTTTGCTCTCTGGATTTTTCCAGATCCGAACTCGTTCGTCGATCCTGCAAAATTCAAACAAAAACACCCTTCAAAGAATAACAAGATGATAAATTTTTATATTTTTTTATTTTTCAGTTTTTATGATTTTTTTCAATTTTATATTAACCCGAAATTACAAAAAGAAAATAACAACGCCATCCCCGGCAACGACGCCATTTGATTGGTCAAAGAATAATTTATAACAGCAATCAAGAACGGCGTCGCTTGGTAGCTAGCCGGTGAGTACGGGTCGGTCCACAGGGATTTTGTGTATCTTCAATGTGTTCTAACGAGTTAATTCCGATTGTTGTCGGATTGATTAAATCTAAAAACTATATTGATCTAGACTAGGACTAGAATCTTGCTAGGGTTAGGTTTAGGTTAAATTTGGAAAGTCAATATTCCTCGCCGCTTTCTATGCCCTAATTAAGATATATGAGGTGTTATGGTAACAATTAATAAAGTGGATTAGTGCCATCGGGAAGAAACGATGTTTCTTCCTCTAGGTTCTTGTCCTGCCTTTCTTAATTCTTACCATAACCTCCATGGAAAACATATGCAACCGGTCGTTTATACTATGGTATCACCGCTACCTCGTGGTATAGGGTGCCGTAGGGAGCGATGTGTGCATGTATGCATGGAGTCCTATAAAAACGTGTGATGGGCAAGAAAGGGGTGAGAGATCTTCATCTCTCAAGCCTTCCCTATTCCTAACCCTAACAAGCGAGGAGATTACTCACTCATTAGGGAATTGATTAACATGTTCTAACTATCTAACTAGGGCAGAGAATAAAATCTAAACTAGGGAAGAAAGGAAAATTATACTAGGGCAGATAATAAAATTAACTAGGGCAAGAATAGAAAACTTACTCTAATTTGATGCACTCTTCATACTTTACAAGAATTGAAATTCTGAATTTAGATAGATACAATGAGGCACACGAAGAGGCATCACCTAAAAGAGGTTTTAGGGTTTCTATTTATAGAACATAGAAATCCTAGGGTTACAATCGACTCACATCTGCAATTACAATTTTAGCCTAAGAAAAACCTAATAAATGCACCGTCGCACCGACACCACCGACACGCGCAACGCACGGCCGTGGATCCGCGGCCAATAGCCAGGTTTGGCCGCGGTTCCGCGGCCAAGTATGGAGCTTGCTGGTTGATTTCTCCTGGGCTGCTTCTAGTTGCATTTTTCTTCTTGTTTCTTCACTTGGTTTCTCAGATTGTCTTCTAGTTTTCTTCCAGATTTCTACAGTGAATAATATCATGGACTTTACCGCTTACTTCGTGTTGAAATCTTGAACCTTGCGCTGCCTTTGTTCTTTGTGGAATTGTCCATTGATCTTCGTTTATTTTCCAAACTGTAGGCTTGATCAAGATTCTTCCATTTGTCGGTCGTAGTCTCACTTTTGTATCGTCTTTTCATCTTTTTCACTGTTTTTGTTCCGAGAACCTGTAACCTGCAACTATGTAGCAGACATAGGTCAAAAGCACATGTTTATTTGTAAATTGACTAAGAATGGGGAATATAATAATGCAAAATTATTATATGAACAATCATATACGTGGGAGTTGGGGTCTATAAGCACATCCTTAAAATGTCCCTAGTCGTGGGAGTTTCGAGACAGGGCATCGACACTCCAGAGTAGACTAGTGTATACAGTCGAGACCCCGACGAGGGGCGGTGGCCGATCTCACAAGTCATTGGTGTCAGTTGATTCACCTAAGATGTATACAGGTGCTCATTGGGTTATGATTACACCGGACTGGACTCGCCGGGAACATGCTAGTTGGTATTATACATATCGTCAGATAGCAGTTCCCAGGTGACATGTGTACAGGTTAGTCTGTCAACCTGAGATCATCATTTGTCTCGTGTGTGTTCCCACTGTGCTTTGATTACTACCCTACCATGGCTCAAAGGAATCGTGCAAGCAGGTTTTAGTTGGGTACAGTCCCGAGCCACATGGAGGCAGTGAGCGGATCGTCAGGGATTCGTCTCTCCCGGTATTGGGGGTGAGATCGCGCTGTGTTTAGGAGAGCCATTACACGAAATCCCTGGCCAGGGTAATCGAGATTTACTGGTAGGTATTCCAGTAGTTTCTCAGGGTGTTCTGGGCTACTCTGCGACACGACTTATACCGCTATTGGGGGTCTAACGTTTACCAGCCCCCTAGGCCCTATATGCGATACTCATTGACGAACGGACCGGACTGTACGGATATTGTCACTGTCAGGCTCAGTAAGATTTCTGGAAGAGTTCGCTCGTCAGCTTCCCTTCCGATCAATACATAGGCAACCGTTACGTACAGCTAGTACCTCTGACGTGCTGGTGGTTATACCCAGTGCCAAGTTCGGGAGAAACGTTGTAGAGGCCGTATGATTTTATGGTAGGGTTCGAACATGCATGTGCACTTTTGCACGTGTCATGGTTCGGACAGATAATACTAGCGGGCTTTGGTTTAAGCCGGATCCTAGTATTATAATGTGTCGGAATATTTTTGTCTCTTTGCATTCGTATTCGATCGGAATACAAATGCGGGTATGTATTTACAGTTGAGGAGTAATCTCGTAATTCGTTACGGGATTATTTTGGGAGTTGCCAGTTTTCTTTTCCGTCTTAAATATCATGCTCCATGTTTAATTATTGTGAGCTATTTGCCTTTGACCTTACTTACCATTGCTCATTTTTTGGGGGGGATTTCCTTCACTATTTTCCCCGAATTCTGGGGGATGCCATCCTCACCTGGTTTTTAGAAAGGAATGGGTTTTTGGTGACTCGTGTGCATTAAATGGGTCATGGGAGGCGTGGGGTTTTTGCTTTTTGTTTTAGTGTGCCGGAGACTTTTGTGGCGGGGGCCTCTCTGCAATTTCGCCAGCCACAAAAAGCAAGGACTTTTTTGTGGTGGCTGTTTATGGGTGGGATTTGGTTTTGGTTGCTTTAATAAAGGCTTGACATTGATTCACTCTTGAAGATATACTAAAACCCTATGGCAAAATCCACAGAGCAATTTTTTTTTCTCCTTGGCCGAGCCCCATTCTCTTTTGGCAAGCTTGAATTTTTCATTGCTAAAAATCCCTTGCTCACAATTCTAGTGGCAACTCCAATTTACCTCCACCCAAGTACAAGGGTGTCTTGAGACAAGATATTCTACACTTTCTCTACTTCAATCTTGGACATGTCGGCTAGAAAACTTCATGTCCGAGTTGCCTCGGTTCGAAACGGGAGCCCGTATAAAGATTCATAGACGTTGTGCCACTCAGACGGGCGTGATCGGGGAGCGGACTTCGTCGGCGCAGCAGTGAGGAGTTTGGCGCGGAGATTGAAGACCGAAGGACACGGATCGATCGGCATAATCTTTACAAACTCTTTTTACAGTTTTTCTAGTTTACGGTTAATGGAACGATCCGGATATTTGGGTTGCGGTAGCGCCAGTTCTGTAAAAAGTTTTTGTTCCGCATTTGGCGTCGTTTAGACGGCCGGGGCGCCACTGTACCCTAACAGGCCGGGTATATGTGATATAGCCGGGTCATCGGATCAAGTGTTGATTCGATGAATTGATACATTTTATATTAGTCGGTTATATATAATATAGCCGGGTTATCGGATCAAGTGTTGATTCGATAATTTAATGTATAATTATATATGTGATATATTACGTTACGTTAACTGATATAAGCTCGCTTTATTGATTCATTTTCTCACGGGATAATACATTGATATATATGCGATATATGTTAATTGTATTATTTTTTTTTGTTACAAAATATATTGTATATGTGATATATAATATTGTAACATGTTAGGGTTACAAATTTAACAAAGGTTTAGGGTTTAAACTTGGTTAGGGTTTGGATTAGGGTTAGCTTTTGCATGAAGCTTCCATGAAGCTTCATGAAGCTTTGACTTTGTCTTAAGCTTGATATTTTGTGAAGATATTATTTAACCCAACCAAAACCTTAATCTCTAGTTAATTCTCTACAAGGGTTAACTCTATCATTCTTAACCCTTGGTTGGATTTGTAACCACAACACAATAATTCATTACTCATCACAAATGGTTTCATCTTCTTCTTCCTCCTTGAAAAGCTTACTAGCTTTTGTGTTTGTGATGATATAGTGTGAGAAATTGAAAACAAAAGAGAGCAAAATTCCTACTTCATCATCCTCATTTATTCTAGACACTTAGATTAGGGTGTTCACTTCTCTAATAAGTTGTTTAGTGAAGTGTAAGCTTGGGTTAGAGATTCTTCAAGGTAGATCATCTTAGATCATGAAGACTACAAGTAAGGTATCTCATTTACCTCATGGAACCACTCGAGAGTCGGAGTTCATGATGATTGCAGCGAAGGGACCTCAACACGGAGCTTATGAAGCAAAGAAACGGACTACAAAGGTTGTAATCCCTATCTCTTAGAAGTAAAGTTGTTTACTTGCTCAATGTTTACCCTAATCCTCTAGCAAAGATCCTTGCTTTAGCTTGTTCGGCACTTGAAAATTTTGATTTTGGCATGGTTGATGCCTTGTAGAACCTTGTTCTAGTGCCTAGTAACCCTACAGTGGTATTAGAGCCTAGCTAGAGCATTAGGCGACGTGTAAACGAAGTTAAAAGTCCGATCGAACCACGAAACGTCATATTTGACCCCCTCTTTGGAATTGTTTTAAAAAGATGGTTTTTTCCTCATTAAAAATACTCAGAAAATTAAGCAGGTGATTATATGGATAACTGTGAAATACGAACCCCTTATTCCTTCAAGTCACAGCGGAACCGCGGCAATACCAGGCTTTTCGCGGCGGTTCCGCGGCCATACTTGGGTATCAGGGATAGATATTTCTAGGTAACATCCGTAGGAATTACTACATGCTTCTGGGAATTTTTAATATTACTCAAGTGTTGAGTTTTCTGAAGATCTTATGTATCCGTTGATTCGATCGGAAAGTTTAACATCGTTTATTTTTCTGGATAATTTAGAACGTGTTAAAATGTTCGAACAAATATCAATAACTCACTTTTTCCCGTATTGGAAGATTTTCAAGTGTTGGATTTTTCACGAGTTTGAAACTTTCGGAAAATCATGCAAGCGTATCTGTGGACCCTCTAGAAGAACGTAACCTTAACTCGATTATGTGACCGTCAAAACTAAAACTGAACCCTAGGGTTTGTGGTAATTTAGCGTTGTCACATGTGAGGCGTTGGTTTGACCTTTCTACGGCTGGATCATAGCGGCTGTGATATGTTCTGGAACCTTTTTGAACTCTGCTCAAGTGTTGAGCTATTTGGGAAATCTTGGGTGTTTGCTTATTCGATCGGAAAGTTTAACTGTCACGACCCGAAAGTACGGAACATGACCGGCACATAAACTACGAAACGTCTCGAGGCGTACGTGATCTAAGTAAGCCGAAAACCCAGAAATCCAAACCAAGAAAAGTAGTAGAGTGAAGGAAAACCAACTTAAAACAAGTAGTTTTAATAGCATAAACCGAATTATGCGTTTAAAAAAAACATCAAGTATTTTCTGAAAATTTCGGCAGAGTCTCCTTTGTAAATACCGGCCCCCAAACGGGATACAACATGAATAGTATATGAAATCAATAAAAAGGCATCCCCAAGCGGGAGCTAGCTCTTCGTCAATCGACGGTCACAGCCACACAAGGAATATAATATACAACGCCAAGGGCGAGGATCAAACTCAAAAGGAAACTCAAAACAACAAGAAATCCATAGAAATACAACTCGCGACTCTAAGGTCGAAAGAATAAACATCACTGGTCTCTATCTCTGAAATAAATACATGTTTGGTTGATGGAACTTCTAGATACAACAGAATAATAATATACAAGGTATAATGATGGGTACGATACAATTAAACCCACCTGCTAGCAAGTCACCCGAAAAGAAGCAGTGCCAGCAAAGCCGTAATGAAACCTGTACGGCAAAACCTGCAAGAAACTGTGGCACAACGGGGGTGAGTTGCCAACTCGTGAATAGAATATATCTACGAACAGGAATCGCATGTATGATGCAATCCTAGGTCATACGATCGTAATATATCCTCAAATATAAACATGCAGCCTATAACAATGGCTAGAGTAAATATCTAACCCAAGTGTAATCCCATATACCCGTGTCAGTGCCTCAGGTAGCAATATGTCATAGGGATGATGTATGAATGCATGAAACAGGATGCATATACTGAAGAAAACTGCTTTCATAAATTAGTGAGATTTCTGTATTTTTAAAAGAGGTATCATAAATGAAATCAGCATAAACAGTGCCTAGCATCGACACAAAACAAATATCCACATATCTCGATATCTCTGTGTCGCAATCTCTGTACCTCAATATCTCAAATATCTCTGTATGTGTCAATCTCACTATCTAGGGCGCCGTCAGTCCAGACCGGCCCCTACCATCAATCTCAAGACCACGACGGTATCCTCCGGATATCCGACGCGTCAGGTAAAATCACCGGTCGGTAGTGCTCCCCTGCCAGGCTCAACGCCATCATCTGCGATCCTCTTGCCCCGGGGTACCGCACCGGGTCCACCATGTACCCGAAACGGTTCCTCCATCTCCTCGAATCGGGTCTCGAAATCCATCAGCAAACACATGGTGGACGACTCATACATCATGGGAAAACCGCACTTTTTATTTAAAAAGAGAGAAAAGAAGTTTATATAAGTTTTTCGGTTTTCCCCCAAATCCAGAAAATCTCATGGAAATCCGAATCCAAAACCTCAATAGCATGTAAAATAGTGAATATATGCATGAGAATCCATGAATGCGGCATAACAATGAATAACAGTATGCATGAAGTGACAAGTAATAACTACAATGTCTAAACTGGCATATAAGGCAAGTACACTAATATCATGTCAAAACTACTATCTAACAAGCTAAGTCAAGCAATAATATTTTCTAAGTGTACGTGACATGGCAATTACCGATGAAGATGTGTGTGAGCCGGCAAGTAAGTATATGTGGTACATACGCATCATCGGTAATGGTGCTGGTGTCCTAACAGCATGATATCAATAATGAAATATTAATTACAATAAGTATGCGATGCGGAGCAACAGCAATAATGTGCGGGAGCTGAATACTATACACAATGATAACTAAAAGTCGAACAATGGTGCCTTTTAAAAATAACACGAATCGCGGTGTTTTGAAAATAAGGGCTATGGTGTTTTTAAGAAAAGATACGTCTTTTGAAATATCCGTAGAATACCTTGACCTGTCCTTTAAAATACCCGCGATTCGTTAGCTTTTGAAATAGGTAGGAGTCGAATCTAGTCTACCAACTACACTAAACTATAGAGCTAAGCTAACTGGCTAACTGAAGATAAGGAAACCGCCTAACATCTGAGTCGATACATACATATATATATATATATATATACATATAAGTCGGTGATCCCGCCTCGATAATATCACATCTGATACCACATCTATAATCAGTTATATTCCAAGTCAAGAGTGCGGATCAAACATCAATATATAGCTCGCACGTAAATCCGTCGTACGGCATCCCCAAATCTGGGTACGGGTCAATATCATGTTCATCACATTATTCATCTGGTATCTTCTTTATCAAAGATCCTAATCCGGGTACTGATCTCTGTCTAGTACAATACTGATACCACCTAAGTATGCATGCACGTGTGTGAAAACTACGTCAAAGGACCCGCTAAAACATCAGGTCGTATATCAAATACGAACCCTGTCATATCACCGATCTCACGGCCTCAAATCGAATCTCATCGACTCATCTCAAATCCCAAGTACTATCCTCAAATCCAGTATATGAACACATAGTCCCATACATATGTGAACACATAAAAATATATTCCCATATACGCACAAATGAAAGAAGAATGTATGCAAGTATGGGTGTGTGTGTGTGTATGTGTGGTGCAACCACTACTCTAGGGTTTCGCAACACTAAACCAATCCAAACACACCAATTATCCATCTTTAACAATAATAATCTCAAACAATATATAATCAATATGTGTGTGTATACGTATTCGTATACATCACCACGAACTGCGGGGGTGCTATACGCCATCCACCCGACTTCTCCCCGTAGATATAAATCTACTCACCTGGTCCTCGCTCGCCGGTGCCGACGTCGCTACGCGCTTGCTTGTCGTCTCGAAGTCCACATGGGGTACCTACATATCATAACGCACCGTATCGCATTAAAATCCGACTCATGACCAAAACGACACACGAATCCGACATAAGTCAAAACCTATGGTTGCTTTCACAAATCAACCCAAAAACCCTCGACGTCGGCGTACAAACGCCGAGTGATCGCGAAAAACTCAAACGCACCAATCGTGGTTTCAAAACTCACTAATTATATAAGAAATAGGTTTTAATTCATCAAAACCATAAAAGTAAACAAATCGTTTTATTTCCCAAAAATCTAGTTAGCGGTCGTTAACCGTTTTAATACAAATCTTGGTGTTTAAACGAAACTAATGGCCATAATATTTATTAAACAGCTTAAATAAGCCATACAAACCATTACTAGATTTTATTTTTACCAATTTCATTGAACCCCAAAAGTCTAGTTTGCAAATTAGCTTAATTAGTAAATTTTAAAATACAATTTGTAAACTAGCTACTATGTTTGATTTCACATGCCTTAATATGATACATTACATACTTAAACCATGTTCAAATGATATAAAACCCTAACTTGATTTTAACCTCACATTTGCAATTAAATTCTAAAACCTAGTTTGCTAGAAATCTTAATTAGGACAATTTACATGCAACAATTTGTAATATGCAACAAGATTAAGTTTTCCAAACCTTAAGAGGTTCAACTACACAATTAAACCATGAACAATTTATCAAAACCCTTATCTTGATCCAAACCTAATTTTCTAAAATTTTCAACTTGAAGGGTAAACCAAGTTAACACCTAATTAGTTTAGATTTAAGTAAATAAACAACAATTAAATTTTAGGGTTAAGATTATACCTCCACAATTTTATAGATCTCATGAAATCTAGCCTCCCAAAATTCTCTCTTTCCACCAAGATCTAAGCTTGAATGGCAAAGGAATAATGGGTAGGGATTAGATTTGGAAATTTGTGGTGTTTTATGTGGGTTTTTGAAGAAATTTTGAAGGATTTTTGAAGAGAAGGGTGGAGAAAATTTTGGGACAGCAAGGAAGGGGCTCGGCCAGGTCTAGGGAGGGGAGGAGAGAGAGTGAGTGTGTTGGTTTGTGTTGAAAAAAATTGCCCAAGTCAACAAAGAAACCATACCTCAATATTTTATTGTTTTCTTTATTCACTTTCTTTTCTAATTTGTGAGGAAATGGAGTGGGGAAATGGGGAGTGGGCTACTGAAAATGGGGAGGGGGTTTCGGCCACATGTGAGGGAAAATGGGGGGGTGTGAGTGTGGGTGTTTGTATAGCAAGTTCCAAGTGAAAGAAATACCCACATACCTCACTTACTTTAATTTATTTTCACAAAATAAGCCTTTTCTTTTATATTTTCTAAAACCATTTTCACAACTTTTTTTCACTATAAAATCAACATGTTACGTTATAGTTTAATGTGTCATGATGCACAAAATTTGTATCAACCCATTCCAATTTGTAATTTTCCTTAATTAAATTTATTAGTGATGGCTTAAAATAATATTAAAATAATTAATTTCAGAAAATTAGAAATTTTGCCAGTGGCTCAATAAACACCAAATACTAGCAATTACATAGCTAGAATATGTATATTTAATTTTATAATAAAGATATTTGTATTTTGACTTTTTACAGAAAACCCCCTTATTTTACCGATTTTTCCAAAATTTCACCGAAACGATTTTTAAAACGTTACATTAACATTGTCTATTTATCTGGAATGTGATACAATATGTGGAATTCATATAGTTAGGCATGAAATCCGTAATATGTGATATTTCGGGCTTACGATGTCTAAGGTGATGGATTCCAAATGTTGTAGTTTTTACATTTTTTTCTGCGACCGTAAGTATAGTATGTGGTGTATCGCCGGCTTCGTTGCTATACATCAACGACAATCGGGATACGCATACTTTCTTACGTTGATGATATGAGATATTATATGTTGCTGTGATATGTTATATTGGATTTTCGTGTTTTGAATAGCCGGGGGTTTTATGTGAGATGAGGGTTTTTATTTTCATTCATATAAAATTCAAATGTATGTAATATTCTTTTATTGGGGCACTTCCGGGTTGAGGATGATGTCACCATTGTATATTATTTACTTTTCCGCATTAGGATAGACCCGAGGAGGGGAGCACAAGTAACCGGGTTCTAGGGTCCAATGGGAGGCCAGCTCGAGGAGTCAAGACCGGGTCTCCTAACCCTAGAATTGGCAGTGTTGCTTGTCGCTCTCATAGGGGTCTAGGGATGTGGGTTTGGCTATTCATCGCGACCATGGAATCCGTGTTTTATACAGGCTCGATATAAAACACGGACGTCCTAGTATATCCAATATTTCATATGTTATCTTCTGCTGCAATGTTCTGTGATAAGATCATGTTACTGCTTGAGACGAATGCTTATACTGTATATATATGATGATATATAAATATTACTGCTTTCGTTTCTTCTGTGATGCTTAGGAAGCATAATTGATGGGATTTATTAATGAGATTAATAAAAGAAAAGAAACCTAAAAGATGTTGTAGAATCAAAACATTATAAAAAGGGTAGCTACAATTTTTTCTTTGCACAGCGGTATATATGATATACCCCGCACCTTATTCGATGAGGAAAGAGCCGAGATCCCTTCACCGGGAGTGACCTCTTTAGCAAAACTGGCAGATGCTACAAAATCACGGTTTAGTTTTTGATTGCTTCTATAGTTCTTGCTTTGCATAATGGTATATGTGATATACCCTGCACTTTATTCGATGTGGAAAGAGCCGAGATCCCTTCACCGAGAGTGACCTCTTTAGCGAAACTAGAAAAGCCTCAAAAACACTCCTTTTCAAAAATCACTTGTTTCTACAACGATATCAAGTTCATTACGCGATAGGTTTTCTGAAAAATCTGTCGTAGCCCTCCGTCATTTCAGATAAGTCCTACTTAGTATCCATGCTACGTTTGTTGACCTCCGTCAAGGCGTAGTGTACAGTAGCTAACTAGTATTTATTTGTTTATCCATATGATGCAGATTGGATTAGGGTAGTCGTACGGCCTTGTTGACCTCCGTCAAAGGTCGTGCGGGTGGGTTTGATTCAATCAAGAAATGTCGGGTTGAACTTGACTAGCACCCTATGATTTGTTGACCTCTGTCAAGGTCATGGGATGCTTGGGGCAGAATATTATCGGGAATTTCAAGTGTTGAAATTTGCAATGAGATTGCGTACCTTCTATGAGATAGATGGATCCTGATACCCACTGTGAGTAAGAGTTACTCCTAGGAGAATCTTACACAGGACAATTAGCCGATCAAGTAGGTTTCTAGAAAGGTGTTAACGGGGTTATGCCTCTGGGAAAACGGGGTTATGCCTCTGGGAAAACGAGGTTTACTTTAATTAGGTCCGTGCGAAAGCACGGGGAACCTCCCTCAAAGTACCAACACTGGCTGGGCCGAAAGATTGGTGAACTTGTAAAGCGTAATTAATCCCGGGTAGTCTTACCTTTTAGGGTTTGAAGGAAGATTTGATGAAAACAGTGGGAGCCATCCTGATTAGATAAGATAATAACCAATCTAATCTTGCAAGAGCATACGCTAAAGTGTTTTCTTCTATCTCTCTCCAGGTAGCGACCATATCAGGCCTTAATCAAGATAATAATATGGATGTATTGACTAAACCCGCTTTTTATACTGAGCAGGGGAACGTTGGTCTCGCTCCCACTTATAACTGTTATAAGTTTGAGCAGGGAATAGGACGATATCTGGATTCTCACGCCACCCAAATGAAGAATAACCATGCTGATGCATCTTCTTCAGGTGTGTTTGTTATCGAGAACTGTTTCTCAGTTCACTCTACGTCCTGGGTATTACATACCGGATCGGGATCCCACATATGTAATATGTTACATGGGCTACGTAAATGTAGGGAACTGGGAGAGGGTGATCATTCTGTAAGAGTAGGGAATGGTGCAAATGTTGCAGCCAAAGCAGTTGGCGAATATCACCTTGTATTGTCAAATGGTAATACATTGGTTCTGAACGAATGCTATTACATTCCGACCATGATATGCAATCTTATATCAGTTTCTTTATTGAGCAAAGAAGGATATAATTTTGTAGTACAAGATAATGTTATGAACATATTCCTGAATCAAAAGTTGATTGGATCAGGATCGTTAAATAATGGCATATACGTTCTCAACCAAACTGCAGTACTTAATGTACAAAACACACGCAAGAGGAAGAGTTCAGAAATGAACGAATCCTTCTTGTGGCATTGTAGACTAGGTCATATCAATGCGACATGGCTAGCTAAGTTACATAAGGATGGGTATTTGAATCCGTTCAAATTTTCATCTTATGACACTTGCCAGTCATGTCTCAAAGGTAAGATGACCAAAACTCCATTTAGTGGACACGGAGAAAGAGTTACAGAACTCTTAGGACTGATACATAGTGATGTATGTGGTCCAATGTCTACACATGCCAGGGATGGTTCTTCGTACTTCATTACGTTCACTGACGATCTCTCAAGATTCGGATATGTGTTCCTGATGAAACACAAATCAGAAGCTTTTGAGAAATTCAGAGAATATAAGAAGGAAGTAGAGAACTAAACGGGCAAAAGTATTAAGATCCTACGATCTGATCGAGGAGGAGAATACTTGAGCACTGAGTTCCTAGACTATCTAAATGAGTATGGGATTCTCTCTCAGTTGACTCCTCCCTATACACCACAGCATAACGGTGTATCGGAGCAGAGGAATCGTACCCTATTAGATATGGTGCACTCTATGATGAGCAATGCTGAGTTACCTATTTCCTTCTGGGGATATGCGCTTGAGACAGCGGCATACCTACTGAATAAAGTTCCTACCAAATCTGTGCCTACCACCCCATATGAGATATGGGCAAGGAAAAGACCATATCTTAATTTTGTTAAGATATGGGGTTGCCCGGCCTATGTCAAAACACAAAATCCGGATAAGCTCGGGGCAAGGTCTTTTCTGTGTAAATTTATTGGATATCCTAAACATTCGCGCGGGTATATCTTCTACCACACCGAGGAACAAAAGGTGTTTGTATCTCGACATGCCGCCTTTTTAGAAAAGGAATTTCTTGAAAAAGAAATTAGTGGCAATGAGGTAGAACTTCTGCAACAGAAGATTTGGTAGAACCAGAGAATTCAGTAGTTCCCGACGAACCCCAGCCTCTCCGCCGATCTAGTAGGGTTCGTCATCCACCTGAGAGATACTACGGTTTTCTCATAGACGGTAGGAGCGAAGATTGCATCATGGAAGATGATGACCCGACTAGCTTCGAGCAGGCCATCACGAGTGGAGACTCTGTGAAATGGATAGATGCAATGCGATCTGAGATGGAATCCATGTACACCAACAAAGTATGGACTTTGGAAGTTGCTCCTGAAAGGGTAAAACCCATTGGGAGCAAATGGATCTTTAAGAAGAAACTTGGTGTAGATGGAAAAGTGGAGACTTTCAAAGCTAGACTTGTTGCAAAGGGTTTTCGTCAACGACCAGGTGTTGATTATGACGAAACATTTTCTCCAGTAGCTATGCTTAAGTCCATCTGGATCTTACTTGCCATTGCTGCATACCATGACTACGAAATCTGGCAAATGGATGTTAAGACCACCTTTCTAAATGGTGATTTAGAGGGATGCGTGTACATGACTCAGCCAGAAGGCTTCGTAGATAGTGGGAGCAACAGAAAGGTGTGCAAGCTGCTTAAATCCATCTACGGGTTAAAGCAGGCATCGCGGAGTTGGAACATCTGTTTTGATGTGGTAGTCAAAGAGTTTGACTTCATCAAGAACATAGATGAACCTTGTATATACAAGAAGGTTGCAGAGAGTAAGGTTGTCTTCCTCGTATTGTACGTGGATAACATACTCTTGATAGGAAATGATGTTCCTATGCTGCACTCGGTCAAGCTCTTCTTATCACATAGATTCTCAATGAAAGATCTAGGTGATGCCTCCTACATTTTAGGGATTAGGATCTATAGAGATAGATCCAAGAGGATACTGGGATTGTCCCAATCCAGGTACATTGACACCATACTAAAGAGGTTTAGTATGGAAGAATCCAAGCGTGGGAACCAACCCACGATCTCTGGACTCACTCTCTCTAAAGAGATGTCTCCCAAGACTTATTTGGAGAGAGCTCGCATGCAAGGGATACCCTATGCTTCGGCAGTAGGCTCTATCATGTACGCGATGCTATGTACCAGACCCGATGTAGCATACTCACTAAGTGTAGTGAGTAGGTATCAAGCAGATCCAGGAGAGAATCACTGGACAGCTGTGAAGAACATTCTCAAGTACTTGAGAAGAACTAAGGAGATGTTCTTGGTGTATGGTAACGGAGAACTCCAGGTGGAGTCCTTTACCGATTCAAGCTTCCAAAGTGATAAGGACGACTCTAAGTCGCAATCGGGATTTGTCTTTACCCTCAATGGAAGGGCGGTGTGTTGGAAGAGTTCCAAACAGGAAACCGTTGCAGACTCGACGATGGAGGCTGAATACATCGCTGCCAACGATGCTGCCAAAGAGGATGTCTGGATGAAGAAGTTCATCACTGAACTTGGTGTGGTTCCGTCCATTGAGCATCCAATACCTTTGTATTGTGATAACAATGGAGCTGTGGTTTTGGCCAAGGAACCCAGGTCCCATCAAAAGTCCAGACATATTCTGAGGTGGTATCACCTGATCTGGGAGATAGTTGATCGCCGGGAGATCGAGATTGTTGGAGATAGTGCCCTCAGAGTCAATTATTGGATCACAGGCACATGATTGCAATGATTGAGGGAGGACCTGTCCCGGCAGGACAGTTCTACTCAAGATGATAGGAACCTAAAGATTCAATCTGGCTTGACATTCCATTGGCCACTCCGCAGATTTGGTGGGTAACCTCAGGCGCTCGAGAGGTACTTCGGTATGCTCAAGGACGGTGGCAGGGAGGTTCTTGTTTACCCAGACTTGTCATTGCTGTTGTTCTAGACTGTGAGACCCGGCAGGAGGATGAGTATAGCGTCGTTCTAAACTAGCTTTAGAAGTGCACGTGTATATGACTCTGCCAGAGGGTTGTCGTAGTCAGTGGGAGCAGCGGAAACATTGGTAGACAGGTGGCTTATGTCTATTTATAGACTAAAGCAGATATAGCGGAGATAGATCATCTATTTCTGATGTGACAGTCATAGGTTTGACTTCATCAGAATAGGGGATGGATCTGTTAAGAAGATAGTAGGGTGTGATGTCCGGGTATTTGGATGACATACACAGAGTAGGAAGTGATATTCCTATACTACGATCGGTTATACTTTGGTTGTCACACAGTAGTTTCTCCAGATAGGATATTAATCCAATCCTGGAGAAACGATCGGAAGCGATTTTAGAACATAAGTGGATGTTCTAGGGAAATGATAACGGCAGCCTCCTTCGGGAGACAGTTATCATTCCAGGCTTCCAAGATGACCTGGATGACAGAGTGGCTGTCAGTGTTATAGTTTTCCCTCTGATGAGGGGCAGTATCTGGACAGGTGGTCTAGGTGGATACCGAAGGAAGGCATGGCGCAGGATACTGATTAAGTTCAGTTGACGATACAGTCTAAGAAGTTTGGATTTGGAGTTCACTTATGAACTAGGTCCCATCAGACATCCAAACATATTCTCAGACATGTATTGCTCATTTCGGGAGATAGGTTTCTCCGCGAACTTGAGATAAAGAGAGACATAGAAAGAAACATCACAGCGGATCCACTCACTGAGGCTATTTCTCGAACACAATAGTTTCGCAAACGAGTTTTGTGAGACTGACTAGTAGAGGAGTTGGGTGTTCGGTATCACACGGGCTGTGAGTATGCGGCATCGCAATAATTAGCCTTGAGTGCAAGTGGGAGATTGTTGGAGATAGTGCCCTCAGAGTCAATTATTGGATCACAGGCACGTGATTGCAATGATTGAGGGAGGACCTATCCCAGTAGGACAGTCTTACTCAAGATGATAGTATGCTATCTGGTTTATCTTTATCATCGTGTACTGCTTTAGGTGACCTTACGAGTCGCTATTACACGTTGATAGAGCCCCTAGGATTCTTGCTTGACTACCAGCAGTATGAGGGCGATCATATACGTGGGAGTTGGGGTCTATAAGCACATCCTTAAAAGGTCCCTAGTCGTGGGAGTTTCGAGACAGGGCATCGATACTCCAGAATAGACTAGTGTATACAGTCGAGACCCCGACGAGGGGCGGTGGCCGGTCTCACAAGCCACTGGTGTCAGTTGGTTCACCTAAGATGTATACAGGTGCTCATTGGGTTATGAGTACACCGGACAGGACTCGCCGGGAACATGCTAGTTGGGATTATACCTGACGTCAGATAGCAGTTCCCCGGTGACATGTGTACAGGTTAGTTCATCGATCTGAGATCGTCATTTGTCTCATGTGAGTTCCCACTGTGCTTTGATTACTACCCTACCACGCTCAAAGGAGACGTGCAAACAGGTTTTAGTTGGGTACAGTCCCGAGCCACATGGAGGCAGTGAGCGGATCTGCACGGGTTCGTCTCTCCCGGTATTGGGGGTGAGGTCGCGCTGTGTCTAGGAGAGCCAGTACATGAAAGTCCTTGGCCAAGGCAGGAGATTTACTGGTAAGTATTCCAGTAGTATCTCAGGGTGTTCTGGGCTACTCTCCGACACGACTTGTACCGCTTTTGGGGGTCTGACTTTTACCAACCCCCTAGGCCCGCAATGCAATGCTCATAGACGAACGGACCGGACTGTACGGATATTGTCACTGACAGGCTCAGTAGGGTGTCAGGATGAGTTCGCTCATCGACGTCCCTTTTGGTCAATACCTGGTAGCCCGTTGCGTATTGGCTAATACCTCTAACATGCTAGTGGTTAAATCCACAACCAAGGTGTTGACGAGTCTTTAAAGTCCCCCACAGACCAGTTTCTCAAGTTTCAGGCGAAACGCAGTAGAGGACGTATGGAGATATGGCAGGGTTCGATCAGATACGTGCGGTATTGCACGTATCGTGATCGGACAGATAATACTAGCGGGCTTTGGTTTAAGCCGGATCCTAGTATTGTACAGTGTAGATTTTGTCTCATTGCATTTGTATTCAGTGGGAATACAAATACGGGCATGTATATGCAGTCGCGGGGTTTTCCTGTAATTTATTACGGGATCAGTTTTCTGAAGTTGCCAGTTTGCATTCCGTTCCGGCCAGTTTTCCTTTGTTCCTTCACGGCCGGCTTATCTGATGGAGGGGTTATTTGCAAGTGTGCAAATTATCTTTTGTGGAGGGGTTTCTTGTAAATTGTGGCTTCATGATAGTTCTTTCATCATGAGATTCTTTTTTAGTCTCTTCCTTTGCATTTATGGTGATGGATTTTGATGAGAGTTGATTTGGAAATGGGTATGACACATATTCCTTTTTAATCACACCATTTCTTCACATGCATGGTTTCTTGCTTTTTCCTCCACCATATTTCCTAGTAGGGGCCGGCCACATCTAGAGAGAGAGGGAGAGGGTGTGGAAAATATGATCATCACATTTCTTATTCCTTGCTAGAAAAATGAGAGCACCATTTTTCCTCCAAAGCTCTTTTTCCCTTCTCCATCACAAGGCAACTTCATAACCCCAAAGAGACAAAGCTTCATACACTAGCCTACAGCATTTCTTGAGCACGTCGGCTTGCCAACTTCGTGCCCGAGTTGCCTCGGTCCAGAGGTGGGAGCCCGTAAAAGAACCTGGCGATGTGGTGCCCGTTTCGACGAGGAGGCGACGACCCGAGATTCCGCGAGGAGATCGGAGTGGAGGCGAAGACCGAAGGACACGGATCGCTTGGTATAGCTTCTCTACTCTTATTCTAGTTTGCTAGAGTTAGGTTAATGGCCCGATCCGGGATTTTAGTGCGCGGTGGTGCCGGTTTCTAGGTTTTAGAAAAGTTTCGTTTCCGCATTCCGGCGTCGAATTGACGGCTGGGGCGCCGCCGTGCACTTACACTGTTATCAGAGCCACGCCATTAACCTAGTCTAGCTTGCTCTAATATGTTTACAAGTTCGATCGAACGAATTTTCAAAAACCGCGTTTCCATTTGCATGAGTTTCTGTCGATTTTGTTTTCTGCTCGAAAAAGTTTTCAGGTTGTTGCAGAATAGCATGCATGGTATTTTAAGAATTCTGGGGGAAAATGGTACCATGATACTGTAACTTGGCCGCGGAACAGCGGCCAAACCCCTGTTCTGGCCACGGTTCCGCCGCAGTAATATGTAATCATCATACCATTTTTTGCACAGAACTTTTTAAACTTGGAAATGGGGTTTTTGGAATATTCTTTTTGGGCCCAGATTTTCTTTGAGTGCTACAGTTGTGCTTGGGGCCCACTTGGGTAAATTTGATCGATCGAAAAGTTTAAACATGTTAGTTCACAGTATTTACATTATATCTACGACCGTGAATGTCATTTGATCGGTAAATCCTGTCTAACTGCTATAGCCCTTTTAGACGGATTTGCGAACGTGACATTCACGTTGATATTCTGTGTTGTGCTGTGATGTTGCGGATTGGTCGTTGGGGATAGCCTGGATGCAATGGTAGTACAGTTTCGTTTTATATGTACATTTGATATTGCGGGGCGAGCATCCGACATGTGGACTGCCGTCACTGCCTGTTTGTATATTATTCTTTTGGGGCACGACCGGGCTGAGGTCGATGTACCCGTTGTATATTTTACTTTCTGTACTAGGATTACCCCAAGGTGGGGTGCACGAATAGCCGGGTTCTAGAGGGAAACGAGCCCGCATCTCATAGCGTTGAGACGGAGGGGGCTTCACTCTGGAATTGGCGGGCTATTCGCCGCACTCGTAGGGGGTACAGGTTGACCCAGGAGGGGTGCCCAAGTTACCGGATTCCGTGAAGTGTTGGGTGGTCCATTCACGTTGCTGAAGGGGGATGCCTCGCTTCAGGTTCTGGCGGGTAACTTGCCGCGCCCGTAAGGGTCTAGGATTTCATTGCACAGGCTATCCACACGACCAGGGGAACGTCGGGTTTCAGTAGCGGCTCTATGAAACCCGGGGATCCCAGATATCTGTATTGTTCTGTGATGCTTATTGCTTTTCTGTGATGTTGCATTTTATCACGCCTTAAGCGAATATTATATATTGATATATATACTAGTAGATGTTGTATATGTTTTGCCTCCGCGCTATTCCAGTCCCCGCTCTGTCGTTAGTTAAGTAACCTAACGGGTGATGACGGGACCCAGTAGCGAATGCGGATGGCATATACGTACATCATTATTTTCGTTCTTTATTGGTGTGATCGATTGATGGGACTGCGTTGATTTGGATCAATGCAAGCTAAACAAACCTATTCTGATGTTGTTGGAACAATCTTTCAAAAAGCTGTTATTGCAAGGGCGTTCTCTTTTGTTTTGCACAGTGGTATTCAGTTGGAATATCCTTCACCTCAGTCGACGAGGCAAGGGCCGAGATCTCTTCACTGGGAGTGACCCCTTGGACAGAAGTTTGCGTCAGGGTAATAACTTCACTATAGCCGTTTACTTTTGCTTTGCATCGTGGTATTCAGTTGGAATATCCTGCACCTCATTCTATGGGGAAAGAGCCGAGATCCCTTCACCGGGAGTGACCTCTTTAGCAAAGGTTTTCGTTACTATATTTTTATAAAAAGCTATCCGGTTCCTTCAATGATATCAAGTTCATTATGTTAAAGGTTTTTCGCCAAAAACCATTCGTAGCCCTCCGTCATTTCAGAAAGTTAGCACTTAGTATTCATGCTATGTATGTTGGCCTTCGTCAAGGCATAGTGTATGGTAGCTATTTGTTACTTTTCTGCAGCATAGATAGATGCGTTGGTTTGGGACAGTCGTACTACTATTTTGGCCTTCGTCAAGGGTATGTACGGGTGGGTTCAAATTAACCTGGACAATGACGGGTAGAACTTGACATGTGACTTATGATATGTTGGCCTTCGTCAAGGTCATAAGAGCATAGGGCAAAAATCACATCGGGAGTTTCTAAAGAAACTGAAACTTGCCAGATATGCGCATACCTTCTGGAGTGTGATAACGTAAGCGGATTCCGTCACGTTATCATGCAATGATAGTTGGATCCCGATTCCCACTGATGAGTTGGTTTACTCCTCGGGTGATCCTGACTAATTCTTCTTTCAGGTTTGGAGGAGAATTTGACGGTACAGTGGGAGGTTTCCTGATTAGATAAAGTGATAACCATTCTGATCTAAGTTAGAGTGCACGCTGAGTGTTTCTTTTCTCTCTCTCTTTGGCAGAGACCATGACCCGACCCTTGACTATGACTCAGTGACCAAGATTAACCGAACCTTCTTAAACACTGGCTTTTGGATTGTCAGAGTTGCATACCTCATTGCCACTCCTACCTTTACCCTTTTCTCCAGGACACCCCGTATTACTACGAAAGTCCACTTCCATTGGATAAAACCATCGTATGGTTATATACGAACTCGAAGGAATTTATTCGAGGATGGTTTCCGGTTCTGGAGAAAACGAATAGGACTATTCAGTTGTCTTTTTCTTTTACCTTCTCTCAGGTTGCGAGTACTCCTTGGTTTAGAAGATAGTACACCAATTACACAAATTGGATAGTCTTCTTCCAAACCTTAGGCTGGTGCCGAACGGTAGGGAATGAAGAAAACCAATTAGCCTAACGATGGTGTACAGAAGGTATTATGTAAAGACAAATAAAGGGATTAGTAAGAGGGTAAAGTAAACTGCGACTGCTATTCACGACCAAACCAATTATTTCATTACCACTCCCAAATCACCTTTGTATTTCTCCAGGACACTCCGTATCACTACGAAGATCCACAATTTATTGGATACTCCATCGTATGGTTATATACGAACTCGAAAGGAACTTGTTCCAGTTCGGGGATGGATTTTGGTTCAGGAGAAATAGGAATAAGGTTTATTCAGGTGTCTTTTATCTTCACCTTCTCTCGCATTGCGAGTGTTCCTAGGATTAGGACAGTACACCCATTATGCTTATTGGATATTCTTCTTCCAAACCATAGGCTGGTGCCGAGTGGTAGGGACGGAAGAAAACCATTTGGCCTAAAGGGTATGCAGAAGGTAATGACTAAAGACATATAAAGGGATTTGGAGAGATGGCAAAGAATTATACGGTTACAGTTGTGAATCTGGATAATGGAAGAGGCATTACTAAGAATACCAGGATACCCCATCGAAACATTTCAATGTTTCAGTTTCACTGTGTACTGTTAAAAGAAAACTGATTTCCCAATTAGCCCTTGCTCCTGGGTATGTATTTACCAGGTATGATTCTCTCATCTATATGGTTTTACAGATGATGAGTGGGAGTAAGTTATTGGGAATTAGGTGATCATCCTCATTATATCAGGATTCGTTGTAATTAGTGATATTTGAGGAAGTCACCTGGGTTGTTTGCCGGACGGCAGATATTTGGTTTTGAATATCCGTTATAATGCACCAATGTAACGATCTAGAAATCGTTTTGCGTTTGTTTCTGTTTTTGGGTGAAATTCATCGGTATTTTCAGTTTTATACCGATTGTGATCAAACGGCCATATCGATTTACCAGCACCTAGTTTTGAGAAAATAAAGCTTGTGCGCACACTTTGAGAGTATATGGGACGTTTTGGTGCAATTTGAATTTTTCCCATTTTTAATGTTATTTTAATCCGGTTTGCACTTTTCTGGAAAACTTTGCTTTTCAATTTTTCTTAAATTCTTCTTAAGTAAATCTAAAACCTCATCACTTTTAAATGAGTGGACAAGGTTTAAAGGAGGAATTAGAAAAGAAAAGAATAGAAGAGAAAAGAATAGAAGGTGCATGCATTTGTTTATGTTTGACTTTGCATTAAATGTTGGAAATTGCCTAGGAAATTGCCTCTCTCTCTCCTCCCTCTCTCTTGGCCGAGCCTCCCCTTTCCTCTCAAGCCCTTATCCAATTCCCATCTCATTTCCTCATATTTCTTTCATAAAACACTCACAAACCCTTCTCTTTTCATCAAAAATCCTATCTTTGTGCATGTTTTTCCATTTTCTTGGCTTGGAGCATGCTAGCTTGGGTTCTTGGTGTTCTTTTGGTATAGGTATATTCTCTTACTGCTCTTTTAAGTGTTTTTAGTGTAACTTTGCAGTTTAGATTGTTAAATTAGGGTTTGATACGAAATATCGTATTTTGGTGTCGGTTGGTGATTTTTAGAACCTGCTTTGATCCGGAGTGTTTACTGGGAAATTCAACATAGTAGTTGTGATGTACTAGGGGACCTGGAGCACCACCAGAGAGACGGACCCCATCCCACCGGCCTGGGCCGGCGACAGCAAGAGGAGGGGCCGGCGACGCCGGCCATCTTGGTGAGTTAGGGTTTGGGTTTTGGTCAGTAGGTGTCTGCTATGTTTAGGGTTCCTCTGGTCTTGTTGAAATTGTTTAGTTTTCACAGTAGGAAAATCTGGGATCAAATGTGCAGTTTCTAGTGTTTTGTGTTCGTGCGATACGTGTTACGACACGCGTCGTGCCGTTTTCGTAGTTTCGCTCTTAAGTTGTTTTCGTCGTGTCGCTACTCTCGTTAGCCACGATACGAACACTTAAGAGGTGGTTGTGTGTTGTTGTGTCGGTTAGATATAGCTAGTTCGTATTTCGTAGCTATTATTGATATATGTATATTGTTGTTGTTTTTATGTTGCAGGTTCGCAGACGAGGACTACGGACACTGCCACATGGGGATTCAGGGTGTAGACTTCTTCTAGCTTGGAGTGTGGGTGAGTAGATTTAACATCTACAGGGGAATCGCCCGCATGGCGTTATGCGTCTGGGCTAGAAACCTTTACCTTTGTCGCATATTCTATATCATGTTTAGAATTGCGCATATACCTTACTGCTTAGTGATAGTTGTGATTGGACAGTATCCTTAGGACACTGCACTATTATTGACGGCTCAGATTGCGAGAGCACTGATTGGATGCCACACACACCGTCAATAATTGCCATGTCATACACGACCATATTTTAGAAATGCTATTGTATGGTTAGGGACATTGTGACTTTGATACATATTTCTTATTGTTATACTTAGACTTGACATGCTAGTTCCTGTTTACCTATAGGATGTTGTACCATTAGGCTAGGTACATATACACCTAGGGACATAGATACAGGTGTACATGCTTTTCATACTTCACCTATACCTGATAGGTATATTACATCATCACATAGATACAGGTGTACATGCTTTTCATACTTCACCTATACCTGATAGGTATATTACATCATCACATAGATACAGGTGTACTTGCATTCCATACTTTACTTATACCTGATGGGTATATCACATCAGCATACAGGTAGGTGTACTTGTATTTCATACTTTACTTATACCTGATAGGTATATCACATCACCATATAGGTAGATACCTATATTTCTGCTATACTGTTCATGTATTCATTTATCATCTGGTGAATGCTATGCTTTACATTTATACGCTTTCATTACAGTTTCATATCGCGTATATTTATTCATGGATTATCGCATTGTTATATGGATTTTTCATGATGTTTCTGGATTTGGGGACCGTGGTGGTTCATGAAATTATGCATACATTGGAACACCCGGTTTCCTTGAGATGATATTATAGCATCCACCATGAGATTTATCGGTGCGGATATATATCCTATGCGAGGAGGCGTCGAGAGCCGCATGAGGATACATGGTGGGGCCCGGAGGTACCCCGAAGCAAGAATGTTGTCGGAGTGAGCCGATGTCGCATTGAGGTGATGAGGCCTAGGGGAGCCATACTTTCCGGTGACATTACCAGAGACTCGGCGGATATCAGGGGGATACCGTTGGGAGTCATGTGCGTATCGATACGTCGAGAGGCGAGGGGCAGAGCGAGGCACTCGAGCTCTCGTGATAGCGTATGATACGTACTTATCAGTTTTTCTGTGTCGATGCTTGACACATTGGTTTTATGATATTTCTAAATACCCTTGTATATATAACAGGGGATTGAGCCGCTGTTATATATGCCTTTACACCAATATTAGTGGAATGGGACGCTAATATATGTGTATTGCCCTCATCATATTTATATATGTCATTATATTTAGGATGTTAGCACTATGCTGGAGATTTGACTTGGGATTTATGAGATTCATTGGGATTGGATGATGATATTGTACAGACGAGATATGTGGGATCCACTAGCTGTTGTACATGAGATATAGGTGAGATATACCTGATATTGTACAGACGAGATATGTGAGATTCACCTACTGTTGTACATTTGACATGGGACATATACTGTTGTTTTACCTATTAGTTATGTGAGATCTATTCGATGTGTACATTCGACACTTTTGTGAGATACATTTGATAGAGCGGATTTGAGGAGATGTGACACTTAGATGATATGAGAACCTAGTTGGTGACTGATTGAGGGATTGGGAATTGATTTGTCATTGCTGGATTTTTATCCTACCACGATGTCAGGATTCCGTGGAAATGACATATTTCACTCCATACCTCATCTTGACATACTTGTGCACTGTTTCATGTATTAGGAGTACCTGTGAGAGTACCTTCATGAGAGTTGCACCTTTACTTTCTCATATCCCCAGAGCATGATTATTGCATACTGTTGTCACATCATTATTGCTTGATATATTGGTGGTACTGGTGAGTGTACTTTCCATTATTTCGTACTCATGACCTATTATTACTGAAATGGACATATATTAGATTCATGCTGTACGTTCATTCTCGCGATTACCTGCATATGTTATTTACTATTCACGAGTTGGCAACTCACCCCCGTTGTACCACAGGTTTTGCTGGAGTTTCTCCAAAGTAGTCAAGGCAAGCTATTCAGCTTTTCAGCTTCACACTCATCTATCATCTTTTGGGTTGCGGATACCACTTCGCCTGTTAGTGTGCAGTTTTGCCAGGTGGGTTTTGTGGTTATCAGAGATTGTGTTGTATATTCGTTGTATATTGTACTCTCCATCTACTACCAGTTTGTTGTGACTTAGAGACTTGGTGAGGACGATTTGTATATATTGTGGATTTGTGGATTTTATACAGTTTCCTTTCTTTTGTCTCTGATTTCTTCGCTACGGCGTCGTATATCTGTTGTGGTGTTGTTTTCCGCCGTTGGGCGTGGATTTTGCTCCCGTTTGGGATGCTTTACTTTATATTTCATGTTGTACCCTTTTTAGGGGCTTGTTTTATAAAGGAGGTGCTGCCAAAATTTTACAGAAAATGTGGACTCTTTTAAAGAATTTGGGTTGTGATTTCAAATATTTCCAAAACTTTATATTATCTTTTCCGTATTTTTATGGTTTAGATTTCTGGGTTTTGGCTTTCTTTTACTGCGTTACGTCTGGAGGCGTTGCGTAGTATTAGGGCCATCACGTACCATTTTTGGGTCGTGACAACCAATTTTAAATTGATATATCTGTACGTCTATTTTTATAGAGTGAGATATAACTTTTTGAAATTATGTCGGTGACATTTACCTATATCAGTGGATGGTTAGGTAAGGAGCATTAAACAGCGGTGTAATTCTTCTTAACCATAAGTACAGTTTTCAACCTACGACACACAGGGAATGAGTTATTAGACTCAGGGGACTTATACAGAGTATTGTATGTTGTCCAGTGTCCATTAGGACAAAGGGGTTGGTCCTCGTACTATATTCGGTTTACTTATGACTTCTCTAGTTTTTAGACAAGTGTTTCGTAGAAACACAGGGTCCAAGTTTTGAGAAGTTATAGGTATAAGAGTAAATTAGAGAACCAGGTATTGCAAGTATCGGGATTCTTCAAGGTGATCGAAGATGTAGATACTTGTGTATGGTATTCAGTTGATAGTAATAATTAAGAGAACTTGCTTCTCTTTCAGGTTACTCATAATTGGAAGTATTCCTAAGTTGAGTAATGCTGATCGGCCTCTCTCCATTTAGTTGACATGCACTGGAGACAGCTGCATGATTTGAATCTGGTTCAATTAAATCAGTGCCTCTGTTTCTGTATTGGATATAGAACAGTTCATATCTTAACATAGTTAAGGTATGGGGAGTTGTCCGGATTATGCTTAAAACCAGACTCTGGATAACTCAAGGCACGTTTCTGTAATGGCTGTTTGTTGGTTGACCCAGGCTATGACGAGGGTTGACTTTCTACCATCTGGAAGATCAATAGTGATATTGTTCTTGACTCGCCACAGTTTTAATAAAAATGGATTTTTTTTCAGAAAACAGTAGTGGGAGTATGGTAGAACTGGAAGTGATTCCAGAACCGCAAACGATTACTGAAAGTTTGATAGGAAACCTAAAGATTCAATCTGGCTTGACATTCCATTGGCCACTCCGCAGATATGGTGGGTAACCTCAGGTGCTCGAGAGGTACTTCGGTATGCTCAAGGACGGTGGCAGAGAGGTTCTTGTTTACCCAGACTTGCCATTGCTGTTGTTCCAGACTGTGAAACCCGGCAGGAGGATGAGTATAGCGTCGTTCTAAACTAGCTTTAGAAGTGCACGTGTATATGACTCTGCCAGAAGGTTGTCGTAGTCAGTGGGAGCAGCGGAAACATTGGTGGACAGGTGGCTTATGTCTATTTATAGACTAAAGCAGATATAGCGGAGATAGATCATCTATTTCTGATGTGACAGTCATAGGTTTGACTTCATCAGAATAGGGGATGGATCTGTTAAGAAAATAGTAGGGTGTGATGCCTGGTATTTGGATGACATACACAGAGTAGGAAGTGATATTCCTATACTACGATCGGTTATACTTTGGTTGTCACACAGTAGTTTCTCCAGATAGGATATTAATCCAATCCTGGAGAAACGATCGGAAGCGGTTTTAGAACATAAGTGGATGTTCTAGGGAAATGATAACGGCAGCCTCCTTCGGGAGACAGTTATCATTCCAGGCTTCCAAGATGACCTGGATGACAGAGTGGCTGTCAGAGTTATAGTTTTCCTTCTGACGAGGGGCAGTATCTGGACAGGTGGTCTAGGTGGATACCGAGGGAAGGCATGGCGCAGGATACTGATTAAGTTCAGTTGACGATACAGTCTAAGAAGTTTGGATTTGGAGTTCACTTATGAACTAGGTCCCATCAGACATCCAAACATATTCTCAGACATGTATTGCTCATTTCGGGAGATAGGTTTCTCCGCGAACTTGAGATAAAGAGAGACATAGAAAGAAATATCACAGCGGATCCACTCACTGAGGCTATTCCTCGAACGCAATAGTTTCGCAAACGAGCTTTGTGAGACTGACTAGTAGAGGAGTTGGGTGTTCGGTATCACACGGGCTGTGAGTATGCGGCATCGCAATAATTAGCCTTGAGTGCAAGTGGGAGATTGTTGGAGATAGTGCCCTCAGAGTCAATTATTGGATCACAGGCACGTGATTGCAATGATTGAGGGAGGACCTATCCCAGTAGGACAGTCTTACTCAAGATGATAGTATGCTATCTGGTTTATCTTTATCATCGTGTACTGCTTTAGGTGACCTTACGAGTCGCTATTACACGTTGATAGAGCCCCTAGGATTCTTGCTTGACTACCAGCAGTATGACGGCGATCATATACGTGGGAGCTGGGGTCTATAAGCATATCCTTAAAAGGTCCCTAGTCGTGGGAGTTTCGAAACAGGGCATCGATACTCCAGAATAGACTAATGGATACAGTCGAGATCCCGACGAGGGGCGGTGGCCGGTCTCACAAGCCACTGGTGTCAGTTGGTTCACCTAAGATGTATACAGGTGCTCATTGGGTTATGAGTACACCGGACAGGACTCGCCGGGAACATGCTAGTTGGGATTATACCAGACGTCAGATAGCAGTTCCCCGGTGACATGTGTACAGGTTAGTTCATCAATCTGAGATCGTCATTTGTCTCGTGTGAGTTCCCACTGTGCTTTGATTACTACCCTACCATGCTCAAAGGAAACGTGCAAACAAGTTTTAGTTGGGTACAGTCCCGAGCCACATGGAGGCAGTGAGCGGATCTGCAGGGGTCCGTCTCTCCCGGTATTGGGGGTGAGGTCGTGCTGTGTCTAGGAGAGCCAGTACATGAAAGTCCTTGGCCAAGGCAGGAGATTTACTGGTAAGTATTCCAGTAGTATCTCAGGGTGTTCTGGGCTACTCTCCGACACGACTTGTACCGCTTTTGGGGGTCTGACTTTTACCAACCCCCTAGGCCCGCCATGCGATGCTCATAGACGAACGGACCGGACTGTACGGATATTGTCACTGACAGGCTCAGTAGGGTGTCAGGATTAGTTCGCTCATCGACGTCCCTTTTGGTCAATACCTGGTAGCCCGTTGCGTATTGGCTAATACCTCTAACGTGCTAGTGGTTAAATCCACAACCAAGGTGTTGACGAGTCTTTAGAGTCCCCCACAGACCAGTTTCTCAAGTTTCGGGCGAAACGCTGTAGAGGCCATATGGAGATATGGCAGGGTTCGATCAGATACGTGCGGTATTACACGGATCGTGATCAGACAGATAATACTAGCGGGCTTTGGTTTAAGCCGGATCCTAATATTGTACAGTGTAGATTTTGTCTCATTGCATTTGTATTCAGTGGGAATACAAATACGGGCATGTATATGCAGTCGCGGGGTTTTCCTGTAATTTATTACGGGATGAGTTTTCTGAAGTTGCAAGTTTGCATTCCGTTCCGGCCAGTTTTCCTTTGTTCCTTCACGGCCGGACTTATTTGATGGAAGGGTTATTTGCAAGTGTGCAAATTATCTTTTATGGAGGGGTTTCTTGTAAATTGTGGCTTCATGATAGTTCTTTCATCATGAGATTCTTTTTTAGTCTCTTCCTTTGCATTTATGGTGATGGATTTTGATGAGAGTTGATTTGGAAATGGGTGTGACACATATTCCTTTTTAATCACACCATTTCTTCACATGCATGGTTTCTTGCTTTTTCCTCCACCATATTTCCTAGTAGGGGCCGGCCACATCTAGAGAGAGAGGGAGAGGGTGTGGAAAATATGATCATCACATTTCTTATTCCTTGCTAGAAAAATGAGAGCACCATTTTTCCTCCAAAGCTCTTTTTCCCTTCTCCATCACAAGGCAACTTCATAACCCTAAAGAGACAAAGCTTCATACACTAGCCTACAGCATTTCTTGAGCACGTCGGCTTGCCAACTTTGTGCCCGAGTTGCATCGGTCCAGAGGTGGGAGCCTGTAAAAGAACCCGGCGATGTGGTGCCCGTTTCGACGAGGAGGCGACGACCCGAGATTCCGCGAGGAGATCGGAGTGGAGGCGAAGACCGAAGGACACGGATCGCTTGGTATAGCTTCTCTACTCTTATTCTAGTTTGCTAGAGTTAGGTTAATGGCCCGATCCGGGATTTTAGTGCACGGTGGTGCCGGTTTCTAGGTTTTAGAAAAGTTTCGTTTCCGCATTCCGGCGTCGGATTGACGGCCGGGTCGCTGCCGTGCACTTACAGAGGTCAGGAGAGTTGATACGAAGGACAACACTACGGATCCACTCACGAAGGCCATTCCCCAGACACGGTTTGAGAGACTCTTCGGGATGTTGGGTATGAGATACTACAACACCTGGCCTTAGTGCAAGTGGGAGATTGTTAGTTATATATATGCCCTAGAGGCCATTGTTGTACATATGATGTATATTATCGTGGATGCTTGGATATATATAGAGAGGACTTTCTTGCTCGACATAATAGTATGCTATTTGGTTTCACTTTGTCTTAACATGTTGACTTGTATTAGTTTACTGTCTTACTCTCACATATTGATAAAGCCCTTAGGATATGTACTCGACTACTAGGACTATGATGCAGATCATACTAGTGGGGACAGGGTAGTCAACGAGTACATCATATAACTGTTCCTAGTCGAAGGTGTATCGAGACAGGGCATCGATACACCAGAGTAGACTAGCGTATACGCATCTTGACCCATATGATGGGCGATGGATGATCCCATATCCATCGGTGTTTGACATCAAAGATGGTGTACGGGTGCTCAGTGGAGACTGGGTACACTGAACAGACTCGACGAGAACTCCTAGATGGTATTATACCTATCGTCGGATAGCGGTTCTCCGGTGACACTGGTACAGGTTAGTCTGTAGACCCGAGATCGTCATAGAGTCTTGTATGATTCCCACTGTGCTTTGATTTCCACCTTACCATATCCAAGAGGGCGTGCAAAACGGTGGCTTTTGGGTACAGTCCCGAATCACATGGAGGCAATGAGCGATAGGAGGGGTTTCGTCTCTCCCGGTATAGGGAGTTGATATTGTGCTTTGTTCGATTGGCTATAACTGGAAGTCCCTGGCCAGGGCTGATATGGAGTGCTACTGGTAAGTGTTATCAGTAGTTTCTCGACCTATTATGAGCCTCACATCGACACGACTTATCGGTTACTAGGGTCTGACGTTTACCACCCCTAGACTGGATATGCGACATATCAGACGAAGAGACCGGACTGTACGGGAGTGTTACTGATTGGATTCACAGGAGAATGTACAGGCTTGCTTGTTGATCTTCTGATCGCTCAATACCTGGGTGGCTGTTACGTTTAGCTGACCGCTTGTAGCTTGTGGGTGTTTGATAGGATCATCACCTACTGCCGGCGTATTGACGATTCTTTAGAGTCCTACACAGAGGTTTACTGGCTCAGGCAAAACGGAGTAGGAGCACATATGTGATATGTGCAGGACCGAGAATAATACGATATGAGATACTGTATTCTATTCTCGCGATATGTGATATCGGCCAGGTATATGTGATATAGCCGGGTCATCGGATCAAGTGTTAATTCGATGAATTGGTACATATTATATTAGTCGGTTATATGTAATATAGCCGGGTTATCGGATCAAGTGTTGATTCGATAATTTAATGTATAATTATATATGTGATATATTACGTTACGTTAACTGATATAAGCTCTCTTTATTGATTCATTTTCTCACGGGATAATACATTGATATATATATGATATATGTTAATTGTATTATTTTCTTTTGTTACAAAATATATTGTATATGTGATATATAATATTGTAACATGTTAGGGTTACAAATTTAATAAAGGTTTAAGGTTTAAACTTAGTTAGGGTTTGGATTAGGGTTAGCTTTTGCATGAAGCTTCCATGAAGCTTCATGAAGCTTTGACTTTGTCTTAAGCTTGATATTTTATGAAGATATTATTTAACCCAACCCAAACCTTAACCTCTGGTTAATTCTCTACAAGGGTTAACTCTATCATTCTTAACCCTTGGTTGGATTTGTAACCACAACATAATAATTCATTACTCATCACAAAAGGTTTCATCTTCTTCTTCCTCCTTGAAAAGCTTACTAGCTTTTGTGTTTGTAATGATATAGTGTGAGAAATTGAAAACAAAAGAGAGCAAAATTCCTACTTCATCATCCCCATCTATTCTAGCCACTTAGATTAGGGTGTTCACTTCTCTAATAAGTTGTTTAGTGAAGTGTAAGCTTAGGTTAGAGATTCTTCAAGGTAGATCATCTTAGATCATGAAGACTACAAGCAAGGTGTCTCATTTACCTCATGGAGCCACTCGAGAGTCGGAGTTCATGATGATCGCAGCGAAGGGACCTCAACACGAAGCTTATGAAGCGAAGGAACGGACTACAAAGGTTGTAATCCCTATCTCTTAGAAGTAAAGTTGTTTACTTGCTCAATATTTACCCTAATCCTCTAGCAAAGATCCTTACTTTAGGTTGTTCGGCACTTGAAAAATTTGATTTTGGCATAGTTGATGCCTTATAGAACCTTGTTCTAGTGCCTAGTAACCCTACAGCAGAAGGGGATGAGGAGGTGACGGCGAGGTCTATGGTGATCGGTGGTGGGGTTTCTAGGGTCGCATCGGGGCTGTGCAGGGATGTTCATGAGTGGCGTCAAGTGCAGGGTGCTCGGGGTGAAGGAGGAGAGGTGGAAGGAAGGTGGAAGCAGAGAAGGTGGTGATGAGGGTGGCGAGGTGATGAGGTGATGAAGTCATGGGGAGGTCGGCAGCGAGGTAAGGGAGCGGGCTACAGTTAAAGTTATGGTTCTCGTGGCAGGTAGAAGAATAGAGAAAGAGTGGAAAGAGAGAGAGAGAGAGAGAGAGAGTTAGTGTATAAATTATAAGGTTTTAATATATAAATTATATATTAAGAGAGAGAGAGACAGAGGGGTAGAGAGAGATTGAGAGAATAATTTAGTTATTTAAATATTATATATATATATATATATATATACTGTTGTGTTTAGTTGTTTATAAAATATTATATAATATATATTCTGGGTTTAAACAGTTAATATCAAAATACTCCGAATACTACCTAGGTTTCTTCTAAAAATCTAGTTTTAAAATATGGAGAATATGCGTAAAAGTTAAAATCATAATGCAATACCCGATCAATCAAAATGTATACCCCCAAGTACGGATCTTCGTAAATATACGTAGCAATCCAAACAAGTCTGTTTTAACAATTTGGACATGAACACGATATATGGATGCAACCATATGATATGGGGTATGATAACAGGCCATGCTACATATCAAAATATATTATTTAGTTATTATTTGTATTATTAAAAGATATGCAGATACCAAATATATGATACATTTATATAGAATCTAGATGTGCATGGATCCTCTGTACTAGCAAAATATGACGTAATTTAGAACCGTGATGGGTTTCAACCATGCGGGTCGGGTCGGATACTAACCACCATTACCAAATGCATTATCCGCACCCAAAAACAATAATAATCAAGAAGTTGTCGCATGATTGGAAAATACCCCAAATAAAATATCGTATAAATGCACTAGGGTGTTACATTATACCCAACTATAAAAGAATTTCGTCCTCGAAATTCACGGAACAAGAAAACACAGATCTAAGAAAAGAGGTGTGGAAACTTCTGTCGAATCTCGTCTTCATATTCCCAAGTAGATTTTTCGTGCGAACGATTCCCCCATGAAACAAGTACTGGAGGGATAACCTTGTTCTTGAGGACTTTGTCTCGTCGATCCACAATCGCCATCGGTCTTTCTTTATATGTTAAGTCCTCCCTTATTGTCAGCTCCGAGTGATCTACGACGTGGATCTCATCTCGAACATACTTGTGGAGTTGAGATACATGAAATACGTCATGAACACCCTCCAAGGATGGTGGTAAAGCCAATCGATAAGCTACCTCTCCAACACGCTTGATGATACCGAAAGGCCCCATGAATCGAGGACTAAGCTTGCCTCGACTACCAAATCGAATCAATCTTCTGGTCGGTGATATCTTCAAGAATACAAGGTCACCAACTGCGAACTCTAGAAGTCTTCGTCCTGTATCGGCCCAACTTTTCTGTCGATCTTGTGCCGCCTTCATATGATTTCGGATCACATTAACTTTCTCCGTCGTTTGCACAATAAGATCTGGTCCCAATAATCTTTTTTCCACAACATCGCCCCAACAGACAGACAGGCGACACTTACGGCCGTATAACGCTTCGAATGGAGCCATTTGTATAGTCGCCTGAAAACTGTTATTATAAGAAAACTCCACCAAGTGCAAATGATCCCCCATGAACCCTTGAAGTCTAACATGCATACTCTCAACATATCTTCAAGAGTTTGGATCATCCTTTCTAACAGGCCATCTATCTGAGGATGATAGGATGTGCTAAACTTCAAGTGAGTCCCCAAACTTTCCTGTAGACTCCTCCAAAAGTGTGATAAGAATCGCGTATCACGATCGAAAACGATGCTCATGGGTACTCCATGCAATCTCACAATCTCCTGCATGTATCGTTCTGCCAAAGCCTCTGTCGACTGACCAACTCAAAATGGTATGAAATGAGCTGCCTTGGTCAATCGATCAACAATCACCCAAACTGCATTATTGCCCTTCAGACTCCATGGAAAAGTCGTCACGAAATCCATGGTTATATATTCCCACTTCCACTGAGGAATTGGAATTGGTTGCAATAAACCGGCTACCCTTTGATATTCAGTCTTGACTTGCTGACACACCAAACACTTCAATACGTAGCGACCAATCTCCCTTTTCATGCCTTCCCACCAGAAATGTTGTCAGAGATCTCGGTACATCTTTGTGCCTCCCGAATGTATGGAATACGCGGAACTATGAGCCTCCTTAAGGACTTCTTCACAAACATATATTTCGGCACACATAAACGACTACTATATCGTAACGAACCGTCTTCATGAATTAACAGGTCCATTCGAAGTCCCGCTTCTACTTGTTCTCAAAACTTCTGCAATCTAAAATCATGCGACTGTGCTGCTTTAACGTTATCGATCAAGGACGACTGTACTTGCAATTACATCAACTATCCCGAAGAATGCGATAGTACAATCTCCAACTCGCATCTCTGAAAATCAACTATAATCTCCTTCTGTGCAGTCAACATCCGTATTGCTTGCAACCGACTTAAAGCATCTGGCACTACATTAACTTTTCCCAGATGATATTTTAGATCAAGATCATAGTCAGTCATCAGCTCTAACCATCTATGCTGCCTCATGTTGAGCTATTTCTGTATGAACACATATTTTAGACTTTTGTAATCGGTAAACACTTCTACCCTTTCGCCTAATAAGTAGTGTCTCCAAATCTTCAGAGCGAAAATCACTGCTGCTAGCTCCAAATCATGAGTTGGGTAATTCTTCTCATAAGTCTTCAATTGTCTCGACGCATAGGCTATAACCTTCCCATTTTGCATTAGAACACATCCCAAGCCTTTTCCAGATGCGTCGCTGTGAATAACCAACCCTCCGGAACTGTCTGGCACTGTCAAGATAGGAGCGGTGGTCAATCTTTGCTTCAACGCTTCAAAAGATGATGCACATTTCTCCGTCCAGACGAACGGTACCTCCTTTCGTGTTAGCTTGGTCAATGGTTCTGCTATTCGAGCGAAGTTCTCCACAAACCTTCTATAATATCCGGCAAGCCCAAGAAAACTTCTGATCTCTTCTACATTCTTTAGAATTGGCAAATCATGAACTGCTGCAATCTTTTCAGGATCAACGGCAATTCCATCTCCGGATACAACATGACCCAAGAACTTCACTTCTTCGAGCCAAAACTCGCACTTGCTCATCTTAGCATATAACCTTTCTTGTCTCAACGTTTGCAGTGCGATTCTCAGGTGTTCTGCATGCTCTTCTTTGCTCCTCGAATAGACCATAATATCATCAATAAACACCACTATGAACTGGTTCAGGTACGGTGAAAAGATTCGGTTCATCAAGTCCATAAATATTGCCGGTGCATTTGTGACACCGAATGGCATCACTAAGTACTCGTAATGCCCATAACGGGTTCAGAACGCTGTTTTGCAAATATCTTCTGATTTCACCCGAACTTGATAATATCCGGATCGCAAATCCAATTTCGAGAATACCTTCACACGACTAAATTGATCGAATAATTCGCCGATGCGAGGGATTGGGTACTTGTTCTTAATAGTTACCCGGTTTAATTCTCGATAATCAATGCACATCCTCCGCGTGCCATCTTTCTTCTTGACTAGAAGAATTAAAGCTCCCCAGGGTGAATTGTTGCTGCGAATCCAACCTTTCTCTAGCAATTCGGTAACCTGTTTTTTTACCTCTTCCGGTTCCACCGGTGCCATTAGATAATAGGCCTTTGAAATCAGCGTTGCTCCAGGAAAGATCAATCGCGAACTACACATCTCGTTTTGGCGGTAAACCCGAGATTTCCTCGAACACATCCATAAACTCTCGAATAACTGCTGGCGCTTCCTCCTTGTCTACTTCCATCGATGAAAGAATGGCACTTCTCGGCCTAGCCCTAAATTCGACTGGCCCGACAGATCTGCTACCTCCTAAAAATATAAACTCCAGATATCCGAGAATCTGGAAAATCACTTTCTTTGCCCTACAATCAATGTGAGCATGGAAAGTGCCAAGAAAGTCCATTCCCAAGACAACATCATAGCCGCCAGTATCAATCACCAACAAATCTGTGAATAACCTGTGTCCGCAAATAACAATCGAACAATCCTTGCACTCACTACTAGATATAATTTTCCCATTTCTCAGTGTGTATGTCCCGGCAACTAAACAGGACCGCGTGTGGAATCGAGTGTGCACTAATAAACTTGGACGAAATAAAGCAATGGGATGCACCTGAATCAAATAATGCCAATGCGGAAAAATTATAAAACATTCCCCTTCCTGTCCTCCTTTCTTTTCCTGTAATGGAAAGAAAGATTGGCTCCCTGTTTGCTCAAGACGAGGAAAGTCTTCTTAGTTTTCGTATAAGGGCAAGTCTTTCTTTAGCATTGAGAAAAAAGACTCTTTGCTATCGAAACGGAAAAAAAACGATGATCAGAAGACTACTTCTGATCAAATATGATGAAAAAAAACGTCGATTGACTCTTTTCTACAAGCACATCCTTTCCAGAAGAACCCAGAAGACTACTTCTCGTCATGATCCAATCCACCTTATGATGAAAAAAAGCGTCGATTCCGAGTAGGATACCTGAAACAACTTTGTCTGAAGCTTTGACCTCCTTGGCCGTCAAAGTGAAGTCCCGTGTTTGATTAGGCCCCCGAGTAACCTACTTTTGTGGTGCTCTCGGAGCATCACCCTTCAACTGAACTCTTGATGGACAAGCATGCATTCGATGATCGGTAGCTCCGCAAATCAGACACTGCCCGAGCCTCATCCGGCACTCCCTCTGGAAATGACCCGGTCGTTAGCAGTAATCACAAAATAAACTCCTTCTCTGATCGGATACCACGGGCTTCTCGTAGGTACAATGTATCGCTTTTTCACCGAGATGCCTTTGTGTTCATCTCAGAAAACTGCATTTTAATACCGCTCATTATTTATCTATTTTGTTATTTATCGGTGCTATTAACCAGTGTCTGCTTAGTGATTACAGATTACAGGTATTCGTGATTAAATACCGGAAACACACTCAATACTACGGATATAGCGTTTGGGAGCCGACACTGTAATCAGAACAAAGAACCAACCGATATCCAAAGAGCACTTTTGCAATAAACAAGTGTGCAGACAATTTTTGGTCCTACACAATACATGTGTGACACTAGCTCTTTGACATGGACCATATGGGGGCTGCTCTTGCACAATTCATCCAAGTAGGCACATGTGTGGTGTGATGGGCAATAAATGCTAAAAAAATTTGATGCGATGCATTGCTTCAAGTTCTCTCCAAATCTCTGAATGCAAATCAGGTTATTTTAGACAAATCAAACAGCACCGGGATGATATTGGAGTAGACACAAAACCACCATATCAACCCGAGTCTCTAAGCTCGGATTTGGACCGGCGGCACCCTCAATGAATCCGAGCTCGCTGGCCCCCCTTGCCCCATTTGTCCCCATCTTTTCCCTGTCCCTTCCTTGCAGTCACATCACCTCATTCTTATTACTTGTTTAATCTTTTTTGGTGCCTATAAAAGCCAGATCAGTGAGTAAGGGAAGGGCTCACACGTACCACATAACATATAGCCATTTTTGATAGTTTGTTTAGTTTTGGTTTAGTTTGAGAGTGAGTGGGCTATCACTTGGTTTCTTCTTCTTCTTCCCTTTTGAAGCTTTCTCTTGAGGGCTTCATTATGGAGGTTGAACAAGTTACCAATATCATGTACCTCTTCTTCAAGTGTTAATAATATTGTTGTTCCTTTTATTTCTTGTTCTTGTTCTTATTTGCTTTTCTTGTTATAATGCTTAACTAATCTCTTTGGTTGTGGTAATGGTGAGGAAATGAGATGAAAGGCTCTGCCTCCTCCTCCTCTTGTTAATGTTTAATGTGCGTATATATATGATTCTAACTTAAAGATTGTTTATGTATTGATGTGATACGGTATTTTGAAACATGGTTGCTTTGTAACCTCCTCATATACCATATTCACTCCCTTTCCCCATTTCAATGTTTAAGTTAAAATCAATTCAGTGTTAAGGTTGCTAAGTTTAGATATGGTATTTTATGATCAAGTGCTTGACAATCTCTTGGTTTCATATACGATATACTATCACAAACACTTAGCAAACTCAACACTAAAATCATTTTCTCTCATGAACTAATTTGTGTTTTTGATGTTGTGGTAAACTTGCTAACCATCGTGCTTAGTGTTGATACCCTAATCTCGGACATACAAATGGTAAGTGAAGAAAACGGACTCGATTCGTGTTTTGCAGCGAATATCAGAATTTGATGATTTGTGTTTCGCAACCGCCTTGACAAATCATGCTTCATGCCGGGATCGACGTAAGGACGGACAACTCATAATCAAGGGAGCGTCGAAGGAATCGTCGCGATTCGACCTTCCGAGCCAAAACCACAACCACTTCTTTCTTAGCTTCTTTGCTTGCTTTTCTTTGTTTTCATATTTTTTATTTTCGTGACAAAACCAACCATTCGTTATTTGTTGAACCTTAAATCACAAGATCAAATACACAATTACCTGCGGATCAACCCGTACCTTCCGGCTTGCTACAACAAGCCATGCACTTGCGGTATATAAATTTTAAAACGAGAACGATCTCGCATGCTCATTCCATTTCCTTAAAATCATATCCATTTCTAAAACATACGCATTTGCGCGCACAGGTGAAGTCCTAACAAGTTTTTGGCACCGTTGCCGGGATGTTGGTAGTTATTACGAATTGTTATTTCTGGTTCGTACTAACTCATTAACTTTTAACTCAATTTTTCCAAAACTAACAAAACAAAATTTTTTCTAACTTGTTCTCTGTCCTTCAGACCTGCTAGCACTCTGTGATTCAACTAAAAAATCAAGTTATATCATTAGAATACTAATATAACCAGGATGAACCACACAAAATTCAAGCATAACCACTCGGAATCCGACCGGCGACATTGATAAATTATCCGAGCTCGCGCGGCCCTTTCAGGGTGTTTTTGATTTTTTGTTCTTGTGTGATCTCTAGTGTGTTGTCAGTACTCTAGTGGTATTATTTGATTTTTATAATTTTGAGTGTGTAGGAATTGGGGCATATATATCGCTTTTTGCCACTAAATATCGTATTTTTCGACATTTCAGGTTTTTCACGGAATTATGACCAGCGATCATGCGGAGCGAGGCTCAAACTCAATTTCAAGACGTTAGTGAAGTACAGTGCCAAAGATCCGGGTAGTTTGACCCGCGTAAGAGAACAATCAAAGACTCAGATCACTTTCAAAGGGGTTTTCTTAACCAAATCACATCGGTACGTATTTCCTAAACGCATTCCTCTTGAATCCGATGCATTCCACTATTCTATCTTCTGCAGAATTCTTCGCACAAGCTTGTCACCAATTGCAAAGAGAACTAACCGTATTTTTTGCAGCGCTTAAATTTAAACGAAAAAGAATTGCTTAAATTGCTTGATGTCTTGAATTATTTTATTGATTGCGCATTTGCATCTTAATACGGATTTAAGGGCAAAAATACCAAACAAGATACGGTAAAAGATTTCATCATCTTTTTCTGTAGCCCACAAATCACAAAACTGCATTCTTGACTGTGTTTAGAATACCGCTTAACGGTATATCGTTCACGGGGTGTCTAGGCAAGTGTTCAAGAGAAAGAGTTATCTAATTAAGGAACTTCACGAAAGCATTGGAAAACCTCCCTTATCTCTTGCACTTACCTGGCTTCGTGATCCGTATATCTTGAGCCCGTTTCTCGACACAGTTTTACTTTGACAATCAGGTTCTTAAGCAGGTCTAGTTGACTAGCATACCATAGACTGCTAGGGATGTGATATTCTTTGTTTTTGTGATATTTGTGAATTCTTGTTAATATGGGTGATACACGATTTAATTTAATTTTTCACAATTCTTATTTCTCTGTTTATACTCAGTCCCAATTCATTTGTTCAAATTGCCACGTTTCTTCCCACATTCATGAAAATTGTCCTTTTCTAAGGGGTGACCAACCGTCCCAGATTTTTGATAATGGTCACCCACCTAACACTCTTGAACCCAGTCCCACTTCAATTAGAGACCTAATCGTTGAAGATTTAAAGAAAGAGGTCAACAGATTGACTGCTTTAGCATCACCACCATCACAACCCTCCTTACCTGAAACAACTGACACATCATTAGGGTATGATAGTGAGATGAATGCTAGGTTGATCACTTTAGAGAAGGGTATTAAAGTAATGACTGCGGTCGAGAATCAATCAGTTTCTACGCTAGCCCTGTGCATACAGCAGTCTTAGCAATTGTTTCTTGCTCAAGCTCAATCATTGGCTAGAATAGAGGAACACGCGAAACGTTTAGCTGTGAGAATTCTAGGGAGTGAACACAGTCAATCGAAACCGAATAGTGTTAATATCTGTCATCTAGGATGTCACCCGAGTGAGATAAACGATCAATTGATGATTTCATAGATGACGATGCCATTGAATTGACTAAGTGTTATCAGGACAAACAAGAAAAACCTCCGACTGATTTTTGCATTCCAATTCTAGAGGAGGAATCTTGTGATTTTGACGGGTATGGTTTGGATAGATTGTCAGAAGAGATCAATGATCAGGAACCCACATTTTTTGTATCACCTAGTGATATTGTTTCGGATGAAACGTTAGTATGGGAACCTACTTTTTTGGATGACATATACCTACCCATTTGTGAATATAATGAGGAAGAAATGGTATTGGGAGAGTTAGAAAACCATAGTGATAAGAATAGGATTGTGAAAAATCATAGGGAGGAAGACAGCCTTGAAAACCATTCTTCCATAGCGAGTTTTGAGGAAATTTTTGTAGGGTATCCTTAGCACCATGTCTAGGGTTTGGAAGCATCACACATACCATATTAAAATTTTAGGGGGTGCTAAGTAATTCCAACCATGAATCGAACTAAAAAGTTAGGGTAACACCATGTAGTATCACATACAAACTAGTGTCTAACACTAAGTGGGGAGAAATACAACCTTTGTAGACCTCCTCTTGTGACTCCTTGGATCAACTAAGCTTTGAACCGGCTTGCTTGAATCCTTCCAAGTCCACGACGATCCACCCGGAGTCTCTTTACTCAAGCTCCTAGCTTCACTTGATCTATGAAGAAGTGGAGCAAACAACTTACACTAATGGACTAGACTAGTATATATTGGTGATGTGGTTTGTATTCTCACTTAAAAACCCTTTCTTTTTATATTCCTCACTCAATAGAAAACTCAAGAGAGCATGAAGGAAGAAGAAGAAGGACATGGCAAAGCTTGAGCTCAATAATGATAATTTTATTAATAAAAAGAGAAAAGAAAATACTTAAATGAGAGTCACACTTACATAAACCATGGTCAATAAATATCTAGACATTTTCACTAGTGAGTTTAAGAATGAAATTAAACCATGGGTTAAAATCAAGGTTAATGAGAGAAGAGTGTAGAAACTATGAACCATGAATTAATTTCCTTTTTCTTTTTCTCAATAATAAATATATATGTATATTTATACATGTGAGTCTTGCCTTGCCATCTCCAATGTATCAACAACCATGACACACATGTATGCATGTATGTGTGCATTCATATCAACATGTGTATGTATAAATATATGCATGCATCCATGCATACAAACAAATTGAAAAGGTTTAATAAAAGTGAGCTAAAAGTCAATATTAAATCAACACTTGATTTAATAAACCGGTCATATCATATACGACCTGACCAATAGAAAACGCCCGATTAAAATACGGTATCATATACACGCATTTAATCGAGCTCCCGCGCACATCTCATGTGCACACCACATTGTTTCGCCTAAGCTAGGAAACTCCTGTATGGGACTCTAAGACTCGTTAATACGCTAACAGTAAGCAGTGATCATATCACATACCCATAAACCGTCAGCGGTACTAACTATACATAACGGCTTCTAGGTATTGAGCGATCAGAAGAAAAACAAGCGAACCTGTCAAAACTCCCGTCGAGCCAACCGGTAACACTTACCGTACGGTCCGGTTTCTTGGTCAGATATGCTGCATATCGAGTCTACGGATGGTATCGTCAACCCTAATAACTCAATAAGTCATGCTGGTATATGGCCTATAACAGATCGGGAAACTAATGATAACACTCATCAGTAAATCTCATCAGCCCTGGCCAGGGACTTCCTGTTATAGCCAATCGAGCATAGCGCAATATCAACCCCCAATACTGGGAGAGACGAAACCCTTCCTATCGCTCATTGCCTCTATGTTCCTTGGGACTGTACCCAAAATCCACCTGTTTGCACGACTCGGTAGAGTCGTGGTACGGTGGAGATCAAAGTACAGTGGGAGGACACATAAGACTCTATGACGATCTCGGGTCTACAGACTAACCTATACCAGTGTCGGTGAGAACTAATATCCGACGATAGATATAATACCACATAGGAGTTCTCGGCGAGTCCGTTCAGTGTACCCAGTCTCCACTGAGCACCCGTATACAATCTTTGGTGTCATCACACCAAATGTATATGGATCATCCATCGTCCATCATATGGGACAAGAACCGTATACGCTAGTCTACTCTGGAGTATCGATGCCCCGTCTCGATACACCTACGACTAGAAACATTTCAAGGATATGCTTATAAACTACACTTATCCCACTAGTATGATCTACATCATAGTCTCACTAGTCAAGCAAATATCCTAAGGGCTTTATCAACATGTAGCAAATGAGTAAGATGCATGATCAAATGAACATGTCAAGATAAAGTACAACCAGATAGCATACTATCATATCGAGCAAGAATGTCCTCTGAATATATATATACACATACCGATACATCCACTATCATATAATGGCCTTGAACCTAAGAAAGCATTCGCTATCTGAAACTGTCATATTCTCTTCCGCTATAGTAGCTCTGGAGTGAAAGAAAAGCCCTATTTTGTCCTCTTGCTTAGTAAGACCCTATTTCTGAGCTTAGGGCATACATATATCCAACAATTTTTACGGATGAACTTGATATTCTTGGTGAGTTTGAGTCAGGATCAATTTGGGAACATCCTAAAAACCTTTCTTTTGCTGAACTTTTTGTGGATGAACTCCAGTCTTTACATAAACTTGACTTTGGAACTCAACACGTGCTTTTTGAACATTCAATTCATCCAGGAAACAATTCTTTGACCTCTTCAAAACTTTATCCTCATCTTCAGCGTCTTCTGATCCCTACTTTTACACGCCCATGCCCTTCACTAACATCTAACATATACCTTTTCTTTTTCTTTTTCTTTTTCTTTTATATATACATATTCTTTTACCATCCATTGCACTATATAGACAAAATCTTTAAATGGCTGGTATTAATTTCTGGACTAACCCAATTTTTTAACATGTAAATGTTGTAATTAGTCTTAGGTTTTTTTTCTTTTTCTTTGAATAAAATTCTCATCCTGATATCTAAGTCTAGCTACCGGAGACGGGGGCAACGATAAGGACATCGTAAAACTTAGGTTTGGGGGTGAGCACTGCTTTTATTTTACTGCATCATGTGTATATTCTACATTGCATGCTTATTAAAAAACCCATAAAAATTGAAAATTTTCTCCAAAAATATAAAAACTTTTTCATGTTAGCTGGTGGGGGAACTTAGATTCGAAGTCTGATGGTTCGGTTGATAAATTAGAAATAACTAAATCCTTTTTGTGAGACTGGCGACCCGAAAAAAAACCCTCCTTTGTGTTTAACCATAGCCGATATACATATTTTATAATACTTTACACGTGTCGTACGTTTTTGATAATTTGTTGAAAGTCTGGCATGTCTGTAAACTTTTAAAATTGATAAACATCTTTAAGATCAAACAGGTTTGTTCTGAGTTAAGTAATATCAAGAATAGTTCATATAGTGAAGTAGATATGAAGAATTTTATTTTTTAATAGAAACTATAAGTCTGAAAAATAACCCATCTGGATCCCTGTTGGAGTAATTACACACCTTATCCGCATATAACATCTTCGGATTTAAAAGAAATGCTGGCTATATCTCCGTTTTCACTGAATTCAGAATATTTTAAAATAAAATGAGTCCTTTGTTTTGTTGTCTTGGTAACTTGGGTAATTAAGTCCTTGGGGTGTCTCCACACCTAATTCCCTAAAACCATCTGGTTTGGGAGTCATTGACCCAAAGCTCGCTAAGTTTCCAATCGCCAAATAAAATAAGTTATTCAAGTGTTCTCTCCGAGTTAAAAGTCCTCACGGTTCTTTGTGGGAGAATAATCTTGGCGGAGATGAGTTTTCTATTAAAACAGTTTTTTCGCGGAGATATGAAGGTATATTTATATAAGACGTTTTGCACGATAACGAAGGGTGTGTATGAACAAAAACAGATAAAATGGAGGAGTGAAGAATAAGACTTAGGTTCTCTGTTAAAAACGATTGAAATTCTGACTTGAAACCTAACTTGAGAACAAAAACTTGAGAAAATCTTAACTCCTTTCAAAACTCGTGTGATCCTTCAGAAGTTTATCCTAGTCTATAATTATGACATGATAACCCTAATTAAAGTTCTTAAAACCTTATGGACACTATCCGCACAATCACGTAAAGACGCGTATGAGCTTATGTTAAAAAAATTGCGAGGAGTGAAAATAAGGGGTTAAAATTTCAGACTTGGGTAATAGAACTTCTAACTTTGATCTCTAACTTAAGATTAGAATCAACAGTTTCTCCACGACTGTAACTTGACCGGATTTTGTGGGTGTAATCCGCTGAAAACCCTCAGGAGACAACACTCCTCCTACTAGGGACACCTAGAGGTTTAACGGCTTGTTGCACATGCTCAGTGCAATCGCGTTCCCTGTGAAAGTGAGGCTAGGATTTTTTGTTTTGCTCGGGACGAGCAAAAGATAAGTTTGGGGGTATTTGTTCATCTCAAAAAACTGCATTTTAATACCGCTCATTATTTATCCATTTTGTTATTTATCGGTGCTATTAATCAGTGTCTACTCAGTAATTACATATTACAGGTATTCGTGATTAAATACTGGAAACACACTTAATATCACGGATATAGCGTTTGGGAGCCGACACTGCAATTAGAACAAAGAACCAACCGAAGTCCAAAGAGCTCTTTTGCAATAAATAAGTGAGAACATAATTTTTGGTCCAACACAATACATGTGTGACACTAGCTTTTTGACATGGACCATATGGGGGCTGTCCTTGCACAATTCATGCAAGTAGGAACATGTGTGGTGTGATGGGCAATAAATGCTAAAAAGTTTTGTTGTGATGCATTGCTTCAAGTTCCCTCCATATCTCTGAATGCAAACCAGGTTATTTTAAACAAATCAAACAGCACCAGGATGATATTGGAGTAGACACAAAACCACCACATCAACCCGAGCCTCTAAGCTCGGATTTGGACCGGCGGCACCCTCAATGAATCCTAGCTTGCTGGCCCCCCTTGCCCCATTTGTCCCTATATTTTCCATGTCCCTTCCTTGCAGTCACATTATCTCATTCTTATTACTTGTTTAATCTTTTTTGGTGCCTATAAAAGCCAGATCAGTGAGCAAGGGAAGGGCTCACACGTACCATATAACATATAGCCATTTTTGATAGTTTTTTAGTTTTGGTTTAGCTTGAGAGTGAGTGGGCTATCACTTGGTTTCTTCTTCTTCCTCCCTCTTGAAGCTTTCTTTTGAGAGCTTCATTATGGAGGTTGAATAAGTTACCAATATCTTGTAACTCTTCTTCAAGTGTTAATAATATTGTTGTTTCTTTTATTTCTTGTTCTTGTTCTTATTTGCTTTTCTTGTTATAATGCTTAACTAATCTCTTTGGTTGTGGTAATGGTGAGGACATGAGATGAAAGGCTTTGCATCCTCCTCCTCTTGTTAATGTTTAATGTGTTTATATATATGATTCTAACTTAAAGATTGTTTATGTATTGATATGATATGGTACTTTGAAACATGGTTACTTTGTAACCTCCTCATATACCATATTCACTCTCTTTCTCCATTTCAATGTTTAAGTTAAAATCAATTTAGTGTTAAGGTTGCTAGATTTAGATATGGTATTTTGTGATCAAGTGCTTGACAATCTCTTGGTTTCATATACGATATACTATCACAAACACTTAGAAAACTCAGCACTAAAATCATTTTCTCTCATGAACTAATTTGTGTTTTTGATGTTGTGGTAAGCTTGCTAACCCTCGTGCTTAGTGTTGATACCTCAAGCTCGGACATACAAACGGTAAGTGAACAAAACGGACTCGATTTGTGTTTTTGCGACAAATATCAGAATTTGATGATCTGTGCTTCGCAACCGCCTTGAAAAATCATGCTTCATGCCAGGATCGACGTAAGGACGGACAACTCATGATCAAGGGAGCGTCGAAGGAATCGTCGCGATTCGACCTTCCGAGCCAAAACCACAACCACTTCTTTCTTAGCTTCTTTGCTTGCTTTTCTTTGTTTTTGTATTTTTTATTTTCGTGACAAAACCAACCATTCGTTATTTGTTGAACCTTAAATCACAAGACCTAATACAGAATTCCCTGCGAATCGACCCTTACCTGCCGGCTTGCTACAACGTGTCGTGCACTTGCGGTTTATAAATTTTAAAACGAGAACAATCTTGTGTGCGCATTCCATTTCCTTAAAATCATATCTATTTCCAAAACATACGCGTTTGCGCGCGCGGGTGAAGTCCCAACACTTTGCGTACAGGAGCTCTATTTGGCGTAAATACCGGCTTCCGCACTATGATGGATTGCTGTTGCGTACTCTTTGCTTTCACCGATAAACTTTGCTGCTCCTTGGCTGCTTTGAGAACTTGGGAGAAGGTGGTCAATCCCAGAGATATAATATGTCTTTGAATCTCCACATCCAAACTACGCATAAACCTTCGTGCCCTATCTGCATCGTTTGCAACCAAAGGCCCCGCAAAACGACTGAGCCGAGTCCACTTAGCCGCATGCGCATCAACGGATCCGCTATTCTACTTCAGGCTAATAAACTTCTCTTCCATCTCTTCTCGAGCAGATTGCGGAAAGAACTTCTCTAAGAAACTCCGCGAAAACGTTGCCCAACTGATCGGTTTGGGAAGACGGGTCTTCTCTACGAGCCACCACTCGCGAGCGTAATCTACCAGTTAGATGCGTACTACATCCATCCTTTTCTCATCTGGAATCTGTGCAGAGACAAGCAGATTCTCCGTATCAACTAGCCACTGCTCCACTGATAATGGCTCCTCCAATCCTATAAATGTGGATGGACCGAGCCTTCTAAAGTCCGCCACGGTGCCCTCACACTGTGCTGGCCCGGGTGCTACTGCAATTATGGACTGCTGGACCGTCCGCAGACCCTCCTGGAAAGCCTTGGCCTGCGGATGATTCAGCTCAGTTTGCCGCTTCTGGTTTTCCAGCATACCACGTATAACTCCAAGCAGTGCGGCATCATCAACACGCCTCCGGTACGATTGCAAATCTCTATCCAGCATGATTCTGAAGCCAAGACACTGAAGAGGATTAGCACTGGTAAACATGATTCAATAAACAATATAGCTATAGATTCGAGACTGGGAAGATAGTAATGTGGCAGGACATGTTCCTAATTTCGGGTTTTCTGGTTAGTGTATTGGGTTTAATACCCAACTAAAAAAGAACCAAACCTGACTAACCCTAAATCCTATGGCTCTGATACCAAACAAACCCTGTCACGCCCCGCTTCCCAAAATGCGCAGACTACGGCACGTGACAGAGCCAACCATGCTACCTATGGGTAAGAATCATGTTAGTTATATGTATGCCCTAGAGGCCATTACTGTACATGCGATGTATATTGTAGTGGATGCTTGGGCATATATAGGGAGGACTTTCTTGCTCTACATGATAGTATGCTATCGGGTTGCACTTTATCTTAACATGTTAACGAATACTGTTTTGTGATCACAAGTTGATAAAGCCCTTTGGATTAGTACTAGACTACCAGGACTATGATATAGATCATACTAGTGGGGACAGGGTAGTCGATAAGTACATCCTTCAAATGTTCCTAGTCATGGGAGTATCGAGACAGGGCATCGGTACTCCAGAGTAGACTAGCGTATGCGCTTCTTGACCCATATGATGGGCGATGGATGATCTCATATCCATTGGTGTTTGGCATCAGAGAAGGCATACGGGTGCTCGGTGGAGACTGGGTACACTGGACGGACTCGCCGAGAACTCCTAGATGGTATTATACCTATCGTCGGATAGCAGTTCTCTGGTGACACTGGTACAGGTTAGTTTGTAGACCCGAGATCGTCATAGAGTCTTGTGTGATTCCCACTGTGCTTTGATTTCTACCTTACCACGGTCAAGAGATCGTGCAAAAATGTGGCTTTTGGGTACAGTTCCGAGTCACATGGAGGCAATGAGCGATAGGAGGGGTTTCGTCTCTCCCGGTGTTGGGAGTTGATGTTGCGCTATGCTCGATTGGACATAACAGGAAATCCCTGACCAGGGTTACTGAGATTTACTGGTAAGTGTTATCAGTAGTTTCTCGAACCGTTATGGTCCTTACATCGGCATGACTTATCAGGCTATTGGAGTCTGACGTTATACCACCCCCAGGCTATATGATATGCGACATATCAGACGAACAGACCGGACTGTCCGTTAGCAACCCTGAAGGTCATATCACCGGTCTTCAGAAATCTACGGCTTCTCAGTGCCTGTAAAGAATTATAGATATGAGATCCTAATCTGGTATCCAATACCCAGGAAGTAGAGTTGATTGACATACGGTTTTCAATTATAAACACACCTGAAGCCGAAGCCACAATCTGCTTCGAGTCCTGGTTATTGGCTCTCCAGGCCCTGCAATCTTTCTTCCAATGGCCATTCTTATGACAATAGAAGCATTCTTCCTTCCTTACTGTCGGTCCCGCAACTTTTGCCTTGCCCTTCGCTTCCACCTTACTAACACTGCCTTTCGGCTTGGTGGAGGCTTTCTTCTTCTTTCCCTTGGCTTTCGCCTTGGATCTAGAAGAGGAAGCTCCACCAACAAGCAGAGCGGGTGTTTCCCTGAATTTCTGCAAGGTGCCCTCAGCACTCCTCATCATGTTGAGGAGTTCCGGAAGTTCAACTTCTTTACCTTAAATATTAAAATTCAAGATAAACTGGGCGTAGGTGGAAGGGAGAGACTGCACAATCAAGTCTGTATACAGCTCGTTCTCCAATGTGGTCCCCAGGTCTGCGAGCTCCTCAATGTAGCCGATCATCTTATGGACATGGTCCCATACAGATGATCCGATAGCCAACCTCGCCTGAAATAACTTCTTCGAGGTCTCGTATCTTGCGATACGAGATTGCTCTCCATATAATTCCTTTGTATGGAGGAATATGGATTCAAGATCCATATTCTCGTACCGCCTCTGGTGTTCATTGTCTATAGAAGCCAGCATGAGGCACTTGGCTTTCACACTGTCAATTTCCCAGGTCTTACGGATTTCCTTATCCGCGACGCTGGAATCTGGACCTGGGACGGCGAGGGCTTTAGTAGTAAGAATATAGCCCAATTTGTCATATGTGATTGCCATCTTGACATTCCTGAGCCAATCTTTATAGTTTGGCCCCGTCAATATGTTTTTATCTAATAGTAACTTAAGGCCGGTCATCATGGTCGCTGTAATTAGGAGAGAGAGAAGAAATAGTTTAGCATGATACTCTTGCAAGTTTAGATTGATTTTTAGTTTATCTAAACAGGATGGCTCCCACTGTTTCTCGAATCCTTACTCAAACCATAAAAAAAAGAATTAGTCAGAATTAATCTCATCGTACAATTCTTTCTTAACTTTTCAGCTAGACCAGTGTCGGTACTTCGAGGGAGGTTTTACGACGCTTTCGCAAGTTCCTTAATTAAATAACCTCTTTTCCCTGTAGGCGTAGCCCCGCTAACACCTTTCTAGACACCTACTTGGTTTATAGCATTGATCGTTAAGTGAAAAATCTCCCGAGGAGTAGTATATACTCACAGTAGGATCGGGATCCAAATATCATCGTGTGATAAAGTCGAAGGAATCCTACCAAAATTATCACACTCCAAATGGTATGCAACACTAGCAAGTTTCAGTTTCTTTAGAAACTCCCGATGTGGATTTTTGCCCCCATGCTCTTATGACCTTGACGAAGGCCAACATATCATAAGTCGCATGTCAAGTTCTACTCGTCATTGTCCAGCTTAATTTGAACCCACCCGTGCATACCCTTGACGAAGGCCAAAATAGTAGTATGACCGTCCTAAACCAACGCATCTATCTATGCTACAGATGAATATTCAGCGGCTACCAATCACTATGCCTTGGTGAAGGTCAAAATACATAGCTTGAATACTACTGAATATCCAACTGAAATGACGAAGGGCTACGAATGGTTTTGGCGAAACCGTGAACGTAGTGAACTTGATATAATCGAAGGAAGCTGGTAGATTTTAAAATGAGTGGTTTAAGCTCCGCATTTTAAAAGTTTTGTTGTTTTGAAAAAACCGAGTGGTTTTAAAATTGTTCCAACGATTCAGTTTTGGTTTGTTTGTTTTGCATTAATGTAATGCAGCCCCATCAATTAACCTACCCTTGCAGAAAAAGACGAAAATACAACGTACGCTTATGACATCCGCATTCGCCACTGGACCGCTAGGTTAGATAACTAACACCAGAGCTGGGGGCTGGAGTAGCGTGGATGTAAAACATAAGCAACGTCTATTATATAATATATATATAATAATAACCATTCATCTGACGCAATAATAGGCATTCCAAATCACAGATGAACATATTGGATATACTAGGAATTTCGTGTTTTGTTTAAGCCTGTAACGAAAGACAGATTCCACGGTCGTGATGAATTGCCAAAACCCCATCCTAGACCCCTAAGGGTGTGGCAAAATACCCGCTAAATACACGAAGTGAAGCAGCCTCCCTCGGTAAAATGAGTAGGCCACTCGAATACTACTGAATATCCAACTGAAATGACGGAGGGCTACGAATGGTTTTAGCGAAACCGTGAACATAGTGAACTTGATATAATCGAAGGAACATGGTTGCTTTTAAAAGGAGAGGTTTAAGCTCCGCATTTTAAAAGTTTTGTTGTTTTGAAAAAACCGAGTGGTTTTAAAATTGTTCCAACGATTTAGCTTTGGTTTGTTTGCTTTGCATTAATGTAACGCAGTCCCATCAATTAACCTACCATTGCAGAAAAAGATGAAAATACAACATACGCTTACGCCATCCGCATTCGCCACTAGGCCCCATCTTACACCATTAGGTTAGATAACTAACGCCAGAGCTGGGGGCTGGACTAGCGTGGATGTAAAACATAAGCAACGTCTATTATATAATATATATAATAATAATAATAACCATTCTTCTGACGCAATAATAGGTATTCCAGATCACAGATGAACATATTGGATATACTAGGAATTCTGCGTTTCGTTTAAGCCTGTAACGAAAGACGGATTCCACGGTTGTGATAAATAACCAAAACCCCACCCTAGACCCCTACGGGTGCGGCAAACTATCCGCCAAATACCCGAAGTGAAGCAGCCTCCCTCAGTAAAATGAGTAGGCCACTCGGGACTTCAAAGTACTCGGTAGTTTGTGCACCCCACCTTGGGTCTATCCTATGAGCAATAAACAGTAAATAAAATAATACAACGGTGGCTACAACCTCAACCCGGATGTGCCCCGCGAAAAAATATTACATCAAATTACAATTTACATTTGAATGAAAGAAACTCTCATCTCACATCCCTGGCTATTCATCCACGATGATCCAATAAGTTCATATACATAAACCAATCATCACAGATATGTGCAACCCCAACTAACCGACATATAGCAATTAGTGGAAGTTTACAAACACATATATCAAACACAGAAACGATACATAGCCATGAACGATAGAAATTCGATCGAAACACATTTTTAGTGTCTACCCCAAATGCAAACTGGCACACAGACAATAGTGGATAGAAACAAAATATACCAGAAAGTATAACACAACAGATAAGAACATCACATGAAAAATGAGTCAACTCTGCCTTGACTCGGCCGCGGAACGGCGGCGAATCACACCAATTCGCCGCACTTCCGCGGCAGTCTTGACGAGTTAGTGACCCATGTTTCTTGAGTGATCTTAGAATTCCCTGCTTTATTTTTTAAGACCTCTGAAATATTTTTAAGTCCAGATTTTAAAAAAGACAGAAAGCTAGGGTTTTGCGTTATAGTTTCGGGTTTTTCCGACGATCAAAGTTCTAACGACTTGCTAATAGGTTAGTTATGGTTTAGTTGGATCTGATACCACTGTAAGTCAATGCCACGCACCCCATGTGTTTGCGGGGAGGCGGAGTTTACAAAAAACGATTTTTATATGCTTCGTAATATCGACTAAACTCCAGGATCGATACTAAACCGTAACTGACAAACAAGCTAAGAGTTTTAACTACTATGTGATAAAGTTATACCTCAAGTTACTTGTCCTTCTTCTCCTGGCTGTCCTTCTCCTCGTCGTGAGCTCCTCGAAGTGAGAATGGATTGCGCCTCCTCGTCGGTTTCTCCAAGTCGAAGAAGATCCACCTGAGAGTGCCAGCATTGAGCTTTAACCTCCAAGATGAGGTAACTAGGATACTTGGTGTGCTAAATTAAGTAGCCTAGAGTGAGTAGAGAGTGACTACGATCTAATAGTCTCACAAACCCTAGGATTCTCAACTCATGGGACAATTAGGGTTCTTGAGGGAGATGAAGAAAGCTTTAGAGGGGAGAGAATGTATTTGTGATAATGAATAAAGAATATGGCTCTTGTGAAGAATAAATGGCAAATGAAAATATCTCACACAAATATCTCCAAAATATCTCCAAAATATCTCAAAATATCTAAGTCTTCATTTCCCATAAATGAGTCCAAGAAAGTCAACAAGAAGCCATGTTCAATTTCACTAAAATACCGTAAAGTTCTCCACCTCATAATCCACCTCATTAAGCATTTAACCTAATTGCTAAACTAAATAATGAGGTGTAATCATCTAGATGCAAACTTGAGTAATTACAAGAATGCCCCTCGCATCCGTATATATATACCCGTATTCGTATTCCGAGAAACACGAATACAATGAGATAAAACTAATCCAATAATCAAATACTAGGAGCCGGCTTAAACCAAAGCCCACTAGTATTGTCCGCCCGAATAGCATATGTGCACAAGTACACGTATGTGATCGAACCCTGTCGTAAAACCATACGACCTCTATATCGTTTCGCCCGAAGCAGGGAAACCCTCTGTGTGGGACTCTAAAGACTCGACGGTAAGCTGGCAGTAGGTTTAACCACAAGCACGTCAGCGGTACTAGCTGGACGTAACAGCTGCCCAGGTATCTATCAATATGAAGGCCGACAAGCAAACCCATCCGAACTCTTACTGAGTCTGCCTGTAGCAATCTCCGTACAGTCCGGTCTATTCATCTAAGAGTATCGCATATCGGGCCTAGTGGCGGTAAACGTCAGACCCTTAATAGCGCAATAAGTCATGTCGGAGTGCAGCCCAAAACACCCTGAGAAACTACTGGAGTACCTACCAGTAAATCTCGCTTGATCTGGCCAGGGGCTTTGCGTAATGGCTTTCCGAACACAGCGCGACATCAACCCCCAATACTAGGAGAGACGAATCCTATCTAATCGCCACTGCCTCCAAGTGCTTCAGGACTGCACCCAACCACTACCTGTTTGCATGACCCAATAGAGCCATGGTAGGGTAGTAATCTAAGAACAGTGGGAACACACTTGAGGCGGAGTTGCAGTGTCAAGTCAACAAACTATGATGTACTCATGTCACCTAGGAACTGCTATCTGACGATAGGTATAGTACCAACCAGCAGTACCATACGAGTCCGTCCAGTGTAACTCATAACCTAATGAGCAGCTGCATACTATCTCCAGTACGACATACTGATGGCTGTAGGACAGACCATCTCCCCTGTTGGGACGAGAAGCATATACACTAGTCTACTCTGGAGTATCGATGCCATGTCTCGATAATCCTACGACTAGGGACCTGTATAAGGATGTGCTTGTAGACTACCCAACCCCCACTAGTATGACTGTCATCACAACGCTGGTAGTCAAGCAAAGATCCTAAGGGCTCTACCAATATGTATTAGCGATACGTTAAAAGAAACATACACACATATCAAGATAGATACAAACCAAGTACCATACTACCATATTGAGCAAGACTGTCATAAATCCTTGTATATATCCCATGCTTCTAAAATGTAATATACAAACTAGTACTATACAATAATGGTCTCTAGGGCATATCACACTAACAAAAAAGAAAGAAAAAAGAAAAAGAACATATTCTATGAGAATTTAATTCCTCGGAAAATAGGGTTTAACCCTAAAAGAATTTTAGTTCTTATAAAAGAAAAAAAACATAAGAACTTAGTTCTTAAAGAAAACCCGATCCTAGATCTTCAAAACAAAGATCTTGGTGATTATTAATGGTCAAAATGCCATTAACAGAGATTCAATCTCTGAAAAAGAAAAGAACTTAGCGCCTCACGTACATCCCACGTAGGTGCCCTTCTAACATCACCCAGCGCCTCACGTGAAAAACACACGGGTGTCCAAAGCAGAAGGCCAGTGCCTCACTTGAAATACACGTGAGCACTGAATAAAAATGCTTCGCACTTCATATACAGCCAAAACGGTTAAGTGCTTAGCACTGATTGGGCAGTGCCCAGTGCCTCACGTGAAACATACGTAAGCGCTCAACAAAATAAATGGGATAGTGCCGCTCCTCACATGGACGCCATATTAAAAAAAGGTGTTTAGCACTATATATATATATATATATATATATATAGTCAAAGTAACAAAGTGCTTGGCTCTAATTGGGCAGCACCCATAACTGAAGGCTTCACATGATACCCATGTAAGCGCCAAAGCTTCAAACAAGTGCTTAGCACTTTTGCATAAAAAAGGAGGGGCTGAACAAATAGAGCCCAAATAAGTGCTTAGCACTTTCGAACAAAAAAAGACTTAGCAGACTAAGTCCAAATTGGTAAGTCTCTTGCAGCTGAACCCAAATGCTCTATTGTTGGATATTAATAAAATTAATGATCCTGAAAATATTGCTAAGATGACCTTAGTCTCAAATAAGACTAACGTCTCCTTAGTTAAAATAAATTGGGCTTAAATGCTCATATGTTTAAGTTGATCTTAATCTCAAACTAGATTAACGGTTCTTAAACCAAACAAAATATGTTTGAACTAAAAGAAAATATAACTCAAGTTCAAAATCCCAAATCTAAAATATACGGGTTTGGAATAATCCGCGCCCTACGGGCGACGACATAAACAAGTCCACGTATACAATGCATGGGCAACTTTAACAAACAAAATAACACACGACACTAAGTGAACTGCTGGAGAAGGAGAAAGTGGTTATCGCAACACGATGACGTAATTAACTGCAGGGGCTTGCGTCTACAGGGAAGAGCGTCCCCACAATCAAAAAACCCCTCACAAATGAGAAGGAATCTGATAAAGTCTTCTACAACGGTCGTGTCTGTCCAAACCTCCGATATATGGTGCCATAAATCAACTTGGTATTTTCGGAGAGGTAGATGGATAAGTTCAAATAGTATCTGCCTCCAAATTCAGGCCAAATGTCCCAACATCTCGGTCCGATCTTTCGGCGATGAACAGGAACTATTTCGACAATTGATCACCTCATTTGAGGTTGCAAGGTATGGGCGACCGAGAATCACCGGAATTTGATTCTGGAGGTTGGCTATAGGTTGTATATCTAAAGCAATAAAGTCTTTGGGAAATATGAAGTCCCCAACCTTAATTAACATATCATATAGCTCACCCCTAAGATAGGTGATAGATCAGTCGGCCATTTCAAGAGTACAATGTGTAGGTTTCAGTTCTCCTACACCGACTTGCTCATAGACCGAATAAGGAAGAAGGTTAACACTGGCACCGAGATCTAAAAGAGCGCAATTGATGTTCTTATCCCCAGTGGTAATTGAAATCTTAGGACAACCAGAGTCCTTCCGTTTTTGGGGTAAATCTTGGGTAAGAGCATCACTCACATTACTAGCCAAGAAAACTTTCTTCGGTACCTGGGATTTCTTCTTCTTAGTGCACAAGTCTTTCAAGATTTTCGCATAAGAGGGGATTTGTTGGATTTCATGTAAGAGGGGAATATTTATGTGAACCTATTTGAATAACTCCACAACCCTCTCCATTTGTGGACTTTGTTTATTGGGTCTCAACCAGTTTGGAAATGGAGTTTTGTTTAAATTGGTTGAGTCCAATACTTGTGGAGGAGATTGTGGAGATGGAACGGAACCCAAAACTGGAGTTTGAATGGAGTGAGATGTGGGTCCGTTTGAAACAGCAGTTTTTGAAGAAGAGCCTCATGAAGAATAGAGAATGAGCTCAGAAGAAGAAGAAGAAGAATTAACAGCCGGAGTGTCACCATCATTATCGAGTCATGCGCTAACATTGTTGTTCAGCATTCTTCCCGATCTCAACGTAGTGACTGCACTCACATTATGGTTTTTTTGTTCGATAGAAACATGTGCTTTATATGGGTGATCAGGATTTGGATGTGGTTGAAACGGAAGCTTTCCTTTCTCTCTCTCTCTCGCTCAATGCCGCATTCAGCTGTGCAATCTGGGCTTTGATGGTCTTTATGCTTTGCCCGTGCGAAATGGTGTGTTGCACTAAAGACTGAATAGAAGACTGGATATTGGAGGTGGATTGAGTTGATTGCTTCACAAAGGCATCAACACTACGTTCTAACGAGGAAACCTTATCACTACCGGACGGAACAAAGTTGTTGTTTTGAGGGAAGGAATTGTTGTACGGTGCAAAGTTGTTCGTCGGATTCTGAAAAGGTTGCAGTTGGAAAGGTTACTGAAATTATTGTTTAATTTGTTATTGTTGAGGAAGAGGCCTTTGAAAGTTGTTCTGGTTCTGTTTCTGGTTCTGGCACCAAGCAAAATTAGGGTGGTTTCTCCAACCGGGATTATACATGGAAGAGTATGGGTCATTTCTTGGTCTTTACTGAAATGCAGTATTAACCCGATTCTGTCCTTGAGATGGTGGATTATAAGGACACTCTTCTGTCAAGTGAGATGCATCCGAACAACAAGCACAAATGGTATGAAAGGAGCAATAGGGCTAGGAAGAGGAGATGAAAATTTGCTTTCAATTGCTTCGAGTTTTCGCATTATTGCAGCCATCTCTGCTTTCATTGCAATTGAGATATCAAGTTGGTGAACTCCTGCCCTAGATTGACCAGAAGAAGAAGTTAAAGAAGGTGAAGCGTTCGGCCGGGTGCTCTCCCACTGTAGCGTTTGTTCCGCAAGATCATCAAAGAATTTCCAAGCCTCCTCGTCGGATTTTGGATAAGAAGTGTCCTTAACAGATAGTTTCCATCAACTGGTTAGTTGCTGGATTCAGGATCTCGTACAAACTTTGGCAAAGTTGTCATTTCTCAATACCATGATGAGGACACTGAATAAGAAGATCCTTGTACCGGTCAAAGCACTTCCAAAATGGTTCAGTTGGAAGCTGGATGAATTGATTTATTTCGTTTCGGATTCTCGTGGTTTTGTGATTTGGGTAAAATTTCTTCAAAAACACTTTTACAAATTCATCCCAACTGGTTATCGAATGGGATGTGGTACTATATAGCCAATTTTCAGCAAGATCACAAAGAGTGAAAGGTATAACACATAGCCGTATAGCATCATCGGACAGTTGAGTCGTTTTCATCATCGTGCAAACATTTTGGATTTGTTGATAAACATATAGGTATCTTCGGATTCAAGCCCATGGAATTTGGAAAGCATGTTGATTAAGTGGGGCTTAATTTCAAAATTTTCCTCATTGGCTGGTGGAAGAGAAAGACAAGTAGGAAGCGCAGCACGTGTTAGATAGAAATGATCTTGAAGCGCGATCCGCGGTGGCACTCCTGCAGGAGGTGGAGGATTATTCGCACCAAGTGGAGGTAGAATCATTCCCGGAGGAGGTAAAGTGATGTTCGGAGGAAGTCCCGACATCTCAGAAGATGAGTTGGGTGAGAGTGATGATGAAGATCTATAAATAGAATCTCGGTCAATGTCGGAGTTGACCGGCACAGGTAAAGGTGAAAAGTGCGTGGAAGAAGTTTCGACTTCGGAATCGATCGCGTAATCGGTAGCGACTAACGAAACGCGAACTAAACGGGCACTAGGGTCTTGAACCCAAACAGACATACACTAAAAAAATTTAGTATTGTCAAAGCGTAGAAGGTGGGGGTAAGAAAATATCAATGGAGAAAAATGAACGTGAAGGTAAAAATGTGGTAAAAATGGTGAATTTTTGTTTTATTTCGAAAGAATATGAAAATGATGGGCTCAAAACAAACAAACACAATCATAAATGCACAATCAATTCTTAGAGTTAGGGTCTTCAAAATCCAACTAGACCGCTCCTAACTGTTCCAAAGCGACAAATTGTGAAATAACCTCGAATCGCCTCTTTACTGTCAATTGTAGTCAGGTAAGCACAAGTGAGGTAAGGAGGGTTCCACTCACAAACCACCATGAGACTGGCCTTTTACTGTTTCCTCCTCACTTGTCTAGCCTAGGCACCACAAAATTCAAGTTTAGATAAACGACCGAATGCTCACAATCTTTCTCTATACTATTGAGCGCGACAAGTCCTTAATTGACTAAATCTAGATATTTTTTAATTAAGCTCAATAGTGATGCATATGTTTTTTATGATTTTTAGGATCTTAAGAAGGGTGATGAAATCCCTACCCAATCTGAATTGGTGTTATAACCCCTTAAAGTCCATATTAATAATGCAATGCGCAATTCAAATAAAATGTTTGTTCACAATCATCAAACAATCTTTTTTTAATTTAAACATGGCGCTGCAAAAAATATGGTTAGTTCTCCTTTGGTTATTAACGGCAAATTGCAAAGAATCCTGCAAAGATATGGAATATTAGAGCGTCAGATTTAAAAAGAAAGGTGTTAGAAAAAATACACACCGAAATTTTTCAGGTTAAGAAACCCCCGTTGAAGTGGTCCCCGAGTGCTTGAATGGTTCGCTTGCATGGGTCAAACTATCCGGATCTTTAGCACTGTAATTTTCTATCGCCTTGATCTTGAAAATTTACTTTGCTCCACACGATCGTTATTCGCTAATCCGTCAAAATCTGCAAATGTCGGAAAAAAATTAATATTTTTGTAACACCTTAGAATGCGATTAGTGTTAATTAAGTGATAATGCGGGTTTTTAGTAAAAAAGTTTACCAAAATAGTTTTCAAATATTTTATAAAAATTAATGAATATTTTATTAATATTTATTTTGGGCTTGCACACACATGTGCATGTTAACCTAGGGATAATTGGGGTTAAACCATGCTTAAGTAGCCATGGCATATTAACCCATTCTATTAAGAGTAATATGTAATTTATTAAATTAATTATTTTTCAAATTTTAAATAAAAATGGTTATTTATTTGGTTGACTTGTGGGAGAGGAGAGAGAGAGGGCATCATGAGACATGGCAAGCATGCCATGCATTTAATGAGAAAAAAGAGGGGCGGGGCTCTCTAAACTCACCCCTCATTCCCTCACCCTCACTCTCACATACACCTTCACACTCTCATTCTCTTATCATTCCTTCTCATTATTTTCCTTTACCTCACTCACTCCCTCAACTGAAACCTACACAAAACCCTCACAAATCCTCACTACCCTTCACTAAAACTCACTACACCCTTCTTTGAACTTGAGCCAAAGCCTATGGAGATCACTTGGAGCTTGGAAAGATAAAGTTTTGAGCAAGTTTGGGAAGGTAGTGCTCTCTACTGTTAATTAGGAGTTTATTTTTGTAGTGTTGCTTTGTAGTTTCAGTTTAGAACACTAAAAGTATGGTTTTGTGCTCGATGTCGTATTTTAGTGTCGTTTTAGGATATCCGTAACCTGCTGTGACCCCGAGTGTGCACTGTGAAAACAAGCAGTGTAGTAGTGTAGTGCTAGAGACCCTGAGTTTTCACCTGAGACCCTGACCCCACACGGCACTGTTTGGCCGGCGACATTGAGGCCAGGTCCGGCGAGCTCGGCCGTACGAAGACCTGGGGGCTGAAGTTTTCAGGGTAGCTGTCTGCAGTGATTTTAGAGTGTTTTGTACTGCTTGATTTTTTAGTTGTGACAGTAGGTAAAATCTGGGATCGTTTAGCTAGTTTTTAGTGTTACGTCGACGCACGATACGGTGTCCGACTCAGTTCTGTGCTTCGCGTGATTTCTGCGCGTAGGGTCTGTTGTAGTAGTGTCGTCACACACGTTAGCCGCTAAGCGAACGCTTGAGAGTTGTTGGAGTCGGTGCGTCGATTTTAGCTTAGTTTGTGCGTATTATTGGTCGATTTCTAAGTTTTGCCTTGCTATGTTTTATGTGTTAATAGGATCGCAGGCGGGGACTTCGGATGCTGCGAAGAAAGAGAAGTAGGTGGTCGGATATACTTAGCTCGAGATCACCGGTGAATAGATTTAACATCTACGGGGAAATCGCCTGTATGGCGTTATGTGTCAGGGCTTGATAGGATATTGTAGCCACATGATTATATTTATATACATTGATTGTGCATGTGTACCACTGTTGCATACCCCATTTCCTGTTGCATATAGACATAGTATTAATGAGACACAGCACTGTTATTAACGGTTCATGTCGCACGAGCCCTAAACTGTATGCCACACACACACCGTTAGTAATTGCCATGACACTCACACTATAGAATTGCCGTGGATAATACATTGTTTAGCTTACCTTATCATTGACGATTAGACATGATTCTTATTATATTGCGCATATGAATTACATTATGCGTACATACATATGTGTACATACATACTTGCGTACATACATACTTGCGTACACCTGTACTTTTTATAGTTACATGTGCATCCTTAGATGATGTTGGATTTGATGTTGGAAAATTGGGAACCGCACGCTGTATTTTTAAACTAGATTCATTTAAAAGAGCGGTTTTTCCTTGATATACTCATATTACGGTTTTATGTTGCATAGATCATATTGCATGGATTTACGCATTGAGATATGGATTTCATGTGATTTATTGGATTTGAGAACCATGGTATTGTTTCAAGAAAGTATGCATTGTTTTGAAAACCCGGTTCTCTTGATATGATATTTTAGTGCGTCCACCATGCGTTTTCTCGGTTCTGAGACGTGTGATAGAAACCCGATTCGAGGAGGCGTATGATCCGTTTGCGGGTTCATGGTGGACCCGGTATGGTACCCTGGGGTAAGAAAGGGATGTTGTGCAGTAGACGATGAGCCTGGCAGAGGGACTACTACCTACCGGTGATTGGTTGGACCTGGAAATTATCCAGAGGATACCGACCGAAGTCGAGAGATGGATATGGGCCGACCCGTACTGCCGGAGCCCGAGGGCCGATCCCGCAGACGGAGCCCGTGGGCCGATCCGGACTGACGGAGCCCGATATATGTGGATTTACGTATCGATGTTAGACACGAGTATTTCATGATGTTTTCGAGTGTCGATGTTGGGCACTCAGGTTCCATGAGATTTATAGGAATTAAGGTCAATCAGGGTGACGGCGCCTGAGTTATTGGGATTTGGGGTGTCATTGATGGACACGGGTTTTCTACAATGAGGATTCATTGATGATGACATGTTTTATCCCATACTCAGCATTCATTGATATGCATCGCCTCATGTATTTATAGTACCCAATAGAGTACATTTCATGATTATTGCATATCCATATTAGTATATTGATACTATCAGATTTCATGTGATAGAGTATCGCAGTACGTGCATACCTGCGATTACCTGTATATGTTACTTACTATTCATGAGTTGGCAACTCACCTCCGTTGTGCCACAGTGTTTTGCAGGTTGACCCTCAGAGTAGTCGCGGCAGGGCTATCTCATTGTATCTTTTTGGCAACGAATACCGCTACGGTTAGCTGTGAGCCGTTTGCTGTAGGTGGGTTGCGGTTATCCAACTTTATATTTCATTGTACATCTTATTGTATCTAGTACTCTCCATCTACCATTTTATGTATCGACTTCGAGACGAGTTGTGAGGACGATATTGTATATATTATTTTGTGACTCTGGGTGTCGAGCTTGTGTGAGCCGACTTTCATTATGCAGTTTTATCTTTTATGCTATTTTTCACTCATATTGTTCATCTCTTCGCTACGGCGTCGTATATTATTCTTATGATGGTTGTTTCTGTCATTGGGCGTGATTGCTCCCGTTTGGGGATGCTTTATTTGTATCATATGTTGCTTTACTTATATCTTATATTGTACCCGTTTCGGTGCTAATTTTTACAAAGGAGGTGCTGCCAAAATTTTTAAGAAAATAATTTAAACTTTAAAGATTTTTACTTGAGATTTCCAAATGTTTTTAACAAATATTTTCATCACTTACTAGTTTTGATGGTTTAGATTTCTGGATTTCGGCTTACTTAAATTGTGTTACGTCTGTAGACGTTACGTGGTTTAAATGCCGATCACGTGCTAAATTTTGGGTCGTGACAAAATTGGTACTAGAGCGCTAGGTTTTACCTTTCGGAGTGTAGGATGACCTTGGTATGATAGAGTAGGTAGCTTAAGCAGAGTGGCATGGCGTGTGTATGTTCTGCAGCATACTTACGACACGATACTCCGCCTAAGTGACATTAGAACTTGTTGGTTGAAATTCCTTCCGTGATTATATGCATCCTTGTGATTCGATTTCCGTGTTCTTATTGAATCATGTTTTCTTTTCCAACCATTATGCCACCAAAGACTACGAGGGCGCAGAGAGCGGCCGCGAGAGCCGAGCTCAGAGTTGGCTCGTCTGAGACGAAGACTGACCAAGGTGGTATACCCGTTTTTCAGTAGCAGATTAATCCACCTTCGCTTGACCGTATTACTAGGCTCGAGGCCGGCATGCAGGATTTACGCCAGATGATGGGATCATTAGTGGAGGCCAGTAGAGCGCAGTGACAGGAGGTTGTCCCACCTGCTACAGGGACCGTGATGGTACCTACTGTTCAGGCAGTTGTACCTGCAGCTATAAAGGTTATCACAGTATCGTTATCTGAGTTCATGAGGCTGAAGCCTCCGGTTTTCACAGGCACTGATGCACTGGAGGACCCGCAGTCATTTATTGATCGGATGGCCAGGATATGTCGTTCGCTGAGATGCTCCGACGTGAGATGTGTAGAGTTCGCTAGTTTTTGTTTGGAAGGTCTTGCCCAGAAGTGGTGCGAGTCTTTAGAGAGGGGCAGAGCCGCAGGTCATTCTCCTATGACCTGGGCTGAATTCGTGACGGTGTTTCTTGCCCGTTTTCTTCTGCAGAGCATCAGGGATGCTCGAGCGCGCAGTTTCGAGTCATTACGCCAGACTCCGGGGATGACGGTGGCAGAGTACGACGTGCAGTTTACCGAGCTATCTGTGTATGCTCCGTATTTGGTAGCTACCGAGGAGATGTGGATCAAGAGGATTGTTCGAGACTTGCTTACCCAGTTGTTCCTCGCTATCAGCGCCCAGCATTTTGATACATATGTAGCAGCAGTGGATGCAGCCCTATTAGTCGAGGAGCGACGTCGGTAGTTCCAGAACCGAAGAGGGTCCGTACTGGGGTATCATCCCGGAGACAGATGTTTAAACGCCGCGACAGATTTCGTTCAGGCACGGGGAGTAGCAAAGGCTTGGGACGAGGCCGGTTATTCAGCTCTTATCCCCAGGAGGGTCAGCAGTTATCGTCCGAATGTTTCCGGTGCGGGAGTTTTTATCATCGCGTTCGAGATGTACTGAGCCACGTGAGGGCGAGGCAGCCGTACCACATGTTACCTTACCACCTCCTCCACCTCAGAGAGCGTTGCCTCTTGCACCTGTTGTAGCTCCGCGTAAGACTTATCCACAGAGAGGTCGTGGTCGCAGAGGGTTTGTTCAGAGAGGACGGGGAGACAGAGGCCGAGGATAGCCAGTTGCTGGTAGAGGGCAGGCACGAGTATTTGCTTTGACTCATCAGGACGCGCAGGCGTCTAATGCAGTGGTTTCAGGTATTCTTTCGGTAGGTTCTTTTGATGCACACGTGTTGTTTGATCTGGGATCTACGCACTCGTATGTTTCTATACACTTTGTGCCGAGATTGGGCAGAGAGTCGTGTTTGCTAGATCAGCCACTTGTTGTGACTACTCCTGTTGGCGAGTCTTTTGTTGCACAACACGTGTTTCGGTCGTGTGTTATCCGTATTGGAGAGAGAGATTCGTCCATCGACTTGATCCTTCTTGAGATGTTGGACTTCGACGTTCTCCTGGGCATGGACTGGTTAGCTGCGTGCTATGCGTCTGTGGACTGCCGCGAGAAGACAGTTAGGTTTTGTTTTCCCGGCAAGTCGGTTCTTGTTGTGCAGGGGGGCCGTGGTGCCGCCCCTCACGGTTTGATTTCAACCCTTTGCGCTAGTTGGCTTTTGAGGAGGAGATGTCGGGGATTCTTAGCTTTCATTCGTGCTACCGGAGCCACAGTAGATTCATTGGACCGGGTACCTATCGTGTGAGAGTTTCCCGACGTTATTCCTGATGAGTTACCTGGATTGTCGCCAGAGCGTGAGATTGAGTTTTGCATTGATCTGATCCCCGGCACGGGGCCTATTTCTATACCGCCTTACCGGATGGCCCCGGCGGAGCTTAGAGAGCTTAAGGATCAGTTGCAAGAGTTGCTTGATAGGGGACTTGTACATCCGAGTGTTTCGTCTTAGGAATCTCTTGTTCTGTTCGTCAAGAAGAAGGACGACAGTTTGAGGTTGTGCATTGATTATCGTCAATTGAACCGAGTTACGGTGCGAAATAGGTATCATTTACCTCGCATTGACGATTTATTTGATCAGCTCCAGGGTGCGGGACATTTTTCTAAGATTGATTTGAGATCAGGTTATCATCTGTTGCGGGTTCGGAATGATGACATTCCTAAGACTGCTTTTCGTACGCGCTACGGGCATTATGAGTTTTTGGTGATGTCGTTCGGACTCACCAATGCCCCAGCAGCGTTCATGGATTTGAAGAACCGGATTTTTAGGCCGTTCCTCGACCAGTTTATTATTGTGTTTATTGATGACATTATGGTTTATTCCAAGAGTCGTGAGGAGCATGAGCGGCACTTGAGGATTGCTTCGTAGACATTGAGAGAGCACCAGCTGTTTGCTAAATTCTCGAAGTGTGCCTTCTGGCTTGATAGTGTTGACTTCTTTGGTCATGTGCTTGTGGAAGACGGTATTCGTGTGGACCCGAGGAAGATCGAGTCCGTGCAGCTTTGGCCCAGACCTGTATCGGTGACAGAGGTCCGCAGCTTTTTAGGCTTAGCCGGTTATTATCGACGTTTTGTTCAGGATTTCTCCCATATCATTGCACCGTTGATCGGATTGACCCGGAAGGGGGTTCCTTTTCTTTGGACTGAGGCATGCGAGCAGAGTTTTCAGCAGTTGAAGACTCGGTTGACGACTGCACCAGTTTTATCTTTGCCTTCTGGATCGGGCGGCTTTGTCGTTTATTGTGATGCTTCTCGAGTAGGGCTCGGTTGTGTATTGATGCAGCATGATAGAGTTATCGCTTATGCTTCCCGGCAGTTAAAGAAGCACGAGCAGAATTATCCCACTCACGATCTTAAGATGTCCACGGTGGTCTTTGCGTTTAAGATTTGGAGACACTACTTGTACGGGGAATCGTGCCAGATTTTCACGGACCACCAGAGCTTGAAGTACATCTTCCAGCAGCGGGATCTGAATTTGAGACAGCGTCGTTGGATGGAGCTTGTGAAGGATTATGATTGTGAGATCCTTTATCACCCGGGCAGGGTGAATGTGGTAGCCAATGCTTTGAGTCGTAGGCCCGGGGGTAGCTTGTCCTAGTTGAGCGCAGTTCAGAGACAGTCTTCTACAAATTGGCAGATCTTGTGTGACAGCAGAGTACAGTTTGAGTTCACTTCCACTGGGGGACAGCTTGCTCACGTCCATGCCCGTCCACTTCTACTTGATCGTATTCGTGAGGCACAGCCCGCCGATGCCCGTTTGTCTGAGATTCTTGAGCATGTTCGGAAGGGTAGAGATTCGGAGTTTTTGATTGATGACCAGGGTATGCTGCATTTTGGGACTCGTTTGTGTGTACCTGATACCGATGGGTTACGATGCGAGATCCTAGATCAGGCACATCATTCAGCTTTTAGTGTTCACCCATGTTCCACCAAGATGTACCGTGACTTGAGAAATATCTACTGGTGGGCAGGGATGAAGAGTGATGTTTCGGATTTCGTTTCGAGATGCCTGACTTGTCAGCAAGTCAAGGCTGAGCATCAGAGACCGGCAGGAAAGTTACAGCCTTTACCCGTTCCGGAGTGGAAATGGGAGCAGATTTCCATGGACTTCGTTGTGGGTTTACCCAGGTCTAGTCGAGGGTATGACTCCATTTGGGTGATTGTAGCTCGGTTGACGAAAGCGGCTCACTTCCTTCCAGTGAAGACCACTTTTGGTTATGCTCAGTATACTCAGTTGTACATTGATGAGATTGTGCGTTTTCACGGAGTTCCTTCATGAATTATATCCGATAGAGGCACCCAATTCACTAGCCGTCTTTGGCAGAAACTTCAGTAAGCCCTGGGTACCCGTTTGAGTTTTAGCACTGCTTTCCATCCGCAGATCGATGGTCAGTCAGAGCGGACTATACAGACTCTGGAGGATATGCTTCGAGCGTTCGTGCTTGATTTTGGTGGCAGTTAGGATCGTCACTTGCCGTTGATAGAGTTCTCCTAGAATAACAGTTATCAGGAGACGATTCATATGGCGCATTTTGAGGCTTTATATGGTAGGAAGTGTCGATCGCCGGTCTGTTGGACCGAACTTAGCGAGAGCAGGATTTTAGGACCCCAGTTAGTTCAAGAGACTACGGAGAAGATCCAGCTGATTCAGGATAGGATGAGAGCAGCCCAGTGCAGACAGAAGTCTTATGACGACCGTCGTCGTCGCAGGCTTGAGTTCGCAGTGGGGGATCATGTATTCCTACGGATTTCTCCGATGAAGGGCGTGATGAGAATTGGGAAGAAAGGAAAGCTCAGTCCTAGATTTGTAAGTCCTTTTGAGATCCTTGAGCGAGTTGGTACCGTTGCCTATCGTTTGGCTCTTCCACCCAGCTTTCCGGATGTTCACCCCATATTCCATGCGTTAATGCTTCGCAGATACCTTCATGACCCTTCTCACATGATTCAGCACCAGACCATTCATCTAGAGCGCGATCTTTCGTTCACCGAGCAGCCAGTGGTGATATTGGATCGGCAGGTAAAGAAACTTCGGTCAAAGGTCTTGCCATCTCTAAAGGTTCTTTGGCGTAGTCCGAATGGTGAAGAGATCACTTGGGAGGCTGAGGGTGAGATGCGGAAGAATTTCCCTCATCTCTTTAAAGGTACGCATAGTAAAATTTTTAAATTCGGGGACGAATTTCTTCAAGGGGGGAAGATTGTAACACCTTAGAATGCGATTAGTGTTAATTAAGCGATAATGCGGGTTTTTAGTAAAAAAAAGTTTACCAAAATAGTTTTCAAATATTTTATGAAAATTAATGAATATTTTATTAATATTTATTTTGGGCTTGCACACACATGCGCATGTTAACCTATGGATTATTGGGGTTAAACCATGCTTAAGTAGCCATGGCATATTAACCCATTCTATTAAGAGTAATATGTAATTTATTAAATTAATTAGTTTTCAAATTTTAATTAAAAATGGTTTTTTATTTGGTTGACTTGTAGGAGAGGAGAGAGAGAGGGCATCATGAGGCATGGCAAGCATGCCATGCATTTAATGAGGAAAGAGACGGGCATGGCTCTCTAAACTCACCCCTCACTCCCTCACCCTCACTCTCACATACACCTTCACACTCTCATTCTCTTATCATTCCTTCTCATTATTTTCCTTTACCTCACTCACTCCTTCACACTCCTTCAACTGAAACCTACACAAACCCTAACCCAAAACCCTCACAAATCCTCACTACCCTTCACCAAAACTCACTACACCCTTCTTTGAACTTGAGCCAAAGCCTATGGAGATCACTTGGAGCTTGGAAAGATAGAGTTTTGAGCAAGTTTGGGAAGGTAGTGCTCTCTACTGTTAATTAGGAGTTTATTTTTGTAGTGTTGCTTTGTAGTTTCAGTTTAGAACACTAAAAGTATAGTTTTGTGCTCGATGTCGTATTTTAGTGTCGTTTTAGGATATCCGTAACCTGCTGTGACCTCAAGTGTGCACTATGAAAACAAGCAGTGTAGTAGTGTAATGCTAGAGACCCTGAGTTTTCACTTGAGACCTGGACCCCACACGGCACTGTTTGGCCGGCGACATTGAGGCCAGGTCCGGCGAGCTCGGCCGTACGAGGACCTGGGGGGCTGAAGTTTTCAGGGTAGCTGTCTGCAGTGATTTTAGAGTGTTTTGTACTGCTTGATTTTTTAGTTGTGACAGTGGGTAAAATCTGGGATCGTTTAGCTAGTTTTTAGTGTTACGTCGACGCACGATACGGTGCCCGACTCAGTTCTGTGCTTCGCGTGATTTCTGCGCATAAGGTCTGTTGTAGTAGTGTCGTCATACACGTTAGCCGCTAAGCGAACGCTTGAGAGTTGTTGGAGTCGGTGCGTCAATTTTAGCTTAGTTTGTGCGTATTATTGGTCGATTTCTAAGTTTTGCCTTGCTATGTTTTATGTGTTAATAGGATCGCAGGCGGGGATTTCGGACGCTGCGAAGAAAGAGAAGAAGGTGGTCGGATATACTTAGCTCAAGATCACCGGAAAATAGATTTAACATCTACGGGGAAATCGCCTGTATGGCGTTATGCGTCAGGGCTTGATAGGATATTATAGCCGCATGATTATATTTATATACATTGATTGTGCATGTGTACCACTGTTGCATACCCTATTTCCTATTGCATATGGATATAGTATTAATGAGATACAACACTGTTACTAACGGTTCATGTCGCACAAGCCCTAAACTGTATGCCACACACACACCGTTAGTAATTGCCATGACACTTACACTATAGAATTGCCGTGGATAATACATTGTTTAGCTTACCTTATCATTGACGATTAGACATGATTCTTATTCTATTGCGCATATGAATTACATTATATGTACATACATACGTGTACATACATACTTGCCCACATACATACTTGCGTACATACATACTTGCATACACATGTACTTGTTATAGTTATATGTGCATCCTTAGATGATGTTGGAAAAATTGGGAACCGCAAGCTATATTTTTAAACTGGATTCATTTAAAAGAGCGGTTTTCCCTTGATACACTCATATTACGGTTTTATGTTGCATAGATCATATTGCATGGATTTACGCATTGAGATATGGATTTCATGTGATTTAGTGGATTTGAGAACCGTGGTATTGTTTCAAGAAAGTATGCATTGTTTTGAAAACCCGGTTATCTTGATATGATATTTCAGTGTGTCCACCATGCATTTTTTCGGTTCTGAGACGTATGATAAAAACCCGATTCGAGGAGGCGGATGATCCGTTTGCGAGTTCATGGTGGACCCGGTATGGTATCCCGGGGCAAGAAAGGGATGTTGTGTAGTAGACGATGAGCCTGGCAGAGGGACTACTACCTACCGGTGATTGGTTGGATCTGAAGGTTATCCGGAGGATACCGACCGGAGTCGAGAGATAGATATGGGCCGACCCGTACTACCGGAGCCCGAGGGCCGATCCCGCAGACGGAGCCCGTGGGCCGATCCGGACTGACGGAGCCCGATATATGTGGATTTGCGTGTCGATGTTGGACACGAGTATTTCATGATGTTTTCGAGTGCCGATGTTGGGCACTCGGGTTCCATGAGATTTACAGGTATGAGGGCCGATCAAGGTGACAGCGCCTGAGTTATTGGGATTTGGGTTATCGTTGATGGACACCGGTTTTCCACGATGAGAATTCATTGATGATGACATGTTTTATCCCATACTCAGCATTCATTGATATGCATCGCCTCATGTATTTATAGTACCCGAATAAGACCTAAGTAGGCGAGTGTGAGATTTGAGGAATGAAGCCAATCCTTCCTTATTCAATAGAAAGATAGAGTACCTTTCATGATTATTGCATATCCATATTAGTATATTGATACTATCAGATTGCATGTGATAGAGTATCGCAGTACGTGCATACCTGCGATTACCTGTATATGTTACTTACTATTTACGAGTTGACAACTCACCCCCGTTGTGCCACAGTGTTTTGCAGGTTGACCCTCAAAGTAGTCGCGGCAGGGCTATCTCATTGTATATTTTTGGCAGCGGATACCGCTACGGGTGGCTGTAAGCCGTTTGCTGTAGGAGGGTTGCGGTTATCCGACTTTATATTTCATTGTATATCTTATTGTATCTAGTACTCTCCATCTACCATTTTATGTATCGACTTAGAGACGAGTTGTAAGGACGATATTGTATATATTATTTTGTGACTCTGGGTGTCGAGCTCGTGTGAGCCGACTTTCATTATGCAGTTTTATCTTTTATGCTATTTTTCACTCATATTGTTCATCTCTTCGCTACGGCGTCGTATATTATTCTTGTGATGGTTATTTCCGTCGTTGGGCGTGATTGCTCCCATTTGGGGATGCTTTATTTGTATCATATGTTGCTTTACTTATATCTTATATTATACCCGTTTCGGTGCTAGTTTTTACAAAGGAGGTGTTGCCGAAATTTTTAAGAAAATAATTTAAATTTTAAAGATTTTTACTTGAGATTTCCAAATGTTTTTAACAAATATTTTCATCACTTACTACTTTTGACGGTTTAGATTTCTGGATTTCAGCTTACTTAAATTGCGTTACGCCTGTAGACGTTACGTGGTTTAAATGCCGGTCACGTGCCAAATTTTGGGTCGTGACAATTTTAGCGAGAAAACGATATAGATAGCCAATGTTCTACACACACAAAATTATAAAATTTAGAGTATGAAAATGGGGTACTAACAGAACAAGAAAACACCACAAGAAAAATTGGGGCAATCAGAGCAAGTCTGACCGCAAATTGCGGCTAGAATGAATATTTGGACGATTTGAATATTGAATTGGGGCTCCAAGTTTCTACTGTGGTCTCAGTGTTTTATGAGTATCCTATTTTTACACTCTAAATTTTTCTGTGAATCTCCAAGCGATAGCAGATTAAAAATACAAAGAACCCAAAGTCAAAAGCGTCAAATTTATTTTTTGGTTTTTGAAATCTTACAAGCTTTGTTGTTTTTTCTGAAAGTTAGTTTATTTTATACACAAAATATACACAAATTAATTCGAGTAAAAGCGTTACCGTCTCCCCGGCAACGGTGCCATTTGATTGTTAAGCATTTCACTTGTCGTATTAAGTTTTAAAGTACCGTAATCAAGACGGCGTCGCGTGTAGCGAGCCGAGATGAGTATGGGTCGTACACATGGAGATGATTGGTTTTTAATCTTGTATTAACGAGTTAAGTCCAAAAATTTCGAGTCGGTTGCTATAATAAGTATCGCAAACGAAATGTTCAAAAGAAAAAGACTTGTTAGGAGTAGGTTTAGATTGGTTTGAGCTAGGATAATTTTTGTCACTTGCTTATGAACCTAACATGATGTTTGATGCTAAGGTAATTGGCAACAATATGGATTAGGGCGCTTAAGTACGTTATTTGCGATTATGCGCTAAATCCGTACTTATCGGCCCTTGTCCTTTCGTTCTTGTCTCTTGACTCTCGCCTTCGGCAAACCAATATCAACCGGTCACAATTAGGAATCACCGCTATCGTGGTAGGATAGGGTGCCTAACGGAGCGGATTGCGAGTCATTTGGTAGGAGTTCAAACTATAAGTTATCGGTTTGAAAAGAAATTAGTAAAACACTTTTCCTAGTCAAATTACCCCTCTCCCATCCTTAACAATTGATGTACTAATCACACATACTCACAAAAACAAAAATGCATAAGAGAAAAGAGAACAAAGAAACCATAGAAAGTTAAGAAAGGAGTTAGAATTATACTAAGAACCAATTTGTGAAATAAGAGTAGCCAAATGAATCCTTGTGGTTATGTTCAATCAAATGAATCCAATAAGCTCAATCTAAATTTGCAAGCTCAATAAAGAGCTTACAAGATGAGAGAGAAGCAAAGGATTCAATATCTAAGTTTTAAATATTACAAACCATACACTTTGAAGCTTTGAAATGAAACTCTACTGAACTTGTAACAAGAAATACAAACTATTGAATTCAAGAACCTAAGTTTTAAGCTTGTAAGTTAATCGATAAGTTACAAGGTCAAGAAAAAGGGAAAGAACTCAAGACCACCAAATGAAAATTACAAGTGTACATCTAACAAAGTGGTCTAAAAACCTGGACCCCTTTCTTGTAATTATATCTGCTACTTATAGGCAAGGCAAGTCCAAAAATGGAGTATAAAAATGTGATGATATGATAAAGTGGGGGACACATAAGAAAAACGAGCCAAAATGGAGATGCTCCGTCCGCAATTTGCGGCTTTGGGGAATACATCTGCGGCCAAGTTGAGACTGGTGGGCCCCATCTTCTTAGTGTAGTCTCATATCTTCAATATCATCTCTCTATGTTTGCAATTTCCTCAAATTATCAAGAGGGTATTATCTGGGGGATTTTGGAGGGAAAGATCACAATCACATCATTTTTCAAATCATCATGACCCTACATCCACTTGCAAGTCTACTTATACCATTTGATTGAGTGTTCATACCATAGACCATGGCTGGTTCATGCATCTAAGAATGAGTTCATGCTTGACACTTGCATCATGTTGGATCATTCTTACTACAAAATGTTGTGCACTTGACTTGTTGCAAAATCTTTTTGTAACTTGTGCGGTTTTCCGTTTCGGTTTCAGTGTCGGCTCACAATTTTCGTATCCGTGCATTTTGAGTGTATTTCCAGTGTTTTTCTCATGAATACCTATATCCTGTACTTATTGAGCAGACACAGGTCAATAGCACTGATATTTACTCTACTTGTGTGACTTGGTGTTCCGCCTTTGTTTCATTTCTCGGTTGAGTATTACCGTACCGCATATTCTTGTTTTGATTGTGAAATTTCTATCTCCCTTGTTATCTTATATCATTCCCGAGTCTTCAAATCGGTTTCCCATTTCTTCAGTCTTGTACCTTTCATGATGATCCTAGTCCTGCTTATGTTTCTTTCCAAACCCGATGCTTCTCACTTCTTCATTTCTTCGAAGTTGTTATATCAAGTTCCATACCTAAGTTTTTATCAGCGTCGCGCAGTGGAAGCGTGGTGGACCCATAACCCACAGTTGAGGTGTTTATCGATGACATACTAGCCTACTTCAGGAGTCAGGAGGAACATGCCGAGCACCTGCACACAATGTTGCAGATTTTGAGGAAGGAAAGACTCTATGCCAAGCTGAGCAAGTGAGAGTTCTGGCTCGACAAAGTGTAGTTTCTAGGGCATGTCGTTTCAGGTGATGGTATTTCAGTAGACCCGCGAAGATAGAAGTTATCAGAGACTGGCCGTCACCGAAGTCAATAGCTGAGATCATGAGTTTTCTGGGATTTGCTGGATATTATCAGCGGTTTATTCAGGATTTTGCCAGAGTGGTAAAGCCCTTGATAAAGTTTACGCGGAAAGAGGTACCTTATGTTTGGTCAGAAGAGTGCACTCAGGCGTTTGAGTTGTTGAAGCAGAAATTGACCACGGCCCCCATTCTGACGGTGCCTGATAGTTCTGGTAGTTTGGTGATCCACAGCGACGCTTCTGGGAAGGGTTTAAGCTGAGTTTTGATGCAGCACAGTCAAATAGTGAAGAACTACCCGATGCATGACTTGGAGTTAGCAGCAGCCGTATTTGCATTAAAGATCTGGAAGCATTATTTGCTGGGTGAAAAAGTGGAAGTGTACACGGATCACAAAATCTTAAAATATGTGTTCACTCAGAAGGAGCTAAATATGAGGCAACACAGATGGTTAGAGCTAATAGCAGACTATGACCTAGATATGCAATACCACCCGTAAAAAGTGAACGTCGTGCCTGATGCTCTCGGTCGCAGGCCATCAGCTATGATGTTGACTAGTCAGAGGAGTATTATTGAAGACTTTCAGAGACTCAAGCTAGAGGTAGTTACACCAGGTACCCCAGGACAGCTTTGGCAGTTGCAGGTACAATCAACGCTCATAGAGCGTATTAAAGCTGCATAGGTAGAAGATTCACAGTTACAGAAGTTCAGGGAACAATTCAAAGCTGGATTGAGGACCAATTTGCTTATTCACGAAGATGGTTCACTGAGATTTGGCAGTCAATTATATGTTCCAAAGGATTATGTTCGAGAAGAAGTCCTAGCAGAGATACACAGTTCAGCTTATTCGGTACATCCGAGAGGCACCAAGATGTACAGGGACTTGAGACAACACTTGTGGTAGAACGGAATGAAGAGAGAGATTGCTCTATTTGTCTCGAGGTGTCTAGTAGGCCAACAAGTGTAAGTAGAGCATCAAAGAGAAGATGGATTGTAGTACCCGCTTCCAATATCCAAGTAGAAATGGGAGCATATCACTATAGACTTTGTGACAGCACTACCACGAAGTCCAATGGGCAACAACGCCGTTTGGGTTATTGTTGATCGTCTCACAAAGGTAGCACATTTCATACCTTTCCGAGTGGGACAATCGACGGAATCGCTGGTAGAAAAGTATATACAGGAGATAGTAAGACTACATGGAGTACATGTCAACATATTATCTGATCGAGACACCAGGTCCATTTCCTATTTCTGGAAGATCCTACAGGAGAGTTTGGTCACTCGTTCCAAGTTCAGCACAGTGTATCATCTACAGACGGATGTGCAATCCGAGTATACTATCCAGATGCTCGAGGATATGTTGAGGGCATGCATGTTGGATTTTCAGGGTTCTTAAGAGGATCACCTTCATCTGATGGAGTTTTCATATAACAACATCTTTCAAGCTAGCATCCAGATGACCCTGTTCAAAGCTCTTTATGGACGGAAAAGTCGATCCCCTCTTTGTCGGGATGACGTGGGTAAGCGAAGGTTACTGGGTCCTGAGCTTATAGTTCAGATAGTAGAAAAAGTCCAGATGATCAGGCATCGTATCAAGACTACTCAGAACCGATAGAAGAGTTGGACGGATGCCAGTAGAAGACGGTTGGAGTTTGAAGTTGGCGATCATGTATTCCTGAAGATTTCACCTACTCGAGAAGTGATCAGGTTTGGTAATTATGGAAAGTTCAGTCCCCGATTCATTGGACCTTTTGAGGTGTTAGAGCGAGTAAGAGAGGTGTCTTATCATTTTACCTTGTCTCCATCGTTAGCCGTTTGTGAACAACATTTTCCATGTATCTCAGTTGCGGCGCTATGTTCGAGATGACAGTCATATTTTTGATCATTCAGAGTTGACGTTGGGCACTGATCTATCATATGAGGAGCAGACTAACACCATACTCAATCGCAGAGAGAAGGTGCTCAAGAATAAGGTCATTCTATTGGTTCGAGTTTCTTGGGGGTGGTCGTTCACCAGGAGAGCCTACCTAGGAACGTGAGGAGAATATCCGTTCATGCTTTCCACATCTTTTCGAGTAGCTTTTGATGTTGTCTATGTTTTCGTTCTTTGAATTTTGAGGACGAAATTTTTGTAAAGGGAGTATGATGTAATACCCAATCCCATTGTACAGTCCCGTTTTTTAATAAAATATTCTTCTTAATATTTTTATATTATTTTTCCTATTTTTCTATGTAATTTATTCCAAATATTTCTTACAATTATTTTTCCTAATAATTTTAAATCCCTAACCCACCAACCCCTAACCAAGCCTATGCCCTATTTTTTTCTAAGCCCACAAACCCAACAGCCCTTGGCCGAGCCCCCTCTTCTTCCTTCTTTCTTAACTTTTACTTTTTCCTTTCTTTTTCGAATTCCCCATAACTCTCATTAAAACAAATTAAATCCTCCTTTAATATTCCCATTAAACCAAATTTTATTCTCCATTAATCCCTTTATTCCCTATCAATTCTAAAATATCTCTCTCTCTCATTCACTCTTTCCTTCTAACCTAACCCACCCGAGCTCCCACTGCTCCAACCATAACCCGAGCCCCCTTGCCGTCAGCCACATTGTCGCCACCGGCCTCCAAGCCGACCCCCTTGCCTCCAACCTGCAAGACCCAACCCTCTCCAGCTCCATAGCCGACCTCCTCCACTCTTTCTCAACCAAGCCAACCATCTCCATCTTCATCCTCCAACCCCTAGTCAGTGTTCCCTCATCTCCGACGACCTCCTCTGCCATGAACCCGAGCCCACTTCATGAGTGACCATCGTCGAGCCCGAGCCAAGTCCTCATCTCTTGAACCAAGTAGCATCGCGCCGAACCGAGCTCGAGCCCAAGCCCTAGTTGGGCCTGTGTCATTGCCGTGCTTGCACCACTGCCGTACCATCGTCGAACCATCGCCAGGCAAGTGAAAACCCTTCCTTTCACTTGTTCATCATGCAATCGTAATCATTAGATATAATATATAATGGCATATGTATAGGTATATATATTTCTCTCTATATATTGTTTGCGAAGTTAATATCAAATAAGTACTATCATTGTTAATTTTACTGTTTGGGACCCAACTTGGGTCGACTATGCCGTATTTATATCGTATAGAAATTATTTCGTGTTGATCAAGTAAAAGAAATCGAGATTTTGATCGATAATCGTTTGCTTTGTCTAGCTGTTCGATATGGAACCTTAAGTAGAAAACTGTTTTAAAATGACGGAACTTATGATTAATAAACTCATTTACTTATTATGAATATCGCGTAGGAATTTGGAATTAAAATATCGTAGTTTCGCATTTGAAATGATACCCCGATAACCGACAAGAAATCTGGAATTTTCTGTATACTTCGTTGTATTAAATTCATAGTAAATTGCATATATCTCGTATCGTGGCATGCTCAGGCTCGTTACGAAGAAGACTGAATAATATATGAATCTATGGATATGGTTACTAAATATTGTTATGTTTACATAATGCAAACTGAAGAGAATTATGGCTCTAGACTATAGTCCAGAGCAGTAATCTCTGCTAATACCTGTTTTTAAACGCCTATATCTCTCTGTTCAAACATGCAAACATGCAGAGTTCTATATCGTTGAGTAGATAATTGAGTTAAATTTCATATGCTACTAGTTTTACCGAATTCCATCACAGTTTAATATTCTTAACACAATTTATTTTTGTCGACGTGTTTGGTTGACTGCTGAAGTAACATTTTATATGTAGTGACACTAAACACACCGTAACTCCCTGCATACAATGGATATTATTGATCCGTATGTTGCATTGGAAACATAACTTATAAATCTATATTTAATTGAACTGTAGTGATGCCCAAATGTGAATATAACTATTGGCAAAATGCATTCGAAATTGGACCTCCAGTTCAGAAACTGGAATTCCAGCAGTGAACGTCTATTTTAAAATGATCATATCCCTCTAACCAAAACCCCGATTGGTATAAAACTAATTTTATTGTCTAGATAATTGAGTCCACTATTTATGACTTTGATATTGTTTTGCTTGATTCTGCACGTATAAATAACCGTGAATTTTCTAACTTGTATGACACTGGTTGCCCATACTTTACTCGCAGTATATTTCACTGCATTTCTATCATATTTTGTGACTGTTATGCCCCAGTGATTAGTGACCGTTTGCATTTATACCCTAGTGATTATAGCACATTATCGAGTGATAACTGGTATCGATTGGGTGTGACAAGTACGCCAGTGATAGTGATCGAAATTGAAAATGATATAAGTGAAAATGGGATTGAACCGTGAAAGTGATGTATACTTGTATACAACCAATTCGATACTTGAACATATATTTTAACCTGGGGTAATTGGGAAATTGAGGATGGAATCAAACTCGTATTTAGCGAGGTATAGTGTTTAAAGGATGATCAGTCGAATAACGAAATACACACACACACACACACACACACACACACACACACTGATTAGGTCGTGGGCCTAGCGGCACGGCTGCATGGTTATGCCCCGGGCACAGTGGACCGTAGTCTCCGACATGTACGAGACCCTTGTTAAACACGACAACTCTTTTCCACCGATCGATTTCAAATTGACTTAGAAACTGATAAGTTTAGCGACATGGATATTGTATTGATTACTGATTTGACACACATGCCACACTATTCACCTGTGCTTGCTATTTCACATACACTTATCATTATTTTCCATGCCTACTATTTCATGTGTACTTCATTGCACATATTATATATTACTTTATCGTGTCGTCCTGACGACCTGAGTGTGCATGCTCAGAGGACGGAGTAGACCCAGTTCAGAATCAAGACTTGCCTTTCAAGATCGCGGAAATTTAGACAGCGACTCAGAGTTACCATCTTTCTTTCTTTCAATAAAGACTTTGTATTTCGTTTGGTTAGTTATTTCTTTTCGTTTAAAACTTGTATCTGTTGAACTCCTGAGTGTTAATGTAATAAAGCAGTGATTGTGATTTCTTTTACTTGTGCTGTATTTTACCGACCATATAATACTAGAATCCGAAGTGTGACTGCGGCGAGATTATTTCTTAACCATAAGAACATTGCTGGCCTAGTCACCTTCGTATTCTGTATTTTGGGAAGCGAGGTGTAACAATATATATTCGTTGTGCCAAGAAAGTAGGATATTATTCTGCATCAATTGATCATCTTGCCTCACCAGTGACAAACTTGACTTCAACTCATGACCTCGGTCATATGTAATTGCTGGAGTGGAAGACGACGATGCGTGCTGACTGTTACATAGAAAACTTATAAGTTAATATAGTATTATTTACATCTGTATAAATATTATAGGCAACTTATTAGATATTACAGACAACTTCATGCAGTCACTTAGATATTAGGGTATGCAATAGCTTAGATGTTACAAGCAACATCTTAGATAGTACAGGCAACTGCTTAGATGTTGCATGCAACTATCTAGATGTTTCAGACAGCTTTTTTGGATATTGCAGGCAATAGTCAAGATGTTATAGGCAACTTTTTTAGATGTTACAGGCAAATGGTTAGATATCACAAGCAACTGTTTAAATGTTGTAGGCAGCTGTCCTTGGATATTCTTCTAAACATAAATCAAGTCAAATAACAACAAAATTGGGTTTTTGGTTGGAAATCGGACATTTGGTAGGAAAAATAGTGAATTTGGAGGGAAGAAAGATTTATAGGAACATCAAATGCTTAGTTTTTTAAGCAAAAAGAAAAACACAGAACAAATATAATAGGAAATCTCTAGATGTTACAAGTAACTAAACTGCTACGTAATTGCTATGAAAATGCAGTTGTCAAGTGTACTATGCGCGTATGGGTAAGGCATGGACAATTGAGGAAAATACTAAAATAAAAAATGACTTTAGTACATGAGGGATTTCTTAACTGGTCTATAGGGTTTTCAACAGGGGAGGTCGGGAGTTTTTGATAAGTTTTAAAAGGGCCTGGGTTATTCAACGATTTATCCAAAAAAAAAATCCCTTATCACTCCAAAATATCCTCTTGTGCCCTCTGGAGGATCACGTGATTTCAGCATATCACGTGCTCCATCAAGTGCGCCGGATGCGCTACGGATAACAGTAACAAATTCACAAAAATTGCAGAGAGAGAGGCGGAGATGGCGATGGCGGCGACCCCCAGCTCCGATCCCCAATCCAATTTCGACGACGAGAGCACCGATCGAAACACTAACAGCACTAGCGACTCGCTGAGTCCTGGTCCTAACGTCCCCCTCGTCTGCCTCCTCCGCTTCGCCGGCGATTCCGCCGGTGGGGCTCTCATGGGATCCATCTTCGGCTATGGTGAGATTTCGTATGCGGTTCATGATTCTAGGGTTTAATTCGGTTAGTTGTGATTTTGATTTGATGCGAGCGAATGCTAGGTTATTTGTATTGCAAGCATTTTCTAGGCTTAGTTACAGGAGTTATTGTCTCGACTGGCTTCATCGTTGAGCCCTTGAAGCACTTGGTTGTGCGTACAGCGCTCTCTTGAAGCAAATGATAGGGGCTATCAACTTAAGTTTGAAACAAGCGTGGTATTTTAGGGGAATAGTTCATTTTTTGGGGGTCCATTCTGGTTTCCATCAAAAGAGGGAGTTGTTTTGGGTCCTAGAAACTAGGTTGTTACATGTATGCACTAGGGGCATGGCCAATTAAATGCAGAATAATTCATTTCCTACCAACCCCGTAGATTCCATGTAGGCTACCAGGCTGGTGATTGGATAGAGGGGTGGGGTTACTTTGGGAGTTGAAAACCTCCCTTCACATTTTCAACCAATCACCAACCTGAAAGCCTATTTGGAATCTACTAGAATAAGCTTGATCCGACCGACCAAGCAAGAAGATTTTTGGTTGTACATAAGCCAGAAAGTGATTGTACATGTGTCTGCATTGTGTTGAATCTGGTCATGAGTATTTACTATGAAGTGTTCGTTAAGAATGCAAATATGCAAATGAGCTGTTGATGCTCTCTAAATTCTCCTAAAGTAGGAGTGAAGTATCGAATAAGGAAATATATTACAGATTTGCTATGGAGAATTATGTTCAACTTTCATGCACTGAGAAAACCAAGAAATTAAACTTTCTGATTGCCATACATGCTATGTAACTATGATAGAGGGTTTTCAATAAATTCGTACGCTATGTACCATCATGCTAATGAAGAAACGGAGTGAAGAATCTGTTAGCGGCAAAAAGGGAAGATACAGCGATGGAGATGTTGATAGTGACCACCTGCTAACCCCAAACTCAATTGAACATAGAGGAAGAAACCATCAATTGAGACCTAAACGTTTTTTCGACTCTAAAAACCCTGAGGTGTAAGAGAGAATCTCATGCTGCTCCCTTCTGCTCCTTGTGGCTATCCCCTAGAGAGGTTTATGGGATCCATCTTTGGTTCTTGCTAGTGCTAAGCAACTTGTCGAATTCTTCATTAAAGTGTGATTTCTTAGTGTTAATTTTTCCGTATCTCCAGTAAAAAAAATATGTTGCTAAAAATCTGACTTTTATAAGCATCTGGTGCATGCAGTGTTCATTTTAGAGATGAAATAGGGTTAACATGGATACCTGTAAAGATCAAATGGAAGTTGATGTGTTTATAAAATTTTTACGATATAGAAATATGGAATTATGTATTTATTGAGTTTATGATAATTTCTTATGGCTTATGAGGTCTTAATTAAGGTACGAAATAACTGATTGTAGTTGGTATAGAGAGGAAATCAGCGTAAGTATTTCTAGGTTAGGGTTCCATATGAAGGAGCTCAACGATAACGTTGTACAAACAAGGTACACAAACGGGCCATGTAGTGAATGATATGCTGGAACTTATAGAATGCCTCAATACTTCTGGTGGTATGTGTCATCGTCTCCAATGTTCCCTTTTAAAAAAAAATCTGATCTTGAATCGAACCGGTTACCTTTGACATTGGAGAGGAAAGTTTCACCGCATGAACTATGATCCTTTGGTCCTCCAATTTTTGTTAATGCGGCCTTTTTGGGGTTAAATCTGGCCTTTTTGAATCTAAAATCAGTTTTAATTTTATAAAAAGATTTATTGCTTACATTAATTACGAAGTTGCCAGGCTCATGCTTAAGCTTGTGGAATGGGCAACAAAGGTGTTTTCATCGTAGATGCATAATAACAATGCCATTTGTTAGTTTAGTAAGGGTCAATTTTACTTAGCACCCTTGTACTATGTTGGGGGCGGGGGCACTTATTCCTCCACAATGATGGAAATGAGACCATTAAAATGTGTTAAATTTTTTAGGGTGAATTGTCCAAAACCAGTTAGGGACTTTTCCTGCAGTTAAAAACCCTCTACCCCCAAGAATGTTGGAAAAACCCCCTGGTCAATGCTCTTGCTGTCTAAAAGCCCACATACTTTTTGTTTAATGTATTTTTGACTATACCCATTATGCCCTTTGAGACCCACATGAGCAATATTAGCACAGCTGTGATCTGTACCTGGGACAGACTACTAGTCGAAACTGTGATAGCTAAAGAGTTGCATGAAATATCAATGCATTTTCTTGAGATATTTATTCAGTTGCATGAGATATATAGCCAATTTTCATCAAATTATTGGCATTTAATGATCTACCCTAGGTTCTTTTTCCCTCTAAAAGTTGGCAGTTCCCTCCAATAAACCCATTTTCCTCCAAATTGTCTAATTTCGGTTGGTATACGTTATTTTCCTTCATTTGCTTTAATTTACTTGCATTTATTAGGATGTATGCAGTTTTTATTTCATATTAGCAGCTAGTCTTTATTTCATGTACATATGCATTTAGTTAAAATATATGTTTAGTTGCCTGCAATATGTATGACGTTTTCAGAGATAAGTAATCGGTTTCCTAAGATAAGTAACCAATCACCTGAGATATGTAACCTGTTTCCCGGTATATGTAACAAGTTACCTGAGATATGGAACCGGTTTCTTGAGATATGTAAGAAGTAAGCTGAGATATGTAACCGGTTAACTGGAACAAATTACCTGAGATATATAACCAATTTTCAGTTTGTTAACTTTCTTTTTGCATACATTTTACAACTCCAGCGTCCACCAATAAACTCAACCAACCTATTTATTTTTATATAAAAAAATAAAAACGAAACTTATAGTTTTCTCAAAGTGTGATTAACATAACAATCAAGGAAAAAACTTGGCCTCCCAACCCTCTCTCGCCGCCGCCGCCGTGTTGGCCCCACACTTCTCGCACCTCGTCAGCGCCGTCTTCACCACAATTATCGGCCGGCATGATGGCCATGACGAGTAGGCCCTAAGCCATGTGTTCACGCAGCCGGTGTGGAACCCATGCCTGCACCCCGGGAGAACCCTAACCTCACCGCCTTTTGCAAACTCCAAGCAAAACCGGGCACTCGAAAAGCTTCTGATTCGCTAAAGACTCGAACTTTAGCTTGGGGAGAGCTCAGATAACTTTCTTTTTGAGCCCTTAGGCTAGAGTTGGAGGTGACTGAGAGGTTGGGGATAGCCGGAGCCGGGCGCAGCGGGCAACGAGGGCGAGGCCAATGGCATTGATGATTGATGAGAGTGCAGAAGAGAGAGAGAGCGAGGTCTAAGGGAAGGTAATTTAGGGATTCTTCAGAAAGTTGCAAGTCAAACACCCCAGTATATCATAGTGAGGGGGTAATGACCGGGTATTTGGTATTTAGGGGGCTTTTACGGACATTCTTGGGGGCATGTGGTTTTTAACGCGGGAAAAGTCCTCAAAGGGGTTTTGACAATTTACCCAAATTTTTATTTAGTTATCCATCTTACCCGAGTTGTTTACAATCCCTGCCTTGTATTTGGTCTCCTCCTTTTCTTCTTCTTTGCTTCCTCCTCTTCCTCCTGGTTCCTCCTTTGATTTTACTTTTTCTTTTTTCAATTTCGGTTTAAGCTTTTATTTTTTAACCAAAAAATGAAATATAATAAAATTGTAAGGTACAATAATTAGACAACAGATCATAGTATTTGATTTTGATAGGATGTGTATATGTTTCAGATTTCAAACAATTGGGATTTCCAAAAAAAAAAGGATTTCAATAGGAACATCTAATTAAAACCCAAATATTTTACAACCCAACCATAAAACAACAATCTTGAAGCTAAACTTCACTTCAAATTCCGGTGACCATAAATTTTTAGATTTTGAAGAAAAACAGGGCTATAAAACCTTGCAAATGTAAGGCTAATCATATCTTCAAAATCAGATGACTAACTTTCCTGTTGATAACACTATTCGGATTATGTGGTTAAGCTTTGCAAGTGCATGGTGAGGAAATGATCGATTTCCCCAGAGGAGGGAAGAAGGGTGATGGGAGAGATGAATGAATGGTAAACTGCGTTTATTTTTTTAATTAAAAGGGGTTGTAAACACACAGGGTAACATTGGGATCTAGAAAGCACGAACATTTCTATTTGCTCACCTGTGTCCGACAAGTATTGGACACTTGGACACCCGAACTCTTCGTTGGATGCCGTGTTTGACATGCTTGTGCCGTGTCCATTCAAATTAGATGTGTCCGACACTTCTACGGTGTGTAAGGAGTTGAAAAATAAAAACGTGTGTTGATTACTTTGATACCTTGGATATAAGAAATAATTTTTTTCCAGTATCTTTCATGTTAGACTAGATGTAGGAGTAAAGATTCAAATTGATGCAAATGATAAAGTTGGGTCTATTAAAGTCGGCTCCAATTAAAAATAGTTAATATTTTGTTTGTTTTTACTATAGCAATTTTATTTTTGTGTGTTTTACCTTAGGTTTTATATATGTATTTGTTTGTGCTTAAGAAAACTTATAGTTATAATAGAAAATATAGCCATGAATTATTTTATTTGTGTTTCTTTTCTCATATATATATATATATATATATAGCCGTGTCCCCGTGTCATCCTTTTTAAAAATTTACCACGTCCCGTATCCATACCCATGTCCTTTTTAAAAGTTTATCCGTGTCTGCACCCGTACTCGTGTTCGTGTCGGTGCTTCATAGATTGGGATTAAAAGAGTTTTAAATAGTGTTTTACAGAGTTAGACATGAGGGAGCGTAAATGCTTATTTCCATAGTTGAGGGGGAATAAATGCTCAAGCCCCCTAGTACAGGGGTGTTCAGCAATTAATCCAATTTATAATATGGGGATCACTCCCAAGGATTGATCTACCCATGCAAGGTTGTCTTGTACCATTTGGTACCTGTGTAGGAGAGTTTTTGATTGAATCCACAGATCTTCATTTCAGCATGCAACTGTACGAGTAATTCCCTGCATTTCTTATACATGCTAATGACAAACATGTTACAATACCATGGTTGCAAGAATCTGCAATTTTCTGTATAAATGCTTATAAAACTGTCTATAATATATTGTTTTACGACTTTCCAATGAACTGTATCCAGATGATTATGGTCTATAACTTAAACACTTCTTTATTTTAGTCCCTTCACTGACTTCCTATTTTTTCTTCAAGATTCCACCCATTTACTTAAGCTATCATACAAACTGTGGTTGTTAAAAGCTCTTTTGCGATTATTGGTGAGCGGCAATGTACTCAAGTTATCATATAGGATTAATAAATAATAATATTGATTCATACAAACTGTGGCTGTTAAAAGCTCTTTTGCAATTATTGGTGAAGGGCAATCTACTCAAGTTATCATATACGATTAATAATATTGAACTTGTGCTTGCCTTCTGCTAGTTTCTCAAACATGACTTCTTCATTTCAAGTGATCATTATTCACCCAGTGGCTTCTGATATGTTTCAGGTACAGGTTTGATCAAGAGGAAAGGTTTCAAAGGCTCCTTTGCTGATGCAGGAACTTCTGCTAAGGTGGTTTGTATAACCATGAATACTCAATTTTGCTAGTCGCATGACATTGCCTTTTTAACTCACATGTCATCTGTTTTTGAATGGCATGCTGTATTTTTCTTAGAAATCACTTCCATATCAGCTACATTATATAACTAATGCATTTTCATTCATATGTCGAATTCAGACATTTGCAGTTTTATCTGGAGTCCACAGTCTTGTTGTCTGCTTCTTAAAGAGGCTGCGAGGAAAGGATGATGGTGTGAGATCATTGCTATTTGGCATTTAACTCCTGTCTATTTGTTTTTCCCCCCTTTCCTTGGATCCTGACGGAATTATTTTCTAAATTGTAGTTATCAATGCGGGTGTAGCGGGTTGTTGCACTGGTCTTGCTTTGAGTTTTCCAGGTATCTCTCTGCGAACCAATTTACGCCAAACTAATGATTGATTGGTACAAAATATTGTGTCAACTTGTGGTATGTGTCATTTTGGATTGCCTTGTATCTTCCAAATTTTGATTGACCTTGAGGCTTGGGTTGTTCCTTCTAATCTATCTGCTGATGAATTTAAAGTCAGCTCTTTTGGGTAAAAAGTTTATACAAATCGGAGCAGAAGTATGCTATTTTGTACCTTGATAATGTGATGCTGGAAACAACGATTGTGCCTTTTACCCTAAGCATATGGGGTAGGCTACATGAACCAACATGAGAATCACGCCTGGTCGAGCACATGCATTCTCTGTCTCCACTCACTCCTATCGAACAATATACTTTCATTAAGGCCTTTGGAATCCATCTTTTCGTATCGCCTCCATCCACGTTTTCTTCGGTCTCCCTTTCGCTTTCTTGACTTGGCATAAATCGAGAATATCCATTCGTTGAACCGATGCTTCCGTAGGTCCGAGTCACACATGACCAAATCATCTTAGGCGGTTTTTCGCATCTTCTCCTTCACAGGTGGTACACCAACTTTTGCATGAATATTCTCATTTTGCACCGTATCTTTTCTAGTGTTACCATCCATCCAAGGAAGCATGTGTATCTCCGCTACATGCATCTTCTGTGCATGCTGTTCTTTAAGAGTCCAGCATTCCGTACCATATAATAAGGCAGGCCGAACAACGCTTTGATAAAATTTCTCTTTCAACCGTAACGGAAAGTTACGATCGCATAAAATCTCCATTGCACTACTCTATTTCAACCAACCGGCCGCTATCGATCTCCTCATCCTTTTGGATAATGGAACCTAGATATTTAAACCGATCGCTCAGTGATATCTCTTGCCCATCTAGTGTTATATCAATGTGATGTTGACTTTTTGTTTACTAAATTTGCATTGCATATATGCTGTCCTGGACTTACTCAATTTAAACCCGTGAGATTCCAACGTTTGCTTCTACAACTCCAATTGGCGTTAACCCCTGCTTTTGTCTCATTTACCAGAATAATATCATCAACGAATAATATACACCAAGATACCTCATTCTGGATAGTTCTAGTAAGCTCATCCATCATTATGGAAAGCAAGAAGGAACTTATAGCAGATCCTTGATGCAAGCCAACTATGATTAGAAAACCACTCAGGCCACCGTAAGTCCTTACATTTCCCACTACTCCATACATATTCGTAATTATGTCAATGTATCTAATTGTGATCCCTTCATCATTCTCCATCATAATACTCTCTACGTATTTTGTCGTAAGCTTTCTCTTGATCAATAAAGATCATATGCAAATTCCTTTCGAAAACGTTCGACAAATTTGACGAAGCAAATGAATAGCCTTCGTCGCCGATCGTTCGGGCATGAACCCAAACGGGTTCTCAGTTACCTTAACATCCTTAGCATGTGTTCAATCACTTTTTAAAAACTTCATGGTGTGACACATGAGTTTTATTCCACGGCGGTTTGAGTAACTTTGAATGCCATCCTTGTTCCTGTAGAGAGGTACAAGGGTACAATCATTTGGCATCTTTGTGGCTTGCTAAATCTTATTAAACAGGTTTTCAACTATGTAACGCTTATCTTTTCTAGGCATCTTCATACCTCAATAGGAATCCCTATCTGGACGAACAACTTTCCTTGAATTCATCATTTTCAAAGCCTACGTAATCTCAGATATTGTTATTCTACGCATGAAATCATGGTTTATATCTTGAGATTGAATGACAAGTCCATCCAAATCCTTGATAAAGCTCTCATTGAACATGTCAAAATAATCTCTGCACACCTTTCTGATTTTCATCTTTGACACCCTCATCACACATAAGCCTCTGGTCTTCCTTTTCTTCATCCGAGCAATCATGTATATATCATTTTCCGTCTTCATGGTGACAACTTCTCATACACCTCTTTGTAGATCCTAGTTTTGGCTTTCCGAACAACCTTCTTAACCTCATTTTTAACTATCTTACATTTCTCAAATCTCTCAACATCTCAACTTTCAAATCTCAATAAGAATCTCTCTTGATTTTAATAGCTGTATCTATTTCATTCCACCATGACGTGTCCTTAAATGGTGGAGCATGACCTCTCAATTCACCAAGTAGATATTTAGCTACCGTCTTAACGCAACTAACCATCTTGTTTCATGTTGTGTTTGAATTGTCTTCGGACTTCCAATCAACCCCTTGAACTACACGATCGCCAAAGGCTTCTTGGTTATCTTTTTTCAGTTGTCACCACTTAATCTAAGCTTTACTTTACGTCCAATCTTCTCAGGTTCTCTTCTAAACCGAACATCTAGAACTAAAAGTTGATGTTGAGTGTTTACACTCACTTGACACGGTAAACACTTGTAAAATATTTATGTGGTTTTATTTCAAGGGAAATGATATGGACAATTTACTGGTCACATTATAACAATACCCTAGCCGGTGTCAAGTGTAGAGCTCTTAGCGTCGCAGGTTTTATAGTTAATGCTCTAAATTTTGGATGTTGGTGTCGTGTCGGCCTGAAAATTTTGATGTCGGATATCAGATATCGTGAAAGGTCCGGTGGTTTTATTAAATATCGGTCTACATTATTGTAACATAAATTATATAACTTATTTTTTGAAAAAATATTAACTTATTCGGATTTTTAGTTTTATTAAATTTATGTATTTCAGAATAGCTCAGTGGTAGAGCGGTCGTCTATTAATTGCTTAATATACAAAACCCAAAACTCGAAAGAAAGTTACCCAAAAAATTTTCTTACACATCGGTAAATGTCGGTTAAACGGAGACATCACGAAATGTGGGCCGACATTTATCAAATATCAGTAACCGAAATAATTCTGCAAATCTGTGTTTTCTTTCCAAAACTGACATTTCGCTGACATTTCGGCAATGCCGGCTGACATTCAGAACACTGTTTATAGTTTGTCCATGCTTCTCAATGTACCCTGCATTCCTCTAGTTAATATTTTGTTTCCTATGCAGCTGCAGTATGCATCAAATAATAGGATATTGCATCAGTCAAATGCAGCCCAAACATTTGGATTAAAGCTGGACATATTATAGAATGCGTATTAAGTTCCATAATTAGTGCATGGCATGGTTCTTGAAACCACCAATGAAATTTCAAAGATATTGTTATAGAGTAGGTTCGTGAAAATGCTCAAGCATATTGCTTATTTTCAAGGTACCAAATGCCACTATATACCGGCCATTTTTGGTACACAGACCACAACAAGGTTATTTTGCCCTAGAATTTGCATGGTTTTGAGCTGTGTTGGACAATGGCCGGTATAGAAAGGGGCCAGCGGCCGGCCCGTGGGTGGGGGTGGATGCTTTGGAATAAATAACAGCGGTTGCAAATGAGTGTTTGAACTCTAGGAGATATGTTAAATGTAAGGTATCCATCAATTTAACAATAAGAGTCTTAGGCTGAGTGGTGGTCTTGTTTCATACCAAAAGTAGGAGGTTCATATCAAGCTATCTAATTCCACACATAATCTTTAATGTCTTATTTTTAAACAAAGATAGCCCAAGTTGAAAAATGAGGAGGTAGAAAGATGCAAAACTAACCTTATTCATATAGTTCATGCTAGGTTTGCCAAAAGGCTAGATTGTTTATGATGTGGTTTAAAAAGCCTTGGTAAATGGTATTGTAAATTTGTAATCAACAAAATTTTTAGGCTGGCTTACTGAAAACTCCCAACAGGTTTGGGCTAGAATCATAAAACTCTAATTACCTTTAAAACTATCAAGAAACTACCAAATTTAACGATACCATGTCAGGACTGTCGGTGCCACGTCAGCATTTCAAAACCCCCAAAAAATACCCCTAATCTAACCCTAAACCTAATTTTTAAAAAAACAAAAAAACCATCATCGATACATCATCGACCACCAACACCGCAGCACATTGGCGCCGGGCCACCACCTCGCCGGCGCCTTCGTCTACTCCCTCTCCTTCGACAACTCCATCTTCAATTTCTTCCCTAACCTCTTCTAGTCTGCCCCCCCCCCCGCCCGACGCCGACCCCTTCCCCCTCCGTCGCCGGCGCCTCTTCCTGCTCCCTCTCCTTCGACGACTCCATCTTCAATCTCTTCCCCATCACATCCTCTTGTCCGGGCCCCTCCCCTATTGTCGCCTTATCCCGACCTCTTACCTCTCCTCTGACGACCCATCCCTCCCCTGACCCCGCCTCCCTCCGACCATTACAGGCTCCCCCCTAAAAAGTTAATTATGATGTTAGTATTTAATACTTATTAAAATTATTAAAAATGTAATTTATAATTAATTAATTATAGTATAAAAAGGGCAAAATGGTCATTTAACATGAACAATAACGTTGACCAACGTAGACCGTCAAGTCATGGTAGTTTTTTGAACATTTCAAAGGTAATGGAAGTTTTATGATTCTGGCCCAAAATTGTTGGGAGTTTTCAGTAATTAAGCCTTATTTTTATGCATAGGGTTACATTAATTTGAAATATTTTTGTCCAGTTTTCAAATTGTATGATAGTGTGTGTGTAACTTGAAGTTTGTTGTGCCTGTGTGCTCCCTCGAACCAATATTCCTTTGCCTACCCTTGCGCTTCTGTTGTTGGATTATTATTTGTATTTGTATTCACTAATTGTTCCTTTTGATGCTTTTGCCTTCGATCTTGAATCATTCACCAGTCATTGGGGTTTCCAGTTACACACTTCAACTGGTCCCTTGTAGTTGTTATCCAAGACCTTATCTTTGATGGTCTTTTCTTGCGATCACATTGGTATGTTGTAATTGTCCCTTCAGCATTTTTTGGTGCTGAAAAGATGGGCGTGATTCGCAAATATTCCCTTGCCCACCCCTGCGCCTGCGGTCGGATTATTATTTTGATATACCCCATCCAAAGGTTTCATATTTTGATAAAACACACTCAAGTTTGGTTTTTTTAAATACCACACCCAAAAGTTAAAATTAAACTTAAAACAACACTCTAAACTTTTGTTGGTTTAATTTGGGTAATTAAATTGATTTGGGTTAAATTAGAATACATAATTCCTTGCCTACCCATGTTAACTACTTTCTTCTCATTTCTTAATTCCAAATCGAGCATAATCTCCTCACTAGATCTCTCCATCCTCTACTCATCTCAGCCTCATAAAAAATCCATCCTCTACTCATCTCGGCCTCATACAAAATGAAACGGTGAGAACAAGATTAGGAGGGGGAGATTGGGGGGGGGGGGGGCGGGGGGGGCGGGGGGGGGGGCAGGGGCAGGGGAGAGTTGAGGAACGGGGGAGAGAGATTCGAAGAGGCGGCAGTGGCAGGAGAAAGGGATCTAGAGAGAGATTCGAAGAGGAAAGCATGCGGATGAGAGAGAGAGAGGAGATATAGAGATGTTGAAGTCAGGATATAGCCCTTTAAGGTTTATTTGTCTTTTCACTTCTTTAACTGCTATATTTAACAATGGCTTAACGGAAAACTAACAGAACTTAACCAAAATGTTGTTTTTAGTTTAATTTTAATTTTTGTGGGTGGTATTTAAAAATACCAAATTTTGGGTGTGCTTTTATCAAAATATGAAAGTTTTGGATGGGTATATCAAAATAACCCTTATTTTTAATTGTCTGCACCAATTGTACCTTTTGATGCTTTTGCCTCCAATCTTGTATCATTCATTGGTCATTGGTTTTTCCCGTTACACATTTACACTTCAACTGGTCCCTTGTAGTTATCCAAGACCTCATCTATGATGGTCTTTTCCTGTAATTAAATTGGTGTGTTGCAATTGTCCCTTCAGCATTTTTTTTATTTTGGGTGCTGAAAAGATGGGTGTGATTCCCTGCAGCAAATATTATCTTCTCATCTCTTCGTCAATCTCATTCCGCTATTGGTGTGATTCCCATGAAGGTCTTGTATCGGGAGACACAGGACCATCAATCATTCACGGTTTCTCTAGGGAACAATTTGATATTGAGGATTGATGTCATATCAATATCCCTTCTTTTGTTGGGATTTTTTTGCCTTCTGGACGTATCTGTATCGAATCTTGTTGATGAGGGTAGGCTTAAAATAATGATGATGGTGGTGGTGGTAATTATGATTCTGGGTTTTTGTACATCACATGTTGCCTGGTGCCTTAGTGGGCATTCTTTTGATCATTACTGCTTTTGCGATGGGATCTGCTACAACCTTAAAACTACATTTCTTCATTTTCTTATGTTTAATGCAGCCCTTGTTTATTGTTACTATTTTTATATAGATCAGATGCTTTTTCTTGAAATTATGTTGCATTCTTTCACCGGTATATTATCATTGTGAACTTTTTTTTGTTTAATCGAAACAAGGCCTGTAATGGAGCACAACTCGAGGTTGAGAAATCTTTGGAAAAGAAGGGGGGTCTATTTGTAGGGACACATCTAAAGATTTAACATAACAAGGAAAAATGAGCTTAATTGTTCACATATTAGTTAACATTGGGAGCAAAGAGTAGCTACTCAATTTTCCTACACAACAAACTATGCAACTCACTCAAACACTTGGTGTGGGGTCCACACACTTAAGTGCGGGACCTCCTGATTTTGTGAGTATTGTGTAGTTTGTTGTGTAGAAAAAGAGTTTGGAGTGGGTACTATTGCTTCCATACTATTTTGGTGCTATTTGTGAATCTTATTCTCACATCAAGATCACAAGATTATGTGCCCCCTGTTTGATCCTATTGGCCACCGTTGGATCATGAATAACACCAATACTAGTTGCTCAAAATAGCATCCATCCCAAATCCGTAGAGAAGGACACCATCTAAAGTAAAATATTTTATTTGTTCATGTTTTCGAGAAGTTTACAGCCCTTTTGCCACCTTTTGCCTTTTAGCTATCGGAGAAGGGAAAAGGAAGTAGTAAATGCTATCAGTTTCTGGGACATTAGGCACATTACAATAAAACCCTCACAGCATAGCTTTAATGTTTTGGTTACATCATACTATCTTCGATTATAAATTCCAAACATTACTATTATGTTCAACTTCTAAACTTTATCTGCCACAATTTTACTAGTACATTATATTTGTTTCTTTCAGGAGCACCCCAGGCTCTACTGCAGAGCTGCATCACATTCGGGGCGTTCTCGTGCATAATGGAAGGTCTCAACAAGCAACAGCCTGCGCTCGCCCTCCCTCTTTTAGCAGCCAACAACAAGAGCTCCGTCTCCATTGGCGGGCCCCACGACGTGCTTCCCCCATTCACTCTCCCGCTTCCCCGAGACATCAGTGACGGTTTCTCTGCCTTCTGTAAATCATTACGAAAGCCTGGGACTTCTATTTGCCTGTGAAAAACTATTTTCGATGCAAGAGATTTCATTTTGTAATTTTTGGGATAGAGATTTTTGCTTAGGTGGTTTGATTTAGAAGTTTGATGGAAGGGAAGGCATTCAGTTATTTTGAAGCATTGTAGACACATGGATTATTAATGTTTTCTCATATGCATTCAGTTGAGCATTTGAATTTTTTTGTTATATATTTATCAACTTAGCGAAATCTTAGCGTTCCTGCATACGATCGTTCGACTGTTTGTATATTCTATGTATTGGCGTATTCTGGTTGTACCGGTATAAGATATTCTAATTATGTTAGATGTGTGCTGCTAGAGATACACTATCTTATACAGAAGAGAAATATGTAAATTTGCAGAATTTATCTTTTCTGCGGGGTAAAATTCATAAAGCACAATCAAATTCATAAAGCACAATCGAATTATCAGGATTATCAGGATTTTTGAGATAGAACTAGCAAATTTTATTAATGCCTTGTTTGGTTCATTTTTGGGTTATTCAATTCTGGTCATTTTGGGGTTATTCGTTCCGTACAACATTACCAATTTAAGGGGGTTTGCGGTTATTTTAAATGTTCAATGTTTCTATCTTTAAAATTCCCGAAAGTCTGGATGACGAACTTACTTTACCCCATCAACTGTAAGGATCACACTCTCAACTCTGACCAAAAGATGAGTTAATTTCATAATTGTTGTTCCATTATTTGATTCATTTACTTTCATTAAATGTCATCTTCTACTCATCGTTCAGATGCATGCACCAGAGAGCAGGGTCGGGCCGGGTCGGGTTTGACCCAGTAAATACATCGGTCGGGTAGAGTCAGATTGAGTTTGACCATAACCGGGTCCATCTTCGTTTCGGAAATTAAGAGCATCCATGTCTGACCTGATTAATAGTCAGATTGGGTCGGGTTTCGCCTATTTAAACTTTTAATGAATTTTTTTGTTTGTTTTTGGTTTCTAAAAACCTAAATTTTACTTCCAAAAGTTTTATATAAAATTTTAGGGAAAGTTGTTCTCCGGCCTAGTTCGAAAAGATGGCTTATTTTTAAACCCACAAAATTTCAAAATTATGAGGAAAAAACCCCCAAAATTTTACTATGACATTATTTTAAACTCAAATCCTGATTTGTATACGTATTTATGTATGCATTGTGTATAATACACTTTTAATTTTTAAGATATTAGAACACTTGTATTTGGCACGTGTATTAAAATTAAGGTTTAACGTGGATAAATCCATTATCTTAACTAAAGTCTCTAAAATAAATCTATTATGTTAATTAAAAGTTTCTAAAATCTTTTCAAATCTTTTATTAATGATATTGAAATATAACCATGAGTATTGCACGTGTAGAAAGTCGATGATTAATTAGGCTTGTCAATAGGTTAGGTTTAGACCGGATCCGATCCAGACCCGCTGCAAAAAGTATGGTCTGGAACTGATTCCAGACCCGCTTAATCGGACCCGATCTAGATCTACTAAAAACTTTAATTAATGAACCGGGTCTGGATAAGCTCCGTTCGAACCCGCTTGATCCGATTAGTTTACTTAATTAGATCTCATATAATCTCTATTATTATAAGGCAAAAGTAAAGGTCTATTTAATTTTGAAATTGATTGGTAATGTGGCTTCTTATTTTTTCATTCATAGCAATCAAATAAAAAAACCCATCGATTTATATGCAATGCATGTAATTAAATATCATCTCATTATTATTTTACAAGTGCGATGCACGTAATGAAATTGCCATGTTATTATTATTTTACAAGTGTGATGTACGTAGTTAAATTAATATGGAAATTTACATAATTATTTTATAATTTAGCTAGAAGGCATTTGCCAAAAATGCTATTATTTAATTGGCTAAATCATATCGGAGAAATATGTTTAGTTGACTAAATCATATCAACAAAATTATTTAGTTGAGTATAATTAATTTTAATACCAATTTTCCATTCTCTTTCTCTATGTTACCACCATCGTTGATTCTCTGCTTTAAGCTTAACTCTTCTAATTATAAAATTTAGTTAAAATGATATGGATAAACGGGTTGGGCCCGGTTATTAATGAATCCGGATATGGATCCATTTAGTTTAGACCTGTTGGATAAATGGAAAGATCTAGATCCATTAAATATAAAGGGATCAGGATCTGGGAAGTGTCGGTCCGGATCCGACCCGACCCATTTACATGCCTAGATGATGTGGATTAAAATGACACATGGCATGTTTGTTTAAATTGACATATGCCACTTAATGGATGTTTGTGAGTGCAAATGAGGATGATGACCCTAAGAGTTGCAGTAGTTATAATAGTAGAGATGAGACTTTTTGGATTCCCTATAAATATAAATAATATAATGTATTTAATTTTAAAAAATAACATAAATATTATGAAGATTGTGAGCAATAATTTTATATTTTATATGTTATTCCTAATGGTGTCAAGCGGGTTGTATCGGTTTAGGGCAATCAACCCTAACCAAACTTGTTTAAACAAATTACGGGTTTGGGTCGTGTCGAACTTGAAGAATTCAGGTTGGGTTATTGGATGGCGGGTTATGTATAAATAAAAGAGAAAGAAAATTGTCTGCTCTAAGATTATATGAAACTATCCTTTGCATCTCATGTGTTCGTTTTCAAGTCATGAACCCACCATCTTCATAAATAAATAATAATAACAAGCAGTTGCTGTTGTTGGTGATCTCCTCTACCCAACTCCAAATGGCATGCTCTAAGCCAACAAGCTTGTTTCAAACGCATAGGTTTAATATATATATATATATATATATATATATATATATATATATATTATTTCTCTAATTCCTTATATAAAAGTATAATGAATAAATAAATAAAAATATTGTAACTTTTAAGTGACTCATTTGCTTTATAAAAATCAATATCAAACATTTATTTCCTGTATCGGTATAGTATAAACGTAGATATTTAGTTTGAAATGCAACCAGCTGTCGATTTTGGGTGAAATTATGTGTAATGATTGAATCGCCTTCTTAGATGTAGGTAACAGAACTTTTGGAACCAAACAACTTTTCAAATCAAAAAGCATATTATATAACAGCACTTTTGCTAAAAACTCTTTTCGTAACAGCCCAACCAAACGGACCTCTTATTATGGTCAGCTTCAAATTTATGATCGTGTTCTTTATTTATTTTTTTGACAAAGGATTTATTTATTTATTTAAACCAATCATATTGTTATAGCAATAAATGAGGCCGCGGTCGACCATCCCAATTTAACCATATCCCGATATATGTGTTACCATATCAGGATTCGGTTGTTTTTGGCGGATTCGAACATACATTCGTTATCAGAAATGACAATTTCTATCGTTACTTGGTGAAAGTCGGAGATGAATACGAATATTAGTGATGGAGGCGGAAATCTTCCTCAGATGTTGTCCTCCGTTGATCCTGCTGCAAGCGGTCTTGAACGGTTGGGATTGAGAGTGGAAGTTGGACTTATGGATCTTAATGGATTGTTGGATGCCGCTGACACCGGGCTACCTGCAAAGAAAGTCCCGAGGTGGGAACCACCATAGGACCCTCCGATGATCAAGTAAGTACCGAGGTATAGGGGCAGCGTAGCGGCGTATTGCAGTTTGTTTTTCCTACCTGAATCATTTGGAAGAGGTGGTTTATATAGCGGTCGCGTGGAAGCGATCCGGCCCGAGGTTCCCGCCGTCCATTACACCCTTATGGCATGTTCGCGTTGATGGCGGGATATGCCCATTAATAGCGAGATACGTTCGTTAATGGAGAAACGTGCCAGCATGGGATGCGAGACGTGGAGCGGCGGAAATCTCGTTCTGGCTAGATACGCGGAACCGTTACGGGAGCGCTTGGGCTCTGTGCTCCGGGTTTGACAGGGAGGCCGAGGAGTCTCTGCTCGGTAGATAGCACGGAGTCGAGCAAGGGGGGCCGTGGAGTGTCAGCTCGGTAGATAGCTCGGAGTCGAGCAAGGAGGTCGAGGAGTCTCAGCTATCTGAGCGCATATGGGGGGTACTCCGGGGAGGCTTTTCCGAAAGGCCAGGTACCACCTCGTCACGGGGTCTCGAGGAAGACTCGTAATGTGTCACACTGATTCCCCGTCGTAGCCCCCAAGGGTCCAGAGGGTATGCGCTGACGACACGTCATCTCCCACGTGTCGCAATCTGGGGTGTTCCCGTTCATGAGCCTCATCATCAGCCCCCACTCTCATCCTGATTTATTTATGGGTCAGGGTCGAGAGTGGTATGCTCGGCTTTCTATGATTCAGCCGAAGATTTCCCTGTGATGGGCTGCCCGACGACGGTGTGATGTTTGGCGGCAGCTCCTCTTGGGTCGCTGGATCCACTTGGCGGCTTACGAAGCGCCTTAATTCCCGTGCGTTTCTTTGGTGATGTCAGTGGATCAGCGAAATGATTGCGCTTTTAAAGAGGGGATGTCGTTTCATTCACCCGCCGGTTGGATTACGTGCCACGCGTTTGCCGCTGGGTGGCGGGGTCGTGAGGAATTGTCACCGAATCCTGCAGTGAGGAGACGTGTCCAATGGACGGTCGCCACGTGGAGTCCTGATATCTGTTAGGCGCGACATTTCGTTTTGGCGGGAACCGATTTGGGCCGTTGGATGCCTTCTCATAGAGTGTATAAATAGGAGGGGCTCTCCTATGGCCAGCACTTTGCCCTAGTCGACTCTCATTGTCTGAAGATTGATCGGTGTCCCTCTACTTAGGTCGGAACTTCAACCAAAATTTTCCTCGGCAAGTCCTTTCTTGAATCAAGTTAGATGTCTTCTTCCGAAGTATCTGTTGACATAGTAGGGATCGAGTCGGGCGATGAGGCTTCAGTTTCGGAAGCCGAGTCCAGCGGGTCTTCTTCCTCCTCTGCTTCCGATAGCTGAGAGAGTTCCTCTTCTTCTTCTTCATCTTCTGAGGGGGGTGTCGCCCTTGTCTCACGTCATCGGAGGGAGACAAGGGCCCCCAAGGTGCGCATCGGGAACATCCACGATGCGCCCTCGGTCTTGAGCCATATGGATGAGCTTTCTGACATCCGAGTTCGATTTCATATCCCTTCCGGCTATTCACTTCGTTTGTCCAGGAAGGGTGAACGGGCAGACCAGGTACAGGGTAAAGAGATTGCTCTGTACCTAGAAGCATGCCGGACAGGGATGCGTCTGCCCTTCCCGCCTGAAGTTTGCGCCTTGCTCCATTGTTTCCACCTTGCCCCGGGCCAGCTAGCGCCGAATTCGTGGAGAATCCTCCTGGAATTTCTGGTCCGGCTGAAGATTGATCGGATCCCTTTTGATTTGAGCATCCTTCTTTCCTTCCTTTGTTATAAAAACCATCCCGGTACCAGTAAGGAAGAACCGAGCTGGGTGTATCTTTCGTTTAAAAAACATAAGGGTAGGACGGCCGAGTCAGGGGTAGTGGTTGTCCCTTCTTCCATGCACGAATGGAAGGAAAAGTTTGTATTCGTCGGGCTACCAGAAGGTGAGGATTAGCCGGTGCCCATCCAGTGGCACATGGCCGATTGTCCTAGGGTTAGGCAGTCGAACACCTCCGAGGCAAGGGTGGTGTCACAGTAGGAACCGATCCATCGGGCTGAAGTCCTGCTTTCCGAGCAGGCTCTGAGCTGGACTGGGCTCAGTCCCGCATGCTTTGTGGGTAAGTCAGGGCCTTCGTCAATCTCTCTAGACTTTGTTAAAATTTCGTTGCTGATCTTTTTCCCTATGTGTTCCTCTCAGAGTATATGGATCGTCAGAAAATTATGGCTGCCATGGCTACCAATGCCCAAAGGAGGAAGAGCGGTGGCTCCAGCTCAGCCCGGCCAGCTCCAAGTACGGCTTCTCAGCAAGCTCCTCCTGCCAAGGCTTCCGCAGCGCCCCCAGTTTTGGAGGAACGCCTTAGGGGAGGTCACAAGCACGCGCGGGATGCGGCGCCCCGAGCCAGGACGGAGGCGCCGCCTGCACCCGAATCCCCCCTCAAGAGGCAGAAGAGGGTGGTTTCTCGGCCGCCTTCGACCGGGATTCAGGTGCATGAAGGCGAGTTCTGCATCGAGGTTCCCTCGGGGCTCTCTGTGGCGGACATAGAGAAGGCGGTAGGGGCCAAGATTCCTCGAGGCACGATGAAGGCCCAGGTTGCCGTGATAGCTCAGGAGGCTGTTCAGGTCGGTAACTTTTTTCAAGAATTTCTCAAGTGTTTTTTACTCGGTTTTTAGCTTTTTAACATGGTTCACGTTTTCCTCAGGTCCTCCAGCATTGCTCCCTCCTCGCTGCAATGGAGTCCGAGGAGGTGGCCCCGGCGATGAAGAAAGTAGGCGAATCTTCCTCGTGAGAGGAGGAGCTCCTTGGCCGACAGTAACATGCGGAAGAAAAGGCTGCCCTCCTCGACTCTAGGCTGGTCACGGAGGGTCTGACGGTCGCTAAGTTGAAGGAGTCCCATCAGCTCCTGACCGAATCTAACTGGGCTGTCCAGGCCCAAGTGGAGGAGGTCAACGGGCTCTACGATGCTATGAAGAGGCAGAGGGACTCGTTCAAGCGGGATGCTCGGCAGCTGGCGAGGCGGTGAAGTTTGCAGAGGGCAGAGCGGAAAGCGCCGTGGAGGAGTATAAGACCTCTGACCAGTTGTATCTTGACCTCGCCAATTCCGCGGCCCTTAGGTGGCACAACGCCCTCGACGCCGTCAAGGAAGTCACGCCCGGGTTCGACGATCGGGAGCTTCACGCCAGGTATCCCCTAGCCGAGGAAGCACCACAGGGTAAAGGTGCCGAATTGGATGGAGAGCAGGCGGCGGCGGTCGTGGACATTGAGCCGGAGGTCGCCATTATAGCCCCCGATGGAAGCGCCGAGCCAGGGGAAGGACCGGTCGAGTAGACGACCTGAGCTATCTCTGCTTTGGTTATCAATTTTGTACGCTTCCGGGCATTTTGGTAAGGCTGGGGAGCCCATAATACCTTGTACATAATTTTGAATGTGAATAAAGTATTTTTAGCTCGTAAGTGTTTTTGCCTCTGATGCCTTTTTCTCCCGCAAGCCTTTTTATCTCGCAAGTTTTTTTTTTATCTCGCAAGTGTTTTTAGCTCTGAAGCCTTTCTCCTGCATGCCTTTTTATCTCGCAAGTGATTTTAGCTCTGAAGCTTTTTTCTCCCGCAAGCCTTTTTATCTCGCAAGTGTTGGGCGAGCGCGACGTACGAGCTAAGCCAAGCCTAGGCAGATCGGTGTCCACCCTTTTTCCGGAGTCGAGACGACGATCGTGCATCGAGTATGAACCGAGCGATAGCCAAGGGAAGGCAGACCGGTGCCCTTCCTTTCCTCGGAGTCGAGACGACGATCGTGCATCGAGTATGATTCGAGCGATAGCCAAAGGTAGGCAGACCGGTGCCCCCTATATATCGGTCTTGAGCAGGATGAGCAGGGCACTAATCGACCACTTCTTAACGAGGGCTTTTGATCCTTGGATTGACTGGGCAGGAAGCTTCCCTCAGCGGATGAGCCAAGCAGGAAGCTACTCGGTTGCCTTTTGTCGAGGGCTTTGGTTCCGGGGATTGGCTGGGCAGGAAGCTGCCTTCAGCGGATGAGCCGAGCAAGAAACTACTCGGTTTCCTCTTGTCGAGAGTTTTGGATCCGCGGATTGACTGGGTAGGAAGCTGCCCTCAGCGGATGAGCTGAGCAGAAAGCTTCTCGGTTGCCTCTTGTCGAGGGCTTTGGATCTGCGGATTGACTGGGCAGGAAGCTGCCCTCAGCGGATGAGCCGAACAGAAAGATACTCGGCTGCCTCTTGTCGAGGGCTTTGGATCCACGGATTGACCGGGCAGGAAGCTGCCCTCAGCGGATAAGCTGAGCAGGAAGCTACTCGGCTGCCTCTTGTCGAGGGCTTTGGATCCGCTGATTGACTGGGCAGGAAGCTACCCTCAGTGGATGAGCCGAGAAGAAAGCTACTCGGCTGCCTCTTGTCGAGGGCTTTGGATCCGCGGATTGACTGAGCAGGAAGCTACTATAACGACTCTAAAATTACTATACGAAATTTTCTAGTTTAATGTACAGAAATGAGTTGTACAACCTGAAATTGAGTTATAAGTAAATTTTGTTAAATAACAGTAAGAAACAACCTGTAGTTCACTGGTAAAACCTTGCACTGCTGTGGCGTAGCCCCTATATTCGATCCTCATCAGACACATTATTTTTTTCTGATTTTTTTCTTAACTTTTTGGAAGCCCAAAAGTTTACACGTGCAATACACAGAAAAAATGAAAAGTCAGAAAATCAAACATGTAGAAAATAGAGTAAACCCTAATCTTATCTGGTGGCACGAATTTCAAAGACAAATGCTGCAAATCGACCGGCCAAAAGGGGGATAATACCGGCGTCGACGGTTGGATTAGGTCCAATTGTCCACGGGCTTTGCACACTAACCCCCTCACCTACCCCTAACACCCCTGCACTGTTTGATTTCTCTGCAATCAAACAGATACCTTTCATTTCACCATTAAACCAAATTTTAATACTTTTTAATCCACATTTTAATTCCCAAACCCTAATTCTCTACTATAAATACCACCCCACACTTTGGCTCAGCATCATTCTGAAATTTCTAACCAAAACTCTCAAAAATTTTCTAAGTACAATTGGAGTAAAGAGGAGTTAGCAAGCGGTCAACTTCCAACGAAGAATCGAAGCTATTCCGGAGCTCCCGCGATACCACGAAGATCAACTCTCCTTCTTCTATCTCTTCTTAACATAACCAAGTAGTAAGTCCTTCTCAATCTCTTTTCTTCTTCATTGAAATTCCATTTCAAAACTTATGTCGGTAAGTGGAGTTAATACCGAAATCTATTTCTAAACCCTTGAAAATTACCTTTTTCCTATATATTGTTCATCCAAATTCTTACACAATACTTGTAATCTTAATTATAAATGTTTAGAATAAATTTTAACCTAGAATTCCATGCAAAATAATTTTAATTTATGTTTTTCATTTAAAATACCATGAACTTTAATATCATCTTTTTTTTAAAACAATACCTTTAGGAAAGCTTCACGGGATAATGACCTACTCCACACGCAAACATGGTTCCATAGCACGATACCTCTTTTATGTGAATTTTTTGTTATGAAGACATTATTATAAGAAAATTCCACTTACTATAAAAACCAGATTTCTTTTAAACTGTGTTTTAAATTCCTTTGCGATTATGCCTCTACAACCCTTGTTAGGGGACCCGCTAATGGATGGTGCAGATTATCGCACATTCTTGGGCTAGTAGAGCGAGATGCAGACCTCCTCACGGAGCATTCGGTCTCAAAAAATTTTAAATACGGTTTTTAAGAAAAACGCATTTTTCTAATTAAATAAAATTTAATTTTTAATAATTATATAAAAATTACAAATCCATATATTTTCAAAATATAATAAACTTACATTTTTAAAAATGAAAGAATTACAAGTTTCACTAAAATACCATCAAGATACCAACAAAAGACAAGTTTTACAATAAAATATCATGAACTTTCCAAGCTAAGCAATTATCACTAAAATACCGTAAATCCTTAAAATTCATATCCATGAAAACCCTAAATAATATAAATAAATTCTCAAGATTTATTTTGAAATTTTATTTAAATTATTTTTAATAAAACCCCATCGAGTTATATAAAACGATATTAGGGACTTTAAGAAATATATGTTTAAACGGGATCACTTCTCTTGAGCCCCAGGGAGCCGGAGAAAGTGAGTGCTTGCCTATTTAAGGTAGACAACATAACGGAGTTATCAATGATAATTGTCTTCGAAAAAGACACAAATCCTGCCGTCCATGTGCGGCTGTTACCGATGACTCCCGAACCTAATTCAGGATCTAAATCAGTTACAAGTGTCTGACTCAGTCAGAGTCCATTTCAAACCCGAATCCAAAGTCAAACATGAATACATGAACTTGAACCTAAATACTTGAATTCAAACATCAATATCAAACATGAATACTTGATTTGACTTGACCGAACTATGGTTATAACTTGACATGACTACTTGAATACAAGATTACATTATGAACCTGACTCCTTGAACATTTGTATCCATGGTTTCGGCAAGACTTGTAAATATACTCTATACAATACATTACGTCGGGATAACGGGGTAGATTGGTACGGAACATATAGCTTGGCACGAGATGGTCACTTAAAAGACACCTACATGAACTCTCATGCCGTTGTCCCGTGGGTTATGATGGGGCCTTATACTACATGTTACCATAGTCCACAAATACCTTCTGTACCAAGTTACAAACAACTACGTTAGAATAACAATCATATACCTATATAACTTAACAATTTCATTTAATATTACTTGTTCTATTCCATTCATTCTTTTGGGACTTACCGAGCGCTAGTTCGCCGACGACATTCCTGTCTTTTCTTTCTTTGGAATATTCGTTAGGAGGACCGAACTCTCAGGAAATCAAGCCTAGCCAGGAGGACTTGGACCAGCTCACTGCCCAGCCGGACTTCTAGCTCTCCTTTTATTTACTTTCAGTTTGTATGCCACTGTTTATGCACTATTTATATCATTGTATCTTTTCATTTTCAAACAGTTGTATGTAAAGTGAATGTAAATAAAAGTTGCTGTTTATATTTTTATATCACTTGTCATTCTTGTGCATTATATATATATTGCTTAATTACGCTTAACGTATTTATTTCTTAGTAAATACGCTGCAGCTCGTCATGTCACCGATTCCGTATACTGGGAAGCGAGGCATGATAGGTTTTGTTGGCGGCTCATGCAGGTCAGTTCTGCATGAAGTCTTAAGCAATATATCACAAGAATTATAAGAATCGGCAACTATACATTCCTTACATTTCAAATTTCTTGAATCTATCCTAACCATTCTTTTCCTATCAAGGTCATGGATTCTCCCAACAACACCATCACGAACGTCAATGGCAACACTCCACCGCCTACTCTACCACCACCACCCACCGTTGCAGCTCCCATCAACGAGCAAACGGTACTGCTTGAGACAATCAAGAGTCTCTTGGAGGGTCAGCAGCAACAGATTGCTATTCTCATGCACCGCCCAGAAGCCGAGACACCCGGAGTCGAACAATTTCGGGCACCACATCCAAAGCATTTCTCAAGAAAAGAGAGCCCACTGGAGGCAAAAGAATGGGCTCAGTCGATAGAAGATGATCTGGTAGCAGCTCAAGTGCCAGATATTGCCTGCGTGAGAGTTGCGAAACTGCAACTGACAGGCAATGCCAGAATCTGGTGGAAGGCTGAAGAAAGCAGCTCACCCAACCTATCGAGTGGAAGATATTTCGCGACCTTTTCGATGCGAAGTACTTCCCTGAGACTGCATGTTTCGATATGGAGCAACAGTTCATCTATCTACAACAAGGATTGATGTGGGTCAAGTCTGTGGATGGATACGATACTGAGTTTACCATGCTTAGCAGGTAAGATATTGTCTCAATATTCAAATTCCTGATTCCACTCATTACACTGCTAACACAAGGTCGTAACAGGTTTGCTGCACACTTGATTCCTACTGCTGAGATCCGGACACGACGATTTCAATAAGGGTTGGACCCGGAAATCCAAGCTGCGCTCGTTACAGGGGATTTCCCAACCCATGATCTTGCTCTGAAAGCTACCCGACGCTATGAGGAAGTTGTGAAGAAGAAGGGCAGACTTCAGATTGCCGGTGTGAAACGTACTGCTACAAAAATGACAGGAGAAGCCTTTTCTAGGCCGACATTTGCACCCAGGAGACCGGGAGGATCATTTAATCGGTCCAATCTAGACTTTTACTTCTACTGCAAAAGGACAAGACACTTGGCAAAGGACTACAGGCATGCAAATGGCCCATGTTTGGTTTGTGGCGCATCCACTCACGCCATAGGAGCATTTCCATATCGTTTCAATATATCTCCATCCCCCAGACCAGCTATCATATTTCCACAGCGGCTAGCTATTCAGGCTCCTACACCCCGACTTGCTCTCCCTGCACCACCTCCACATGGACCTCCTGCACAGCCTCCTCGTCAATTCCACCAGGCACAGAGGAACATGCCTTAAGGGCAGAGAAACATGCCCCAAGGACAGAGCAATGTGCCTCCAGCAAGGAGGAATGTACCCTGACGTTAGGATTTCACAATGACGGTTGAGGAAGCCGAAGCCACAGGCCAAGTCATCACTGGTAACTCTCAATCTTTCAAACCTTTTCAATCCTTATATATCAATATACTTTTTCTTATACCTAAACACATCCCACACAACTTAGGTACAATCTTAGTAGCCTCCCTACCCGCTCTAGCATTGTTCTACACTGGAGCATCACACTGCTTCATGTCGCAACATTCATGAGAACACATACGATTCCCATGAAGCCACTCATTTCATGCTGGAATGTCAATTCCAGGAATGGAGTCTTGAAAGCAACTATGGGATTTGATCAGTATCCAGTTGTAGTTTGCGGACGAGAATTCTACGCGAATTTCAAAGTACTGGACATCCCAAACTTCGATGTTGTGTTGGGAATGGACTGGACGGGATTTTTCTATGCTACTATAGATTGTCGTCAAAGGAGGGTAGTATTTGAGATACCGGACACCCAGTCTTCTACTTCAAGAGTGGAGATAGAACGTTGGAGCCAGGAATCTTCCGTGCTAAACCAAAGAATGTAGAAGTGTTTACTCTACCAGCGGAAGAAGAAAAACTAGAGATAGTTCGAGAGTTTGAAGATGTATTGCCTGAAGATATCTCAGGTTTGCCTCCCGATCGAGCTCTTGAATTCAGCATTGACTTAATATCTGGTGCGCAACCAGTAATCAAAGCTCCGTACCAGTTAAGTCCTGAGGGATTGAAGGAGATCCACACTCAGTTGGACGAACTCCTGAAAAAAGGTTGGATTCGTCCCAGTACTTCAAGTTAGGGATCTCTGGTATTACTTATAAAGAAGAAAGAAGGTTCATACAGGATGTGTGTAGATTATTGAGCTCTGAACGAAGTGACGATCAAGAACAAGTATCCACTACCGCGTATCGATGACCTTTTCGATCAGCTAAGTGAGTTTTATGTATTTTCGAAGCTAGATCTTCGTTCGGGTTATCATCAGGTGAAAATCAAAGAGTCCGATATACCGAAGACAACATTTAGGACTCGATATGGTCATTATAAGTATCTCGTAATTCCATTTGGAGTGACAAATGCACCTGCTATATTCACGAATCTGATGAACCAAGTTTTCCGAGAGTATTTAGACATGTTCGTTGTCATCTTCATCGACGACATCCTGGTGTATTCAAAGAATCGGAAAGAACACGCCGAGCATTTACGGATTGTCCTGGAGACATTGCGACAATATTAGCTCTATGCCAAGTACAGTAAGTGTGAATTTTAGCTAGATCAAGTTGGATTTCTCGGACATATTGTTTCAGGTGAAGGAATCTCTATAGATCCAGCTAAGATGTCAGCTGTCAGCGAGTGGCCGACACCAAAGACGGTGAAAGATATATGAAGTTTCTTAGAATTAGTAGGATACTACCAACGATTCATTGAAGGTTTCTCGAAGATTTCAGCACCCATGACCATGTTCACACGTAAGGATGAAGCATTCGTGTAGTCAGAAGCATGTGAAAAAGCTTTCGTAGAACTCAAATCAATATTAACTTCAAATCCTATCTTTGTAATACCAGATCAATCTAGAGGATTCGTCATACATTGTGATGCGTCCGGCAAGGGATTAGGATGTGTTCTACATCAGCATGGAAAAGTTATGGCTTTCGTGTCGAGACAGCTAAAAGTACATGAGCGCAACTATCCAACACATGATATGGAGTTGGCAGCCATTATCTTTACACTTAAGATTTGGCGTCACTATTTTCTGGGAGAATGAGTGGATATATACACTGACCACAAGAGTCTGAAGTATGTATTTACTCAGAAAGAATTAAACATGCGGTAGGGAAGATGGCTAGAACTCATGGCGGACTTCGACATCAACCTACAGTATCATCCAGGGAAGGTGAATGTAGTTCCTGATGCACTTAGCCGGCTATTAGCAATGAATATCACCGCTCAGTGGAAGCTACAATAGGAATTGCACGGATTGGCGATCGAAGTAGTTATGCCAAGTAACGCTTCGTATTTGATGAACTTACAAGTCCAGTCCACTCTTGTCAATCAGATCAAGGCAGCTCAAGCAAATGATGCCAGGCTAAAAAAGATCCGAGAACAAGTAGAAAGTGGACTTCGAACTGACTTCATCATCCATGAAGACGGATCCTTGAGATATGGAAGTCGATTGTGTGTGCCATACGGTTCAGTTTGGGAAAAGTTGATGAAAGAATCTCACAGCTCTCCTTATTCTGTATATCTCGGTGGTACAAAAATGTACAAGGATCTATGGCAACACTACTAGTGGTATGGAATGAAGCGCGAAGTAGCCAGAAGCGTAGCCAAGTGTTTAGTGTGTCAGTAAGTGAAGGCTGAACATCACAGAACTGCTAGTCTACTTCAGCCGTTACCGATCCCAGAATGGAAATGACAGCACATTACCATGGACTTCGTGACTGCCCTTCCTTGCAGTACGAAGGGTAATGACGCAGTATGGGTTATTGTGGATCAACTCACCAAGTCGGCTCACTTTATTCCATTTCGAATTGGTCAGTCAACTGAGACGTTAGCAAAGAAGTACATGGAGGCGAGCATGAATCTAAAGTAAGATTTAACTCTTCAATGTGTACTATAGTTGATACCCATGAACTCATGCAGGAGATCGTGAGATTACATGGAGTATCAGTTTGCATCGTCTCCGATCGTGATACCAGATTTCGATCACAGTTTTGGCAGAATCTGCAAGCGATTGGTCTGTTTTAAAGAAGTGTTTGTAGAATAACCGCAATCAATAACGGTATCGCTTGTAGCTAGCCAAGATGAGTACGGGTCGTCCTCAGGGAAACGTTGAATCTTTCAATCTTACTTTAGACGTGTTGAAAAAGAGGAAGAATAGAAGAATAAAGAATAGTGGAGAATAGTTTCTAGATCTACGTCAAAATACGGATGTAGAAAATAGATCTAGTTTAAATGAAGATGTAGATTTTATATCAGAAGAGGGCTTGTAGGGTTCGTTCGGATTTAGTAGTAATGGATGACTAATAAAGATGAATCATTTTATCTATTGATAGATTTAAAACTAGATTGATAGTGATGAATGAGAATTATGGTTCTTGGAAGAAACTAGTGTTTCCACATTATTGACCCTTGTCCTTTCATTGATCTCTATTCATGTCTAGCCTTTAACAAAACAATTATTAATCTAATCTCAAATCGCGGTCAAGACTATCAATAAATTGATAGCGCGCCCGATTAGAATGTTAACATTTATTTTGCTAAATTTTATAAACTTCATAAGATTTAAAAGAAGTTAAGAAATTTTTCATCTTCCATTGATCTACCCTAATCCTACGAACCTTATCAAGCGGTGAATTATTCGCGTATGATGGAGATAGAAGAACAGATATAGATCATGATGCAAATATAGAAAATAAATGCAATAAGAATAAAACAACTATCTTTATTAATCAACTTGATCAATTACACTTTTTGTTCCTTTAGAAAGTGGAATACAAAAGCCTAGTTTGCTTCTCGATCTATCTTGAAGGAGGTAAATGAATAGCCGATTGATCAACCTGGATGCGTGAGTCAACTTGAACTTCATAATCTCTTCGGTTTGATGAACTTCCAAGAGGGGCTCTGGGTTCTATTTATAATCACAGAAATTGCAATCCCTAGATTCTATAAATTAGGGTTTGTTGAGACGATCCTACACAGAAAATCCCACATCCCAACTCCCCCATTTAGCCGTGGATCCGCCGCCAGAAGTAGGGTTTGGTCGCGGAAGGGCCGCACTTTGGTGGGATCTTGGCTTCAAAATTCTGGAGCTTCATTTTGTTGACATGTGGTGATCTTTTGAATATCTAGATTTTGAAAATCTTCTCTAAGTTTCTGCCAGAATTGATTTCATGATTTACTTCAATATTTCAACAGATTTGATCTCGATATCTCGGATTTCCTTAATTCCAGTCCTGATATAATTTCTGCAGAATATCTCAATGAATAATGTTAGTAATATTTGGTATTTCTGAGATATTATCCTAACCATTTTATATGATATTATATTTTAAGAATATTGATTAAGGATATTTGATATGATATGCATATTTAAATTATTAAAATATTATATAAATATTATATGCATACATTTTCCTTCATAATATTAATTATAATATATAAACATATGAAAATAGTATTTTTACAGATAAAGCCTCATATATGTCATATTTATAATAAACACCTTTTATTATTTAAAAATAGTAAGGAAAATGCCATATCAAATGCGCGATATTTTCGACTGAACAAATACCCCAAACTTAACTTTGATTGTCCCGAGCAAACTAGTTATTCAAGAGATGGAGAAAAAGAAAAACTTAAGTAGCACACTTTCGTAGGCAACACGATTGCACTGAACACGTGCAACAAGCCGTTAAATCTCTAGGTGTCTCTAGTAGGAGGAGTGTTGTCTCCTGAGGGTTTTCAGCGGATTACACCCACAAAATTCTATAATAAAAGAAAAATGGTGAAAGTTACATATAAAGATAGGAACTATAAAAGAAAGAACTTGAAAAGAAGAGTTTCCAACTACATTAGCTTTTCAGTTGCTATGAGCCCTATCTTAATGGTCGTGAAAAAATGTTAGAAATCACATCATCCCTTAATAAAATATCGCCTTTAGTCTTCCTCCCTATCTTTCTTCCAAACATTGATCATATACCCCTACGTGTGTGTAAAAGACATTCTTACACTTAGAGAATTCAATTCAAGCTATCATACTCTTTTCCATCTTTTTTAGTACTTTATAGTCGGTGAATATTTTAGATGTAAATGCTCACACATTCTTCATGCGACCGTTAATACTTCTTGAGGTACCAACCGACCGATTACAAAATGTGCTCGCGTTATTAAGGCGTAATTCCTCGTCTTGCAACACCTAAGGTTTAGCAGTGGCTCCCAAACCAGTTGGTCTAAGGCACTAGGTGATAAAGCACCATCGCTATATTTTTTTATGCTGCCTTGGTAATTACAAAACCAGTGTTCATTTTTTTTCTTCACCATTTTTTTTATTTTACTTCATACCAAGGCTTTTAGACAAGAGCATTTCAAGGTATCCTTTACTATCCCAAGTTTCGAGATGTGTGACAGTCGTATAGTAGGGTATCAACGTTCAAATATTTGGCCTCAAGAATAGGGACTATTTTTCAGACTTATTTTTATCCTCAGATTATTAATTTCCTTCATCTTACTAACCTTTGGGATAACGGCTCATAACTACTTATTACTAGTTTCGTTTAAGAAAATATCTAATTTTCTTGCTTTTCTCAAACTATTCCTATTTTTCATATGTAATTTTTCACTTTCTAATCTTTTATTATCAAAAGAAAACTTTGTATAGTGCCTAGTGCCAAAAGATAATTCAGTGAATACAAACCTCCCTCCAAACCTGTTTTCAGCAGTATCCTCACTGATGTTGTTCTTTGAGCGCATAGACCTGTAGACTTGGGGAGAGAAAGTAATAGGGGTATAATAATAGTTAAATGAAAACTACCTCCAAACTTATGCTTTGGCACGCACGGATATTCAGTTAAGTCCTTTTTCACTCACCTCCATTCTTAAAATGAGACAATGTTACCGAGACATGGAGGTGAGGTGGAGGAAATTTAGTTATAATAGAGAGCTCCTGTAAAAACAGGAGCTCCTCCGCTGGTCAGCAGAAAAATACGGTTTCAATCTATGCCCATTTACTTTAAAAATTGAACCGTTTTTAATATTTTTAACTTTTACTGCCCCGTGCGGATATACATAACGCACTACAAAAGGTCCCTTCCAACGAGATTTTAGCTTACCCGGATGAAGATGAAGACAGGAATCGTAAAGAAGGACTTGTTGTCCCGGTGTGAAGGTTTTTCTAAAAAGGTTTTTATCGTGGAACATATTAGTCCGGTTCTTTACTATAATCGCATTATCGTAAGCTTCATCGCGGAGTTCTCTTAGCTCATTTAATTGCAGCTTCCGATAGCTGCTGGCTTGATCAAAATTGAAGTTAAGCTCTTTAATAGCCCACATTTCTTTATGTTCGATCTCGACAGGAAGGCGGTATGCCTTTCCAAACACTAGGCGGTATGGAGACATGCCAAGATCGGTCTTATAAGCGGCACAAAATGCCCAAAGAGTATCCGTCAATTTGGTTGACCAATCTTTACGGTTTTTAGAAACCGTCTTCTCCAAAATTTGTTTGATCTGCCTATTGGAAATCTCAGCTTGCCCGCTCGTTTGGGGATGATAGGGCGTAGAAAGTTTGTGGTTGATTGAATATTTCCGCATCAAAGTCTTGGAAGACTGATTACAGAAATGAGTCCCGTTGTCGCTAATTATAGCGCGAGGGTGCCCGAATCGCGAAAAGATATTTTCTTTAAGGAACTTAATAACAATCTTGTTGTCATTAGTGTGACACGGTATTGCTTCCACCCATTTTGAGACATAATCAACTGTTAACAAGATATATAAATTCCCCCAAAAGTTGGGAAAATGGCCCATAAAATCAATACCCCAAACATTGAATATCTCCACAACCAAGATAGGTTGGAGCGGCATCTCATTTCTTCATGAAATCCGACCCATGTGTTGACACCGTGGGCAAGTTTTGCAATGATCATATGCATCTTTAAATAATGTTGGCCAATAAAAGCCACATTGCAAAACTTTCTCCTCCGTTTTACGTGGACCAAAGTGACCGCCACATGCCTGATCATGACAAAAAGACAATACACTCTTGAATTCATCGTTAGGGACACATTTGCGAATGATTTGATTGGAACAATATTTAAACAAATAAGGTTCATCCCAGTAAAAGTGTTTTACTTGGGATAGAAATCGAAGATTGTCTTGTTTCGACCAATCGCTAGGAATAAGTCCTGTCGCTAGATAATTCAAAATATCCATGAACCAAGGTTCGCAGGATACGGTCAAGAGCTGTTCGTCTGGGAAGGAGCCATTTATTGGCACGATCAACGTTGGTGAAGAATTGATGCGTGAAAGATGGTCAGCTACAGTGTTTTCACATCCACTCTTGTCTCGTATGACAAGATCAAATTCTTGTAACAGCATGATCCAACGTATTAGCCTGGCCTTAGCATCCTTCTTCGATAAAAGGTTTCGTAGGGCAGAGTGATCGGTGTAAACCACTATTGCCGAGCCAATCAAGTAGGGCCTGAATTTTTCTAATGCAAATACAACTGCCAAGAGTTCTTTCTCGGTAGTTGTGTAATTAATTTGGGCATCGTTCAAGATCCTATTTGCATAGTAAATTACATGTGGCATCTTATCATTGTGCTGTCCTAAAACTGCACCAATAGCAAAATCTGATGCATCACACATAATCTCGAACGGGTGGTTCCAATTCGGAGATGATAGAACGGGGGCTATAGTGAGAAATCTTTTAAGCGATTCAAAAGCAGCCTCGCAATCCGAATCGAAGTGAAATGTTGTATCCTTGGCCAAGAGAAGAGTTAAGGGTCTAGTAATTTTTCTAAAGTCCTTAATGAATCTCCTATAAAATCCTGCATGACCAAGGAAGGATCACATATTTTTGACGCATTTAGGAGGAGGAAGGTATGGATGACATCAATTTTAGCTCTGTCTACCTCAATGCCTTTTCGTGAAATAATATGTCCAAGGACAATACCTTCTTGGACCATGAAATAGCATTTTTCCCAATTCAAGGTTAAGTTCTTATCCTTACAGCGGGTAAGAACCGTGTTAAGATGACGTAGGCATTCCTCAAAGGAGTCCCTAAATATGGAGAAATCGTCCATAAATATTTCCAGAAAATTCTCGACCATGTCTGAAAGTAGCAGGAGCATTGCATAACCCAAAGGGCATGCGTCTATAAGCAAAAGTACCGAAAGGACAAGTAAATGTTGTTTTATCTTGATCCTTTTCAGCGATGGGGATCTGGTTATAGCCGGAGTATCCGTCCAAGAAACAATAGTATTCATGTCCAGCTAATCGTTCTAACATTTGGTCAATGAAAGGTAGAGGGAAGTGATCTTTTCTCGTTGCGGCATTGAGTTTTCTGTAATCAATACATACGCGCCACCCAGTTTGGATGCGTGTTTGGGTCAACTCATTACCCTCATTAGTTATGACCATGATGCCATACTTTTTAGGGACCACATGAATAGGACTTACCCATTGACTATCAGATATTGGGTAAATTATACCACTATCTAGGCACTTGACGATTTCTTTCTTTACCGCCTCCTTCATAATGGGATTTATGTTAGTTGTATATATGCCCTAGAGGCCATTGTTGTACATATGATGTATATTATAGTGGATGCTTGGATATATATAAAGAGGACTTTCTTGCTCGATATGATAGTATGCTATCTGGTTTCACTTTGTCTAAACATGTTGACTTGTATTGGTCTACTATCTTGCTCTCACATGTTGATAAAGCCCTTAGGATATATACTCGACCACTAGGATTATGATGCAGATCATACTAGTGGGGCCAGGGTAGTCCAAGAGTACATCCTATAACTGTTCCTAGTCGAGAGTGTATCGAGACAGGGCATCGATACACCAGAGTAGACTAGAGTAAGATGGTGTACGGGTGCTCAGTGGAGACTAGGTACACTGAACGGACTCGTCGAGAACTCCTAGATGGTATTATACCTATCGTCAGATAGCAGTTCTTTAGTGACATTGGTACAGGTTAGTCTGTAGACTCGAGATCGTCATAGAGTTTTGTGTGATTCCCACTGTGCTTTGATTTCCACCTTACCACGTCCAAGAGGGCATGCAAAACGGTGGCTTTTGGGTATAGTCCCGAATCACATGGAGGCAATGAGCGATAGGAGGGGTTTCGTCTCTCCCGGTATTGGGAGTTGATGTTGCGCTGTGTTCGATTGGCTATAACTGGAAGTCCCTGGCCAGGGCTGATATGGAGTGCTACTGGTAAGAGTTATCAGTAGTTTCTCGACCTGTTATGAGCCTCACATCGACACGACTTATCGGTTACTGTGGTTTGACGTTCACCACCCCTAGACTGGATATGCGACATATCAGACGAAGATACCGGACTGTACGGGTAGTGTTACTGATTGGCTCGATGGGAGTTTTGACAGCTTCGCTTGTTTTCTTTTGATTGCTCAATACACGGGTGGCCGTTACGTTTATCTGACCGCTTGCGGCTTGTGGGTGTTTGATATGATCATCACCTACTGCCGGCGTATTGACGAGTCTTAGAGTCCCACACAGGAGTTTCCTAGCTCAGGCAAAACGATGTGGTGTGCATATGAGATATGCGCGGGGACCCGATTGAATACGACTATGTAATACCGTATGTTAATCGGGCGTTTTTCTATTAGTCGGGTCGTATGAGATATGACCGGATTGTTAAATCAATTGTTGATTTAACATTTGACTTTTAGTTTTATTCTTTATTCAAACCCTTTTTCTTAAAGAAGATGTATGCATGTATGTATGCACATGTTGATGTGCATGTATGCACATGTTGATGTGCATGGACACATACATGCATAGTGTTATGGTTGATGATACATCATTGGTGGCAATACAAGACTTACATGGTTCAATATATATATATATATATATATACATATTTTTTTATTTGGATAATAAAAGGCAAATGGAAATTTAAATCATTATTGGATTTTTCTATACACTTCTTTGCTTTTACCTTGGTTAAACCCTTGGTTTAGTTTCCATTTGGTTTTTAACCCAAATAGAAAAATATCTAGATATTATTTGAACCATGGTTTAAATGAGAGATAGAAAATATATATACTATCTTTTCTATTTTTCATTTAAGCTTATCATTATCTTTTTGATAAAAACTTTTGCCATTATCTTCTTCTTCCTCCAGGCTCTCTTGAGTTTTCTCTTGAGTGAGGGTGATAAAAAGAAAGGGTTTTGACTAGAGAATACAAACCACATCATCATTCTACACACATCTAGCCCATTTGTGTAGGGTGTTTGCTACACTTCTTCTATGGATCAAGTAAAGCAAGGAGTTTTGGGCAAAGGGACTTCGGGTGGATCATCGTGGACAAGGAAGGTTGCTAGAGATCCGTTCCAAACTCTCAAAGGTCCAAGGAGTCAACAAAGAGAGACTACAAAGGTTGTAATCTCTACTTTTAGTGATAGATTGTTCTTTGTATGTGATACAAAACTTGTTACCCTAAATATTCTAGCAAAGATTCATGGTTTGTTTGCTTTGCACCTCTCTAAATTTTAAATTGGCATGAGTGATGCTGCCAAACCCTAGACTAGGCGCAAGGGAAACCCAACAGTGGTATCAGAGCCTAGCTAGAATTTTAGACACGGTGTTAATACAATTACGAAAATGAAATCGACTCCGAAAATATGGTATATTGAAACCCTAACTTGCTCTCTGGAAATTTTTTAAAAAGTCGTTGAAAAATTATTTAAACAGCTGCAGAAGCTTGCATGTGATGTAACTAGAACACAGTGTGAAGACGGACCCCCCTGCTTGAATTTGACCCGAGCACCAAGCCTTCATGGCCGGCGAGCTCGGCCCCCTTGGCACCTTATTGCATCGTTTTCACACCGTGTTCTTATCTGTATATTTTGGGGTTTCTAGTATTGTTTGCTTAGCCCAATTTTCATGTAATGATTATTTTGACCTGGGGCTATTTCGTAGTGTTTCATAGTCGTATAATTTAACACTGTATTGGTAACCTTGACAATGTTTAGCAGTTCGATCGAACTTCGTACACCACATTTTGTACCCCGCTGAAATTTCCAAGTGTTGTAATTTTCCTTAGTTGATTGTATTCGTAAAATCGTGCAAGTACCCCTATGGACCCTCTAGAAGAATATACTAACCTTAACTCGATTCTATGCCCATGGAACCGCGATCGAACCTTAGGGTTTGCCGTAGTTCCATGGTGTCATAGATGAGGCATTGGTTAACCCCTTCTACGGCTGGTCCATAGACACTGTGGCACGGTTTTTGAGTATTTTGACTGTGCTCAAGTGTTGAGCTCAAGGGGTAATTTGTGGATGTATGTTGATTCGATCTAAACGTTAAACATCGTCATGATATATCTGTAATGTGATACAATATGTGGAATTCATAGTGTTAGGCATGGAATCCGCAATATGTGATATTTCGGGTTTACGATCTCTAAGATGATTTTGGATTCCAAATATTATAGTTTTTCACTTTCTTTTCTGCGACCGTAAGTGTAGTATGTGGTGTATCGCCGGCTTCGTTGCTATACATCAATGACAATCGGGATACGCATACTTGCTTACGTTGATGATATGAGATATTATGTGTTGCTGTGATATATTATATTGGATCGTCGTGTTTTGAATAGCCGGGGGTTTTATGTGAGATGAGGGTTTTTATTTTCATTTATGTAAAATTCATTGTATGTAATATTCTTTTATCGGGGCACTTCCGGGTTGAGGATGATGTCACCATTGTATATTATTTACTTTTCCGCATTAGGATAGACCCAAGGCGGGGAGCACAAGTAACCGGGTTCTAGGGTCCAGTGGGTGGCCATCTCGAGGAGTCGAGACCGGGTCTCCTAACCCTAGAATTGGTAGGGTTGCTTGCCGCTCTCGTAAGGGTCTAGGGATATGGGTTTGGCTATTCATCGCGACCGCAGAATCCGTATTTTATACAGGCTCAAAATAAAACACGGACCTCCTAACATATCCAATATTTCATATGATTCTTCTGCTGCTGATATACTGTGATGTGATCATATTATATGCGTGAGACGAATGCTTTATTATTGTATATATGATATATAATAAACTTTACTTATGTTTTACACCCACGCTAGTCCCGTCCCGGTATGCCGTTAGTTAAGTAACCTAACGGTGCATAACGGGACACAGTAGCGAATGCGGATGGCATAAGCGTACGTTGTATTTTCGTTTCTTCTGTGATGCTTAGGAAGCATAAATGATTAGATTCATTAATGAGATTAATGAAAGAAAAGAAATCTAAAAGATGTTGTAGAATCAAATTTATAAAAAAAAGGGTAGCTCTAGTTTTGCTTTGCGTAGCGGTATTCCTTGTAGAATATCCAGCACCTTATTCGATAAGGAAAGAGCCGAGATCCCTTCACCAGGAATGACCTCTTTAGCGAACCTAGCAGATGCTACAACTCACTCAGTTTTGATTTTGATTGCTTCTATAGTTCTTGCTTTGCACAGCGGTATTTGTGAAATATCCCGCACCTTATTCGATAAGGAAAGAGCCGAGATCCCTTCACCGGGAGTGACCTCTTTAGCGAAACTAGAAAAGCCTAAAAAACACTCCTTTTCAAAATCACTCGTTTCTACAACGATATCAAGTTCATTACACAAATGGTTTTTTGAAAAACCTGTCGTAGCCCTCCGTCATTTCAGATAAGTCCTACTTAGTATTCGTGCTGCGTTTGTTGACCTTGTCAAGGCGTAGTGTACGGTAGCTAATTAGTGTTTATCTATTAAAGCATGAGATGCGATTGGATTAGGGTAGTCGTACGGTCTTGTTGACCTTGTCAAGGGTCGTGCGTGTGGGTTTAATTTAATCGGGAGATGACGGGTTGAACTTGACTTGCGATTTATGGTTTGTTGACCTTGTCAAGGTCATAGATCGCTAGGGGCAAAAGTATTATCAGGAATTTCAAGTGTTGAAATTTGCAATGAGATTGCATACCTTCTATGAGATAGATGGATCCTGATACCCACTGTGAGTAAGAGTTACTCCTGGGAGAGTTTTACACATGACAATTAGCCGATCAAGTAGGTGTCTAGAAAGGTGTTAACGGGGTTATGCCTCTGGGAAAACGAGGTTTATTCTAATTAGGTCCGTGCGAAAGCACGGGGAACCTCCTTCAAAGTACCAACACAGGCCTTGCTGAAAGATTGGCGAACTTGTAAGGTGTAATTAATCCCGGCTAATCTTACCTTTTAGGGTTTGAAGGAAGGTTTGATGAAAAACAGTGGGAGCCATCCTGATTAGATAAGATAATAACCAATCTAATCATGCAAGAGCATACGTTAAAGTGTTTTCTTCTCTCTCTCTCCAGATAGTGACCATATCAGGCCTTAATCAGGATAATAAAATGGATGTATTGACTGAACCCGCTTATTATACTGAGCAGGGGAACGTTGGTCCCGCTCCAACTTATAATTGTTATAAATCCGAGCAGGGAATAGGAGAATATCCGGATTCTCACGCTGCCCAAACGAAGAATAAGCATGCTGATGCATCTTCTTCGGATGTGTTAGTTATCGAGAACTGTTTCTCAGTTCACTCTACGTCCTGGGTATTAGATACCGGATCAGGATTCCACATATGTAATATGTTACATGGGCTACGGAAAGGTAAGGACTGGGAGAGGGTGATCATTCTGTAAGATTAGGGAATGGTGCAAATGTTGTATCCAAAGCAGTTGGCGAATATTACCTAGTATTACCAAATGGTAATACATTGATTATGAATGAATGCTATTACATTCCGACCCTGATATCCAATCTTATATCAGTTTCTTTATTGAGTAAAGAGGGATATAATTTTGTAGTACAGGATAATGTTATGAACATCTTCCTGAATCAAAAGTTGATTGGATCAGGCTCGTTAAATAATGGCATATACGTTCTCAATCAAATTACAGTACTTAATGTGCAAAACACACACAAGAGGAAGAGTTCAGAAATGAACGGATCCTTCTTGTGGCATTGTAGACTAAGTCATATTAATGCGACACGGCTAGCTAAGTTGCATAAGGATGGATATTTGAATCCGTTCGAATTTTCATCTTATGACACTTGCCAGTCATGTCTCAAAGGAAAAATGACCAAAACTCCGTTTAGTGGACACGGAGAAAGAGTTACAGAACTCTTGGGACTGATACATAGTGATGTATGTGGTCCCATGTCTACACATACCGGGAATGGTTCTTCCTACTTTATTACATTCACTGACGATCTCTCAAGATACGGACATGTATTCCTGTTGAAACACAAGTCTGAAACTTTTGAGAAATTTAGAGAATATAAGCATGAAGTAGAGAACCAAACGGGCAAAAGTATTAAGATCCTTCGATCAGATCGAGGAGGAGAATACTTAAGCAAAGAGTTCCTGGACTATCTAAAAGCGAATGGGATTCTCTCTCAGCTTACTCCTCCTTATACACCACAACACAACGGTGTATCAGAGCGGAGGAATCGCACCCTATTTGATATGGTGCGCTCTATGATGAGCACCGCTGAGTTGCCTATTTCCTTTTGGGGTTATGCGCTTGAGACAACGACATACCTATTGAATCAAGTTCCATCTAAATCTGTACCTACCACACCATATGAGATATGAAGTGGGAAGAGACCATATCTTAAACGAGTTAAGATATGGGGTTGTTCGGCCTATGTCAAAAGGCAAAATCCAGACAAACTCGAGGCACGATCAGTTCTCTGCAAGTTTGTGGGATATCCAAAGAATTCTTATGGATATTTTTTCTACCGCAGTGAGGAGCAAAAGTTGTTTGTTGCTCAACATGCCATCTTTTTAGAAAAGGAATTTCTTATTAAAGAAATTAGTAGCTGTTTCCTGATTTAAAATCAGGAAAACCTACGGAGGAGGCATCACGTGCTAGCACGTGACCATCGGTCACGTGTTGGCACGTGACATCTAGAAGCAGCGGCACAAAGCACTCCCATTCCCTGATTAAAAGTCAAGAAGAAGCTCCGGAAGAAGCATCACGTGCTAGCACGTGCGTGTTGACACGTGATGGCTAAGCAGCGGCAAAGAATAGAGCGCAGAAGGAAGGGAAGCCCATTCCAGAGGGGGTCACGTGGCCACACGTGACCGGCCTCAAGAGCCTTATTTCTATGACAAAATTAAATTCTTAGAAAAGATCTCTCAAGTCTTTCCGAAGTGGAAAAGATTATTTGGAACCGTTGGATTAAAGATCTAAGGGTGATTAAATATCACCAATTTATGGAAAAATATCAGACTTGGAAAGATTTCCCCTTAAATCTAACCGAAATAACAAAGAGATATCTTTGGATTTAAAATCCAATGGTGAATAAAATTCACCTAATAATCCAATGGCCCAGATGAATGATAAATATAAATCAAATCTCTCAATAAACAAATCAAATCTTTCAATTGAAGATTCACTAAAACTGATTGATTCTCTTCCTTCTCCTATAAATAGGAGCCAGAAAAGAGAGAAAAAGAAAAAAAAATATAGAGAGAGACGTATACAGAGGGACAAAGACATATAGATACATAGACATATAGAGAGGGAGAGAGATAGAGCTTTTGGAAGAAATTAATCCTCTGCAAAAGAAAACCCTAGGTAAGAGAGGAGAGGCTGGAAAAGAGAATTTAATTCTCAAAAGAGTTTAACTCTTGGATAAAGAAAAGAACTTAGTTCTTTCTCTGGTGGAGGATCTGCAAAGTGCACATCTCCCTATGAATTGAGAATTTAATTCTCATTGGGTTGAGATCCTACCATGCAGATCTAAAGTACAGAGGAGGAACTGAGTTTTGAGAATTTAATTCTCACAGAATTATAGGAATTTAATTCATTTGGGATAAAATTAGGGTTTAACCCTATGATTATAGGAATTTAATTCCTTCAAAATGGACAGAACCAGGGTTTAACCCTAATTAAGAACTTAATTCTCTCAAAATCACAGGAATTTAATTCCCTTAAAAAAAGAAGAAATTAGGGTTTCACCCCATGCCAGAATTCAATTCTTTACATACATGAGGAATTTAATTCCTACAGAAAAGAAATTAGGGTTTAACCCTATCTAAGAATATAATTCTTCAAAAGAAAACAGGAATTTAATTCCTCTAAAGTTTATTGTTAGGGTTTAACCCTATGAAGAATTTAATTCTTAAAAAAATAAACACATCTTCAAACATGCAAAGAAATAGGGTCACGTGTTACCACGTGACCCCTGTAAAGATCCATAGAGAAGAACTTTGAGGCAACGCCTCACGTGCTCCACGTGACCCCCAAAGCGCACAAAGAAAAAGCAAAAGAAAAGAAGCTCTGGGGCACCCTCACGTGTCACCACGTGACCCCTAATGAACATTCTAATAGATCAAAGCGTGAGCCCCCATCACGTGCCCACACGTGATGGCCTTCAGAATTAAAAGTGTTAAACACTTATCTGTAGAACAAAATGAAGGAGATCTGGCCCCACCTTTTGGATGCCATCACGTGCCCCCACGTGATCTCTTCTCTTACAATATTTAGCATCAAACTGATGATCTGCTCCCAGTGTTTAACACAGATTTTCATAGTGTTTAACACTAGTTTGAAAACTCCATTTCCAGTGTTTAACACTGATTTTCTTAGTGTTCAAACACTAATTTGGAAAATTCTGCTCCCAGTGTTTAACACTGATTTCCTTAGTGTTTAACACTAATTTGAAATCTTTGTTCCCAGTGTTTAACACTGATTTGCCTTAGTGTTTAACACTAATTTGAAAACTCTGTTCCCAGTGTTCAACACTGATTATCTTTTAGTGTTTAACACTAACTTGTTAATCTTATTCCCAGTGTTCAACACTGTTGGTCTCTAGTGTTCAACACTAGTTTTAGCCCAATTGGCTAAGTTTCTAGAGGCAAAGCCTCTCCTTCAATGGACCAACAGAGGGCCCATATCCTAAACATGATTGGACTTAGCCCAAGCTGGCCATAAGTCCTCAATTCAGACTTAACTGAGCCAATGGGCTCATAATATAATTAATTGGTCTTGGTACCAAATTGGGCCAAAGATTATTTAATCTACCTCGGTTTAAGGGTACATCTCTTCAATCCTTTGATACTTGGCGTTGTAATACCTCAACGTCTTCAAAGAGGTTGTTCCCCTCCGAACGGCGGTCGAGACGCGAGGACGTCTTGCCTGAGATTCGGGGCAGATGCTATTTGGTTTTATCCGTCTACCTCTCCGAAGATGCCAAGTTGATTTATGGCACCGTGTATCGGAGGTTTAGACGGATGCGGCCGATGTAGCAGACTTCGTCAGATTCTCCCTCGCTTGAGGGGTTTTTGATTGTGGGGACGCTCTTCCCTGCAGGCGCAAGCCCCTGCAGTTAATTACGCTACCGTATCGCGGTAACAACTTTCTCCTTCTCCAGAATTTCACTTCGTGTCGTGGGTGTTTGTTTTGTTTGTGGTTGCCCGTGGATTGTATACGGAGACTAAGTTATGCCGTCGCCCGTAGGACGTGGATTAGTCCAAATCCGTATTTTCTTAGATTTGGGTTTGGTGTTTTAGTTTAAGGATACGTTAGCCATATTTGACGCTAAGATCAACTTAAACGTTCGTTAAGGATACGTTAGTCTGACTTGAGACTAAGATCAACTTAACGGGATCGTTTAGATCCGACAAAAGAGCATTTGGGAGCTCTATTGTTGCGGTCAATATGTAGTTTAAGGATGTTGCGGTCCATATTCCAGTTTAGGGACATGGTGGTCCATAGGTAGTTTAAGGACATTGCTGTCCATTGGTAGTTTAAGGACATTACGGTCCATATTCCAGTTTAGGGACATGGTGGTCCATAGTTAGTTTAAGGACGCTTAAGTCCGTGGGTTTAAGGACCCCACAGTCCGTGTTGATGTGTGGTTGTCGGGACCCGTCGCCTCTCTGACGTCGTTGAAGGATTACAACGATAGGAGTCAGAGGAGTTCAGAGATGTACCCTCGGACCGGGTGTAAATTGATTTAGGAGAGCAGCTGTGCTCAGTCAATTTAATTTGAGGACTTACGGCCATGATTGGGCTAAGTCCAGTTGAAAAAAGTTCAACACTTTTATTTGTTTTTATTTTTGTTTGGGGCTCTGCTCATAAAGAATGCAGAGCATCAATTTGTTTTGGGCTCTGCTCATTTTATAAATGATGCAGAGCACCAATTTCACTTAGGCTTTGCCCTTTTATTAAAAGATGCAGAGCATCAATTTTACCTGGGCTCTGCCCATTTATTGCTTTGCAATTTATTTTGTCCTGCTAGGTCTTTTTGACTTGGGCCTGGCCCTTTAGCAAAAGAAATGCATTGCATTTGTCAGGCGCTTTGCGCCAATCAAAGAGCGCAAGCGCTTGTGGTGATGACACGTGTCATACAAGCGCAGTGCGCTGCGCCAGTGCGCTGTGCTTGCGCTGCTGACACGTGGCGCGCTGTGGTGAGTTGCGCCAGTTTCAGAGAGCAAAGCTCTATTTCAAAAGCGCATAGCGCAAATGGTTCAGATGCTGACACGTGGCGCTCTTTGGTGGCTTGCGCCAACCCGAGAGCGCAACAACACAGTTTTGCAAGTGCAAGGCACTATTAATTTGAGAATCTTTTAGATTCAAGAACCAATGGTTCATAACAGAAGTGCAAAGCACTGTTTGTTTTCTTGATCTAATTTAGATCAAAGAAAACAAGTTCTTCTTGTTTTTCTTATCTCAGGGAACCAATGGTTCATAAGTGCAAAGCACTATTTTTTATTTTTGTTTTTTATTAAAGATCATTGATCTTGTTTTTAGATCAATGATCAATCAGAAGAAATTCTTTTATCTAAAAGGTCCTTTACCTTTCTTTTTCTTGAAATTTCTTCAGAGTTCTCCCTGCTTGAAATTTTTGATTTCTCACCAAATGTTGATCCCTTTGAATTGAGGTCTAGAGGCCTTTATATAGTGCCCATAAATTTGTTAAAGAGATCTTTCTCTGAGTGATTTGGGGAATTTTCCACATCGTTGGATCTTTGATCCAAGGGCTTCTGTTTTACAGAAGAAAATCTTCTTGTTTTAACAAGAACAGAAAGATTTCTTTAAAATCTTAATTCTGTTTGGCGCAAACGCCCCAGCGCGTGACACGTGTCAAGCAGCGCACAGCGCAGCGCGACTGCGCTAGTGCATCTGCGCTGACACGTGTCGCGTAGCATAAAGCGCTAGCGCATCTGCGCTGACACGTGTCGCGCAGCGCCACTGCGCTAGCGCATCTGCTCTGACACGTGTCGCGCAGCGCAAAACGCAACTGCGCTGACACGTGTCGCGCAGCACAGTGTTTGCGCAACTGAAGCGTTGCTTCCTTTAATTTTGTTTTAAAATAGAGCTTTGCTTTGATTGGGCGCGCTGCTTCGGGCGCTGCGCTGATGTATCAGCGCCTGACACGTGGCGCGTTGCGCGCAGCGCAAAGAATCTGAAGCGTTGCTTCATTTACTAAAGTTTAAATTTTCAAAGCAGAGCTTTGCTCTGATTGGGGGAAGATGCTTCATCTTCCGCCTTGGAATTTGAACAGAGCTTTGCTCTGATTGGGGTAAACAAATGCCCCCTCACCGTTGTGCTTACGTGGCCCCAAACGCAACCGCAACGGTGGCAGAATTCCAACCGTTGCGGCAACTTTTGGAAGTTGAAAGGGCACTTGATGCCTATAAATAGGACCTTTGGTCCTACACAGATGATTATCATCTTTAAGATTTTTATTTTCAAAAACTTCAGAGCTTTGCTCTTGCCTTCAAGAACTCCTTGAGTTAGATTTTCCTAAACAGAAACTATTTAAGTAAGAATTAGTCTTGAATTAAATCAATTTTAATTGATAGAGCTTGGCTCTCATAGATCTTTGATCTAAAGAAAACCCTTTTGGGGTTTCACCAAATAGAGCCTTGCTCTCAGGAATCTGTTTCACGGTTTCTTAACCCATGAACAGAACCTTGCATCTTTGGCAAAACACAGATCTCTTTGATCTAAAAAAAAGATGAACTCTTAAGAGTTTGAATATGGATAATGAAAATTAAAAATGGAGTTTTGTATTTAATGGATTATATCATCTTTTAATAGTAATGATCTCGGAGTTCTCGGGGGATTTCTTTAAATTTCCCTTATTATTGAATTTGATAGGCGTCACCCCTATTCGTAGAGCATTGCTCTCGAGGAGTTTAACTCTCTGTGCTTGTTTTTTTTTTAACAAGAATTCGTTGAATCAGTCGGTCTGCTAATTCTGTTGATCTTCTTTTACAGGAACAATGGACGCCCATATGTATGCTCTTAACGAGATCATCTCTTACGGAGACATCCGCCGACTTGGCCGCTCTCAAAATCGAGAGTTCACAAACGCGGAGTGTGCTGAAATCATGAGCCGCTTCGACGCATACAACGGTCCACTGCTTCCCCGACGTTCCTCCCTCCTTAAGCTTATCGTGGGAGCCATCTGGGAAGCGCTTCCCTTATTCTGTTCCGGTGTGCCGCTTAGGGCGTTGGATGCCGCCGAGGATAAGGTGCACTCGGTGTACCTGATGAACTTAATCTCGAAGAGACGGCGAGACAGTCTTGTCGATCTCTTGCACGAGGTCTTTCAACAGTCTGCCATACTCGCTGCTTATCGGAGGGTAGAAGACATCAGGGGGGATCCTGACGCTTGTGCTCGCGAAAGAAAGCACACCAGGATGGTCTCCGAGGCTTGGAAAGTCATAGATAGGGCCACTTTCGAGTTCCTCAATCCATGTCCTGGGTTCGAGGTTATACCTTTGTAAATATTTTAATAATGTTATTATCTATTTCTCCATGATTGTAAGGACCCCTTTTTATGATATGAATAGAAAATTTCCATTTCAGTTTTGTCTTATTTCTTGTTCTGAATCTTTTGCACATGCATGAATGAGTATGTCTCGAACGCTTGATCAAATGTGCATCGGATGTCCTTTTTGTTGCTTTATCCTTTCTTTTATTCTCAGCATGCTGTCTTGATAAACATATTTGACCGATAATAGAGTAAGCATCTAGATTTTTTTGAGAGATAGCGATGGCTTAGACCGCAGGTTCAGATCTGCCGCCTAAGACTTTTCAACTCTATGAGCCATGAGGGTCTCATAGAGATTTTCTCCCTACGGATCGAGAGGATCTCGCAGGTGTATTTTCTCCTTAGGAATCGTGAGGATTCCTAAGCGCGTTTTCTCTTATAAGTCGTAAGGATCTTATAAGAGAATTTTTCCCTCTTGCGAGTCGAGAGGACCCGTAAGCGGTTGTTTCCCTCCTTGTCGAAATTCGACTTTGGAGAGTGAGACCCGTAAATAGTATGCAAGAGACCGTTTTAGACCGACTTGCAGGGTCCCATTGTTCAGGAAAACAACTTTTTAATCCCTGTTGCCTGAGGCTTCATCTTGCAAGTTGAGACGAATCGGGAATTTCCCGCGGAGACACTGGTTTCTCTGCGAGCCGACGCGAATCAGGAGGCCCTCATCAAGGATGTTTGTTTCCCTGAATTGAGGTATTTTCCAAGGATATTTGTTTCCCTGGTGTTGAAACGGATCGAGAATTTCCCACGGAGACATTGGTTTCTCTGCGAGTCGACGCGAATCAGGAGGCACTCATCAAGGATGTTTGTTTCCCTGAATTGAGGTATTTGCCAAGGATTATTTGTTTCCCTGGTGTTGAAACGGATCGAGAATTTCCCACGGAGACACTGGTTTCTCTGCGAGTCGATGCGAATCAGGAGGCTCTCATCAAGGATGTTTGTTTCCCTGAATTGAGGTATTTGCCAAGGATTATTTGTTTCCCTGGTGTTGAAACGGATCGAGAATTTCCCACGGAGACACTGGTTTCTCTGCGAGTCGACGCGGATCAGGAGGCTCTCATCAAGGATGTTTGTTTCCCTGAATCGAGGTATTTGCCAAGGATTATTTATTTCCCTGGTGTTGAATCGGATCGAGAATTTCCCACGGAGACACTGGTTTCTCTGCGAGTCGACGCGGATCAGGAGGCTCTCATCAAGGATGTTTGTTTCCCTGAATTGAGGTATTTGCCAAGGATTATTTGTTTCCCTGGTGTTGAAACGGATCGAGAATTTCCCACGGAGACACTGGTTTCTCTGCGAGTCGACACGGATCAGAAGGCTCTCATCAAGGATGTTTGTTTCCCTGAATTGAGGTATTTGCCAAGGATTATTTGTTTCCCTGGTGTTGAAACGGATCGAGAATTTCCCACGGAGACACTGGTTTCTCTGCGAGTCGACGCGAATCAGGAGGCTCTCATCAAGGATGTTTGTTTCCCTGAATTGAGGTATTTGCCAAGGATTATTTGTTTCCCTGGTGTTGAAACGGATCGAGAATTTCCCACGGAGACACTGGTTTCTTTGCGAGTCGACGTGAATTAGGATTTTCTTCGTCAAGGATGTTTGTTTCCTCGAGTCGAAGGATTTGCCGAAGACACTGGTTTCTTCGGGGTTGGGACGAACCGTCGAGATTTGGCTTCGTTTTCTGGCGGAGCCTGTTGGGAAAGTATGGTACCCTCTTTGTTTGCGCCCTTGGATTGTATACAGGGATCGATGTGATCTCAACTGTAGGGCCAAAGTTTTATCATTTTTTTTGTTTTATTTCCGCGATGCTCTATCATTTCAGCTTTTATATCGCGAGGATCGCGATTGCCCAATCGTTTCGGCTATTTTTCGCGGTGCCCAATCGGCTATTTATTTTATTTTTACTCGCTGCTTTTTATTGCGAGTTGCCCAATCATTTCGGCTATTTCGTGTGCATACGTTTTTACTTGCTGCTTTTTATTGCAAGTTGCCCCATCATTTCGGCTATTTCGTATGCATGTGCGGCCTACTGGCTTTTTGCCGTAAACCTGAAATTAGACACCGATTTTGGCATCAGCACCGCTACAACTGGGATATTGCCAGGGGTGAATCACCATTTGCTTCCGTCGATGTTGAACAAAGGTGGCTTAGCGAACAGGGTTAAGGTTCTGTCGACTAAGGCTTTTAACTTCATGAGCCGTATGGGTCTCACAAAGGTATTTCTCCCTACAAGTCATGAGGATCTTGTAGGTGTATTTTCACTTTAGGAATCGTGAGGATTCCTAAGTGTATGTTGATCAGTCGAAAATAATGTATTTTTAACACGGCAATTTCCCCATCTTTTGCATACATTTAGAAGTGTTCGGTATTCATATTTCACATATTAGCAAATCAGTCGTAAAATATCAGATTTCATGTATTAGACTTTTAAACAGACACTTTAAGGGAAATTAACCGCATTTCATGGCATCGCATCATTTCTGTATTTGCGCAACACTTGTCTTGAGTCTGTGCAGGAAAATACGGAAGAAAAGCCAAAGATGCTGATCAAAAATACGCCAACTAAATCATTTCAGATCTGGCAGCAATTCAGAAGGAGATATTAAATTACACATATACAATAAAAGCCCAACAATCATCCCAAGACTGTACCAGAAAGATCAAAGCCCAAGGCCCACAAGTAGCCGCGGATACGCGGCAGGAGCTTGCTTGAGCCGCGGATCCGCGGCGGTTTGGCCACGTCAGCCGTCCAAATTCAGTGCAGAATCTCAATCTCTGGGCCCACATTCCTTTCTGATATGTCAAGTTCCAGAATACCCTCGAAGATACTGCCAGATCAGCAAAGAAGATTAAGCAAGGCTAATCCTAATTAAGCTCCTAATTAATCCTCATCTAGAAGCTTCTCCCCTAACTAACTTTTGGAGGGAAATTTGAATTTCTTCAACTAACTTTAGGAGGGAAACTTAGAATTTGAAATCCTAGATCTAGGGTTTAGATGTCTATAAATAGGAACCTAGACCTAGGGTTAAAGGTAATCAATAATCAATAACCATTGGTTCATTCTACACCATTTTCTTCCACAAGTCTCGTGACAAGGCTTGTGCGAAACCCTAACCCTAATTCCACTCCAAATCCAAGATCTTGAGTACCAAATCAAGTGAGAAGCCTTCAACCTTTTAGGAGCCGAGCCGATCTTCAATCGGGCAAGTGATCCAAGCCGATCCGTGACTCACGGGGACGAGCGAAGCCAAATCGACGATCGAGTTCTTCCTCTTGTAGTTCTTGAGCGAATGTAATAAAATTGTCGATATAAATAAAAGGTGAAATTCTTTTATCTTGCTTTCTTTTAATTCTTGCATCATGATTAGATCTCAATTTGTAATTGTTGTTCTTGTTGTGATGTGTGAGTAAAACTCCGCTCGTAAAGGAGTCGAGACGATTGTAGAATGATGATGTAACAAATCTTAATACGATTTTTAAGTCCTACGAGTTTTGTAAACCCTAGCAAGTTCAAGAATCGATGGCCTAGTTTCGTAGCGATGCTTTCTTGATTGTGATCGCTCGAAATTAGGGATCTACGATCGTTTCTTGAATTTACTAGAGGCTAGAATATGAATGATATCGATGAATGAACAAGGGATAAGATGAAACCCTAGTTTCACAAGAAATCCCTAATTCTCGTCGATCATCATCGATCTAGTATCAATTCATCGAAGGATAAGAAAACGTAATTGTAAGATTACATCACATCTATAGATCCGATCGATTCCTACGAGCCTCATTTCGATTCTTGATATTTGGTTTGAAAAAAATCATCAAACGATCAATTCTTGATTTTATCTTTTAATGCTTTCTTAGATCTAGTTTTTTCTCATTTCTTGAACTTCAATTTTAAATCATGAATTGTTTTGTTTTCTTTTCTTTAAAGTTTCGACTCATCTAATTCAAAAGACGAACGATTACACTTTTCCTGAGGACGATCCGCACTCACTTACAATCTACAATCCGACACCGTAGTTGATTGCGGTCAAATAATTTTTGGTTGTGATTTCTTTACAATTCCCACATACTACACATCAAGAATTCTTTTCAATCAAATGGCGCCGTTGCCGGGGACTATTTGATTCGATACTTTTACATCCAAGAAAATCATTCAATCATATGTTCCTCTGTAAGTCGTAAGGATCTTACAAGAGGGTTTTCTCCTTGTAAGTCGAGAGGACTTATAAAGGTTGTTCATCATGCGCACATATCCCCAATCACGGATGAAACTTGGTTAGGGAAATGTTTATTCGCGCCCGTGGATTGTATACAAGGGTCAGTATTGAACCACTTGTAGGGCAATATCGAAAGTTATGGGGTTTGCTTAAGCACAAGTTTAGGTCTCTGTAACTTAAGACTTTCAAATCTTATGAGCCGTGAGGGTCCCATAAGAGAGTTCTCCTTACGAGTCGTGAGGATCTCGCAAGTGTATTTTCTCCTTAGGAATCGTGGGGATCCCTAAGTGTGTTTCTCCCTTGTGAGTCGTAAGGATCTCACGCGGGTGGTTTCTCCTTACAAGATCGAGAGGATCTTGTAAGTGACTTTTAACGAGGTTGCGTCCTTTCGGGTTTTCACAAACACTCGCCGGTAGTCCTGCTGTTTTTACTCACGGAGCCCTTTCGGGTTTTCATCCGTGCCCATTTTGCTTATGGACATACCCGCTTTTTATTCTTTTTATTTTTATTTACTTTTTTTTTACGAGGTTGCGCCCTTTCGGGTTTTCACGAACACTCGCCGGTAGCCCTGCTGTTTTTACTCACGGAGCCCTTTCGGGTTTTCATCCGTGCCCTTTTTCTTATGGACATACCGTTTTTATATTATTATTTTTTTTATTTTTATACATATACTTTTTTTTATCGATCTCGTCAGCCTGAAGATGCTGTGGTAATACTTTAAGGACGTTTCGGTCCGTCATTAGTTTAAAGACGTTTCGGTCCGTCATTAGTTTAAGGACGTTTCGGTCCGTCATGGAGAAGGCTGGCTATCACTTATAAAGTTTGAGCTTAGGAAGATAGCGAGCAGACATAGTCGTCGTCATCTATCATTGACCTAGGCAATAGCTTATTAAGCGTAGTATTTCTTTAGGAAGCGGCCGTTTATTGGCCTGAAATTCCTTTCACCGTGCATATCCATGAGTAGATAGGCTCCACCTTGGTAGACCTTGTCTATGATGTACGGGCCTTCATAGTTTGGCTCGAATTTTCCCCGTTTGGCTCGATTGGGGATCATAGGTGTTTTGACCACTAGCACGAGTTCGCCTTGGCGGAATGTCCTCGGCCGGGTCAATCTTTCATATGAGCGCGTCATCTTTGCTTTATAGGCTTCCAGATTTTGTTGCGCTATGAGTCGGGCCTCGTCAAGGGCATCAAGCTCCTCAAGCCGAAGGTGAGCATTTTCTTCGTCCGTCAGCTCGTAGTGGACCGCCACTCGTAGAGATGGTAACTCTATCTCGAGGGGGAGTACTGCTTCTGTACCGAATACCAACGCGTATAGCGTTGTGTTCGTGGCTGTCTTGAACGTAGTTCGATACGCCCAGAGAGCTTCTTGCAGTCTCTCGTGCCAGTCCTTTTTTATTTCGGGACACCGTTTTCTTCATGATCTTTGTCAAGGTCTTGTTGAAGGCTTCGGCTAGACCATCAGCTCGCGGATTATAAACTGAGGAATATCTCCAGTCTATATTATGTTGTTGCGCGAAGCGACTGATCTTGTGGCTTCTATAAGCTGGCCCGTTATCGGAGATGATCCGTCGCGGAGTTCCAAAAGGATATATGACGTGCGTCTTGAAGAAATGGAGGATATTCTCCGTCTTCACTTATCTTAACGGTACTGCTTCTGCCCATTTGGAGAAGTAGTCAGTCATCGCCAGGATGAAGCGATGTCCTCTAGACGATGTTGGTTCGATGGGGCCGACTATGTCAGTTCCCCACATTTCAAATGGCCAGCTAGCCACTGTCGGGTGTAGCGGATTTGGATGCTGGTGGATGAAGTCCCCATGGATTTGGCATGAGTGGCATTGCTTCGCATACTCAAGGCAGTCTTGAATCATCGTAGGCCAGTAGTAGCCCATCCGTTTAATCTTCAACTTCATCTTCGGGCCTGCTTGGTGAGAACCGCAGAGTCCGTCATGAACTTCCTGAACGGCTCTTTTCGCTTCGTCAGGTCTTAGGCATCTCAACCACAAAGAATTAAACGACCTCTTGTATAGAGTATCATTGACGAAGGCGAAAGACAGTGCTCGTTTCATAAGCTGAAGTCTTGAGGACACATCTTCGGGCGTTCGACGGTATTTGAAGTAGTCTATAAAGACTTCTTTCCAATCCTCGGTATTTTCCCGATCTTTTATTTGCAGGGTCGTCTGTTCAGTCGCTCCCTTTTCTTCGGGTGATTCCGGAGATATTCCCGCTGGGGCAAGCACCCGACGGCTTTGTACCACGATTCTTATGTCATCGAGGTTCTCGTCATCCAGTTCCTTAGCGAGCTTGGCCAATGCGTCCGCTTTGCTGTTTTCCGCGCGGGGTATGTTTTCCAAAGTATAGGAGGGAATTTGGGTTAACAGTTGCTGCACCTTTTCGCCATACTTTACCAACTCTGGCTTGCACGTTTGGTAGTCGCCGTTTACTTGACTAACGACTAGTTGGGAGTCTCCATATATGAGGAGGTTTTCAATTCCCATGTCGATGACTATCTCGAGGCCTGCTATCAAAGCTTCGTATTCGGCTTCATTGTTTGTCCTCGGCTCTGTTAGGGAGAAAGCGAAACGCATTATCCCTCCTTGTGGAGTTACAAAGATGAGTCATACCCCCGATTTAATTATAGGGGTACTTTGTTTGCGCTTCTTCACGGAAGATGCTCCATCGAAATAAAGCTCCCATCGGGTATCACCACCATCAATCGAGTCAAACGCATGTTCGTCTGGAAGATCGCAATTTAAAGGAGAATCGGCGGGTATCGGATGCTCAACGAGGAAATCGGCGATGGCCTGGCCTTTCACTGCCTTGAGAGGTTGATATGTTATCGAGAACTCCATCAAGAGCAGGGCCCATTTAGCGAGTCGTCCCATCAATATGGCCTTTGACATTAAATATTTAAGAGGGTCCACCTTCGAAATGAGACGGACTTCATGTGCTAACGCATAATGTCTGAGCTTTGTTATCACAAAGATTAACGCCAGGCAGTGTTTTTCAATGGGGGAGTAGTTGCTTTCTGCCCCCAGTAGAACTCGACTTAAGTAATAGAGAGCTCTCTCCTTCCCTTGATCGTTCTCTTGTGCCCATAATGCGCCTAAAGAACCTTCGTGGGCAGTTGTATAGAGAATGAGGGGCTTTCCCTTGACCGGAGCAGCCAGCATTGGCGGGTTCTGTAGGTATTGCTTGATCTCGTCTAGCGCGCTTTGGCATTTTTGGTCCCAGACGAACGGGGTTCCTTTCTTCATCAGGTGGCTGTAAAGACGGCACTTGCCTGACAGGTTGGCTAAACATCACCGTATATACGCGAGCTTCCCTTGGACAGACCGCAGCTGTTTGAGAGTCCTTGGCGGAGGCATTTCCATGATCGCCTTGATCTTTGACGGATCTATCTCAATACCTCGATGTCGGACGATGAATCCCAGGAATTTTCCCGAGGAAACTCCGAATGCACACTTGAGCGGGTTCATCTTCAAGTTGTATTGCCGAAGGCGTTGAAATACAGTCTTTAGATGCTCGAGATGTTCCTCGTATTATTTGCTTTTAACCACGAGATCGTCAATATAGCATTCGACGATTTCGTGTATAAGGTCATCAAAGATCTGCGTCATGGCTCTCTGATAAGTAGCACCGGCGTTCTTTAAACCGAAGGGCATCACTTTATAACAGAATATTCCCAAAGGGGTCCTGAAGGCAGTGTGCTTCTGGTCTTCGGGATGCATTTTTATCTGATTATATCCTGATGAACCGTCCATGAAGGAGAAAACCTCATGAGTGGACGTATTGTCTATCATCAGTTCGGTGACTGGCACTGGGAAATCGTCTTTCGGGTAAGCTTTATTGAGATCCCGGAAGTTCACGCATATGCGCACTGTCCCATTTTTCTTCATCACCGGGACGATGTTGGCGATCCATTCAGGGTATTGAACTTCCTGGATGAAGCCAAAGTCGATCAGCTTCTTGATCTCGGCGTTGATACTCATCTCAAGCTCGAGCCGCATTCTTCTTGGTGCTTGCTTGACTGGCTTGACACCTAGGGATATCGCCAATCTGTGCACAGCAATTTCTGGATCTAATCCCGGCATTTCGGAATAGTTCCATGCGAAGCAATCTTTGTGCTGCATAAGCGGGTCTTTTAATGAAGCCACCTTCTCTTCAGACAGCATCTCGCTAATGAATATCGGTCGCGGATCGTTCGCCGTTCCCAACTCAATTTTCTTGAGGTTATCTGCAGTGGTATGGATTCCATCTTCCAGCTCTTTTGGCGCAGGTGGGAACTCTGAGATCACCTCGTCGTTGCTGTTTTCAAAGCACCGGGGAAGGTCATCCATGTCTTCGGGCTCTTCTTTTGATATCGTTATCACGTGACAAGTACGAATTCGCTTCCAATCCCAATGTGGAACTGGTTCTTCTTTCGTGGCCTTGGGTTCGTGCTTCTGTGGCGGCGCTACCCTCTACTTGTCAGACATAGCGAACTTGCCAAGCTGATACTGATCTTCAACCCAATTCTTGAAGGTGAAGCAGTCCTCGAGAGGGTGCCCTATCACTCGGTGATAAGAGCAATAGTCCGGGTGAGAGACTTCGCCTGCTTGTTCGGGGTGTTTAGACTCCGGCAGTGTAAGCATCTGATGTTTTAAAGCGAGGTCAAGTATTTTCTTCGTCTTGTCCCGAGGAAAAGAGTACGCCCGACCCATTTTTCTTATGAGGGATAGATCGGAACCGCTCGATTTTCGCTTGAGTGGTCTCTTAGCCCCACTTCGTTGTTGTTGAGCGTCTTTTTCACGTTTCGACTTGTTTCTGCCTCTGCGTCGAGCCTTCTTTATAACAGGTTGACAAGGAGCGGCATCTTCATTTTTCACAGCCTGTTGGAGGAGGCGTTGCGTTTTGGCTTTCTCGTAGATGGCCATTTCGCGGTTATGGTCGTCTCGGACTTTTTGACCAGCTTCCCTTATAAGCTTGTCCATTTGTTCTTCGAACGACGGACTGGGCACTTTTGTATATGGAATTTTCACTGGTTCAGGATTAATGTCCTCCTATTGAGCGTCCGCTTCTTCATCGAAGTCATACGCGACGTAGCAACCGTGTAGTAGCTCTCGTTTCTTTGACTGGATGTATCCAAGCCCTTTTGTTTCCATTCTCCCATTAGGCAGTTTGCGTTGAGTCCCGGGAACGTTCCAGACCCTGTCATAGAATTTGGCTTTTCGAGCGGTCTGTTTAAAGGATATCCCCTGGCGCTTCAACAGCCTTTTCAAACCCTCTGTATAATATCTGGGCAGACGGATAGGCTGAAGCCTGTCAAGCGTAGGATCCGCGCCGTGCCAGATCTCTTTCTCCACTTTGGTTTCTTCAGAGCGGTAGAATAGGATTGCTTTTTCGCTTTCTCGCCTGGGAGGGATATAGAACGTTTGCAGCTCTTCTACATTGTAAATATCAAGTGCATCCAGTTCTTTACGGTGTTTAAGCGGCACCATGGGGACTTGTAGACTTTGTTCTTCGTCAGCGGACGTTCGTATTGAAAGCCGGGCAGAGAATATAGCATGGACCTCATCTTCCGAGTCACTACCAAAAATCAACGTAGGAGCAGATGGTCCCGGCTAGTTGTATTGGGGCAGTCCCGAATAAACTATCTCCTCTTCCTCCTCGGTATCACTGCCGAAGACAGGGATGGTGTCATTGGCTTTATTCTCCGGCTAGTGACACCTCTCCGTGTCTTCGAAATCCGGTAAGAAGTATTTGGCATCTTCATATTTGCGGACCTCGTTCACAGAGAACGGGTTCAGTTCTCCCGCCACGGTATACTCGAGACCATCCTTAGAATACTTCATACACTGATGTTGCGTAGAAGGGATGATGTTGTACTCATGTAACCATGGTCGGCCGAGCAGAGCGTTGTAGCATGTCTTGGCGTCTATGACATGGAACTTAATGTCTGTGACGAGTAGCCCAAAGCATAGCGTCAGTATCACGGACCCAAGAGTCCTTGATGACTGGGAGTCGAACCCGGAAATGGTGACCTTGTCCCGAGCAAGGTGCTGGACGCTCATGCAGATTTCTTTTAACACCCGCACATTGAGGAGATTAACGGAGGATCCATTGTCGATCAGGATTTTGCCTATCTTTATATCGTGGCAGTATCCTGAGACATAAAGGGGGCGATTGTGTTCGCACGTCTCAAGAAGAAGGTCTTCATCACCAAAAGCGACATCGGCCGTGTGCACTTCCTCCAATTAATCCTTCATCTTTTCCTCGGCCAGGAAAGCTTGGAATTGCTCCGGATCCTGTAGTGCCTTGATTAACAAATCTCTTGCCTCCTTTGATAGCAAAAGGGCATCAAGAATGCTGAGCTGTGAGGGTAGCTTCCTCAGATGTGCTAAGACGTTGTAATCCACCTTATTTCTCTTCAGCGGGTCCTTGGCACTTAGCTCCTTCACAACTTGGTCATCTAGGGTAATATCCTCAGAGACCTTTTCTTTCCCTTTGTCTTTTCTGTTTGAGGGTCCGAGATTCTTTTCATGCAGCGTCCGATTACGCAGCCGGATATTTTCGCAGACCTTCGGCTCTTCTTCTTTTCCCGAAGTGGACTCTTTAAAGAGAGGGCTAAGAGCCAGCTCCTCATCGGAATCGCTCCCGAATGTAAGCACTTGTGATCCCCCGGCACTAACCATGCGACAATCACCGGTAATTCTGTTAAACCCTTCGGTCATATTTTTTCGCTCCCGACGAGTCTTACGTTTCTCCCGCTTAAAATGTTGTCGATGAGCAACGTATCCTTGCCACCATCTATCGAAAGCTTTGCACTCTTGAGTGGGGTGCAAAACCTTCTGATGATATAAGCAATAGGAGGGGTGCATTTCCATTTCACCAGTAATTTTTCCTTCGGAGGATGGTAGCTTCATTCCCATTGACACGGCTTTAGCGAACCTTTTCCTCATCTTGATTTTGATTTTATCCGCAGTGGGTGTACTTTGCTCCAGCGGGAGTATTTCAATTCTTTCGTCAAGGCACTGGCGCTTGGCCCTTTCGAATATGACCGCCTCGCGTTGCCGATCAGCTTTACTTTTCAACCGAGCTTCATTAAGGAATGCGTCAATTACTTCATCTGATGGCCCCAGAATTTTTGGTTCAGGATCTTCCCCCAGCTTTTCAGTGCAAGGAGTCTCCTCATCGTCCATGAACGAATGGGAAATCACATGACAGCTTGCCACGCATTCTTCAGATTCATCAGATGAACTTTCTCCCTCATCTTCCTCTTGAAAGACGTGATTGAGGAACTCTTGGAATGTAATGGGAGTCCGTGCCTTCTGGTTGTATTCCTCCAGCGCGTCAATTCGTTTTTGCAAGTCCGTGCGCTTGTCGCCAGGCTTCACAGGCTTCTTGGATTTCTTCTTCTTCTTCTTCGAAGATTTTGACGGCTGGTTGCGAGTGCTTGAGCCACCACCATCGGTCTTTGGAGTTGTACATGGCTTCAACATCCTTTCAATGACCTGCGTTCCAACGGGTTCTTCCACTTGATCGCTGGGCATGCCTGAAGGTCGTTCAGCATTCTCTTTGTCTTAGCTAATAATACAACCTCCCAAGGAGCTTCTTCAACGACATAGCATGTTGCCCCCGGCGTATTCATCCCCTTAGAGGTGTGGGGCTGCGGGGGATTCACCTTCCATTTGTCAGATAACGCGAACTTGCCCGTCGGTACTGGTCTTCAAGCCAATTTTTGAAGACGTAGCAATCTTCGATCGGATGACCCAGTACTCGATGATAAGGACAGTAGTTGGGCTCATTAACATCATTTGGTTGCGACAGACGTTTTGGATCCGGCAGATTGATGAGTCGGTTGCGCAACGCCAGCTCGAATAACCTTCTCGTTTTATCTCGAGGAAAAGAGTAAGAACGTCCTAGCCTCTCCTCAAGGGCTACGTACGGGCGCATATTATTTTGACGAACAACCGGCTTCGAGTTGATCGGTTGTTGTTGAGCATTAGCGACAACGATCGCTTTTCCCTTCCCCTTGTCATTTCGGGAGTCCGGCTTTGGAAGAGGGGGTTTATAGCCCATCTGATCCATTTGCGCTAGCTTGTCAATCAAGGCCTGGAAGGTAGTCGGCTTGAAAAATATCATAAATTGCGATATGGTTGCTTGCGGATCAAGGGTTCCCACAAACATACCCACCGCGGGAGCTTCTTCAATGCGCTGCTCGCACTTTGACCATAGGTTTTGCCACCGTATAGCATATTGGTCCCATGTCTCGCCTGGCTTTACGCTGGCGTTAATCAGTGCCATCATCGGGGTACGTTCACTGGCGCTTGTAAAACGCTGAGTAAACAACAGCTCCATCTCCGCGAAGGTTTTGATAGAGTCGTTTGGGAGCTCAGAGTACTACTCAAATGCTGTATCTGATAAGCTTCCAACAAACTGGCGAAGCAACAGCTTGTCGTCACCACGGTGTTGCCGCAGAGTGCCCTGAACTGGGCAACATGCTGGTGAGGATTGCCCGTCCCCTTGTAGACATGGAATTTAGGAATTGTGTAACCGGGCGGGTACTTGATTTGATCGTACCAACTTGGATATGGCCGCCCTGTTTTTATGACCTGGCCGGCTGCTTCAGTCGCATGATGAACCCGTATTTGTTGGGCTATGTATTCGTCTAAGTCAGCTTTGGAGATTGTCTCCTCCTTAGCTGTTGACAAAGCTGGCGGAGGATTTGACGTCTCTCCCCTATTGTCTTCAAGGACGATCGGGGGATCTTCGGCCGGAGGATCTTGTTGGATCATCATCCGCACCATGTCTTGGAACAAGAGGCCCATACGCTTTATGTTGGCTGCTTGTTCAGCAGCCTCTTTGTCCTTCTTCTCCAATATTCGATGAAGGAATTCGGCGTCGGTTTCTTCCTCCTGGCGTTCATCCGAGGACGTTTCAGGGCTTTCTTTTGGCCCAGTAAGTGCGGCCATAGCGTTCATCATCTCTTGGAGCTTCTGCTGCTCCTCCTGCGCTTTGGTCACTGATCGCGTAAGCGGTCGATGACCCGTAGATATGCGACTATCCTCCTTACCGGACGCCACGTAGACGGTATGAACTACAATGCCCCCTGACTTAGGACGTTTGGGTTCACCACCTTTGATATTCGTCGTCGGCGTTGGCACTTTCTCCGGCCTTCTTCTCTTATGGGCCGTAAAAGTTGAGGGGGTCGTTGCTTTGGGCACCCAAGTGGTCGTCGCCTTTCGTTGCTTGACCGGGGAATTTTCTTCTTGCCGACCTTTCGACTTCTTCTGTTGGCGAGAGAAGTTAGGATCAATGAAAGATTCTCGGACTCGTCGCCATGTCTTGTAAATCCTGGAGGACAGCGATTGAGGAGGCTGCTCCGGCCTTTCTGCTTCCACGGCGGTCTCTACCGGTGGAGGAGATCTTTTGAGCACCGCAGTTGGCGAGTTTCTGCGTACTCTGTTCAGTAGCTCGAAGCTGTTCCCGGTTGGAACAGCAGCGTTAACTTCCACCGTTGGAGCTGGCGGAGTTTCCCCCAGTCTTCCTTACCCGGCGCCAGTGGCGTCGTCGGGCGCGACGAGTTGTCGGTATTGGTTCAGAGACGGAAACAACCTCTCTTGCCCCCTTTTCAGGTGTGGGGCTGTTGCCGGGGTCAGCCTATTGAAGACTGATGTCTTTTGAGCAGCAAGAGCAGGAGTGGGAATTGGGACGGTCAATCTTGTAAAGACCGATCTCTTAGCAGGAGAAGCCGCGTTGACGACTTCAGGAGCAGGTTTGGCTACTCTTTTTGAAATAGCTTTTTCTGGGACTGCAAGTTTCATTATGGGCCCGCAAGAGTTTTGGCCCAGTCTGGAGAAGACCGAGGCACTGGTGTTGGGTGACCCGTTGAGAGGGGCCGCAGTAACTGACAGTCGATCGAAGACCGACTTCTTATGAGCTTCTGGTACGGGCACAAGGGTGCTGAAGCTTGTTGGCGGAAGCATGGTTCCGAAAAACAACCCCGTGGTGGCTTGAGTAATCTGCTCCACGGGCATCGTGAACAAAGAGGCCGCTTGGGGCCCGTAGGTTATGCCCCCAGTTGAGGCCGGACGTGAGCTGCAGCTACAGTTGGAGCACTTCGAACAAGTAGAGGCCATCGATGCTTGATTTCTTTTCTGCGCCAAGCAAGAGACCAAATCTTAGTAAACTTGAAATCCAAAGGCAACCATTAACAAACCGCGATTCGTTCGTGAAGACGACATATGAAGTGTGGAGTGGAAAGAGGAAAAGGTCCCACCGAGCGTGCCAGAATCTGTTCCCCTCCGAACGGCGGCCGAGACGCGAGGACGTCTTGCCTGAGATTCGGGGCAGATGCTATTTGGTTTTATCCGTCTACCTCTCCGAAGATGCCAAGTTGATTTATGGCACCGTGTATCGGAGGTTTAGACGGATGCGGCCGATGTAGCAGACTTCGTCAGATTCCCCCTCGCTTGAGGGGTTTTTGATTGTGGGGACGCTTTTCCCTGCAGGCGCAAGCCCCTGCAGTTAATTACGCTACCGCATCGCGGTAACAACTTTCTCCTTCTCCAGAATTTCACTTTGTGTCGTGGGTGTTTGTTTTGTTTGTGGTTGCCCGTGGATTGTATACGGAGACTAAGTTATGTCGTCGCCCGTAGGAAGTGGATTAGTCCAAATCCGTATTTTCTTAGATTTGGGTTTGGTGTTTTAGTTTAAGGATACGTTAGCCATATTTGAGGCTAAGATCAACTTAAACGTTCGTTAAGGATACGTTAGTCCGATTTGAGACTAAGATCAACTTAACGGGATCGTTTAGATCCGACAAAAGAGCATTTGTGAGCTCTATTATTGCAGTCAATATATAGTTTAAGGACGTTGCGGTCCATATTCCAGTTTAGGGACATGGTGGTCCATAGGTAGTTTAAGGACATTGCGGTCCATTGGTAGTTTAAGGACATTACGGTCCATATTCCAGTTTAGGGACATGGTGGTCCATAGTTAGTTTAAGGACGCTTAAGTCCGTGGGTTTAAGGACCCCACAGTCCGTGTTGATGTGTGGTTGTCGGGACCCGTCGTTGAAGGATTACAACGATAGGAGTCAGAGGAGTTCAGAGATGTACCCTCGGACCGGGTGTAAATTGATTTAGGAGAGCAGCTGTGCTCAGTCAATTTAATTTGAGGACTTATGGCCATGATTGGGCTAAGTCCAGCTGAAAAAAGTTCAACACTTTTATTTGTTTTTATTTTTGTTTGGGGCTCTGCTCATAAAGGATGCAGAGCATCAATTTGTTTTGGGCTCTGCTCATTTTATAAATGATGCAGAGCACCAATTTCACTTAGGCTTTGCCCTTTTATTAAAAGATGTAGAGCATCAATTTTACCTGGGCTCTGCACATTTATTGCTTTGCAATTTATTTTGGCCTGCTAGGTCTTTTTGACTTGGGCCTGGCCCTTTAGCAAAAGAAATGCATTGCATTTGTCAGGCGCTTTGCGCCAATCAAAGAGCGCAAGCGCTTGTGGTGATGACACGTGTCATACAAGCGCAGTGTGCTGCGCCAGTGCGCTGCGCTTGCGCTGCTGACACGTGGCGTGCTGTGGTGAGTTGCGCCGGTTTCAGAGAGCAAAGCTCTATTTCAAAAGAGCATAGCGCAAATGGTTCAGATGATGACACGTGGCGCTCTCTGGTGGCTTGCGCCAACCCAAGAGCGCAACAGCGCAGTTTTGCAAGTGCAAGGCACTATTAATTTGAGAATCTTTTAGATTCAAGAACCAATGGTTCATAACAGAAGTGCAAAGCACTGTTTGTTTTCTTGATCTAATTTAGATCAAAGAAAACAAGTTCTTCTTGTTTTTCTTATCTCAGGGAACCAATGGTTCATAAGTGCAAAGCACTATTTTTTATTTTTGTTTTTTATTAAAGATCATTGATCTTGTTTTTAGATCAATGATCTATCAGAAGAAATTCTTCTATCTAAAAGGTCCTTTACCTTTCTTTTTCTTGAAATTTCTTCAGAATTCTCTCTGCTTGAAATTTTTGATTTCTCACCAAATATTGATCCCTTTGAATTGAGGTCTAGGGGCCTTTATATAGTGCCCATAAATTTGTTAAAGAGATCTTTCTCTGAGTGATTTGGGGAATTTTCCCCATCGTTGGATCTTTGATCCAAGGGCTTCTGTTTTACAGAAGAAAATCTTTTTGTTTTAACAAGAACAGAAAGATTTCTTTAAAATCTTAATTCTGTTTGGCGTAAACGCCCCAGCGCGTGACACGTGTCAAGCAGCACACAGTGTAGCGCGACTGCGCTGACACGTGTCGCGCAGCGCAGTGTTTGCGCAACCGAAGCGTTGCTTCCTTTAATTTTGTTTTAAAATAGAGCTTTGCTCTGATTGGGCGCGCTGCCTCGTGTGCTGTGCCGATGTATCAGCGCCTGACACGTGGCGCGTTGCGCTCAGCGCGAAGAATCTGAAGCGTTGCTTCATTTACTAAAGTTTTAATTTTCAAAGCAGAGCTTTGCTCTGATTGGGGGAAGATGAAGCGTTGCTTCATCTTCCGCCTTGGAATTTGAACAGAGCTTTGCTCTGATTGGGGTAAATAGAGGTGACGGGTCCCGATGACCACACATTGATACGGACTGTGGGGTCCTTAAACTCATGGACTATGAGGTCCTTAACCTTGACCGGGATGTCTTAAAACTAACGACGGACTGTGGAGTCTTTAAACCCTTGGACTATGAGGTCCTTAACCTTGACCGGGATGTCTTAAAACTAACGACGGACTGTGGAGTCTTTAAACCCTTGGACTATGACGTCCTTAACCTTGACCGGGATGTCTTAAAACTAACGACGGACTGTGGAGTCTTTAAACCCTCGGACTATGACGTCCTTAACCTTGACCGGGATGTCTTAAAACTAACGATGGACTGTGGAGTCTTTAAACCCTCGGACTATGACGTCCTTAACCTTGACCGGAATGTCTTAAAACTAACAACGGACTATGACGTCCTTAACCTTGACCGTGATGTCTTAAATTAACATTGGACTGTGGAGTCCTTAAATCCACGGACTATGACGTCCTTAACCTTGACCGCAACGTCTTAAAACTAACATTGGACCACAATGTCCTTAAACTACCCATTGACCGCAATGTCACTAAACTAGATAATAGGGGCCCCCTTTATTGCTCTCTTGTCGGATCTAAACGATCCCGTTAAGTTGATCTTAGTCTAAAAACTAGACTAATGTATCCTTAACAACCGTTTAAGTCGATCTTAGTCTCAAACGAGACTAACGTATCCTTAAACCCAAACCCTCAAACCCAAATCTAAGATAATACGGATTTGGACTAGTCCACGCCCTACGGGCGACGACATAACTCAGTCTCCATATACAATCCACGGGCAACCAAACACAAAACAAACACACACGACACGAAGTGACCACATGGAGAAGGAGAAAGTTGTTACCGCAATGCGGTAGCGTAATTAACTGCAGGGGCTTGCGCCTGTAGAGAAGAGCGTCCCCACAATCAAAAACCCCTCAAGCGAGGGGGAATCTGATGAAGTCTGCTACATCGGACGCATCCGTTTAAACCTTCGATACACGGTGCTATAAATCAACTTGGCATCTTCGGAGAGGTAGACGGATAGCACCAATTAGCATCTGCCCCGAATCTCAGGCAAGACGTCCCCCGCGTCGCGCCGCCATTCGGAGGGGAACAGACCAACAGAGGGCCAATATTCCAAACATGATTGGACTTAGCCCAGGAAGGCCATAAGTCCTCAATTCAAACTTAACTGAGCCAATGGGATCATAATGTAATTAATTGGTCTTGGTTCCAAATTGGGCTACAGATCATTTAATCTACCTTGGTTCAAGGGTACATCTCGTCACTCCTTTGATACTTGTCGTTGTAATTCCTCAACGTCTTCAAAGAGGTGACGGGTCCCAACGACCATACATTTCACGGACTGTGGGGTCCTTAAACTCATAGACTATGATGTCCTTAACATTGACTGGGATGTCTTAAAACTAACGACGGACTGTGGGGTCCTTAAACTCATGGACTATGAGGTCCTTAACCTTGACCGGGATGTCTTAAAACTAACGATGGACTGTGGAGTCCTTAAAATCCACGGACTATGATGTCCTTAACCTTGACCGCGATGTCTTAAAACTAACGATTGACTGTGGAGTCCTTAAAATCCACGGACTATGATGTCCTTAACCTTGACCGCAACGTCTTAAAACTAACATTGGACCGCAATGTCCTTAAACTACCTATCGGCCGCAATGTCATTAAACTAAACAACAGAGCCCCCCAATTGCTCTCTTGTTGGATCTAAACGATCCTGTTAAGTTGATCTTAGTCTAAAATTAGACTAACGTATCCTTAACAAACGTTTAAGTTGATCTTAGCCTCAAATGAGGCTAACGTATCCTTAAACCCAACCCCCAAACCCAAATCTAAGAAAGATACAGATTTGGACTGGTCCACGCCCTACGGGCGACAACATAACTTAGTCTCCGTATACAATCCACGGGCAACCAAACACAAAACAAACACCCACGACACCAAGTGATCATCTGGAGAAGGAGAAAGTTGTTACCGCGATGCGGTAGCGTAATTAACTGCAGGGAAGAGCGTTCCCACAATCAAAAACACCTCAAGCGAGGGGGAATCTGACGAAGTCTGCTACATCGGACGCATCCGTTTAAACCTTCGATACATAGTGCCATAAATCAACTTGGCATTTTCGGAGAGGTGGACGGATAGCACCAATTAGCATCTGCCCCGAATTTCAGGCAAGACGTCCCTGTCGCGCCATCTTTCGGAGGGGAACAGTGGCGAAGAGGTAGAGCTGGAAGAAGTTCCAGCACCACAAACTACAACTGATGATTTACTGGAACCGGAGGATTCAGTAGTACCCGACGAATTCCAGCCTCTCCGCCGATCTAGTAGGGTTCCTCATCCACCTGAGGGATACTACAGTTTTCTCATAGATGGTGGGAGCGAGGATTGCATCATGGAAGATGATGACCCGACTAGCTTGGAGCAGGCCATCAAAAGTGGAGACTCTGTGAAATGGCTGAATGCAATGCGATCTGAGATGGAATCCATGTACACCAACAAAGTAAGGACTTTGGAAGTTGCTCCTGAAGGGGCAAAACCCATTGGGAGCAAATGGATTTTTAAGAAAAAACTTGGTGGAGATGGAAAAGTTGAGACTTGCAAGGCTAGACTTGTTGCAACGGTTTTCGTCAACGACCAGGTGTGGATTATGATGAAACCTTTTCTCTTGTGGCTATGCTTAAATGGTGATTTAGAGGAGTGCGTATACATTACTCAGTTAGAGGGCTTCGTAGATAGTGGGAGCAGAGGAAAGGTGTGCAAGCTGCTTAAATCCATCTACGGGTTAAAGCAGGCATCGCGGAGTTAGAACATCTGTTTTGATGTAGTAGTCAAAGAGTTTGACTTCATCAAGAACATAGATGAACCTTGTATTTACAAGAAGGTTGCAGAGAGTAAGGTTGTCTTCCTCGTATTGTACGTGGATGACATACTCTTGATAGGAAATGATGTTTCTATGCTGCACTCGGTCAAGCTCTTCTTATCACATAGATTCTCAATGAAAGATCTAGGTGATGCCTCCTGCATTTTGGGGATTAGAATCTATAGAGATAGATCTAAATGGATACTGGGATTGTCCCAATCCAGGTGTTCCCGCCAAAAAATTCTGCGCGAAAGAGCCCAAGGTATCAAATGGCAGTGATACGCTTAGGAAAATGCGAACCAGTATCTTCCGGGCTGTTTTTTGACAAACTCCCAAATGAGAAACAGATAAATTCTAATGGTATTGGAAGTATCTCGAAAAACCCTTCGATTTGATATATTATGGGCCTCGTAATTCATCCGGGATCAAAAGTCATAAGGCATCACGTGTCCACACGTGATGGACCTTTAAGAACCCGCTGGAGGAGTTAAAAGATATAATAAAAACTCAGAAAAGACCCCAATGGGGCATCACGTGCTCACACGTGACCATGGGTCACGTGCAGACACGTGATGGACTTTTAAAGCCTCTAAAATAATGAATAGGATTTAATTCTAAAAGTCAGAAAATACCTCAACGAGGTATCACGTGCTTACACGTGACCAATGGTCACGTGTTGACACGTGATGGTTAAAACAACAACATAAACAAGCGGCTGTTAAAGGAACCAATTTGGGGGTCACGTGCTCACACGTGATCAAGGGTCACGTGCCAGCACGTGACAGGCTTTGAAAGCCTTACAGTTTAATAGAATTAAAATTCTAAATTTCTCTAAAAATCTTTCGAAATAGAATTAAATTCTAAAAGCTTTTAAATCTTTTCAAATGGAAAAGGATTATGGGGACTGTTGGATTAAAGATCCAAAGGTGATTAAATATCACCTATCTATGGAAAAATCTTGAACTTGGAAAGATTTCCCCTTAAAATCTAACCGAAATAACAAAGGAATATCTTTGGATTTAAAATCCAATGGTGAATAAAATTCACCTAATAATCCAAAGGTCCAGATGAATGATGAATGCAAATCAAATCTCTAACGAATACAAATCAAATCTTTCAATGAGAGATTTGCTAAACAAATTGATTCTCTTCCTTCTCCTATAAATAGGAGCCAAGAAGAGAAGAGAGGGGGATCTACCTTTTTGAGAGAAAAACAGAGGGAGGGGAATTTAATTCTCAAGAGAAGAAAAAGCAAAGAGAGGAGAATTTAATTCTCTGCAAAAGAAAAACCCTAGGTAAGAAAAGAGAGGCTTTAAAAGAGAATTTAATTCTTAAAAGAGTTTAACTCTTATTTAAAGAAAAGAACTTAGTTCTTTCTCTGGTTGAGGATCTGCAAAGTGCACATCTCCCTATGAATTGAGAATTTAATTCTCATTGGGTTGAGATCCTGCCATGCAGATCTAAAACACAGAGGAGGAATTGAGTTTTGAGAATTTAATTCTCCCAAACTCACAGGAATTTAATTCCTCCTAAAATGAAACTAGGGTTTAACCCTAATCAAGAATTTAATTCTTTTACATATCTGGGAATTTAATTCCTTTAAAAAGAAATCAGGGTTTTATCCTAAATAAGAATTTAATTCTTTCACAATAGGAATTTAATTCCTCAAAAATCATAATTAGGGTTTAACCCTGCAGAGAATTCAATTCTTAAAAGATCTCTGTTCATGAAAAGAACTAGGGTCACGTGCCCCCACGTGACCCTTGAAAAGATCCCCTGCAAAGAACTTTGAAGCATCACCTCACGTGCTCCCACGTGACTCCCAAAACGCAGAAAGAAAAAGCAAAAGAAATGAAAGCTTTGGGCGCTCTCACGTGTTATCACGTGACCCCTCAGCAAATGCTTTAACAATTGGCGCACAGATCCCCATCACGTGCCAACACGTGATGCTCTAAAATAAAAACAAAAGTGTTTAACACTTATTCGCAGATTTGAGGATAAAACAAAGGAGAGCTGGCTCCACATTTAGGGCGCCCTCACGTGTCCCCACGTGACCCCTAACAAATCCCTTTAATATCCAATGGATGAATGCCTATCACGTGTCCACACGTGATGGCCAGGAAATGAAAAGTGTTTAACACTTAATTGCAGAACGAAATAAAAGGGATCTGGTCCCCCCTTAGGGCGTCCTCACGTGTCACCACGTGACCCTTAATGTGCATTCTAACAGACCAGGGCGAGGGCCTCCATCACGTGCTCACACGTGATGGCCGTCAGAATTAAAAGAGTTAAACACGGATCTGCAGAATAAAATAAGGGAAATCAGGGCGCTCTCACGTGTCCACACGTGACCCCTTTCTCCTTAGTGTTTAACACTAATCTGAAGACTTTGTTCCCAGTGTTTAACACTGATTTGCTTTAGTCTTTAACACTAATTTGAAATCTCTGATCACCAGTGTTTAACACTGATTTGCTTTAGTGTTTAACACTAATTTGAAAGCCCTGTTGCTAGTGTTTAACACTGGTTATCTTTTAGTGTTTAACACTAACTTGCTAATCTTATTCCCAGTGTTCAACACTGTTGGTCTTTAGTGTTTAACACTAGCTTTAGCCCAATTGGCTAAGTTTCTAGAGGCAAAGCCTCTCCATCAATGGACCAACAGAGGGCCAATATTTCAAACATAATTGGATTTAGCCCAAACTGGCCATAAGTCCTCAAATCATCTTGAACTGGGCACATCTGCTCTTTCAACCAACTCATTGGTTCAAGGGTACATCTCTGAACTCCTCTGATATTTGTCGTTGTAATCCTTCAACGTCTTCAGAGAGGTGACGGGTCCCAACGACCACACATCAAGACGGACTGTGGGGTACTTAAACCCACGGATTTATGCGTCCTTAAACTAAAATACGTACTGTGGGGTCCTTAATCCCACGGACTTATGCGTCCTTAAACTACCAATGGACCGCCATGTCCCTAAACTGGCAATGGACCGCAATATCCTTAAACTACCAATGGACCACTATGTCCCTAAACTGGAACATGTACCATCATGTCCCTAAACTGGAGATGGACCACCATGTCCCTAAACTGGCAATGAACCACCATTTCCCTAAACTGGAACAATAGAGCCCAAATGCTCTTTTGTTGGATCTAAACGATCCCGTTAAGTTGATCTTAGTCTCATACTGGACTAACGTATCCTTAACAAACGTTTAAGTTGATCTTAGCCTCAAATACGGCTAACGTATCCTTAAACCCTCAAACAGACTTTAGTCCCAAATTGGACTACAGGTCTCCCAACCAACTTTGGCTCAAGGGTACATCTCTGAACTCCTCTGACATCTGTCGTTGTAATCCTTCAACGTCGTTAGAGAGGTGACGGGTCCCGATGGCCATACATGCAATGGACCACTATGTCCCTAAACTGGAACAATAGAGCCCAAATGCTCTTTTGTCGGATCTAAACGATCCTGTTAAGCTGATCTTAGTCTCAAATTGGACTAACGTATCCTTAACAAACGTTTAAGTTGATCTTAGCCTCAAATATGGCTAACGTGTCCTTAAACCAAACCCCAAATCCAAATATAAGAAAATACGGATTTGGATTAATCCACGTCCTACGGGCGACAACATAAATTTGTCTCCGTACACAATCCACGGGCAAGCACAAACAAAACAAACACCCACGACACGAAGTGACCAGCTGGAGAAGGAGAAAGTTGTTACCGCGATGCGGTAGCGTAATTAACTGCAGGGGCTTGCGCCTGTAGGGAAGAGCGTCCCCACAATCAAAAACCTCTCAACGAGGGGGAATCTGACGAAGTCTGCTACATCGGTCGCATCCGCTTAAACCTTCGATACATGGCGCCATAAATCAACTTGGCATCTTCGGAGAGGTAGACGGATAGCACCAATTAGCATCTGCCCCGAATCTCAGGCTAGACAGTCCATGTCTTGGCCGCCATTCGGAGGGGAACAGATTCTGGCACGCCCGGTGGGACCTTTTCCATCTTTCCACTCCACACTTCATGTGTCGTGTTTGCGAACCAATCGCCGTTTACTGTGGTTGCCTGTGGATTCGAGATACTAAGATTTGGTGTCTTGTTCCGTGCAGAAAACAGAAGATCAATGGCTTCAAACTGCACTGCCTGCAACTGCAACTCTCGCTCGGTCCCTGCTGGAGAAGTGACTTATGGGCCCCAAGCGGCCTCTCTTTTCAAGATGCCAGTGGAGCAGGTAACTCAGGCCACCACTGGATTATTCTTCGGGACCATGCTCCCACCGTTGAGCTTCAATGCCACGATGACGTTGCAAGAATCCCCAAAGAAGTCGGTCTTTGATCGGCTTACCACTGCCGCGACCCCTCTCAACGGGTCGCCCAACTTCAATACCTCAGTTTTCAACAGATTGGGCAGAGCGTCTGCAAACCCGCGATACCCGAAGCTGCCATCCCAAAGCGGATAACTATCCCGGCTCAAGCGGACGAAATCATTGGAAAGGCTCCTCCTTCCAAGAAGTCAGTTTTTACAAGGCTGGCCATTCCGGTTGCCGCTCAAGGCGAGGTCCTCAAAGCTGCTTCCCCTGCTCAGAGATCTGTCCTTGACAGATAGACATTGCTTCTCAACGGGTGTCAGTCTTCGACAAGCTAGCACCAATAACGGTCTCTCCTCAAAGCAGGGGCATGAGGAGGTCACCCCTACGGCTGAGACAACTCCATCCGCACGACACGCTCGACGTCGCCATTGGCGCCGAGTGAGGAAGGCTGGGGGCAACTCCCCATCTGGGATAACTCCGCCAACTCCAACGGTGGGGATCGATGCTGCTGTTCCAACCGGGAACAGCTTTGAATTGCTGAACACGGTGCGCAGAAACTCTCCTACCGCCGTACTAAGAAGATCCCCTCCTCCCGTGGGAAATGTTGCGGAAGCCAAGCCAGAACAGTCCTCTCAGCGGCTGTCCTCTAAAATCTACAAGGTCTGGCGCCAAGTCCAAGACTCAGTGATTGATCGAAATTTCTCCCGCCAGCAGAAGAAGCTGAAGGTCCGGCAGGAAGAAAACCGTCCTGTTAAGCCACAAAAGATGACAACTACTTGGGTGCTCACGAAAGCGGCCCCCTCAACGTCAACCACTCAGAAAAGAAGGAGGCCAGAGAAAGCCCCAGTAAACGTGGCAGACCACAAAGACGCTAAGCCCCAACGCCCCAAGTCTGGGGGCATGGTGGTGCATACCGTATACATGGCTTCTGGAAAGGAGGAAAGCCGTGCTTCGACGGGTCACTGACCGCTCACCCGATCCGTGACGAAAACCCAGGAGCAACAACAGAAGCTTCAGGAGATGATGATTGCAATGGCCGCACTCACCAGGCCAAAAGAAAGCCCGGAGGCATCATCAGAGCAGCGTCACGAACAAGAAATTGATGCTGACTTCTTACGCAGAGTCCTCGAAAAGAAGGACAGAGAAGCCGCAGAGCAAGCGGCTAACATAAAGCAAATGGCGCTTCTCTTCCAAGATATGGTAGGGATGATGCTACAGCCGGACCCTCCAGTTGAAGACCCTCCGATCATTACTGAAGACGATAGAAGAGAGACATCTAATCCTCCTCCGACTTTCAATAGCCAAAGATGAAACCATTTCCAAGGCTGCGTTGGATGACTATATAGCTCATCAAATACGGGCTCATCAAGTGAATGAAGCGGCTGCGCAAATTGTTAGAACTGGACGACCCTATCCGGGCTGGTATGACCAAATCAGTTACCCGCCGGGGTATACGATCCCTAAGTTCCACGTATATAAAGGGACAGGGAACCCACATCAGCATGTCGCTCAATTCAGGGCCTTATGCGGCAATACTGGAGGCGATGACAGACTGTTGCTTCGACAATTTATCGGCAGCTTAGCGGAAACGGCATTCAAATGGTATTCGGAGCTACCTAACGACTCTGTCAAAACATTTGCGGAGACGGAGTTGCTGTTTACACAAAGATTCGCGAGTGCTAGTGAACGCACCCCGATAACAGCACTGATCAACGCCAGGATTAGGCCAGGCGAAACGTGGGTTCAATTCGCAACACGATGGCGGAATCTGTGGTCAAAATGTGAGCAGCGGATCGAAGAAGCACCTGCGGTAGGTATGTTCGTGGGCACTCTTGATCCGCAAGCAACCATCTCGCAATTCATGATGTTCTTCAAACCGACCACGTTCCAGGCTTTAATTGATAAGTTGGCCCAAATGGATCAGATGAGTCACACACAATCTCATTCAAAGACGGATCCTCGGCATGAAAAGGGGAATCGAAAAGCATCTTTCGTCGCCAACGCTCAACAACAGTCGAGCAACTTGAAGCCGGTTGTCCGTCAAAACAATATGCGTCCACACCCATCCCTCGAGGAGAGACTGGGACGTCCTTACTCGTTTCCCCAAGATAAAACGAGGAAACTGTTCGAGCTGGCAGTGCGCAACAAACTCATCAAGCTGCCGGATCCAAAACGTCCGTTGCAGCCAGGCGATGTCAACAATCCCAATTATTGCCCTTACCACCAAACGGTAATCCATCCGATCGAAGATTGCTTCGTCTTTAAGGGATGGATCGAGGATCAATACCTACAAGGTAAGTTTGCGCTGTCTGAGAAGTGGAAAGTAGACCCACCATAACCGCACACTCCTAACAAGACGGACACACCAGGGGCATCATGCTCATTCATAAGGGAAGCCCCATGGGAGGACGTTCTTTCAGCCAAGACCAAAAAGATGCTGAATGATCTCCAGACATGCCCGGCGATCGGGTGGAAGAACTCGCTAGAACCCCAGATCGTCGAAGGGATGCTGAAGCCGCGCCCAACTCCAAAGATCGATGGTGAAGGCCCCAGCACTCACACCCAGCCGTCAAAATCTTCAAAGAAAAACAAGAAGAAATCCAAGAAGCCCGTGAAGCCCGGCGACAAGCGCACGAATTTGCAGAAACAGATTGACGTGCTGGAAGAGTATAACCAGAAGGCGCGGATTCCAATCACGCTCCAAGAGTTCCTCAGCCACGTCCTCGAGGACGAAAATGATGGAGAAGACTCATCAGATGAATCTGAGGACTACGTAGCAAGTTGCCATATGATCTCTCACTCGTTGATAAACGACGGAGGAGTTCCTTACACAGAGAAGCTGGGGGCAGATCCTGAGCCAGAACTTCTAAGACCATCAGACGAAATGATTGATGCATTCCTGAATGAAGCCCATCTTAAAAGCAAAGCTGATCGAGAGTGCGGGATGGCCATATTCGAGAAAGCCAAACGCCGGCGACTAGATGAAAGGGTCGAAACACTCCCACCGGATCAAAGTACATCCGCCGCAAATAAAAGCAGGTTCAAGATGAGGAAAAGGTTCGCCAAAGCCATATCGATGGGAATGAAGCTCCCCTCTTTCAGAGGAAATTCTCCCACCGATATATATCTTGATGAAGCGGACATGCATCTTAACTTCTGCTTATATCATCAGAAGATTGCACACCCTACTGAAGAATGCAATGCCTTTAAAAACTGGTGGCAGGGATACGTTGCTCACCGGCAGCACGTTTAGCGATTGAAGCGCGAAGCTCGTCGGAGACAGAGAACGACAAATGAGCATATGAAAACTGTCGGCAACGGTTACATGGTTGACGGCAGAAGATCGCAAGCTCTCATCTTCAGGAGAAATTCTGAAGAAGAATTGACTCTCAGCCCCCTCTTTAAAGAATCCACCTCAGGAAAAGAGGAAGAAAAGAAGAGCCGCGAGAACGTTCAGCTGCGCAATCGCATGCTACCCGAAAAGAATCTCGGACCCGCAAATAAGGGATCGAACAAAAGGGATAAGGGGAATGGAAAAGCGACCTCCGTCGCCAATGCTCAACAACAGCCGAGTGACCCGAAATCGTTTGGTCGTCAAAACAACAAGCCGCGATACCTCAATGAGAAGTTAAAACGTCCTTACTCGTTTCCCAGAGATAAAACAAAGAGACTGTTCGAGCTAGCGGTGCGCAGCGGGCTCATCACTCTTCCGGATCCAAAACGTCCGTTGCAGCCAGGTGACGTTGACAATCCTAACTATTGTCCCTACCACAGAGTAATGGGTCACCCACTCGAAAATTGCTACGTCTTCAAAAACTAACAAGGCAAACTCGCGCTGTCCGAAAACTGGAAGGTGAGCCCGCCACAACCACATGCTCCGAAAAAGATGGACATGCCGGGGGCATCGTGATCTTTCATAGAGAAAGCCCCATGGACCAAAAAGTCCATAAACTAGAAACTCGCCTCAAATATGGCAACGATAGACCGAAATGTCATTAAACTAACGATGGACCACTATGTCCTAAAACTGGCTGTGGACCGAAACGTCCTTAAACTAAGGATGGACCACTATGTCCTAAAACTGGCTGTGGACCGAAACGTCCTTAAACTAAGGATGGACCACCATGTCCTAAAACTGGATAATGACCGAAACGTCGTTAAACTACTACCAACCCGCGGCATCCCCAGGCTGACGTGGTTAAAAAAAAAACAAAACAAAAACAAAAAAACGGTATGATAAGCAAAATGGGCACGGATGAAAACCCGAAAGGGCTCCATGAGTAAAAACAGCAGGGCTACCGGCGAGTGTTTGTGAAAACCCGAAAGGGCGCAACCTCGTTAGAAAAAAAGAATAAAAAGAATAAAAAAAAACGGTATGTCCATAAGCAAAATGGGCACGGATGAAAACCCGAAAGGGCTCCGTGAGTAAAAACAGCAGGGCTACCGGCGAGTGTTTGTGAAAACCCAAAAGGGCGCAACCTCGTTAAAAGACACTTACAGGATCCTCTCGACCTTGTAAGGAGAAACCACCCGTGTGAGATCCTTACGACTCACAAGGGAGCAACACACTTAGGGATCCTCACGATTCGTAAGGAGAAAATACGCTTGCGAGATCCTCACGACTCGTAAGGAGAACTCTCTTATGGGACCCTCACGGCTCATAAGATTTGAAAGTCTTAAGTTACAGAAACCTTAACATGTTCTTAAGCAACCCCCACAACCTTCGATATTGCCCTACAAGTGGTTCAATACTGACCCTTGTATACAATCCACGGGCACGAATAAACATTTCCCTAACAAAGTCCCACCAACGACTAGGGATATGCTCACACCGTGAACAAACACTTGTAGGTTCTCTCGACTTGTAAGGAGAAAACACTCTTGTAAGATCCTTACGACTTATAAGAGAAAATACACTTAGGAATCCTCACGATTCCTAAGGAGAAAACATACCTACGAGATCCTCACGACTTGTAGGGAGAAATACCTTTGTGAGACCCTTACGGCTTATGAAGTCAAAAGCCTTAGTCGACGGGATCCTAACCCTGTTCGCTAAGCCACCTTTGTTCTACATCGACAGAGGCAAATGATGATTCGCTCCTGGCAATATCCCAGTGGTAGCGATGCTGATGCCTAAACCGGTATCAAATTCCAAGTCCTTTCACGGCAAATGATGATTCGCTCCTGGCAATATTCCAGTCGCAGCGATGCTGATGCCAAGATTGGTATCAGATCCCAAATCCCCTACTCGCGAAAAAAAAATCAGCGAGCCAAAAAAAATGCATACGAAATAGCCGAAATGATGGGGCAACTTGCAAACAAAATCAGCAAGTAAAAATGTATGCATGCAAAATAGCCGAAATGATTGGGCAACTCGCAATAAAAAGCAGCGAGTAAAAAAAATAGCCGAAATGATTGGGCAATCGCGATTTTCGCGATATAAAAAGCTGAAATGATAGAGCATCGCGGAAAGAATAAAAAAAATGAAAGAATGAAACTTTTTGCCCTACAGGTGAAATCACATCGATCCCTGTATACAATTCAGGGGCACAGATAAAGAGGGAACCATACCTTCCCAACAGGCTCCATCAGAAAGCGAAACCAAATCTTGACGGTTCATAGACAACCTAGAGACAATCTCGACATTTGTCGCAATATTACAGACACGATGTCAACAAATGAAGCAAACGAAGATCCCGAGCTTCAGGGTCTCGACGTCAACATCGACAACTTAGAGATCACCAACGACGTTTCTCCTCACTCCAACCAGATACAGACATGACGTCAACAATCGACCTCAGAGTCGCAACGAAACGGAACCATGGCAAAGTCCCTAGTTCCAAATCTCAATGGCCATATCTGCAGCCCGAAGACCAACAACGGTGGGCCTCCTCATTCCAGCATGACACAGATGTTACACCATCAAGCGGAGCGACGGCAAAATCCCTGCTCCACCTCAGCATTCGTCTCAATACAGCAGACGAGATGTCAGCAATGGCGTTCCTCCGTAGTCCAGCAGGATGCAGATGCAACGCCAACAAAAGACCTCACGGTCGAAACAAAGCGGAGCGACGGCAAAATCCCAGCTCCACCTCAACATTCGTCTCGATACAGTAGATGAGATGTCAACAACGACATTACTTTGCAGTCCAGCGGGATGCAGATGCAACTTCAACGAAAGACCCCAAGGTCAAACAAGCGAAGTAACGGCAAAATCCCAGCTCCACCTGGGCATTCGTCTCGATACAGCAGACGCGATGCCAGCAAATGAAGCGAAGGCCAAATTCCTAGCTTCAAGGTCTTAACGGCAAGTCATATAAAGCCTGAAAGACAATCGGAGATCATCTTGCACCAGTGCGGAGTGGTCACCACCTCGACGTTCGTCTCGATACAGCAGACGAGATGTCACCCCAGTGTTCTTCCTCCAACAGGACTCAGACGTGACAAAGCAAATGAATCAAAGGCCAAATTCCTAGCTTCAAGGTCTTAACGGCAAGTCATATAAAGCCTGAAAGACAATCGGAGATCATCTTGCACCAGTGCGGAATGGTCACCACCTCGACGATCGTCTCGATACAGCAGATGAAATGTCACCCCAGCGTTCTTCCCCCAGCAGGATTTGGACGCGCCAAAGCAAACGAAGCGAAGGCCAAATTCCTAGCTTCAGGGTCTTGACGGCAAGTCATATAAAGCGTGAAAGAAAATTGGAGATCATCTCGCACCAGCGCGGAGTGGTCACCACCTCGACGATCGTCTCGATACAGCAGATGAAATGTCACCCCAGCATTCTTCCCCCAGCAGGATTCGGACGCGCCAAAGCAAACGAAGCGAAGGCCAAATTCCTAGCTTCAGGGTCTTGACGGTAACTCATATAAAACCGGAAAGAAAATCAGAGACCATCCCACATGGAGTGGTCACCACCACAACATTCGTCTCGATACAGCGGACGCGATGCCGACAAACGAAGCAAAGGCCAAATTCCTAGCTTCAGGGTCTTGACGGCAAGTCATATAAAGCCTGAAAGACATTCGGAGATCATCTCGCACCAGCGCGGAGTGGTCACCACCTTGATGTTCTTCTCAATACAACAGATGAAATGTCGCCCCAGCGTTCTTCCCCCAGCAGGATTCAGACGCGCCAAAGCAAATGAAGCAAAGGCCAAATTCCTAGCTTCAGGGTCTTGACGGCAAGTCATATAAAGCCTGAAAGACCACCGGAGATCATCCCGCATGGAGTGGTCACCACCTTGACGTTCGTCTCAATACAGCAGATGAAATGTCGCCCCAGCGTTCTTCCCCCAGCAGGATTCAGACGCGCCAAAGCAAATGAAGCAAAGGCCAAATTCCTAGCTTCAGGGTCTTGACGGCAAGTCATATAAAGCATGAAAGACCACCGGAGATCATCCCGCATGGAGTGGTCACCACCTCGACGTTCGTCTCGATACAGTAGACGAGATGTCACCCCAGCGTTCTTCCTCCAGCAGGGTTCAGACGCGACACTCAAACAAACGGAGCCACGGCAAAATTCCCAGTTCCAAGCCTCGACGGTTCACTAACAACCTAGAGACAACCATGACATTCGTCTCGATACAGAGGATGCGATGCCAGCAAACGAAGCGAAGGCCAAATTCCTAGCTTCAGGGTCTTAATGGCAAGTCATATAAAGCCTGAAAGACCACCGGAGATCATCCCACATGGAGTGGTCACCACCTCGACGTTCGTCTCGATACAGCAGACGCAACATCACCAAAAGGAGCCATGGCAAAATCCCTAGTTCCAAACCTCGACGGTTCATCAGCAACCTAGAGACAACCACGACATTCGTCTTGATACAGAGGATGCAATGCCAGCAAACGAAGCAAAGGCCAAATTCCTAGCTTCAGGGTCTTAACAGCAAGTCATATAAAGCCTGAAAGACTATTGGAGATCATCCCACACCAGCGCGGAGTGGTTATGACTCATCGGGGCTCTCCAAAATGAGCCTAACCTCAAGTAAAAAGCGGCATGGCAAATTCCTAACGCTTGCTCTTCCGACGGTCAAACTGCCAAGGAGGATTGCTTGAAGACGTCTTGTCCAGCCCCCGAAAGGATCAGAGACACGGCAGTTGCAGGGCTACTCGAATAGCACGATTGCCTATCGAGGAATATAACAGCTCATGCGACGGTACGACGGCCAAAACCCTAAGTACCACAGACCCTAACGGACTTCTGTCGTAAAGAGCAGAGGTTAACTGTGACGTTAGGATATTCTTCCGAGATCTGCTCGATCCGTTTCGACTCGTGAGGAAATTGATGTCTTTGCGAGAACTTCTCGATTCGTCTCGACTCGTGAGATAAAGCCTTAGGAAGTAGGGATTAAAAAACCTGTTTCCTAAGCACTGGTCCCTGCAAGGCGATCCAAAATGGTCTCTTGCATACTATCCACGGATCACACTCTCCAAAGTCGAATCTCGACAAGGAGGGAAACAACCGTTTACGGGTCCTCTCGACTCGTAAGAGGGAAAATTCTCTTATAAGATCCTTACGACTTATGAGAGAAAACATACTTTGGAGTCCTCACGACCCCTAAGGAGAAAATACACCTACGAGATCCTCTCGATCCGTAGGGAGAAAAGTCTTTGTGAGACCCTCACGGCTCATAAAGTTGAAAAGTCTTAGGTGGCAGATCCTAACCCTGTCTCCTAAGCCATCACCGCCCTGCAAAGAGGTCAAGATGGACCATCTATGAGCCACACTTGCCAAAGCTACATGCCACTGAAATGGAGAACTTACTCATAAGCGTATAAACTACTCCACGCCAGAGTAAGACATAAAGAGATAGAAGGGTGTGGCTCATGGAGTTAAGCGTTTGGAACTATATCTCTTAAGAGTCAAGATTTGAGTCAATGATAAATGACGACGCTTGTGTCCGCTCGTTATCTTCTCAGATCAAGATTCTGAAAGTTATAGACCAACCCGAAACTGGTCATAACTCTGCATAACTCTGCACTACTTCACCCACGTACATACTTACGTGGGCAAAGTAGTGGGGGGCATTTGTTCCCGCCAAAAATTTCTGCGCGAAAGAGCCCAAGGTATCAAATGGCAGTGATACGCTTAAGAAAATGCGAACCAGTATCTTCCGGGCTATGTTTTGACAAACTCCCGAATGAGAAACAGATAAATTTTGATGGTATTGGAAGCATCTCGAAAAACCCTTCGATTTGATATATTATGGGCCTCGTAATTCATCCGGGATCAAAAGTTATGAGGCATCACGTGTCCACATGTGATGGACCTTTAAGAACCCGCTGGAGGAGTTAAAAGATATAAAAAAAACTCAGAAAAGACCCCAATGGGGCATCACGTGCTCACACGTGACCATGGGTCACGTGCAGACACGTGATGGACTTTTAAAGCCTCTAAAATAATGAATAGGATTTAATTCTAAAAGTCAGAAAATACATCAACGAGGTATCACGTGCTTACACGTGACCAATGGTTACGTGTTGACACGTGATGGTTAAAACAACAACATAAACAAGCGGCTGTTAAAGGAACCAATTTGGGGGTCACGTGCTCACACGTGATCAAGGGTCACGTGCCAGCACGTGACATGCTTTGAAAACCTTACAGTTTAATAGAATTAAAATTCTAAATTTCTCTAAAAATCTTTCGAAATAGAATTAAATTCTAAAAGCTTTTAAATCTTTCCAAATGGAAAAGGATTATGGGGACCGTTGGATTAAAGATCCAAAGGTGATTAAATATCACCTATCTATGGAAAAATCTTGAACTTGGAAAGATTTCCCTTTAAAATCTAACAGAAATAACAAAGGAATATCTTTGGATTTAAAATCCAATGGTGAATAAAATTCACCTAATAATCCAAAGGTCCAGATGAATGATAAATGCAAATCAAATCTCTAACGAATACAAATCAAATCTTTCAATGAGAGATTTGCTAAACAAATTGATTTTCTTCCTTCTCCTATAAAGAGGAGCCAAGAAGAGAAGAGAGGGGGATCTACCTTTTTGAGAGAAAAACAGAGGGAGGAGAATTTAATTCTCAAGAGAAGAAAAAGCAAAGAGAGGAGAATTTAATTCTCTGCAAAAGAAAAAACCTAGGTAAGAAAAGATAGGCTTCAAAAGAGAATTTAATTCTTAAAAGAGTTTAACTCTTATTTAAAGAAAAGAACTTAGTTCTTTCTCTGGTTGAGGATCTGCAAAGTGCACATCTCCCCATGAATTGAGAATTTAATTCTCATTGGGTTGAGATCCTGCCATGCAGATCTAAAACACAGAGGAGGAATTGAGTTTTGAGAATTTAATTCTCCCAAACTCACAGGAATTTAATTCCTCCTAAAATGAAACTAGGGATTAACCCTAATCAAGAATTTAATTCTTTTACATATCTGGGAATTTAATTTCTTTAAAAAGAAATCAGGGTTTTATCCTAAATAAAAATTTAATTCTTTCACATTAGGAATTTAATTCCTCAAAAATCATAATTAGGGTTTAACCCTGCAGAGAATTCAATTCTTAAAAGATCTCTGTTCATGAAAAGAACTAGGGTCACGTGCCCCCACGTGACCCTTGAAAAGATACCCTGCAAAGAACTTTGAAGCATCACCTCACGTGCTCCCACGTGACTCCCAAAACGCAGAAAGAAAAAGCAAAGGAAATGAAAGCTTTGGGCGCTCTCACGTGTTATCACGTGACCCCTCAGCAAATGCTTTAACAATTGGCGCACAGATCCCCATCACGTGGAAACACGTGATGCTCTAAAATAAAAACAAAAGTGTTTAACACTTATTCGCAGATTTGAGGATAAAACAAAGGAGAGCTGGCTCCACATTTAGGGCGCCCTCACGTGTCCCCACGTGACCCCTAACAAATCCCTTTAATATCCAATGGATGAATGCCTATCACGTGTCCACACGTGATGGCCAGGAAATGAAAAGTGTTTAACACTTAATTGCAGAACGAAATAAAAGGGATCTGGTCTCCCCTTAGGGCGCCCTCACGTGTCACCACGTGACCCCTAATGAGCATTCTAACAGACCAGGGCGAGGGCCTCCATCACGTGCTCACACGTGATGGCCGTCAGAATTAAAAGAGTTAAACACGGATCTGCAGAATAAAATAAGGGAAATCAGGGCGCTCTCACGTGTCCACACGTGACCCCTTTCTCCTTAGTGTTTAACACTAATCTGAAGACTTTGTTCCCAGTGTTTAACACTGATTTGCTTTAGTCTTTAACACTAATTTGAAATCTCTGATCACCAGTGTTTAACACTGATTTGCTTTAGTGTTTAACACTAATTTGAAAGCCCTGTTGCTAGTGTTTAACACTGGTTATCTTTTAGTGTTTAACACTAACTTGCTAATCTTATTCCCAGTGTTCAACACTGTTGGTCTTTAGTGTTTAACACTAGCTTTAGCCCAATTGGCTAAGTTTCTAGAGGCAAAGCCTCTCCTTCAATGGACCAACAAAGGGCCAATATTTCAAACATAATTGGTTCAAGGGTACATCTCTGAACTCCTCTGATATTTGTCGTTGTAATCCTTCAACGTCTTCAGAGAGGTGACGGGTCCCGACGACCACACATCAAGACGGACTGTGGGGTCCTTAAACCCACGGACTTATGCGTCCTTAAACTAAAATACGGACTGTGGGGTCCTTAAACCCATGGACTTATGCGTCCTTAAACTACCAATGGACCACCATGTCCCTAAACTGGCAATGGACCGCAATGTCCTTAAACTACCAATGGACCACTATGTCCCTAAACTGGAACATGGACCATCATGTCCCTAAACTGGAGATGGACCACCATGTCCCTAAACTGGCAATGGACCACCATGTCCCTAAACTGGAACAATAGAACCCAAATGCTCTTTTGTCGGATCTAAACGATCCCGTTAAGTCGATCTTAGTCTCAAACTGGACTAACGTATCCTTAACAAACGTTTAAGTTGATCTTAGCCTCAAATACGGCTAACGTATCCTTAAACCCTCAAACAGACTTTAGTCCCAAATTGGACTACAGGTCTCCCAACCAACTTTGGCTCAAGGGTACATCTCTGAACTCCTCTGACATCTGTCGTTGTAATCCTTCAACGTCGTTAGAGAGGTGACGGGTTCTGATGGCCATACATGCAATGGACCACTATGTCCCTAAACTGGAACAATAGAGCCCAAATGCTCTTTTGTCGGATCTAAACGATCCTGTTAAGCTGATCTTAGTCTCAAATTGGACTAACGTATCCTTAACAAACGTTTAAGTTGATCTTAGCCTTAAATATGGCTAATGTGTCCTTAAACCAAACCCCAAACCCAAATCTAAGAAAATACGGATTTGGATTAATCCACGTCCTACGGGCGACAACATAAATTTGTCTCCGTACACAATCCACGGGCAAGCACAAACAAAACAAATACCCACGACACGAAGTGACCAGCTGGAGAAGGAGAAAGTTATTACCGCGATGCGGTAGCGTAATTAACTGCAGGGGCTTGCGCCTGCAGGGAAGAGCGTCCCCACAATCAAAAACCCCTCAACGAGGGGGAATCTGACGAAGTCTGCTACATCGGTCGCATCCGGTTAATCCTTCGATACATGGCGCCATAAATCAACTTGGCATCTTCGGAGAGGTAGACAGATAGCACCAATTAGCATCTGTCCCGAATCTCAGGCTAGACAGTCCATGTCTTGGCCGCCATTCGGAGGGGAACACCAGGTACATTGACACCATACTAAAGAGGTTTAGTATGGAAGAATCCAAGCGTGGGAACCAACCCACGATCTCACGACTCACTCTCTCCAAAGAGATGTCTCCTAAGAATGATTTGGAGAGAGCTCGCATGCAAGAGATACCCTATGCTTCGGCAGTAGGCTCTATCATGTACGCGATGCTATGCACCAGACCCGATGTAGCATACTCACTAAGTGTAGTGAGTAGGTATCAAGCAGATCCAGGAGAGAGTCACTGGACAGCTGTAAAGAACATTTTCAAGTACTTGAGAAGGACTAAGGAGATGTTTTTGGTGTATGGTAACGGAGAACTCCAAGTGGAGTCCTTTACCGATTCGAGCTTCCAAAGTGATAAGGACGACTCTAAGTCGCACTCGGGATTTGTCTTTACCCTAAATGGAGGGGCGGTTTGTTGGAAGAGTTCCAAGCGAGAAACCGTGGCAGACTCGACGATGGAGGCTGAATACATCGCTGATAACGATGCTGCCAAAGAGGCTGTCTGGATGAAGAAGTTCTTCACTGAACTTGTTGTGGTTCCGTCCATTGAGCATCCAATACCTTTGTATTGTGATAACAATAGAGCTGTGGCTTTGGCCAAGGAACCCAGGTCCCATCAGAAGTCCAAACATATTCTGAGGCGGTATCACCTGATCGGGAGATAATTGATCGCCACGAGATCGAGGTCAGGAGAGTTGACACGAAGGACAACACCGCGGATCCACTCACGAAGGCCATACCCCAGATACAATTTGAGAGACTTTTTGGGATGTTGGGTATGAGATACTACAACAACTGGCCTTAGTGCAAGTGGGAGATTGTTAGTTGTATATATGCCCTAGAAGCCATTGTTGTACATATGATGTATATTATAGTGGATGCTTGGATACATATAAAGAGGACTTTCTTGCTCGATATGATAGTATGCCATCTGGTTTCACTTTGTTTAAACATGTTGAGTTGTATTGGTCTACTGTCTTGCTCTCACATGTTGATAAAGCCCTTAGGATATATACTCGACTACTAGGACTATGATGCAGATCATACTAGTGGGGCCAGGGTAGTCCAAGAGTACATTCTATAACTGTTCCTAGTCGAGGGTATATCGAGACAGGTCATTGATACACCAGAGTAGACTAGCGTATACGCATCATGACCCATATGATGGGCGATGGATGATCCCATATCCATCGGTGTTTGACATCAAAGATGGTGTACGGGTGCTCAGTGGAGACTAGGTACACTGAACGGACTCGCCGAGAACTCCTAGATGGTATTATACCTATCGTCAAATAGCAGTTCTCTGGTGACACTGGTACATGGTAGTCTGTAAGCCCGTGATCGTCATAGAGTCTTGTGTGATTCCCACTGTGCTTTGATTTCCACCTTACCACGTCCAAGAGGGCGTGCAAAACGGTGGCTTTTGGGTACAGTCCCGAATCACATGAAGGCAATGAGCGATAGGAGGGGTTTCGTCTCTCCCGGTATTGGGAGTTGATGTTGCGCTGTGTTCGATTGGCTATAACCGGAAGTCCCTGGCCAGGGCTGATATGGAGTGCTACTGGTAAGAGTTATCAGTAGTTTCTCGACCTGTTATGAGCCTCACATCGACACGACTTATCGGTTACTGGGGTCTGACGTTCACCACCCCTAGATTGGATATGCGACATATCAGACGAAGAGACCGGACTGTACGGGTAGTGTTACTGATTGGCTCGACGGAAGTTTTGACAGCTTCGCTGGTTTTCTTTTGATCGCTCAATACACGGGTGGCCGTTACGTTTAGTTGACCGCTTGCGGCTTATGGGTGTTTGATATGATCATCACCTACTGCCGGCGTATTGACGAGTCTTAGAGTCCCACACAGGAGTTTCCTACTTCAGGCAAAACGATGTGGTGTGCATATGAGATATGCACGGGGACCCGATTGAATACGACTATGTAATACCGTATGTTAATCGGGCATTTTTCTATTAGTCGGGTTGTATGTGATATGACCGGATTGTTAAATCAATTGTTGATTTAACATTTGACTTTTAGTTTTATTCTTTATTCAAACCCTTTTTCTTAAAGAAGATGTATGCATGTATGTATGCACATGTTGATGTGCATGTATGCACATGTTGATGTGCATGGACACATACATGCATAGTGTCATGGTTGATGATACATCATTGGTGGCAATACAAGACTTACATGGTTCAATACACACACACACACATACATACATATATTTTTATTTGAATAATAAAAGGCAAATTTAAATCATTATTCGATTTTTCTACACACTTCTTCGCTTTGACTATGGTTAAACCCTTGGTTTAGTTTCCATTTGGTCTTTAACCCAAATAGAAAAATATCTAGATATTATTTGAACCATGGTTTAAATGAGAGATAGAAAATATATATACTATCTTTTCTATTTTTCATTTAAGCTTATCATTATCTTTTTGACAAAAACTTTTGCCATCATCTTCTTCTTCCTCCAAGCTCTCTTGAGTGAGGGTGATAAAAAGAAAGGGTTTTGATTAGAGAATACAAACCACATCATTATTCTACACACATCTAGCCTATTTGTGTAGGGTGTTTGGTACACTTCTTCCATGGATCAAGTAAAGCAAGGAGCTTTGGGCAAAGGGACTTCGGGTAGATTATCGTGGACAAGGAAGGTTGCTAGTGATCCGTTCCAAGCTCTCAAAGGTCCAAGGAGTCACCAAAGAGAGACTACAAAGGTTGAAATCTCTATTTTTAGTGATAGATTGTTCTTTGTATGTGATACAAAACTTGTTACCCTAAATATTCTAGCAAAGATTCATGGTTTGTTTGCTTTGCACCTCTCTAAATTTTAAATTGGTATGAGTGATGCTACTAAACCCTAGACTAGGTGCAAGGCAAACCCAACAATTTAACCGTCTTTGTGGGTCTCGGGTTGGTTTGGCTTCATGTAACGTTTTAAAAATTAATTAAATAAATAATTTAATAAATAAAAATCCTTTAGGCAAATTTTCTGATTTTCGGTAAAATAAACCGTATTTTCCATAAAACTTAACTATAATTATTTTTCAATATAGATTTAAATATGCCTATTTTAACTATGTAATTACAAGTAAATGATGTTTATTTAGTGACTTATAAATTATTAGTTTACTAAAATATTTTCCGTAATTAATTAAATTCAAATATTTACATAAACTTTTAAATATACATTAAATTAGTGTAAATTATAAATTTGAATGGGTTAATTTTACAAAAGTGGACCATGACAATTTAAAACAAGTGTGTAATATGCAAAATTCATTCTTAAATCTCTTCATGGTTCTAGATTTTTCTAGGTGGGAAAATGATATAAAGTAAAATAATTAAAGAAAAGATTAAAAAGGAGGCTTTATTCATGAAGTTTCTACACACCTATACACATTTCTTTTTCTCTCTCCCATCCTCATATTTTCTGGCCGAGCCTAGCTAAGAGGCAGCCCCCCATTTTCCAAGTTCATTTTCCCTTTAAAAATCATCCAAAAATTCTACAAAAATCCAAATAAAAACCCACAAATTCCTAATTTAATTCCTATCCACTATTCTTTGCTCATTCTAGCTTGGATTCTTGGAGCAAGAGAGTCACTTTGGGAGGCTAAGATTGCATGCTAGACATCATGTTGTGAGGTATAAATCTTAACTTATAGCAAATTTGTTGGATAATTATTTTAGTTTAAGCTAATTAAGTGATTAATTTTGGTTTTGAATTTCAAGTTTAGAAGAAAAAAAAATTCAAGAGAGGGATTTAAAATGAAGTTAGGGTTTTTATTAATTAAGTGGGGTTATAATAAGTAGTTTAAAATTTTTAGAAACAAAAAATCTAGCATGGTTGATGTATTGTAAATTGTTCATTCAAAATTGTTTAAATTAAACAATTTTGCAAACTAGGTTTTTACAATATATATATATTGGTGAGATAAAATTCTAATTAAGGTTTTTATCATTAGATTGTGGTTTTAATGAGAATATTAACATGTTAAAGGAATGAAAAACCTAATCTAATTATTAGTTAATAAAATGCGATAAATATGCTATTTTGCTAACTAGGTTTTAGAAATTGCTTAAATAATTGAGATTTAAAATCTAATTATGGTTTCATGACATTATTAACATCATGAATTGTAGTTTAATAATTTAATTCATGCAAAATCAAGTTTAGTTGTGGAATTGTGAATTTTTGCTTACAAGGTGTTGAAATTTGATAAAATTGCAAACTAGAATTTTCAATTTAATACAAATTAGTGTGATAAAAATATAGTAATAATTTGTATGACTTAGTTATGATATTTAGTGAATATTATGACCATTAGTTTCATTTAAATATCAAGTTTTGAAGTAAAATGGTAAATTGACGTTTTCTAGGTTTTTGCGAAATAGGACGATTTGATCGATTTTAAGGTTTCGATGATTTAAACCATGTTTTATATTATAAATAATGAGTTTTGGAACTACGAGTTGTTTGTTGGTGTTTTATCTCGATCAATTGGCGTTTGTACGCCGATATCGAGCGGTATTTGGTTCTTTTGCATGAGCGGGTCATAGGTTTTAACCTATGCACGTTCGTGCGCTGTTTTGGTTTTGTCCGTGATTTGGTTTACGATATTATATATGTTTGCGTATAGGTACCCATTACGTGGACTTCGGAAGATGAAGAAGAGGAGGGCGGCATCGACTTCGACAGACAAGGGCCAGGTGAGTAGATGTATATCTACGGGGGAAATCGGGTGGATGGCGTTTAGAACCCCCGCAAATGTAGAATAGGGATATTACATACTGTTATTAGGAAGTCGGACGTGACCTTAGATTCTTGGCGAGTAGGGTCCTATTAAAGACTTTAGGTTGGACTAGACTGATTTAGAAAGACTTAACCAGAGGATGAATGCCTTGGAGGGAATTCGTAGGTTTCAGGTAGACACACACACACGTACATACATACATTTGACTTGGTGTATATGTATGTGTGTGTGTGTGTGTGTGTGTGTGTGTGTGTGTGTGAATGTGTGTAGGTTTCTATAGGTATATATATATACACATGATATGGGGAGATTATATGGTACCTGGGGAGGAGTCAGTATGATCGGGCGTGATGCCGTGAGATGTACTATGATATTAGCGGATCGTTGGGAAATGAGAAAATGGATATGTATACATAAACGATAATGGGTGATGATGACATTGAGATATACGAGACTCTAGAATAGAACCCTGACTGTAATATATGACTTAATCACGATATGATATATGTGTGACTTGATCACGATATGATATATGCGACTTAATCATGATATGATATATGTGACTTAATCACGATACGATATATGTGACATGATATTTCCGAGGACCATTTGACGATGTATATTTACACAGACAATTATATATGTTTGATGATATTGGGATGTATGCGATTATAGCACAGTACCCTTGATCATGATAATATTTGATGATGATATTATACGAATGATGATGTACATAGGTGATAGTTGACCCATACCCCGATTTTGGGATGCCGTACGATGGATCTTACCATACGAGGCATAGATGTGATGATTGATCCGCACTCTTGACTCGAGGAAGTCGTACTATGTACGTGACGTTATTGAGGCTGGATCGCCGACCACTAGAGATATCGACTCAGACTTTAGGAGGATTATTCTTACCTTTCGACTAGTGTCCTTAGTTAGTTCCTTAGTTGGTTAGGTAGATCTTAGTTTAGGCTCGAGTCATACTTATTTTCAAAACTATCGGATCATGCTTTCTTTTCATCCAACAAGCTGTATGACTCGTAATTAGTATTTATATATTCTCTAGTTGTGCGTTTACTACACATTTACTGTTATATTCATGTTGCACTTATACAGATATACCCATATTTATCGCATATTTATCGCATACTTATACGTGTATAGCAGTGGTATTGATGTTGTTTTGTGCATATCCAGTGCACTCGATTTGGTTTTATACATTTTGAGATATTGATTTGATTTCGTGCATATGGGATGCACATGATTTTGACATAGTTTTCATGCATTTTTCGTACTGTGATTTCGATTTTGATATTCGGTTTATGTTTTCGTGCACCATGTGCACTTGATTGAGATTCTTGCGCACACTTGACGCACTTGATACGATTTTGTGCACACCAGATGCACTAAATCGGGGTTTTGTGCAGATTAGATGCACATGATATTATTGTCGTGCACGCCCGTTGCACTTGACAGATGTTTTTGGTGCACACCCGTTGCATTCAGTTTTGTTTCTGTGCGTATTCGTAGCATCTGTATTTGGTTTCGATTTCAGTACGCACCGGACGCACATGATATTTTTATGATGTGATTGGGATTGATTTCACTTTGAGCAGTATATTTTTATAATAATTACTATTTGGTTTAGTAACCAGGCGGGACGTGTATGTTAAATAAAAGATATATATGTATAGCTATTTTTAAAAAAAAATAAACGTACGCTACTTATGCCGTGACACACGTATCCCACGGAGATTTTAAAAAGGGTTTTTTTGCGTGCTTCTTTATTAAGATGTTTAGCCGATTTTACTACGATGTACACTATATATAAGATATAGTTTTGATGTATATCATGTTGGTTTTCGTATTGGGCTTTGATATTTTATTCTCACCATAATTCCGATGATTGTGTTATGTTTGACGGAGTTTTGAATTTGAGTTATGTACTCGTTTTTCATGCGCATGCATTGCGCTAAGATGTGTTTTACGTATTGATGATTTCGGAGCCCCGACGATTTGAGTGTTTTGGCTGGATGTTTTAGTAATTGGGGGGAGTTTAATTTAAATTCGGGGACCGAATTTTTTTAAGGGGGGAAGATTGTAATGTTTTAAAAATTAAATAAATAAAAATCCTTTAGGCGAATTTTCTGATTTTCGGTAAAATAAACCGTATTTTCCGTAAAACTTAACTATAATTAATTTTCAATATAGATTTAAATACGCCTATTTTAACTATGTAATTACTAGTAAATGGTGTTTATTTAGTGACTTATAAATTATTAGTTTACTAAAATATTTTCTGTAATTAATTAAATTCAAATATTTACATAAACTTTTAAATATACATTAAATTAGTGTAAATTACAAATTTGAAAGGGTTAATTTTACAAAAGTGGACCATGACAATTTAAAACAAGTGTGTAATATGCAAAATTCATTCTTAAATCTCTTCATGGTTCTAGAATTTTCTAGGTGGGAAAAGGATATAAAGTAAAATAATTAAAGAAAAGATTAAAAAGGAGGCTTTATTCATGAAGTTTCTACACACCTATACACATTTCTTTTTCTCTCTCCCATCCTCAAATTTTCTGGCTAAGCCTAGCTAAGAGGCAGCCCCCCATTTTCCAAGTTCATTTTCCCTTCAAAAATCATCCAAAAATTCTACAAAAATCCAAATAAAAACCCACAAATTCCTAATTTAATTCCTATCCACTATTATTTGCTCATTCTAGCTTGGATTCTTGGAGCAAGAGAGTCACTTTGGGAGGCTAAGATTGCATGCTAGATATCATATTGTGAGGTATAAATCTTAACTTATAGCAAATTTGTTGGATAATTATTTTAGTTTAAGCTAATTAAGTGATTAATTTTGGTTTTGAATTTCAAGTTTAGAAAAAAAATTCAAGAGAGGGATTTAAAATGAAGTTAGGGTTTTTATTAATTAAGTGGGGGTTATAATAAGTAGTTTAACATTTTTAGAAACGAAAAATCTAGCATGGTTGATGTATTGTAAATTGTTCATTCAAAATTATTTAAATTAAACAATTTTGCAAATTAGGTTTTTACAATATATATATATATATATATATATATATATATATATATATATATATATATATATATATTGGTGAGATAAAATTCTAATTAAGGTTTTTATCATTAGATTGTGGTTTTAATGAGAATATTAACATGTTAAAGGAATGAAAAACCTAATCTAATTATTAGTTTCAAATTGTTAGTTAATAAAATGCGATAAATATGCTATTTTACTAACTAGGTTTTAGAAATTGCTTAAATAATTGAGATTTAAAATCTAATTATGGTTTCATGACATTATTAACATCATGAATTACAGTTTAATAATTTAATTCATACAAAATCAAGTTTAGTTGTGGAATTGTGAATTTTTGCTTACAAGGTGTTGCAATTTGAGAAAATTGCAAACTAGAATTTTCAATTTAATACAAATTAGTGTGATAAAAATATAGTAATAATTTGTATGACATAGTTATGATATTTAGTTAATATTATGACGATTAGTTTCATTTAAAGATCAAGTTTTGAAGTAAAACGGTAAATTGACGTTTTTTAGGTTTTTGCGAAATAGGACGATTTGATCGATTTTAAGGTTTCGATAATTTAAACCATGTTTTATATTATAAATAATGAGTTTTGGAACTACGAGTTGTTTGTTGGTATTTTATCTCGATCAATCGGCGTTTGTACGCCGATATCGAGCGATATTTGGTTCTTTTGCATGAGCGGGTCATAGGTTTTAACCTGTGCACCTTCGTGCGCTGTTTTGGTTTTGTCCGTGATTTGGTTTACGATATTATATATGTTTGCATATAGGTACCCATTACGTGGACTTCGGATGATGAAGAAGAGGAGGGCGACATCGACTTCGACAGACAAGGGCCAGATGAGTAGATGTATATCTACGGGGGAAATCGGGTGGATGGCGTTTAGAACCCCCGCAAACGTAGAATAAGGATATTACATACTGTTATTAGGAAGTCGGACGTGACCTTAGATTCTTGGCGAGTAGGGTCCTATTAAAGACTTTAGGTTGGACTAGACTGATTTAGAAATACTTAACCAGAGGTTAAATGCCTTGGAGGGAATTCGTAGGTTTCAGGTAGACACACACACACGTACATACATACATTTGACTTGGTGTATATATATGTATGTATGTATGTATGTATGTATGTATGAATGTGTGTAGGTTTCTATATATATATATATATATATATATATAACATATACACGTGATATGGGGAGATTATATGGTACCTGGGGAGGAGTCAGTATGATCGGACATGATGTTGTGAGTTAAAGATATACGATCAAGCATGATATGAGATGTACTATGATATTAGTGGATCGTTGGGAAATGAGAAAATGGATATGTATACATAAACGATAATAGGTGATGATGACATTGAGATATACGAGACTCTAGAATAGAACCCGGACTGTAATATGTGACTTAATCACGATATGATATATGTGTGACTTGATCACGATATGATATATATGACTTAATCACGATATGATATATGTGACATGATATTTCCGAGGACCATTTGACGATATATATTTACACAGACAATGATATATGTTTGATGATATTAGGATGTATGCGATTATAGCACAGTACCCTTGATCATGATAATATTTGATGATGATATTATACGAATGATGATGTACATAGGTGATAGTTGACCCATACCCCGATTTTAGGATGCCGTACGATGGATCTTACCGTACGAGGCATAGATGTGATGATTGATCCCCACTCTTGACTCGAGGAAGTCGTACTATATACGTGACGCTATTGAGGCTGGATCGCCGACTACTAGAGATATCGACTCAGACTTTATGAGGATTCTTCTTACCTTTCGACTAGTGTCCTTAGTTAGTTCCTTAGTTGGTTAGGTAGATCTTAGTTTAGGCTCGAGTCATACTTATTTTCAAAACTATCGGATCATGCTTTCTTTTCATCCAACAAGCTGTATGACTCGTAATTAGTATATATATATTCTCTAGTTGTGCGTTTACTACACATTTACTGTTATATTCATTTTGTACTTATCGCATTGCATATTCATACGTATGTTTATTTAGCCATTATGAAACTCTGCCTGGTAGGACACCAACACCATTACCGATGATGCGCATGTTCCACGTACACTTATTTGCTGGCTCACACATCATCATCAGTAATTGCCATGTCACGTACACTTTAGAACACATTATCTTTTATTGATAGAATCAGCTAAAGGTTAGATCAATATAATAATGTATGGTTACTCTCATGTGCTAGTTAGACATTGCATTTATTACATAGACACTTCATGCATTCACATTTTCATATTATCATGCAGTATTGTGGGGCTTATGCCGATACTCATTATTATTTACTCATGATTTTGGGATTTTAGATTTCTATGAGATTTCTGGATTTTGGGGAAAACCGCAAGAATATATATAAAAAAAAATCTCTCTCTCTCCCCCTCTCATTTTAAAATACAAGTTGCGGTTTTCTCGTGATGTATGTGTCGTCCACCATGAGATGTCATGTTTTCTGTTCGATTTCGAGACCCGATTCGAGGAGTGGATGAACCGTCTCGGGTACATGGTGGGCCCGGTATGGTACCCGGGGCAAGAAGATCGAGTTGTAGACGATGAGCCTGGCAGGGGAAGACTACCTACCGGTGATGTCTGGCGCGGCGGATATCCGGAGGATACCGACCGTTGTCGTGAGATTTGATGATATGGGCCGATCCGGACTGACGGAGCCCGAGATATTGAGACTATGAGTTATTGAGACTTTGAGATTACATGTTTTGTGTCGATGCTTGACACGGATTTCCATGGATTTCGTTGATGTTTCAGATTACCATACAAATTTTACTATGATAAACTTAAAGATTTCTTATACAGATATACCCAGATTTCACGGTTGATTGTTTTACATTCATGGTGCATGCATACTCATACACACGACATGTTACTACTTGAGGTACTGATACGAGCACTGAGCATTGCACTTGCGCATAGTTTATTACCCTGCACTACTAGATGACTAGTGATATATTAAGTATATTAGTATGACCTAGGACAGCGTCGTGCATTCGATTTCTTCTCGCAGATGTCTTCTACTCACGAGTTGGCAACTCACCCCCGTTGTGCCAAATTTTTCTTACAAGTTTCGATGTACAGGTTTTTCTTGGCAGCTTGCTGGCACATCATTTCATTCAAGGTGATTTGCTTGGTAGGTTGGTTCACTTGTATCGGGATCGCCGTTGTACTTTTATTATTTCATTTGTATCTAGTAAGCTCCATCAACCAGACTTGTATTCTTGATAGTTTAGAAGACCAGTTGTTTTTATTTCGACCTTAGAGTCGCGCTTGTATTATTATCGTTTCTGGTGGATTTGGTTTTCTTTTGAGTTTTGAGCCTCGCCCTTTGGCGTTGTATATTATAGTGTATTGTGTGGTTGTTCCGCTATTTGGCGTAGAGCTAGCTCCTGCTTGGGATGCTTTTTTATTGTTTGTATAAATTATTCTTGTTTGTACCCGTTTGGGGCCAGTTTTTACAAAGGAGACTCTGCCGAAATTTTTGAGAAAATTTGAAGTTGCTTTTAAACTTGTTTTCCTACATGTTTTCCTTTACTACTTCTTTGAATGGCTTAGATTTCTGGGCTTCGGCTTACTTAGATAACGTCGCGCCTCTCGACGCTCGTAAGTTAAGTGCCGGTCACGTTCCGTACCTTCGGGGTGTGACACTTCATCCATCAAATGTATATAATGCTCAACAATCAAGAGACTAATCCTTTTGATGTCAGCCATTATCCAGCCAAATGCTTGCCGATTTGATCTCAATACCGCCAAAAGTGTGTTCTCTTGCTCTAAATCTAGAGAAGCGGATATGATCACGGGCAAAGAATCATTCTCACCTAAATATGCAAATTTAAGATGAGAAGGTAGCAGTTTGAGATCTAGTGTCGACGGAGAGACGATATACGGTGGGGTAAGGGAATGATACTCGGACTCCCTAAGAGGTTTATAACTTGCGTAGGATATTGAATCGGAAAGCGCTACTAAATTTTGCGATGAGTCAAAGGATTCAAACTCGGGGATGGACTCATCGAAGATATCCTCACTATAATAATTTGCTAGATCAAACAATTTCGCACAAGTGTTGTTGAGATCATCATAGCAAAGTACTTCAGCTTCGCAGCTGTCGGAAGCTATCTCGTTGATGGAACAGACATTGATTAAATGAGTAGAAGGTTCAGATGGTTGACTTCCTAGCTTGTAAATATTAAGCTCAATTTTCATCTTCCCGAAGGATAAGTTCATAGAACCATTACGACAATTAGTGACAACGTTGGAAGTTGCTAGGAAAGGTTGACCGAGTATCACCGGGATTTGATTGCATGGGTTAGCCACAGGATGTGTATCTAAAACAATAAAGTCCACAGGGAATATGAATTCCCCGACTTTGATTAACACATCCTCTAGCTCACCCCTAGGTTGGGCGATAGATCGGTCCGCCATCTGGAGAGTGCAGTGAGCAGGTTTCAACTCTCCTATACCTAGCTGCTCATAGAGGGAATATGGAAGCAAGTTAATACTAGCGCCGAGGTCAAGTAGATCACGATTGATACTTTTACCCCCAATAGTTATAGATATTGTAGGACAACCGGGGTCCTTACGTTTCTTAGGAAATTTTTGGGTAAAAGCTGTGCTCACGTTACTTGTCATGAATACCTTTTTCGGCACTTGAGTTTTTCTCTTCCTAGTGCACAAGTCCTTAAGGATTTTTGCATAAGACGGAACTTGTTGAATAGAATCTAGGAGAGGGATATTTATGTTAACTTGCTTAAATATTTCCACAATTTTCTCCATTTGTGCGTTAGGTTTGTTGGCCCTCAACCTGTTTGGAAATGGAGCTTTATCAATAAGTTTTGGGTCCAACATTTATGGAGAAGTTTGTGGGGATGGAATCGATCCAAGAATTGGAGTGGGGATCGTTTTAGGTTGATTCGAGGAAGTGGGCGAAGGGTTTGAACCTTGGGGAAAACGGAGAATAGGCTCGGAAGAAGGTGGGAGACTAGACGAAATAGGGCAAGAAGTGGAAGACGGGGTTTCAATTGATTCCTCATCATCAATCTGTTCACCCACTTGATTGTTCAACACTCTTCCTGATCTCAATGTGGTAACGACACTCACATTATGACTTTGTGAGTGGCCATGATTCGGTAGGGGTTGAGATAGAAGTTTCCTTTTTTTTCTCCCGCGCTCATCGCGGCATTTATTTGTGCAAGTTGTGATTCTATCGATTTTATACTTTCACCGTGGTAGGTGGTGGTCTGTGTTAATGCTTGAATAGAAGACTTTATTTCATCCGTCGATTGTATGGAATGTTTAATAAACATATCCATACTTCATTCGAGTGCAGATGAGTTTTCGTTACCGACCGTTTGGAAAGAATTATTATAAGGTGTAGAATTGTTGACCGGATTTTGAAAAGTTTGCGATTGAAAGGGGTGCTGACTTTGTGGGTGTGGTTGCTGCTGCTGTGGAGGAGGCCTTTGATAATTGCTTTGGAACTGGTTTTGATTTTGGGTTTGGTTCCAAGCAAAATCAGGATGATTCCTCCATCCCTGATTGTACGTGGAAGAATAAGGATCATTTCTAGGTCGCTGCTGAAAAGTAGCATTAGTGTGTTCTTGACCTTGAAACGGTGCATTCACAGGACATTCTTCCGTTAGATGTGATGGATCGGAGAAGCAACCACATACGGTCTTAAGAAATGTGACCTGGTTTAGGGAGATTGATGAGAATTTGTTCTCCATAGCGTCGAGTTTCTTTTGCATTGCTGTCATTTCGGCTTTTACTGCGATGGAAATATCGAGCTGATGGATACCTCCCCTAGATGATGGTCTAACGCTTTCCCACTACAAAGTGTGTTCAGCGAGATCTTCCAGAAATTTTCAAGTTTCACCATCGTCTTTGGACATGAAATTGCATTGACACATGGTTTCAAGCATCTGCTTTGTTGCTGGAGTAATGCCCTCATATATAATTCGGCACAGATCCCATCTATTTATTCCGTGATGAGGACATTGGACAAGCAGATCCTTAAACCGTTCAAAGAACTTCCAAAATGGTTCATTGGGAAGCTGGGTAAACTGGTTGATTTCACTCCGAACACGGGCAGCCTTATGATTGGGGTAAAATTTCATAAGGAATGCTATAACGAATTCATCCCAATTAGTAATAGAGTGCGCAACAGTGTTATAAAGCCATTTTCTTCTAAATCGCACAAAGTGAAAGAGAGAAGCCACAAGCGCATAGCATCCACAGACAGTTGTGATATACCCATCATTGCGCATACGTTTTCGAATTTAGTGATAAAAACGTATGCGTCTTCAGACTCAAGCCCGTGAAATTTGGGCAACAGGTTGATGAAGTGGGGTTTAATTTCAAAATTATCCCTATTGGCTGGTAGAAGGGATAGACAGGTAGGAAGGGGACCACGTATAGGATAACATCTCTCTTGGAGAGAAATGCGCGATGGATTCTACGCACCGACGGGTGGCAGCAGGGTGGTGTTATAATCTGATGGAGAACCGTCCATCTCGGTCGATGTGGTGGGTGGAGAGGAAAAAGAAGATGAAGAAATACAGACTTCGGAGTCAATAGCAGAAACGCAGACAAGACGGGTACTAGAATCCCATGTCCAGCCAAGCATGCACTAAGCGGGTTTAGCACAAGTGGTAGCGTGTGTGTGATTTAAAATTGGTTTGTTTTGAAAAAGTTTCGGACGTGAGAAAAATCACACAAAAATGCATAATCAAACAGAGAACTAAGATTACCTAGGTCAAGTCTCTAGACCGCTCGTAGACTTCCAAAGGGCAAGCCACAGGATAAATCCTCTACCACCTCTTTATCGCTCTTGTGGCCAGGTAAGTGCCAGGTAAGTGGGAGGTATCCTCTATACGAATCACCGAAAATAGCGGGCCTAATTAAGTAACCACTTTCCTTAGACACACTTTCCTAGACACCACAAAAGTAATGCGGATAAGCGATAGATTACCCACGACCTTTATCTGTCCTTATTGAGCGTGACAGTCCTTTGAGTCTTGGTCTAGATATTTTTTAATTAATGTAGGGTGATGCGGATGCTCGTTTTATGATTTGTGGGGCTCAGGAAGGGTGATGAAATCCCCACCTAATCTGAATTTGTTCTTTGCCCCTTAGTGTCCGTATTAAAATATGCATAAACCAATTACAAAACACGCAAAATGATTTTTTTTAAGCGGCGATATTTTGCAAAGAATCCTGCAGAAAATATATTATTGGATTTTCAGAGGAGGGAGAAAGATGTAGGAAAGTTACCAGAGAATTTTGGATGCACGATCCCTCAAGACCGCTGCGGTTCGGCCGCCAAAATGCCCTTTTTGCCACGGTTCCGCCGTGACTTGGTGGGATCGTTTGAAAATAATTGCTCTTGTGCCCTCCTATGCTCCTCTGGACCTTTCTGAAAGTCTCTGAATCTTGAGTTTCTCGTTCTATTGTCTTTAGATTCCCTCGCAAAAATCGCACACTAATCGTTAAATACACAATTTGCTGTTTTGTTTTATTTATGATATTGATCGACTAAGAACTCAACACGAATAGTAAGAAAAAAATATTACGCACGTATCCCTGACAACGACGCCATTTGATTGGTCTGTTTTAAAGAAGTGTTTGTAGAATAACCGCAATTAATAACGGTGTCGCTTGTAGCTAGCCGAGATGAGTACGGGTCGTTCTCAGGGAAACGTTGAATCTTTTAATCTTAGTTTAGACGTGTTGAAAAAGAGGAAGAATAGAAAAATAAAGAATAGTGGAGAATAGTTTCTAGATCTACATCAAAATACGGATGTAGAAAATAGATCTAGTTTAAATGAAGGTGTAGATTTTATTTCAGAAGAGGGCTTGCAGGGTTCGTTCGGATTTAGTAGTAATGTATGACTAATAAAGATGACTCATTTTATCTATTGATAGATTTAAAACTAGATTGATAGTGATGAATGAGAATTAGGGTTCTTGAAAGAAACTAGTGTTTCCCTCCTATTGACCCTTGTCCATTCATTGATCTCTATTCATGTCTAGCTTTTAACAAAACAATTGTTAATCTAATCTCAAATCGCGGTCAAGACTATCAATAAATTGATAGCGCGCCCGATTAGGATGTTAACATTTATTTTGCTAAAGTTTATAAACTTCATAAGACTTAAAAGAAGTTAAGAAATTCTTTATCTTCCATTGATCTACCCTAATCCTATGAACCCTATCAAGCGGTGAATTATTCGCGTATGATGGAGATAGAAGAACGGATAGAGATCATGATGCAAATAAAGAAAATAAATACAATAAGAATAAAACAAATACCTTTATTAATCAACTTGATCAATTACTCTTTTTGTTCCTTTAGAAATTGGAATACAAAAGCCTAGTTTGCTTCTCGATCTATCTTGAAGGAGGTAAATGAACAGCTGATTGATCAACCTGGATGCGTGAGTCAACTTGAACTTCGTGATCTCTTCGGTTTGATGAACTTCCAAGAAAGGCTTTGGGTTCTATTTATAGTCACAGAAGTTGCAATCCCTAGATTCCATAAATTAGGGTTTGTTAAGATGATCCTACACAGAAAATCCCACATCCCAACTCTCCTATTTAGCCGCGGATCCGCCGCCAGAAGTAGGGTTTGGCCGTAGAAGGGCCGCACTTTGGTGGGGTCTTGGCTTCAAAATTCTGGAGCTTCATTTTGTTGACATGTGGTGATCTTTTGAATATCTGGATTTTGGAAATCTTCTCTAAGTCTCTGCCAGAATTGATTTCATGATTTACTTCAATATTTCGGCAGATTTGATCTCGATATCTCGGATTTTCTTGATTCCGGTCGTGATATAATTTCTGCACAATATCTCAATGAATAATGTTAGTAATATTTAGTATTTTTGAGATATTATCCTAACCATTTTATATAATATTATATTTTAAGAATATTGATTAAGGATATTTGATATGATATGCATATTTAAATTATCAAAATATTATAAAAATATTATATGCATATATGTTCCTTCATAATGTTAATTATAATATATAAACATATGAAAATAGTATTTTTACAGATAAAGCCTCATATGTGTCATATTTATAATAAGCACCTTTTATTATTTAAAAATAGTAAGGAAAACGTCATATCAAATGCACGATATTTTCGACTGAACAGCAAGCTAGCCTGGGAACGAGTCTGAACTTCAGCACGGCTTACCATCCACAAATGGACGGACAGTCCGAGCGAACAATTCAGATTCTAGAAGACATGCTAAGAGCTTGTATGTTGGACTTCGGAGGTTCGTGGGAAGATCACCTACACCTTGTGGAGTTTTTATACAACAACAGCTATCAGGCGAGCATTGGAATGGCAGCATTCGTAGCACTCTATGGACGGAAGTATCGTTCACCACTAAGTTGGGACGACGCCGGAGATCGTGAACTCCTTGGACCAGAGATGATCGTGGCAACTGTGAACGTAGTTCGCACGATCAGAGAAAGAATGCGCATAGCCCAAGACAGACAGAAGCAATGGGCAGATGCTAAGCGGCGACATCTGGAGTTCTAACCTTGAGACCATGTTTTTTTGAAGATCTTCCCAAACCGTGGAGTGATCCATTTTGGAAAGAGGGATAAGCTCAGCCCTAGATACTTAGGACCGTTCGACATTCTCGAACGAGTTGGAGAAGTAGAATACCGTTTGGCACTACCACCCTCATTGGAAGGAGTGCACAACATGTTCCACATATCCCATCTATGAAGATATGTGAGCGACTCCAGCCACATCCTTGATCACTCAGAGCTCACAGTCCAGACTGACCTGACTTGCGAGCAACAACCCGTTGAGATCCTGGATCGAAAAGTGAAGACATTACAGAACAAGAAAGTAAATTTGGTCCGAGTGATGTGGAGAGAAGATTCATCAAGAGAATCAACTTGGGAACGAGAAGAAGAAATGCGTACAAGATACCCTTACTTATTTGTAAATTAGTCCCTATATAAATGTAAATTTTGAGGAAGAAATTTTTATAAGGAAGGTAGAATGTAACGACTCTGAAATTACTGTACGAAATTTTTCAGTTTAATGTACAGAAATGAGTTATACAGCCTGAAATTGAGTTATAAGTAAACTTTGTTAAATAACAGCAAGAAACAACTTGTAGCTCACTGGTAAAGCCTTGTACAGTTGTGGCATAGCCCCTGTGTTCGATCCCCATCAGACACATTATTTTTTTCTGATTTTTTTTCTTAACCTTTTGGAAGTTCAAAAGTCTACACGTGCAATACACAAAAAATGAAAAGTCAGAAAATCAAACATGTGGAAAATGGAGTAAACTCTAATCTTATTTGGTGGCACAAATCTCAAAGCCAAATGCTGCAAATCGACCGGCCAAAAGGGGGATAATACCGACGCCGACGGTTGGATTAGGTCCAATTGTCTCCGGACTTTGCACACTAACCCCTTCACCTACCCCTAACACCCCCGCACTGTTTGATTTTCCTGCAATCAAATAGAGACCTTTCATTTCACCATTAAACCAAATTTTAATGCTTTTTAATCCATATTTTAATTCCCAAACCCTTATTCTCCACTATAAATACCACCCCACATTTTGGCTCAGCATCATTCTAAAATTTCTAGCCAAAACTCTAAAAAAATTTCTAAGTACAATTGGAGTAAAGAGGAGTTAGCAAGCGGTCAATTTCCGGTGAACAATTGAAGCTATTCTGGAGCTCCCGCGACGCCACGAAGATCAACTCTCCTTCTTCTACCTCTTCTTAACATAACCAAGTAGTAAGTCCCTCTCAATCTCTTTTCTTCTTCATTGAAATCCCATTTCAAAACTTATGCCGGTAAGTGGAGTTAATACCAATATCTATTTCTAAACCCTTGAAATTTACTTTTTTCCTATATATTGTTCATCCAAATTCTTACACAATACTTGTAATCTTAATTATAAATGTTTAGAATAAATTTTAATCTAGAATCCATATAAAAAAACTTTAATTTAAGTTTTTCATTTAAAATACCATGAACTTTAAATATCATCTTTTTTTAAAACAATACCTTTAGGAAAACTTTACGGGGTAATGACCTACCCCACACGCACACATGGTTCCATAGCACGATACCTCTTTTATATGAATTTTTGTTATGAAGATATTATTACAAGAAAATACCACTTACTATAAAACCAGATTTCTTTTAAACGGTGTTTTAAATTTCTTTGCGATTATGCCTCTATAACCATTATTAGGGGACCCACTAATGGATGGTGCGGATTATCGCACATCCTTGGGATAGTAGAGCGAGATGCAGACCTCCTCACGGAGCATTCGGTCTCGAAAGGTTTTAAATATGGTTTTTAAGAAAAACACATTTTTCTAATTAAATAAAATTTAATTTTTAATCATTATATAAAAATTACAAATCCATATATTTTCAAAATATAATAAACTTACATTTTTAAAAATGAAATAATTATAAATTTTACTAAAATACTATCAAGATACCAACAAAAGACAAGTTTTACAATAAAATACCATGAACTTTCGAAGCTAAGCAATTATCACTAAAATACCTCAAATCTTTAAAATTCATATCCATGAAAACCCTAAATAATATAAATAAATTCTCGAGGTTTATTTTGAAATTTTATTAAAAATATTTTTCATAGAACTCCCTCGAGTTATATAAAACAATATTTAAGGACTTTAGTAAATATAGGTTTAAGCGGGATCAATTCTCTTGAGCCCCAGGAAGACGGAGAAAGTGAGTGCTTGCCTATTTAAGGTAGACAACATAATGGAGTTATCAATGGTAATTATCTTGGAAAAAGACACAAATCCTGCCGTCCATGTGCAGCAGTTACCGATGACTCCCAAACCTAATTCAGATCTAAATCGGTTACAAGTGTCTGACTCAGTCAGAGTCCATTTCAAACCTGAATCCAAAGTCAAACATGAATACATGAACTTGAACCTGAATATTTGAATTCAAACATCAATATCAAATATGAATACTTGACTTAACTTGACCGAACCATGATTATAACTTGACATGACTACTTGAATACAGGATTACATCCTGAACCTGACTACTTGAACATTTATATCCATGGTTTCGGCAAGACTTGTAAATATACTCTATATAATACATTACGCGGGGATAACGGGGTGGATTGGTACGGAACGTATAGTATAGCACGAGATGGTCACTTAAAAGACATCTACATGAACTCTCGTGCCGTTGTCCCGTGGGTTATGACGGGCCTTGTACTACTTGTTAGCATAGTCCACGGGGTAAGATGGACTCCTCTCGTATACACAAATATCTTCTGTACCAAACTAGAAACAACTACATTAGAATAATAATCATATACCTGTACAACTTAACAGTTTTATTTAACATTACTTGTTCTATTCCATTCCTTCTTTTGGGACTTACCGAGCGCTAGTTCGCCGACGACATTCCTGTCTTTTCTTTCTTTGGAATGTTCGTCAGGAGGACCGGACTCTCAGGAGATCGAGCCTAGCCAGGAGGACTTGGACCAGCTCACTGCTCAGCTGGTCTTCTAGCTCTGCTTATATTTACTTTCAGTTTGTATGCCACTGTTTAGGCACTGTTTATATCATTGTATCTTTTCATTTTCAAACGGTTGTATATAAAGTGAATGTAAATAAAAGTTGTTGTTTATATTTTTATATCACTTGTCGTTCTTTTGCATTTTATATATATTTCTTAATTACGCTTAACGTATTTATTTCTTAGTAAATACGTTGCGGCTTGTCATGTCACCGATTCCGTGCAATTGGAAGCGGGGCATGACAGCTGCCCTCAGCGGATGAGCCGAACAGGAAGCTACTCGACTGTCTCTTGTCGAGGGCTTTATGAATTCAATAGTTTTTCTTTGGGATGTCGTTCAACCTTCCGTGACCCATATAAGGGGTATGGTGACCTTCACGGATGACACGTGGCAGTACTTTATCGGGAAAGTACGATATTCCGTGATTTGCGTTATTGTGCGAGTAAATCTCGGCCATTGGAAGTTTTTTTTTGAGGCTATAATATCGAAGGTATGGTCTTACCTTTAAATTCTCATATTGGCTTCTTCCTAATTGTGTGTTTCTCAATGTGACCGGCCGCGTATAGACCATCAGGGATATCGTATCTCAGGACGATGTGTATTTTTATAATCTCGATCGTTCCGAAGAGACGTACGAGGCGGTGATAGGCCGCTTGGAGGGCCACTGTGGGCGCCTACTTCCCCAACGATCTTCTCTCCTTCAAGTGCTAATCTACATGATATGGAGGTCTTCCTTAGGTCTGTACAACACCCTATGTCCGTAGTTGATGGATGGGGCGTTTGATAAAATGCATACGGTCCACGAGTTTGGTCTGATCTCTAAGAGCAGGCGGGATCGCTCGGTGGACCTTCTTCTTGAGTGTTTCCAGCAAAGGTTGGTCGTTGCATCTTGCTTGGAAGATGGGGACCCAGCGAGTCCGTTGCTTCTAGGGTCCACGGGTACCGTCAGAGGGAGTGGGCGGAGGATCCCTAGGCTCGGCTGGAGGAGGTTTCTTCCGAGTATTATCGCCAATGTTATCTTAATCATCTTTATCCTTTGCTGAAATAGTTGTAAGGCTGGGGAGTCCATAATACCTCCGAATAAATAAATTTGTCTTTGGTTGAGATTATGGTGTATTGTCTCTTTCTTCCTTTCCATACCTTTTGACTTGTGCCTCCTTCGACCCCAAGCTCGGGGCCGAGGAAAATAATGAAGGGTTCGAGCCCCGGGGTGGTGCCTATTCTGTGAGAGGACTTAGTTTAGAAAACTTAGTCAATGCGGAAAGGAATTACATTATTCAAAAGAGGGTACATGTTTATCTATATAACTTAAGATTTTCGATGTTATATAGCCGGGGAAAATTACGCCTTCCGGAGTCCTGGAGGCGGTAGGCTCCACCGGGCAATGCTTCCGTTATGAGAAATGGTTTGTCCCACTTCGAGAACTTATGTAGCCTCCCTTGGTCTACGAACTCGTTTCTCCATAAGACCAGGTCTCCTGTCTTGATGGTTCGATGCTTAACTCGGGTATTCTAGTAGCGGGCGGTTTGCTGCTGATAGGCGGCCTCTCTGATTTGCGCTCGATCTCGTTTTTCTAAAAAGATGTCCAAGTTTCTTCGCAGTGCCAAGGTGTTAGCTTCATCGTCAAAGTGTTCGACCCTATAACTGGGCAATCCAATTTTTGCGGGGACCATTGCTTCAGTACCATAGAATAGGCTGGGTTTCTCCCATTGGCGTTTTCCTTGATGTCCATAGTGCCCAGAGAACAAGAGACAGTTCTTCGACCCAGCTGCCTTGCTTCCCTTCCAGGCGAGCCCGGAGTCCGCGAACGACGCTTCGGTTTACTACTTCAGCTTTCCCGTTACATTGGGGGTGCGCTACTGCCGTGAACTTCATCAATATGTGGTAGTCGCTGCAAAACTCCTTAACTTTGTCATTCTCGAAGTTGGTCCCGTGGTTGGTGATGATGCACCTCGGGATTCCGAATCGGGAGATTATATTGTCCTGCAGGAATTTTATCGTAGAGGTGGCATCTGGTTTCCTGATGGGCACGGCCTCAATCCACTTTGTAAAGTAGTCTATCACAACAAGAATGTACTTGTGTCCACCCATGTCAGTGGGGAGCTGACCTACCATATCCACCCCCCACTGTGCAAATGGCCATGGGGAACTTAGCGGTGTTAGTTTGGTTGTGGGGATGCGAGGAATGCTGCCGAAGAGTTGGCAGGTTTTCCATCTTCTAACCAGTTTCTCGGCATCTTGATGTATTCCCGACCAATAGTACCCCTGGAGTAGTGTCTTTTGGACAAGGCTGCGGGCCACTTGATGCACCCCTCCGACCCCTTCGTGTATCTCCTACAGGACGTAGTCTGCTTCGTGGGGATCGACACACCGGAGCAGAGGTTGAGTGTACGACATTTTGTATAGGTTTTCTTTGCTTTTTATGAAACGACGAGCTTTGGCCCGAAGCCGACGGGCCTCGGCTCGGTCCTTTGGAAGAACCCCTTCTTTTTGATATTCTACGATGGGATTTTTCCAGTCCGGGGCGTCTTTTTGGGTTGTGAAGACTTGGAGTGTCGTCTCCCCATCTTCGATGCTAAGTCGAGGCAGGACTTCAAAGAGGATATTTCTCTTGTGATTGGCCGAATAGGAGGATGCGAGTTTGCTCAGCGCATCAGCCTCGGCGTTCAAATTTCTAGGAATTCGCTCCACTTGGACTTCGTCGAAGTTTTTTCGAAGCCTTTTTTACCTCCGCCAGGTATTTTATCATGAGTGGTTCTCAGGCTTCGAAACGACCGGTTACTTGGCCGACGAATAGCGCAGAGTCGCTACGTATCCGGATAGTCTTCAGCCCCACTCCGGAGGCGATTCATAGTCCTTCCAATAAGGCCTCGTATTCCGCGGCGTTGTTTGATGCCTTAAAACCGAGCTTTAGAGAATACTCCATTTCCGCATCGTTCGGGCCTCGGATGATTAGGCCTGGCCCACTTCCTTCTTCTGTAGAGGATCCGTTTACATAGAACACCCAGTCCGGGATTGGGCCGGGTACTTCCTCGACCGAGGGCCGTGAGTCGGGGCACTGAGCAATCATTTCTCCCCTTGTTGGAATGGTGCACTCGATAATGAAATCAGCCAGGGCCTGGGCTTTGATGTCCTGTTGGTGTCGGTATTTGATGTTGAATTAGGACAGTTCCCATCTCCATTTCTCTAGGCGGCCCGACAATTCGGGGGAGGCGGGGATATTTTCTAGAGGTCTTTCAGAGGACGAGGATCGTGTGCGCCTGGAAATAGTGTCGTAACTTCCTGGAAGCGACGACGAGTGCCAGGACTATTTTTTCTATAGCCGGGTATCTAGTTTCCGCGTCCTTGAAAACATGGCTCACGTAGTAGACCGGATTCTGTGTCCCTTCGAATTCCCTGACGAGCACCGAGCCTGCGGCTTGGTCGGAGACAACTAAATATAGTAACGGTTCGTTGCCTTCGACGTGTCTGGTGAGAGTGGCAGGGTTGCCAGGTGGGCCTTGAGTTGTTGTAAAGCATTCTGGCATTCCTCGGTCCATTCAAACCTGGGAATCTTTTTGAGGGCTCTGAAGAAAGGGAGGTATTTTTCCCCAGCTCTGGACATAAAGCGACTCAATGAGGCAACCCACCCGGAGATTCGCATGATTTCGATATTGCTTTTGGGTGTTTTCATGTTAAGGATGGCGCTGATTTTCTCTGGGTTTGCCTCGATTCCTCGATGGGTAACCATGAAACCGAGGAATTTCCCGCTCGTGACACCGAACGCACATTTAGCTGGATTCAGCTTCATTTTGTATTTTCGCAGGACATCGAATGCTTCGCCGAGATCCGCAGCGTGTCCGACTGACGAGGCGGATTTTACAAGCATGTCATCGATGTAGACTTCCATGTTTTTCCCGATCTGTGCTTTGAACAGTTTGTTGACCAGTCGCTGGTACGTGGCCCCAGCGTTCTTGAGTCCGAAGGGAATTAACCTATAACAATATACCCCCCGATCTGTGGTGAAGGCAGTTAGCTCTTCGTCGGCCGGGTTCATTCAGATATGATATAACCGGAGAAGGTGTCCATGAAGCTTAGTAGCTCATGGCTGGCCGAGCTTTCTACTAGCTGGTCTATCCGAGGAAGCGGGTAGTTATATTTGGGGCAAGACTTGTTTAGGTATGTGAAATCGATGCACATGCGCCATTTCCCGTTTGCCTTCTTGACCATGACCACGTTCTCCAGTCAATCCGAGTAGTCCAGGTTTCTGATGAAGTTGGCAGCGTGCAATCGATCCACCTCATCCTCTATCGCCTTCTGTTTAATCGGCACAAAAATTCTCTTCTTTTGTCGGATCGGCCTAGCTTTCGGGTCAACCCCAAGTTTGTAGGAGATCACCTCAGGGTTGATCCAGGGCATGTCCGCAGGCGTCCAAGTGAACACGTTCGAGTTGTCTCGGAGGAACCAGATCAGGCCTTTGCGGATGTCCCCTGTAAAGAGAGAGACGATCCGAACGGTCCGGCCGTCGACCCCCTCTGTGAGGGGAACTTCTTCCAACGCTTCCACAGGGGCACCTCGAACTTCCTTTCGGTCATCGCGTGTATCTAAAGACCCCTGAGGATCATGTATGTCTCCAAAATCACCGCCTTGCTCTCCGGTAGGGGACGTTGAGGTGAGTAAGATCCTAGCGGTTTGTTGGTCCCCTAGGCCCGGCTTATTTCCCCATTATCTAAAGGGAATTTGAGCGCTAGGTGGTAAGTCGAGATCTAAACCTGGAGGGCGTTTAAGATAGGGCATCCCAAGAGAATGTTGTAGGATGATGGAACCTTAGCAACGATGAAGTTCACCGGTATGGTTCGTGTCTTGCCCACTTCCCCAATGTTGAGGAGGAGAATGACTGATCCCTCGGCCGGGACGGAATGGTTGGTGAACCCAGAGAGAACGTGGGAGGTCGGCTGAAGGTCGGATGGACCTAATCCCATACGTTGGAAACAGTCGTAGAATAGGATATCCGCTGAGTTTCCTGAATCGACCAATATTCTCTGGACCTCGTAGCAGTGAACTCGGGCCATTATCACAAGAGGGTCTCTGTGAGGAAGTGATATGCCGTGAAGTTCTTCGTCGGTGAAGATGATCGGGTCATCCTTCCTGCATTTCTTGTGGGGTGGATCACTTATGTCCTCGACTGGTAGGAGGTGGTGGTTCCCCCTACTTTCCATAGTTGGATTCTTCAAAATGACCATGATTTGCTCGATTGTTAACTCCCCGGGTGGGGTTTGGTCTTTTTGCTCCTGCTCTGTTTGTCTCTTGTCTCGTAGGTATTTCACTAGGTGGCCAGAGCAGATCAATTCCTCTATGTAGTCACAGAGTTGCTTGCAGCTGTCGGTTGGATGACCTTGCGACATGTGATAAGCGTAGTACGGGCTGCGAAGCCGCTTGCCCATCCTCTGGGTAGCTGGTAGGAGCTTAAAGAACCTCTCACCCTTAGCCTCCTCTAACAGCTCGGTCTGGGAAATGTTCAGAGGGGTGTAATCCAGGAACCTTTGGGAATAAGGTTTTGGGCGATCAACTTTCTTTTTCTCTTCCTTGTCCCGTCTTTTCCGGTCTGTTTGGTTGCCTCTGGGCAGGTTGGAGTTCACCTCTGACTCGAGTTGGATTTCCCGCTTGGTCCATGCTTTCACTTCGACTATGGTCTTAGGTTGCGCCAATGCAAAAGAGCGGATCCACTCTTTGTGCCTAAGACCTGACCTCAGCGCGGTGATAACCGTTTCTTCGCGGTGCTCGGGAACCTCCAGGAGGGTGTTGTAGAAGCGGGTGACATACCCCTTGAAGGGTTCCTTGTCTCCGCTCTTGACGGTGAACAGGTAGTCGACCGTCTTTTTCTGTCTTCGGTTACCGACGAAATGACCGAGAAATTGGGTAGCCAGCTCGTCAAAAGTCGAGATGGAGCGGTGGCGCAAGCCCTCGGAACCAATCCCGACTAGCTCGGATGAGGGTGGTGGGGAAGGCCCTGCATTGAGCTGCATCCAAGTTGTCTTGGAAGCTCATGGCGGCCGTGAATGCGTCCAAGTGGTCCTTCGGGTCGGACTTTCCATCAAAAAGAGGCACTTTGGACGGTTTGTTCCTAGACGAGACATGTTCGTCTAGGAGTCGTTCAATAAACGGTCTTATGAGTGAATTAGCGGAGTACTTTGCCCCTTCGCCGGCCGTGTGGTCATCCTGTTGTATGTCCCCAATCTTCTTTTCGAGGGCCTTGACCGTTGGTGGTACCTCGAGGATTCTCCATAGTCGGAGCGCCGGCTATCCCTACTCCGGGTTTGCGCGATGGTGCGTCTTCGGTTTCGCTCTATCATATTTCTTAAATCCTCGGTCGAGGCCCTTCTTGAGTAGTCCCGACGTTCGCCGTTTGCGCGGTCTCGACGAGAGTGGGGGCGTCGGTCGTGCCTGGAAGCAGGCGAACTGACTGACACCTCCTCAGGGGGTGCGACCACGTGGCGGGCGTCGGAACGACGGCCTGGTCTCCCCTGAGATCGGGGCGATGAACTGTCCGGCACCCATCGGGTCATTGAATCATTCCCCGCATATAGGTTGTAATTGCCGGAATCGACGCGCCGACGTTCGTCAACATCAGGGTGAGTGCGATTGAGGTCAAGGACCTTAGTGCGTGTTCCCGTCAGCATGCGTATGTCCCCATCCCGGGGAAAGGGAACTGCGGTTTAGTGGGCGTGGCCGGCCGCTTGAACGCGGGCGAGTGCGTTCACCATCGCCGTGAGCCTGTCGATCCTAGCGGATAAGGCGTTGATGACATTAGGAGGGGGAGTAGGACCGCTCCCGCCTCCATTATGAGGGTGGGGCGGCTCGTGCTGGGATCGTCGTGGTCATCGCTTGCCATTGAATTGAAGGCGGGGGATCAACTTTTTGTGGTGGAAAATTCTTTCGTTCCTACAGACGGCGCCAGCTGATGGAGGTGGAAATCTCCCTCAGATGTTGTCTTTTGTCGATCCTGCTGCAAGCGGTCTTAAACGGTTGGGATTGAGAGTAGAAGTTGGCCATGTGGATCTCAGTGGATTGTTGGATGCCGCTGACACCGGGCTACCTGCAAAGAAAGTCCCGGGATGGGAACTACCGTAGGACCTTCCGACGATCAAGTAAGTACCGAGGTATAGGGGCAGCATAGCGGCCTATTGGAGTTTGTTTTTCCTACCTGAATCGTTTGGAAGAGGGGGTTTATATAGCGGTCGCGTGGGAGCGATCCAGCGCGAGGTTCCCGCCGTCCGTTACACCCTTATGGCATGTTGGCGTTGATGTCGGGATATGCCCATTAATAGAGAGATACGCTCGTTAACGGAGAAACGTGCCAGCGTGGGGTGCGGGACGTGGAGCGGAGGAAATCTCGTTCTGGCGAGATACGTGGAGCCATTACGGGGGCGCTTGGGCTCCGTGCTCTGGGTTTGACAGGGAGGCCGAGGAGTCTCAGCTCGGTAGATAACTCGGAGTCGAGCGAGGGGGCTGAGGAGTCTCAGCTCGGTAGATAGCTTGGAGTCGAGCGAGGAGGCCGAGGAGTCTCGGCTGCTTGAGCGCATATAGGGAGGGTACTCCGGGGAGGCTTTTCCGAAAGATCGGGTACCACCTCGTCACGGGATCTCGAGAAAGACTCATAATGTGTCACACTGATTCCCCGTCGTAGCCCCCAGGAGTCCAGAGGATATGCGTTGACGACACGTCATCTCCCTTGTGTCGCAATCTGGGGTGTTCCTGTTCATGAGTCTCATCAATTAGAATAAAAATATACCCGGTAAGGTAAATGGTTATTATTCTTTATATCTGATATAGATACTAAACATATATAGATTTTACCATACCGTATCCAGTAGTTATTAGCCGATGTTGATAGTAAAAATTACTATATGTATTGATAAAGTCAGATACATATATGGAGTTAGCTTGAATTATCCGTTACATCTCTACATATAAATAGCTCGGTTCTTAATTAGTTGTTTGAAGAGCACAATTTTTTATCAGCCTCTCAAAGTGCAGTAAGCACTTGGCATATCAACATGCCTCCCTCAGCTTAACTTGTTGCTTGTTAACAATTTATTTATGTAACATTCCATTAATAGTTTAAACGAACATTTTCTCAAGCACCAAGTAATAAATATTACTGAAGATTCCAATGGTCCTTTAACCACCATCAAATTTCCATATTTTCCAAATGGTCCCTCCTGTTTCGCATTATTTTAAGCGGTGACGATCACTGCACACTTTATATCATTATGAAATTAACTAGAAATGACCTGGACCCAATTAATTAGCTAGATCGGAATTAGGAAGCGGGAGATATCTTTATAAAAATCACAAAGAGAAAAATTAAGATTATTGCATAATTTACCGAGGACATGTTAGATGATTTCCAATTTACATACGTGTATATTAACCACTTATTACCTTTGGAGAGGTTCCTTCCATCGAAAGGCCTCAACATCCTCATGGCCATTTTCCTAGCCGTTTAAAGGAAAAGTAAAATAAGGTACCTTACTCACATAAAGTTTCGATAACTTGGGGATTATATTTAAAATACAAAAAGAAGTAGCATTTGAAGGAAGTGATATGCATATGCATATCACAAAGGCAGCGGAATATATGCATCATATTTTATAAAATCAAATTTTATAAACAATTAGAACATACCTCTCGAAGATCCCGATGCTATGCTCGAACAAAGGCTTTTCTTCTAGTTCCCGCAACGCAAGAACCTCCAAGGCTTTTCATAATTTAATTCAACGGTCAAACACCTATCTTGTCAACTGTTTATAAGAGTTCTTTCTTGATGTGAGATATAATAAATATCAAAAGATAGGCTTTTGACACCCTTTCTTATTACTTTTTCGAAGTCGGGAGCGGGAGGAGTCAATTACAGAAAGAGTTGAGATGGATATTGGGTAAGTTTCAAGTAATAAACAGACACGTTGGATATAGAATCTCTACTTGAGCTATTTGATTGGTCCGTTTTTATCCGTCCGCAACCCGCTTTCTTTGCCAACACAACTTTAGGGCCGTCCCCTTCATTCTATGCCGACCCCGGCCGACCTTGATTCATTCCCGTCCATTGAAGCATTCTTGTGTACCAATACAAAATGAAAATGTGTCATTCAAGAACCACGAACAGAGCTAGCAAGCAACAAGTCGCGGCTAAAATAAGCTAAGAACATCCCGAGTCAACTTGACACAACAAGCGTAGGAATGTGCTCAAAAGTGCACTTTGATTGTCTAATTACAGAATCTGTCTTCCATAAATATTTCTTACAAATATCTTCATGTTTTTGTTTTAATGACATTTTCGAAAATCAAAATTGGGAATTCATTCGCAAGCCCCAAGGTCTATCCCGTCAACCACGTCAATACTGATTGAAGTTGGTTTTCGGTGGAGACGACGCACGGAGACTAGAAGAACTCGGTTGCCCTGGTGCAACAGTTGACTGTACATCTAGGGGTAAAGCACTGTTTCGGTGCGGGCCAATCCACTTTTGCAGATCCGATCCGCAGGAGAATTTTATATAAACAGCGGAAGCAAATAAACGATCAGTGTCCTACAAGCACTAAGATCTGTGTATCTTTGCAGGGTGGTAGATCACCCGAATAACTATTGGACCACTATCTGTTCTCCATGCTTGTCTTCTTCTTTGGATGGCTATGCGGGGATCAATCACGGTGTTACTCGGAAGTCCCTTATTCATTGTTGCTGTTAGAGATTTTGAGAAAAACGATCAAGAACCTTGGAACCCTAATCTCCATAGGTTGCACTCACATGTATCCATCAATATTGTCATTGGACAATATTATGATCATCCATCAATAGTTAACTAGTTAACCTTAATGATCATTACTGCAAACCCTAGCCTTTACCTATTGTATATATAGGTAGAGGGGCAAACGAACGGTTGAGATTGTATCAGACCCAAACAATTAATAGGGTTTGACCACGTCCTAGGCTGACCCCATCATAGAGCACGATCCGACTTGGACTCGGCTTCTCATAACGGGTCGGGTCGGCTGGCCCCTAAACCTATCCACTCGATTAGGCTGGCCATTGGGCCGCCCCGACTAGGTCCAATGCTAACATACTCCCTGTAACGACTACTTCCTATAGGTGTTACTATGCATGGATTGGTTAGGGACCTTCTACTCTACTCTTGACTATCGTCAAAGTAGGATAGTGTTCGAGATTCTTGATCACCCGATATTCATCTTAGGAAGTCTATTAAAATTCCAGCCAATTATTTTCCTTCTTGTTTGCATCCATAATTCCCCATTGCATACATCCTTGAATCATTCTTGTCGACTTAGGAAATTATCCTAGAAATCTTATGCCGGCCTTCAAATTATTTGACTCGGAACACCATACTATTTTTTTCTTTTATTAATTATTCCCTTGCAATCTAGGCTAGTCACACACCTACTCATCAATTAAAGTATCGACTGATGGAGTGCGATGACTAAACACGACTGCATTATTCTGATCATTTGCTTTACTCTGTTGCAACATTCTCCTTGAGTAATTTTGAGAACGAAATTATTTTTAAGGAGGATAGAATGTAACCATCTCAAAATCCTTGTACCTTTGTATTTTCTTTCTTTAATAAAAGGCCGCTTTCTTTTTGAACACTGTCATATATTTAATTCCTGTTGAATATGTGCAAGAGCAAGCTTATATCTCAGTGGTTAAGTCCTTGAATTAGTGTTCCATAGGCCACATATTCGAACTCCGGAGCATGCAATTATTTTTATTAAATCTTTTTTAAAACTCTCTCAAACGTATAAATGACCATTCAATTTCTTTTTCTCAAAACCCTCAAAATCAACTCACATAATTAGAAAGGTTATGAATAGTTTTTATGACCATAAACCATTCTTTTATTTGTGCTCTCTTTCCTCCTTCTTTCTCCTCAAACTTCAAAAACTCAAAACTCTCTTCTCTTTTTGCCTTTCCTCTTTCTCGAGTCATGATTGTGCCAAAGCTTCTTTCCGCCATTATGATATAGAAAACGGTGAGTCGGTTATTATACCGACTCACGCCGCGAGTAAGTCCCATTTTTTCTCTTCATCTTGTCGTGCTCTTTCATGAACTCGCCGTCTTGCATTTTCGTAGTCCGTAGTAGAATATATATTTATATATGTAGATTTAGTTGAAAGTAAATACCATAGTTTTCGATCTTTATCAAAATACGACCATAACACCATTTTTACCTTCGAAATTATTTTTAGAAATTAATCGTGACGTCTGTAAATCCTTAGAAAATTAGTTAAGATAATATATAATTTTCTAAGTACCATGTAAAAATTTTAGATCGAATCAAACTACGAATTACGTTTTATGACATTTTACTCACCGTTTTTATAAACCATATAACTGTTTTTAACGGCTTCCTTCGAAGACCCATAACTCTTGTATTCCGAGGTCCGATTTGAGCAAACTATAATGTTTTGGACAGCTAGATCGAAATATCTAGATTTTCTTAATGTTAATGTTTTCCTGAAAGCCGATGGAATTTATAAAATTCTGCCTTTTTAAATCATATGTCGAATCTGGACAGAATCTGTCCCGATTGCACACTGTTTTTAAAAATGACATAATTTATCACGACCCGCTTCCCAAAGTATGAAAATTTCGGAACGTAACAAAATTAGTCATACTACCTACGGTATGGAAACATCCTTCCATAGTCACATTAAGGCTGTCAATCAGTAATCAAGAATAATAAAATACTAAATCTATCTATCACATGTCCAATAGCCACAAAAATAATAATTGGAAAAGAAAGCGGAAGCAATAAAGATCCAAATAAAACTAACCAGCATAAGATCTATATCAATGAGGTGATCCTCACTGATCGGCGATCCTGTCGAATACTCACGTGCTAAGTCAAGTATCTGGGCCATGCAAAACCCAGACGTCAGTGCGCCATAATATCAATAATAAAAGTTTAATCAGATCGGGATACTATACAAGATGCTTTGAGTGTAAATCATAATCGCAGGTATAAATACAGTAGGATATAGGCGTGTCACGTGTATCCTAGAGTCTGTGCTTCTAGGTTATCTATTCTACAAGTTTTTAAAATTAATTAATATAATTCTCATTGTAACTCAACAGTATATATCCCGTTCATACCCCCACGGGACCACGACACAATATATCCCGTTCATACCCCCACGGGACCATGGCACAATAAAAAATGGTTATTCCGTTCACGCCCGGAATCACGACAAACAATAATAATATCATCTTGAGTTAGGTTTCGGTTACATTCTTGATTTCCCTTTTTCCTTAGGTTTTGTGTTCAAGTCAGATATTAATAGAATGTCTACCTAATGCCAATACATGAACAATCGTATACTGGTCTTGTCTAGCAAGACAACAAGTTAGGTCAATCAGGATAATAAGTCAAGATTGTTGGCATTGGTAAGTATTACAGGCAACAGGTATTAACATGATAACAAAAATAGTACAGTCTGGCAGGTTGCAAAAATGTCAAGGATAAAATAATCATATCATGTAAAAGAACAAGATAATAGTATTAATAGAGATAACATATTCAATCCGATTAATAAGTATAAAAGTGATATTGATTAACCATGTACAAGAATGTTCCGTTCAGAAATTCAGTGTCACCCTGATTTGTAAAATAACTTAAAAATAAAAAAAAGTCCTTCAAAAGGGACGTGTCATATAACAAAACAAAGCTAATTCAATAAGGTTTTTATTTTTATAAGTTAAAGTATATCATCTTGTTCCTACAAAAAGTTATGCACGTTCGAAATTAAAAGTTTGTTACTGGAATTTCTCTGAACAGCAGTTCAGAAGTATTTTCATTTACATTTTACGTTATTTAAACAATTTATTTTTTAAGTAAATATTTCATAAGGTTATAGTATTCTGAGTTAGCTTCGCAACGAATTAAAGAACATGTGCTAATGATTTTTTATGATTTATAATAAATTTTATAAGGTAAGGTGTACAATAAATTTCAGATTTGTCGTATCCGCTTGGCAACGACGTTTCATGTATAAACTATAATATTTTCAAACTTTATTTTGCATAACGTTATAAAATGCAGATTATAAACCAATTAATGATATACGGATTATATAGATATAAATGATATAATGATAATAATAAGAAATATTACGACGATGTATATATTTATAGATATAATTATAGTATGTCGCAAGTTGTAAACTTGCATACACTATATATTATAAAACTGATTAACGTTAAATAACTATGGTGCATAAATTATATAGATATAGTTGTGTGATAATAATAATAATATGGCAACATATAAGTAAATTACGTAAGGCATAGCATGTAGCAAGTTGTAAACTTGTCTCGAAACAAACACGATGAATGGAAGCAACATGACACTATACAAATCAATACCATATTTTGATGGCTCGGTTAAGCTTCTAGGATGTGGCTGGAGTTGCGTCGGTGAGAATGGGTGTGGGCTTGAAGAATGAAAAAGGAGAATATATAAATTGACGAGGGAGATATTTAGTTAGAGGAAAGAGAGAGATATGTTATGTGGAGAGAGAGAGAGACAGAGAAAGAGAGCTTTTGTGTTTAATATAAAAATATATTGTATAGTTTAAATTAGGTTATGAATATATATATATATATTAGTTTTAATATATATAGATAATATCAAAGAACACCTAATCTTCACCAAAATCTCATCAAAAATATATTTTGGAAAATAATTCACATACGTAAACTTCTCAACTATAATACAAGAATATATTTTAAATAACTCATACCCCTAATTTAAGATTTAAAAGAATTCTAAAAATATATCTAGATTTAGTAAATATTTGATATTAGATATCTTGAGATTTAAACGTAAAAGATAAAAGCAAAATAAGATATGGGATGACAACCATATGATAACAATTAACAAAATATAACTTATCCTTAAGTTGTGGCTACTAAAAGATATATGATATATGATATATATATATATATATATATATATATTTATATATATCATATTAGATTCACATAGATTCAGTTTACTAATAAATATCAGATATAATCTAGCACCATACTGGGTTTCACACTTGCGGGTAGGGTCGAATAACTACTACTACTATTCGAATCACTTTTAACCCAAAAGAATAAAATAAAAGAAATATAAAGCAAGTGTTAAAATACCAATTAATGTCGTATAATCGTATTAGGGTGTTACATAAGTCGAGCTATAGAATTCGGTTTTTGACAAATCTTAGATGTATGGATGCCTAATTGGCAGACCTATAACTTTCCTATATAATTTGTAACTCAGAAATGTAAAGAACGACCCGATATATGCTCTGCAAAACACCTCATAGTCGCTGTCCAGAAAATAAAGAACCTGTTTTAAATAGTTGTGTTAACATAATTGTAACTAGAGTTTCAAAGATCCAAATCTCACAAACTTAAGTGATTTAGATAACTAGACTGAAAGACCTACATTTTCCTTGTTTAACCCGAGACCTAAAAATAAACAGAAAATATTGCAATTTGCATTTTTAAAACATGCGACGGTGCTGGACAGATTTTGATCCGTTATGCGCAGCGATATGAAAATGCATCTAACTCTTAAATCAATAATTGGATTTAGGCGAGACTTGAACCCATTTTTTGGTATAAATACGTCGCGGGCCTAATCATGTATCTGCTACCGCCTTTTGGAAAGCGGGACCTGACACTCCTACTAGTACAATCGAGTGAGCACCGTCATACCTGCTCAGTTCCATAAGTTCTTTCCGAGTCAATCCTCTCCATACAATTCTAGCGCCGCCATGTAACCATTGATACCTGCAAGAGGGTAGCCTTGCAGCCAGATCTGTTAAGACCGACACAGTGATCTCCATATGAACAAAAAATATCATCCAAAACTCGGATATCGTGCACTCCAGATCTAATCAGCAAGTCATGTCTGCTCAAATACCTCTAATCTTTCAAGGAGCGTATTCAAACACCTCGGCAATCCTTTCATTCACCACACTCTAATGCCACATCATTGGCTTATGTAAAAGTTGTGTACGTAGTGCAATCAAGGAGACATGTCCGATTGATCATCCTCTTGACTCGTCAAGTTGGGTTCACCACTTACCCACTTTCCTGACACTACCCACTCTGTACGGTATGGTAATCTTCGTATTATTGTGATAGCTGTCAAAGCAGCGGATGCTCACGGCTTTCCTTCTTGACCGTCAAAGTCACTAAGGGTACGGTTGATTAGGTCATTCTACAAAATTCTGATCAGTGAGGGCTCACACAGTCAAGGAGATGGGATCGATCCTTGAGCCTCCTCTAGTCGCTAGCACGCGTCATATGGAAAACGCGCTATGGTCTATTTCTATCTCATGAGAGCATACATCAAATTAGTACAATACAGATTTCAAGTCCCATCGCCCTGCGACGTACTCGGTAGCCACATTCCAAATGTTCCCAGATCCATATCAACAAGATCGAGTCCCAGCCCAACCTTGTGAGGTATGTAATCTGGCTTCACAACAAAAATCTATATAATAGAATATAGGGAAATTCCATTACGCCAAAGACTCATGGAGTCTTCGGCTCATCATCATTACTAGATAAGGGTCGTTCGAATGCTCCCACTGTCGCGCACATCCCAGCACTAAATCATGTTAGGAATATGTATGCCCTAGAGGCCATTATTGTATGATATAGTGGATGCTTGGACATATATATAGAGGAATTTCTTGCTCGACATGATAGTATATTATCTGGTTGCCTTTATCTTAATATGTTCATTGGTATTATTATACCGTCTCTTATATACATGTTGATAAAGTCCTTAGGATGTTGGCTTGACTACCAGGACTATGATGCGGATCATACTACTGGGACCTGGGTAGTCTACAAGTACATCCTTTAATTATTCCTAATCGAGGGAATATCGAGACAGGGTATCGATATTCCAGAGTAGACTAGTGTGTACGTTTATTGACCTTGTATGGGGGCGATGGTTGATCCCATATCCATTGGTGTTTGACATCAAAGATTGTATACAGGTGTTCATTAGAGAATGGGTACACCGAACAGGACTCGCCAAGAACTCATAGATGGTACTATACCTATCATCACATAGCAGTTATCTGGTGACACTGGTACAGGTTAGTCTGTAGACCCGAGATCGTCATAGAGTCTTGTGTGATTCCCACTGTGCTTTGATTTCCTCCCAACCAGGGCTCAAAGGAGTCATACAAATATGTGGATTTTAGGTATAGTCCCGAGTCACATGGAGGTAATGAGCGATAGGAGGGGTTTCGTCTCTCCCAGTATAGAGAGTTGATGTTGCGCTATGCTCGATTAGCAATAACAGGAACTCCTTGTCCAGGGCTGTTGATGAGATTTACTGGTAAGAGTTATCGGTAGTTTCTCGTACCGTTATAGGTTATACATTGGCATGAATTATCAAGTTATTGGGGTCTGACGATTTCACCCCCAGACTCGATATGCGACATATTAGACGAAGAGACCGGACTGTACGGTAAGTGTTACCTATCGTCTTTATGAGAGTTTGGACAAGCTTGCTTGTTGATCTTCTATTCGCTTAATACCTAGGTAGGCGTTACGTCCAGCTAGTACTGCTGACGGCTTGTGGGTAACTGATATGATCATCACCTACTGCTGGCGTATTGACGAGTCTTTAGAGTCCCACACAGAAGTTTCCTGGTTCAGGAAAAACGAAGTAGGGCACATATGTTGATATGTGCGGGGGCCTGATTAAATACGAGTATGTGATACCGTATTATAATCTGGCGGTTATTTGATATCAGTTAGGTTATATGTGATATAACCGGATTATTGAATCAAGTGTTGATTTGATAATGTGATATACAGATAAATGATATTAGTCGGTTATATGTGATATAACCGGATTATTAAATCAAGTGTTGATTTAATAATTTGATGTGTATTTATATTTGATATAATTATACATTAACTACTATTATAGCTCACTAATTATTTTCTTATCTAAATATATATGTTAATATATATATATATATGATATATATATATATATGTTAATATATATATATATATATATATATATATATATATATATATATATATATATATATATATATATATATATATATATAAAATTTAAGAAGCATGACAAGGATTTTCTATTTTGAGAAAATAGAAAATGAGGTGGAAAATGGGGAGACTTTTGAGGAATGGGCTGAAGCATGGTTTTTATATTTGTTTATTCATTTGTGTTTACTATAGAAGCATGTTTGCATTTTTTATTGTAAAAGATATAGATGCTTCAATAAGTGAACACAAAGAGAGGCCATTCTTCACTTGCATTCTACGCTTGAGTTTTTTCTTGAGCTCATATGATGAGCTCTTGCTCTCTAGCTCTCTCCATCTTCTTTCTCACCTCCTACAAGCTCAATCCCTCACATGAGTTGTGAACCCTTGATCTTGTGAGAACTCTTGTAAGCAAACAAAACCCCTACTTCACCATCCTACACTAGATTAGCGCTTTGGTGTAGTGTGTTTCCTTCACTAAAGAGTTTAGTGAAGAGGCGTCTTGGATTAGTGGAGTTTCGGGTGGATCATCTTCGGCACGAAGGTCATCAGAGGAAGCTTGTTCATTTTTCAAGTGGAGCCTAGTGGAGTTGTAGGGTCTACAACCCGGAGCTTTAGAAGAGAAGGACACGGATTATAAAGGTTGTATCCACCTTTCTCTTAGTATAGTTTTTGTTATATCATAGTTAAACCCTAATCATCTAGTTTAAGATCTTAGTTAGTGTTGATTAGCACCCCAAAAATTATAAAATTGGCATGCTTGATGCTAATAAAACCCAGTGGTGGTACTAACAAACACTTTCATGGTATCAGAGCCAAAGCTAGAAGATTAGACGATGTTAGCTAGATTACGAAAATGAAACAACTCCGAAACCGAAACCCAAAACATCAAGTTTTTGTCGATTTCAAAATGGTCTCTGAAATTTTTTTAAACAATTACAAAATGTTACATGTGATGTAACTAGAACACCAGAGAAATTTCAGGCCAAAACACCAACAGTGATCCGACGATAATTGCAAAATTACGGGCCTTGCCGGCCCCCTTGCTCCATTTTGTCTCGAATTTGTTTGGTGTTCTGATGGCTTGGTTTTGGGGTTTCAGGTTATGTTTGATTAACCCAAAATTGCATGTGATGTTAATTTTGTTAAGGGACTAATACGGAGTGTTTCGTAGTCGTAATTTTTATGTCGTTTCGGGTTTAAGTTTGATATGTGATACAGTAGTTGGAATCCACATTAAATTAGTTTTGTGAAAGTTTGTTTGTAAATCTAGCATGTTAGTCTCTATTGATCGATTGTCACGAAGTTTCAATTCGGATCGAAACTCCGTCGCAATCGCGTATCGTATGTGAATACTCGCCAGATAACTTTACTAGGTAGCCACGCCCCATAGCCCCGACCAAGTGACTTTAGGAGAACCCCGTTGCCAAAAGCATCCACTCAGGTGCTCGCGGCCACGGTGTTCCGCCTAAGTGCACTTGGTCGACGTCATCGGGGGTGCGGCCATCTACTAAAGTTCTCGACGAGTATTCGATCGGGTAGTCGGGAATCTTGTTGAATTACCCGACTAAGTTATTGAAAAGTGTTTTCGATATGAGACTAAAATGCAAGGTTTATAGGTTAGGCATGAAATTCGGAATATGAGATATTCCGGGTTTATAATGTCTAAGGAAACGCGGATTCTAATTATTATAGTTTTTCATTTCTTTTCTGCGACCGTAAGTGTAATATGTGGGGTATTCCAAATCTCTTGCTATATGTCAACGACATTCGGGATACGTATATTTACATACGTTGATGACATGTGATGTTATGTGTTGCTGTGATATGTTATATTGGAAGGGTTTTGTTTTAAAATCTAAGAATGAGATTAATTTGATTTAATGTCTTGCTAGGGTTAGGACTAGGTTAGTTTGGAATAGGGATTCTACTCACAGCTTTTAATGCCCTAGTTAAGAATATAGGTGTTAGGGTACTAGTCAACAAAGGGGATTAGCACGACTAGGAAGAAACATAGTTTCTTCCTTTTGGTCCTTGTCCGTCCTTTCTTGGCTCTTAGCCCTAACCTCCAATTAATTCAACCACGGCCGGTCTAACTAGGGAATCACCGCTATCATATAGGATAGGGTGCCGTAGTGAGCGGTGTGTGGTTGAATTAAAAAGAGTCCGTATTTTAAAATATAAATGGGTAAAGAAAGGAGTGAGAGAGATTTCCTTCTCTCAAACCTTCCCTATCCTAACCCTAACAAGTGATGAATTACTCACTCATTAGGAAAGTAATGATAAAATTCATTTTTATAATTTGTTTTAAAAGACTATCTAAATTGCATATAATAAAAGAACAGGTAAAAAATTTGCAGGTAATAATTGCAGATAAAAAATGCAAGATAGAAAAAGAAAACTTACTTTATTGATGTCCTCTCAACAACGCATTACAAATGAATTGAAATCTAGATCTAAGAAAAAAGAGTAAAAACTAAAGAGAGGCATCCTAAGAAAGGCACCCTCAAAGAGGCACCCCTTCATTTAGCTCTCAACTTTTCTATTTATAAATAGGAAAAAACCCTAGGTTACATCCTGATCCACACTTGAATTTACAAGACTACCATAATAAAGCCTGGTCAAAGCACCGACACCCACCGACACACCCACCGACACGTGCACTATATGTTGGTCGTGTTAGTGTATATGCCCTAGAGGCCATTACTGTATCATACTAGCTTGTATATTACTTAATGGAACCTTGGGATATTCACAGTTGCAAATACAATCTTGCTCAAAATGGTAGTATGCTACTTGGTTTGTTTCTACTTAAATATGTGCATGTGTTTCTTTTAGCATATCGCTTATACATATTAGTAGAGCCCTTAGGATCTTTGCTTGATTACCAGCGTTGTGATGGCAGTCACACTCGTGGGGGCTGGGTAATCGATAAGCACATCCTTATACAGGTCCCTAGTCGTAGGACTATCGAGACAGGGCATCGATACTCCGGAGTAGACTAGCGTATGCGCTTCTCATCCCAGCAGGGGAGATGGTCTGTCCTACAGCCATCAGTACATCGTACCGGAGATAGTATGCGGGAGCTCGTTGGGTTACGAGTACACTGGACAGGACTCGTCGGGAACTGTTGGTTGGTACTATACCTATCGTCAGTTATCAGTTCCCAGGTGACATGAGTACAGCTTAGTCCGCTGACTTGATACTGTCACTTCGCCTCGAGTGTGTTCCCACTGTACTTTGATTACTACCCTACCACGGCTCAAAGGAGTCGTGCAAACAAGTAGTAGTTGGGTGCAGTCCCGAAGCACTTGGAGGCAGTGACGGTTTGACAGGATTCGTCTCTCCCGGTATTGGGGGTTGACATCGCGCTGTGTCTAGGAGAGCCATTACACGAGTAGTCCCTGGCCAGGGCAAGCGAGATATACTGGTAGGTTTCCAGTGCTATCTCAGGGTGTTCTGGGCTTCACTCCGACACGACTTGTACCGCTATTAGGGGACTGATGTTTACCGCCCCCTAGGCCCGCCATGCGATGTATCAGACGAACAGACCGGACTGTATGGAGATTGTCACATTCAGACTCAGTAGGAGTTCAGATGGGTTTCACCTCGTCAGTCTTCTTGTCGGCATCTACCTGGGGACCGTTACGCATAGCTAATGCCGCTTGCGGTCTGTGGTTAAACCCACTGCCAGCGTAGTGTCGAGTCTTTAGAGTCCCACACAGAAAGCTATTCACCTTTAGGCAAAAGAGTAGGGGTCGCATGGTTTTGCGGCAGGTCGCATGGTTTTGCGGCAGGTCGCATCCGTGCACTTGTGCACGTACAGTGTCCGGACAGTTGACACTAGCGGGCTTTGGTTTAAGCCAGATCCTAGTGTACGTTTTGGGATTGGTTTTATCTTGTTTGTATTCGTGTTCCTCGAAACGCGGATGCGGGTGTGTATGCACAGTTGACAGAGAAAGACAGAGGCAGAGGATTCTCATTGTTGACTGTTGACTGTTGACTGTTGACTTTTGGCTAAACCCTAATGAGAATAAGAAATATGATTAATGATAATATTAATTAAGTATTATTGTGTCATGGTTGAGATGAGGGGTTGACTTTGTTGACTTGTTGACTTTGTTGACCGGTTGACTAGGTTGGACTAGTTGACCATCATCATTGCATTGGCTATCATTTCATGGCAAAGACTTTTGCTTGCTTATTTTGCTTTGCAATATGAGTGCATGAAATGATAATGCCACATGATATGATATGAACCATCACATAATACTCAATTATTATTATTATTATTCTTTTTGGATTATGGGAGAGAGGTTGGCAAAAGACTTGCTCATTCTTGGATTTGCTTTCTCTCTCTTGAGCTCTCTCATTCTCAAGCTCTCCCTCTTCCTCTTGCTCTCTCTAGCTCAAGGCAAACCATTCACATGTGTTGAGACTCATTGCCTTATAGATAAAAAGACACCAAAACATTCCTCTACTCATTCTAGTTCATAAGGCCTAGCAAGCCAAGTGATCTAGTTTCTTCAAAGTTCGAAGAAGAAGCCAAAGGTAGAAGCTTTCAAGTGGATCCATCTTCGGCGCAAGGAGAGGACGAGGTGAGGCCGATCCGTACACCGGGAGGAGTCGAAGACGAAGGAGTTTAAGAAAGGTATAGCCCCCTAACCGAGTAGGTAAACTCTTGTTAGGTTGTTAGTTAGTCGTTTAACAAAGATCCGTATTGGTAGTCCATGTTACTACCCTCTTGAAAATCGTTTTTCACCACTTCTGCAACCCCGTAAGAACCGGGGAAGGGTAGCATGGACTTACAGTGGTATCAGAGCCTAGTTAAACACTATCTAACATGTTAGCAAAGTAAGTAGAAGTTCGATCAAAGAAAAAGTCGCGAAACGAACCCGGAAAATGAAGTTTCTGCCGAATTTTTATTCTGTCCAAAATTGATAAATCCTATCTTAAAAATCGGTTCAGGCTTTTTGTTAAGCACCCAAGAAATTTCGTCCACTGAATCGGTCAAAGCGCCGCGGAAACGCGGCGGGAGCATGCTCCCGCCGCGGTTCCGCAGCCGAGTTGACTCGGTCGGGGAAAAAGTTTCTTGCAGAGTGCTTCTGGGGTTGTTTTGGGATTTTTGGGATATGTCTTTTCTGTCCAGATTTTCCAGAAAGAAAAATTAGTTTTGGGGGCTTGAAAATCCGTATTTTTATCGAACTTCTAAAGACTAAGGCTAACGGGTATATATCTGTGATGTGTTATATGTATTGAACGTCCGCTAATCGCTATACGTCGATTAGTGAAGGTTATACATATCTGTGATCTGTAATGATTAATGGTATGTGTATATGAATTCTTTGGATTGTCGCGGATGAATAGCCGGGGGTTGTGAGATGAGAGTTTTTCCTTTTATCTTTCAATTCATGTAATATGTAAATTGATGTAATATTATTTTTGGCCGCACAACCGGGTCGGGGTTGTAGCCGTCATTGTATAATTTCTTTTTACTGTTTTTGCTCCTAGGATAGACCCAAGGTGGGGTGCACAAGCTACCGGGTATCTCGAAGTGCCGAGTGGCCTACTCACGTCATTGAGGGAGGTTGCTCCACTTCGGATATTTGGCGGGTAGTTTGCCGCACCCGTAGGGGTCTAGGGTGGGGTATTGGCTATTCATCACGATCGTGTAATCCGCTTTTCGTTACAGGCTCGTACGAATTGCGGATTCCTAGTATATCCAATGTGTTCATCTGTGATCTGAAATGGCTATCATTGCAATATATCTATATATGATATTATTTAGGCGTTGCTTATGTTTTGCAGCCGCGCTAGCCCAGCCCCCGCTTTGTCGTTAGTTAAGTAACTTAACGGGTAATGACGGGGCCCCGTGGCGAATGCGAATGGCATAAGCGTACGTCATATTTTGGTTGTTTTCTGCAATGGTAGGATTAAATGATGGGACGCATTAAAAGAACCAATGCAAGAAAAATACGCATTAAAAGAACTAATGCAAGAAAAAATAAACCAAGTAAAAGTCGTTGGAATACTTTCAAAAACCACTCGGTTTCTTTTCAAAAATAACTTTTAAACGCGGAGCTTAAGCCACTCCTTTTAAAAGCTATCAAGGTTCCTTCGATTATATCAAGTTCACTACGTTCAAGGTTTCGCCAAAACCATTCGTAGCCCTCCGTCGTTTCGTATGAATATTCAATAGTATTCAAGCTATGTTTGTTGACCTTCGTCAAGGCATAGTGATTGGTAGCTGTTGGGTGTTCATATGTAGCATAGATAGATGCGTTGGTTTGGGACAGTCGTATTACCTTATTGACCTTCGTCAAGGGTATATACGGGTGGGTTCAAATTAACCTGGACAATGACGGGTAGAACTTGACATGTGACTTATGATTTGTTGACTTTCGTCAAGGTCATAAGAGCATGGGGCAAAAATCCACATCGGGAGTTTCAAAAGAACTGAAACTTGCTAGCGTTGCATACCATTTGGAGTGTGATGATTCTGGTAGGATTCCTTCAGTTTATCACACGATGATATTTGGATCCCGATCCTACTGTGAGTATATGCCACTCCTCCGGAACTTTCTCACTTAACAATCAATGCTATAAACCAAGTAGGTGCCTAGAAAGGTGTTAGCGGGGCTACGCCTACAGGGAAAAGAGGTTATTTAATTAAGGAACATCGCGAAAGCGTTGGAAAACCTCCCTCGAAGTACCGACACCAGCCTGGCCGAACGGTTAAGCAAGTATTATACGGTGAGATTGATCCTGACTAATTCTTCCTTTATGGTTTGAGGAGGGATTCGAGAGACAGTAGGAGCCATCCTGTTTAGATAAATTAAAAACCAATCTAAACTTGCAAGAAGCATCATGCTGAGTCTCTTCTCTCTCTCTTAATTGCAGCGACCCAGTGACCAGACATAGGTTACATCTAGATAATAAAATGACTGAATCTTATTGTTTTGACTGGCAAAGGTCTGTCCAGATGTCCATTGCCCATGACAAGCTGGGACACCTCTTAACTAATCAACCCCCTGCCATCTCAGGTCTAGTTTCCCCTGTCACGGATATTTACATCCGTAGGACATCGGAAAAGGATTGTGCGAAAGCCAAGTGCCTCGTGTTAGCCACAGTTGATGGTGCAAACCAGAGGCAGCACGAGAAGATGGACTCAGTTTCTATCTTCCTCCATAACAAAGATTTATATGGAGAGCAATCTCGTATCGCAAGATATGAGACCTCGAACGAATTGCTTCAAGCGAGGTTGGCTGTCGGGTCATCTGTAGGGGACAACGTCCTTACAGAGACCAGCTATTTTGAGCTCACGGACCTGGAGACCACGTTGGAGAATGGGTCAAGTACTGACTTAATTCTACAGTCCCTGCCCTCTGCTTATACCCTGAAGGAAACCAGGGAAGAAGAAGGAAAAGCAAGGGCAAAAGTTTCAGGACTGGATGTAGTAAAAGAGGGACGTTCCTATTGTAACGGGAATGAACATTGGCAGAAGGATTGCAGGGCTAGCAAAGCCACTAGCCAGAATTCGAAGCATGTTGTGGCTTTGACTTTGGGTGTGTTTGTGATAGAGAACTGTATGTCAGTTAACCTTACTTCCTAGGTATTGGATACCGGATCAGGATCTCACATCTGTAATTCATTACAGGCTCTGAGAAACCGTAGGGTTATCAGGAAAGGTGATATGACTCTCAGGGTTGCTAACGGAATGAGCATGGATGCTGAATCCGTAGGGGAATATCATCTTGGACTGACAACTGGGCAGATATTGATTTTGCGTAACTGTTTGTATGTACCAGGTGCGACTTGTAATATCATATCTGTATCCTTACTTTCTAAGGAAGGATATGAATTTACTTTTGTAAGCGATGTAGTAAACATCCACCTAAATCAAGTTATGATTGGGTCAGGTACATTAAATAACGGGATATACGTATTAAATCAAGCTCAGATATTCAGTGTCCAGAACACACTTAAAAGAAAGTCTCCGGAAACAAATCAGGCTTTCTTATGGCATTGTAGACTGGGTCACATCAATGAGACACGATTAACTAAGTTACATAAAGAGGAATACTTGAATCCGTTCGAGTATCAGTCTTATGCCACTTGTGAATCTTGTCTCATAGGAAAGATGACAAAGATTCCGTTCACTGGACACGGAGTAAGAGCGAGCGAGCTCTTGGGACTCATACACAGTGATGTGTGTGGTCCAATGTCTACACATGCGCGAAGTGGTTATTCATACTTCATTACTTTCACAGATGATTTCTCTAGGTATGGACATGTCTTCTTAATGAAGCACAAATCCGAGGCCTTTGGGAAATTTCGGGAATACAAGAATGAAGTTGAAAAACAAACAGGCAAAAGTATAAAGACACTGAGATCTGATCGAGGTGGTGAATACTTGAGTGCCGAGTTTCTGGACTACTGAAAAGAGAATGGAATTCTCTCTCAGCGTACTCCTCCATACACACCACAACACAACGGTGTATCTGAAAGGAGGAATCGAACCCTATTGGATATGGTTCGTTCCATGACGAGTAAGGCTGAGTTACCGCAATCTTTCTGGGGTTTTGCACTAGAAGCAGCTGCATATCTCTTGAACAAGGCTCCAACCAAGACTGTGCCTACCACCCCATATCAGATATGGAGTGGGAAGAAACCCTGTCTTAAGTATCTTAAGATATGGGGATGTCCAGCTTTTGTAAAAAAGCAGCATGCGGACAAGCTCGAGGCACGCTCAGTACTGTGTAAGTTTATGGGATACCCAAAGAACACCAGGGGGTATCTTTTCTATTCCGCAGAAGAACAAAAAGTTTTTGTTTCTCCGCATGCCCACTTCTTGGAAACTGAATTTTTGGAAAATCAGATAAGTGGGAGCGCAATATAACTGGAAGAAATTCCAGAACCACAAGCTGTTACTGAAAGCTTGGATGAACCATAAGTTTCAGGAGAACCGGACATTCCTGCACTGCTCCGCAGGAGTAGTAGGCAGTCTCATCAACCCGAGAGATACTGCGGTTTTATCATAGACGGGGATAGAGAGGATTGCACTATCGATTATAATGAGCCTACTAGCTTCCAGCAAGCCATTCAGAGCGGTGACTCGGTAAAATGGATGGATGCAATGCGGACCGAAATGGAGTCCATGTACACCAACAAAGTATGGACGTTGGACGTTGCTCCAGACGGGGTAAAACCCGTATGATGCAAGTGGATCTTCAAAAGGAAGATTGGTGTAGATGGACAGGTTGAGACCTATAAGGCTAGACTTGTTGCAAAGGGTTTTCGTCAAAGACCTGGTTTGGACTATGACGAAACCTTTTCTCCAGTGGCTATGCTGAAATCCATTCGGGTCCTTCTTGCCATTGCTGCCTTCTACGATTATGAAATCTGGCAGATGGACGTAAAGACGGCTTTCCTAAATGGATATTTGGAAGAGTGCGTGTATATGGATCAGCCAGAGGGATTCATTCAGAGTGGGAGCAGCGGTAAAGTGTGCAAGTTGCTCAAGTCCATCTATGGACTCAAGCAGGCATCGCGGAGTTGGAACATCTGCTTTGATGATACTGTCAAAGAATTCGACTTTGTCAAAAACCCAGATGAACCATGCATTTACAGTAAGATTGTAGGGAGAAGTATGGTATTCCTCGTCTTGTACGTCGATGACATTCTCCTAATAGGAAATGATATTTCTATGTTACAGTCAGTCAAAGGATTCTTGTCACAGAGGTTCTCCATGAAGGACCCGGGCGATGCCAACTACATTCTGGGGATCCAGATCTATCGTGATAGATCTAAAAGGATGTTGGGACTTTCACAGTCAAGGTATATCGACACCATACTGAAACGATTCAGTATGGAAGATTCCAAGCGCGGTAATCTACCGGCTTGTCACAGAATCACCCTCTCCAAAGAGATGTCTCCCAAGACTGATTTGGAAAGGGCTCGCATGTCATCAATACCCTACGCATCTGCGGTAGGATCTATTATGTATGCGATGTTGTGTACCAGACCAGATGTAGCATACGCATTGAGCGTTGTAAGCTGGTATCAGTCGAACCCAGGGGAGAAACACTGGATAGCAGTAAAGAACATTCTCAAGTACCTGAGGAGGACTAAGGAGATGTTCTTGGTGTATGGCGGAAAAGACCTCCAGATCGAGGCCTTTGCTGACTCCAGCTTCCAGAGTGACAGGGATGACTCCAAGTCCATGTCGGGTTATGTCTTTACCCTCAGTGGAGGGGCGGATTGCTGGAAAAGTTCCAAGAAGGAAACCGTTGCTGACTCAACTATGGAAGCGGAGTACATAGCTGCTTGCGATGCCACAAAGGAAGCTGTCTGGATGAAGAAGTTCCTCACAGAACTTCAGGTGGTTCCTACCAGTGTTGATCCAATACCGCTGTATTGTGACAACAACGACGCTATAGCTTTAGCAAAAGAACCCAGGTCCCATCAGAAGTCCAGGCACATTTTGAGGCGGTACCACCTGATCAGGGAGATCGTAGATCGCCGGGAGATCGAGGTGAAGAGAGTAAATACAGAAGATAACACTGCTGATCCACTCACGAAGGCCTTACCCCAGACTCAATTCGAGCGGCTGATCGAGATGATAGGTCTTCGATACGCCAGTTCATGGCCTTAGTGCAAGTGGGAGATTGTTAGTGTATATGCCCTAGAGGCCATTACTGTATCATACTAGCTTGTATATTACTTAATGAAAGCTTGGAATATTCACAGTTGTAAATACAATCTTGCTCAAAATGGTAGTATACTACTTGGTTTGTTTCTACTTAAATATGTGCATGTGTTTCTTTTAGCATATCGCTTATACATATTAGTAGAGCTCTTAGGATCTTTGCTTGATTACCAGCGTTGTGATGGCAGTCACACTCGTGGGGGCTGGGTAATCGATAAGCACATCCTTATACAGGTCCCTAGTCGTAGGACTATCGAGACAGGGCATCGATACTCCAGAGTAGACTAGCGTATGTGCTTCTCATCCCAGCAGGGGAGATGGTCTGTCCCACAGCCATCAGTACGTCGTACTGGAGATAGTATGCGGGTGCTCGTTGGGTTACGAGTACACTGGACATGACTCGTCCGGAACTGTTGGTTGGTACTATACCTATCGTCAGTTATCAGTTCCCAGGTGACATGAGTACAGCTTAGTCCGCTGACTTGACACTGTCACTTTGCCTCGAGTGTGTTCCCACTGTACTTTGATTACTACCCTACCACAGCTCAAAGGAGTCGTGCAAACAAGTAGTAGTTGGGTGCAGTCCCGAAGCACTTGGAGGCAGTGACGGTTAGACATGATTCGTCTCTCCCGGTATTGGGGGTTGACATCGCGCTGTGTCTAGGAGAGCCATTACACGAGTAGTCCCTGGCCAGGGCAAGTGAGATATACTGGTAGGTTTCCAGTGCTATCTCAGGGTGTTCTGGGCTTCACTCCGACACGACTTGTACCGCTATTAGGGGACTGACGTTTACCACCCCCTAGGCCCGCCATGCGATGTATCAGACGAACAGACCGGACTGTATGAAGATTGTCACATTCAGACTCAGTAGGAGTTCAGATGGGTTTCACCTCGTTAGTCTTCTTGTCGGCATCTACCTGGGGACCGTTACGCACAGCTAGTGCCGCTTGCGGTATGTGGTTAAACCCACTGCCAGCGTAGTGTCGAGTCTTTAGAGTCCCACACAGAAAGCTATTCGCCTTTAGGCAAAAGAGTAGGGGTCGCATGGTTTTGCGACAGGTCGCATGGTTTTGCGATAGGGTTCGGTCACATCCGTGCACTTGTGCACGTACAGTGTCCGGACAGTTGACATTAGCGGGCTTTGGTTTAAGCCAGATCCTAGTGTACGTTTTGGGATTGGTTTTATCTCTTTTGTATTCGTGTTCCTCGGAACGCGGATGCGGGTGTGTATGCACAGTTGACAGAGAGAGACAGAGGCAGAGGATTCTCATTGGGGTTGTTGACTATTGACTGTTGACTTTTGGCTAAACCCTAATGAGAATAAGAAATATGATTAATGATAATATTAATTAAGTATTATTGTGTCATGGTTGAGATGAGGGTTGACTTTGTTGACTTGTTGACCGGTTGACTAGGTTGGACTAGTTGACTATCATCATTGCATTGGCTATCATTTCATGGCAAAGACTTTTGCTTGCTTGTTTTGCTTTGCAATATGAGTGCATGAAATGATAATGCTACATGATATGATATGAACCATCACATAATACTCAATTATTATTATTATTATTATTATTATTATTATTATTCTTTTTGGATTATGAGAGAGAGGTTGGCAAAAGACTTGCTCATTCTTGGATTTGCTTTCTCTCTCTTGAGCTCTCCCTCTTCCTCTTGCTCTCTTTAGCATAAGGCAAACCATTCTCATGTGTTGAGACTCATTGACTTAGAGATAAAAAGACACCAAAACATTCCTCTACTCATTCTAGTTCACAAGGCCTAGCAAGCCAAGTGATCTAGTTTCTTCAAAGTTCGAAGAAGAAGCCAAAGGTAGAAGCTTTCGGGTGGATCCATCTTCGGCGCAAGGAGAGGACGAGGTGAGGCCGATCCGTACACCGGGAGGAGTCGAAGACGAAGGAGTTCAAGAAAGGTATAGCCCCCTAACCGAGTAGGTAAACTCTTGTTAGGTTGTTAGTTAGTCGTTTAACAAAGATCCGTATTGGTAGTCCGTGTTACCACCCTCTTGAAAATCGTTTTTCACCACTTCCGCAACCCCGTAAGAACCGGGGAAGGGTAGCATGGACTTACAGGTCGTAGTGCCCTCAAAGTCAATTATTGGATCGCAGGCACGTGATTGCAATGATTGAGCAGGACCTATACCCGTAGGACAGTCTTACTCGAGATGATAGTATACTATCTGGTTTGCCTTTATCATCGTGTATAGCTTTAGGTGATATGATCACTATTACACGTTGATAGAACCCTTAGGATTCTTGCTTGACTACCAACAGTATGATGGCGATCATATACGTGAGAGTTGGGTAGTCTATAAGCACATCCTTAAAAGTGGTCCCTAGTCGTGGGAGTTTCGAGACAGGGCATCGATACTCTGGAGTAGACTAGTGGATACAGTCGAAACCCTGACGAGGGGCGGTGGCCAGTCTCACAAGCCATTGGTGTCAGTTGGATCACCTAAGATGTATACAGGTGCTCATTGGGTTATGAGTGCACCGGACAGGACTCGCCGGGAACATGCTAGTTGGTATTATACCTAGCGTCAGATAGCAGTTCCCTGGTGACATGTGTACATGTTAGTTCATCGACCTGAGGTCGTCATTTGTCTCGTGTGAGTTCCCACTGTGCTTAGATTACTACCCTACCACGGCTCAAACTAGTCGTGCAAACATGTTTTAGTTGGGTACAGTCCCGAGCCACATAGAGGCAGTGAGCGGATCGGCAGGGGATTCGTCTCTCCCGGTATTGGGGGTGAGATCGCGCTGTGTCTAAGAGAGCCTTTACACCAAGTCCTTGCCAAGGCAGGTGAGAATTACTGGTAGGTATTCCAGTAGTTTCTCAGGGTGTTCTGGGCTACCCTCCGACACGACTTATACAGCTTTTTGGGGGTCTGACGTTACCAGCCCCTAGGCCCGACATGCGATGCTCATAGATGAACAGACCAGACCGTACGGATATTGTCACTGATAGGCTCAGTAGGGTTTCAGGATGAGTTCGCTCATCGGCTTCCCTTTCGGTCAGTACATGGGCAGCCGTTACGCACAGCTAGTGCCTCTGACGTGCTTGTGGTTAAACCCACTGCCAGGGTACTGACGAGTCTTTAGAGTCCCGCATAGATAGTTTCCCAAGTTTGGGCGAAACGTTGTAGAGGCCGTATGGTTTTATGGCAGGGTTCGAACATGCACGTGCACTTGTGCACGTGTCATGGTTCGGACAGATAATACTGGTGAGCTTTAGTTTAAGCCGGATCCAAGTATTATATTGAGTCGGAATATTTTAGTCTCATCGTATTCGTATTCGGTCAAAATACGGATACATGTATGTGTATACAGGTGAGGGGTATTCTCATAATCCATTACGAGAATACTTTAGAAGATGCATTTCTTTTTGGTTAATCATTTTAGTTTAAATGATTAAATAGATTTTGGAAAGTGTGACTCATTGTTATGACTCATTGATTCTAGAATGTTCACTAATGACTCATGTAATGAGTCATCTAGTGAGTATTAAAGAATTAATGATGTTTGTTTTGGGTGAGATATTTTAGGGTTGAGTTGGAGATATTTTGGGATGATATTTTCCTTTATATTTCAACACAAAACCTCATATATATCACACACAAAAATTAGGACAGCCATCACAAGTTTTGTGCTTGGTTTTCTTTTGCTCACTTGATTTATCTTGAGCTCACACTCTTCATATCTTAGCATCTTCTTCAACCTCCACTCTTATCCTCTCATGTGATGAGAACCAAAGAGTGTATTGAGACAAAGTATTCCACTCATTCTCTACTTCATCTTGGACATGTCGGTTAGCATACTTCATGTCTGAGTTGCCTCGGTATAGAGGTGGGAGCCCGTATAAAGATCCGTTGACGTGGTGCCACCTCGACGAGGAGACAGGAGATCGGAGATGCCGCGAGGAGCGTGGGATGATGGCTAAAGACTGAAGGACACGGATCGATCGGTATAGCCTTTCTGCCTCTTTACAGTTTGTTAGTTTAGCGTTAATGGCAAGATCCAGGTTATCGTATGCGATAGCTCCAGCTGTAAAAGTTTTTGTTCCGCGTTTGGCCTCAGATTGACGACCGGGGCGATACCGTAGACTTACACTATACGGCCGCGGTTCCGCGATAGAAAGGCATGTTTGGCCGCGGTTCCGCAGCCGTATTGTGGGATCTTGATCTCCATCTTTCAGGGTTGCTTCATGTTGCTTTTTCCTTCAGTTTTCTTCACTTGGTTCCACAGAATCTCTTCTATTTTCTTCCAGATTTTCAACAGTGCAGAATGATGTGGAATTTTACCGTGAGCTTCGCGTTGAAGTCTTGAATCTTGTGCTATCCTTGTGCTTTGTGCATTGAATTGTCTACTGATTTTCATTTGTTCCTTGAACTGGTAGGCGACATCATACGGATTCATCTATTGTTGGTCGTAGTCTCACATTTGTAGCGACTTTTCATGAATTTCACTATAACGTTCTGAGAACCTGTAACCTGCAACTATTTAGCAGACATGGATCAAAAGCACCTATTTATATGTAATATGATTAAGAATGGGCGATATAATAATGCAAAATTCTGATATGAACACACGTGATGTTATGTGTTGCTGTGATATGTTATATTGGATCATCGTGAATGAATAGCAGGGGGTTTTTGCGTGAGATGAGAGTTTTTCAATATTCATTCATGTAAAATTTGTATGTAATATTCTTTTATTGGGTCACTTCCGGATTGAGAATGATATCACCATTGATGTATATTATTTACCTTTCCGCATTAGGATAGACCCAAGGTGGGGAGCACAAGTAACCGGGTTCTAGAGTCCAGTAGGAGACCATCTCGAGGAGTCGAGACCGGGTCTCCTAACTCTAGAATTGGCAGGGTCACTTTCCACTCTCGTTGGGGTCTAGGGATGTGGGTTTGGCTATTCATAACGACCGTGGAATCCGTGTTTTACATTACCGGCTGAATTTAAAACAAGAACCTCCTAATATATCCAATATTTCATATGTTGACTTCTGCTGCTTGGTTCTGTGATGTGATCATATAACTGCGTGAGACGAATGCTATTGTATATATGATATATAATAAACGTTGATTATGTTTCGCACCCACGCTAGTCCAGCCCCTGCTCTGCCGTTAGTTAAGTAACCTAACGGTGCATGACGGGGCCCCGTGGCGAATGCGGATGGCATAAGCGTACATTCTATTTTCGTTTCTTTTTTTTGTGATGTTTAGGGAAACATAAATGATGGGACTTCATTCATGAGATTAATAAAAAGAAAAGAAACCTAAAGATGTTGTAGAATCAAAAGTTTTTAAAAAAGTAGCTCTAGTTCTTGCTTCGCATAGTGGTATTCCTTGATGAATATCCAGCACCTCATTCGATGAGGAAAGAGCCGAGATCCCTTCACCGGAAGTGACCTCTTTAGCAAAACTAGCAAATGCTACAACCCACTCGGTTTATCATCATAGCTTCTGTAGTTCTTGCTTTGCATAGTGGTATTCCTTGATGGATATCTAGCACCTCATTCGATGAGGAAAGAGCCGAGATCCTTTCACTGGGAGTGACCTCTTTAGCAAAAGCTAGTAAAAGCTATCGGTTTGTTTTTGAAAACTACTCGATTTTAAAAACGGAGCTTAAACCATTCCTTTTCAAAATCACTAGATTCTACAACGACATCATATTCATTACGCTAAAGGTTTTTTTAAAAACCAATGTAGCCCTCCATCATTTCAAATAAGTGCTATTTAGTATTCATTCTGCGCTTGTTGGCTTCCGTCAAGGCGTAGTGTGCGGTAGATGATTAGTGCTTATCTGCAGCATGTGATGCAATTAGATTAGGGTAGTCGTGCGACTTTGTTGGCCTCTGTCAAGGGTCGTGTGGGTGGGTTTAATTCAATCAAGAAATGAACGGGTTGAACTTGACTAGCGGCCTATGGTTTGTTGGCCTCCGTCAAGGTCATAGGAAGCTAGGGGTAAAAACAATATGGGGAATTTCAAGTGTTGGAATTTGCAATGGATTGCATACCTTCTATATGATAGTTGGATCCCGATACCCACTGCGAGTAAGAGTTACTCCTGGGAGAGTTTTCCACTTTACAATTAGCTGATCAAGTAGGTGTCTAAGAAAGGTGTTAACGGGGTGATGTCCCTGCGGAAACGAGGTTATTTAATTAGTTCCATGTGAAAGCATGGGGAGACTCCCTCGGAGTACCAATACCTTCCTGGCCGAACGATGGATGAACTTGTAGGGTGTAATTAATCCCGGCTAATCTTACCTTTTAAGGTTTGAAGGAAGATTTGATAAAAACAGTGGGAGCCATCCTGATTAGATAAAATAATAACCAATCTAATCTTGCAAAGAGCGCACGCAAAAGTGATTATCCTTCTCTCTCTCTCCTGGTAGCGACCAATGACACACCTTAATCAGGATAATAATATGGATGTATTGACCGAACCCACTAATTATACAGGGCTAGGTTCCGCTCTATCTTATGACTGTCATAAGTCTGAGCAAGGAATAGTAGAATACTCGGATTATCGCGTCACCCGTACGAAGAATGAGCATGCTGATGCATCGTCTTTGGGTGTGTTCGCTACCGAGAACTGTTTCTCAGTTTGCTCTACGTCCTGAGTATTGGATACCATATCAGGATCCCACATATGTAATTTGTTACATGGGTTAAGTAGAGGTAGAGAACTGGAAAAAGGTGATATGTCCCTCAGAGAAGAGAATGGTGCAATTGTTGCAGCCAAAGCAGTTGGCGAATATCGCCTTGTATTACCAAGTGGTAACACAATGATTCTGAGCGACTGTTATTTCGTACCAAAAATATTGTGAATGTTTTCCTAAATCAAGTGTTCATTGGGTAAGGTACTGTAACGCCTTGAAAAGTCGTTTTGGTGTTTTCCCGAAAATTGGTGAAAATTTGGTATTTTTCCGTAAATCGTCTTTTTTGTTTATTTGCAGTTTAGGCCTAATTATACCCAATTTGGGTAGGTAACTGCTAGTTTTTAGTAGCTAATGAGATACTTATAAATTTCTGGTCGTTTAAAATTTTCCCCTGATTTTTCAATTTTTAATATTATTTTAAGCCAGTAAAAAAAATACATTAAATTAGCGATAAATACAAATTTAAATGGGCTAATTTTAATCTTTAAATTCATGTTAATTAAAATCTAGTTGTAATATAAATTTTTAGTATTTTATTTCAAGTTTTAATGGGTTTTTATTATGGAAAACAAAAATATAATTATTTTGAACTAAAACTTGCAAATATGGTATTGTAGGGGGGTCTTTTTGCATAGAATTTTTTTTGATATCTCTCACACTCATTCCTCACTCCCTTGCACAGCCCCACCATAGCAAGAATCACCCCCTCCTTTTTTCCTTTAACTCTTGTGAATGAAATGGTATGATAGGATTAAAATATGTTAATTTGAGGTATGGGTTTTATGTGATATGTTATGGCTTTGACCCTTGACTTTTTCCACACAAATTCCCTCACTCTCCTCCCCATCTCCTCTGGCCGAGAGAACCTCCAGCTGCTGTCCCCAAAATTTCCCCTCTCATTTTCCTTCTAAACTCATCAAAAAACACATCAAAATCCACAATTTCCTTCAAAAATTCAACACAAAACCCTATTCTATCTCTTCTCGAACCTAATTTGTTTCAAACCTTGGAGAAAGGAGGTGTCTTTGGAGGCTAAGTGCAACCTAGGGTTCTAAACTTGTGGGGTATAATTTAAATCTTTGGTTAATTTGTAGTCAAGTGTGCTAAATTAGAACTTGATGTGTTAATTTTTGTTGATGATTTCTAATCTATTTTTTTTTAAAGAGGGTAGTTTGATATGAACTTGGGTTTTAGCACACCATCACTTGGCTAATTAAATCTATTTTTCCATCTAGTTATTTTGCTAACCTAATCTAAGAGGTTAATTTTCTTATGTGGGCTTTTATTTGTGTTAATTTAAATTTTCAAGTGTGGAATTTGATTTGGAATTGCTAGGTTATAAATTCAAGAAAGGGTTGTGTTTAGATAATGGGTTTTGTAGCATGGTAATTGGGTTAACTTAATTGTAGTGGCTTTCTAATGGTTAACTTTGGTGGTTGTACGATGATGTGTGCACTTTATCGCAAATCGGCGATTGTTGCACCGATTTTGGAATGTAAATGCTTACTAGTTTTTATATAAAATTATGTGATGAATTATTTGTGATAACTTGATTATATTTTTACCATATACTATGACATTTAGGATGTGTGAGTGCGGAATTTTGTGTGATCGGGTTTTAGTTTTGCCGGGCATCCCAAAACGACGATTATAGTTAGTTTTTGTGATTTTCGTGTGTGTTCCGCGCACCCTGTGCACGTTGTGCCTAACTCGTGAACGTGGATATTTTCGTTTAGGATTTGCGTCGTTTCATGATATGTAACCTTATGTTTTGTATTGGTGCAAATTCCAGGATCGGTTGCGGAGACTTCGGACGCGGCACGAAAAGGGAAAGCGGTGATTGGATGTAGCTAGCTGGGGATTCCGGTGAGTAGATGTAACATATATGGGGGACTATCGTTTTGATGGCGCAAGTCGCCCGATAATTTAAGTAGTTAAAGATTTCTAGTAATATTAGTAACTACATCCATGCTTTATTTGACATACATATGCGAACCCATTCTATAGGACACCTCCACCATTGCCAGGGTTTTTATATGCAGCACGAGCACTATTCATGCATACACACACGCCCTGGTAATTGCCACGCCACCACACTAGATAACCTATAATTTGAAATCTTTTACTATAATTGATGCTTAAACATGTGCTATTGCCTTTAAATCCTTAAAATAAAATCGTAGGATTGCTATTCGTGTGCATGTACCTCATCATATCATTTGTTCATGCCTAGTCTATTAATCATGCATCGCAACTTGATTATTGATACCATATGCATTCATTATCATTGACATATGCACTTATGAGGATTTCTTGAGATTTTATGATATTTCTGGATTTTGTGGGAAAGCCGCAAAATTTCTAAACTTATTAACTTTTTAAAATATGTAAATTGCGATTTTCTAGTGATGTAAGTGTCGTCCACCATGAGTTTGCTGTGGTTTTCGAGACCCGTTTCGAGGAGTTGGATGAACCGTCTCGGCTAGATGGTGGGCCCGGTAAGGTACCCCGGGGCAAGAAGGTCGTGTTGCTGACGTTGAGCCTGGCAGGGGATAGACTACCTACCGGTGACTTTTTGGCACGGCGGATATCCAGAAGATACCGACCGTGGCTCCGAGATGATGAGATATTGATATTTGAGATGGGTCAGCCGGACGACTAAGGCCAGAGATATTATGATATGGATACATGAGATTGAGACAGTTTTGAGGTGTCGATGTTGGACACGGATTCTTGTTGATTCTATTGGTATTGTACTGATATTTAAAGGAAAAGAGATTCCTAAATGAAAAATATGACTTCTTGTACCTATATATTCAGATCACGAGTTGATTCATATTGCATTCATACCTGCTAGTACATTCGTGTTGCATACATACCTGCTAGTATATCCTGCCATACCTGTATTATAGATACTAGGATGCTTGTGTGCATGCTTGCGATAGCCTATATAGATGTTATTTATTACTCACGAGTTGGCAACTCACCCCCGTTGTCCCACAGCCTTTTGCAGGTCCGTTCCGTCAGCACAGTAGCGGCGGACGCACCGCTTCTTTTTCCTGGACTCGAGGCTTTTGCTCGTAGGTGGGTTGTATTATTATTTTGTTCTACCTTGTATATTCTTTGTATCTAGAGTACTCTATCTACTGTATTTACCAGTATTGTTGTATATTGACCTAGAGACGAGACTGTGAGATTTGTAGGCTTTTTATGCTGTATTTTGGGGTCGAGCTCACTTGATTCGACATGCTGTTTTACTTGTGCTTCTTATGTTTATTTATGCACATTGCTGATTTACATTGCGTGGGATTTGTGACCGCCTTGTGGCGAAGAGCTAGCTCCCGCTTGGGGATGCCTTATTTGTTGTATTCATATATATTCTTGTTGTACCAATTTTGGGGGCCAGTATTTACAAAGGAGACTCTGCCGAAATTTTCGGAAAAATTGATATTGTTTTTAAAAAGGCTTGATATGACTTATTTGATAAACTCGCTCTCAATTGATTGGTTTTCCTTCACTCGTTTGCTTTTTTTTTTGGTTTGATTTCTGGGCTTTGGCTTACTTATTTTACGGACGTCTTGAGACGTTTCGTAACTTAAGTGGCAGTCACGTTCCGTACCCTACGGGTCGTGACAAAGTTGGTATCAGAGTGATAGATTTTACCTTTCTGAGTGTAGGACGACCTTTGGTAGATGGAGTAAGTGACTTAAGCAGGGTAACGTAGCGTGCGTATGTCCGCGGCATACTTGCGATACGGTACTCCGCCTAAGTGGCTTTAGGATATACTTTCTTGAAAATTCCGTGTATCCTATGATTCTATTGCATTGTTCTTATTATCATGTTTCCTGTATCAGCCATTATGCCGCCGAAGGCTACGAGAGCGCAGTGGGCTACCGCCCAAGATGAGATCCGAGCAGGCTCGTCCGAGACGAGGACCGAGCAGGGTGGGTACCTACGCCTCAGGGACATACTGATCCGCCTTCCCCAGGCCACATGGATAGGCTTGAGTCTGGTATGGAAGAGCTACGACAGATGATGGGAGGTATGCAGGAGTTACGACAGATGGTGGGATCCCTAGTAGCGGCCAGTCGTGCACCGAGATCGGAGGACGTACCTACCACATCACAGACTACCATGGTGCCTGCTACCCAAACAGTTGCTCCTACTACTACTACCGTGGCTATCCCAGTATCGCTATAGGATTTCATGAGGCTGAGACCTCCAGTCTTCACGGGCACCGATGTACTAGAGGATCCGCAGACATTCCTTGATAGTTTAGCCAGGATCTGCCGTTCACTCAGATGTTTGGACGATCGATGGGTGGAGCTTGCGAGTTTCCTTCTAGAGGGCCTCGCACAGACATGGTGGGAGTCAGTCTTGAGAGGTCGAGCTGCAGGTCTACCGCCTATGACTTGGGCCGAGTTTACAGCAGTCTTTCTAGCTCGTTTCCTTCCAGAGAGCGTTCGTGACGCCAGAGCTCGTAGTTTTGAGGCATTGATCAAGACTCCAGGTATGACGGTGTCTGAGTATGATGTCCGGTTCACGCAGTTGTCCAGATATGCTCCGTATTTGGTGGATACTGAAGAAAAGATGGTGAAGAGGTTCGTGCAGGGACTTGACACCCAGCTATTTCTTGCTATTGGCGCCCAGCACTTCGACACCTATTCAACTGCTATGGATACGGCATTACGGATGGAGGCACGCATATCACAGACTTCAACCATTTCTGGGCCGAAGAGGATTCGCACCGATGTGCCGTCGCAGAGGCAGCGCGCCAGATTCTTTCCGAGAGATGGGCCTAGCAGAGGATTTGGACGGGGTCAGTTATATGGTTCATATCCACAGGGACAGTAGCCGTTTCCAGGATGTTTTGGGTGCGGGAGTCCGCACCACCGTATCAGAGACTGTCCGGTGAGACGACAGGGAGCGGCGACAGTTCCATATGTGACCCTACCACCCTCACCACCACCTCCCCAGAGAGCCCTACTTCCTACCACAGGCGATGCTCCACGTCAGTATGATGCACCCAGAGGATGTGGACGTGGCGGTCCGATCCAGAGAGGACGAGGAGGCCGAGGACAGCCAGTTATTGGTGGGGGACAGGCCCGAGTTTTTGCTTTGACGCCGCAGGATGCGCAGGCATCCAACGCCGTTGTGACAGGTACCTTGCCAGTTTTCTCTTTCGACGCACGGGTATTATTCGACCCAGGTTCCACACACTCGTACGTATCTACACACTTTGCACCGATGTTGGGCTGTGAGTCGTCGTCGTTAGATCAGCCGCTTGTTGTTATTACCCCGGTAGGTGAGTCGTTTGTCGCTCGTTTTGTGTTTCGATTGTGTTCCGTTCGTATCGGGGAGAGGGATTCGTCGGTTGATTTGATCCTCCTCGATATGTTGGACTTTGATATGCTTCTGGGCATGGATTGGCTAGCCACCTGTTATGCTTCAGTGGACTGCCGTGAGAAAGCAGTCAGATTTAGCTTTCCGGGAGAGCCAATCCTTGTTATTCAGGGAGACCGCAGTGTCACCCTTCCCAGCTTGATTTTGTCTTTTCACGCTGGTCAGCTCTTGCGGAAGGGATGTTAGGGATTCTTAGCGTATATTTGTGATACTCGAGCTGTAGAGGTTCCTTTGGACCGGGTCCCGATTGTTAATGAGTTCCCTGATGTTTTCCGTGAGGAGCTGCCTGGGTTACCGCCTGAGCGCGATGTTGAGTTCTGCATTGACTTGATTCCTGGCTCGGGGCCTATTTCTATACCGCCTTATCGGATGGCCCCGGCGGCGCTTCGAGAGCTGAAGGATCAGTTGCAGGATTTGTTAGATAAGGGGCTTATTCGACCTAGTGTTTCTCCGTGGGGTGCTCCGGTCCTGTTTGTCAAGAAGAAGGACGGAAGTTTGCGCTTATGTATCGACTACCGCCAGCTGAACAAAGTTACCGTGCGGAACCGATATCCGTTTCCATGCATTGATGATTTGTTCGACCAGCTTCAGGGTGCGGGCCATTTTTCGAGGATCGACTTGCGATCACGGTACCATCAGCTGCGAGTTCGACAGGAGGATATACCGAAGACAACTTTCCGTACGCGCTATGGTCACTATGAGTTTCTGGTGATGTCGTTCGGACTCACCAACGCCCCAGCTGCATTTATGGATTTGATGAACCGTACATTCAGGCCGTATCTTGACTTGTTCATCATCGTGTTTATCGACGATATTTTGGTGTACTCCCAGAGCAGAGAGGAGCACGAGCAGCACTTGCGGATTACGTTGCAGACTTTGAGGGAGCACTAGCTTTTCGCAAAATTTTCCAAGTGTGCATTTTGGTTGGACAGCGTCGGATTCTTGGGTCACGTGATTATGAGAGATGGCATATGTGTGGACCCGAAGAAGATCGAGGCCGTTCAGCAGTGGCCCAGACCGGCATTAGTTATGGAGATCCGCAGTTTCCTAGGCTTGGCTGGCTACTACAGGCGATTCGTTCAGGATTTCTCCCGTATTGCTGCACCTTTGACCGGATTGACCCGGAAGGGAGTTCCTTTCATTTGGACGGAGGAGTGCGAGCACAGTTTTCAGCAGCTACGGACTTGTTTGACTACGGCGCCGGTATTATCTTTGCCTTCAGGATCAGGCGGATTCGTGGTTTATTGTGACGCTTCATGAGTGGGGCTAGGGTGCATATTGATGCAGCATAACAGGGTGATCGCGTATGCTTCACGGCAGTTGAAGAAACAAGAACAGAACTACCCCACTCACGATTTGGAGATGGCTGCAGTGGTCTTTGCACTTAAGATCTGGCGACATTACCTATACGGCGAGTCGTGTCAGATATTCACTGATCACAAGAGCACAAAGTATATATTTCAGCAGCGAGACCTAAATTTCAGACAACGCCGTTGGATGGAGCTGGTGAAGGACTACGATTGCGAGATTTTGTATCACCCGGGCAAGGCTAATGTAGTGGCGGATGCTTTGAGTAGGAGGCCCGGGGGTAGTTTATCTTGTTTGCTCGCAGTACAGAGGCAGTCATCGGCAGATTGACAGATTTTATGCGACAGCCGGGTTGAGTTCGAGTTCACTCCGACAGGGGGACAGCTTGCGCATGTTCGTGCACGTCCGCAGTTACTTGACCGTATTCGAGAGGCACAGCCCAGCGATGACCGTCTTTCAGAGATCATGGAGCAGATTAGGCAGGGCAGAGATTCCGAGTTCGTGATCGATGATCAGGGAGTACTGCGATTTGGGACTCGATTGTGTGTACCAGATTCTGAGGGACTACGACGTGAGATTCTTGAGGAGGCGCATAGATCGACATACAGCGTTCATCCGGGTTCCACCAAGATGTACCGCGATTTGAGAGATGTCTTTTGGTGGGACGGGATGAAGAGGGACGTCACAGACTTCGTGTCGAGATGCCTGACTTGTCAGCAAGTCAAGGCCGAGCACCAGAGGCCCACAGGAGAGTTGCAGCCTTTGCCCATTCCGGAGTGGAAATGGAGCAGATTTCTATGGACTTCATTGTGGGTCTACCCAGGACCAGTCGAGGGTATGATTCTATTTGGGTGATCATGGATCGTTTGATGAAAGCGGCTCACTTCCTGCCAGTGAAGACGACTTTAAGTTTTGCTCAGTATGCCCATATTTACATCGACGAGATCGTACGACTGCATGGAGTCCCGACGTGTATCGTGTCCGACCGAGGCACCCAGTTTACCAGCCGACTATGGCAGCGACTTCAGGAGGCATTGGGTACCCGTTTGAGTTTCAGCACAGCATTTCATCCGCAGACCGACGCCCAGTCAGAGCGGACTATTCAGACTCTTGAGGACATGCTCCGAGCGTGCGTCTTGGACTTTGGTGGTAGCTGGGATCATCATTTACCCTTAGTGGAGTTCTCCTACAACAACAGCTTCCAGGAGACTATTCAGATGGCACCTTTCGAGGCATTGTATGGGAGGAGATGTAGATCGCCCGTTTGTTGGACAGAGCTCAGCGAGAACAGTATATTGGGGCTGCAGCTTGTTGAGGAGACGACCGTGAAAATACAGTTGATTCCAGACCGGATGAGAGCGGCTCAGAGCAGGCAGAAATCGTATATAGACAGGCGCCGTCGCAGACTAGAGTCCGTAGTTGGCGATCATGTTTTTCTGAGGGTCTCTCCGATGAAGGGCGTGATGCGATTTGGACGAAAAGGAAAGCTTAGTCCTAGATTTGTGGGTCCCTTCGAGATTCTCGAGCGTGTCGGCGCAGTTGCATATCGTTTGGCTCTTCCACCCAGCTTTCACGATGTTCACCCCGTCTTCCATGTTTCGATGCTCCGCAAGTACCTTCACGACCTTTCGCATGCGATTCAGCACCCGACAGTCCAGCTAGAGCGCGACCTTTCTTTTGCAGAGCAGCCGGTGGTCATCCTGGATCGGCAGGTGAAGAAATTGAGATCGAAAGTTATACCGACCGTCAAGGTCCTTTGGCGTGGCCCGAGCAGCGAGGAGGTCACCTGGGAGACCGAGGACGAGATGAGGAAGAAATATCCCCATCTCTTTGAAGGTACGCGTAGCTATATTTTTAAATTCGGGGACCGAATCTCTTTAAGGAGGGAAGATTGTAACTCCTTGAAAATTCGTTTTGGTGTTTTCCCGAAAATCGGTGAAAATTTGGTATTTTTCCGTAAATCGTCTTTTTTGTTTATTTGCAGTTTAGGCCTAATTATACCCAATTTGGGTTGGTAATTGCTAGTTTTTAGTAGCTAATGAGTTACTTATAAATTTCTGGTCGTTTAAAATTTTTCCCTAATTTTTCAATTTTTAATATTATTTTAAGCCAGTAAAAAAAAATACATTAAATTAGCGATAAATACAAATTTAAATGGGCTAATTTTAATCTTTAAATTCATGTTAATTAAAATCTAGTTGTAATATAAATTTTTAGTATTTTATTTCAAGTTTTAATGGGTTTTTATTATGGAAAACAAAAATATAATTATTTTGAACTAAAACTTGCAAATATGGTATTGTGGGGGGGTCTTTTTGCATAGAATTTTTTTTGATATCTCTCACACTCATTCCTCACTCCCTTGCACAGCCCCACCACAGCAGGAATCACCCCCTCCTTTTTGCCTTTAACTCTTGTGAATGAAATGGTATGATAGGATTAAAATATGTTAATTTGAGGTATGTGTTTTATGTGATATGTTATGGCTTTGACCCTTGACTTTTTCCACACAAATTCCCTCACTCTCCTCCCCATCTCCTCTGGCCGAGAGAACCTCCAGCTGCTGTCCCCAAAATTTCCCCTCTCATTTTCCTTCTAAACTCATCAAAAAGCACATCAAAATCCACAATTTCCTTCAAAAATTCAACACTAAACCCTATTCTATCTCTTCTCGAACCTAATTTGTTTCAAAGCTTGGAGAAAGGAGGTGTCTTTGGAGGCTAAGTGCAACCTAGGGTTCCAAACTTGTGAGGTATAATTTAAATCTTTGGTTAATTTGTAGTCAAGTGTGCTAAATTAGAACTTGATGTGTTAATTTTTGTTGTTGATTTCTAATCTATTTTTTTTAAAGAGGGTAGTTTGATATGAACTTGGGTTTTAGCACACCATTACTAGGCTAATTAAATCTATTTTTCCATCTAGTTATTTTGCTAACCTAATCTAAGAGGTTAATTTTCTTATGTGGGCTTTTATTTGTGTTAATTTAAATTTTCAAGTGTGGAATTTGATTTGGAATTGCTAGGTTATAAATTCAAGAAAGGGTTGTGTTTAGATAATGGGTTTTGTAGCATTGTAATTGGGTTAACTTAATTGTAGTGGCTTTCTAATGGTTAACTTTGGTGGTTGTGCGATGATGTGTGCACTTTATCTCAAATCGGCGATGTTTGCACCGATTTTGGAATGTAAATGCTTACTCGTTTTTATATAAAATTATGTGATGAATTATTTGTGATAACTTGATTATATTTTTAGCATATACTATGACATTTAGGATGTGTGAGTGCGGAATTTTGTGTGATCGGGTTTTAGTTTTGCCGGGCATCCTAAAACGACGATTATAGTTAGTTTTTGTGATTTTCGTGTGTGTTCCGCGCACCCTGTGCACGTTGTGCCTAACTCGTGAACGTGGATATTTTCGTTTAGGATTTGCGTTGTTTCATGATATGTAACCTTATGTTTTGTATTGGTGCAAATTCCAGGATCGGTCGCGGAGACTTCGGACGCGGCACGAAAAGGGAAAGCGGTGATTGGACGTAGCTAGCTGGGGATTCCGGTGAGTAGATGTAACATCTATGGGGGACTATCGTTTGGATGGCGCAAGTCGCCCGATAATTTAAGTAGTTAAAGATTTCTAGTAATATTAGTAACTACATCCATCCTTTATTTGACATACATATGCGAACCCATTCTATAGGACACCTGCACCATTGCCAGGGTTTTTATATGCAGCACGAGCACTATTCATGCGTACACACACGCCCTGGTAATTGCCATGCCACCATACTAGATAACCTATAATTTGAAATCTTTTACTATAATTGATTCTTAAACATGTGCTATTGCCTTTAAATCCTTAAAATAAAATCGTAGGATTGCTATTCGTGTGCATGTACCTCATCATATCATTTGTTCATGCCTAGTCTATTAATCATACATCGCAACTTGATTATTGATACCATATGCATTCATTATCATTGACATATGCACTTATGAGGATTTCTTGAGATTTTATGATGTTTCTGGATTTCGGGGGAAAGCCGCAAAATTTCTAAACTTATTATCTTTTTAAAATATGTAAATTGCGGTTTTCGAGTGATGTAAGTGTCGTCCACCATGAGTTTGCTGTGGTTTTCGAGACCCGTTTCGAGGAGTTGGATGAACCGTCTCGGGTACATGGTGGGCCCGGTAAGGTACCCCGGGGCAAAGAAGGTCGTGTTGCTGACGTTGAGCCTGGCAGGGGATAGACTACCTACTGGTGACTTTTTAGCACGGCGGATATCCAGAAGATACCGACCGTGGCTGTGAGATGATGAGATATTGATATTTGAGATGGGTCAGCCGGACGGCTGAGGCCAGAGATACTATGATATGGATACATGAGATTGAGACAGTTTTGAGGTGTCGATGTTGGACACGGATTCTTGTTGATTCTATTTGTATTGTGCTGATATTTAAAAGAAAAGAGATTCCTAAATGAAAAATATGACTTCTTGTACCTATATATTCAGATCACGAGTTGATTCATATTGCATACATACCTGCTAGTATATCCTGCCATACCTGTATTATAGATGCTAGGATGCTTGTGTGCATGCTTGCAATAGCCTATATAGATGTTATTTATTACTCACGAGTTGGAAACTCACCCCCGTTGTGCCACAGCCTTTTGCAGGTGCGCTCCGTCAGCACAGGAGCGGCGGGCACACCGCTTCTTTTTCCTGGACTCGAGGCTTTTGCTCGTAGGTGGGTTGTATTATTATTTTGTACTACCTTGTATATTCTTTGTATCTAGAGTACTCCATCTACTGTATTTACCAGTATTGTTGTATATTGACCTAGAGACGAGACTGTGAGATTTGTGGGCTTTTTATGTTGTATTTTGGGGTCGAGCTCACTTGATTCGACATGCTGTTTTACTTGTGCTTCTTATGTTTATTTATGCACATTGCTGATTTACATTGCGTGGGATTTATGACCGCCTTGTGGCGAAGAGCTAGCTCCCGCTTGGGGATGCCTTATTTGTTGTATTCATATATATTCTTGTTGTACCCATTTTGGGGGCCAGTATTTACAAAGGTGACTCTGCCGAAATTTTCGGAAAAATTGATATTGTTTTTAAAAAGGCTTGATATGACTTATTTGATAAACTCGCTTTCAATTGATTGGTTTTCCTTCACTCGTCTGCTTTTTTTTGGTTTGATTTCTGGGCCTTGGCTTACTTATTTTACGGACGTCTTAAGACGTTTCGTAACTTAAGTGCCAGTCACGTTCCGTACCCTGCGGGTCGTGACAGGTACGTTGTGTAACGGTATATACATTCTAAATCACAAAAACAGTTCTAAATATCCAGAACACACACAAGAGGAAAAGTTCAGAAATGAACGAAACCCTCTTGTGGCATTGTAGACTAGGTCATATCAATGCGACAAGACTAGCTAAGTTGCATAAAAATGGATATTTGAATCTGTTCGAATTTACTTATGAAACTTGCCAGTCATGTCTCAAAGACAAGATGACTAAAACTTCGTTTGCTGGACATGGAGAAAGAGCTACTGAACTCTTGGGACCGATACATAGTGATGTATGCGATCCTATGTCTACACATGCCAGGAATGGTTCATCGTACTTTATTACATTCATCGATGATCTATCAAGATACAGACATGTGTTCCTGATGAAATACAAATCTGAATCTTTTGAGAAATTCAAGGAATATAAGAATGAAGTTGAGAACCAGACGGGTAAAAGAATTAAAATCTTTCGATCTGATCGGGGAGGAGAATACTTGAACACGGAATTCAGAGACTACTTAAAAGAGAATGGGATTCTCTCTCAGCTTACTGCTCCGTATACACCACAGCACAACAGAGTATCAGAGCGGAGGAATTGAACCCTATTAGATATGGTGCGCTCTATGATGAGTGTTGCTAAGTTACCTATTTCCTTTTGGGGTTATGCACTTGAGATAGCTGCATACCTATTGAATAGAGTTCCGACCAAATCCGTTGCTTACCACTCCATATGAGATATGGAATGGGAAGAGACCATCTCTTAAACGAGTTAAGATATGGGGTTGTCTGGCCTATGTTAAAAAGCAAAATCCAGACAAGCTCAAGGCAAGGTCAGTTCTGTGCAAGTTTATGGGATATCCAAAGAATTCATATGGATATATTTTCTACCATACCGAGGAACAAAAAGTGTTTGTTTCTCAACATACCACCTTTTTAGAAAAGGAATTTCTTGTGAAAGAAATTAGTGGCAATGCGGTAGAACTGGAAAAGTTCCAGCAACACAAACTATAATTGACGATTTGGTAGAACCAGAGGATTCAATAGTCCCCGACGAACCTTAGCCACTACGCATATCTAGTAGGGTTCCTCATCCACCTGAGAGATACTACGGTTTTTCTCATAGACGGTGGGAGCGAGGATTGCATCATAGAAGATGACGACCCAACTAGTTTTGAGCAGTCCATCACAAATGGAGACTTTGTGAAATGGCTGGATGATATGCGATCCGATATGGAATCCATGTACACAAACAATGTATAGACTTTGGAAGTTGCTCCTGAAGGGGTAAAATCCATCGGGAGCAAGTAGATCTTTAAGAAGAAACTTGGTGTAGATGGAAAAGTTGAGACTTTCAAAGCTAGACTTATAGCAAAAGGTTTTCGTCAATGACGAGGTGTCGATTATGATGAAACCTTTTCTCCTGTCGCTATGCTTAAGTCCATTAAGTTCCTACTTGCCATTGCTGCATACCATGACTACGAAATCTGGCAGTTGGACGTCAAGATCGCTTTTTCTAAATGGTGATTTAGAAGAGGGCATGTATATGACACAGCCAGAGGGCTTCGTAGACAGTGAGAGAAGCGGAAGCGTGTGCAAGTTGCTTAAATCAATCTACGGATTAAAGCAGGCATCGCGGAGCTGGAACATCTGTTTCGATGAAGCTGTCAAAGAGTTTGACTTCATCAAAAATGTAGATGAACCATGTATATACAAGAAGGTTGTAGAGAGTAAGGTTGTCTTTCTCGTATCATACGTGGATGCCATACTCTTGATAGAAAACGATGTTCCTATACTACACTCGGTCAAGCTCTTCTTATCACAAAAGTTTTCCATGAAAGATCTTGGTGATGCCTCCTACATCCTGGGGATAAAGATCTATAGAGATAGATCTAGACGGATGTTAGGATTGTCCCAATCCAGGTACATAGACACCATACTAAAGAGGTTTAGTATGGAAGATTCTAAGCGTGGTAATTTACCCGCTTGTTCAGGAATCACTCTCTCCAAAGAGATGTCTCCCAAGAATGATTTGGAGAGGGCTTGCATGCAAGAAATACCCTATGCTTCAGCAGTCGGGTCTATCTTGTATGCGATGTTATGTACCAGACCAGATGTAGCTTACTTACTAAGTGTAATGAGTAGGTACCAATCAGATCCAGGGAAGAAACACTGGACAGCTGTGAAGAACATTCTTAAGTACTTGAGAAGGACTAAAGAAATGTTCTTGGTGTATGGTAACGGTGAACTCCAGGTGGAGTCCTTTACCGATTCGAGCTTCCAGAGTGATAAGGACGACAGTAAGTCGGTCTCGGGTTTTTTCTTCACCCTAAATGGAGGGGCGGTATGTTGGAAGAGTTCCAAGAAAGATGCCATAGCAGACTTGACGATGGAGGCTGAATACATCACTGCCAACGATACTACCAAAGAGGCTATTTAGATGAAGAAGTTCATAAGATGAACTTGGTGTGGTTCCATCCATTGAGCATCCAATATCTGTGTATTTTGATAACAATGGAGTTGTGGCTTTGGCCAAGGAACCCCAGTCCCATCAGTGATCCAGACATATTCTTAGGCGGTATCACATGATCAGGGAAATAGTAGATCGCCGGGAGATCGAGGTCAGGTGAGTTGACACGAAGGATAACACATCGGATCCACCCACAAAAGCCCTCCCCCAGATGCAATACGGAATACTTTTTGGGATGTTGGGTATGAGATACTACAACAACTGGTCTTAGTGCAAGTGGAAGATTGTTAGGAATATGTATGCCCTAGATGCCATTATTGCTTGATATAGTGGATGCTTGGACATATATATAGAGGACTTTCTTGCTCGACATGATAGTATGCTATCTGGTTGCCTTTATCTTAACATGTTCACTGGTATTATTATACCGTCTCTCATAAACATGTTGATAAATCCCTTATGATGTTGGCTTGAATACCAGGACTATGATGCGGATCATACTACTGGGACCTGGGCAGTCCACAAGCACATCGTTCAATTGTTCCTAGTCTAGGGAATATCGAGACAGGGCATCTATATTCCAGAGTAGACTAGTGTGTACATTTCTTGACCCTGTATGGGGGTGATGGTTGATCCTATATCCATTGGTGTTTGACATCAAAGATTGTACACATGTTCTCATTAGAGAATGGGTACACCGAATAGGACTCGCCAAGAACTACTAGATGGTATTATACCTATCATTAGATAGCAGTTCTCTAGTGACACTGGTACAGGTTAGTCTGTAGACCCGACATCATCATAGAGTCTTGTGTGGTTCCCACCATGCTTTGATTTCTTCCCTACCACGGCTCAAAGGAGTCATGCAAACAGGTGGATTTTGGGTACAGTCCCGAGTCACATGGAGGCAATGAGAGATAGGAGGGGTTTCGTCTCTTCCGGTATAGGGATTTGATGTTGCGCTATAATCGATTGGCTATAACAGGAAGTCCCTGGCCAGGGCTGTTGAGATTTACCGGTAAGAGTTATCAGAAGTTTCTCGTACTATTATAGGCCATACATTGGCATGACTTATCAAGTTATTGGGGTATGACGATTCCACCCCTAGACTCGATTTGCGGCATATCAGACGAAAAGACCGGACTGTACGGTATGTGTTACCTATAGGCTTCATGGGAGTTTGGACAAGCTTGCTTGTTGATCTTCTATTCGCTCAATACCTGGGGAGCCGTTACGTCCAGCTAGTACAACTGACATCTTGTGGGTAACTGATGTGATCATTACTTACTGCTGGTGTATCGACGAGTCTTTAGAGTCCCACACAGAAGTTTCCTAGTTCAGGCGAAACGAAGTAGGGAACATGTGTTGATATGTGCGGGGGCCTGATTAAATACGAGTATGTGATACCGTATTCTAATCTGGCGGTTATTTGATACCAGTTAGGTTATATGTGATATAACCGGATTATTGAATCAAGTGTTGATTTGATAATGTGATATACAGATAAATGATATTAGTCGGTTTTATGTGATATAACCGGATTATTAAATCAAGTGTTGATTTAATAATTTGATGTGTATTTATATTTGATATAATTATACATTAACTAATATTATAGCTCACTAATTATTTTCTTATCTAAATATATATGTTAATATATATATATATATATATATATATATATACGATATATGTATATATGTATATATATGTGTGTGTGTATATATATATATTATTTAAGAAGCATGACATTGATTATCTATTTTGAGAAAATAGAAAATGAGGTTGAAAATGGGGAGACTTTTGAGGAATGGAGCGAAGCATGGCTTTTATATTTGTTTATTCATTTATGTTTACTATAGAAGCATGGTTGTATTTTTTATTGTAAAAGATATAGATGCTTCAATAAGTGAACACAAAGAGAGGCCATTCTTCATTTGCATTATACACTTGAGTTTTTTCTTGAGCTCATATGATGAGCTCTTGCTCTCTAGCTCACTCCATCTTCTTCCTCACCTCCTCCAAGCTCATTCTCTCACATGAGTTGTGAACCCTTGAGCTTGTGAGAACCCTATGAGCAAACAAAACCTCTACTTCACCATCCTACACTAGATTAGCGCTTTGGTGTAGTATGTTTCCTTCACTAAAGAGTTTAGTGAAAAGCTAGTTTGGATTAGTGGAGCTTCGGGTGGATCATCTTCAGCACGAAGGTCATCGGAGGAAGCTTGTTCATTCTTCAAGTGGAGCCTAGTGGAGTCGTAAGGACTACAACCCGGAGCTTTAGAAAAGAAGGACATGGACTACAAAGGTTGTATCCACCTTTCTTTTAGTATAGTTTTTTGTTATATCATAGTTAAATCCTAATCATTTAGTTTAAGATCTTGGTTAGTGTGGATTAATACCCCAAAATTTTTTAAATTGGCATGCTTGATGCTAGTAAAACCCAGTGGTGGTGCTAACAAATACTTTCAAATCAGTGTGCGGTCATTAGCCTTGCCAGCACCAGAAAGAGAAAACGTTCGTACCTCGCATGCCTCCAAGCATCGATGGGATCTCTCATGTTAGTGAGTCGATCTTACCTGTCGACGTATCCTTTGATAAAAGAATACAAGTAAATATATCAACACATATCTACTCCTATTACTCCATACTCAAGAATCAAGCAACAAACAACAACACTTTTCCCAAAATGAAAATAATCGATCATAAATATATAAATATCAATAATCAATAGTGCAATATAAGTAAGACACAATCCATAAACCCATGTCTAAAAGATAAGTATAATGTTCAAGCTAATATAGTGTACCGTCACTATAGACGTTGCCTTTACGCTCTCTAATTCCGAATGTAACGATACTCGGCTACTCCATCAGTTCGTGGATCCTAAATCATTTGACTCTTAGAGAGACACTCTAGCGCAATCTTCTGTCTCCTATTGTTTTTTCTGATGAAATGGTAATAGATCTTCTTGTGCGACAATCTTCCTATCATATATGGAATAGTCTAAATATGCTATCACTGACTTACTGTCGCAATAGAGAGAAAAACCTTTCTCCCGCGTGTAAAATCATATGCACATTCCTATTGGATCTCCTCTACTACAACAATCTCCTTGAACGTTTCTGAGGAAGCCATATATTTCAGCCTCATGGCGAAATTGGCTATACAGTCTTGCTTTCATTGCTCAACATAATGACCATGCCATGGAGCAAGAAAGCATGTCCTAGATGACACTCGTCTTTCTCGATCACCAATCTATATGGCATTCAAGAACTATCGAGAGCGGACATTTGATCCTTTATAGCACAAGGTCTTGTGAGTCATCCGACATACTGTAAGATTCTTTCACTTCATCCACACTAGACTACTATACAACGGATATTAAATCCAACAACAAAGGATGCATTGTGTCAAATATATATTAAACACACAAGACAACCAACCATGCAAAATGAAACCAACTATATTTGTCTCTATTAAGCAAGAATCATTAAAGAAAAGATCAAGGCTATAAATATGACCGTTGACTATTGAGACATGAATCAGAGAGTGATCGTGCGTGTCAAACTGTTCTAAGACATATTAACGTTAGTTTACCAAGAAAAACATAGAATGTTCTTGAGCAGTTCGTTGGAAAACTGGATTTCCAAACACGATCTAACATCTCAGATGTCCTCAAATACAGCTGTGGAGGGCATCCACATCCAAAAAGTGGTATTACGTCTCTAAGTCACTTTTGGTCATTTCTACATCGTTAACATAATAAAATCTCATAATTTACAGTTGTCATATTCAATATCGTTAATCCATAACCCTATATACGGATAGACAATATCGAACATTCAACCACTTGAATAACTGTTTCAAGTCATAAATTAGTTTCAAAAAACCACAGGAATATCTCATAAATCTCCTTATCCAAGTCTCTTAAGGGAAATACAGTCTAAGTCTAGTTAGACCGGTTCAATATCTTTAAATGTAACGATTTATTGGGAAAGATGAATAGACACAATCATTGCCTCAAGCAAAAATGTCTATTCCTAGTCTGTCCACTCTTGGACAGAATCTTTCACCACACAACATGCCTTGTATCTTTCGACAACATCCTTCTTTCGCGTGACTTAAGAAAAAATAATTTTTAACAAAGACTTGCGTCTGCTAAGAAAGTCAATCAAGTCACATACTTGATTCTCTACATTGACTCTTTCACTATCTATCACTATTATTCACTCTCTTAGTAATAGACCCTTAAGTAGCGTCATTACTTGACTTGGGTTTTGCAACACATGTGATGCCATCATGAATGCTTCCTTTTTGATATCAAAATATCTTTGAGATTCTATTCCACAGGAATTTATGAGGTTCTAGTTTCTGTGATTGGCTCAAAGCTACACCAAGAATCTCACCACTATTGTCCTTAACCGCTGGATAAAAATTGATTTCTATTGCACTAACTGACAAAAGCTCCTACTGTCCCTAACTACCAGAGAAAACTAATTTCTTCTACGCTATGGAAAAAGAAGGTTCCTACAAGTCTCCAATTGCAGGTGAAAACCATTTCTCCCGCGTTATTTGACTAATAGGGCTCCTACCATTCCCAGCCGTTGAAAGAAAATATAATCATCTTGCGTCGGTGGACTAGGAAGTCTATATACCTCGTAAGAACCAAAATCCCGACTTGCTTTCGCTTTTTGCAGCGGTTCCTTATAAGGAACTCAACTTTGCAAGAACAAATTGTAGCCATCGTTCAAACATACTAGCCTATAAATATATGTCCCTCCAAGTTATCTCATGGGCCTAACTTCTCATACAAATGCGATGTGGTAAATGTATTTAGGCAGTATGTAATACGGGCACAAGTGACCCTCTTGGTCTTTCACTCATCTATATCTAATAAATGCTGACAATATTAAATTTATGAAGATACACGGTTGAGAAATATGAGCAGTTCTCTAGAGCGCAGCTTCCAAAACGATATAAGAAGATCGGCTTGCGCCATCATGTTGCTTACCATACTTAAAGTATCCTATTTTCTCTGCCTGCAACACCATTTTCTCGCAATGCATGGGATCATCAGCTTTCCGTCAATTCCATCTTCTCGCACAGTTTTAAAAACTGCTCAAATTGATACTAATGGCTTGAGTTCAGTTCTTAAATTGATCAATCAAATATGCACATTCTAATATGCATAAACTCAGCACTCCACTGATGTAGCAGTCGACTCAAATTGACGATTTAGTTCCGTGCAAGTATAGTGGCCATGTGTCGAGTAATCATTTGCAGGGTTTGAAATAGGTAATACTAACATGTGCCTTCACATTAATTTAGTCTGCGTTTGTTAGAGTAAATTAATTACAATGAACATATTAATGATTTTACCTTTTGCAGAAAAACTACATAAGCAATGCCTATATGTAAATAAGTCGATGTTTGGCCTAAGTTCCAATCAAGTCGACCCACATGGTTAAGTGAACCCAAACGGTCAATTTGACCAACTATTATTGACTTAATCTATAATGTCACATAAACATTTATAGAAAATGTCAACTCGTTCCATTAAGCTAACCAACCATCCTAAGTGCATAACAAAAATGTTTTAAGTAATAGGAAATTTATTTAACGGACAACTATTTGTATCTAAATGCAGAACTAAACTCATATGTATCCGACACATGAATCGCTTCCATAAACATAACCGCTTTTAGCGACTAACTTCTTCAACTCAATTCAATGAAGAGCGAAGCTTTTCATACTCCCATAGTCAAAACACTTTGTGACTTGATCTTTTCATTATTACCATCTTGCTTTCCCATTCTAAAATCACTTAACTTTTGGCACGTTATTTTTATTTTTCTTAACTCGAATGAAGTGCACATGCGTTTAGGACTTGTTGAAACGAAAAAAGCTATTAAACAAAGAAAGAAACAAGCATTCCATTAGAAGATACTGCCAAATACATTGTCCGAGATACAAGGATGAAAAAAACAATATTCAAGCCTCTAAAGCTCCCTCACAACCCTTTTCTACCATGTCATAGCAGCGCCCCTCATGAGGTGTATCCGCCCACCTGTTAACGCCACACTCACGAGCAAAAGTAAGCATGGTATCCCTTCGAGCCTGTATACCACTCAGGAAACGGACGGAGCGGTCCCTCAAAGACTTGGTAATCAAGCGGGCATCGTAAATGGAGTTGAGCTTATCCTTGGCAGCATCAAGCATTTCCGGGGCCATCTTTGCAGGATGAGCAGGAATGGCATCGATGATGGAGAGAAAGATCGTTCGAAGCTAAGGGGAGTCAAGTGGAAGGGTGAACCCCATACAACCCTCGATCTCGGCTGATATAGCCTTATATTGAGCATCGATAAAACTAAGGTTCACAAAACGGGCAGCAGAAGGAGGTACAATATCCTTAATAGGGACCTCCCACGGTTGCAAAGCATGGTAAACAATGGTGTTACTTGCCATTCTTTTCTCGCAAGAAATGAGGAAGAATAATGGACAACCTTCCCCTAATTTATGGAGAAGACACTGAAGGCTCGTGTGTAAAACAGTGCATAACTTTCAAAAAGTGAGAACACTTCCACAAATATCAAGAAAGCCCGAAAAAAGAGGGGCGCGCACCCCCCTCAAGTCAAAGCGGGCGAATACCCATGATGGAGTATCCGCCCTACCAAAAAGGGAGTGGCGGATATCCTTGAATAAGATATCCGCATCCAAAATTCCAAGATTCCTAAACGACCAAATAAAATAAGACAAGATGATATGGACATCAATTCCAAAGACAAGAAAAAGATAAAGAAGGAATCTCATTAATAGCTAAGTTCAGGTACATTTTCAGGGAGACATTCATACAAAAAGACATTCTTAGTCTTTTCTAACCGTGCAAGAAAACACTCTAAACGAAACGTCTTCGGACCTCTAGCACCACCAGGCACCACAGGGATACCAGACAGAAACGTCCTCTTCCGAAAGATATGGATTAACACCCAAAGGCAATGATCTCTCAGCCACCTTTCAATCAAACCCGCTTCATGAATGGATCGAATCTTATCCTCAGCATCATAAAGCATCTGACAGGTCATCATGGCAGGGTATCGTTGGATGGTACAAAGAATGGTAGAGAAAAGAGAAGGCAGCATAGCTGAAGGCAAAGGGATGACTCTCCCGGCATGATCCTCTAGCTGGGTCAGAACTTCTTTGCACCAGGCACCATCAAAACTCGATTGGAAAAGGAGAACAACGTCAAGAGAAAAGATGTCTCTAATAGAAATCACCCTTGGATAGGAAGAACCGATGGACTTAATGTCCAACATGACTCATTGTGAAAATGATGAGGAAGAGGGGTATTTCCCTAATATAAAAGGAAGAAAAGAAACCAAGAAGCCTGAAAACAAGGCATGCCATACAATAAAGGAGATTCCCGAGAGCATTGACCAAGAAAATCATGGGTTCCTCATCCACGGGCGCCTTAAGCTGGCATCCTAATGTCAGGTTCCTGCTTCAAGGGGGTGCCCGCCCACGCCAAGCAAAGGCAGTTGCCTTCGGGGGTGCCCGCCTAAAGTAAGGTGATGGACATCTTCCTGATGGGATCCACTGCCGTGCAAGTACAGGAGGAGGGGCGCCGTTCACATGATTAAGTACCCCCTTTCCATGCCTCTAAATGTACTTTTACAAGTACAAAGGAGTAGGGTATCCATCATGGAAACTACCCTAGAAAAACAAGCCCCATGGAAAAAAGAAAAAGGTTCCAAGCTCCAAAAATTCCAACTTTCAATAACAAGAAAAATCCAACAGAAGATAAAAAATCTCAAAAGTTAGAAAAGAATCCAAGGATCTTTCTACCTAGAATTTCCCACAATATTTTCAAAGAAAAAACAAGGTGAGAACTTTAGAAAAGAAGCAAGAAAACAACAAGTTCATCCCTTTACGGCGTCCGATATCCTTTGGCCCTAAATGGACCACTAAAAAAAACTCAACTGAGTTCTTCTGAAAAAGTGTGTTTTTCATGGCCGGAACCTAGAGGAAACTCCGCAGTCCTTTCTGTGGAAATAAGGAAACTTACTTCTTCATGACATGGGAAATAAGCCGAAAAGCTTACTTTCTGAAATAAGTCTTAAACGATAAGTTTCAAACCAAGCCATGAAGTAGGTCTATGCTGCCGAAATTCTGAAAATAGATTTATGACTATGAAAGGACTAAATCTCGAGAAAGAGGGGAAATCCCATTCTTCGCATATGGAACAAAAATAACCCAACAAGAAAAACAAAATCATCGACGGATACCCAAGGATAAGGTGTCTGCCCCCTGCATGGCAGGAGGATACCTATGGACAGGGTATTCGACCTCTATGAATGACCGGAGGATACCCATGAGAAAGGGATCTGCCCCCACCTTCAACCAAACGCATTATTATTGGGTTTATGACACTCTATGCTTGTACAGTGTGAAGTTTATGAACGAGATTTGTAACTGTATGAGAGAACAATATAAACGATGAAAGTTCGTCAATAGATTTGAGCTTCTTGAGTATTTATTTCCCCCCTTTGCTCTATGCTTATGTGATATGATTCAAAATAGTTCACCAGGTATCCTGGTCCGGGCTTGTAACATTTCAGAAATAAAATATTCTTTTTGGGAATTTAAATAATTAAAATAATAAATTTCATGAATATTATTAAAAAAATGTGAGAATTGGTTTTAATGATATGGTATAATTATACGTGTATAGTTTGGAAAATAATTGGAAAATTAATGTAATTATTGATTTTGAAGGTAATTATGTGATTTGGATATTTTATAAATTATTATACAATAAATTGAATACAAGTTAATGCTAAACTTGATTAACATTTCACTAATTAAGTATTAATCCGGTTTCTGTGCATGACATGCACCATAATATGCTACAAACACTTGTTGCATTTTAATTGAACCATGTTTCATTTGCATATTGCATGTGGTTTTGTTTTATAAGATAAAAAGAAAAAGAAAAGATTTCATAAATGAGGTGGGGACATGTGAGCATGGCTAGGAGAGAGAGAGAGTGGGAGAGAGAATTCTACACTCTTCTACACTTTTCTATGGTTCATTTTCTTCTTCACTTCATTCATCTCCTTCATTATTCTCCTCCTCCTCCTTCCTCATTCTCCACCTCCTCTTCCACCACTTAACACCACCAAAACTTAATCAAAAACCTCACACCCCTTCACAAAAATTGACCACAACCTCACTGTAAAAACCTTGGTAGGAACAAGTCAAGACTTTGAGCACTTTGGGCAACTCAAAAATTTTCTTGAGTTGCCAAATGAGGTAAATCCCATGTCTTTAGTTTAGTTTTTAGATTTTCTAACATCTTAGTGTAGTTTAGAGTTGTTTAAGTATTGTTTGGTGATGTTTGAAAATTCCTAGATAAGGGTTAGGGCTTATATGGAGTTGTGATGGTGTAGTTGAGTATATTTAGTGACCACAAGCTTGTTAGTGTTGTTCAAGACCAATTTAGCACAGAAAAAACCCCAAGACTTGAACATAGATTTTTTCCCGATATCGGTTTTGTGAATTCTTGAGAACTGCAGGGAATCTGGAGCGAACTGGAATGTTTATAGGAAAATCAAACAACCTCAGTGACCTAGTGAGACCTGTAGAGGATCACCACCTAAAAACGAGACCTTATTTCCAACCCTTGGCTGGCGACACTGGGAAAATTGAGTATCTCGCCGGGCCATCTTTGGACTTTGGTGTAGGGGTTTTGGCTGCAGCTCACTTATTAGTTAATCTATCCCCTGTACTATTTGTTTAGTCCCTAATTACCCGAGTCAAAATTTGGAGCTATTTTCCTAAGTTGCTGTTTTGGGTTTTGTGGTTTTTAATAACTTGCGTTTTGATATTTGTGTTTTATCTAGGTCGTTGGACGTTTGTACATCGACGACGATGGTTGTTTGGTTGTTTTTGCACGCGTAGACCATAGGTTCTAACCTATGTGTATTTCGTGTGCTGTTTTGGTTTTCGTATTCGATTCGTGTTTACGATACGACGTGTTTGAACTGTAGGTACCCCCGTGTGGACTTCGGGACGACAAGGAAAAAGCAAGGTGTCATCGATTTCGACAAGCGAGGATCGAGGTGAGTAGATGTATATCTACGGGGAAGTCGGGTGGATAGCGTATAGCACCCCCGAAAATTCATAGATTAGGATGCGTATAGTATGTATATGTGTGTTAATGTGAAGTACAAATAATTAGCAAATAGGGTTTTCTAGGAGAACATAGGGTAGATTAAGCATACTTGGTAGAAGATTGCTTTTAGTGTAGTTTCTTAGTCACGAACCCGTAGTGTATAGGTTGTCACACTCACACACATGAGATATGATGTGGGTGTATATGTGTGTGTGTATGGATGCGTTGATATATATATATATATATACATATATATATATATATATATAGTATACATATACGTATAAGATGAGGATATGAGATGTTGAATGGATATGAGTCGATATGATCAGGCATGATGCCGTGAGATTATGATATGAGTTGAGTCGAGACACTGTTTATGATGTGATATAATGAAGGATCGTTGGGTGATATATATATTTATGCAAACATGTGATAACATGTGACTTGATGAGATAATGATTGTATGAGACTTTAGATCTGTACCTCTTCATATTGATATTGTACGGCGATTAATACCGTATGAATGATGATTTATATATGATATTTGATCTGTACCCTCAATTTTGAGGAATGCCGTACAATGGGAATTACCGTACGAGATACATTTGATGATTGATCCGCACTCTTGACTCGAGGATGCCATACGATATATTATACCGTACGTGATGCTATGATGCCGGATCGTCGGCTACTAGATATATCGACTCGGATACGTATAGTCTTCCGCTACTTTGACCCAGGTTTTATCTTAGCCTTTTAGTTAGTTTCTTAATTTAGTAAATAGAAGTTATAATATAACTCGAGTCATACCTATTTTCAAAACTAGCGAATCGTCGGTATTTTTAAATAGACAACCGAGGGATGCTATGGATTTTCAAAACTGATATTTCTTTTCTCAAAAACACCGTAGCCCCTACTTTTTAAAAAATAACGATTCGTGTTATTTTCAACACTATCACTGTATGGCTCGTATATAGATTTATATTTTATAATGTTGCATTTATTGCCTTTTTCCTGTCATTCATTTCATTGTAGATTTAATTGTGTTTTTACTAGCTGTTATGATCTCGCCTGCTAAGACACCTGCACCATTATCGATGATGCACATGTTGCACGTACACTTGCTTGCCGGCTCATACACACCATCATCGGTAATTGCCATGTCATGTACACTTTAGAAAACTTTACTTCATTGGTATAACCTGCTAGCTGGTAATTTAAACATATTATTAGTATGCTTGCTCTCATATAGTAGTTTAGATGTTGCATTCCTTACTTAGATACCCTATGCATTTATATATTCATTCTGTTATGCAATGTTGTGGGGCTTTACGCCGATATTCACTATTCATTGACTCAATATTTTAGAGATTTCGGATTTTTCATGAGATTTCTGGATTTGGGAGACCGCATATGAATTTTATAAACTTATGATTATTTTTAAAGAGAATGATGTGGTTTTCCTTGATATGATATTTTGTGTCCACCATGATGTTTTCTCGGTTCTGAGTTTGGTTTTCGAGACCCGATTCGAGGAGTAGGATGATACCGTCTGGGGGTACATGGTGGACCCGGTAAGGTACCCCGGGACGAGAAGCTCGAGTTATAGAGGATGAGCATGGCAGGGGAGGACTACCGACCGATGATATTTGGCGTGGCGGATATCCGGAGGATACCGACCGTAATCATGAGATTTGATGATTTGGGCCGATCTGGACTGATGGAGCCCGAGATACGAGGATGATGTGTCGCTGATGGACACTGTTTTCATGATGTTTTCGAGTGTCGATGCTGGGCACTAAGGTTTTCTGATGATTTCGTGTGCCGATGCTGGGCACAACCATTAGATGATGCATTCACACATGATATACATGACAGTAGTTACTTTACGACACGAACACGAGTACTTGGTATTACACTTATGCTTATAATATTGCCCTTACCACTACTAGATGTATCGGTGTTATATTATTAGTATTTTTATTATACTGTATGACCTAGGAGATCGTCATACATTCGGTTTCTACTCGCTGATGTCTTCTACTCACGAGTTGGCAACTCACCCCCGTTGTGCCACAGTTTCTTGTAGGTTTAGTCGTACAGGTTCCGTAGCGGTTTTTCTAGCACATCATTTCTTTCGGGTGATTGCTTGGTAGGTGGTTTCACTTGCATCATGACCACTGTTGTATATGTACTTTTCATTTCAGTTGTACTTGTTATTTATTTCTATTGTATCTAGTTAAAGGCTCCATCAACCAGACTTGTATATTTAGTAGACTTAGATGACCCCAGTTTGTATATTCTTTCGGCCTTAGAGTCGCTCTTATGTATTTTATTATTGTTTCTGGTTTTCTTTATGATGTTTAGTTTTCTCGCTTTCTTTGTGAGCTTTTATCCTCGCCTTCGGCGTTGTATACTTATATTATCTTGCATGGTTGTTTCCGCCAATTGGCGAAGAGCCAGCTCTCGCTTGGAGATGCCTTATATATTATTGCTTGTATTCATTTTGGGTTAAAAATTACAAAGGACAAAAAGGGTTTTCAAGTTAGATACAAATATAGCGTTTTCATATATTACTACTTATGTATATATAAGAATAAGTTTGATTTCAGTAAACCTTATTTCAAAACTGCACCTTCATTATTTTCCCCCTAAAAAGGTTTAGATTTCTGGGCTTTTGGCTTACTTGAATTAGGCAGAGTCCTATAGACTTCACATGATTCATGTGCCAGTCACGTGCTTTTTCCAGGTCGTGTCAGGGCTTGACCCGAGATCAATAGGGAGTAATTAACGGTAAGTTCTTACGCTTATTGGGAGTATCGCTTTTGTTCCACACCAAATCCTTCGAAAGAAGGCCACTACCTTCACTACTTCAATTTTGTTCCACACCCCTGCTCGCTCTGAACGTTTGCACATTGCGGGCTTAAAAAGGGGGTGAATAAAAGACTGGAGACTCTGCCAGAGACATTTGTTAACCCCTCCCGAGCCAATTTGAATCACATCGCTTGGCAGCTTCATCCCGGTGCCCTCGGTTGATGAGTCTTGTTAAAGAGAAAAGGAAATAAAAACTCATTGCGACACAGACCCCTTGAATCCTGAAAGGGGGCATGGCAAGGGTCGTGTCTTTATTCCACCAACGCGACAATACAGGACCTTTTAAGGGTCAATATACGACGTTAGAAAAGTGGGGAATGATGTGTAAAGTGTTAGATAAGTATGCCCTAGAGTCCTTCATTGTATAGGATGCTGGGGATATATATGTACAGGACAATCTTGTTCGATATGATAGTATACTATTTTCTTTGTCTTTATCTTAACATGTGATGTGTTTTACTTGTTATTTCATATCTCGTATACATGTTGATAAAGCCCGTAGGATTCTTGCTGGACTACCAGCGTTGTGATGGCAATCATACTTGTGGGAGCTGGGTAGTTGATAAGTACATCCTTAAAATGTCCCTAGTCATGGAAGTATCGAGACTGGGCATCGGTACTCCAGAGTAGACTAGTGTATACATATCTAGACCCTGACGAGGGACGGTGGTTGGTCCCGCAGCCATTGGTGTGGTGCACCTAAGATTGTATATAGGTGCTCATCGGGGGTGAGTGCACTGGATGGACTCGCCGAGAATTGTCTTGATGGTATTATACCTAACATCTGGTAGCAGTTCTCTGGTGACATGAGTGTAGATAGCCTGTCGACCTGAGGTCTTCATTTGTCTCGTATGAGTTCCCACTGTGCTTTGATTACTACCCTACCACGGCTCTACTGATTCGTGCAAATATGTTTTAGTTGGGTACAGTCCTGAGCCACACAGAGGCAGTGAGCGATTGTTGGGGATTCGTCTCTCCCGGTATAAGGAGTCGATGTCGCGCTGTGTTCGGTTGGCCAACACCATAAGTCCCTGGCCAGTGCGGATTGAGAATTACTAGTAGTTAGACCCGTAGATTCTCGGATTGTCTTGACCCACATCGGCACGACTTGTCAGGTTATTAAGGGTCTGATGTTTTCCACCCCTAGACCCGACATGCGATACTCTTAGAAAAACAGACTGGACTGTACGGAGATTGTCACAGACAGGCTCAGTAGGGGTTCGGATGAGTTTGCTCTTTGGCCTTCTTTTCGACAGGTACCTAGGTAGCCGTTACGTACAGCTAGTGCCACTAACGGACTTGTGGTTAAACCCACTGCTAGCGTACTGTCGATTCTTTAGAGTCCCACACAGAGGATTTCCCTGGTTCAGGTGAAACGATATAGAGGCCATATTGTTTTATGTGCAGGGTTCCGATCATATACGTGTACTAGCTATACGGATTTTGTTCAGACAAATAATAATAGTGGGCTTAGAATTAAGCCGCATTCTAGTATTATATTATTGGATTATCTTTATCTCTTGGTATTCATATTTTTTGCAGTACGAATACGGGTATGTATATACGGTGAGGGTATTCTTATAATTTTGCAAGAAGTGCTTCTAGAAGGGGACACCTCATTTTGGATACATTTATTTTTGGAAAATAGATAATGAGGTGGAGGAATGGAGATATTTAGAGTATGGGATGAAGCATGGCCAATTCTTTTGTTTATTCTTTTTCTCTTACTATTCAAGCATGGTTGCATTTTTCTATGGAAAAATAATGCATGCTTGATTTTTTGGTAAAAAGACTTAGCCATTCTTCACTTGCTCATTCTACATTTTGCATTCTCTCTCCATTGCTCTCCTTCTTCTTCCTCAAACCCTAACCCTCATATGTGTTGTGAAACCTAGAGTTCTTTGAGATAATTTAGTCCAATTAATTCTCTACATCTTCTAAGCTACCTAGATTAGCAAACTAGGTACTTTAGTTACCTTATTCTTAAGATTAGAGCTTGGACCATAGACTCTCAGGTGGATTGTCTTCGACATGAGGAAGCCGACAACCAAGCTCGTTCCGTGCCATCTAGGAGCTCAAGAAAGGGACAAGAAGACTTGAAGAACTAGAATCATTAAGGTATAAACCACCATTATAGTAGTTTAGAACCTTTGCGAGTTATGTTAGTTAAGGTTTCTGAATGATCTTAGAAGTTTAGTCGATGTTACTTGTGTAAAAATTGTTTTATGTAAATTCCGCCTCTCCACAAACCTTGTGGAGGGTGCGACATCAACTTACATGGTATCAGAGCCTTCTCAAATCTTAACTAGCTCATTAGACGAAGTTTAGAATTACGAAATCGAAATAACTCCGAATCGATGAATTCAAAGTCCAAGTTTCTGTTAATTTTTTTGCAGCCTCTAATTTTTTGAAAAAAAATTGCAGAGTGCTCCTTTTGTTGTAACCAGAACACCATAGAAAAATGAGGCACACACTCCAAGGTTGAACTGCCGAAATTGGCCTTTTTCCCGCCCTCGCCGGTTTTCCTGTGGAGTTGGGTCTCGAGTTTCTTGTTTTGTTTTGTACTCTTGGATTTAAGATTTAGGGTATTGTTTAATTTTGCTCAGATTTCATATTCTGTTAGATTTGTGCTTAGGCAATACGGAGTATTTCGAAGTCGAAATTTTAACATCGTTTATTCGTTTTAAGTCCGTATATGTGTTTCTAAACGTCTACTAATTTCTATATGTCGATTATTAGTGGTTGCACATATCCTGTATCTTATTTATGGTTTGTGGATATGAAGTATTGGGTCGTCGTGAATGAATAGCCAGGGGGATGTGAGAAGAGTGTTCTTTTCTTTCATTCATATATATTTGTAAATTGATGTAATATTCTTTTGCGGGGCACATCCGGGTTGAGGTTGTAGCCACCGTTGTATTATTTCATTTTTTTCTTTCACCTAAGATAGACCCAAGGTGGGGTGCATAAACTACCCGGTTCTTGAAGTGCCGAGTGACTTACACATTTCATTGAGGGAGGTTGCATCAATTCGGGAATTTGGCGGGTAGTTTGACGCACCCGTAGGGGTCAAGGGTGAGAGTTTGGCTATTCATCATGACCGTAGAATCTGTTTTTTGTTATAGACTAAAATGAAACATGGAAATCCTAGTATATCCAATATATTCATCTGTGTTTCTTGTGCTGTGATCTGTGATATGGAATGAATATTATTGTGTGATACGAATGGCTATATATATAGATTATATATAATAAACGTTGCTTATGTTTTGCACACGCGCTAATCCAGCCCCCGCTCTGCCATTAGTTAAGTAACCTAATGGTGCATGACGGGGCTCCGTAGCGAATGCGAATGGCATAAGCATACGTTCTATTTTCGTTTCTTTCTACAATGATAAAGTTAATTGATAGGACCGTATTAATATTGATTAATGCAAAGTAATAAACCTAAAATCTGACGTTGTTTGAACAATTAAAAAACCACTCATTTTTCTTCAAAAACAACTTTTAAAAGCGGAGCTTAAACCACTCCTTTTCAAAAGCTATTCGGTTCCTTCGACTATATCAAGTTCATTACGTTAACGGTTTTCGCTAAAACCAGCTATAGCCTCCTGTCATTTCAGATAGATATCTACTAGTATTCATGCTATGTGTTTTGACCTTCGCCAAGTCATAGTGTTTGGTAGCTAGTGGATGCTTATCTATAGCATAGATAGATGCATTAATCTAGGAAATGCGTATAGCTGTTTTGACCTTCGTCAAGGGCTTGTATGAATGGGTCTAGATTAATCTAGACAATAACGGGTTGAACTTGACTTGCGACTTATGATGTTTAGACCTTCGTCAAGGTTATAAGCTGTAAATCCCCGTCCTCCATCTATAAGAATTTTCCTTGTATTTTCCGAATTTCAGAGGTTTACTTTCTCTCACTATTATTCCGTGCAAGGTGGTAGTGAATCCCAGTATTCATATTTTCCTATAACCTAAAAATCAAATTAAAACTAACAAATTAAATTCGTAAAGCAATCCCAGCCCGTTCCCTTCTCTGCAGCCCACTTTGGGAATTATTAAACCCGGCCCGTTTCCTTCTGAAGCCCACGAGATTTATAAGGGAAAAATGAATTTCTTTCATAGCCCGGCCCACTTCCATCAACCCAAGCCCGCTCGCCGACCCCTCACTGTTCTTCTTCCCTTTCAAAAAAAACTCAACGGCTACCTCCCTTAAACGCGCGCGCGACACGCCTCCTCCGCCGTCGCCCACGCCTTCGCCCTACCGTTGCCCCACGTTTTCAACCTCGTCTCCCTTATCACTTTCCCACCTCGCTCACCTCCTCATTTTTCCAGTCTCCTCCTCCCTCCTCTCTCTCGCTACACCCACCGAGCCCAACCTCGAACAGCCATTGCAATCTCCACCTCCGACGACGATGACGACAATCCATCGGCAACCTTCGATCACTCCTCTTCCACCAGCCTCATCCCTCCACGACTTCACCTTTCTTCAACCGAGCCCCTCTCAAATATCCCCTGCACACAACCCACTTCGACCAAGCTCGGCCACCTTATCCCCTCGACGCCGACGAGCCACCCCATTTCCCCTGAACCACATCTGTAGCCCTCAACACCCTCAGCATCACCCTCAACTCCCCAGACCCGACCCCCACTGCTCCCCATCTCTCCAAATCTCAAAAACCCATTTTTTAAATTTCTCCCCCTACTGTGAAATTGCACCGTACACATAGCCGGAGCGCCGCCAACCGACGCCGACCCCAGTACACCCCGGGAGACCCACAGAGCACCATTCTAGACTTCCAGCAGGCACAAAGACGACTCCGGGAACTCCGACGTAAAACCCGTGCTTGATCGAGGCTCGCGCGAACTTGTTCCGCGGCGTACAACGCGCGTTCGTGACGACACTGCTGCCGTACGATCCCGAGGCGTTCTCCAGGCAAGTATTTACTTGCTTCATGCTATAATAATAGTGTAACCCACCTAGATCATGTAGTTTACAAGCTTTCCGATTTCCTATACGTGTTAAAACCTAAGTGCTCGATGTTAATTACTAATAGAAAAAAATGTATAATTTGACGGCAACCGATACGTTCTGTTGGCCCTTTGAATGTTATATAACGTGTGTGAAATTTGCTGGAAAAAGCGATTGTTTGTAACGAAAATCGATACCCCCAAACATGTCGTTAAAACTGGAATTTCCCTCGTAACTGAAAACGAATAAAATCACCATAAATCATACACATATTGGAAAGATGCGTCCGAGGGCTTAAATCGAAGCCGACTCGACGAAATTTAATACTATGTAGAATTTTAATGTTTTCTGTTCCGAAACCCTGAAGATAATTGGATCGGAACATGACTCTGGACTGCAGTCCAGATCGTTTCTAATTAGTGTGTTCTGTCTAAAGTCATGCGTCCCCGTGTTTCCTGAAATCGTGTGATACGGAACTTTATAGTAGATATAAGATATTTCTATTAGTGAAAGAAAACAAGTGGTCTCATTCCGATTCATCGCAGTTTGTTATTTTAAACTTATTTTAAAAGGGCAGAACGTAAAGCTGTTCAGAACACTTTCTGAAATGACATTTGAGATTGAACTGTGTATAACTTTCAACGTACAGATGCGATTGAAGGTCCGTCTGTTGCGTTGAATACTTTATCGAAAAACCTAAATTTCATTTAACTATGACATCGCTAAATTCTGAGCCCAACTGGGTGCAATTCGTGTCGCGAAACAGACGTTCAGTTCTGAAATTGAAATTCCAGCCGCGAACACTTAAACTGAAACAGTTATATCTTGAAAACCGAAACTCCGATTGAACTGAAACAAATTTTGATGAATTCCTGACTGATTGTTCTATATATCTTACCTACATCATTTTTGCTGAATTTGTAACATACTAATTTGTGTAATTCATTTTAGTTCATGACATGCATGTTAATTCATAACATACCGAGCTTATTGGTAGCATACAATACATATATCATCCCCTCGTCATATACACAGTGTTAGTGCGTGTGGACATTGCATTATCGTGCGTGATGGATGTTGGTTTAGGAGTGACGAGTACACCAATGGAAAGTGAATATTCGTGACAGTGATTGATACAGTGGACAGTGATGAAACCGTGCCATTGGTATACTCGTACACAACTAGATCATATCTTAAATAGTGTAACCTGGGGAAAAAGGGGAAATCAAAGTGGAAAGAGTATCGTATTTAGCGGGACCGTGTTTAGAGGATGATCATTCGAACCGTGATACGTGTAGGACAAGATCTAGCGATCCGGCTGACAGGGTTATGTCCTGGGCATGTGGGCCGTTGTCTCGGGTATGTACGAGACTCCTGTTAAACATGATCCTCCTTCCACTATGTGATTTCAAACATGACCTAGAGACCGATAGGGACACATAACATATTCTGCATCATATTGTGACATAGTGATTACTTGCATTATTCTCATACCAGTATTACCTCATTTACCTGTTCATCTGCTTATAATAATATTATTATTTGTGTCGCTCTGACGACCTGAGTATGCATACTCAGATTCCGCGGGAGGACCAGTACAGGAGACGGATCTATCCTTTGAGCTCACGGAGATATAGTTTGGTGTACCTTCTTCATTTACTGCTTTCCATAAAAGAGATTGTGAGATCGAACTTGGTTAGTTATTGTTCTTATTATCTGTAATTTGTGAACAACGGGATTTTAATGTAATAAATTAGTGATGTGATTCCTTTAATACTGTGCTTTAATTACTGATTACCATGTAGTGCTAGAAGCCGAAGTGTGACTACGGCAGGATGATTCCTTGACCGTAGGAGCATGGCTGGCCTAGTCATCCCTCGTTTTCCGTATTTTGGGAAGCGGGGCGTGACATGGTTTAGTTGGTATCAGTGCCTGTGTTTAGTATCAAGGGATAACATTAACTAAACTGTATTACGTTATTCTTGTTTCACTATTCTTGATTTCTATCCTTGAATCTGAACCTATTCTTTTGAATCTTCCAGTGATATGACGTCCCCGAACGACCCCTCCTCGGACTCCAGCTCTCAGGACCGCACGGAAAGAATACTCAGTGCACTGACCACTCTCGCGGAAGCTCAGGAGAGGAAGACAGATTTGCTTACTGAGGGACTCAGGGCGATTACCGCTGCAGGAGGACCCTCCGCACTTATTACCGCCCCCGAGGGCGCTACTCCACCAGCTTATCAAGCTAGGGCTGGTACTGTGTCAGACTTCCGACGGTTACACCCAGCTGCGTTCACAGGGCTAGCTGAACCACTTAAAGCTGAGCAATGGCTGGTAAACATGGAGAATTTATTGGCAGCCGCCAGGGTTCCAGAGGAAGACAGAGTGAATGTGATAAAGATACAATTAGAAGACAAGGCTCGTACATGGTGGTCGGTAGAAGAAAGCAGACTTGAAGAGCCGATTGAATGGAACAAGTTTAAGGAGTGCTTCTTAGATCACTATTTTCCTCTCACAGCCAAGGCAGAAATGGAGGAAAGGTTTATTCTTCTGAAGCAGAATGGACGCCCAGTGGACGTTTATGCGGCAGAGTTCAACCGTCTGAGCCGCTTTGCTCCATAGATGGTCAAATCAGAGGTCACCAGGGCCAGGCGTTTCCTTCAGGGGTTAGATTTTGAGTTGCAGCAGCTGATTGCATCGTTAGATCTACAGACTTTCGCACAGGTACTCAACGCGGCGAGAGTTCAAGAGCAATTGATTAGCAAGTTCAGGAGACCCCCAGTCGTTCCAGCACGTACCCACGTGCCTTCTCGAGGAGCCATACCGGTTCACAGAGCAGGAACGACTCAAATGAAGCGCCCATTCGTACCACAGCACCGCCCCCAGAGGCAGGGCGTAACTTGCGGCTATTGCGGTAGAGGAGGGCATACCCAGAAGGACTGTCGCCGTGCTAAGGGACAGTGTTTGATTTGCGGCTCCAGTCAGCACAGGATTAACAGTTGTCCTGAGCGAGCAGAGATACAAAGAAGTTCTGGACCGCCACAGCAGAGGCCGCAGGAACAGAGACAACCATTTACAGGTCGCGGTCAGGGACGGGCTTTCACCTTGACCGCTGAGCAGGCAGAGGCATCAGGAGACGTGGTCACAGGTACTCTACTTGTACATTCCTTGCCAGCTAGAGTACTATTTGATTCAGGAGCATCGCATTGTTTCTTGTCTGAGCATTTCACAAATACACACTCAAAACCACATGAACCACTAACCAAGGGATGGGAAATTCATACGGGTAATGGCATTATTATATCTAGTCGAGAATGTAGATTATGCCCAGTTGTAGTGTGTGGTAGGGAATTCTATGCGAATTTTCTCCTAATTGGGACAGGCAGTTACGACGCAATTCTTGGGATGGATTGGATGAGCACTTTCCACGCAGTTATCGATTGTCATGCAAAGAAGGTGATCTTCCGCATCCCTAATCACCCGGAGTTCATTTTCGAGGGCGGAAGCGAATCCTTGGAGCCAGCTAAATACAGAGCAAAGCCTAAGGAGCTGACAGCTATGGAGATTGATAAGAGCCCAGCCCCAGAAATTGTTCGGGACTTCCTAGACGTATTTCCTGAAGATCTACCAGGTCTACCACCTCCTCGAATTTTGGAGTTCTCGATTGATTTGATTCCAGGTACCGCCCCAGTATCCAGGGCCCCCTACAGGATGGCACCAGTGGAGTTGGCGGAATTGAAGAAACAGGTTGAAGAATTATTGGAGAAGGGATTTATTCGGCCAAGCGCTTCACCGTGGGGTGCACCAGTTCTATTGGTGAAGAAGAAGGATGGATCGTTGCGAATGTGCATAGATTACCGGGAGCTGAACAAGGTCACAATAAAGAACAAGTACCCAATCCCGCGTATCGATGATTTATTCGATCAGCTAAGTGGAGCCAAGGTTTTCTCGAAGTTGGACCTCCGTTCTGGATATCATCAAATCAGAGTAGCAGCTGAGGATGTATGCAAGACGGCTTTCAGGACCCGATACGGACATTACGAGTTCCTTGTGATGCCGTTCGGTGTTACCAATGCCCCAGCAATATTCATGGATTTAATGAACAGGGTGTTCGCAAAATACTTGGACACGTTTGTCGTTGTGTTTATCGACGACATACTTGTCTACTCGAAGACTCAGGAGGAGCACGTTGAACACTTGCGCACAGTCCTACAAATTCTTCGGGAAGAGAAGCTGTATGCGAAGCTGAGCAAATGTGAATTCTGGCTCGACAAAGTTCAGTTTTTGGGACATATTGTTTCGAGCGAAGGCATCTCGGTGGACCCGGCAAAAATAGAATCTGTCAGAGATTGGCCGACACCGAAATCAGTAGCAGAGATCAGGAGCTTTCTGGGATTGGCAGGTTATTATCGGAGATTCGTCCAAGATTTCTCAAGAATCGCGGAACCATTGACGAAGCAGACAAGGAAGGACATGCCGTTTACATGGACAGAAGAGTGCTCTCAGGCATTCGACACTCTGAAGCAGAAGTTAACCACAGCACCTATACTTACAGTACCGGATAATTCCGGTGGTATGGTGATACACAGTGATGCCTCGGGGAAGGGTTTAGGCTGTGTTTTGATGCAGCACGGCCGAGTGGTTGCTTACGCCTCTCGACAACTGAGAAACCACGAGAAGAACTACCCTACGCACGACTTGGAGTTAGCTGCGGTAGTTTTTGCATTAAAGATTTGGAGGCACTATCTTTTGGGTGAGAAAGTGGAGGTATACACGGATCACAAAAGTTTGAAGTATGTTTTCACCCAGAAGGAACTGAACATGAGGCAGCGCCGATGGCTAGAGCTAATGGCAGATTATGATCTGGACCTTCAGTATCACCCGGGGAAGGTCAATGTTGTACCAGATGCACTCAGTCGCAAACCAGCGGTCATGATGTTGACCGATCAGAGGAGTATTATTGAGGATTTCCAGAGACTTGCACTTGAGGTCATTACTCCGAACGCACTCAGTCAATTTTGGCAACTACAGGTGCAATCTTCCCTGGTGGATCGCATCAAGATTGCACAAGCGGATGATCCTCGATTACAAAAGTTCAGAGAGCAAGTGGAAGCTGGACTGAGAACGGATTTGATTATACATGAGGATGGCTCTCTGAGATTCGGTAGCAGACTCTGCGTACCTAAAGGTGGTGTACGAGAAGAAGTGTTGGCTGAAGCACACAGTTCAGCTTATTCTGTGCATCTAGGAGGTACAAAAATGTATCAGGACCTAAAGCAGCACTTTTGGTGGAACAGAATGAAGCGGGAAATTGCGAGGTTCGTATCCAGATGCTTAGTATGTCAACAGGTGAAGGCGGAACATCAGAGAACAGCAGGATTATTACAACCATTGCCGATACCTGAATGGAAGTGGGAGCACATTACTATGGATTTTGTGACGGCCTTAACACGGAGCCCTAGAGGCAATAACGCTATTTGGGTTATCGTCGATCGCCTTACAAAAGCTGCACACTTTCTACCTTTCCGAGTGGGACAGTCGACAGAATCACTGGCAGAAAGATATATGCAGGAGATTGTGCGACTTCACGGTGTTCCAGTCAGCATTGTGTCAGACCGGGACACGAGATTCTTGTCGCACTTTTGGAAGAGCTTACAGGAGAGTTTGGGAACCCGCCTTAAGTTCAGCACAGCTTATCACCCACAGACGGATGGACAATCCGAGCGTACAATTCAGACGCTCGAGGATATGTTGAGAGCCTGTATGTTGGACTTTCAGGGTTCCTGGGAGGACCATCTGCACCTAGTTGAGTTTTCTTACAACAATAGTTATCAGGCTAGTATTCAGATGGCTCCTTTTGAAGCGCTATATGGGCGTAAGTGTCGATCCCCAGTATGTTGGGACGATGTGGGAGAACGAAGATTACTGGGCCCCGAACTCATTGTTCAAACAGTGGACAAGATCCAAATGATCAGGCAACGTATTAAGACGGCTCAGGATCGACAAAAGAGTTAGGCAGATACGAGCAGAAGGGCACTTGAGTTCGAAGTCGGAGATCATGTGTTCTTGAAGATTTCCCCTACTCGTGGAGTTATCAGATTCGGAAGTCGGGGAAAACTTAGTCCCCGTTTTATCGGACCTTTTGAGGTGCTAGAGCGAGTAGGAGAGGTGGCCTATCGACTTGCCTTGCCTCCATCGCTAGCTGGTGTGCACAATACCTTCCACGTATCACAGCTGCGGCGTTATGTCTGGGATGGGAGTCATGTCCTGGACCATTCAGAGCTAGTTTTGGGAACCGATCTGTCTTACAAGGAGCAGCCTACTACCATCCTCGACCGCAGAGAGAAGGTGCTGAAGAATAAGGTCATTCCGTTAGTCCGAGTGTCTTGGGACGGTCGTTCCCCAGGAGAATCCACCTGGGAGCGGGAGGAAGATATCCGTGATCGCTATCCACATCTCTTTGTTTAGTACTTTTGTCTCTTTGTATCCTTGTTAAATTTCGAGGACGAAATTTTTGTTAAGGGGGGTATGATGTAAATCCCCGTCCTCCATCTATAAGAATGTTCCTTGTATTTTCCGAATTTCAGAGGTTTACTTTCTCTCGCTATTATTCCGTGCAAGGTGGTAGTGAATCCCAGTATTCATATTTTCCTATAACCTAAAAATCAAATTAAAACTAACAAATTAAATTCGTAAAGCAATCCCAGCCCGTTCCCTTCTCTGCAGCCCACTTTGGGAATTAATTGTTTTTTTAAACCCGGCCCGTTTCCTTCTGAAGCCCACGAGATTTATAAGGGAAAAATGAATTTCTTTCATAGCCCGGCCCACTTCCATCAACCCAAGCCCGCTCGCCGACCCCTCACTGTTCTTCTTCCCTTTCAAAAAAAACTCAACGGCTACCTCCCTTAAACGCGCGCGCGACACGCCTCCTCCGCCGTCGCCCACGCCTTCGCCCTACCGTTGCCCCACGTTTTCAACCTCGTCTCCCTTATCACTTTCCCACCTCGCTCACCTCCTCATTTTTCCAGTCTCCTCCTCCCTCCTCTCTCTCGCTACACCCACCGAGCCCAACCTCGAACAGCCATTGCAATCTCCACCTCCGACGACGACGACGACAATCCCTCGGCAACCTTCGATCACTCCTCTTCCACCAGCCTCATCCCTCCACGACTTCACCTTTCTTCAACCGAGCCCCTCTCAAATATCCCCTGCACACAACCCACTTCGACCAAGCTCGGCCACCTTATCCCCTCGACGCCGACGAGCCACCCCATTTCCCCTGAACCACATCTGTAGCCCTCAACACCCTCAGCATCACCCTCAACTCACCAGACCCGACCCCCACTGCTCCCCATCTCTCCAAATCTCAAAAACCCATTTTTTAAATTTCTCCCCCCACTGTGAAATTGCACCGTACACATAGCCGGAGCACCGCCAACCGACGCCGACCCCAGTACACCCCGGGAGACCCACAGAGCACCATTCTAGACTTCCAGCAGGCACAAAGACGACTCCGGGAACTCCGACGTAAAACCCGTGCTTGATCGAGGCTCGCGCGAACTTGTTCCGCGGCGTACAACGCGCGTTCGTGACGACACTGCTGCCGTACGATCCCGAGGCGTTCTCCAGGCAAGTATTTACTTGCTTCATGCTATAATAATAGTGTAACCCACCTAGATCATGTAGTTTACAAGCTTTCCGATTTCCTATACGTGTTAAAACCTAAGTGCTCGATGTTAATTACTAATAGAAAAAAATGTCTAATTTGACGGCAACCGATACGTTCTGTTGGCCCTTTGAATGTTATATAACGTGTGTGAAATTTGCTGGAAAAAGCGATTGTTTGTAACGAAAATCGATACCCCCAAACATGTCGTTAAAACTGGAATTTCCCTCGTAACTGAAAACGAATAAAATCACCATAAATCATACACATATTGGAAAGATGCGTCCGAGGGCTTAAATCGAAGCCGACTCGACGAAATTTAATACTATGTAGAATTTTAATGTTTTCTGTTCCGAAACCCTGAAGATAATTGGATCGGAACATGACTCTGGACTGCAGTCCAGATCGTTTCTAATTAGTGTGTTCTGTCTAAAGTCATGCGTCCCCGTGTTTCCTGAAATCGTGTGATACGGAACTTTATAGTAGATATAAGATATTTCTGTTAGTGAAAGAAAACAAGTGGTCTCATTCCGATTCATCGCAGTTTGTTATTTTAAACTTATTTTAAAAGGGCAGAACGTAAAGCTGTTCAGAACACTTTCTGAAATGACATTGGAGATTGAACTGTGTATAACTTTCAACGTACAGATGCGATTGAAGGTCCGTCTATTGCGTTGAATACTTTATCGAAAACCCTAAATTTCATTTAACTATGACATCGCTAAATTCTGAGCCCAACTGGGTGCAATTCGTGTCGCGAAACAGACGTTCAGTTCTGAAATTGAAATTCCAGCCGCGAACACTTAAACTGAAACAGTTATATCTTGAAAACCGAAACTCCGATTGAACTGAAACAAATTTTGATGAATTCCTGACTGATTGTTCTATATATCTTACCTACATCATTTTTGCTGAATTTGTAACATACTAATTTGTGTAATTCATTTTAGTTCATGACATGCATGTTAATTCATAACATACCGAGCTTATTGGTAGCATACAATACATATATCATCCCCTCGTCATATACACAGTGTTAGTGCGTGTGGACATTGCATTATCGTGCGTGATGGATGTTGGTTTAGGAGTGACGAGTACACCAATGGAAAGTGAATATTCGTGACAGTGATTGATACAGTGGACAGTGATGAAACCGTGCCATTGGTATACTCGTACACAACTAGATCATATCTTAAATAGTGTAACCTGGGGAAAAAGGGGAAATCAAAGTGGAAAGAGTATCGTATTTAGCGGGACCGTGTTTAGAGGATGATCATTCGAACCGTGATACCTGTAGGACAGGATCTAGCGATCCGGCTGACAGGGTTATGTCCCGGGCATGTGGGCCGTTGTCTCGGGTATGTACGAGACTCCTGTTAAACATGATCCTCCTTCCACTATGTGATTTCAAACATGACCTAGAGACCGATAGGGACACATAACATATTCTGCATCATATTGTGACATAGTGATTACTTGCATTATTCTCATACCAGTATTACCTCGTTTACATGTTCATCTGCTTATAATAATATTATTATTTGTGTCGCTCTAACGACCTGAGTATGCATACTCAGATTCCGCGGGAGGACCAGTACAGGAGACGGATCTATCCTTTGAGCTCACGGAGATATAGTTTGGTGTACCTTCTTCATTTACTGCTTTCCATAAAAGAGATTGTGAGATCGAACTTGGTTAGTTATTGTTCTTATTATCTGTAATTTGTGAACAACGGGATTTTAATGTAATAAATTAGTGATGTGATTCCTTTAATACTGTGCTTTAATTACTGATTACCATGTAGTGCTAGAAGCCGAAGTGTGACTACGGCAGGATGATTCCTTGACCGTAGGAGCATGGCTGGCCTAGTCATCCCTCGTTTTCCGTATTTTGGGAAGCGGGGCGTGACATAAGCGCTCGGGGAAAAAACCATATCGGGAGTTTCAAACATACAGGAAACTTGCTAGTGTTGCATATCTTCTGGAGTGTGGTATTTTTGGTAGGCTTCCTTCAAAATTATCACACAATGATAGATGGATCCTGATCCTACTATAAGTATCCTCTACTCTTCGAGAGAATTTTTCACTTTGCATTTAGCTAATCAAGTAGGTGTTTAGAATGGTGTTAACAGGGCTACGCCTCTGGGAAAACTAGGTTATTTAATTAGGTCCGTGTGAAAGCACGGGGCACTTCCCTCTGAAGTACCAACACTGGCTTGGCCGAAAGATAAGCGAACTTGTAGGGTGCGATTAATCCTGACTAATTTTTCTTTTAGGGTTTGAAGGAGAATTCGAGGAAACAGTGGGAGCCATCCTGTTTAGTTAAATTAATAACCAATCTAAACTTGCAAGAGCATATGCTGTGTGTTTCTTTTCTCTTTCTCTTAATTGCAGTGACCATGACGGGACTTAAGCTAATATTAGATAAAAACAAACTTGATGGGGAAAATTATAAAGACTGGCTGAGGAACGTTCATATGGCCCTTACATATGATAAGGTTGCATACGTCCTCACGGCGAAAGTTCCCCTAGTTTTAGGTCCAGTATCCTCGGTCGCGGACATTGAGGTCCGTAAGACCTGAGATCTTGATTGCGCGAAAGTCAAGTGCCTCGTGCTGGCCTCCATGGATAATGAATATCAGAGGCGGCATGAGAAGATGGACCTTGCTTCCATCTTCCTCCATACCAAAGATTTATATGGAGAGCAATCTCATATCACAAGATACAAGACTTCGAAGAATTTTTTTTCGGTGAAGTTGGCTGTCGGATCATCTGTTGGGGACCACGTCCTAAGGATAATTACTTTCATTGAAGAGATCGGGGACCTAGGAACTACGTTGGAGAATGAGTTGTATACCGACTTAATTCTACAGTCCCTTCTCTCCACCTATGCCCAATTCATATTGAATTTCAATATGAAAAAGCTGGAAGTTTCACTTTCTGAGCTCCTCAACATGTTGAGGGTGGCAGAGGGCACCTTGAAGAAATCTAAGGAAACACCTGCTCTATTTATTGGAGAATTTTCTTCTACTAGATCGAAGGCTAAGGCCAAGGGAAAGAAGAAGAAGGCCCCCATCAAACCAAGGGGAGGTGTGCAGAAGGTGCAGGGAAAGGGAAAAGAAAAGGAAGGGAGGGCAGCCACAAAGAAAGAATGCTTCTACTGTCAGAAAAAGGGACATTGGAAGAAGGATTGTCGGGCTTTAAAAGATAAGAATCAGGACACGAAGCAAGTTGTGGATTCAGCTTCAGGTGTGTTCGTGATTGAAAACTGTTTCTCTATAAACTCTACTTCCAAGGTATTGGATACCGGATCAGAATCTCATATCTGTAAATCATTGTAGGCGCTGAGAAGCCGTAGAGTTTTGAGGAAAGGTGATATGACCCTCAGGGTTAGGAACCGGTGTGGATGTTGTTGCAATAGGAGAATGATTGGTTTGCGAAAAAATGTGTGTGTATGTTGAAAATAACCGCAATCAATAACAGTGTCACAATAGCTAGCCGATAGCGAGTATGTGTCGTCCGCAGGGAAACGTGAATTTCTTTTCTTGCTTAGACGGGTTGATAAAAGAGAGGAGGGATTGTTGTCGTTTTCAACTAAGATGGTTACAAAATTTTATAATAGAAAGGCTTGTAGGGTTTATAGGACTTAGTAGTTAATGGATGAAGGTTTAGAAATGATTCTTTTTATGTTTTAATTGTTTAAAACTCAAGAGATAGCGATGAATGTGGATTAGGGTTCTTGGAGGGAATTTGGGTTTCCCACTACTGCCCTTTGTCCTTCCATTGATCTCTATTTATCTCAAGCCCTTAACAAAACAAGTATTAATTAATCTCAAATCGTGGTCATGACTATCATTAATTGATAGTGCGCCCGATAAGAGGGTTAACATTTATTTTGCTAAAATTTATAAACATTAAAATGTCAAAAGAAGTTAAGCGATTTTTCATCCATTATTCTATCCTATTCTACAAACCCTAGCAAGCAAGAAATTACTCGCTCATGGTTATTAGCAAATTAAAAGAGAGGTGGAAGATGAATGAATTCATAATTAAAATTTAAAAGTGCAGAAAGTAATACGGAAAAGTAATGCAGAAAAGTAAAGCGGAAAGTAAAATGCGAAAAGAATTAAAACAAAAGACTATTTTTTATTGATCGACTATTGCATTACAAAATTTCTCTTTTAAAAAATTAGATTACAAGAACCCTAGTTTCACTCGTAGATCTCTCTCTTGATCAATAGTTCGATGAATATATGATGAGATTCGATTATTTTGGAATGCACGGCTCTCGGTCCTTTATATAGTCCCTGAAAGTACAAACCCTAGATGCCATGTTGGAGTAGGTGAAGTTTTGATCATGCCCCCAAAATTCCACATCCAACGGCTGCTATCCAACGGCGGTGTCGCCGCCATTGCCACCTATTGACCGTGGATTTGCCGCCTCTTAGTGGGTCTGAGACTTGGGATTTTTTCTGGATTTTTCTCTCGATATTTGGAGATCCTCTTGATATACAGATTCTAAAAATATTTCCTTTAGTCTCTGCCGTTGTTAGATAATTCGATTTGCTTCTAATATTTGGCAGATTCGGTTTGATATTTTGATTTGACTTGGATCTCTTACTTAGATTTCAGACCTGAGATAATGCCTGCACAATATCTCAAATCACATTTTTAGTAGCATTTGGTGTTTTTGAGATATTATTCCAACCATTCATATGATATAATATTTTAAGAATATGGATTAGGAATATTTGATATGATATGCATATTTTAATTAATAATATTTCATTTAAATATTATATGCATATATTTTCCCTAATTATATTAATTATAAATGAAGAAACATACGATAATAATATTTTTATAAATAAACCCACATATGTTCTGTATTTACAAATAACACATTTTTTTAGTTAATAATAGTAGGGAAAATGTCCATAAAAATGTGCAATATATTTGAATGATCAGAGAATATCACCTAGGATTGACGAGTGTACACATCTTGTTATTGCATAACTGTTTTTGTATACCCAATATGATGTGTAATATTATATCTGTATCTTTGTTATCTAATGAAGGATATAATTTTATACTTGAAAGCAATGTCATAAACATTTACCTAAATCATGAAATGATTGGGTCGGGTACACTTAATAATGGAATATATGTTCTCAATCAACATCAAATTTTCAACGTCCAAATCACATTGAAAAGAAAGACTCCAGAAAAAAAAATCGAGCTTTCTTATGGTATTATAGACATGGTCATATCAATGAAACACGATTGACTAACTTACATAAAAATGGATACTTAGATCCGTTTGAGTATCAACCATATACAACTTGTCAATCATGTATCAGAGGAAAGATGTCAAAAACTCTGTTCACTGGATACGGAAAAAGAGCTACTGAGCTCCTGAGACTCACACACAGCGATGTGTGTGGGCTAATGTCTACACATGCAAGAAGTGGCTATTCCTACTTTATTACTTTCACCGATGATTTCTCAAGGTATTATATGTATTCTTGATGAAATATAAATCTGAGACCTTTGAGAAATTCCTGGAGTATAAGAATGAAACGAAAAAGAAAACCGGCAAAAGTATCAAGATGCTCCGATCTGATCGGGGTGGTGAGTACTTAAGTACCGAGTTCCTGGAATATCTAAAAGATAATGAAATTCTCTCTCAGCTTACTCCTCCAAACACACCATAATACAACGGTGTATTAGAAATACGAAATCACATCCTACTTGATATGGTGCATTACATGATGAGTAATGCTGAGTTGCCGCACTCTTTCTGGGGTTATGCACTAGAATCTGCTGCATACCTATTAAATAAAGTTCCAACTAAGTCTGTGCCTACCACTCCATATGAAATGTGTAGTGGGAAGAAACCATGTCTTAATTATCTTAAGATATGGGGTTGTCCCGCTTTTGTCAAAAAGGTTCATCCGGACAAAGCTCGAGGCACGTTCAATATTGTATAAGTTTGTGGGATACCCCAAGAACTCTAGGGCGTATTATTTCTATTACGCGGAGAAACAAAAGGTCTTTATTTCTCATCATGCCCGGTTTATTGAAACTCAATTTCATGAAAAGGAGATTAGTGAGAGCGCAATAGAGCTGGAAGAAATTCCAGAACCACAAACTATTACTGAAAACTTAGTAGAACCTGAGATTTCAATGGAACCGGACGTACCTACACCACTCCGCGGATCTAGTAAGCAGTCTCATCCGCCCGAGAGATACTATGGTTTCCTCATAGATGGGGATCGAGAGGATTGTATCATCGATGATGATGAGCCAGCTAGTTTTTAGCAAGCCATCACGAGTAGACTCGGTGAAGTGGCTGGATGCTATGCGATCCGAGATGGAATCCATGTACACAAACAAAGTATGGACTTTGGATTTTTCTTCTACTGGGATAAAACCTGTAGGATGCAAATGGATCTTTAAAAAGAAGATTGGTGTAGATGGACAGATAGAAACCTACAAAGCTAGATTTGTTGCTAAAGGTTTTCGTCAAAGACCAAGATTGGACTATGACGAAACTTTTTCACTAGTGGATATGCTTAAATCCATTCGGATCCTACTTGCCATTATTGCCTTCCATGACTATGACATCTGGCAGATAGATATTAAAACCGCTTTTCTAAATGGAAGTTTAGAAGAGTGTGTTTACATGGATCAACCAGAGGGTTTCATAGACATTCGGAGCAGCGGAAAGGTGTGCAAGTTGCTTAAATCCATTTATGTATTAAAGAAGGCATCGCGGAGTTGGAACATCTGCTTTGATGAGATGGTCAAGGAATTTGACTTTATCAAAAATGTAGATGAACCTTATATTTATAAGAAGATTGTAGGGAGAACCGTGATATTTCTCGTTTTATACGTAGATGACATTCTCCTGATAGGAAATGATATTCCTATGCTACAATCGGCCAAGCTGTTCTTATCACAGAAGTTCTCTATGAAAGACTTGAGTAATGCCTCATAAATTCTGGGGATTAAGATCTATCATGACAGATCTAAAAGTATGTTAGGACTTTCACAGTCGAGGTACATAGACACCGTACTAAAGTGGTTTAGTATGGAAGATTCCAAGCGTGGTAATTTACCCGCTTGTCACGGCGACGATGTAGGTTGAATACATTGCTGCCAGCGATGTCGCAAAAGAGGCCGTTTAGATGAGAAAGTTCATTCATGAACTTGAGGTAGTTCCGTCTATTGTTGATCCAATACCTTTGTATTGTGATAACAATGGGGCTATAGCATTAGCGAAGGAACCACGGTCCCATAAAAAATCCAGAAACATCTTAAGGCGGTATCACCTGATCAGATAGATCATTGATCGTCAGGCGATCGAGGTAAGCAGAATGGACACAAAAGACAACACGGTGAACCCACTAAAAAGGTACTTCCTTAGACTCAGCTGGAGCGGATATTGGAGATGATTGGTCTTCGATATGCTAATACATGGCCTTAGTGCAAGTGGGAGATTGTTGGATGTATATGCTCTAGAGGCCATTATTGTATAGTACAAGATTTTATATTATATATGGATGCTTGGGATATATGTGTACAGGAAAATCTTGCTCGATATGATAGTTTTCTATATGGTTTCCCTTTACCTCAACATGTGTTATGATCTATTTTATATTGCGTATCTCGATTACATGTTAGTAAAGCCTGTAAGATCTTTGCTTGACTACTAGAGTTGTGATGACGATCATACTCGTGGGGTCTAGGTAGTCTATTAGCACATCCTTAAATAGTCCCTAGTCGTTGGAGTTTCGAGATAGGGCATTGATACTCCGGAGTAGACTAGTGTATACGTTTTTTATTCCCATGAGGGAAGGTAGCCTGTTACTAGGAGAGAAAGAAAAGGAAAGAAGACGAAGGACATGATTACAAAGGTAGCTATCGTCTATCCGAGTAGTTAACCTTCTATAGTTTTCGCTAGTTTAGTGTTCGGTTTCGATTCTAGCTCGTAGATGTTCATGCTCTCATCATAGAAAATTCTGTTTTGTATTCCGCCTTGGTCATTGTTTTGCGACACGAGCACGAGCATCTACTTACAATTCATGCCATGTATTTTTAGACTTGTCCGATATATAGTATATTTCATTAGTATCGCTTGATAGGCTTATTGTAGATACACTTGGTAGAGCACTAGTACAAATACTATTGATTGCCATGTTGCACGATCATAGACTCGTATGTACACTACACATCATTAATACTACCATGTCACGTAGAACTGCCATGTTTACAGATCATACTAGGATTCATGTTATAGTAGGATGATGCTATACATGATTTATATTAGGTGTGCATACTAGACTTGAAGTTCGTACTGATTGTTGAGCTAGTACGCGACTGGAGGTCCGTACTAGTCGCCGTGCGTGTACGTGACACGAGGTGTCCATACCGACCGTTGAACGGGTGCATGGACGAGATGTCCGCACCAGTGATATGTTTGTACGTGACTAGATGTTCTGCGATATTCCATTGTTATGTATGTACGTAGACTTGTTGTCCATAATAGTTATGCTATGTGTTTGGTATATAGATCAGATAACCGTACTGATCATTATTAAGATATGATATAATGGAATATGTGATGGTTATCGTACGAGGCGAGATTCCGTACGGAAATTATGAAGATAAATGATGATGATTAGCCGGATATGACCTTATTTTTACTTGACTCGCGGAGTCTTACTATTTTACCTAATTAGAAGATTATACATATATGACGGTATTACCCACTTTCTAAAAACAACGATTAGTTTCATGTTTTAAAAGTGATAATTGAAGGATGTGCTATTTGGATTTCAATGGGGTAAGTATATATATTTTAAAAATATCGTAACCTCCTTATTTTTAAACAACGTTTCGTTCTATTTTAAGAACATATAAGTGGGAATATTCGAAGTAATTACATATTTATTGTTAGTTTACGCTACGCCTACATTTATGTTATTGGCTCACATGTTTTTTTTATCTTATTAGTTATGCTACGCTTTATAATTTCCGCTATGCGTCATATGTTGTTGATGTTATACCTCATTGGTATGGGACACTGATATATCTATATCTATATCTATATATATATATATATCGCTATAAAAATAGTACTGGCTTATACTATGATATGTTATCTGTCTGTGCTATGCCTAGTTCACACAGATTAAAAGTGTACGAGTTTGACGAGATTTATATTACTGTGGATATGATATGATGTGATATTATTCATCACGAAAAACAGAATTTTAATACCGCTCATTCATTATCATTTTTGTGATTGTTTCCCCCAATTAGAGCAAAGCACTGTTCAAAATTCAAATTTTGAAATGAAGCAACGCTACAGAAGCAGCGCCAAGTGCGTTGCGCCCTAAGTAGCGCACCACATGCAAAGCACGTGTGCGCTAGCGCTAGGTGCGCAGCGCTCTAAGCATCGCACCATATGTAAGACATAGATACGCTAGCGTTGAGTGCGCTGCGCCCTAAGTAGCGCACCACGTGCAAAGCACGTATGCGCTGCGCTCTAAGCAGCTCACCAAGTGCAAAGCACGGATACGCTAGCGCTAGGTGCGCTGCGCTCTAAGCAGCTCACCACGTGCAAAGCACGGATGCGCTAGCGCTAAGTGTGCTGCACTCTAAGCAGCACCTGCAAAGCGCGGGTGTGTTAGCGTTGGAACTAAAAGCTCCCCACCGTCAGATCAAAGATCCAATAATAATGATAAATCATTAATTAATCAGAATTAAATTCTGTTAAGAAAAGATTCCTCAAAATCTTTCCAAACAACAAGATTGTGCTCTGTAAATCAGAGCACCGTTGGATCAATAATCCAACGGTGATTAAAAATCACCAAAAGTACAGAGTAAATTCTGTAGGGAAATTTTTTCCAATCTTTGTTAAAAAACAAGAAGATTGCCTTCTGTAAATCAGAAGCCCTTGGATCAAAGATCCAACGATGGGAAAATCCCCAAATCAATTGGAAAAAAGATCTCCTTAACTGATTGAACTGATCAGCTTGCCCTATAAAAAAGCCCCTAGACTTCAAGTCTCAGGAGAGGAAGATATACAAAAGCATAGAGAGAAACCCCCCATAAATTTTGAGAGATTTCACAAAGAAGAGCCAAGCTCTCAGAGAAAGAAGATTTTTCTTCAGGGTAAAAAAAAGATGATGAGCAGAGAGATGAAATCATCTCATAAATAAAATAAAAAGAAGAATTTACTTCTCACAGATCATATATCTATAAGATCGAGGTCTTTCACAAAGAGATCAAAAGATCTCATCATAAGAAGAAGAACAAAATTCTTCTCACAGATCATAGATCTATAAGATAAATTGTCTTTCAGAGATCATCTCATTATAAAAGGGGAGAATAATTCAATTCTCCTAGGATCAAAGATCCATAAAGGCAAAGCCTTCCACTAAAATAAGAGATTGAAACATCTCCTATAAAATAAAGAACTTTGCTCTTAAAACTTTGAGACAAAGTCTCTTATAAAAAGAGAATTTAACTCTCAGGGCGCAAACTAATCTAAGTTGCATAAAAGAAGAGCCATAGCGCTCTAAATTTAAAAGCGCTTCAGCGCTCCATATCTAGCGCAAAGCCCTGCAGAGCCTCAGCGCTCCAAACATAGAGCACTGCGCTCATTGACTGGCGCTAAGCGCAACACGTGTCCTTCATGTAGGCGCCACTTAACAGTTAGCGCTTTGCGCTCTTGAAATAACGCACTGTGCACATGGGCTGGCGCTCAGCCCTAGGCGCACCACGTGTCACTCACGTATGCGCCACTGAATTGATAGCGTAATGCGCTCATAAACTAGCGCTTTGCGCTCATAAACTAATGCAATGCGCCCATCATCTGGCGCTTAATGCCAAGCGTGACACCTGTCCCTCACGTATGCGGTACTTGGCATAGCGCACTACGCTCTTTGACTGGAGCAAAGCGCCAAGCGTGCCACGTGTTTCTCACGTGTGCGCTAATAGAACATAAATTGTTCTTTAATAAAGCCCCGAGCTATGATGAATGCTCAACATTCAATAAAAGACAAAACATTGTCAGAATGCAAGTCAATACTCAGCATTATTAAAAGGGCGAAGCCCAAACAAATGCTCAACAGTCCAAAATAAATGTTAAACATTTTAACTTGATTGGACTTAGCCCAAAATTGGTCATAAGTTCTCAACTTAGATTAATTGAGCCCATATGCTCATAAATCTCAGATCTTAGTCCCAACTTGACTACAGATCTCCCAACCAAAATTGGTTCAAGGGTACATCTCTGAACCCCTCTGATATATGTCGTTGTAATCCTTCAATGTCTTCAGAGAGGTGATGGGTCCCAACAACCATACATCCCATAGACTATGACGTCTTTAAACTGGACTGTGGGGTCCTTAAACCCATGGACTATGACGTCTTTAAACTGGACTGTGGGGTCCTTTAAACCCACGGACTATGATGTCCTTAACCTTGGACTGTGGGGTCCTTAAGCCCATGGACTATGATGTCCTTAACCTTGGACCGTAACGTCCTTAAACTAATTATGGACCGCAATGTCCCTAAACTAAGCAATAGAGCCCAAATGTTCTTTTGTCGGATCTAAACGATTCCGTTAAGTTGATCTTAGTCTAAAAATTAGACTAACGTATCCTTAACAAACGTTTAAGTTAATCTTAGTCTCAAAAGAGACTAACGTATCCTTAAACCCAACCCCAAACCCAAATCTAAGAAAATATGGATTTGGACTAATTCACGCTCTACGGGCGAAATCATAAATTAGTCTCCGTATACAATCCACGGGCAACCAAAAAAAAAAAACACCCACGACACGAAGTGACCATCTGAAGAAGGAGAAAGTGGTTACCGCGATACGGTAGGGTAATTAACTGCAGGGGCTTGCGACTGCAGGGATGAGCGTCTCCACAATCAAAAACCCCTCAACGAGGGGGAATCTGACGAAGTCTGCTACATCGGCCGTATCCGTTTAAACCTTCGATACATGGTGTCATAAATCAACTTGGCATTTTCGGAGAGGTGGACGGATAGCACCTAATAGCATCTGCCCCCGAATTTCAGACCCTGATGTCCCAACGTCCCGGTCGCGTCCTTCGGCGGAGAACAGATTCTGGCACGCCCGGTGGGACCTTTTCCTCTTTCCACACCACACTTCGTGTTTCATGTTCGCGAATGAATCGCGGTTTGATATGGTTGCCCTTGGGTTCCAGGTACTAAGATTTGGTTTTGCTCCCGTGCAGAAAAAAAGAACATCAATGGTCTCTAACTGCTCTAGCTGCAACTGCAACTCCCGTTCCACCTCATCTGGAGGTGTAACTTACGGGCCCCAAGCGGCCTCCCTGTTCAAGATGCCAGTGGAGCAAATAACTCAGGCCACTACTGGGCTATTCTTTGGGACCATGATCCCATTGATGAGCTTCAATGCCCCGCTGCTGTCCCAAGAAGCCCCAAAGTAGTCGGTCTTTGATCGACTTACCGCTGCCGCGACCCCTCTCAATGGGTCGCCCAACTCCACTGCCTCAGTTTTCAACAGACTGGGCCAGAACGCCAACAAGCCCACGATACCTGAAGCAGCCATCCCTAAGCGGATAGCCAACCCGGCTCAAGCGGACGAAATTATCAGAGAGGATTCCTTTGCCAAGAAGTCAGTCATCACAAGGCTAGCCGTTCCGGCTCCCGTTTCAGGTGAAATCGTCAAGGCTGCTTCACCTGCTCGGAAGTCTGCCTTCGATGGACTGGCTATTCCCTCTCAACGGACGTCAGTCTTCAATAGACTGACAACGACAACTTCTGACCGACATAGGGGGCATGAGGAAGTCACCCCTAAAGCTGAGACAATCCCAACGGCTCGACATGCTCGACGTCGTCACTGACGCCGAGTGAGGAAGGCTGGGAGCAACTCCCCTTCTGGACTGACTCCGCAAGCTCCCATGGTGGAAATCGATGCTGCTGTTCTAACTGGGAACATCTTTGAACCGCTTAGGAGGGTCCGCAAGAACTCTTCAACTGCCATACTAAAAAGATCTCCCCCACCTATAGAGAATGCTACAGAAAAGAAGCCGGAGCAGCCCCCTCAGCGGCTGTCCTCCAAAATTTACAAAGTCTGGCGACAGATCCAGGAATCGGTGATTGATCAAGATTACTCTCGTCGACAGAAAAAAGGTGAAAGTTCAGCAGGAAGAGGACCACCCTGTCAAGCCACAGAAGGTGTCATCTGTTTAGGTGCCTACTGCAACGGCCCCCTTAACTTCGACCGCCCACAAAAGGAGGCCGGAGAAAATCCCCGTGTCTACGGCAAATCGCAAAGACACTGAACCTAAACGCCCCAAGTCTGGGGGCATGGTGGTGCACACCATCTATATGGCATCCGGAAAAAAGGATAGCCGTATCTCCGCAGGTCATCGACCGCTTACGCGATCAATGACTAGGGCTCAGGAGAAACAACAACAAAAGCTTTAATAAATGCTAACAACCATGGCCGCACTCACTGGGCCAAAAGAAAGCCCGGAGGCGTCATCAGAGCAGCGTTATGAATAGGAAATCGATGCTGACTTCCTTCCCAGAGTCCTCGAAAAGAAGGACAGAGAAGCAGCAGAACAAGCGACTAATATAAAACGAATGGCGCTTCTCTTCCAAGACATGGTCGGGATGATGATCCAGCCGGACCCTCCAGCTGAAGATCCTCCGATTATCCTCGAAGACGACCGACCGGAGATGTCAAACCCTCTTCCGGCTTGTTCAGCAGCCAAAGAGGAGACCATCTCAAAAGCTGCTCTGGAGGATTACATCGCTCAACAGATACGAGTTCATCAGGCGAATGAAGCGGCTGGGCAAATTGTTAAAACTGGACGACTCTATCCAGCTTGGTATGACCAAATAAAGTACCCGCCGGAATACACGATCCCTAAATTCCACGTATATAAGGGGACGGGAAATCCGCATCAGCACGTTGCTCAATTTAAGGCTCTGTGCGGCAACACCGGAGGTGACAATAAGCTACTCTTTCGCCAATTCGTTGGCAGCTTGTCGGAGATGGCATTTGAGTGGTATTCGGAACTCCCGAATGATTCTGTCAAAACATTTGCAGAGATGGAGCTGCTGTTTACCTAGCGTTTCGCAAGTGCTAGCGAGCGCACCCAGATCACAACATTGATTAACGCCAGGGTAAAGCCAGGTGAAACGTGGATGCAATACGCAATACGATGGCGGAATCTATGGTCAAAGTGCGAGCAGCGCATCGAGGATGTGCCTGCAGTGGGCACTCTTGACCCTCAAGCGACCATCTCCCAATTCATGATGTTTTTCAAGCCGACCACTTTCCAGTCCTTGATTGATAAGCTGGCCCAAATGGACCAGATGGGCCACAGGCCTTCTTCTTCGAAGCAGGAGCCGCGGAATGAAAAAGGGAAAGGGAAAGCGACCTTCGTCGCCAATGCTCAACAGCAGCCCAGCGGTTCAAAATTAACGGATCGACTATACGAGAGACTGCGATACTATAATGAGAAAATAAAGCGCCCTTATTCGTTTCCCCGGGACAAAACGAGGGGATTGTTTGAGCTAGCTGTGCACAACAGGCTCATTACTATGCCGAATCCAAAATGCCCATTGCAACCCGGTGAGGCTAATAGTCCTAATTATTGCCCCTACCATCAAGCGGTAAGCTATCCAATTGAAGATTGCTTCGTCTTTAAAGGCTGGATCGAAGACCAATACCAACATGGCAAGTTCGCACTGTCCAAGAATTGGAAAGTAAGCCCGTCGCAGCCGCACGCTCTCAAAAAGACGGACACACCGGGGGCATCATGCTCTTTTGTAGAAGAAGCTCCATGGGAGGTCGTTCTTTCAGCCAAGACGAAAAGAATGCTGAAGGATCTCCAAACATGCCCGGCGATCAGGTGAAAAAATCCACTGGAACCCGAGATCATCGAGGGGATGCTGAAACCGTGCCCAACTCCAAAAACTGGTGGTGATAGTCAAAGCACTCACACCCAGCCGTCAAAGTCTTCGAAGAAGAAGAAGAAGAAGAAGAAGACCAAAAAGCCCGTGAAGCTTAGTGGCGAGCGCACGGACCTGCAAAAATATATCGACGCGCTGGAAGAATATAACTAGAAGGCGCGGACCCCAGTCACACTCCAAGAATTTCTCAACCACGTCCTTGAGGACGGAGATGATCACAATGGAGAAGACTCGTCGGATGAGCCTGAAGATTAGGTGGGAAGCTGCCATGTGATCTCTCACTCGTCAATAAACGACGAAAAAGCTCCTTACGCAGAGAAACTGGGGGCGGATCCTGAGCCTGAACTTCTAGGACCATCAGACGAAATGATTGATGCATTCCTAAACGAAGCTCTTTTCAAAAGCAAAGCTGATCGGGAGTGCGAGATGGCCATATTTGAAAAGGCCAAACGCCGGCTACTGGAAGAAAGGGTCGAAACACTCTCACCAGATCAAAGTACATCCGCCGCAAATAAAAGCAGGTTCAAGAAGAGGAAAAGGTTCGCTAAAGACATATCGATGGGAATGAAACTGCCCTCTGAAGGAAACACTCCTGATGAAGCGGACATACATCCTAGCTACTGCTTATATCATCGAAAGATTGCGCACCCCACCGAAGAGTGCAACGCTTTTAAAAGCTGGTGGTAGGGATATGTTGCTCACCGACAACATTTCAAGCGGATGAAACGCAAAACTCGTTGGGAGCAAAGAAATACGACCGAGGAGCATAAAAGAACTGCCGGCAACTGTCACATGGTCGACGCTGGGGGAGCGCAAGTTCTCACCTTTGGGAGCGATTCTGAGGAGGAAATAGCTCTTGGACCTCTATTCAAAGAATCCACCTCGGGAAAAGAGGAAGAACCAAAGGGTTGAGAGAACATTCAGCTGCGCAATCGCACATTACCTGAAAAGAATCTCAGACTCGCAAACAAGGGATCGAATAAAAAGGATAAGGGGAAAGAAAAGGCCCCTGAAGATATCGCCCTCGATGATCGAGTCGTCGAAGAGCTGACAGCTGAGGACCCGCCGAAGAAAAGTAAGGTGAACTACAACGTTCTGGCGCACTTGAGGAAAATACCTTCGCAGCTAAGCATTCTCGACGCCCTTCTGCTATCCAAAGAGGCGAGAGATTCGCTGATCAAGGCGTTACAAGAGCCTGAACAATTCCAAGCTTTCCTCACCGAAGAAAAGATGAAGGACGAGTTGGAAGAAGTGCACACAGCCGATATCACCTTTGGCGATGAAGATCTCCTCCTCGGGACGTGCGAGTATAACCGTCCCCTTTATGTCTCCGGATACTGTCATGATATCAAGATAGGCAAAATCCTGGTTGACAATGGGTCCTCCGTTAACCTCCTCAATGTAAGAGTGTTGAAGGAAATCTGTATGAGCGTTCAACACCTCGCTCGGGATAAGATCACTATCTCCGGGTTTGACTCCCAGTCGTCACGGACGCTCGGGTCTGTGATACTAACGTTACGCTTTGGGCTGCTCATCACAGACATTAAATTTCATGTCATTGACGCCAAGACATGCTATAATGCTTTGCTCGGCCGGCCTTGGTTACACGTGTACAACATTATCCTTTCTACACAACATCGGTGTATAAAGTACTTCAAGGATGGTCTCGAATATACCGTGACAGGGGAACTAAACCCATTCTCCGTGAACGAAGTCCGCAAACATGAGGATGCCAAGTACTTCATACCAGATTTCGAAGACACAGAAAGATGTCGCAAATCGGAGGACAAGAACAAAGCTATCACCACTATTTCGGTCTTCGGGAGTGATACCGAAGAGGAAGAAGAGATAGTCTATTCGGGACCGCCCCAATATAACAAACCGAGACCGTCAACTCCTATTCTGGTCTTTGGTAGTGACTCTAAGGACGGGGTCAACACAGTATTCTCGGCTCGTCCATCAGTACAAGCTTTCGTCGGAGATGATCAGAGTTTGCAGATCGCCATGGTTCCGCAAGAGTATTACAAAGAGCTCAATGCACTTGAAACTTACAGTGTGCAAGAGCTGCAGACATTCTATGTCCCCCTGTTGGAGATAGTGCCCTCAGAGTCAATTATTGGATCACAGGCACGTGATTGCAATGATTGAGGGAGGACCTATCCTGGTAGGACAGTCTTACTCGAGATGATAGTATGCTATCTGGTTTATCTTTATCATCGTGTACTGCTTTAGGTGACCTTACAGGTCACTATTGCACGTTGATAGAGCCCCTAGGATTCTTGCTTGACTGCCAGCAGTATGAGGGCGATCATATACGTGGGAGCTGGTAGTCTATAAGCACATCCTTAAAAGGTCCCTAGTCGTGGGAGTTTCGAGACAGGGCATCGATACTCCAGAGTAGACTAGTGTATACAGTCGAGACCCCGACGAGGGGCGGTGGCCGGTCTCACAAGCCACTGGTGTCAGTTGGTTCACCTAAGATGTATACAGGTGCTCATTGGGTTATGAGTACACCGGACAGGACTCGCCGGGAACATGCTAGTTGGTCTTATACCTGACGTCAGATAGCAGTTCCCTGGTGACATGTGTACAGGTTAGTTCATCGACCTGAGGATCGTCATTTGTCTCGTGTGAGTTCCCACTGTACTTTGATTACTACCCTACCACGCTCAAAGAAGACGTGCAAACAGGTTTTAGTTGGGTATAGTCCCGAGCCACATGGAGGCAGTGAGCGGATCTTCAGGGGTTCGTCTCTCCCGGTATTAGGGGTGAGTTCGCGCTGTGTCTAGGAGAGCCATTACACGAAGTCCTTGTCCAAGGCAGGAGATTTACTGGTAGGTATTCCAGTAGTATCTCAGGGTGTTCTGGGCTACACTCCGACACGACTTGTACCGCTTTTGGGGGCCTGACTTTTACCAACCCCCTAGGCCCGCCATGCGATGCTCATAGACGAACGTACCGGACTATACGGATATTGTCACTGACAGGCTCAGTAGGGTGTCAGGATGAGTTCGCTCATCGACGTCCCTTTTGGTCAATAGCTGGTGGCCTGTCACGTATTGGCTTATACCTCTGACGTGCTGGTGGTTAAATCCACAGCCATAGTATTGACGAGTCTTTAGAGTCCACCACACTTACAGTTACTCAAGTTTCGGGCGAAACGCTGTAGAGGCCGTATGGAGATATGGCAGGGTCCGATCAGATACGTGCGGTATTGCACGGATCAGGATCGGACGGTTAGTACTAGAGGCCGTATGGATATATGGCAGGGTTCGATCAGATACGTGCGGTATTGCACGGATCAGGATCGGACGGATATTACTAGCCGGCTTTGGTTTAAGCCGGATCCTAGTATAGTACAGTGTAGATTTTGTCTCATTGCATTTGTATCCGGTCGAAATACAGATGCGGGTGTGTATGCACAGTATCGGGGTTTTCCTGTAATTTATTACGGGACCAGTTTTCTGGAGTTGCCAGTTTGCATTCCGTTCCGGCCGGTTTTCCTTTGTTCTTTCCCGGCCGGACTTTTCCGATGGAGGGGGTTATTTGCAAGTTTGCAAATAACTTATTGTGGAGGGTTTTCCTGCATTTGTGGCTTCATGATGTGATTATCATCATGGGATGCTTTATCCATCTTTTCCTTTGTATTAATGGTGATTAGAGTTGATTAGATTTGGAGTTGACATGGTTATCATTGCTTTGGATGTGGTCACCCTCCACCTTTTACTACACTCACCTCCCTCATGTATTTTGCTATCCCTCCACCATTCTCACAAGGGAGAGGCCGGCCACAAATTTTTGAGAGGGAGAGGAAAGATGAGAGAGATTCATTTTGGAGTGGTGGCATGATTCTTCATCTATCCTTCTTGCTAGAAAATTGAAAGCACCAATTTTCCTAACCTCCTCCTCCATCCTCCATGGCAATTAAAACCCCAAGAGACAAAGTTTCTACACTAGTCTACAGCATTCCTTGGACGCGTCGGCCAGCCAACTTCGCGCCCGAGTTTCCTCGGTATTGAGGTTGGAGCCCGTAAAAGATGCAGGCGATGTGGTGCCTTTCCGGCGAGGAGGCGACGACCGGAGTTTCCGCAGGAGATCGAGACGACGACGAGAAGACCGGAGGACTCGGATCACTCGGTATATCTCTAACCCGTCTTGTAGTTAGCTAGATCTAGTTTAATGGCACGATCCGGGTGTTTAGTGCGCGGTGGTGCCGGTTTGCTATGTTCGCAAAATTAAAGTTTATCACCGCTTCCGCATTCCGGCGTCAGATTGATGGCCGGGGCGCCGCCTTGCACTTACAGAGGTATCAAAGCCACGCCATTAACATAGTCTAGCTTTGTTTGATGTGTTTGCATTTCCGATCGACCAAAATTCCAAAAACCCGCGTTTTCTTCACATCAGTTTTCTGTCGAATTTTTTCTGGCTCTAAAAATTTTTCAGGTTGTAGAAAACTGATGTACTGGAAGTCCTAAGAATTATGGAGAAATTCGACACATTGATCTTTCAGGGAGAGCGCGGAACCGCGGCCAAACCCCACTTGGCGCCGCGGTTCCGCCGCAGTATGGAGGGATCAATGCGTCAAATTTTTCCAGTGGGCTTCTAGGGTGAAAATAGGGTTTCTGGAATATTATGTTTGGGCCCAGAATTTCTTGATGTGCTACAGTAGTACTTGGGGGCCCACTTGGTATAATTTGATCGATCGGATATTTTAAATACATTATTTCACAGTTTTTACATTATATCTGAGACCGTGAATGTCACTCGATCGGTAAATCCTGTCTAACTGCTATAGCCCGGTTAGACGGATTTGCGAACGTGACTTTCACGTTGATGTTCTGTGTTATGCTGTGATGTTGCGGATCGGTCGTGAGGGATAGCCTGGATGCAATGCTAGTAAAGTTTTTGTTGTATTATGTACATTTGTTATTGCGGGGCGAGCGTCCGACATGTGGACTGCCGTCACTGCCAGTTTGTATTATTATTTTGGGGCACGACCAGGTTGCGGTTGATGTACCCGTTGTATGTATATTTTACTTTCTGTACTAGGATTACCCCGCGGAGGGGTGCACAGATAGCCGGGTTCTGGAAGGCAACAAGCCCGCATCTCATGGCATTGAGACGGAGGGGCTTCACTCTAGGATTGGCGGGCTATTCGCCGCACTCGTAGGGGGTACAGGTTGACCCAGGAGGGGTGCCCAAGTTACCGGATTCCGTGAAGTGCTGGGTGGTCCATTCACGATGCTGAAGGGGACTGCCTCGCTTCAGGTCTTGGCGGGTGACTTGCCGCGCCCGTAGGGGTCTAGGATTTCATTGCACAGGCTATCCACACGACCAAGGGAACATCGGGTTTCAGTAGTGGCTCTGTGAAACCCGGGGATCCCAGATATCTGTATTGTTCTGTGATGCTGTACATTTCTGTGATGTTGCATTTTATCACGCCTTGAGCGAAATATAATATATTGGTATATATATTAGTAGATATTGTATATGTTTTACATCCGCGCTAGTCCAGTCCCCGCTCTGTCGTTAGTTAGCTAACCTAACGGGTAATGACGGGACCCAGTGGCGAATGCGGATGGCATATACGTACATCAGTATATTTTCGTTCTTTGTGGTGTGATCTATTGATGGGACTGCGTTGATTCGGATCAATGCAAGTTAAAACAAACCTAATCTGATGTTGTTGGAACACTTTTCAAAAAGCTGTTATTGCAAGGACGTTCTCTTTTGTTTTGCACAGTGATATTCGGTTATGAATATCCAGCTCCTAAGTCGACGAGGCAAGGGCCGAGATCCCTTCACCGGGAGTGACCCCTTGGACAAAAAGTTTGCGTCAGGGCATTAACTTCACTATAGCCGATTACTTTTGCTTTGCACCGTGGTATTCAGTTGGAATATCCTGCACCTCATTCTACGGGGAAAGAGCCGAGATCCCTTCACCGGGATTGACCTCTTTAGTAAAGGTTTTCGTCACTATATTTTCTAAAAAGCTATCCGTTCCTTCAACGATATCAAGTTCATTACGTTAAAGGTTTTCGCCAGAAACCATTCGTAGCCCTCCGTCGTTTCATATGGGTAGTCAATAGTATTCAAGCTGTGTTTGTTGGCCAAAGTCAAGGCACAGTGTTTGGTAGCTGTTGGTTATTCATATGCAACATAGATAGATGCGTTGGTTTGGAACAGTCGTACTGCCTTGTTGGCCAAAGTCAAGGGTAGGTACGGGTGGATTCAAATCAACCTGGAGAATGACGGGTAGAACTTGACATGTGACTTATGATTTGTTGGCCAAAGTCAAGGTCATAAGAGCATGGGGTAAAAATGCACATCGGGAGTTTCAAAAGAACTGAAACTTGCCAGATATGCGCATACCTTCTGGAGTGTGATACCATGAGCGGATTCCGTCACGTTATCATGCGATGATAGTTGGATCCCGATTCCCATTGATGAGTTGGTTTACTCCTCGGGTGATCCCGACTAATTCTTCTTTCAGGTTTGGAGGAGAATTTGACGGTACAGTGGGAGGTTTCCAGATTAGATAAAGTGATAACCATTCTGATCTAGGTTAGAGTGCACGCTGAGTGTTTCTTTTCTCTCTCTCTTTGGCAGCGACCATTGACCCGACCTAGACTATGACTTAGTGACCAAGTTGGCCGAACCTTCTTTACACTGGCTTTTGGATTGTCAGAGTTGCAGACCTTATTGCCACTCCTACTTTTACCCTTTTCTCCAGGACACCCCGTATTACTATGAACGTCCACTTCCATTGGACAAAACCATCGTATGGTTATATACGAACTCGAAGGAATTCGAGGATGGTTTTCGGTTCTGGAGAAAACGATTAGGACTATTCAGTTGTCTTTTCTTTTCACCTTCTCTCAAGTTGCGAGTACTCCTTGGTTTAGGAGTAGTATACCTATTACGCAAATTGGATAGTCTTCTTCCAAACCTTAGGCTGGTGCCGACCGGTAGGGAATGAAGAAAACCAATTAGCCTAACGATGGTGTACAGAAGGTATTAAGTTCAGACAAAGCAAGGGATTAGTAAGAGGGCAAAGTAAATTGCGACTGCTATTCACGACCATACCAAATATTTCTTCGCCAATCCTAAATCACCTTTGTATTTCTCCAGGACACTCCGTATCACCACAAAGATCCACAGTTTATTGGATATTCCATCGTATGGTTATATACGAACTCGAAAGGAACTTGTTCCAGTTCGGGGATGGATTCTGGTTCAGGAGAAATAGGAATAAGGTTTATTCGGTTGTCTTTTATCTTCACCTTCTCTCGCGTTGCGAGTGCTCCTAGGATTAGGACAGTACACCCATTATGCTTATTGGATAGTCTTCTTCCAAACCATAGGCTGGTGCCGAACGGTAGGGAAGGAAGAAAACCATTTGGCCTAAAGGGGTGTACAGAAGGTAATGACTAAAGACATATAAAGGGATTTGGAGAGATGGCAAAGAATTATACGGTTACAGTTGTGAATCTGGATAATGGAAGAGGCATTACTAGGAATACCAGGATACCCCAACGAAACATTTCAATGTTTCAGTTTCACTGTGTACTGTTAAACGAAAACTGATTTCCCGATTAGACACTTACTCCAGGGTATGTATTTACCAGGTATGATTCTCACATCTGTATGGTTTTACAGATGATGAGTGGGAGTAAGTTATTGGGAATTGGGTGATCATCCTCATTATATCGGGATTCGCTGTAATCGGTGATATTTGAGGAAGTCACCTGGGTTGTTTGCCGGACGGCAATTATTTGGTTTTGAATATCCGCTATTATGCACCAATTTCAAATTGATATATCTGTACGTCTATTTTTATAGAGTGAGATATACCTTTTTGAAATTATGTCTACGACATTTACCTATATCAGTGAATGGTTAGGTAAGGAGCATTAAACAGCGGTGTAATTCTTCTTAACCATAAGTACAGTTTTCAACCTACGACACACAGTGAATGAGTTGTTAGACTCAGCGGACTTATACAGAAATGTATATTGTCCAGTGTCCATGAGGACAGAGGGGTTGGTTCTCGTACTATATTCGGTTTACTTATGACTCCTCTAGTTTTTAGACAGGTGTTTCGTGGAAACACAGGGTCTGAATTTTGAGAAGTTATAGGTATTTGAATAAAGTAGAGAACCAGATATTGCAAGTATCGGGATTCTTCAAATTGATCGAAGATGTAGATACTTGTATATGGTATTCTGTTGATAGTAATGGTTAAGAGAACTTGCTTCTCTTTCAGGTTACTCATAATTGGAAATATTCCTAAGTTGAGTAGCGCTGATCGGCCTCTTTCCATTTAGTTGACATGCACTGGAGACAGCTGCATGATTTGAATCTGGTTCAATTAAATCGGTGCCTCTGGTTCTATATTGGATATAGAACAGTTCATATCTTAACAATGTTAAGGTACGGGGAGTTGTCCGGTTTATGCTTAAAACCAGACTCTGGATAACTCAAGGCACGTTTCTGTAATGGCTGTTTGTGGGTTGACCCAGGCTATGACGAGGGTTGATTTTCTACCATCTGGATGAACAATAGCGATATTGTTCTAGACTCGCCACAGTTTTATTAAAAATGTATTTTTTTTTCAGAAAACAGTAGTGGGAGTATGGTAGAACTGGAAGTGATTCCAGAACCACAAACGATTACTGAAGATTTGATAGGAACCTAAAGATTCAATCTGATTTGACATTCCATTGGCCACTCCGCAGATAAGATGGGTAACCTCAGTCACCCGAGGGGTACTCCGGTAGCCTCAAGGACGGTGACAGGGAGGTTCTTGTTTACCCAGACTTGCCATTGCTGTTGTTCCAGGCTGCGAGACCCGGCAGGAGGATGAGTATAGCGTCGTTCTAAACTGGCTTTAGAAGTGTACGTGTATATGACTCTGCCAGAGGGTTGTCGTAGTCAGTGGGAGCAGCGGAAGCATTGGTGGACAGGTGGCTTATGTCTATTTATAGACTACAGCAGATATAGCGGAGATAGATCATCTATTTCTGATGTGACAGTCATAGGTTTGGCTTCATCAGAATAGGGGATGGATCTGTTGAGAAGGTAGTAGGGTGTGATGTCATGGTATTTGGATGACATACATAGAGTAGGAAGTGATATTCCTATACTACGATCGGTTATACTTTGGTCGTCACACAGTGTTTTCTCCATATGGGATTTGGACATTATATCAGACATACTGGTTACTAGATCTATGGTTTTAGATCTAGATTTGGGTGGTTTCCCAATCTGGGTACTTTGACAACATTCTAAGAGTATTTAGAATGGACGACTCCTGGCACGGTAGTATACCTGCACGTGATGGAGTCACCCTCTCTAAAGGTGTCTTACAGACTAAAGGGGAGAGGGATGTTCATGATTGGTAGATCACTTGCTTAGGCAATTGAGTCAATGTCAAGTACCACACCAGATGTTGTTCTTGCAGTAGATGGAATAAGTTGATATTGATCCAATCCTGGAGAAACAGTCGGAGGCAGTTTTGGAACATAAGTGTATGTTCTAGGGATTTGATAACGACAGCCTCATTAAGGGAGACAGTTATCATTCCAGGCTTCCAAGGTGACCTGGACGACAGGGAGATTGTCAGAGTTATAGTTTTCCCTCTGACGAGAGGCAGTATTTTCGACAGATGGTCCAAGGCAATACTGAGGGAGGCATGGCGCAGGATACTGATTAAGTTCAGTTGTCGATACAGTCTAAGAAGTTTGGATTTGGAGTTCATTCATGAGCTAGGTCCCATCAGACATCCAGACACATTCTAAGACAGGTATTGCTCATTTCGGGAGATGGGTTTCTCCGCGAACTTGAGATATAGAGAGACATAGAAAGAAACATCAAGGCGGATCCACTCACTGAGGCTATTCCTCGAACGCAATAGTTTCGCAAACGAGTTTTGTGAGACTGACAAGTAGAGGAGTTGGGTGTTCGGTATCACACGGGCTGTGAGTATGCGACATCGCAATAATTAGCCTTGAGTGCAAGTGGGAGATTGTTGGAGATAGTGCCCTCAGAGTCAATTATTGGATACAGGCACGTGATTGCAATGATTGAGGGAGGACCTATCCCGGTAGGACAGTCTTACTCGAGATGATAGTATGCTATCTGGTTTATCTTTATCATCGTGTACTGCTTTAGGTAACCTTACAGGTCACTATTGCACGTTGATAGAGCCCCTAGGATTCTTGCTTGACTGCCAGCAGTATGAGGGCGATCATATACATGGGAGCTGGTAGTCTATAAGCACATCCTTAAAAGGTCCCTAGTCATGGGAGTTTCGAGACAGGGCATCGATACTCCAGAGTAGACTAGTGTATACAGTCGAGACCCCGACGAGGGGCGGTGGCCGGTCTCACAAGCCACTGGTGTCAGTTGGTTCACCTAAGATGTATACAGGTGCTCATTGGGTTATGAACACACCGGACAGGACTCGCCGGGAACATGCTAGTTGGTCTTATACCTGACGTCAGATAGCAGTTCCCTGGTGACATGTGTACAGGTTAGTTCATCGACCTGAGGATCGTCATTTGTCTCGTGTGAGATCCCACTGTACTTTGATTACTACCCTACCACGCTCAAAGGAGACGTGCAAACAGGTTTTAGTTGGGTATAGTCCCGAGCCACATGGAGGCAGTGAGCGGATCTTCAGGGGTTCGTCTCTCCCGGTATTAGGGGTGAGTTCACGCTGTGTCTAGGAGAGCCATTACACGAAGTCCTTGGCCAAGGCAGGAGATTTACTGGTAGGTATTCCAGTAGTATCTCAGGGTGTTCTGGGCTACACTCCGACACGACTTGTACCGCTTTTGGGGGTCTGACTTTTACCAACCCCCTAGGCCCGCCATGCGATGCTCATAGACGAACGGACCGGACTATACGGATATTGTCACTGACAGGCTCAGTAGGGTGTCAGGATGAGTTCGCTCATCGACGTCCCTTTTGGTCAATAGCTGGTGGCCCGTCACGTATTGGCTTATACCTCTGACGTGCTAGTGGTTAAATCCACAGCCATAGTATTGACGAGTCTTTAGAGTCCACCACACTTACAGTTACTCAAGTTTCGGGCGAAACGCTGTAGAGGCCGTATGGAGATATGGCAGGGTCCGATCAGATACGTGCGGTATTGCACGGATCAGGATCGGACGGTTAGTACTGGAGGCCGTATGGATATATGGCAGGGTTCGATCAGATACGTGCGGTATTGCACGGATCAGGATCGGACGGATATTACTAGCCGGCTTTGGTTTAAGCCGGATCCTAGTATAGTACAGTGTAGATTTTGTCTCATTGCATTTGTATCCGGTCGGAATACAGATGCGGGTGTGTATGCACAGTATCGGGGTTTTCCTGTAATTTATTACGGGACCAGTTTTCTGGAGTTACCAGTTTGCATTCCGTTCCGGCCAGTTTTCCTTTGTTCTTTCCCGGCCGGACTTTTCCGATGGAGGGGGTTATTTGCAAGTTTGCAAATAACTTATTGTGGAGGGTTTTCCTGCATTTGTGGCTTCATGATGTGATTATCATCATGAGATGCTTTATCCATCTTTTCCTTTGTATTAATGGTGATTAGAGTTGATTAGATTTGGAGTTGACATGGTTATCATTGCTTTGGATGTGGTCACCCTCCACCTTTACTACACTCACCTCCCTCATGTATTTTGCTATCCCTCCACCATTATCACAAGGGAGAGGCCGGCCACAAATTTTTGAGAGGGAGAGGAAAGATGAGAGAGATTCATTTTGGAGTGGTGGCATGATTTTTCATCTATCCTTCTTGCTAGAAAATTGAAAGCACCAATTTTCCTAACCTCCTCCTCCATCCTCCATGGCAATTAAAACCCCAAGAGACAAAGTTTCTACACTAGTCTACAGCATTCCTTGGACGCGTCGGCCAGCCAACTTCGCGCCCGAGTTGCCTCGGTATTGAGGTGGGAGCCCGTTAAAGATGCAGGCGATGTGGTGCCCTTCCGGCGAGGAGGCGACGACCGGAGTTTCCGCAGGAGATCAGGACGACGACGAGAAGACCGGAGGACTCGGATCACTCGGTATATCTCTAACCCGTCTTGTAGTTAGCTAGATCTAGTTTAATGGCATGATCCGGGTGTTTAGTGCGCGGTGGTGCCGGTTTGCTAAGTTCGCAAAATTAAAGTTTATCTCTGCTTCCGCATTCCGGCGTCAGATTGACGGCCGGGGCGCCGCCGTGCACTTACACCCCCCAGGCGAAAGGGTGAAAAGGTGATCCTATTCTACCGATCCGGGGAAACCAAAGTGGAGAAAGAAATTTTGCATGGTGCGGATTCTACACTTGACAGGCTCCAGCCCATCCGTTTGCCCAGATACTACACAGAAGGATTGAAAAGGATGTCGAGGCGCCAAGGCGTAACTTTGAAACAGACCGCGCGACAAGCTCAGTTCTACAACAGGATCTGGAACGTCCTATTCATATCAGATTTTTGCATTTTCATACCGCCCAATTTTTATCACATTGCATATCGGTAGGTACTCTTGAGCCGTGTTTGCTAGTCAATTGCAGGATACAGGATCTCGGCTCTAAAACGGTGAAATTCATGGAAAAACACGACAAAATCCGAGTTCCTGCCAACCACAGATAAAACATGGGTCTCCGCTCTTTATCCGTCTGTTGCTACACACCAGTTTAAGAGACAAAATGGAAAATCAATGTCATTTTCATGCACAAGGCTCAATGGCAACACAAGATCCAAGAAATCTATGCGGAGCTCGAGAAAATCATGACAAAAAGATCCATATCCAATAACCTTTTGATCAACAGAAATTCTGGAAAAATCGTGAAACAATTCTGAGAAAAGTCATATACCAGACTAATGGGCATAGCAAAACAGGAAAAGCCACCAAAAATGATGGACCAATTCCTCTAAAGTGCCGCGGTTCCGCGGCAATAGCAGGCTTAGGTCGCGGAACCGCGGCCGTACTGTGGCGGCAGAATGTCAAACTTTGGGGGTATTTTGGTATTTGCATGTACATGCAGGATTTTGCCCTAGATTTCCATTTCCCTGCCTATAAATAGCCCAGATCCTTGTGAAGCCAAGGGTGCATAATCTTGTATTTTTCTAGGTTTCAGAATACTTGTTCTTCTTCCTCTTCTCATCTCTTCTCCATTAAAACTTGTAGTGAGCTTTTGTGAGTGAAGAATGGTGAATAAAGAAGTTCATTTTATTATTATACTTGTCTTGTTCTCTTATTATTGTTTGTAATTTTCATTTGTTAACTTAGTTGCTGTTATTTCTTGTTGTTTCTTTCTTTTCTCTTTTCCTTTATCCTTAAAACAACCATGATGCTTACGCTTGATCCTTTCCAAGGTGAGGTCACAAATAGCTAGTTGTTATCTTCTAATCTCTTTCTTTCTATCTTCCTCTTTTGTTTTGTTTTCTTTTCATTATGATGTGTGAGTAGTTTCATACTTGTTAGGGTAGGATAAGGAAAGTTTGAGAGAAGGAAATCTCTCTCACTCTTTCTTTGCCCAACATCTTAAATCGACTGCCGTTAATTGAACCACAATCCGCTCCTTACGGCACCCTATCCTACATGATAGCGGTGATTCCGTAGTGAGATCGGTTGTGGTTGAATTAACCGGAGGTTATGGCTAAGAGCCAAGAACGGACGGACAAGCACCAAAAGGAAGAACGTATGCATTGGAAAGCCTAGCTTATACTCGCAAGTTCCTTCCTAGTCGTGCTAATCCCCGTTGTTGCCAATTACCGTAACACCGATATTAAGAGTGGCAACGAAAGAGGTGAGCGACTCCTAACTCAAACTAACCTAATCCTAACCCTAACAAGCTCTCTTTACATATCATTTTAACACTTACTTAATCACAACAAAATCTGGAAAACTGGACTTAACTCGTTAAAGCACTTAGAAAAAGATTCTCATCTCCCTGCGGACGACCCGTACTCAACCGGCTAGCTACAAGCGAAACCATCTTGATTGCGGTAATTAAGTAAACTTGAACACGCGGAATCTCTACCAATCAAATGGCGCCGTTGCCGGGGAGACGTTAGTTTATTTCTTTGTGTAATTCGGGTTAACTTGTGAATATAACCGAAAAACCAAAAAAAAAAATACTTTGTAAAAAAATCATTTTGTTATTTTTGATTAGTTTTTGTGCAAGTGTGCAGGATAATACGGAGTTCAAGCTCAGTGCCAAAGACGTGGGAAGATAGACCCACATTTCGCGGCTACACCGCGACGGATCAAAACGAAGCAAACGGTCTACTGTAAAAATCTGGAGCAGATGCAGTAAGCAAATAAAGATTCAGCAAATTCAGACAAGAAAAGGACAACCACTGCAGCACACCCCAAAATTCCAGAGCCCCAACTCCACTACCTTGCCGCGGAACCGCGGCATATGCTGGCTTAGGCCGCGGAACCGCGACCACTTGGTGGATTCAGTGAGCAAAAATTTCTGTAAGTCCTCCTTTTCTCTCTCCCACTCCTCTGGACTCCAATAAACTGTGTTTTCTGCAGCATTCTTTGCGCAAACTCTCTTCCCCCTTCCAATAAACTGTTCTTGTGCAGGATTCTTTGCGCCGCGCTAAAATAAAAATTGTTTGCAGTTGATTTGTTATCGCTTTGCATTCATTAATACGGACTTATGGGGCTTGAAACCAATTCAGATTGGGTGGGGATTTCATCACCCTTCCCAGGACCCCAGAAATCACAAAAAGCATATGCATTGACCATTGCTAATTAAAAAATACTAGACTCAGCCCTAAGGACTTCGCGCTCAATAGGACAGAGGACTAGTTACAGGCATCGGCCGTTTATCCTATCTGACTTTTGCGGTGTCTAGGCAAGTGTGACGAAGGCAAGTGGTTATTTAATTAAGGAACTTCGCGAAAGCGTTGGACAACCTCCCACTTACCTGGCACTTATCTGCCCGCATTAGACGGAGAAGAGGCGGTTTGAGGTCCTATTTCTAGCCCTCTGGAACAGTTAGGAGCTGTCTAGCAGACCTAGGTGACCCTAGATCTAGGTGAGATTGTGCATATCTTATTTGTGATTGCTTAACGCCGTAAGTCCGTACATATTTCTGTAAAGCTCTTTCTAAAAAAAAAAGAAAAAAAAATCAAAAACTTTTATAAAAACTTGCCCTTTGTCGCCAAATCCATTTTTCACCCACCACCCATCGTTTTCTCCATTGACGTTTTCTTACCCTCACCTTCTCCACTTTGACTACACTAAACTCGTTTAGTGTATGTCCGCTTGGACTCGGGACACTAGCGCCCGTCTAGTCCGCGTTACGTTTGTCGCTACCGACTACGCGATCGACTCAGACGTCGAAACTCCGTCCACTCCTCTTTCACCCCTTCCTTTGCCAGCCAACTCCGACATTGACCAGAATTCTGTTCATACATCTTCACCTTCACCAACACCAACCTCTTCTTCCGCGATGTCAGGATTCAATCCGAACATTTCTTTGACTACCGCTGGATTGGCTCCACCTCCTACGGAGACCAATAACCCACCACCACCGCCTGTTGTAGCGCCGCAGCGAATCGCGCTCCAGGATCGTTTCTATCCCATCCGTTCTGCACTTCCCACCTGCCATTCTCTTCCACCGGCCAATGGGGATAATTTTGAAATTAAGCCCCACTTCATCAACATGCTTCCACGATTTCATGGGCTTGAATCTGAAGATGCCTATATCTTCATCAATAAATTTCAAAACGTCTATGCCATGATGAAAACCACCCAGCTGTCGGACGATGCTATACGTCTACGGGTCATTCCGTTCACTTTATGCGATCTTTCTGAAAAATGGCTGTATAGCACCGCTTCCCACTCAATAACCAGCTGGGACGAGTTTGTTAAAGCGTTTCTAAAAAAATTCTATCCGAATCATAAAACCGCAAGGATTCGCAATGAAATCAACCAATTCTCTCAGCTTCCTTCTGAACCCTTCTGGAAGTGCTTTGACCGGTACAAAGACCTTCTTGTTCAGTGTCCTCACCACGGTATAGAGAAATGACAACTTTGCCAAACCTTATACGAGGGCCTGAACCCAGCAACGAAGCAGTTGTTGGAAACCATCTGTCATGGCCACTTCCTATCGAAATCTGACGAGGAAGCGTGGCAATTCTTTGACGACCTTGCGGAGCAAACGCTACAATGGGAGAGCACCAGACCGACTTCTTCTTCTACCTCCACTTCTACCGGTCAGTCTAGGGTAGGAATTCACCAACTTGATGTCTCTATTGCGATGAAAGCTGAAATGGCTGCAATAACAAGAAAGCTTGAAGCAATAGAGAGCAAATTTTATTCTCCTGCTCCTGCCCCTGTTCTTCCCCTTCGTACCATCTGCGCTTGTTGTTCCGATCCTTCTCACTTGACCGAAGAGTGTCCTTACAATCCACCATCGCAAGGACAGGATCAGGTTAATGCTGCATTCCAGCAAAGACCGAGGAATGATCCATACTCTTCCACCTACAATCCCGGTTGGAGGAACCACCCCAATTTCGCCTGGAATCAGAATCAGAATCAATTCCAAGGCAACAATTCCCAAAGGGCCCCTCCGCCGCAACAACAAGCGCAACAACAAACTCAACAGCAGTTTCAGCAACCCTTCCAACCCCAACCTTTCCAAAATCAGACGAACAACTTTGCACCCAACAATTCTTTTCCACCAAACAATTTTGTTCCGTCAAACAATGATAAGGTTTCCTCGCTCGAACGAAGTCTGGAGGCATTCGTCAAACAATCGACACAATCCACTGCCAACATCCAGTCTTCCATTCAGTCCTTAGTGCAACACACTGCCGCACACGGGCAAAGCATCATGACCATCGAGGCCCAGATTGCACAGCTGAATGCGGCCTTAAGCGAGCGAGAGAAGGGGAAGCTCCCGTCCCAACCACTCCCAAATCCCAGTCACCCACATAATGTACATGTTGCTCTTGAACAACAGAATCATAATGTGAGTGTCGTGACGACATTGAGATCGGGAAGGATGCTGCAAAACAACATCGGCACACGGATCAACGATGACACCCCGGCCACTTCTTCTTCTTCTTCTTCTTCTTCTGCTTCCTCGTCTTCTGAGCCTATTCTCCGCTCCTCAACAGGCTCTCCTTCCTCTTCTTCTGTTCCGAATGGACCCACTTCTCACTCCACGAAAACACCTATTATGGGATCCGTTCTAACTCCACAATCTCCTCCTCCAGCATTAGACTCAACCAATTTTAAAAATGTTCCATTTCCAAACCGGTTGAGGTCTAATAAACAAAATCCTCAAATGGAGAAGATTCTGGAGTTATTTAAGCAGGTTAACATTAACATTCCTCTTTTAGATGCTGTTCAACAAGTCCCGTCCTACGCGAAAATCTTAAAGGACTTGTGCACGAAAAAGAGGAAGTCTCAGGTACCCAAGAAAGTTTTCTTGGCTAGTGCTGTGAGTGATGCTCTTACCCAATCTTTACCACTAAAACGGAAGGACCCTGGCCGTCCTACGATTTCAATTACCATTGGGGATAAGAACATCAACCGCGCACTATTAGATCTTGGTGCCAGTGTTAACCTGCTTCCGTACTCAGTATACGAGCAATTAGGCGTAGGAGAGCTGAAACTCACGTACTGCACTCTCTAAATGGCCGACCGATCGATCACCCATCCTAGGGGTGAGCTAGAGGATGTGTTAATCAAAGTTGGGGACTTCATATTCCCCGTTGACTTCATTGTATTAGACACACAGCCTGTAGCTAACCCCCGGAATCAAATTCCGGTGATACTCGGTCGCCCATTTCTTGCAACCTCAAATGCTGTGATCAATTGTCGCAATGGTTCGATGAACCTCTCTTTTGGAAACATGACGATTGAACTCAACATTTTTAGGTTGGGGAATCAGCCCGCCGAACCTAATGCTCATATACTGGACGTCTGCTCGATCCAGGAGATCACCCCTGAAGAGTGTGAATTCGAGGAGTTTCTGTTCGAACACGATAATCTTGACGCCACTAGTGCGTTTCTCCTCGAACCTGCTGCTGTTTCTGCGCCCGACAACGACTACGAGTGTTTTACGTTCTCGAACGATCTTAGCCGCACACAACCCGAGTTTGAATCTTTCGAATTTCCGGATGAGTTACCTGAACTATCCAACTCGGTCGCCTACACTCGTTTTGAACCTTTGCTGGAGTCCTTTGAGTTCGAGACCTCTGCACCAATCTTTCCTTCCATCGTTGCACCTCCAACGCTCGAACTCAAGCCTTTGCCATCTCACCTTAAGTATGCTTACTTAGGTGAAAACGAGACCCTCCCTGTCATCATTTCGGCTTCTCTAGCTCCCGAGCAAGAGAAAGCCCTTCTCGCGGTCTTGCACAGCAACAGGCAAGCTTTTGGCTGGTCCATGGCGGACATTAAGGGGATTAGTCCCCTGATCGTTGAGCATCACATTCATCTGATGGATGATGCCAAACCAGCCCGGGATCCACAGAGACGTCTCAATCCAGTCATAAAAGAGGCTGTGAAGAAGGAGATCGTAAAATGTCTAGATAGTGGTATCATTTACCCTATCTCTAATAGCCAGTGGGTAAGCCCCATTCACGTTGTCCCCAAAAAGTTGGGCATCACGGTCATAACCAACGAGGCAAACGAGTTAATCCCTACTCGCACCCAAACTGGGTGGCGAGTATGCATTGATTACAGAAAACTCAACGCCGCAACGCGGAAAGACCACTTTTCGCTACCTTTCATTGACCAGATGCTTGAACGATTGGCCGGACACGAGTACTACTGCTTTCTTGATGGCTACTCCGGCTATAATCAGATTCCCATCACCGAAAAAGACCAGGACAAGACCACATTCACTTGTCCTTTCGGCACGTTTGCATATCGTCGCATGCCCTTTGGGTTATGCAATGCACCCGCTACCTTCCAGCGGTGTATGATGGGAATCTTCTTAGACATGGTGGAAAAATTTCTGGAGATTTTCATGGATGATTTCTCCATCTTCGGCGATTCCTTCAACGAGTGTTTGCTGCATCTTGACGCTGTCCTTACCCGATGTAAGGACAAGAATCTCACTTTGAACTGGGAGAAGTGCCACTTCATGGTACGCGAAGGTATTGTCTTAGGACATATCATTTCGCAAAATGGCATAGAGGTTGAAAAAGCAAAGATTGAGGTCATTTCCAATCTACCTCCTCTCCGATGCGTCAGAGATATCCGAGCCTTCCTTGGCCATGCCGGTTTCTATAGACGGTTCATCAAGGACTTTAGCAAGATTGCTAGGCCCTTAACTCTTTTGCTGGCCAAGGATACGCCATTCGACTTCAACTCGAGCTGTGTGACTGCATTCGAGTCATTGAAAACCTCACTCACTTCTGCTCCCGTTCTTTCTTCACCTGACTGGACGCACCCATTCGAGATTATGTGCGATGCATCCGACTTTGCCATTGGTGCTGTCCTTGGACAACACATCAACAAGATGCCGCACGTAATCTATTATGCGAGCCGAACCCTGAACGACGCACAACTCAATTATACAACAACTGAGAAGGAATTCTTAGCTGTTGTATTTGCTTTAGAAAAGTTCAGGCCCTACCTCAGCGGCTCTCCAGTCATTGTCTACACAGACCATTCTGCTCTGCGCCATTTTTTTGCGAAGAAAGATGCAAAATCTCGGCTAATACGTTGGATCCTCTTACTTCAAGAGTTTGACCTTGTCATTAAGGATAAACGAGGATGTGAAAACGTAGTTGCCGACCATCTCTCATGACTTCCTTCTTCGCCTTCGCTTCCAATTCCGATCAACGACGTTTTCCCGGATGAACAGCTCTTGACTGTATCTTGCGAACCCTGGTTCGCAGATATTGTGAACTATTTGGCCACGGGATTACTACCGACTGAATGGTCAAGTCAGGACAGACTTCGCTTCTTATCCCAAGTAAAACACTTTTACTGGGACGAACCCTATCTGTTCAAGTACTGTCCCGACCAGATTATTCATCGGTGTTTCCCTGACGATGAATTCAAGAGTGTGCTGTCATTTTGCCACGATCAAGCATGTGGCGGGCATTTTGGCCCCAGAAAGACAGCTGAGAAGATCTTGCAATGTGGTTTCTACTGGCCACAACTCTTCAAAGACGCTCATGACTATTGCAAGACTTGCTCCCGGTGCCAACACATGGGCCAGATATCCTGGAGGAACGAGATGCCGCTCCAACCAATCTTGGTTGTGGAGATTTTCGATGTTTGGGGGATAGATTTCATAGGGCCGTTTCCCAGCTCTTTTGGAAACCTGTACATCCTTCTCGCTGTTGATTACGTCTCTAAATGGGTCGAGGTTGTGCCCAGCCGGACTAACAACAACAAGGTTATCGTTAGGTTTCTTAAAGAAAACATTTTCTCCCGTTTTGGGCACCCCCGAGCGATCATTAGCGATAATGGAAGTCATTTCTGCAATAAGACTTTCGAGGCCTTGATGCGGAAATACTCCATTAATCATAAGCTATCCACGCCCTACCACCCCCAAACCTGCGGGCAGGCCGAAGTTTCAAATCGGCAAATCAAGCAGATACTGGAGAAGACGGTTTCCAAGAACCGTAAGGATTGGTCGCTGAAACTCACTGATGCCCTTTGGGCCTTTCGAACCGCTTATAAGACCGACCTTGGCATGTCTCCCTATCGTCTTGTGTACGGAAAAGCCTGCCGCCTACCTGTCGAAATAGAGCATCGCGCATTTTTGGCGATAAAGGAGCTGAATCTGTCTCTCGAAGATGCGGGCAGCCATCGGAAGCTGCAACTGAACGAATTGAGCGAGCTTAGGGATGAGGCTTACGATAACGCGGTTGTCGTTAAGAACCGAACGAAGGTGTTTCATGATAAACACCTTTTGCGCAAAACCTTCGTACCTGGTCAGCAGGTACTGCTTTACGACACCTGACTTCACTTCCATCCAGGAAAGCTCAGATCTCGCTGGAAAGGGCCGTATTTTGTGCGAAATGTGTATCCGCGGGGCGCTGTGGATTTGGAAAATCCAAAGGACGGTTCATTTTTCAAAGTGAACGGACACCGACTAAAACCGTACCTTAGCGCCGAACCAACAGAGGAGCTCCTGTTCTTACAGGAGCCGGTTTACCCTGCATAATCTTCCTCTGCCTACCACCAAACTTCGGTTATCCAGCCAAGAACAGTGGACACTGTTCCAAATAAGTTTGGGGGTATGTATATACCATCTTGTTTATATTTGTGGATATTCCTTTTCTTTTCTTTAAACACAAAAACACACAAAAATAAAAATTAAAAATAAAAATTTTGTGTATATCTAACCGACAATTTTGACCCTTCAAATGATCTCTTCATGCAATGACAGTGAGGACACTGTCCAGTTTAAGTTTGGGGGTACGCTCGGTACGCATTTCTTACTTTCGCATTCATATGTATATTTTGCATCTGCATATTTAAATCCATAAAATCCATAAAAATCTGAAAATTTTCTAAAAACATAAAAACTTTTCTGTCAAGTTAGCTAGTGGGAGAACTCTGATTCAACATTTCGACGGTTTTGTTTGATAAAATAAGAATAACTAAATCCTATGTTTAGATTTTGAAAACCTGAAAAATAACTCTCCTTTGAAGTTAACTATAGCTGATATACGTCTTTACATCACACTACACGTGTCGTGAGTTTTTGGGAATTAGATGACAAGTCTTTTATGTCGAAAAACTTTTAAATGGATCAATGATTTTCTGAGGACCAAATAGGTTTGTTCTGAAATAAGTAATATCAAGAATAGTTTATGAAGTGAGTGAATATGAAGGAATGTTATTGATGCCTTAATTGGAACTAAGTCTGAAAAATAACCCATCTGAAACTTGATTGGAATGATTACACACCGAACCCACTGAACACGTCTTTTATCCAAAAATAATTGAACTGCCGGTTATATCTCCGTTCGTATTAAATCATATGATTTTCACGCCAAACTGTCTTTTGTTTTTGGACCTAGGTAACTTGAGTAATTAAGTCCGCTGGGGTGTTTCTACACCGAATGCCCTAAAACCAACTGGTTTGGGTGCATTGGCCCAAAGCTCGCTAAGAAGCCTAGAAAGTCCAGATTAAAACAAAGTCAAGCAAGTGTTCTCTCCGAGTTAAAATTCCTAACGGTTCTTTGTGTGAGAATAATCTTGATAAAAGACAGGCTTTTATTAAAAAATTTAGTGGAGATATGAAGGTTTTACTCTATGATAAAGACTATTGCACGTTCACAGAGGTGTGTATGAAATGAAAACAAGAAAAGGGTGGAGTGAAGAATAAGACCTAGTTTCCTGTTAAGGAAGATAGAAATTCTAAAGTTGAAACTTTACTGGAAAACGAAACTTGAAAAATGCTTAACTCTTTATAAAACTTATGTGATCCTTTCAAAATTTTTATCTGGGCTTTATTGTGTGACTTGAGGACTTTATTCGACCTTTCTGGAACTTAACGACACTATTTGCACTGCACGTAAAGACATATAAAATCTGTAGTTAAATAAGAAGTGAGGTGTGAAAAATAAAGGTTCGATAGTCTAGACTTAGGATAATAGAATTGTTATTTTCTGAAACAAAACTTTAGGGTTTGAATCTTAGTTATTTTACAAAACTAGCTTGACCAGATTTTGTGGGTAGTATCCGCTGAAAACCTTCAGGAGACAACACTCCTACTACTAGGGACACCTAGAGGTTTAGCGGCTTGTTGCACATGCTCAGTGCAATCGCGTTCCCTGCGAAAGTGAGGTTAGGAAATTTTTTGTGAATAAATTGGCTTTGCTCGGGACGAGCAAATGATAAGTTTGGGGGTATTTGTTCATATCAGATTTTTGCATTTTCATACCGCCCAATTTTTATCACATTGCATATCGGTAGGTACACTTGAGCCGTGTTTTCTAGTCAATTGCAGGATACAGGTTCTCGGCTCTAAAACGGTGAAATTCATGGAAAAACACGACAAAATCCGAGTTCCTGCCAACCACAGATAAAACACGGGTCTCCGCTCTTTATCCGTCTGTTGCCACACACCAGTTTAAGAGACAAAATGGCAAATCAATGTCATTTTCATGCACAAGGCTCAATGGCAACACAACATCCAAGAAATCTACGCGGAGCTCGAGAAAATCATGACAAAAAGATCCATATCCAATCACCTTTTGATCAACAGAAATTCTGGAAAAATCGTGAAGCAATTCTGAGAAAAGTCATATACCAGACTAATGGGCACAGCAAAACAGGAAAAGCCACCAAAAATGATGGACCAATTCCTCTAAAGTGCCGCGGTTCCGCGGCAATGGCAGGCTTAGGCCGCTGAACCGCGGCCGTACTCACTACTACAAAGAAGGGTTGCTCCTACGGATTTATCCGTAGGGGCAACCCACTGCCCCTACGGATATATACGTAGGGACAAAAAAATACCCCGTAGGTGCAAAGGCCGCAGGTGCAAGTTGAGACCCTGAACTTGCCCCTACGGTTAAATTGTTGCCCCTACGGGTATATGTGTAGGTCCAGGTGCCCCTACGGATTAAGCCGTAGGGGATAAGATTTTATATTATTTACGGTTTATTTTAATAAATTACTTAGACTTACGGCTATAGCCGTAGGGGCATGTACTACCCCCTACGGATATATTCGTAGGTACTTTTCCGTAGGGGCACAAATTCAGGATTCCTGATATTTGCCCCTACGGATAACGCCGTAGGGGAGTGTCAGTGGCCCCTACGGATATATCTGTAGGGGTATTCCCAAACACCTGGCACTGACATCTGGGGGAAATATCAGTTACTGCTGATATTTTGCCCCTACGGATATATCCGTAGGGGTAACAAGTGTGCCTACGGATTAATCCGTAGGTACATATTGTCTGTAATTTTTTTTAAAAAATGGGCTGCTTGATTTTTTCCCGCCCTGTGCACAATAATGTATACATCAATCAAATCATATATTGCAGTATTCATAATCACATCTCACGCATATATATAATATACAAAAGAAACACAAAAACTGAATATGATATGAATACAAACCAATATCAATATCGTTTCAAAATGTAGTACAATGTGTATGATATAAATAAATACATGTTTCAAAAAAAAAGAACCAAAAATCTACCCTAGCTCGGTCCAGCTCGGTCCTGCTCCTCGGTCAATAAACTCTGCAATTCGTCGCGAGCGGGAGTCTGAGTGGGCGGTGGATCGAGCTACAGGAGCTGTCTGCGGAACCGCAGCCGAAGGAGATGCGTGTGGAGGCTCGGCCGATCTACCCTGTCGCGTCTGGATATAACGTGTGTAAGAAGCGTGTAAGAACTGTTTATTATTCGAATTCGTATCATTATTAAGTAATTTCGAAACCCTGTTTGGATATTTAGTTTGGAAAAGCGTTGTTTATTTCAATTACATATGTATGTATGATTAATAAAACATAAGTCTTCAACCAAATAAGCTCAGGCTATGTACTGATATTGGATATGTTGATATCTATAATATGACATTATATTTTACTATTAAGTAGTATACATACCAGCATCTCATTCAACTCCTGAACGGTGGCCTTCAAGCTCTCCTGTTCCTGCTGGATACGTCGCTAACTGGAGACGGAGGAAGTAACCACCGGGGTGGAGTCCAACCTCATATGGGCCCTGCTAGAGCCCAGTCCTCGGCCTCTCTCCAAACCTCCGTGGTGCCGTCCGTGTGCGGCGTCCAGGACTGGGGTCAGCAGCCTCGAATGTTGCCTTCCCCCTAGCAACTGTCAGAACATTATATTTAGCACATACTGGTCTATAAAATAGACAAGAAATACCAAAATCAACAAATTCAAAGCCTTACCTACAGAGATAGAAGATGTGCTCCTCTGGTATCTGCATGTATCAAAATTTGAATAATATTAATTAATTTCAGTAAATACATACTAACAAGGTAAACTCGCATATAGCGCTGCTTACACATATGACAGGGAGTGAACAAGCTCTTGTAGATCATCAGGCGCAAATCTAATCTCATCAAGCAGCCCATGATAATGAGTTGGACGACTAAGAGCAAAAGAAATGTGTGTATATTTATGATATAGCATTCTAAATCAATATACATGCCCTATATAATATATAAACATACCTGGAGGAACGGGAGTGGCCTCTGTCCCTGATATGGACGCATCACCAACAACTAGACAATCAAACATTGACAATATAAGTAATTTTGACATAAACAAGCATGGATATCTATAATATTACATTCAAAATGGATATTAGAGAGCGCACCTGCAGTGAGAAGTGGTAAAAGTATCACCCAACTAGGGTGTAATTTACAGAATCAGTTGAGACTCTTAAAAGTCATAGAAGAACCCGACCTGCACAAATCTGATGTATGCTTTCCATTGGACACTAAGAAGTCTCTAAAGGGAAAAGCCTATGTGAAAGCCATCATTAGTTCATATCAGAAGATTGATGCTGAAACAGAGAACGAGAAATGTCATTTTTTTCTTCTTCCGCCACATTACTGTCTTCTCCTTCTGCCACATTACTGTCTTCTCCTTCTTATTATGTTCGCGTGCAAATTCAATGACTATATTGAGAATATGGATTAATAGTGGGTAGGAAAAGTATTTCTCAATTGGCTTTTGCGTCTTAAAACCATAAACTACTAAGTAATGGCATACATAATTTTTTTAGTATAAAGGTTGTTATTTTAAGTTCGCGTGCAAATTCAATGAAAGTTAGATTTGAGGATACCCATGTATGAGTTGTATTCTATATATGTGTGTTTCGATTTATGATTTCGCTTAAGTGTAGGGTTGTTTTTACTTAAAGAAGTATCACCATCTACTATATATAAAAAAATATAGCAAACTAGGATTGGTATTCAAATCCCAGTCCAGATTGGTATTCAAAATTTATTTAATTAGTTTGTGATCCACATCATTTGATTCGTTGCTTGAGGCATCAATGTAGGCACAAATATCGGAGACGAGGAACTCGACGAGGAAGAACGAGGGCGGTGGCGGGCTGAGAACGGAGGGCGCGCGGTGGCGACGAAGAGAAAATTGGAGACGCGGGAACGAGAGAAAATTTTGGGAACGAGAGGGAAAGATATCGAGGCGTAGGGCATTTCTGTGCCTTTTTTAATTAAATTCCCATTTAGGTGCCCGTAGGGCCAAACAACAAATTAAGATATAATATTTTTAAATTAAAATGTCGGGCACCGTAGGGACTAAGTGGCGCTTTTAGTTTCATATATGAGTATCGATGGGAATATGAAGGTTTCATATTATCATCGAGTATCATATATTGGTTTTAACCTGAATATCTTGAGTCGCTCTCTAATTATGCGTTTGTTGTGCATTCGTGTTGTATGTGTAACATGATTTTAAACCATTGAGATCAAGATTGATAGAACTGATCATCCTACATTGCAATAGAATTCATCGACCAAAAACTATTATTGCAATGGTATTCATCTATAACAATCAACAATTAAAACTACAAATGTAGGATACTGATATCATAAAGCGTTATACGCAACATTGATAGAACTGATAAATAAAAAAACGAAACACAAACGTATTAAGATTTAACAACTTTGATTATGTCATATACGCGGGCCGATATTTTCATATTAGCCAATAGGCAAAAATAGATTGCGGTCTGGATATGGCATATTGGCAGATGTTACCTATATACATAAATCTTATGTCTAATGACCATAAGATTGTCGGAGACAGTTTTGATGTTTTGTGGGTTTGGTTTTATACTTGGGACAATCCAATGTTGACAGACACACATAAATAACAAATTAAAGTAAACTAACTAAGAGGCATGTTTGAGTTTTATACTGGGATCACAAATAGCATGATGGCTGCAAACAGGTTGCTTGAATACTTGTAGACAATCCAATGTTGCCTCGCCATTTCTATAAATTTTAAACTCCCTGGAAAATTATCATCACTCAGGATTACTTTAGGGTCAGTTTGGCTGCTTCTTGCTTGTGATTCAACATTCAGCTTTTTGTTGATTTGGAACTCAGAGAGTGTTGCAAAACAAATCCAAAACTAAATAAACCTCAAACTAGCTACAGAGAAGGCAAACAACAAACCCCATGAAGTTTGGCTTTCAAGGGTTTTCCCACTAAAATACACTTAGATGCAGCACTTTAAGGAAGCTTGCAGCAATATAAAAACTTTTAGGTAGTTTAGTGAAAAACTGCAGTGCTTCAAGATTGTTTAAGTTTTATGTGTGCTTAAGCTGTCATACAGAAATTATCGTTGCAAAAATGTTCGCAACCCTAGCTTTTCCAGCAACGATACTGGAATACGAGCCTCAGATATGCCAGCTTAGGAATCAAAATAAGAAAGAGATTTGGGGTTATCCTAAGTCCAAAGTCAAACGGGCTCGAGAAATATATAAACCCAAAAAAATGACTGCATAAAGATCTCATAAAGATGAAAAGGATGTTATGCAAGCTCTGAACAAATCTTGAACGGAACTTTCACAAGAATTTACAATACCCGACCAGAATCCAATCCTGAGTTTTATGAAGCTTCAGGCCTTCAGCTTCCCCACAGAAAATAGTTAGGGCAAACCCTTTGCAAAACCATAGCTTTCATGCAGAGATGACGCTCAGAACATGCCAGCTTCCAAACACATTGAATAATACATAATCTCCCATACTCTCTCTCTCTCTCAATCAGACAGTTTATATTTGGATTTGAATTTAGGAAAAGAAATAAGATGGCTACAAACCAGCTTGCCTCGCCAATCTCATAACTATAAAGCTCATAAAAGTGGAAGCTTGAGGGCAAGCCATCATCGCCTCCATTCAATTGAAGCCAAATCATCCACAAAAAATAGAAATAAATATAATAATTGATCGATAGGCAAAATTGCAAGAAACCTATTCAGATTTTTGCATGAAAAAATAAGAGATGTAAAATAAGTAAAAGATTACCAAATGAAATTATCCCATCACTTGAACCCCCTCTCAAGACATTTTAGCAAAAATTCCCCCAGTAATTTTCTTCGGTTTAACTGTTTTATATCATAGAAGAAAGATAAATTTCAAATGTATATACATGCATACACACACACACATCATATACACAGTTTTTGAATGTTGCCAGAATTTCAACGGTAATTCTAGATTTTTCCAAACTCTGAAGGCTTCACAAAAATTTTAAATACAGATAATAATATGATTGAAGAGATCAATCACCAATTTTTTAATGAGGATCAACTGAAACCCCAAACAGAGCAAGCAAATTACAAAGATCCCAAAACCCCGCGTGGCCCAGCCCCAGCCCCCAGCCCCCAGCCCCAGCCCAACCCTAACCCCAGCGTGGCCAGCTAAACCCCAACACCAACCCTAAGGCAAACCCTAACCCCAGCCCCACCCCAGCAGCAGCCGAACCCCAACCCTAACCCTACCGTGACCCCGACCCCGACCGCGACCCCTGCCCAACCCCAACTCGCGCGCGCAACCCCAGACCCAGCCATGAACCCTAAGCCCAAAATAATCCAAAAATTCTTTAATTTACCTCGAGATTTACTCACCTGAACGGCTGCTGCTGGGGCTGGGGCGACGACCTGAACCGCGGTGGCGACGAGAACTGCGGTGGCGACGAAACCGGCGGTGGCGACGAGGAGAACGACGGTGGCGACGACGGCGTGGCGATTTGGGGATTTTTCTCGCGCCCGATCGAGAGAGAGAGAGAGAAAGTGAGCGTAGGCGATCGGTCTGGGGTCTTATTAAATCGATATTTACTTGTCCCTACGGATATACCCGTAGGTCCTTTGTTTGCGGCTCCGTAGGGGCAAACACCAAATTAAGAATTAATATTTTAATTCTTGAACGTCTGTGCCCGTAGGGGTAACCCTTTAGCCCTACGGATTAATCCGTAGGGCCAAGTTAAATCTCCCCCTACGGATTCCAATATCCGTAGGGGCAACCCTTTTTTTTACTAGTGACTGTGGCGGCAGAATGTCAAACTTTGGGGGTATTTTGTTATTTGCATGTACAGGCAGGATTTTGCCCTAGATTTCCATTTCCCTGTCTATAAATAGCCCAGATCCTTGTGAAGCCAAGGGTGCATAATCTTGTATTTTTCTAGGTTTTAGAATACTTGTTCTTCTTCCTCTTCTCATCTCTTCTCCATTAAAACTTGTAGTGAGCTTTTGTGAGTGAAGAATGGTGAATAAATAAGTTCATTTTATTATTATACTTGTCTTGTTCTCTTATTATTGCTTGTAATTTTCATTTGTTAACTTAGTTGTTGTTATTTCTTGTTGTTTATTTCTTTTCTCTTTTCCTTTATCCTTAAAACAACCATGATGCTTACGCTTGATCCTTGCCAAGGTGAGGTCGCAAATAGCTAGTTGTTATCTTCTAATCTCTTTCTTTCTATCTTCCTCTTTTGTTTTGTTTTCTTTTCATTATGATGTGTGAGTAGTTTCATACTTGTTAGGGTAGGATAAGGGAAGTTTGAGAGAAGGAAATCTCTCTCACTCTTTCTTTGCCCAACATCTTAAATCGACTCCCGTTAATTGAACCACAATCCGCTCCTTACGGCACCCTATCCTACATGATAGCGGTGATTCCGTAGTGAGACCGGTTGTGGTTGAATTAACCGGAGGTTATGGCTAAGAGCCAAGAACGGACGGACAAGCACCAAAAGGAAGAACTTATGCGTTGGAAAGCCTAGCTTATACTCGCAAGTTCCTTCCTAGTCGTGCTAATCCTCGTTGTTGCCGATTACCGTAACACCGATATTAAGAGTGGCAACGAAAGAGGTGAGCGACTCCTAACTCAAACTAACCTAATCCTAACCCTAACAAGCTCTCTTTACATATCATTTTAATACTTACTTAATCACAACAAAATCTGGAAAACTGGATTTAACTCGTTAAAGCACTTAGAAAAAGATTCCCATCTCCCTGCGGACAACCCGTACTCAACCGGCTAGCTACAAGCGAAACCGTCTTGATTGCGGTAATTAACTAAACTTGAACACGCAGAATCTCTACCAATCACGTCCCCGGAACTCATCGAAAGTTGCCCAATGGGAGAATGGAAACGATCGGGCTTGGGTATGTTCAATCCAAGGAACAAGAGCGATTCCGCGGCTGCTACGTCATACATGACTTTGATGAAGAAGGAGATGCTCTGTGGGAAGATGCTAACCCTGAACCAAAACGAGCTCCCATTGTAAAAATGCCAGGCCCGTCGTTCGAAGAACAAATGGACAAGCTTATAAGAGAAGCAGGTCAAAAGGTTCGAGACGACCATAATCGCGAAATGGCTATCTACGAGAAAGCCAGAATGCAACGCCTCCTTCAGCAGGCTGCAGAAAGTGACGTTGCTCTTCGTCGCCAGCCCGTCATATAAAAGACCCGACGCAGAGGAAGAAATAAACCCAAGAATGGAAAAAGCGTTCGACAGCGGCAAAGCGGGACCAAGAAGCCCCGCGATCGAGAATCGAGCAGCCTGGATTCGTCTCTTGTAAAGCAGATGGGCTGAGTATACTCTTTTCCCCAAAACAAAACAAGAAAGATATTCGATCTTGTTATAAAATATCAGATGATGATGCTCCCAGAGTCTAAGCACACTGAGCAAGCAGGTGAAGTTCATCATCCAGACTATTGCTCATATCACCGAGCGATTGGACATCCTCTCGAAGACTGCTTCACATTCAAAGACTGGGTAGAAGACCAGTATCAGCGAGGCAAGTTCGCTTTATCCAGCAGTTGGAGGGTAACCCCGTCGCAGAAGCATGAACCGAAAGCCACGAGAGTAGAGCCGGATCAACATCGGTCTTGGAAGCGATCTCGCACCTGTCACATGATAACGTTGTCAGAAGAAGGATCCGAGAATATGGATGACCTCCTCTGGTGCTTCGAAAACGATGATGATGAGGTGATCTCAGAATTTCCACCGGCCCCATAAGAGCTGGAAGATAGGATACATACTACTGCAGATAATCTCACGAAAATTGACTTGGGGACGGCAAGTGACCTGCGGCTGACATTCGTCAGTGAGTTGTTGTCCGAAGAAAGGGTGGCTATGCTAAAAGACGTGCTCATGCAGTATAAAGACTGCTTCATATGGAACTATTCAGAGGTGCCGGGACTCGATCCAGAGATCGCTGTGCACAAATTGGCGATATCTCCGGACGTCAAGCCGATCAAACAAGCACCGAGAAGAATGCGGCTCGAGCTTGAGATGAGCATCAATGCCGAGGTCAAGAAGCTAATCGATTCCGGCTTTATCCAAGAAGTTCAGTATCCTGACTGGATCGCCACATCATTCCAGTGATGAAGAAAAATGGGACGGTGCACATATGCGTAGACTTCCGGGATCTTAACAAAGCTTGCCTGAAGGACGACTTTCCAGTACCGGTCACTGAGCTGATGATAGATAATACGTCCACTCACAAAGTTTTCTCCTTCATGGACGGCTCATCAGGATACAATCAGATAAAGATGCATCCCGAGGACCAGAATCATACCGCTTTTCGGACCCCTTTGGGCATATTCTGCTACAGGGTGATGCCTTTCGGTCTAAAGAACGCCGGTGCCACCTATCAGAGGGCCATGACGAAGATCTTCGACGACCTCATATATGAAATCGTCGAATGTTATATCGACGACCTTGTAGTTAAGAGCAAATCATACGAGGAACATATAGAGCATCTGAAGATCGTGTTTCAGCGCCTTCGAAAATACAACTTGAAGATGAACCCTCTCAAGTGCGCGTTCGGAGTTTCCTCAGGCAAGTTCCTAAGATTCGTCGTCTGACACTGAGGCATCGAGATAGACCCGTCGAAGATCAAGTCGATTATGGAAATGCCTCCGCCAAGAACTCTCAAGCAACTCTGGTCTCTCTAAGGAAAGCTCGCGTATATCCGGCGATTTATAGCCAATCTCTCAGGCAAGTGTCGTCCTTATAGTCATCTGATGAAGAAGGGAACCCTGTTCGTCTGGGATCGCAAATGCCAAAATGCACTGGACGAAATCAAGCAATACCTACAGAATCCTCCGGTGCTAACCGCTCCAATCAAGGAAAAACCCCTCATTCTGTATACAACTGCCCTTGAAGGTTCATTAGGAGCATTATGGGCACAAGAGAACGACCAAGGGAAGGAGAGAACCCTCTACTACTTGAGTCGAGTTCTCCTGGGGGCAGAAAGCAATTACTCCCCCATTGAAAAACACTGCATGGCGTTGATCTTAGCGATAACGAAGCTCAGACACTATGCGTTGGCACATGAGTTCCATCTCATATCAAAGGTGGAACCTCTCAAATATTTGATGTCAAAGGCTATATTAACGGGACGGCTAGCTAAATGGGCCCTGCTCTTAATGGAGTTCTCGATAACTTATCGTCCCCTCAAGGCAGTGAAAGGCCAGGCCATCGCCGACTTCCTCGCTGAACATCCTATACCTGCCAACTCGCCCCTAAACTGCGAATTGCCAGACGAGCATGCGTTTGACACAATCGACGGGAAGAAAGGAGAGAACGACACCCGATGGGAACTATACTTCGATGGGGCATCTTCCATGAAGAAGCGGAAGCAAAGCACCCCCATAATCAAATCCGGGGTGGGCCTCATCTTCATGACTCCACAAGGAGGGATAATGCGCTTTGCTTTCTCCCTAACCGAACCGAGGACAAACAATGAAGCCGAATATGAAGATTTGATAGCAGGTCTTGAGATCGCCGTCGACATGGGAATTAAGAACCTCCTTATATACGGAGACTCCCAGCTGATCGTTAGTCAAGTAAACGGTGACTATCAAATGTGCAAGCTAGAGCTGGTAAAGTACGGCGAGAGAGTGCGGCAATTACTGACTCAAATTCCTTCCTACATGCTGGAAAGTATACCGCGTGCGGAAAATAGCAAGGCGGACGCATTGGCCAAACTCGCTAAAGAACTGGCCGACGAGAACCTCGATGACGTGAGGATCGTTGTGCAAAGCCGTGGGGTTCTTGCACCGGCAGAAATATCTCCGGAGTCGTCCGAAGAAAAGGGAGCATCCGAGCAAACGGCCCTGCAAATAAAGGACCAGGAAAAGGTTAGGGATTGGAGAGAAGTCTTTATAGATTACTTCAAATCCCGTCGAACACCTGAAGACACGTCCGCAAGACATCAGCTCATGAAACTAGCTCTATCCTTCGCCTTTGTCAATAATACGCTGTATAAGAGATCATTTGATTCTCTGTGGCTAAGATGCCTAGGACCTGAAGAGGCAAAGAGAGTCGTCCAAGAAACTCACGACGGACTCTACGGTTCTCACCAAGCCGGCCCGAAGATGAAGCTGAAGATCAAAAGGATGGGCTACTATTGGCCCACGATGATCCACGACTGCCTCGAATACGCGAAGCAATGCCACTCATGCCAGATTCACGGGGATTTCATCCATCAGCATACAAATCCTCTTCCTCCAACAGTGGCTAGATGGCCATTCGAAATGTGGGGAACTGACATAATCGGACCCATTGAGCCAGCATCGTCTAGAGGACACCGGCTCATATTGGCGATGACCGATTACTTTTCCAAATGGGCAGAAGCCATACCCCTGAGGGATGTGAAGACGGAGAATATCCTCCATTTCTTCAAGACACGTGTCATTTATCGGTTCGGCATTCCGCGACGGATTATCTCCGATAATGGGCTAGCCTACAGAAGCCACAAGATCAGCCGCTTCGCACAACAGTATAACATAGACTGGAGATATTCATCAGTCTATAATCCCCAGACTAACGGTCTAGCTGAGGCTTTCAACAAGACCTTGACGAAGATCGTGAAAAAAACGGTGTCTCGAAATAAGAGGGATTGGCACGAAAGACTGCATGAAGTTCTCTGGGCGTATCGAACTACGTTCAAAACGGCCACAAACACAACGCCGTATGCATTAGTATTCGGCACAGAAGCGGTACTCCCCCTCGAGACAGAGTTACCCTCTCTACGAGTGGCGGTTCACTACGAGCTTACAGACGAAGAAAATGCTCACCTTCGGCTTGAGGAGCTCGACGCCCTTGATGAAACCCGGCTCATGGCGCAACAAAAGCTGGAGGCTTATAAAGCAAAGATGACGCGCTCATATGAGAGATTGACTAGGCCGAGAACATTCCGCCAAGGCGAACTCGTGCTAGTGGTCAAAAGACCTATGATCCCCAATCGTGCCAAGCGGGGGAAATTCGTGCCGAACTATGAAGGCCCGTATATCATAGACAAAGTTTACCAGGGTGGAGCCTATCTACTCATGGACATGCATGGTGAAAGACCTTTCAGGCCAATAAACGGTCGCTTCCTAAAAAATACTACGCCTGACGAGTCACGGCCTAGGTCAACGATAGATGACGACGCCTATGTCCGTTCGCTATCTTCTTAAGCCCAAACTCTATAAGTAGTAGCCGGCTTCTTTTTCTCGGACTGAAACGTCATTAAACTAACGACGGACTGAAACATCCTAAAACTAACAACGGACCGAAACGTGCTTAAACTAACAATGGACCACTATGTCCTAAAACTGGCTGTTGACCGAAACGTCGATAAACTACTACGGACCGCAGCATCCCAAGGCTGACCAAAAAAAAAGAACGGTTTGTCTATAAGCAAAATGGGCACGGATGAAAACCCGAAAGGGCTCCATGAGTAAAAACAGCAGGGCTACCGGCGAGTTTTGTGAAAACCCGAAAGGGCGCAATCTCGTTAAAAGACACCTGCAAGGCCCTCTCGACCTTGTGAGGAGAAAATACCGGCATGAGATCCTTACGACTCACAAGGGAGCAACACACTTAGGGATCCCCACGATTCCTAAAGAGAAATTACACTTGCGAGATCCTCACGACTCGTAGAGAGAACCCTCTTATGAGACCCTCACGGCTCATAAGATTCAAAAGCCTTAAGCTATAGGGATTTGAACCTGTTCTTAAGCCATCACAACCTCCAATTTTGCCCTACAAGCGTCTCGATATCGACCCTTGTATACAATTCACGGGCGCGAATAAACATTTCCCTAACAAAGTCCCACTAGAGACTAGGGATATGCTCATATGGTAAAAGACACTTGTAAGTTCTCTCGATTTATAAGGAGAAAATACTCTTGTAAGATCCTAACGACTTATAAGAGACCATACACTTAAGACTCCTCACGATTCTTAAGGAGAAAATGCACCTACGAGATCCTCAAGACTCGTAGGGAGAAATACCTTTATGAGACCCTTACGGTTCGTAAAGTCAAAAGCCTTAGTCGACAGGATCCTAACCCTGTTCACTAAGACACCTTTGTTCGACATCAACAAAGGCAAATGATGATTCGCTCCTGGTAATATGGTAATATCCCAGTAGTAGCGATGCGGATGCCTAAATCGGTATCAAATCTCAAACTCACAGTGAAAAGCCAGCGAGCCACAAATGCATATGAAATAGCCGAAATGATTGGGCAACTTGCAAATCAGCAAGTAAAAATGTATGCATACAAAATACCCGAAATGATTGGGCAACTCGCAATAAAAGCAGCGAGTAAATAAAACAAACAGCCGAAATGATTGGGCACCACGAAAAATAGCCGAAATGATTGGGCAATCACGACTTTCGCGATATAAAAACTGAAATGATAGAGTATCGCGGAAAGAAAAATATATAAAATGAAACTTTTTGCCCTACAGGTGAAATCACATTGATACCAGTATACAATCCAGGGGCACAAACAAAGAAGGAATCACACCTCCCCTCTAGGCTCCATCCGAAAAAGAGCCAAGTCTAAACGGTTCACAGACAGCCTGGAGATCATCTCAACATTCGTCTCACTACCACAGACGCAACATCAGCAAAGAGGAACTGTGGCAATTCCCAGTTCCATGACTCAGCGGTGCACAGACAATCGAGAGTCAACTCTCGACTCCGTGAAATGCGGATAAAGTAAACCCTTCATGGTTTCGTGGAACACGGCCTATGTCAATCCTGACCCCGTGGGAAGCATCCAGAGCAAATCCTGGACTAGTGGAACACGGCCTATGTCAATCCTGACCCCGTGGGAAGCGTCTAGAGCGGAACCTGGTCCTTGCGGAACACGACTATGTCAATCCTGACCCTGTGGGAAGCGTCCAGAGCGGAACCTGGTCCTTGCGGAACACAGATATGCCAATCCTGACCCCGTGGGAAGCATCCAGAGCAAATCCCGGTCTAGTGGAACACGACCTATGTCAATCCTGACCCCGTACGAAGCGTCCAGAGCGGAACCTGGTCCTTGCGGAACATGGCTATGTCAATCCTGACCCCGTGGGAAGAATCCAGAGCAAATCCTGGTCTAGTGGAACACGGCCTATGTCAATTCTAACCCCGTGGGAAGCGTCCAGAGAGGAACCTGGTCCTTGCGGAACACAGCTATGTCAATCCGGACCCCGTGGGAAGAATCCAGAGCAAATCCTGGTCTAGTGGAACACGGCCTATGTCAATCCTGACCTCGTGGGAAGCGTCCAGAGCGGAACCCGGTCCTTGCGGAACATGGCTATGTCAATCCTGACCCCGTGGGAAGTGTCCAGAGTGGAACCCGGTCCTTGCGGAACACGGCTATGTCAATCCTGACCCCGTGGGAAGCATCCAAAGCAAATCCTGGTATAGTGGAACACGGCCTGTGTCAATCCTGACCCCGTGGGAAGCGTCCAGAGCGGAACCTGGTCCTTGCGGAACACGGCTATGTAAATCCTAACCCCGTGGGAAGCATCCAGAGCAAATCCTGGTCTAGTGGAACATGGCCAATGTCAATCCTGACCCCGTGGGAAGCGTCCAAAGCGGAACCTGGTCATTGCGGAACACGGCTATGTCAATCCTGACCCCGTGGGAAGCATCCGAAGCAAACCTGGTCTAGTGGAACACGGCCCATGTCAATCTTGACCCCATGGGAAGCGTCTTGAGTGGAACCTGGTCCTTGCGGAACACGGCTATGTCAATCGTGACCCCGTGGGAGCATCCAGAGAAAATCCTGGTCTAGTGGAACACGGCCTATGTCAATCCTGAACCCGTGGGAAGCATCCAGAGCAAATCCTGGTCTAGTGGAACACGACCTATGTCAATCATGATTCCGTGGGAAGCGTCCAGAGTGGAACCTGGTCCTTGCGGAACACGGCTATGTCAATCCTAACCCTGTGGGAAGCATCTAGAGCAAATCCTAGTCTAATGGAACACGGCCTATGTCAATCATGACCCCGTGGGAAGCATTTAGAGCGAAACCTGGTCCTTGCGGAACACGACTATGTCAATCCTGACCCCGTGGGAAGCATCCAGAGCGAATCCTGGTCTAGTGGAACACAACCTATGTCAATCCTGACCCCGTGGGAAGCATCCAGAGCGGAACCTGGTCCTTGCGGAACACGGCTATGTCAATCCTGACCCCATGTGAAGCATCCAGAGCAAATCCTGGTCTAGTGGAACAAGGCCTATGTCAATCCTGACCTTGTGGGAAGCATCCAGAGCAAATCTTGGTCTAGTGGAAAATGGTCTATGTCAATACTGACCCTGTGGGAAGCGTCCAGAGCGGTATATGGTCCTTGCGGAACATGGCTATGTCAATCCTGACCCTGTGGGAAACATCCAGAGCAAATCTTGGTCTAGTGGAACACGGCCTATGTCAATCCTGGCCCCGTGTGAAGCGTCCAGAGAGGAACCTGGTCCTTGCAGAACACGGCTATGTCAATCCTGATCCCGTGGGAAGCATCCAGAGCAAATCCTGGTCTAGTGGAACACGGCATATGTCAATCCTGACCTCGTGGGAAGCGTCCAGAGCGGAACCTGGTCCTTGCGGAACACGGCTATGTCAATCCTGACCCCGTGGGAAGCATCCAGAGCAAATCCTTGTCTAGTGGAACACGGCCTATGTCAATCCTGACCCCGTGGGAAGCGTCCAGAGCGGAACCTGGTCTTTGCGGAACATGGCTATGTCAATCCTGACCCCGTGGGAACCATCCAGAGCAAATCCTGGTCTAGAGGAACACGACCTATGTCAATCCTGACCCCGTGGGAAGCATCCAGAGCAAATCCTGGTCTAGTGGAACACGGCCTATGTCAATCCTGACCCCGTGGGAAGCATCCAAAGCGGAATCTAGTCCTTGCAGAATACGACAATGTCAATCCTGACCCCGTGTGAAGCGTCTAGAGCGGAACCTGGTCCTTACGGAACACGGCTATGTCAATCCTGACCCGTCGGACGCATCCAGAGCAAATCCTGGTCTAGTGAAACACGGCCTTTGTCAATCCTGACCCCGTAGGAAGTATCCAGAGCAAATCCTTGTCAAGTGGAACATGGCCTATGTCAATACTGACCATGTGGGAAGAGTCCAGAGCGGAACCTGATCCTTGTGGAACACGGCTAGGTCAATCCTGACCCCGTGGGAAGCATCCAGAGCAAATCCTGGTATAGTGGAACACGGCCTATGTCAATCTTGACCCCGTGGGAAGCGTCCAGAGTGGATCCTGTTCCTTGCGGAACATGGCTCTGTCAATCCTGACCGCATGGGAAACATCTAGAGCAAATCCTGGTCCAGTGGAACACGGCCTATGTCAATCCTGATCCCGTGGGAAGCGTCCAGAGAGGAACTTGGTCCTTGCGGAACACGGCTATGTCAATCCTGACCCCGTGGGAAGCTTCCAGAGCTAATCCTGGTCTAGTGGAACACGGCCTATGTCAATCCTGACCCCGTAGGAAGCGTCCAGAGCGGAACTTGGTCCTTGCGGAATACGGCTATGTCAATCCTGACCCCGAGGGAAGCATCCAGAGAAAATCCTAGTCTAGTGGAACACGGCCTATGTCAATCCTGACCCCGTGGGAAGCATCCAGAGCGGAACCTGGTACTTGCGGAACACGGCTATGTCAATCCTGACCCCGTGAGAAGCATCCTGAGCAAATCCTGGTTTAGTGGAACACGACCTATGTCAATCCTGACCCTGTGGAAAGCATCCAGAGAAAATCCTGGTCTAGTGGAACCCGGCCTATGTCAATCCTGACCCCGTGGGAAGCATCCAGAGCGGAACCCGGTCCTTGCGGAACACGGCTATGTAAATCCTGACCCCATGGGAAGCATCCAGAGCAAATCCCGGTATAATAGAACACGACCTATGTTAATCCTGACCCCGTGTGAAGCGTCCAGAGCGAAACCTGGTCCTTGTGGAACACGGCTATGTCAATCCTGACCCCGTGGGAAGCATCCAGAGTAAATCTTGGTCTAGTCGAACATGACCTATGTCAATCCTGACCCCATGGGAAGCGTCCAGAGCAGAACCAGGTACTAGCAGAATATGGATATGTCAATCCTGACCCCGTGGGAGGCATCCATAGCAAATCCTGGTGTAGTGGAACACGGCCTATGTCAATCCTCACCCCGTGGGAAGCATCCTGAGCAAATCCTAGTCTATTGGAACACGGCGTATGTCAATCCTGATCCTGTGGGAAGGGTCCAGAGCGGAACCTGGTCCTTGCGGAACACGGCTATGTCAATCCTGACCCCGTGGGAAGCATCCAGAGCAAATCCTGGTCTGGTGGAACACGGCCTATATCAATCATGACCCCGTGGGAAGCGTCCAGAGCGGAACCTGGTCCTTGCGGAACAATGCTATGTCAATTCAGACCCCGTGGGAAGCATCCAGAGCAAATCCTGGTCTAGTGGAACACGCCCTATGTCAATACTGACCCCGTGGGAAGCGTCCAGAGCGGAACCTGGTCTTTGTGGAACACGGCAATGTCAATCCTAACCCCATGGGAACCATCCAGAGCAAATCCTGGTCTAGTGGAACACGGCCTATGTCAATCTTGACCCCATGGGAAGCATCCAGAGCAAATCCTGGTCTAGTGGAACACGGCCTATGTCAATCCTGACCCTGTGGGAAGCGTCCAGAGCGGAACTTGGTCCTTGCGGAACACGGCTATGTCAATCCTGACCCCGTAGGAAGCATCCAGAGCAAATCGTGGTCTAGTGGAACACGACCTATGTCAATCCTGACCCTGTGTGAAGCGTCCTGAGCGGAACCTGGTCCTTGAGGTATACGGCTATGTCAATCCGGACCCCGTGGGAAGCGTCCAGAGCGGAACCTGGTCCTTACGGAACACGGCTAAGTCAATCCAGACCCCGTGGGAAGCATCTAGAGCAAATCCTGGTCTAGTGGAACACGACCAAAGTCAATCCTGACTCCGTGTGAAGCGTCCATAGCGGAACTTGGTCCTTGCGGAACACGGCTATATCAATCCTGATCCCGTGGGAAGCATCCAGTGCAAATCCTGGCCTAGTGAAACACGGCCTATGTCAATCCTGACCCCGTGGGAAGCGTCCAGAGCGGAACCCGGTCCTTGTGGAACACGGCTATGTCAATCCTGACCCCGCGGGAAGCATCCATAGAAAATCCTGGTCTAGTGGAGCACGGCCTATGTCAATCCTGACCCCGTGGGAAGCATCGAGAGCAAATCCTGGTCTAGTGGAACACGGCCTATGTCAATCCTGATCCCGTGGGAAGCATCCAGAGCGGAACCTGGTCCTTGCGGAACACGGCTATGTCAATCCTGACCCTATGGGAAGCATCCAGAGCAAATCTTGGTCTAGTGGAACACGACCTATGTCAATCCTGACCCTGTAGGAAGCGTCCAGAGCGGAACCTGGTCCTTGTGGAACACGGCTATATCAATCCTGACCCCGTGGGAAGCATCCAGAGCAAATCCTGGTCTAGTGGAACACGGCCTATGTCAATCCTGACCCCGTGGGAAGCATCCAGAGCGGAACCTGGTCCTTGCGGAACACGGATATGTCAATCCTATCCCTGTGGGAAGCATCCAGAGCGAATCCTAGTCTAGTGGAACAAGGCCTATGTCAATCATGAACCCGTGGGAAGCATTTAGAGCGGAACCTCGTCCTTGCGGAACACGGCTATGTCAATACTGACCCCGTTGGAAGCATCCAGAGCAAATCCTGGTCTAGTGGAACACGACCTATATCAATCCTGACCCCGTGGGAAGCATCCAGAGCGGAACCTGGTACATGCAGAACACGGCTATGTCAATCCTGACCCCGTGGAAAGCATCCAGAACAAATCCTGGTCTAGTGGAACAAGGCCTATGTCAATCCTGACCTCGTGGGCAGCATCCAGAGCAAATCCTGGTCTAGTGGAAAACAGTCTATGTCAATACTGACCCCGTGGGAAGCGTCCAGAGCGGTACATGGTCCTTGCGGAACATGGCTATGTCAATCCTGACCCCTTAGGAAGAAACCAGAGCAAATCCTGGTCTAGTTGAACACGACCTATGTCAATCCTGACCCCGTGTGAAGCGTCCAGAGAGGAACCTGGTCCTTGCGGAACACAGCTATGTCAATCCTGACCCCGTGGGAAGCATCCAGAGCAAATCCTGGTCTAGTGGAACAGGGCATATGTAAATCCAGACCCCGTGGGAAGCGTCCAGAGCGGAACCTGGTCCTTGAGGAACAAGGCTATGTCAATCCTGACCCCGTGGGAAGCATCCAGAGCATATCCTGGTCTAGTGGAACACGACCTATGTCAATCCTGACCCCGTGGGAAGCGCCCAGAGCGGAACCTGGTCCTTGCGGAATACGGCTATGTCAATCCTGACCCTGTGGGAAACATCCAGAGCAAATCCTGGTCTAGTGGAACACGGCCTATGTCAATCCTAACCCCGTGGAAAGCATCCAGAGCAAATCCTGGTCTAGTGGAACACGGCCTATGTCAATCCTGACCCCGTGGGAAGCATCCAGAGCGGAATCTAGTCCTTGCGGAATACGACTATGTCAATCCTGACCCCGTGGGAAGCATTCAGAGCAAATCCTGGTCTAGTGCAACACGGCCGATGTCAATTCTGACCCCGTGTGAAGCGTCCAGAGCGGAACCTGGTCCTTGCGGAACACGGCTATGTCAATCCTGACCCGTAGGAAGCATCCAGAGCAAATCTTGGTCTAGTGGAACACGGCCTATGTCAATCCTGACCCCGTGCGAAGCGTCCATAGCGGAACCTGGTCCTTGCGGAATACGGCTATGTCAATCCTGACCCCGTGGGAAACATCCAGAGCAAATCCTGGTCTAGTGAAACATGGCCTATGTCAATCCTGACCTCGTGGGAAGCATCCAGAGCAAATCCTGGTCTAGTGGAACATGGCCTATATCAATACTGACCCTATGGGAAGCGTCCAGAGCGGAACCCGGCCCTTGCAGAACACGGCTAGGTCAATCCTGACCCCGTGGGAAGCTTCTAGAGCAAATCCTGGTCTAGTGGAACACGGCCTATGTCAATCCTGACCCCGTGGGAAGCGTCCAGAGCGGAACTTGGTCCTTGCGGAACACGGCTATGTCAATCCTGACCCCGTAGGAAGCATCCCGAGCTAATCCTGGTCTAGTGGAACACGGCCTATGTCAATCCTGACCCCGTAGGAAGCGTCCAAAGCGGAACTTGGTCCTTGCGGAATACGGCTATGTCAATCCTGACCCCGTGGGAAGCATGCAGAGAAAATTCTGGTCTAGTAGAACACGGCCTATGTCAATCCCGACCCCGTGGGAAGCATCCAGAGCGGAACCTGGTACTTGCGGAACACGGCTATGTTAATCCTGACCCCGTGGGAAGCATCCAGAGAAAATCCTCGTCTAGTGGAACACGGCCTATGTCAATCCTGACCCCGTGAGAAGCATCCAGAGAAAATCCTGGTCTAGTGGAACACGGCCTATGTCAATCCTGACCCCGTGGGAAGCGTCCAGAGCGGAACCTGGTCCTTGCGGAACACGACTATGTCAATCCTGACCCATGGGAAGCATCCAAAGCAAATCCCGTTCTAGTAGAACACGGCCTATGTTAATCCTGACCCCGTGTGAAGCGTCCAGAGCGAAACCTGGTCCTTGTGGAACACGTCTATGTCAATCCTGACCCCGTGGGAAGCATCCAGAGCGGAACCTGGCCCTTGCAGAACACGGCTAGGTCAATCCTGACCCCGTGGGAAGCATCCAGAGCAAATCCTGGTTTAGTGGAACACGGCCTATGTAAAACTTGACCCCGTGGGAAGCGTCCAGAGCGGAACCCGGTCCTTGCGGAACACGGCTATGTCAATCCTAACCCTATGGGAAGCATCTAGAGCAAATCCTGGTCTAGTGGAACACGGCCTATGTCAATCCTGACCCCGTGGGAAGCATCCAGAGCGGAACTTGGTCCTTGCGGAACACGGCTATGTCAATCCTGACCCCGTGGGAAGCATCCCGAGCTAATCCTGGTCTAGTGGAACACGGCCTATGTCAATCCTGACCCCGTGGGAAGCGTCCAGAGCGGAACTTGGTCCTTGCGGAATACGGCTATGTCAATCCTGACCCCGTGGGAAGCATCCAGAGCAAATCCTGGTCTAGTGGAACACGGCCTATGTCAATCCCGACCCCGTGGGAAGCATCCAGAGCGGAACCTGGTACTTGCGGAACACGGCTATGTTAATCCTGACCCCGTGGGAAGCATCCAGAGCAAATCCTGGTCTAGTGGAACACGGCCTATGTCAATCCTGACCCCGTGAGAAGCATCCAGAGAAAATCCTGGTCTAGTGGAACACGGCCTATGTCAATCCTGACCCCGTGGGAAGCGTCCAGAGCGGAACCTGGTCCTTGCGGAACACGACTATGTCAATCCTGACCCCATGGGAAGCATCCAAAGCAAATCCCGTTCTAGTAGAACACGGCCTATGTTAATCCTGACCCCGTGTGAAGCGTCCAGAGCGAAACCTGGTCCTTGTGGAACATGGCTATGTCAATCCTGACCCTGTGGGAAGCATCCAAAGCAAATCCTGGTCTAGTGGAACACGACCTATGTCAATCCTGACACTGTGGGAAGCGTCCAGAGCGGAACTTGGTCTTTGCGGAAAACGGCTATGTCAATCCTGACCCCGTAGGAAGCATCCAGAGCAAATCGTGGTCTAGTGGAACACGACCTATGTCAATCCTGACCCTGTGTAAAGCGTCCTGAGCGGAACCTGGTCCTTGCGGAATACGGCTATGTCAATCATGACCCCGTGGGAAGCGTCCACAGCGGAACCTGGTCCTTGCGGAACAAGGCTATGTCAATCCTGACCCCAAGCATCTAGAGCAAATCCTGGTCTAGTGGAACACGACCTATGTCAATCCTGACCCCGTGTGAAGCGTCCATAACGGAACCTGGTCCTTGCGGAACACGGCTATATCAATCCTGACCCCGTGGGAAGCATCCACAGCAAATCCTGGCCTAGTGGAACACGGCCTATGTCAATCCTGACCCCGTGGGAAGCGTCCAGAGCGGAACCCGGTACTTGTGGAATACGGCTATGTCAATCCTGACCCCGTGGGAAGCATCCATAGAAATTCCTGGTGCGGCCTATGTCAATCCTGACCCCGTGGGAATCATCCAGAGCAAATCCTGATCTAGTGGAACACGGCCTATGTCAATCCTGATCCCGTGGGAAGCATCCAGAGCGGAACCTGGTCCTTGCGGAACACGGCTATGTCAACCCTTACCCAATGGGAAGCATCCAGAGCAAATCCTGGTCGAGTGGAACACGACCTATGTCAATCCTGACCCAGTAGGAAGCGTCCAGAGCGGAACCTGGTCCTTCTGGAACACGGCTATGTCAATCCTGACCCCGTAGGAAGCATCAAGAGCAAATCCTGGTCTAGTGGAACACGGCCTATGTCAATCCTGACCCCGTGGGAAGCATCCAGAGCGGAACCTGGTCCTTGCGGAACACAGATATGTCAATCCTAACCCTGTGGGAAGCATCCAGAGCAAATCCTAGTCTAGTGGAACACGGCCTATGTCAATCATGACCTCTTGGGAAGCATTTAGAGCGGAATCTCGTCCTTGCGGAACATGGCTATGTCAATCCTGACCCCGTGGGAAGCATCCAGAGCAAATCCTGGTCTAGTGGAACACGACCTATATCAATCCTGACCCCTTGGGAAGCATCCAGAGCGGAACCTGGTACTTGAGAACTCGGCTATGTCAATCCTGACCCCGTGGGAAGTATCCAGAACAAATCCTGGTCTAGTGGAACAAGGCCTATGTCAATCCTGACCTCGTGGGAAGCATCCAGAGAAAATCCTGGTCTAGTGGAAAACAGTCTATGTCAATACTGACCCCGTGGGAAGCGTCCAGAGCGGTACATGGTCCTTGCGGAACATGGCTATGTCAATCCTGACCCCGTTGGAAGCAACCAGAGCAAATCCTGGTCTAGTTGAACACGACCTATGTCAATCCTGACCCTGTGTGAAGCGTCCAGAGAGGAACCTGGTCCTTGCGGAACACGGCTATGTCAATCCTGACCCCGTGGGAAGCATCCAGAGCAAATCTTGGTCTTGTGGAACACGGCATATGTCAATCCTGACCCCGAGGGAAGCGTCCAGAGCGGAACCTGGTCCTTGCGGAACACGGCTATGTCAATCCTGACCCCGTGGGAAGAATCCAGGGCAAATCCTGGTCTAGTGGAACACGACCTATGTCAATCCTGACCCCGTGGGAAGCGTCCAGAGCGGAACCTGGTCCTTGCGGATAACGGCTATGTCAATCCTGACCCTGTAGGAAACATCCAGAGCAAATCCTGGTCTAGTGGAACACGACCTATGTCAATCCTGACCCTGTGGGAAGCATCCAGAGAAAATCCTGGTCTAGTGGAACACGGCCTATGTCAATCCTGACCCCGTAGGAAGCATCCAGAGCGGAATCTAGTCCTTTCGGCATACGACTATGTCAATCCTGACCCCGTGGGAAGCATTCAGAGCAAATCCTGGTCTAGTGGAACACGGCCATTGTCAATCCTGACCACCTGTGAAGCGTCCAGAGTGGAACCTGGTCCTTGCGGAACACGGCTATATCAATCCTGACCCGTAGGAAGCATCCAGAGCAAATCCTGGTCTAGTGGAACACGGCCTATGTCAATTCTGATCCCGTGCGAAGCGTCCAGAGCGGAACCTGGTCCTTGCGGAATACAGCTATGTCAATCCTGACCCCGTGGGAAGCATCCAGAGCAAATCCATGGTCTAGTGAAACATGGCCTATGTCAATCCTGACCCCGTGGGAAGCATCCAGAGCAAATCCTGGTCTAGTGGAACATGGCCTATATCAATACTTACCCTGTAGGAAGCATCCTGAGCGGAACCTGGCCCTTACAGAACACGGCTAGGTCAATCCAGACCCCGTGGGAAGCATCCAGAGCAAATCCTGGTCTAGTGGAACACGGCCTATGTCAATCTCGACCCCGTGGGAAGCGTCCAGAGCGGAACCCGGTCCTTGCGGAACACGGCTATGTCAATCCTGACCCCATGGGAAGCATCTAGAGCAAATCCTGGTCTAGTGGAACACGGCCTATGTCAATCCTGACCCCGTGGGAAGCGTCCACAGCGGAACTTGGTCCTTGCGGAACACGGCTATATCAGTCCTGATCCCGTGGGAAGCATCCCGAGCTAGTCCTGGTCTGTGGCACACGGGCTATGTCAATCCTGACCCCGTGGGAAGCGTCCAGAGCGGAACTTGGTCCTTGCGGAATAAGGCTATGTCAATCCTGACCCCGTGGGAAGCATCCAGAGCAAATCCTGGTCTAGTGGAAGACGGCCTATATCAATCCTGACCCCGTGGGAAGCATCCAGAGCGGAACCTGGTACTTGCGGAACACGGCTATGTCAATCCTGACCCCGTGGGAAGCATCCAGAGCAAATCCTGGTCTAGTAGAACACGGCCTATGTCAATCCTGACCCCGTGGGAAGCATCCAGAGAAAATCCTGGTCTATTGGAACACGACCTATGTCAATCCTCACCCCGTGGGAAGCGTCCAGAGCGGAACCTGGTCCTTGCGGAACACGACTATGTCAATCCTGACACCATGGGAAGCATCCAAAGCAAATCCCTTTCTAGTAGAACACGGCCTATGTTAATCCTGACCCCGTGTGAAGCGTCCAGAGCGAAACCTGGTCCTTGTGGAACACGGCTATATCAATCCTGACCCCGTGGGAAGCATCCAGAGCAAATCCTGGTCTAGTGGAACATGACCTATGCCAATCCTGACCCCATGGGAAGCGTCCAGAGCAGAACCTGGTACTTGCAGAATATGGCTTTGTCAATCCTGACCCCGTGGGAGGCATCCAGAGCAAATCCTGGTCTAGTGGAACACGGCCTATGTCAATCCTCACCCCGTGAGAAGCATCCAGAGCAAATCCTAGTCTATTGGAACACGGCCTATGTCAATCCCGATCCTGTGGGAAGGGTCCAGAGTGGAACTTGGTCCTTGCGGAACACGGCTATGTCAATCCTGACCCCGTGGGAAGCATCCAGAGCAAATCCTGGTCTAGTGGAACACGGCCTATGTCAATCCTGACCGCGTAGGAAGCGTCCAGAGCGGAACCTGGTCCTTGCGGAACAAGGCTATGTCAATCCTGACCCCGTGGGAAGCATTCAGAGCAAATCCTGGTCTAGCGGAACACGCCATATGTCAATACGGACCCCGTGGGAAGCGTCCAGAGCGGAACCTGGTCCTTGTGGAACACGGCTATTTCAATCCTGACCCCGTGGGAAGCATCCAGAGCAAATCCTGGTCCAGTGGAACATGGCCAATGTCAATCCTGACCCCGTGGGAAGCATCCAGAGCAAATCCTGGTCTAGTGGAACACGACCTATGTCAATCTTGACCCCGTGGGAAGTGTCCAGAGTGGAACCCGGTCCTTGCGGAACACGGCTATGTCAATCCTAACCCCGTAGGAAGCATCCAGAGCAAATCGTGGTCTAGTTGAACACGATCTATGTCAATCCTGACCCTGTGTGAAGCGTCCTGAGCGGAACCTGGTCCTTGCGGAATACGGCTATGTTAATCCTGACCCCGTGGGAAGCATCCAGAGCGGAACCTGGTCCTTGCGGAACACGGCTATGTCAATCCTGACCCCGTGGGAAGCATCCAGAGCGGAACCTGGTCCTTGCGGAACACGGCTATGTCAATCCTGACCTCGTGGGAAGCATCTAGAGCAAATCCTGGTCTAGTGGAACACGGCTTATGTCAATCCTGACCCCGTGTGAAGCGTTCATAGCGGAACCTGGTCCTTGCGGAACACGGCTAAATCAATCTTGACCCAGTGGGAAGCATCCAGAGCAAATCCTGGCCTAGTGGAACACGACCTATGTCAATCCTGACCCCGTGGGAAGCGTACAGAGCGAAACCCGGTCCTTTTGGAACACGGCTATGTCAATCCTGACCCCGTGGGAAGCATCCATAGAAATTCCGGTCTAGTGGAACACGGCCTATGTCAATCCTGACCCCGTGGGAAGCATCCAGAGCAAATCCTGGTCTAGTGGAACACGGCCTATGTCAATCCTGATCCCGTGGGAAGCATCCAGAGCGGAACCTGGTCCTTGCGGAATACGGCTATGTCAATCCTGACCCCGTGGGAAGCATCCAGAGCAAATCTTGGTCTAGTGGAACATGGCTTATGTCAATCCTGACCCTGTGGGAAGCGTCCAGAGCGGAACCTGGTCCTTGTGGAACACGGCTATGTCAATCCTGACCCCGTGGGAAGCATCTAGAGCAAATCCTGGTCTATTAGAACACGACCTATGTCTATCCTGATCCCGTGGGAAGCATCCAGAGTGGAAGCTGGTCCTTGCGGAACACGGCTATGTCAATCCTGACCCCGTGGAAAGCATCCAGAGCAAATTCTGGTCTATTGGAACATGGCCTATGTCAATCCTGACCCCGTGGGAAGCGTCCAGAGCGGAACCTGGTCCTTGTGGAACACGGCTATGTCTATCTTGACCCCATAGGAAGCATCCAGGTCTAGTGGAACATGGCCTATGTCAATCCTGACCCCGTGGGAAGTGTCCAGAGCAGATCTTGATCCTTGCGGAACACGGCTAATGTCAATCCTGACCCCGTGGGAAGCATCCAGAGCGGATCCTGGTCTTTGCAGAACACGGCTAATGTCAATCCTGACCCCGTAGGAAGCATCTAGAGCAAATCCTGGTCCCGTGGAATACGGCTAAAGTCAACCCTGACCCCGTGGGAAACGCCCAGAACAACCCCTGACTCTATGAAATACAGATAATGCCAATCTCATTAATCACTTACGGGTCCTCTCGACTCGTGTGGAAGAAAATTCTCTTATGAGATCCTTACGACTCTCAAGAGAAAACACACTTAGGAATCCTCACGATTCCTAAAGAGAAAATACGCCTATGAGATCCTCACGACTCGTTGGGAGAAAAGTCTTTATGAGACCCTCACGGCTTATAAAGTTGAGAAGCCTTAGGCAGCAGATTTGAACTTGCTTCCTAAACCATCACTATCTTTCGAAGAATTCAAGACGGAATGTTCTCTATCATCTACAGGCTATGCTTACTAAGGTAACATGCCGGCAACAAAGAAAAGAGAAGAAAGCAAGAGACAACACGAGATAATACGAAAGAAATGTATCTTTTATTTATAAATTCAATTGAGTACAAGTTACATCATATGAAAGGATAAAAAATGGATACATTTTATTCAAAAATTACAAATGTTGGTTGATACAAAAACGACTATTGGGAGGGAGGCGTTTTCAATAAACCAGCCAGTTGCTCGTGCACTCCCTTTAGACCCTTTGCATGGTCAGCTGCAGCGGCCAACTCCCCTTCAACATGAGCCCGTTGCTGCATAAGATGAAAGTTGATCATCAATGACCCGCTGAGCTGCCCTACGACTCTGCGCATTTCGCTCGATAAGGTCGAGCTTCTGCCTCATCAGAGATGCATCATAGAAGGCCCTCAAAAATAGCTTTCAACTGTACATCATTTGCATCAACCTGAGCATGCAGTCGAGCAGATTCGCTTGATGTCTCTTCACATTCCTTACGGTTCAAGGCCGCTTCTTATTCAAGATGGCGGAAGTAGGGAGTGCTCTACTCGATCCATGCAGCCCGCTGGGAGTTCGCAGCCAGGACCTCAGGCGCAGGATGTCCGAACTCGAGCTTATGCAGACAGGCCTCAATTTGCCTGCAGTGATTAACCCAAGACTCAACGACGCCCTCACTATGAAAGTTCACGAGCGTCGCCATCATAGGATTAACCTCGGCAGAAAAATCCGCAACAAATGTAGGAGCCACCGCGTCAAGCTCCTCGATGTAATCGCTCAACATGCGCAGACTATTCACAGCGCCTTTTGAAGATGGACGTCTGGAAAAGGGGCCCGCTGGCATTATGATTCGAGACTCGAACGAAGTTGAATTGGTGTCACTACTGCAAAACAAATCATAGTCAAATAACGGTTCAAGATATGGAGAAGCTACATGAACAATGGAGTTTACTATACTGGCTGCGGTAGGTGGCAAGGCCGGGAGTACCGGTGGTGCAACTGTTCCTTTGTCTCCTCCTTCAATCTGTAGTGCTGCAGTCAAAACAAAGAGGAATTAGAAATGATTTGGCTGCCCGAAAAAGAAAAGAAAAGACATTAGCTAAAGGTTGTACTCACCAGCGCCACTAGATGAGGCAATCTCTAACTGGAAGGAGAAATGTGGGTGCAACACCTGATACAGGTGATCAAAAAGGACTCCTGCAAGGATGTAATAATGCAATGTCAGTACATAAAGTATACTGCCTACAATGAAACCGATGAGTCACAAATCCGTGCCTTCCAGCATTTGAGAGGATATGAGAGAAGGCAAAGGGGCGGCCACCGTCAAAGCAGCAACTGGTGATGCTTCCTCGGGTGGCACAACCTCAACGCTCACCACACCTGCATCAACAAGAGAAGTAATGTCAGAAGAGATTGAAAAGGATTGCAGAATAAAAAGGAAAGCAATGACCCAAAATCTACCTGGTGAGTCGCCGGTCGGAACCGCGACAAGGGTGTCACTTGATGCAGCGACTGCTTCACCCTCCTCCATCAGAATGGTTTCGCCACCCGTAGCTTCATCCCTCGACTCCACGAGAATCGTCATGATACTCGCAGCGCCCGGCATCGGCAAGGAACCGAAAGGGGAAAGAGTTGTGATTGGGGCAGTGCCAGACTCTTGAGAAAGAGTGGCTACCTCAGGCTCGGCGGTTGCCGCCATCTCACCTACCGCTTCCTCATCAAGACTCGGCCCTGCAAGATAGGATATATGAGAATTTGAAGATTAAAACTTTGACAAAAGAACTCAATGTTACGTCACCTTGAGTCAGTTTTTCAATTGCTTCCCGAGCCGCACGTGCTGCCTGTCTGTGAGCGGTAGACAGGGCGGCCGAAGCACCCTCTGAAGGAGCAAGGACATGGGTAGCAGCACTCGAACCTGCACCCACGGCCAAGGTAGCGTTACGATCCCTTGCTGCACGCATTCTGCGCTTCCTTTCCGTCCGGGCCGTGAGAGCTGATCTTCTCAAGACCTCCGTCAACGAGACGTCATCATCCACGCCAGGAGCTACCTCTGGAGCTGTTGCGGCGTCCGTCATCGGTTGCTTGAGTAAAGCCTCTTTTGGAAAAGCTGAGGAGGCCGGGATTTCGATAGCTGGCCCTGGAAGCATCTCCGCATTACCCGGTGGGATTGGCACTGCACTGGACATGACCTGAGTTGAGGTAATCCCTGCGATCAGATGAAAAAGGGGGCAGATTATCCATAAGAAAAGCGAATGAAGGCACAATGAGCCGAAATATACCAACGCTCAGTGAAGCGCGAACCCTCTCCTCCTCCTCCTCAAAGGTCTTGAGGGAGGCCGCGAGAGCCTCTTCAGTAGAAATGCCTGTTAGAGAAGGAGTGTCAGTCAAAACATGATAACAAAAGCATAGCAGCAAAAAGGTACGATTGAAGCTTACTTGATTGTGCGAGAATGACCAGTCCCGCTTTATGGCTTGCTGATTGTTCATATCATAATATTGCATTATTATATTCCCTATTCTTATTCTTTTTATAAATAAACAGGTGCTTTTGACGCATGTCTGCTACATGTTACAGGTTACAGGTTCTTAGACAGAAAACAGTGAAAACGATGTAAAGACGATGAAAAAGTGGACTTTGACCAACAAATAGAAGACTCTTGATCAAGCCTATATCAAAGATAAAATGCACAAAGTACAAGGCAATGCAAGGTCCAAGATTACAAAGCGAACGGTTACAAGTCCACCGCAATTATTCACTGGAGATCTGGAAGAAACATAGAAGCTATTTTAATAAAGAACCAAATAATAAGGAAGCCCAAAGATCCAAGGCCCAATACTTTCTTGTAAAGAGACATAAAATTTTACCAAAGCTTGAAGTCTACTTTGACTAGGTCTTCCTAAGGATATTTTGGTAAATGTAGACATGCAAATCAATTGTAACCTAGGGTTTCCTATTCTCTATAAATAGGAACTCTACTCATTGTAATTTCTCATGCCTCCCTTCATTAATAAAATTTAGAAATCTTTTGGAGAGCATCGGTGCCTCTCTTTAATTCAGAAATTCAGATCTGACAACCTTGCTTTGATGTTTTGAGAGAGCCATCTGTAAGTAATTTAATTTCTTGCCCTAGAGTAGATTTTAATTCCTTGCCCTAGGTAGATTTAATTTCATGCCCTAGGAACTTGTTTAGGGTTTAGCTTTTGGGAAGGATTTTGAGAGATGAGATCTCTCATCCCTTTCTTACCCATCAAATATTTACAATAGGACTCCATGCATACATGCACATACCGCTCCCTACGGCACTCTATCCCTCGAGGTAGCGGTGATACCGTAGTATAAAGGCCCGGGTGTGATGTTTTCCATGGAGGTTAGGGTAAGGATCTCTAAAGGAAGGACAAGAACCTAGAGGAAGGAACACCTTCCCGCACGGATCTAATCCACTTTATTGATAATTACCATAACTCCTCACAGATCTTCATTCGGGTAAAGAAAGCGTTGAGATTTACTACCATTTCCAAATCATCCCTAAACCTAGCCCTAGCAAGAATAGATTTAATTAATTGCACTAGAATAATTAGGTTTTTAGATTTAATAATTAATCCGAACACCCTTCGGAATTAACTCGTTAGAGCGAATCGGAAATTCACAACATCCCTGTGGACCGACCCGTACTCACCGGCTAGCTGCAAAGCGACGCCGTTCTTGATTGCGGTTACAAATATTTTTGATCTATCTTTTAGAAAGCGCAAGCACGCTAAATAACAAACAATCAAATGGCGCCGTTGCCGGGGATGGCGTAGAATTTTCTTTTCGCAATTTCGGGTTAATCATAAAATTTAAAAATTCATAAAAATCTGAAAAATAAAAAAAATATAAAAATATATATCATTTGTTATTTTTGGAAGGGATACTTTGTGTGAAATTTTGCAGGTACAAAATCGGATCTGGAAATTTCCAGGAAGCAAAACAGAATTCAGAAGATCAGAATACAGGGGGATTTTCAAAACGAAACAACAGAAAAATTTTCAAGACGTGAACCGCCCACTGGACCGCTAATCCGCGGCAAAAACCCGCTTCTGCCGCCCTTCCGCGCTCATCTGGTGAAGTCTCGGGATCTGCGCCGCTTCAGTCGCCGCGCTTCCGCCGCGCCAAGCCACCTGCAACCGCGATTCCGCGGCTATCTAGTGTCTTCAGCGCAGAAAATTTGCTCTGTAAGCTTCTCTGGTTCATCCTCCGTGATTTTTGAAATATATTTTCTGAAAATTCCTGCAGGATTTTGTGCGCTATAAAAATATTTCCCGTTCCAAATAACAATCGTGTGCAGGATTTGTGGGCCCCTCTTCAACTAAATTGATTGCAAGAAATATTTTGTTGTTGCATATCTTTTCTATAATATCTTTTTGCAACAATTCTTTCCAAATAAAGATTCTTGTGATATGCTTAAGATAATAACTGATTGCAGGTAATATATTTTCGGTTGCATATCTTTAATTAAAAATCCTTTTGCAACAAATTTTCAAACAAAGAAAAAGAAAAAGGAAAATTTTTATTAGAGAATTTACAAACTTTAGCCCTAAATAAATCCTTGCACCACAAACATTCTTTCTTTCCCCTTTCTTACAACATGGGTACCCCACATAAAAAATCATTAGCCGAACTTTGGTATCCCGAACCTAATTTTGCGTCATATGTCAATGTGTTCGGTCAATTTAAAGACGATCCTTCCATGCCTAAAAAATCTTTGAAAGATCACATAGAGGAGTCTAGGAGAAACAGTTTGACTTTTCAACCCACTTTGTGTCAACCTAGTCAACCTTTACCACCTACATATGTTGACACCACTTTTCCAAGTCCTGCTGTAACTCCTAGGCCGATGTCCATTGCTGAGCATATTGCTCAAGCTCGCAGTCGATCTTTCACCCCTCTCCACTCATTTAGTTCTAGGGATCCGCATGATTATTCACCTTTTTATCCATATGTTGACCCTACCCCTACCCAACCACCCACTTCCTGCCAGTCATACCCAACCTTCCCACCTTCACTAGACACTGTTTCGACAGCCATTAGGGAGTTTCACATATCCAACCAATTTTGAATCTTTTACAGAAACCCCCTCACCACCTAAGTCTAGTTTGGAAGAGGCGTTGGAGGCGTATATCGCAGCAACAAACAAAATGGTTAGGAATGTGGAAGCGTCCGTGGCCACCCTTATGCAATCTAGTGAACCGGTAGCTAGTGTCCCGCTAGCTCCAAATTTTTCAATGTATGAGGCGGCAGTTGGACAGAGTGAGAATGAGAGAGGATTTTCAAATCAAACCTACCCTTACCCAATTGAAGCACACAACTCCTGTTTTCCATCGATTGCCCTAACTAGTTCACAAGTTCAAAATAAAAGCGAGTTGTGTGATTTTGTAGTGTTTGTTTTGCCAGATTGTGAAGAACCCCTTTCGAGTGAAACCGCACCCAATCCGTTTGACCTTTACATTTCCCATATAGAACCTAAATCGATAAACATCCATGCCTTTGAGGAGGTGTCTAAAGAAATTGACTTTCACTTGATTGAGGATATAGACGCCGGGAATATTTCGGATGATGAACCTGTCGATTTAATTGAAATTTTATGTTCAAATCATCATCCCGAGTTATTAAATGTTTCTCCCGAATCTCATATGCGTCTTGATTTTGATGATAATGGCATGGATGAGTTGAATATTGTGGAGAATTATGAGGATAATATTGAGGAGAGTAGTGAGAATCATATTGAGGTTGAACCATTTTTCTTTGATGTGTCGAATTTTCCAATACACCCTCCTAAATCCTTAACTGATACCCTTCCTCACTCACTTCCTTCCGTCCTTCCTATCGTTTCGACTGTGCAAGAGACCGTTACGCTTTCATCTCCAATACCTAGTTCGACGTACCCATGTTTGCTCACGACTCTTGAGGGATTTAATCTCATTTTTTCGTGGGTTGATAGATTAGCACAATCGCTTTTTACACATGGGTCATTACAAATTGTGCTAATCTATACGCTCCATCCACACCCTCAAATTCGTATTCCCACTTTCTTTGGTTCTTCTAATCTTCCTTTAATGATATCGAGTGTTGATGAATCACAATCCGACATTTTGAGTTCGATAATTTTCAATTGGACCTTCGAGGAAAGTTTCGATGATATTTTCGCCGACGAACTCGCATTCTTAAATGATATGGATTTTGTGATTAATCAACCTCCACTCGAAGAAGTAGAACCCCTACCATTTCTTCTTCCCCTCCGCCATTCTCCTCCACCGAGACCATATTATCCCTTTCTCTCCACATGGTCTCGTGTGCTTCTCATTTCTTTTCTTTCCACTCCATTCTTTCACCAACTCTACCATTACCACGATAGAATTTTTGAATGGTTGGTGCTAACCTTTGGCTTGTGTAAGGCCAAGCTTAAGTTTGGGGGGAACCTTTGTATATATGTATATATATTCTTGTTTTCTTTTTCTATAAAAAAAAATAAAAAAAAAATTTCAAAACATTAAAAATATAAAAAAAAATTTATAAATAAATAAACAGGGGAGTGCCGGTATTTTGACCCTCTTGGTTTAGCATGACAGTGAGGACACTGTCAAGTTCAAGTTTGGGGGTATGCTCGGTACGTCTTCTTCCTTCGCATTCATTTGTACATATTTTTGCATTTGCATGCTTATTTGAAAACCCATAAAAATTTGAAAAATTTCAAAAATTATAAAAATTATTGTATTCAATTTTGGCTAGTTGACTTGAGTTTGACAAATAGGTTAACTGGCTAGGAACAACTAGATCTTAGACTTAGTAAGTTAAAACCCTAAAAATAACATTCCTTAAAGTTTAACAGTAGAAAATATATGCCTTGTAGTTTATTTAGAAATAAGCAAATTTTGGGTTCACTTCTTGGGCTAAGTCGAAACAAGGGAAGAGTATTGATGTTCTTATTAGAGTATAAGTTTGAAAAATAGTTCCTAGCTTAAGTCTAGATTCTGAAAATGTATACCCTACAATTTGCACAATCACGCACCTTGAAACTTGGAATAGTAGAAGAGACCTTGAAATGCTCTTGTCTAAAGTCCTTAGTATGAAAAAGTGTGAATGAATAAAAAAAAATGGACACTGGTTTTTGTGATTACTTAAGGCTGCAAAAATAGAAAAATACTTAGCGAGGGTGCTTCATCACCTAGTGCCTTAGACCAACTGGTTTGGGAGTCACTGCTAAAGCCTTGGGTGTTGCAAAGACTAGGAAGTATGCTTTAAAGTGCAAACGCATTTTGTAATCGGTCGTTGGTACCTCAAGAAGTATTAACGGTCGCATGAAGGATGTGTAAGCAAATTTCATTTAAATTCACCTACTAAGAAGTACTTTGGACAATGGACGAGAGTACGATTGCTTGATTTGAATTTCCAAGTGTAGGGGTGACTTATACACACACGTAGGGGTATGTGATTGGAGTTTAGATGAGAAAAAGGAATGAAGAATAGAACTTGTATCTTTAATAGAGTTGATAAAAATTCCTAAGTGGAGATGGAAACCCTAGAAGGAAAACTTAAGAGATGCCGAAAGCTAAGTAGGTCTACATAACATATATAATCTTAAGTTAGATGATGAGGAAGTGTGAAGAATATGGGTGGATAATTTGCGAGTCAAAAGATAATATAATTCCTTGTTAGAAAACCTAATTGGAGAACAAAAGTCAATGGGCCGAGTTGATAGGATTTTGTGGGTAGTATCCGCTGAAAACCCTCAGGAGACAACACTCCTCCTACTAGGGACACCTAGAGGTTTAACGGCTTGTTGCACGAGCTCAGTGCAATCGCGTTTCCCTGCGAAAGTGCGGTTAGGTTTTTGTAGTGAATAAAAAATAAGTTTGCTCGAGGACGAGCAAAAGATAAGTTTGGGGGTATTTGTTCATATCATAATATTGCATTATTATATTCCCTATTCTTATTCTTTTTATAAATAAACAGGTGCTTTTGACGCATGTCTGCTACATGTTACAGGTTCTTAGACAGAAAACAGTGAAAACGATGTAAAGACGATGAAAAAGTGGACTTTGACCAACAAATAGAAGACTCTTGATCAAGCCTATATCAAAGATAAAATGCACAAAGTACAAGGCAATGCAAGGTCCAAGATTACAAAGCGAACGGTTACAAGTCCACCGCAATTATTCACTGGAGATCTGGAAGAAACATAGAAGCTATTTTAATAAAGAACCAAATAATAAGGAAGCCCAAAGATCCAAGGCCCAATACTTTCTTGTAATGAGACATAAAATTTTACCAAAGCTTGAAGTCTATTTTGACTAGGTCTTCCTAAGGATATTTTGGTAAATGTAGACATGCAAATCAATTGTAACCTAGGGTTTCCTATTCTCTATAAATAGGAACTCTACTCATTGTAATTTCTCATGCCTCCCTTCATTAATAAAATTTAGAAATCTTTTGGAGAGCATCGGTGCCTCTTTTTAATTCAGAAATTCAGATCTGACAACCCTGCTTTGATGTTTGGAGAGAGCCATCTGTAAGTAATTTAATTTCTTGCCCTAGAGTAGATTTTAATTCCTTGCCCTAGGTAGATTTAATTTCATGCCCTAGGAACTTGTTTAGGGTTTAGCTTTTGGGAAGGATTTTGAGAGATGAGATCTCTCATCCCTTTCTTACCCATCAAATATTTACAATAGGACTCCATGCATACATGCACATACCGCTCCCTACGGCACTCTATCCCTCGAGGTAGCGGTGATACCGTAGTATAAAGGCCCGGGTGTGATGTTTTCCATGGAGGTTAGGGTAAGGATCTCTAAAGGAAGGACAAGAACCTAGAGGAAGGAAGACCTTCCCGAACGGATCTAATCCAGTTTATTGATAATTACCATAACTCCTCACAGATCTTCATTCGGGTAAAGAAAGCGTTGAGATTTACTACCATTTCCAAATCATCCCTAAACCTAGCCCTAGCAAGAATAGATTTAATTAATTGCACTAGAATAATTAGGTTTTTAGATTTAATAACTCCGAACACCCTTCGGAATTAACTCGTAAGAACGAATCGGAAATTCACAACATCCCTGTGGACCGACCCGTACTCACCGGCTAGCTGCAAAGCGACACCGTTCTTGATTGCGGTTACAAATATTTTTGATCTATCTTTTAGAAAGCGCAAGCACGCTTAAATCAACCAATCAAATGGCTCCGTTGCCGGGGAGTGTCAGTCAAAACATGATAACAAAAGCATAGCAGCAAAAAGGTACGATTGAAGCTTACTTGATTGTGCGAGAATGACCAGTCCCGCTTTATGGCTTGCTGATCGCACGGAAGCTGCAATAGTAGCTTCCAGATCAGTATCATCCAGCGCTATGAATAGACCCTCGTTGGTCCCATATTTGCCCAAGCCCTCACTATAAGGAGCATGAGGCTCCTGACCAAATACAACGTCGGCAGGAAGAATCGACTTCTTCTTCTTCTTCTGCGAGCGAGTACCGGTCGCCGCCAGCACAAGCTTACGCTTGGCGGGCACTTTGGGACGACGAGTCCCGATATCTGAACCCACGCCAGACTCGGGAGACGCCACAGTCACCGCTTCCACGGGAGCACGGGGTATTGGTAGTTCAGGCCTATCATGCGGGACCTCGACCGCAGCAACTTCTCTTAAGGGAGGACGGACAATGGTCTGTCGCTTCAGAGGAAAATTTGGGTTACCGGCCGGAGCGGTGCCCTTACGATCAAGCAGCAATCGCTTCTCCTTCCTAATGACAGCGCCCATTGAATGTTGATACTAGGCCACATACACATTCAGGGCCTTTGGAACACCTTTCGCTGATAAAGAAGTTAGACCCTGTGTTCAGGCGCATAAAATGATGCAGCGCGCTTCGCATTCCCTCTTCGGTAGCAGCAGGTTCTGCCAAGAAAGCCTCAAGCGGGACTCCCTGATTATAGCTCAGCTGCTGGGCGAAACGATGCAGGTTGTATTTCATGAATAACGTCGCATCATTTTGCCTAAATACGAGAAAGCCCGGCCTAATGGAGTACAGATGAAGAATCTCCCGAGCTTTCAACACAGAGGCCCTGTCTTTAAAGCTGTCTTGCAATGGAAGCACCGCTTTTGCAGACTCCTGGCCGACGGTCAAAATTTTGTCGGTAAAGGACATACCATCTCCAACTATGCACGGACGGAGGAGCAAACCCCTAGCTTCCAGCGGTGATGGACTTACGATGGAGGCGTCGACCAGCCGCATTATCCGAGGGAACTTGCATCTGTCATAAAAGGAGGTTCTTTTATGGATACCGAAGACCCTAAGCACGTGCAACTCGAGACATGAGGTGAAATAATGCATTGAGAAGTTGGCAGGCTGCACCCCTGGCTCAGTAGTATCCGCTGCCAAGCCGAGGCCGTGATACAGGTGGGCTAACCCAGCAATCCCGATGGCCACTTGTATCCCGGCAACCATTCGATGCGTGGGGTAGAAGACAGAAGGCCTCATGTAGCGAGGGCGCATAGGAAGTGCGAACCAGCTTAGCTATAAACCGAGGAACCCGAGAAAGAACGCTTCCTCATCAATACCCGGAGCGGCAATTTCTGACAAGGGGACGATCGCGACGTTAGGAAGAAAGAAATCCTTTTGATCGGCTTCCAATATTGGCCGGCGATCCAAGCCAAAACCGAAAGGATCATCAAGTTTAGCAAACTTTTCACCTTGTCGCGACAAATTTCTGGGTGAAGAAAATGGGCAATGAAGTCCGCAAAGCTGACCCCCCGGCCTCTGGATTCGAGAAAGAGGCTCTCATACATATTCAACACCTTTATCAGACTTGGGAACTGGTGTTGAATGTCGTTCTCTGGGGTAAGACCCATTACCACTGATTTGGTGGCAAAAATATACTAATCCGAATGAAGCAGCTCCTCATAGTGCTCTCCCCTAACGGGTAAACCAGAGACCTCGGCAAATTCCTCTAAGGAAATGGAGACCTCTCTATCTAATAGGAGGAAGGTATGGGTCGGAATGTTCCACTGCTCTAAAAACGCCTTGATCCACCATATAGGAGGTGCAGAATATTGGAACAAGGAAGCGTAAATAGCAGGGTACAATCCGAGCTTCAGTAGCTGTGACTTCTTCGCCGATAAAATATATTGGGCCCACTTTAAGTATCCGGACGGATGGTGGGGAGTTAGTCCTATGTTGTAGGGCTCCCCAAGGGCGCGATTCACCCTGTCATATGCGCCGCCCTAAAGTATCCTAGGCCACCGGCGGCTGCACGGGTATTGCGGCTATAGAAGGCCGAAGAAGACCTTCTGAAGTCCAATTTACCTCCTCCACAGTATAGCTTATCGGGGGTGCATCTGCATAAGGGATCGCAGAGATAGGCTCCGAGGGTGTCGCACAAGAAAAACTCCGGCTGCCTCTGATAATCTGGTCGTACCATCTACCCCATAGATGAAGAAACTTTTGCTCCGATTCATGGTCTTTAATCAGCGCAAGAACCACACGGTCTACGGGAGCTTCGGGGAACCCGCCTTCCGAGCGGACGAACGGGAAAGAAGTGTCGAAAGACATAGTACCTGCACGGGAAAAGAATAAATTGTTAGCCGTCAATGCTACAGTTTATGTGCTGTCACTATGTACTTTAAATTTGTACCACACTGCAATGCAGTAAAAAGGGGACCAAAGGGGGACCCACAAAATCTAGATGACAGTTCATCATTAATAAAACTGCCTCATCATTTGATGAGACTATCAATTAAATAAGGAAATCCTCAATTGATTCTCATTTAATGAGAAATTCCTCGGGCTAAGGAGTAAATCTCCTCTTGAGAGCAGTGCTCTGTGACAGAATGGCACCTGTCAAATTCTAATGGTGAAGGAATAAAAATTCCTCAAGAGCCTTGCTCTGTAAAAAACGATGGAATAACCATCAGAAATTTAAAATAAGAGTTTTAATGAATAAAAAAATTCTGAAATCTATGAACAAACTCTAAGATTTCTTCATGAGCAAAGCTCTGTTCATTCATGGGCTAAGAAACCCTAAGAAAGATCTCTTTAGATCTATGGGTTCAAGAGAGCAAAACTCTGTTAATGAAACCCTAAAAGGGTTTTCTTTAGATCAAAGATCTATGAAGAGCAAAGCTCTGTTAATGGGTAGTACCCTAGATTATTAAAAGGTCTTTTAAAAAGATTTAATCTTTACCTAAGTTTGCCAGAGTTCTGTCCTTAAGAAAGTTCTTAAAATGAAGAGCTATGCTCTGTGGGAGAATAAAAATTCTCAGAAAACAAGAAGGAAGATAAACATGAATCATCCTAAGGGCCAAGGTACCTATTTATAGGCACCGAGATGCCGTTTCAACTTCTGAGTTGATCCAAGGGCGCAGATGCTGCCACCGCTGCACTTACGTGTGGGCCACATGAGCGCAACGGTGGGGGGGGGGGGCATTTGTTTCTCCCAATCAGAGTAAAGCTCTGTTCAAAATTCAAATTTTGAAATGAAGCAATGCTTCAGAAGCAGCGCCAAGTGCGCTGCGCCCTATGTAGCGCACCACGTGAATAGCACGTGTGCACTAGCGCTAGGTGCGTTGCGCTCTAAGCAGAGCACCACGTGTAAAACACAGATACGCTAGCGCTGAGTGCGCTGTGCCCTAAGTAGCGCACCACGTGTAAACCACGTGTGCGCTAGCGCTAGGTGTGCTGCGCTCTAAGCAGCTCACCACGTGCAAAGCATGGATGCGCTAGCGCTAAGTGCGCTGCACTCTAAGAAGCACCTGCAAAGCGCGGGTGTGTTAGCGCTGGAACTAAAATCTCCCCACCGTCAGATCAAAGATCCAATAATAATGATAAATCATTAATTAATCAGAATTAAATTATGTTAAGAAAAGATTCCTCAAAATCTTTCCAAACAACAAGATTGTGCTCTGTAAATCAGAGCATCGTTGGATCAATAATCCAATGGTGATTAAAAATCACCAAAAGTACAGAGTAAATTCTGTAGGGAAATTTTTTCCAATCTTTGTTAAAAAACAAGAAGATTGCCTTCTGTAAATCAGAAGCCCTTGGATCAAAGATCCAACGATGGGAAAATCCCCAAATCAATTGGAAAAAGATCTCCTTAACTGATTGAACTGATCAGCTTGCCCTATAAAAAAGCCCCTAGACTTCAAGTCTCAGGAGAGGAAGATATACAGAAGCATAAAGAGAAACCCCCCATAAATTTTGAGAGATTTCACAAAGAACAGCCAAGCTCTCATAGAAAGAAGATTTTTCTTTAAGGTAAAAAAAAGATGATGAGCAGAGAGATGAAATCATCTCATAAATAAAATAAAAAGAAGAATTTACTTCTCACAGATCATATATCTATAAGATCGAGGTCTTTCACAAAGAGATCAAAAGATCTCATCATAAGAAGAAGAACAAAATTCTTCTCACAGATCATAGATCTATAAGATAAATTGTCTTTCAGAGATCATCTCATTATAAAAGGGGAGAATAATTCAATTCTCTTAGAATCAAAGATCCATAAAAGGCAAAGCCTTCCACTAAAATAAGAGATTGAAATATCTCCTATAAAATAAAGAACTTTGCTCTTAAAACTTTGAGACAAAGTCTCTTATAAAAAAGGAATTTAACTCTCAGGACGTAAACTGATCTAAGTTGCATAAAAGAAGAGCCATAGCGCTCTTAATTTAAAAGCGCTTCAGCGCTCCACATCTAGCGCAAAGCGCTGCAGAGCCTCAGCGCTCCAAATATAGCGCACTGCGCTCATTGACTGGCGCTCAGCGCTAAGCACTACACGTGGGCGCCACTTAACAGTTAGTGCTTTGCGCTCTTGAAATAACGCACTGTGCTCATGGGCTGGCGCTCAGCGCTAGGCACACCACGTGTCACTCACGTGTGCGCCACTGAATTGATAGCGTAATGCGCTCATAAACTGATGCAATGCGCTCATCATCTGGCGCTTAGCGCCAAGCGCGACACGTGTCCCTCACGTATGCGCTACTTGGCATAGCGCACTGCGCTCTTTGACTGGCGCAAAGTGCCAAGCGCGCCACGTATTTCTCACGTGTGCGCTGATAGAACATAAATTGTTCTTTAATAAAGCCCAGAGCTATGATGAATGCTCAGCATTCAATAAAAAACAAAACATTGTCAGAATGCAAGTCAATGCTCAGCATTATTAAAAGGGCCAAGCCCAAACAAATGCTCAACAGCCCAAAATAAATGTTAAACATTTTAACTTAATTGGACTTAGCCCAAGATTGGCCATAAGTTCTCAACTCAGATTAATTTAGCCCATATGCTCATAAATCTCAGATCTTAGTCCCAACTGGACTACAGATCTCCCAATCAAATTTGGTTCAAGGGACATCTCTGAACTCCTCTGATATATGTCGTTGTAATCCTTCAACGTCTTCAGAGAGGTGACGGATCCAGACAACCATACATCCCATAGACTATGACGTGTTTAAACTAGACTGTGGGGTCCTTAAACCCATGGACTATGATGTCCTTAACCTCGGACTGTGGGGTCCTTTAAACCTATGGACTTTGATGTCCTTAACCTCGGACTGTGGGGTCCTTTAAACCTACGGACTATGATGTCCTTAACCTTGGACTGTGGGGTCCTTAAGCCCATGAACTATGATGTCCTTAACCTTAGACCGTAATGTCCTTAAACTAATTATCGACCGCAAAGTCCCTAAACTAAGCAATAGAGCCCAAATGCTCTTTTGTCAGATCTTAATGATCCCGTTAACTTGATCTTAGTCTAAAAATTAGACTAACGCATCCTTAACAAACGTTTAAGTTGATCTTAGTCTCAAAAGAGACTAACGTATCCTTAAACCCAACCTCCAAACCCAAATCTAAGAAAATACGGATTTGGACTAATCCACGCCCTACGGGCGACAACATTAATTAGTCTCCGTATACAATCCACGGGCAACCAAAAACAAAAAAAACACCCATGACACGAAGTGACCATCTGGAGAAGGAGAAAGTGGTTACCGCGATGCGGTAGCGTAATTAACTGCAGGGGCTTGCGCCTGCAGGGAAGAGCGTCCCCACAATCAAAAACCCCTCAACGAGGGGGAATCTAACGATGTCTGCTACATCGGCCGCATCCGTTTAAACCTTCGATATATGGTGTCATAAATTAACTTGGCATTTTTGGAGAGGTGGACGGATAGCACCTAATAGCATCTACCCCCGAATTTCAGGCACTGACGTCCCAACGTCCCGGTTGCATCCTTCGGCGGAGAACAGTGATATATCGGTACTATTAATCCGTGTCTTCTCAATAAGTACAGATTACATGTATTCGTGATAAAATACTGGAAACACACTCAAATGGATGGATATAATATTTGTGAGCTGATACTGCAACCGAAATGGAATACCGATCATTATTCAAAAAGATTTTTGCAAAACAATTCAAGTGTACACTTTTTTTTTTATCAAGAATGGTCAAACATGATACAAGTGTGAACACAACTTTTTTGATGCACAAACCAAGTGGGCAGCTGCCATGATGGTGGTGTGAACACATTGTGCAAGTGGGAAAGTGGATGAGCTTGATATAATGAGTACTTGATAAAGGTGTGATATGATTTAAAGTTGCATTTTCCCTCCAAATTTTAAGATTGAAACCCAAGTTTATATAGAAGAATCAAACAATGCCAGAGAGATCATGGAGAGGATATAAGATCACCACAAGAAGATGGGCCCCACCACTTGAAGAAAAAACTGCCAGAATGGGCAAATGCCCCACCACCGCCGGTCCCACCTTCCCCTTTTGGCTCCATTTTTCTTCTGGTCATTCCAAGTTGTCACATCATCTCAATTATATTGTTTGTTTTTGTTGATGAAGTGCCTATATATACGAGAATATAGAGCAAGCTCAAAGGACATACCATACATACTTAGACTATTTTATTTTGTAATTTTGTTGAAGCTTTGTATATAGTAGTTAGATAACTTTGAGTTCCTTTCCTTCTCCTGATCTTGCAAGCTCTTCATTGAGCTTGCAAGTTTAGGTTTTGGTTATTGAACTCATAAGTTTGTATCTTGGATTTGAACTTAATGAAGCTTTCATTCTTGCAATTTGGTTCTTAGTATTTTCTTCTCTTTACTTTCAATTTATTTTCTTGCAATTCACTTGCTTGTAATGTTGTTTTCTTTGATCTCTTCTCTGTTATATTTTCTTTTGATGTTTGTGATGGATTGTGAATAGTGGGTCGTGTTAGTGAAAGAGAATGGTTGTTTAAGTTAAGGTTATCTTTTGCTCATTTTCTTTGCCCGATACTTGCTAATCGAACTCCGCTCAAATCTCATACAAGTGCTCCGTTAAGCACCCTACCCTACCACGGTAGCAGTGATTTCTAACCGTGACCGGTTGCGTATGGTTTAGCCGGAGGCGAAAGATAAGACACATGAACGGAGGGATAAGGGTCAATAAGCAAGATTTCTCAAATACCGTGCTTAAGCACCCTAATCCACATTGTTGCCGATTATCCTAGCTTCAATAGTCAAGTGAGGCATAAAGGAATAAGTAAGGATTTTCCTAACTTAAACTAACTTATCTCTTTCCCTAACAAGCGTTTCATTGTATATATACATAACACTTACTTTAGAATCGAACTATTTGGACCTTTTGGCTTAACTTGTGAAAATAAAGACCTAAAATGCACCATCTCCCTGCGGACGACCCGTACTCATCACGGCTAGTGTTCAGTCGAAAATATTGCAATCTGTAACATAACAATTTCCTCACTATTCTATTCATCTAACGGTGTTTATTGTAAATATAACACGTATTACAAAATCATCTGGAAAATATCAAATACCACGTGTTATATATATAATCAACATTCTTTAAAGGAAATTGTGTGTTTATTATTTCATGCATGATATTACATATCTGGACAATCTTCAGTAAGATTTTGTGCAGAAAATTATTCAGGTCAAAGAACTGGAATCGCAAATTTGCCGATAAAGCGCAGCAAGACTGTCACGACCCAAAGTTTGGATGTGACCGGCACTTAGATTGTATAATATCTAAAGATATGCATACAGTCCAAGTAAGCGGACAACCAAGATCAAAATCCTTTTTGCGGAATTCTTTATATATAAAATTTAGTTTTAGTAAAAATCACAGTTTATGAAGTTAAGTATTAAACGAGTATAAGGTGTTAAGTTTGGTTGCATCCCTAGTTGGGATCAACAATATCAACAGCGGAAAAATAATCTCAGTATATATGACATCAACACTAATCTCAAACATAAAGAAAAGAAAACACAATTTATAGAACTAAACGATCTCAACTGTCAATAATATACATATCATCTCTCACTCTAAGTCATATACAGGTCTGATGGAGATTTTCTAGGTACAAAATACAATACCAAAAAGAGAAGGTTACTACATATGTAACCCACCTATCAAAAGATGCGATAAAAGCGGAAAGAGTAGATCTGCATCGCTGCTAACCGTCCACTCTACCCCTGCAAGGAACTGTGGCACAACGGGGGTGAGTTGCCAACTCAGTGAATATGACTAACATATAACGGTTAATAATGCAAATATGACGATCTTACTAACTGAATGTGAACAAGTATAATGTATGATTATATGTGGAAATCATGAATCTATATTACGAATCTCATAGTCAAAACTGAAATCACATCATTTATCCCCAATAAAATTCATTTCCCCGTGTCCATCATCGACACAAAACTTCCATTTCTCACGGGCATCATTCCTCGATTGATCCTGAAATCAACAAAGTCCGCTATATATCCAATTGTATTCCCCACCGACTTAGTCTGGATAAAACTGTAAATCCGTAACCGTATATCCACCGACTCGGTTCGGAATAATACTATAAATCCGTAACCGTATATCCACCGACTCGGTTCGGAATAAAACCAAATCATAAAACATCTCAGGGTGTACTTGTCATATCAATCATGAAAATCACTGGATTTATGTAATAGTATTCAAAACTCAAAACCATAAATCCTCAATAATACCATTTCCTCTTACATCAACATATACCCAGATATTAAACATGATATTAATGATGCAATTTACTACTATTATTGGTGTGTAAGATACGATATGAATCATTTTAACAATAAATTTGCTAAGTGTAAAAGTGACATGGTAATATCGACGAGGTGTGTGTAACATATAAGATGTGCACGTGGCATGACTCGTCGATACTTGTGTAGTGTTCTAGCAACTAAGCAAGGTATGTGTGAATTATGAATGCATATTGTTAATTTAGCTTATCAAATAACTCTTTTATTTAAATAAACTACGGGCGTAAAATTCCATCTTTACAAAATTCCCCGGTAGATGTTTAGTCTACTCACCGGAAAACGTCGGATCTATTCAGGAATTGCTAATCCTTTCCCTTTTCTCGCTGCCTCAGAAAATCCCGTATTCGAATCTAATCATCATAATTTAACTTATATAAGGAAACGGCTACTCCGACATGAAGAAAATGAAAACACCCGTTCCCACGTACTAGTTATATTGTATACGATTATATCAAGCTATTTAACACTTAATCTTACTGGATTTTAACCCTAACGTGCATCGCTACAGAATTTAAATCGCGATGCGTTTTAACCGTGTCGTATTTTGGGTTTTTAGATATCTTTTCCGATATACGCTTCCAGATTCTATCTGCAGTGAAACTAATTTGTTTAAATAACACCAGAATAGCCAAAATTATACACTGAAATCTACCTAACAAGCCAAAACTACCTAGCATCCCACAAATCCGGCGACGCCGGATTTCCCCTTTTAGTCGCCGGCCCAAATCCGAGCCCTTTGGTTCGTGATCCTATGGTTTGCTCTAGGTGTTACATACATCATTTAGGTCTTGTTTAGTTGAGTTAATTATCTTCCAAACAATAGCATATTTCAATAGAGCCTATAATTAACTAAAATACGATATTGTGGAACTTGTTCATTTCAAATTTAACTAAGTACAGAACCTAAATTTCCTACTGTGATTAAGAATTTACCCACAATAAGTTGTTGGAATAACTTCTCCAAGATGCTACTCCCCCTTGTCCTAGCTTGATGTTGATGAAAACCTAGCTTCCTTCATCTTCTTCCTCTTGTTCTTTCAATGTTTTGTTTTGTTTTTCTTTTCTTTTCTTTAAATTTTTTCAGAATTTAAATAAACCACTGATCTGAACAAGGTTTATATATAGCAAATGAAAGGGATAAGGTCAAGGAGGAGGTGTGATCAAGCTAGAGGTAATGGTTTCATGGATGTAGGAGGTGTGAGGTGAGTGTTGTGCATGCAAGCAAGAAGTGTGCTTGCATTATCTTCTTATTTTTGGTTTAATCTACACTAAAATTCTGAGCTAAAAAGTTTCTATCCCCCTTTTCATTTACACCCCTAACAAAACCCCATTTGCACAAAAATCCTAAACTTTACCTAAAAACCCCTCACAACTTAGTTTATTATAAAACACTTATTTTATTAAAAATGAAGCTAAAATTATTGCTAAAACCCTTATATCTTGTTTACGTTGCATACTAAAATTTTAATTTAAGTTGTTTTACATACAACTCATGAAGTTGACTTATTTGTTTTTAATAACTTTGTGATTTATCATATTATTATTAAATTAATTCATTTTATTTATTTCTAAATTTTCGAAATGCTACAAAGACAAAGAAATAAAATCTGGCAGAGATTCAGAAAAGATAATAAGATTCCAGATATCATATGAAGACCCAAATACCAACACCAGAAGACCCCATGAAAATGACACAAAGAGCTCTTCATACGGCCGCGGAACCGCGGCCGATTCAGCCTGATCAACCGTGGATCCGCGGCCGAGTTGGGGGCGCCGGTGACGAAACTTCTCCAGAACCTTCTATGTAACCTCCTAGCTTCCTCAAGACGCTTCATAACCACGCGGTTTCTTCTGGAAGGCTCTGCATAACTACCAAGCTTCTTGTGGAAGCTTGATTTGAGATCTATAAAAGGGGATCTAGGCTTCATTGAAAAGGTTGTTGAATTTTAGGGTTAAAAAGTTGAGTGACACAACTTAAGATCCAATTCCAATTTCAAATCCAAATCCAATCAAATCAAGAATCAATTGAGATCAACATCAAGCTAGACATCGAAGATCCTTTATCGCAACGTCGATCATCATCAAGAGCAAGAGATCCGCAACCAATCCACGTCTCATAAAGATCGAGCCGAGCAAAGATCGACGACAAATTTCATTTCAAAGGAGCGATTGAGAGCTAGTCTTGTGAACTCGAATTGAGAGGTGTAATTTGAAAGAGATTTAATAAAGGTGATAATTGTAATTCTTGCTTTCTTTACATTCTTGCATTATGAAATTTTCAATTCTTGATTCTTTAATTTTCATGATGCGTGAGTGAAATCTCCGCTTGTAAAGGAATTGAAAGAATCGGTAAATCTAATGATGATGAAATCCTAAACTAGTCTTAAGTCTTATGAGTATTGTGAACATTAGGAAAAAGAATCATCTATGACCTAATTTGGAGCGAGATCACCTTCTTGATAATTTCGTTGCAAATTAGGGATCAAATGATTGATGATTTTCTTTGCTAGAGGCAAGAATTGAATGATGATCAATAAAAAGACAAGGGATAGTGAAGGAGAAACCCTAGTTTCTTCAATAGATCCCTAATCTTCATTCATCGTCATTGATCTAGCTACAATTCATCAATAGATAAGATTCTTAATTTTTAGTATTCATCATTGTTACTAATTCGATCGATTCCTATAAGCTATTCTTCATATTCTTGATAATTCAATTTGATTTTGGACACTTTCTTGACTTCTAATTCTTGATCATGTTCTTGATTTTCTTGAAATGACAACTCAATTAAATCTTTAATTACTTTCTCGAATTTTCTTTTATATTTTCTTTCAATTCATCTAAAGCAAGATCGAACAAATCCTCGCATCTCAGTGGACGATCCGTATTCATTAACGAGCTACATCAACACCATTAAATGATTGCGGTTATAAATTCTTTTGTTGTGGTTATATTTTTAAAACACGATCCGAATTTAGATCAATCAGCTAGCTACACGCGACGTCATCTTGATTGCAGTTACTTTAAACTTAGATAGGACACGTTAATAGCTACCAATCAAATGGCGCTGTTACCAGGTAGACGGTAACGTTTTTTCCTTATTATTTCGGGTTAATCTCTGTATATCTTGTTTATAGCACTAACACTATTTTGAAAAACGAAACTAAAAATCGAAAAAATTTCAAAAACAATAATTAATGTTTCTAACTTTTTGCTCTCTATTATTTGGATCTGCTAACACTCTGAGACTAATTGGAAAAGTTAAACAATAAAACTAGGACACTATTAGAACATAGAGAACACTGTAGAAACTTAGAGCTTCAACTCTTCAAGATAACTGCCGGATATTGCCCATTTCCTGCCACCGGCGATTTAATATTCATGGAATGCTCCAAAATTATGCAGTAGTCTCCACTATTCTATTATTATCCCACTTTTATTGTTTGATTTTCATAATTTTGTGTGTACAGGAGTTTGGGCACTTATATCTCTTTTTCACACTAAATTTCCGTTTTCCGACATTTTCAGATCTTAAGGAATTGCGAACTGCGATCATGCATAGCAAAGTATACATTCAAATCAAAAGTGATAGTGAAGTACAGTGCCAAAGATCTGGGTAGTTTGACCCGCGCAAGCGAACATTCAAGTATTCGGATTCAATTCAACGGGGGTTTCTTAACCCAAAAACATATCGGTACGTATTTCCTAATACCTTCTTTCTCAAATCTGACGCGTCCAATATACTATCTTTGTAGGATTCTTTACAAGTTCGCCACCAAAAGCTAAATTGACCAATCCGTATTTGTTGCTGCGCCGCGCTTAAGCTTAAAAAACGATTGTTTGATGTTTTAAACAACTTTTTCATTAATTTACGCATTGTATCCATTAATACGGACTTAAGGGCAAGCGAACCCCACAATATACGGTAATGGATTTCATCACTTTTTCTGTAGCCCACAAATCACGAAATTGAGCATAACATTTACCCGCACAAATTTTAAAAAGAAACCAGACTTTAAGCCTTTAAGGACTTCGCGCTCATTAGGAGAAGTTAATTGTGTTTAGAGCACTGCTTAACGGTATATCGTTCACGGGGTGTCTAAGCAAAATGTGCACGGCGCAACCGCCAAAAGAGAAAGGGTTATTCTAATTAAGGAATTTCGCGAAAGCGTTACAAAACCTCCCCTTATCTCTGCACTTACCTGACCTTGTGATTAATATATCTTAAGCCCATTTCTTGACACAGTTTTACTTTGACAATCAAGTTATTGAGCAGGTCTAGTTGACATAGATGAACCCTAGACTTATTAGGTTTGTGGTATTTGTGTCGTGATTGTTTTTTCTTTACTTTTTGTGTGTATATTTCATTTCATTCTTTTGTTAGTAACTAACACAAAACAAAAAAAACATTCACCTCCTTTTTCATCCCCTCCCCTCTTCTTCTTTTCATATCATGGGTACCACAAAATGACCGACTCTTGCTGAACTTTGGTACCCTCAACCAGATATTTCTTCCTACGGCTCTTGTTTTGGCAGAACTTCAAACGATCCATACATGCCAAAAATCTCTTTGAAATATCGGATAGACGCTTCTAGAAACACCACTTGGACACCACAATCCACGTCATATCAACCATTTTAAACTTTCACCCCTTTATATGTTGATACCCCTCCTGAGGCTAACATGGCAAATCTTAAACCTATGTCCATTGCTGAATGTATAGGACAATCCCGTAGCCGATCTTTCACGCCTTTCACCACTCCGAATTTCTTAGGACAAAAATTCCAACCATCTTCCTATCAGAATGTCGATTATAATCCTACCCATTCCATGCAACCATTCGATTCCTATCAAACCTACCCAACTTTTACATTTTCCCTAGGCATTGCTTCTGAACATCAATTTGGGAGTTTTGCGTATTCAAACGAATTTGAATCTTTCATCGAAACCCCTTCATAACCCATATCTAGTCTTGAAAGAACATTGGAAGAGTTTCGGGTAGCTTCGTGCCGAAAGATGGAGTAATTGAATTCATCCATGACCACACCCATAAAACCTTATGAACCAGCAGCTAGTTCCTAATTAGCTCAAAATTTTCCTATGTATGATGCGGCAATAGGGCAATTTGACGATTTGAGTAGTGAAAGTAAGCCTTACAGTCTTCAAAATCAAACCTACCCGTTTCCAATTGAACTCCACAACTCTCGTTCCAAAAGCCTATCGAGTACACCAAATGATTTACCAATTGAAGATAGAATGTTTGATGAGTCGTGCAACTACGTAATGCTTGATTTACCCAATTGTGAAGGGTCCCTTTCTAGTAAAACCAATGCCACTCTTTTTGATCTCTACATCTCCACTCAAGAAACCCAACCGATTAAAAACCATGATTTTGTTGAGGTGTTTGAGAACTTTAAGTTTAACTTGATTGAGGATATAGATATTGGGGATAATTTTTATGGTGAATCCACAGTTTTGGATGGGTTTCTCTCACCAATTCAACACTTTCCTTCAGATCTATATGGACATCATCCCAAATCTTTAACTGTTTCTCCTGAACCCCATTTACATCTTGAGGTTAGTAATAGTGATTTAAATGAATACATGGATGATCTTGATTTTGCGGAGAATTTTGAGGATATCTTTGAGGATAAACATGTTTTATTGGATGAGTCGGATTTTCCGATTCATCATGTCTCCTCCATTGACTGTGAACATCCTTCTGAGCTTCTAACCGATACCATTTCTCAATTACTTCCCTCCGTCGTTCTCATCGTTTTCCTACCGCAAGACCACTTAATACCTTCATTTCCTTCATCTGGTTCACCAAGTTCGAGCCCATGTTTTCTCGCGAATCTTGAGAGGTTTGACCCCATTTCTCAAAGTATTGATAAATTAGTACAGTTAGAGAACTCCAATTTCTAATCATTACAGGCTGTACTAATCTATTCAATCAATTGAAAAGCTCAAGTTCGTATTCCATTTTCTTCTCCCTTCCGTTCATCTTCTCATCTACCGAGACTATATACCACTTTCATCCATCCATGGTCTCATGAATTCTTCGTTTTCTTTCTCTCCGTGTTTTTCCACCAACCCTGCACGAATCATGATAGAATTTTTGATTGGTTGGTGTTAAACTTTGGTCTGTGTAAGGCCTTATATAGATTGATGATTTACCCCCCCAACTTTAAATTTCAACTCTTAAACAGTGGAAACACTGTTTCACTTAAGTTTGGGGGACCTTTTTTGTGTATATATTTTGTTTCCTTTTCTTGTGTGTGTGTGTGTATAATTATAAATACAAAAATAGCGAACCGACATATTTTGACCCCTCAACAATTTTGACTCTCTTTGTATATCATGGCAGTGATGGCACTGTCAAGTTTAAGTTGGGGGTGTGCTCGGTAAGCATCTCTATCTTTTGCATTCATTTGTATATTCTGCATTTGCATACATATTTGAAAACCCAAAATATTCAAAAAAATTTCCAAAAACATAAAAACTTTGTCGTCAAGTTAGCTAGTGGAAGAACTTAGATTCGAAATTCCGACAGTTTAGTTTGATAAGATATGACCAACTAAATCCTATTTTTAGATTTTTAAAACCTGAAAGATAACCCTCATTTGAGTTTAACCATAACTAATATACGTCCTTTCATCATACTACACATGTCGTGAATTTTGAAAATTAGATAACAAGTCTGATATGTTTTAAAACTTTTAATTGATAAACTATTTTTTTAGGATCAAATAGATTTGTTTTGAAATAAGTAATATTAAGAATAGTTTATAAAGTGAAGTGGATATGAAGGGATATTATTGAAACCTTAATAGGAACTAAGTTTGAAAAATAACCCATCTGGAACTTGATTGGAGTGATTACACGCCTTATCTACACAACCACGTTATTTATCTTAAAAAAGAATTAAACAACTGGTTATATCTCCATTCGCATTAAATTATCATGATTTTCACGCTAAAATGAGTCCTTTTGTTTTAAGCCCTAGGTGATTTAGGCAATTATGTCCGCCGGGATGTCTCTATACCTAATGCCCTAAAACCAACTAATTTCGGTGCATTGGCCCAAAGCTCGCTAAGAAACCTAGAAAGTCAAATTTAAAATAAAGTCAAGCAAGTGTTCTCTCCAATTTAAAATTCCTAACAGTTCTTTGTGTGAGAATAATCTTGACATAAGACACGTTTTTATAAAAATATTTTTAACAGAGATATGAAGTTTTATCCTATGATAAAGACTATTGAACGTTCACGAAGCTGTGTATGAACGAAAACAAGTAAAAGGTGGAGTGAAGAATAAGACTTGGTTTTCTGTTAAGGAAGATAGAAATTCTGAATTTGAAACCTAGCTGGAGAACGAAACTTGAAAAAAAAAACTTAACTCTTTATAAATTTGTATTATCCTTTTGAAGTTTTACCCGTTCTTTATTTTGTGACATTACGACTTTAATCAAACTTTTTGAAACGTAACGATGCTATTTGTACTGCACGCAAAGATGTACAAGATCTTAAGTTAAATAAGAAGTGAGGTGTGAAAAATAAGGGTTCGATATTTCTAACTTAGGATAATAGAATTTCTAGTTTTGATACTAAACCTTACGGTTAGAATCAATGGTTATTTCGCAAAACTAGCTTGACGGGATTTTGTGGGTGTAATCCGCTGAAAACCCCCAGGAGACAAAACTCCTCCTACTAGGGACACCTAGATCTTTAACGGCTTGTTGCATGAGCTCAGTACAATCGTGTTCCCCCTACTAGGGACACCTAGAGCTTTAACGGCTTGTTGCACGAGCTCAGTGCAATCGGGTTCTCCGCGAAAGTGAGGTTAGGATTTTGTTTTGCTCGGGACGAGCAAAAGATAAGTTCGGGGGTATTTGTTCATGATGAAAAAATGCATTTCAATACCGCTCATTCATTATAATTTTTGTGATATATCAGTACTATTAATCTGTGCCTGCTCAATAAGTACATATTACAGGTATTCGTGACAAAACACTAGAAACACACTCAAATTCACGGATACAACATTTGTGAGCTAACACTGCAACCGGAACGGAATACCGATCATTATTCAAAATTATTTTTGCAAAACTGTTCAAGTGTACACATTTTTTTTATCAAGAATGGTCAAACATGATACAAGTGTGAACACAACTTTTTTTGATACACAAACCAAGTGGGCAGCTACTATGATGGTGGTGTGAACACATTGTTGTCACGCCCCGCTTCCCAATAGACGGAAACGGTGACGTGGTAAGCCCGCAACGTATTTACTATGAAAGTAAATACGTTAAGCATAATTAAGCATATAGCAATGAACAAGAATGACAAGAGTAATAAAATGAAACAACAACTTTATTTACATTCAACTTTACATAAAACTATCTGAAAGTAATAGATACAATAATAAAAGCAAATGCCTAAACAATGGCATACTAAAAGTAAGTGCAGGAAGAACTAATAGACAAGCTGAGCTGCAAGCTAGTCCAAGTCTTCCTGGCTCGGCTCTACGTCTTCAAAGTCTGGTCCTCCTGACGAACATTCCAAAGAAAGAAAATAGAGAGGAATGTCATCAGCGAACTAGCGCTCGGTGAGTCCCAAAAGAAGTAAGAGAAAATAGTATGTAATGTGAAATGAACATGTAAAGTTGTATATGATCGTTCACAGGTATAACATAGTTATTCTAACGTGGTCATTTTTAGTTTGATAAGGAAGGTATTCATGTATACGAGAGGAGTCCATCTTATCACGTGTACTATGGTAACATGTAGTACAAGACCCCGTCATAACCCATGGGACAACAGCACGTGAATTCATATAGGTGTCTTTTAAAGTGACCTCTCGTGCCACTATATACGTTCTATACCAATCTACCCCTTTATCCCCACGTATTGTATTGTATAGATTAAGATTATAGGTCTTGGCCAAACCTATAGATATAAAATGTTCCGGTTCATGTTTAGGATGCAATCATGTGTTCAAGTAGTCATGTCGAGTTCATGTCACGTTATAACCATGGTTCGGTCAAGTCGATTCAAGTATTCAAGTTTGAGCTTGATGTTTGAATTCTGGTTTGAGTTTGGACTCAGATTGAGTCAGACACTTGCGAACGGATTTAACACTTGACTTTCTTAGGTTCGGGAGTAATCGGCAACTGCTGCATATGGACGGCAGGATTTGTGTCTTTTTTCAAGAAAATTGGTATTGATAACTCCGTTAAGTTTTCTAACCTCAATAGACAAGCACTCACTTTCTCCGGCTCCCTGAGGCTCAAGAGAATTGAACCCGCTTAAACCTATATTAATCTAGAGTCCTTAATTATTGTTTGTATATCTCGAGGGGTTTTATGAAAAATATATATTAATATTGTTTTTAAAAATAACCTCGAGGGTGATTTACAAGCTTTAGGGTTTTCATGGGCATGTATTTTAATTATTCGGTATTTTAATGATAAAAACTTAGCTTTTAAAAGTTTATGGTATTTTATTGAAAACTAACCCTTTTTGCCAACTTGATGATATTTTATTAAAAGTTTAATCTTTCATATTAAAAAAATATAGTTTATATGTTTTATTAAAAATACCGATTTATATTTTTATATATATTTTTTTCAAAAATTAGTTTTACTTAGAAAAGCCGCATTTCTTAAAATCCGTATTTTATTTCCTTTCGAGATCGAATACCCCGTGAGAAGTTCTGCATCTCGCTCTACTATCCCAAAAATGTGCGATAACCCGCACCATCTATTAGCGGGTCTCCTAACGAGGGTTGTTGAGGCATATTTGCCAAGAATTACAAAATACCATTTTAAAAGAAACCCGTTTTTGAAAAGATGTGGTATTTTATTGTAAAAGCTATTCTTTGAACCAACCATATATATATATATATATATATATATATATATATATATACACACACACACATCATGCTATGAAACCATAGTGTGCGTGTGGGGTAGGTCGTTACCCCGTGAAGTTTTACTAAAGGTATTTGTTCCCTGATTAAAAATCAGGAAAAAGCTTCAGAGGAAGCATCACGTGATGCTAGCACGTGACCAACGGTCACGTGTTGGCACGTGACATTTAAAGCAGCGGCACAGAGCAAGCGCAGAAGAGAAGCCCATTCAAGGGGTCACGTGCCTACACGTGACCGGGGGTCACGTGCCTACACGTGACCGGGGGTCACGTGCCTACACGTGACTGGCTTTAAAAGCCCTGCTTTTTAACAGAATTAAATTCTGAATAAGATCATTTAAATCTTTCCAAAATGGAGAAGAATTATGTGAAACCGTTGGATTAAAAATTCGAGGGTGATTAAATATCACCAATTTATGGAAAAATCTTGGACATGGAATGATTTCCCCCTAAATCTCTCCGGAATAACAAAGAAATATCTTTGGATTTAAAATCCAACGGTGAATAAAAGTCACCTAACAATCTAAAGGCCCAGATCAATGATCAAATCCCTCAATAAACAAATCAAATCTTTCAATGAAAGATTCACTAAACAGATTGATTCTTTTCCTTCTCCTATAAATAGGTGCCAGAAGAGAGAGAAAAAGAGGGGGGGAGAGATAGAGCCTTCGAATCTTGAAAATTCAGAAAGAAGAATTTGATTCTCTGCAAAGAAAAACCCTAGGTAAGAAAAGAGAGGCTTCAAAAAGAGAATTTAAGTCTCAAAATAGTTTAACTCTTCTATAAAGAAAAGAACTTAGTTCTTTCTCTGGTGGAAGGTCCGCAAAGTGCACATCTCCCCATAAATCGAGAATTTAATTCTCATTGGGTTGAGATCCTGCCATGCAGATCTAAAACATAGAGGAGAAATTGAGTTTTGGGAATTTAATTCTCACAAAGTTATAGGAATTTAATTCCTTTGAGATAGAATTAGGGTTTAACCCTATATTATAGGAATTTAATTCCTTCAAAATGGACAGAACTAGGGTTTAACCCTAATTGAGAACTTAATTCTCTCAACCTCACAGGAATTTAATTCCCTTAAAAAGAAATTAGGGTTTCACCCTATGCCAGAATTTAATTCTTTACATATATGGGGAAATTTAATTCCTGCAGAAAAGAAATTAGGGTTTAACCGTATATAAGAATATAATTCATCAAAAGAAAGAAGGAATTTAATTCCTTTAGAGTTATTGCAAGAGTTTAACCCTATGAAGAATTTAATTCTTAAAGATGAACAAATCTTTAAAACATGCAAAGAACCAGAGTCGCGTGCTACCACGTGACCCCTGCAAAGAATTACAGAAAAGAACTTTGAGGCAACGCCTCACGTGCCCCACGTGCCCCCTGAAGCACACAAAGAAAAAGCAAAAGAAACAAAAGCTATGGGCGCCCTCACGTGCTACCACGTGACCCCTTGGCAAAAGTTTTAACAGTCAAATACCCACATTCCCATCATGTGACAGCACGTGATGATCCAAAAGCAATTATAGAAACTATTCAATACTTTTGGCAGAATAAAATAAGGGGAGTCAAGGCACTCTCACGTGCCCACACTAATTTGAGACCTTTGTTTGCAGTGTTTTACACTGATTTTCTTAGTGTTTAACACTAATTTGAAAACTCTATTTCCAGTGTTTAACACTGATTTGCCTTAGTGTTCAATAATAATTTAAAAACTTTGTTTCCAGTGTTTAACACTGATTTGCTTTAATGTTTAACACTAATTTGAAAGCCCAGTTGCTAGTGTTTAACACTGATTTTTTTAGTGTTTTACACTAATTTGCTAACCTTATTCCCAGTGTTCAACACTATTGTTCTTTAGTGTTTAACACTAGCTTTAGCCCAATTGGCTAAGTTCATAGAGGCAAAGCTTCCCTTTAATTGAATATGTCTAATGTATCAACAGAGGGCCAGTATTCCAAAATTGATTGGACTTAGCCCAAGAAGGCCATAAGTCCTTAATCCAGACTCAACTGAGCCAATGTGCTCATAACCTAATGAATTGGTCTTGGTTCCAAATTGGACTACAGATCACTTAATCTACTTCGGTTCAAGGGTACATCTCTTCACTCCTTTGATACTTGTCGTTGTAATTCCTCAACGTCTTCAAAGAGGTGACGGGTCCCGACAACCACACATTGATACGGACTGTGGGGTCCTTAAACTCATGGACTATGATGTCCTTAACCTTGACCGGGATGTCTTAAAACTAACAACGGACTATGAAGTCCTTAACCTTGACCGTGATGTTTTAAAACTAACGCCGGACTGTGGAGTCCTTAAATCCTCGGACTATGATGTCCTTAACCTTGACCGGGATGTCTTAAAACTAACAACGGACTATGATGTCCTTAACCTTGACCGTGATGTCTTAAAAATAACGCCGGACTGTGGAGTCCTTAAATCCTCGGACTATGATGTCTTTAACCTTGACCGGGATGTCTTTAAACTAACCATGGACCACAATGTTCTTAAACTGGTAATTGACCGCAATGTCCCTGAACTAAACAATAGAGCCCAAATGCTCTTTTGTTGGATCTAAACAATCCCGTTAAATTGATCTTAGTCTGAAATGAGACTAACGTATCCTTAACAAACCGTTAAGTTGATCTTAGTCTAAAACTAGACTAACGCATCCTTAACAAACGTTTAAGTTGATCTTAGTTTAAAATTAGACTAACGCATCCTTAACAAACGTTTAAGTTGTTCTTAGTCTCAAATGAGGCTAGCGTATCCTTAAACCCAAACCCCCAAACCTAAATCTAAGAAAGATACGGATTTGGACTAGTCCACACCCTACGGGCGACGACATAACTCAGTCTCCGTATACAATCCACGGGCAACCGGACATAGAACAAACACCCACGACACGAAGTGACCATCTGGAGAAGGAGAAAGTTGTTACCGCGATGCGGTAGCGTAATTAACTGCAGGGGCTTGCGCCTGCAGGGAAGAGTGTCCCCACAATCAAAATCCCCTCAAGCGAGGGGGAATCTGACGAAGTCTGCTACATCGGACGCATCCGTTTAAACCTTCGATACATGGTTCCATAAATCAACTTGGCATCTTCGGAGATGTGGACGGATAACACCAATTAGCATCTGCCCTGAATCTCAGGCAAGACGTCTACGCCGCGCCGTCTTTCGGAGGGGAACAGATTCTGGCACGTCCGGTGTGACCTTTTCCTCTTTCCACTCCACACTTCGTGTGTCGTGATTCGCGAACCAATCGCGGTTCGCTAATGGTTGCCCTTGGGTTTCGAAACACTAAGATTTGGTGTTTCGTTTGCTGCAGAAAGCAAAAGGATCATTGGCTGGCAATGATTGATTGAATTAAAGTTAACCGCAATCAAGATGGTGTCGCTATGCAGCTAGCCGGTTGAACACGGGTCGATCCACAGGGAGATGGATGTATGTCCTTTCTTGTCTGAGACGAGTCAATAAAGAATTTGTATGTGTTTGTTCAATCTATCCTAAGTGTTTTATTTGCAAGTATAAAGTTGTTAAGAAAAAGATACGAAATTGTAAGCTAAAGAAATCCGTACTCAAAACCTTTGAGCCGAGTCTTGACCAATTGAAGCTAGAGCAATCGGCAACAACGTGGATTAGGGGATTTAGGCGCGGTATTCATGGAATACGGCTTATTTACCCTTGTCCTTCCGTTCTTGTCTCTTGCTTTCGCCTCCGGCTAAACCGAACGCAACCGGTCGCGGTTAGGAATCACCGTTACCTTGTTAGGGTAGGGTGCCTAACGGAGCGCTTGCGTATGGTTTGGGCGGAGTTCAATGGAAAATAACGGGAAAAGGAAATGAGAAAAGAAAATCTTAACTTACAATACCGTATTTATTCTTAACAATGATAATTACAACCATTCACAAAAATGAACCAAAAAGAGAGAACAAAAAGAAAAGAACAAAGGAAAGAAAAGATTACAAGCAAGTAATTAAAGTGCATGGTAATAAATTGCAAGTAATTAAAGACAAGAATGAAAAATGCAAGAAAGTAATTATAAGAACCATAGAACCTAAAAAAAGTATGGGATAAATAGCCAACCCTTAAACTTGCAAGCTCAATCAAGAGGTTGCAAGATCAAGAGAAGTGTAAAGAACTCATGTGAAATGAAGCACTAAAGAGAGAACAAAATGATACAACCCCTTGAGACCAATGACCAAAGCTTAAACTTGCAAGCTCACTTAAGAGGTTGCAAGATCAAGTTAAGGTAGAGAGCTCAAGGGGGAAGCTAAGAAAAAAGAATAATACAAAAACCCTCATCTTCATTTCATCATCCACTCAAAAAGCTCTCACTACAATTTTCATGGAGGAAAGAATGAAGAAGAAGAAGAAGAAGACTAAAACCTAACAAAAGAGGCTAAAGAATTTAACCCTTGGCTTGGCTCAGTTCTGGAGTATTTATAGGCAGGTAAAAGAAATTCTAGGGCAACATTCTGGACCCATGTGAAAAGACCCAACTACCCATGGAAAATGATACACTGAAGGCTCAGTACGGCCGCGGTACCGCGGCCTATACCCCCTATTGGCCGCGGTTCCGCCGCACTATAGGTGAGTTGGGCTGTCGGCTCTTGTGTGTTGCCCTGGTCTGCTGTCCCCTTTTGTCTGGTACATGAATTTTCTGATAATCATTCTACATTTCTTCCAGAATTCTAGTGGATCAAAAGGTGATTTGGACATGGATCTTTTGTCATGATTTTCTTGAGCTCCGCGTAGATTTCTTGGATATGGTGTTGCCATTGTGCTTTGTGCATGAAGGTGACAATCGATTTGTCATTTTGTCTCCTAAACTGGTGTGTGGCAACAGACGGATAAAGAGCGGAGACCCGTGTTCTATCTGTGGTTGGCAGGAACTCGGATTTTATCGTATTTTTCCATGGATTTCACCGTTTAAAGCCGAGAACCTGTATCCTGCAATTGACTAGCAAACACGGCTCAAGAGTACCTACCGATATGCAATGTGATAAAAATTGGGCGGTATAAAAATGCAAAAATCTGATATGAACAAATACCCCCAAACTTATCATTTGCTCGTCCCGAGCAAAGCCAATTTATTCACAAAAAAAAATCCTAACCGCACTTTCGCAGGGAACGCGATTGCACTGAGCACGTGCAACAAGCCGTTAAACCTCTAGGTGTCCCTAGTAGGAGGAGTGTTGTCTCCTGAGGGTTTTCAGCGGATTACACCCACAAAATCTCGTCAAGCTAATGTTATAAGTTAACATTGATTCTACTCCTACAGTTTAGTATTTACGTTAGAAACTCTATCATCCTTAGTTAGAAATATCCAACCCTTATTTTTCACACCTCCTATCTATTTAACCTTAGGTCCTATACGTTCCAAAAAAAGTTTAGAAAGATGTTGGTTCTCCTGAGTTTTCCTTCTAAAGTGCGGCCTCAAATCAGGGATTTTTATCAACTTTACAGAAAACACAAGTCTTATTCTTTATTTCTATTTTTTATTCAAACATCGATTGTATACCCCTACGTGTGTGTGTATTTGCACCCCTACACTCAAGAATTCAATTCAAGCTATAATACCCTTGCCCTAATACCTAATACTACTTCTTTTCATTAAGGATGGAAGGATTTGCTCACACACCTTTCATGCGACTATTAATGCTTCTTGAGGCACTAACGGCCGATTACTGAATGTGTGAACATTAAAGCGTAAATAGCAGTTTCCAGGTCTTGACTTTATTCTATTTTTTTCTTTTTCTTTTTCTTTTTTTTCAAGACCGGATATATTTTTCAATATGCTCTTTTGGTGTTTAGTTTTAAATACCGTTTTTTCTTTCATACTAGGCTTTCAGGCAAGAGTATTTCTAGGTATCCTCTACTATCCCAAGTTTCAAGGTGCGTGTATGTGCAGTTTGTAGGTATATATTTTCTAAATTTGACTTAAGAAAAGAAACTATTTTTCAGACTTATCCTTCAGTAAAGTATCAATACTTTCCCTTCATCTCGACTTAACTAAAGAACTGAACTCAAGATTACCTATTTCTCAAAAAAAACTGTAAGGACGTATACTTACCAAGTTTAAACAGAATGAGGGTTATTTTTAGGGTTTTCAATTCCTAAGCCTAGAATTTAGTTATTTCTATCATATCAACTAATCTTTCGGAATAAAGATCTAAGTTACCCTATTAGCTAACTTGACGACAAAGTTTTTATATTTTTGTAAAATTTTCGATTTTTGTGGGTTTTTAATAAGGTATGTAAATGCAAAATATACAAATGAATGTGAAGGAAGAAAGCTTACCGAGTACACCCCCAAACTTAAACTTGACAGTGCCCTCACTGTCAGGCTATACCAAGATGGTCAAAATTGTCGGCGCTCTCTTAAAAACAAATTATATACAAAAAGGAAAACAAAAAATATATACAAAAAGGGGTCCCCCCAAACTTAAGTAAAACAGTGTTTCCACTGTTAAGCGTTGAAGTTCAGGATTAGGGGGAAAGAGAATAGTATCAAGCTATACAAGGCCTGACAAAGGCCAAAAGTTAACACCAACCATTCAAAAATTCTATCTCTGTAATATGCGGGCTGGTGAAAGAAGGTGAAGAGGAAAGAAATGGAGAATACGCGAGACCGTATGGAGATAGAAGCGGGATACGGTCTCGGTACATGAGAAGAAGAATGGCGGAAGGGAGAAAGAAGTGGAATACGAACTTGAGGGAGGAAATGGAGTGAATAGATTAGCACAATTTTTGATGAGCGATGTGTAAAAAGCGATTGTGCTAATCTATTAACCCGTCGAGAGATTGGGTCAAATCACTCAAGATTCGTAAGAAACCATGGGTAAGCCGAACTCGGTAAACCAGACACAGGAAGTGAAAATGATACGGGTTCTTGCAATGCTGGAACGATGGAGAGGAGTGATCGAGAAGGGGTATCAGGTAAAGGTTCAGGAGGGTGTACACGGTCAATGAAAGGAACAGGATGAATTGGAAAATCCGACTCATCAATTATAACTGGTTCATCCTCAAAACTATCCTCAGAATTCTCCTCAAAGTTAAGCTCATCCATGCAGATTTCATCAAAGTCCAGATGCATATGGGGTTCGGGAAAAACATTTGATGACTCGGGATGTTGAATTGGAGAGAAAAATTCAGCCAAGTCTATGGGTTCATCATCCAAAATATTCCCAGCGTCAATATCCTCAATCAAGTGAAAGTCAATTTTCTCAGACACCTCATCAAAAGCATGGATTTCAATCAATTTTGGTTCTAAGATGGAGGTGTAGAGGTCAAAAGGTTTGGGATTGGTTTCACTTGGCAAGGTCCCTTCACAATCGGGTAAATCAAACACTACAAAGTCGCACAACTCATTCATCATTCTATCTTCAATTGATAAATCATGGGCGATACTCGATAGACTTTCAAAACAGGAGTTGTGGGATTCAATTTGGGACGGGTAGGTTTGATTCGGAAGGGGGTACATCTCACTCTCTCCACTTAAATTCACAGCATGTCCTACCGCCTCTTCATACATTGGAAAATTTGGAGCTAGTTGAAAACTAGCTACCGGGTCATTAGGTTGTATGAGGGCGGCCATGGACGCATTCAAATCCATCATCTGTTGGCTTGACGCTACCCTAAAGTCTTCCAAGGACTGTTCTAGACTAGACATTGGTTGTGAAGGGGTTTCAGTAAAAGATTCAAAGTTGTTTGGATACTGAAAATTCCCAAATGGCGGTTCAGAAACAATGTCTAGGGAAGGTGAAAAAGTCGGGTAGGACTGGTAGGAATTGAATGGCTGGACAGGAGCAGGATCAACATTTGGATAAGAAGGTGAATGGAATTGTTGATCCCAAGAATTTGAAGTGGTGAAAGGAGTGAAAGATCGGCTATGGGATTGTTCAATACGTTCAGCAATAGACATTGGTCTTGTGGCTACAACTGGACTTTCAAAAGGGGTATCAACGCAAGAAGGGGTGAATGTTTGAAACGGTTGATACGAAGTGGATTGCGGGGTCCAGTTGTTCGTCCTAGACGCGTCTATCCGATCTTTCAGTGAAACTTTGGGCATGGAGGGGTCGTTCGATGTTCGGCCAAAGCAAGAACCGTAAGAAGTAATGTCTGGTTGTGGGTACCAAAGTTCGGCAAGAGTTTTGCGAGGTGGAGTACTCATGATATGAAGAGAGAGAAAGAAAGGTAGAGAAAAGGAGGGGAAAAAGAATGTGATTTTTTTTAAAAAAATATTTTTTATAGTTATTAAAAGAATGAAATATACAAAAAAAAAATATGGACAAAAACAATCACGACACAAAAATACCACACACCAATCGTTCTAGGGTTCATCTAGGTCAACTAGACCTGCTCGAGAACTTGATTGTCGAAGTAAAACTGTGTCGAGAAACGGGCTCAAGATACACTGATCACGAGGCCAGGTAAGTGCAGAGATAAGGGGAGGTTTTCCAACGCTTTCGCGAAGTTCCTTAATTAAATAACTCTTTCTCTTTTGGCGGTTTCGCCGTTAACACTTTCCTAGACACCCCGTAAGCAATATACCGTTAAGCGAGGTTCTAAACACAGTTAACTTCTCCTAGTGTGCGCGAAGTCCTTAAGGCTTAAAGTCTAGTTTCTTTTAAATTTTGTGCGGGTAAACGTTATGCTCAAGTTCGTGATTTGTGGGCCACGGAAAAGGTGATGAAATCCTTTACCGTATGTTGTGGGGTTCGCTTGCCCTTAAGTCCGTATTAATGTATGCAATGCGCAATTCAATAAAAATTCTATAAAGAATCAAACAATCATTTTTTAGTTTAAGCGCGGCACAGCAACAAATACGGGTTAGTCAATTTTTAGTGTTTGCTAGCGAACTTGCAAAGAATCCTGCAAAGAATAGTATATTGGATGCGTCGGATTTGAGAAGAAGGTGTTAGTAAAGTACATACCGTTAAGTTTTGGGTTAGGGAACCCCGTTGAATCAAATCCGGTAAGCTTGAAAAGTTCGCTTGCGCGGGTCAAACTACCCGGATCTTTGGCACTGTACTTTACAATCACCTTAGCTTTGAACGTACACTTTGCTCCCCACAATCGCAGTTTGCAAATCCGCAAAAATCTGCACTCTTGCTCACAAAAATGATCAAAAATAACAAAAAGATTTTTTTTATATTTTTTATAAATATACCGGCAACGGCGCCATTTGATTGATTGAATTAAAGTTAACCGCAATCAAGACGGTGTCGCTATGCAGCTAGCCGGTTGAGCACGGGTCGATCCACAGGGAGATGGATGTATGTCCTTTCTTGTCTGAGACGAGTCAATAAAGAATTTGTATGTGTTTGTTCAATCTATCCTAAGTGTTTTATTTCCAAGTATAAAGTTGTTAAGAAAAAGATACGAAATTGTAAGCTAAAGAAATCCGTACTAAAAACCTTTGAGCCGAGTCTTGACCAATTGAAGCTAGAGCAATCGGCAACAATGTGGATTAGGGGATTTAAGCGCGGTATTCGTGGAATACGGCTTATTTACCCTTGTCCTTCCATTCTTGTCTCTTGCTTTCGCCTCCGGCTAAACCGAACGCAACCGGTCGCGGTTAGGAATCACCGTTACCTTGTTAGGGTAGGGTGCCTAACGGAGCGCTTGCGTATGGTTTGGGCGGAGTTCAATGGAAAATAACGGGAAAAGGAAATGAGAAAAGAAAATCTTAACTTACAATACCGTATTTATTCTTAACAATGATAATTACAACCATTCACAAAAACGAACCAAAAAGAGAGAACAAAAAGAAAAGAACAAAGGAAAGAAAAGATTACAAGCAAGTAATTAAAGTGCATGGTAATAAATTGCAAGTAATTAAAGACAAGAATGAAAAATGCAAGAAAGTAATTACAAGAACCATAGAACTCAAAACAAGCATGGGATCAATAGCCAACCCATAAACTTGCAAGCTCAATCAAGAGGTTGCAAGATCAAGAGAAGGGTAAAGAACTCATGTGAAATGAAGCACTAAAGAGAGAACAAAATGATACAACCCCTTGAGACCAATGACCAAAGCTTAAACTTGCAAGCTCACTTAAGAGGTTGCAAGATCAAGTTAAGGTAGAGAGCTCAAGGGGGAAGCTAAGCAAAAAGAATAATACAAAAACCCTCATCTTCATTTCATCATCCACTCAAAAAGCTCTCACTACAATTTTCATGGAGGAAAGAATGAAGAAGAAGAAGAAGACTAAAACCTAACAAAAGAGGCTAAAGCATTTAACCCTTGGCTTGGCTCAGTTCTGGAGTATTTATAGGCAGGTAAAAGAAATTCTAGGGCAACATTCTGGACCCATGTGAAAAGACCCAACTACCTATGAAAAATGATACACTGAAGGCTCAGTACGGCCGCGGAACCGCGGCCTATACCCCCTATTGGCCGCGGTTCCGCCGCACTATAGGTGAGTTGGGCTGTCGGCTCTTGTGTGCTGCCCTGGTTTGCTGTCCCCTTTTGTCTGGTACATGAATTTTCTGATAATCATTCCACATTTCTTCCAGAATTCTAGTGGATCAAAAGGTGATTTGGACATGGATCTTTTGTCATGATTTTCTTCAGCTCCGCGTAGATTTCTTGGATTTGGTGTTGCCATTGTGCTTTGTGCATGAAGGTGACAATCGATTTGTCATTTTGTCTCCTAAACTGATGTGTGGCAACAGACGGATAAAGAGCGGAGACCCGTGTTTTATCTGTGGTTGGCAGGAACTCGGATTTTGTTGTATTTTTCTATGGATTTCACCGTTTAGAGCCGAGAACCTGTATCCTGCAATTGACTAGCAAACACGGCTCAAGAGTACCTACCGATATGCAATGTGATAAAAATTGGGCGGTATAAAAATGCAAAAATCTGATATGAACAAGCAACTGCTCAGGCTGCTCCAACTGCAAATGCAACCGACGCTCCGCCTCGCCTGGAGGTGTAGCCTATGGACCGCAGGCAGCTTCCCTATTCACTATGCCTGTGGAACAAGTGACTCAGGCTACCACCGGTCTGTTCTTCGGGACCATGCTCCCGCCATTGAACGTTAATATCCAGCTGCCAACGGAAGCGTAAAAGAAGTCTGTCTTCGATCGGCTCACTACTGCAACGGCCCCTCTCAACGGGTCGTCCAATGCCAACTCCTCGGTCTTCACCAGACTGAGCCTGAACTTCGATGGGCCTGCCAAGAAGCCCATGACCCCTGAAGTGGCCGTCCCGAAGAAGATAGCCATATCATCTCCTGAAGTCGTCGAGGCGGCTTCTCCTGCTAAAGAGTCGGTCTTTACAAGATTGACTATCCCGGCTCCCGTTCCTGCTCGAAGGTCTGTCTTTGACAGGTTGGATACCGCTACTCGAAAGGCATCAGTCTTCAAGAGGCTGGCAATAATGGCGCCTCATCTAGACAGGGGGCAAGACGAAACCATCCTCATCGCCGAACCAGCCCCAACAGCCCGACACACTCGACATCGCCACTGGCGCCGAGTAAGGAAGGCCGGGGGCAACTCCCATTCTGGGCTGACCCCACCAGCTCCAACGGTAGAAATCAATGCTGCTGTTCCGACTGGGAACAGTTTTGAAATGCTCAACAAGGTGCGCAGAAACTCTCCGACTGCCACGCTGAAAAGATCCCCTCCACCTGCGGAGAATGTTACAGAAACAAAGCCAGAGCAGCCTCCTCAACGGCTGTCCTCCAAAATTTATAAGGTCTGGCGACGGGTTCAGGACTCAGTAATCATTCGAGATCACTCTCACCGGCAGAAGAAGGTGAAAGTTTAGGAAGAAAAGAACCGTCCTGTCAAACCACAAAGGACGACAACCACTTGGGTGCCCGCTGCAACGGCTCCCTCCCGTTGACTACTCAAAAAAGAAGAAGTCTGGAGAAAGTCCCCACGCCTGCAGCAAATGTCAAAGACAGTAAAACTAAACGCCCTAAGTCTGGGGGCATGGTGTTCCATACGGTCTACATGGCGTCCGGGAAAGAGGACAGCCGTACATCTACAGGTCATAGACCGCTTACGCGATCGGTGACTAAATCCCAGGAGCAGCAGCAGAAGCTCCAAGAAATGATGAATGTGATGGCCGCACTCACTGGGCCAAAAGAAAGCCCCGAAGCGTCCTCGGATCAACGTCAGGAGCAAGAAACTGACGTTGAATTCCTTCGCAGGATACTGGAAAAGAAGGATAAAGAGGCTGAGCCTGTAAGTGCACGGCGGCACCCCGGCCGTCAATCCGACGCCGGAATGCGGAAGCGATGCTTAACTTTAACTTTTCAAACCGGCACCATCGCGCACTATAAACCCGGATCGTGCCATTAATCTAGTCCTAGCTATCAAGAGAGGGGGTAGAGAGATATACCGAGCGATCCGTGTCCTTCGGTCTTCTCGTCGTCGTCCCGGTCTCCCCGCGAAATCTCCGGTCTCCACCAAGTCGCCGGAAGGGCACCACGTCGCCTGCTTCTTTTACGGGCTCCCACCTCTGGACCGAGGCAACTCGGGCACGAAGTTGGCGAGCTGACGTGCCCAAGGTTTGCTGTAGAATGTGTGTAGAACTCATGTCTCATTTTGGGGTTATGGAGTTGCCTTTGGTGGAGGAAAGGAACTAAGACTTTTTGGAGATGAAATTTTGGGAATTTTGTAGCATGAAAAGAGCAAAATTCCCACACCCAAAAATTAGGCAGCCCCCTCTCCTTGCTTGGCCGGCCATGCATGGTGGGGAGAAGAGAGTGAGAGAATGAGGGAGAGAGTATATGAGAGAGGGAGAGGCTAGATAAAAAATATGAGAGTCTCTCATAATACAAGAGAGAGAAAAGGTGATCATGATCAACCATGATTACCAAACCAAGTCCAACACTCATACAACCATCATCAAAAGCATGATGACTCCAAAGTCAAGCAATGATCATCAACCAAAACCAATACTCCATCAACTAATCATCAACAACCATGATGAAAAGAAGAAGAAGTCAAATGGTGGAGGAATTATCATGATACAACAATGTGCAAAGACAACCCTCCAAAATACTTATTTGCAATACGGCCTCTAGTACTAACCGTCCGATCCTGATCCGTGCAATACCGCACGTATCTGATCGAACCCTGCCATATATCCATACGGCCTCTAGTACTAACCGTCCGATCCTGATCCGTGCAATACCGCACGTATCTGATCGAACCCTGCCATATCTCCATACGGCCTCTACAGCGTTTCGCCCAAAACTTGAGTAACTGAATGTGGGGGGCTCTAAAGACTCGTCAATACTATGGCTGTGGATTTAACCACTAGCACGTCAGAGGTATTAGCCATACGTGACGGGCTACCAGCTATTGACCAAAAGGGACGTCTGTGAGCGAACTCATCCTGACACCCTACTGAGCCTGTCAGTGACAATATCCGTACAGTCCGGTCCGTTCGTCTATGAGCATCGCATGGCGGGCCTAGGGGGTTGGTAAAAGTCAGACCCCCAAAAGCGGTACAAGTCATGTCGGAGTGTAGCCCAGAACACCCTGAGATACTACTGGAATACCTACCAGTAAATCTCCTGCCTTGGCCAAGGACTTCGTGTAATGGCTCTCCTAGACACAGCGCGACCTCACCCCCAATACCGGAAGATATGAACCCCTGAAGATCCGCTCACTGCCTCCATGTGGCTCGGGACTGTACCCAACTAAAACCTGTTTGCACGTATCCTTTGAGCGTGGTAGGGTAGTAATCAAACTACAGTGGGAACTCACACGAGACAAATGACGATCCTCAGGTCGATGAACTAACCTGTACACATGTCACCAGGGAACTGCTATCTGACGTCAGGTATAAGACCAACTAGCATGTTCCCGGCGAGTCCTGTCTGGTGTACTCATAACCCAATGGGCACCTGTATACATCTTAGGTGAACCAACATATACCAGTGGCTTGTGAGACCGGCCACCGCCCCTCGTCGGGGTCTCGACTGTATACACTAGTCTACTCTGGAGTATCGATGCCCTGTCTCGAAACTCCCACGACTAGAGACCTTTTAAGGATGTGCTTATAGACTACCAGCTCTCACGTATATGATCGCCCTCATACTGCTGGCAGTCAAGCAAGAATCCTAGGGGCTCTATCAACGTGTAATAGCGACCTGTCAGGTCACCTAAAGCAGTACACGATGATAAAGATAAACCAGATAGCATACTATCATCTTGAGTAAGACTGTCCTACCGGGATAGGTCCTCCCTCAATAATTGCAATCACGTGCCTGTGATCCAATAATTGACTCTGAGGGCACCATCTCCAACAATCTCCCTCTTGCACTCAAGGCTAATTATTGCGATGTCGCATACTCACAGCCCGTGTGATACCGAACACCCAACTACTCTACTAGTCAGTCTCACAAAGCTCGTTTGCGAAACTATTGCGTTCGAGGAATAGCCTCAGTGAGTGGATCCGCTCTGATGTTTCTTTATATGTCTCTCTATATCTCAAGTTCGCGGAGAAAGACATCTCCCGAAATGAGCAATACCTGTCTTAGAATGTGTCTGGATGTCTGATGGGACCTAGCTCATAAATGAACTCCAAATCCTAACTTCTTAGACTGTATCGTCAACTGAACTTAATCAGTATCCTGCGCCATGCCTCCCTCAGTATTACCTTGGACCACCTGTCCAAAATATTGCCCCTCGTCAGAAGGAAAAACTATAACTCTGACAACCTCCTTGTCGTCCAGGTCACCTTGGAAGCCTGGAATGATAACTGTCTCCCGCATGAGGCTGTCGTTATCATATCCCTAGAACATCCACTTATGTTCTAAAACTGCTTCCGACTGTTTCTCCAGGATTGGATCAATGTTAACTTATTGCATCTAGTGCAAGAACAACATCTGGTGTGGTACTTGACATCTCATGATTGACTCAATTGCCTAAGCAAGTGATCTGCCAATCATGTACATCCCTCTCCCCTTTAGTCTGTAAGACACCTTTAGTCTGTAAGACACCTTTAGAGAGGGTGACTCCATTACCTGCAGGTACACCACCATGCCAGGAGTCGTCCATTCTAAATACTCTTAGAATGCTGTCTAAGTACCCTGATTGGGAAACCACCCAAATCTAGATCTAGTAACCAGTATGTCTGATATAATGTCCAAGTCCCATGTGGAGAAACCACTGTGTGACGACCAAAGTATAACCGATCGTAGTATAGGAATATCACTTCCTACTCTGTGTATGTCATCCAAATACCATGACATCACACCCTACTACCTTCTCAACTGATCCATCCCCTATTCTTATGAAGTTTATGACTGTCACATCAGAAATAGATGATCTATCTCCGCTATATCTGCTTTAGTCTATAAATAGACATAAGCCACCTGTCCACCAATGCTTCCGCTGCTCCCACTGACTACGACAACCCTCTGGCAGAGTCATATAGATGTACACTTCTGAAATCAGTTCAGAACGACGCTATACTGATCCTCCTGCCGGGTCTCGCAGCCTGGAACAACAGCAATGGCAAGTCTGGGTAAACAAGAACCTCCCTGTCACCGTTCTTGAGGCTACCGGAGTACCACTCGGGTGCCTGAGGTTACCCACCGTATCTGTAACACCTTAGGATAAGGGTTAGAGAATAATTATAATTAAATAATGTTTTTTTTAATAAAAAGTTTACCAAATTGTGTTTTAAATATTTTTCCTAATTTAATAATTATTTTTCCAAAATTTTCCTAGGCTTGCACACACATGTGCATGTAAACTAGGGTTTTTTAAATTAGGTAAATACAATAATTATTAACCATGGTGGGTTAATTTTAGGATTAAGTCCTTTGGGTTTTAAGTAAGCTAATTAAAAAGGTTGCTTTAATTTGAATTTTAGTTTAAGTGTTGACTTGTGTGAGAGAGAGAGAGAGTGCATCATGGCTTAGCCCATGCTTGCCATTAATGAAGAGAGAGAGAGAGAGGGGTTGACCCTTGAGTGTTGATTGTTTTCCTCTCTCATTTCTTTGTTCTCTCAAACACTCACACACCCACACACTTACCTCTCCCCAGCTCCAGAAGCAGCAGCAGGCACAGCAACAGCAGCAGCAACATGAAGCAATAGCAGCAGCAGCAGAATTCAGCAGTAGCAGCAGTGGGCAGCAGCAGCTCCAGCACCCAGTGCAGCCCCTCCCCTTCACTTCTTCTCCTTCCTGCAGCTCCCTAGGGTCGAGAGTGAGGTATAATTCCTATCTTGCTTCCCTAGTTTGCCTAGTTAGTGTAGTTTTGCATCGGTTAAAGGATTTTTGTGTGCTTTAGTGCGTTATGGGGTGTTTAGTGTGAACTTTGTGCTAATGAGGTGTAGATTAGTTCCAGTAGGATGATTGTGGTCTGTTGAGGCCATTGTAACCTAGTCCAACCCCTATTACACTAAAATACCACCAGATTTCATATTTGATGCAAATGTCGTATTTGGACAAAATGTGAGTTTTCTGGAACTGCTATTGACGCGGTGAGTGCAGAATGATTTTGAGGATACTGTAGCATGGTGGAGAGGAGCTGATACCATAGGTGAAACCCGACCCCCTGACTCCCCACTCCGGCCGCCAAAACTATCATTCTGGCCGCAAATTGCGGCCAGACAGGAAGTGTTTTGGGTATTTTTGGGTTCTGTAGGTGTCTGCCAATGTGTGTAGTGTTTTGGTATATATATTTTTGTAAGATTAGTTCTGTAGAAAAATCTGGGACCAGTTACCTGTTTTGCCGTTTTCTAAACCTTCGCGACACGCGCGATACGTGAGTAGGTTTGGGTTTCTGCGTATCGCGGCGCGTCGGGGTAGTTTCGTGGCGCGTGATTACACGTTTTAGCGTATCGCGTACACGCGCGATTGGTTTGCGACATGGGTTTCTTGTTGGATTATAGTGTTGCGTTTTTGTGAATTAAGCTTATGTGTGATATGTGTATGTGATTCTAGGTTCGCAGGCCAGTGAGACGGACGCTGCGAAGAAGGGCAAGCAAGTGGTTGGATACACTTAGCGCAAGACACTGTGAGTAGATTTCACATCTACGGGGATATCGCCCGCATAGCGTTATGCGTCAGGGCTGATAGGACTTTATTATTATATGTTGCATGCACCCCATAGACTATCATCGCATATTGCATTCCCTGCTGTGTTGTATGTATATTGCTTAGAACTGATAGAACACCGCACTATTACTAACGGTTTATGTTGCACGGGCACTATTTGCATGCTACACACACACCGTTAGTAATTGCCATGCCACACTCACTATAGACCTGCCATGATTATATTGCTATAGTTCGCTGCATATGTGATTTGATATGACCTTCATGTATATTGGGAGCCGCATGACATCTTTTAAAACCGGAAATGAAACTACTTTAAAAAGCGGTTTTCTCCTTATACCCATACCATGGATTGATGTATATTGTACCTCGCATTGGATTTTACTATTGGTATTGGATTTTCATGTGATTTCTGTTTTGAGGACCGTGGAATTATTTAAGGAAAGATATGCTATTTTGAAAAACCCGGTACCTCGTGGTATGATATTTTGGTGTGTCCACCACGCGTTTTCTCGGTGCTGAGACGTGTGCTTGAAACTCGATTCGAGGAGTGGATGTTCCGTTTGCGGGTTCGTGGTGGGCCCGGTATGGTTCCCCTCGGCGAGATGATCGATGGGATTTGCCGATTGAGCCTGGAGGCGGGCGAGTACCTACCGGTGATTTGTTGGACCTGGCAGTTGTCCGGAGGATACTGACCAGAGTCGAGTGATGGATGCGGGATGACCGTGCTGCCGGGGCCGAGGGCCGATACCGCAGACAGACCCCGTGGGGCCGGTCCGGATTGACGGCGCCCGATATTCGAGGATTTACGTGTCGATGCTGGACACGAGTATTTTATGATGTTTTGGGTGCCGATGTTGGGCACTCGTGATTCCTCCGAGATATACAGGATTTGAGGGCCGATGGGTGTGCCGGCGCCTGAGTATATGTGGGATTTAGGTGCAGTTTGAGGCACCGATCATTGTTTTCCATGTTGACATGGTCCATGTAGATATTATTTATCCCATACTCAGTATTGATTACTATACATCTCATCCTGTGGCATTTACCTGTTAGAGTTCATGCATTACTATTGTATCCACTGTCGACATGCATTGATATCATCTGCTGGCATGAGTAGAGCCACGCTATATGTGCATGCTTGCGATCACCTTTATATGTTATCTCTATTCACGAGTTGGCAACTCACCCCCGTTGTGCCACAGTGTTTGCAGGTTGCCCTTGGGAGTAGTCACGGCTGGTTGTTATCGCATCTTTTGGCACAGATACCCCTTTTGAGCAGAGATAGTCTTTTGCTGATAGGTGGGTTTTGTACGGTATCTGTTATCTTTCAGTTGTATATATTGATGTATCTAGTACTCTCCATCTACCTTCTGTATTGACTTAGAGACAGCTGTGAGGACGATATGTATGATTTTATATTCTGGTGTCGAGCCCGCATGTGAGCCGACGTTACTTTATGCAGTCTCATCTTTTGTGATATTGTCCTTGTTTTACTGTGTATTCTTCACTACGGCGTCGTATATCTCATACTGTGATGCTTTATTCATATCACTTATTAGTTCTGCTACACCTTGCTTTTACCCGACTTTCGGGGCTAATGTTTTAAAAAGGAAATGTTACCAAAATTATAAAACTCATTAACTTTTGAACTTAAAAGGGATTTCTACTAAATAAAATGGAAGTTTTTCAGACATTTACTATTGCTTTTACAAAATGTTTTAAATCACTCTATATTTATTGGTTTTGATTTCTGGGTTCGGCTTACTTAGCCGCGTTGCGCCCGTAGACGTTGCGTGGTTAAGTGCCGGTCACGAGTCGAATTCTCGGGTCGTGACAAAGTTGGTATCAAAGCGTAGGTTTTACCTTCGGAGTGTAGGATGACCCTGGTATGATGGAGTAGGTAGCTGCAGCAGGGTAGCGTAGCGTGCGTATGTTCCGCGGCATACTCACGACACGGTACTCCGCTTACGCGACCTTAGGAATTGTTGATTTGATTCCTCCTTATATTCTTGTGATTCGATTTCCGTGTTCTTATCGAATCCAAATTTTCTTTCAGCCATTATGCCGTCTAAGACTACGAGGGCACAGAGAGCGGCCGCGAGGGCCGAGATTCGTGTTGACTCGTCCGAGACGAGGACTGATCCGGGCAGTACGCCGGTTGTACCCGAGCAGGCTGTTCCTGCCGTGACAGAGCAGATCGCATCGTTAGGGGCTGGTATGCAGGAGATGCGCCAGATGATAGGATCGCTAGTTGAGACGCTTCGAGCGCAGCGACCAGAGGTAGCTCCACCAGTTCCAGAGACCGCGATGGTACCTACAGCACAGCCAGTTGCCCCTGCAGCCACGGAGGTGATTACAGTATCGCTATCAGAGTTCATGAGGTTGAAGCCTCCGGTTTTCACAGGCACCGATACAGCCGAGGACCCACAGTCTTTCATCGACAGGATGGCCAGGATATGCCGTTCCCTCAGATGTGCAGATGCGAGATGGGTTGAGTTCGCGAGCTTTCGCCTGGAAGGTCTTGCGCAGAAGTGGTGTGATTCCATGGAGAAGGGCAGAGCAACAGGTCTTCCTCCTATGACCTGGACGGAGTTCGTGACCATATTTCTAGCCCGTTTCCTTCCCCGGAGTGTTAGAGATGCCCGAGCACGCAGGTTTGAGTCTTTGCGCTAGACGCCAGGGATGACAGTGGCAGAGTATGACGTACTGTTTACAGAGCTAGCAGTCTACGCCCCACATCTAGTGGCCACCGAGGAGCTGCGAGTCCGGAGATTTGTTCGAGGCTTACTTTCACCAGTGTTCCTCGCGATCAGCACGCAACACTTCGAGACCTATGCAGCAGCTGTAGACGCAGCCCTAGTGGTCGAGGAGCACCTTGTTGAGACTTCGGCACTTTCAGAGCCGAAGAGAGTTCGTACCAGTATTTCCGCATGGAGGCAGTCATTCAGACGCCGCAAAAGGTATCGTTCCGGTACGAGGGGTAGCAGAGATTCGGGACGGGGTCGGATGTTTAGTTCGTATCCCCAGGACGGTCAGCAGTCGCCGCGGGGTTGCTACAGATGTGGCAGCCTACTTCACCTCGTTCGAGATTGTCCAGAGACACACCGGAGGGAGGCGGCAGCACCGCATGTTACCTTACCACCTTCACCACCCCAGAAGGCGTTGCCCGTTGCGCCTACCGTTGCTCCGCGCCAGACTTATGCTCAGAGAGGTCGTGGGCGTGGAGGAGTTGCTCAGAGAGGACGAGATGACCGAGGCAGAGGTCAGTCAGTTACAGGTGGTGGACAGGCGAGGGTCTTTGCTTTGACACATCAGGACGCGCAGGCGTCCAATGCAGTGGTTTCAGGTATCCTCCCTGTATGTTCGGTTGATGCACATGTACTGTTCGATCCCGGATCCACACACTCGTACGTATCCACACACTTCGTGCCGAGTTTGGGTAGAGAGTCCGGCTTACTTGATCAGCCGCTAGTGGTGACTACTCCTGTGGGAGAGTCGTTTGTTGCTAGGCACGTGTTCCGATCCTGTATCGTCTGTATTGGCGAGAGAGAGTTGCCTGTCGACTTGATCCTTCTGGAGATGTTGGACTTCGACGTTCTTTTGGGCATGGATTGGTTAGCCACGTGCTATGCTTATGTGGACTGCCGCGAGAAGACAGTTAGATTCTGTTTTCCCGGTGAGTCGGTTTTTGTTGTGTTGGGGGACCGTAGTGCCGCCCCTCACAGTGTGATTTCTTCTTTTCGCGCTGGACAGCTTTTGAGGAAGGGATGTCAGGGATTTCTCGCTTATGTTTGCGATGCTCGCGCTACAGAGGTTCCATTAGATCAGGTTCCGGTTGTTAGCGAGTTTCCTGATGTGTTACCTGACGAGCTTCCTGGGTTGCCGCCGGAGCGCGACATTTCTTTCTGTATTGATTTGGTTCCTGGTTCGGGGCCTATTTCTATACCGCCATATCGGATGGCCCCGGCGGAACTTCGTGAGTTGAAGGAGCAATTGCAAGATTTGCTGGACAAGGGACTTATTCGACCCAGTGTTTCTCCTTGGGGTGCTCCAGTCCTGTTCGTCAAGAAGAAGGATGGCAGTTTGCGTCTTTGTATCGACTACCGCCAGCTGAACAGGGTGACAGTGCGGAACAGGTATCCTTTGCCGCGTATCGACGATTTGTTCGACCAGCTTCAGGGGGCAGGGTACTTTTCGAGGATCGATTTGCGATCGGGCTATCATCAGCTGCGAGTTCGACAGGAGGACATTCCCCGAACAGCCTTCCGTACGCGCTACGGCCATTACGAGTTTTTGGTGATGTCGTTCGGACTCACCAATGCGCCAGCAGCCTTCATGGATTTGATGAACCGTATTTTCCGGCCTTATTTGGATCTGTTCATCATAGTCTTCATTGACGATATCTTGGTGTATTCCCGGAGCAGTGAGGAGCACGAGCAGCACCTGCGGATTACATTGCAGACATTGAGGGAGCACCAGCTCTATGCGAAATTCTCCAAGTGTGCTTTTTGGTTAGAAAGCGTGGACTTCTTGGGTCACGTGATTTCACGAGACGGTATATGTGTTGACCCGAGGAAGATCGAGGCCGTTCAGCGTTGGCCCAGACCCACATCAGTGACGGAGATTCGCAGCTTTTTGGGATTGGCCGGTTATTACAGGCGTTTTGTGCAGGACTTCTCACGTATTGCTACACCGTTGACCGGGTTAACCCGGAAGGGAGTTCCCTTCGATTGGACGGAGGAGTGCGAGCACAGTTTTCAGCAGTTACGGACACGGCTGACGACGGCACCGGTGTTATCCTTACCTTCCGGATCGGGCGGATTTGTGGTCTTTTGTGAAGATTCTCGAGTGGGATTGGGATGCGTTCTGATGCAGCATGATAGGGTGATCGCGTATGCCTCGCGACAGTTGAAGAAGCACGAGCAGAACTACCCCACTCATGATTTGGAGATGGCAGCAGTGGTCTTCGCACTTAAGATCTGGCGACATTACCTGTACGGCGAGTCGTGCCAGATATTTATGGATCACAAGAGTCTGAAATACATATTCCAGCAGCGGGACCTGAACCTTCGACAGCGTCGATGGATGGAGTTAGTGAAGGATTACGACTGCGAGATCTTATATCACCCGGGCAAGGCAAATGTGGTGGCGGATGCTTTGAGCAGGAGGCCCGGGAGTAGTTTATCTTGTTTGAGCGCAGTACAGGAGCAGTCATCCGCAGATTGGCAGATATTATGCGACAGTCGAGTACAGTTCGAGTTCACGCCGATTGGAGGACAGATAGCGCATGTCCGTGCACGCCCACAGTTGATTGATCGTATACGTGAGGCACAGCTCAGTGATGACCGATGTTCAGAGATCATGGCACAGATGGGACAGGACAGATTTTCCGAGTTCGTGATCGATGATCAGGGGATACTACGGTTTGGAGTCAGACTGTGCGTACCTGATGCTGAGGGACTGAGGCGTGAGATTCTTGAGGAGGCACATCGATCGGTGTATAGCGTCCATCCCGGTTCCACCAAGATGTATCATGATATGAGAGATGTTTACTGGTGGGACGGAATGAAGAGGGACATTGCAGATTTTGTATCGAGATGCCTGACTTGTCAGCAAGTCAAGGCTGAGCACCAGAGGCCCGCGGGAGAGCTACAGTCGTTACCCATTCCGGAGTGGAAATGGGAACAGATTTCGATGGATTTCGTGGTGGGTCTACCCAGGACTAGTAGGGGGTATGACTCCATCTGGGTGATCGTGGATCGTTTGACGAAAGCGGCTCACTTCTTACCGGTGAAGACGACTTTCGGATTTACTCAGTATGCCCAGATCTATATTGACGAGATAGTGCGACTACACGGAGTCCCGACGTGCATTGTGTCCGACAGAGGCACCCAGTTTACCAGTAGACTATGGCAGAGGCTTCAGGAGGCTTTGGGCACTCGCTTGAGTTTCAGCACGGCATTTCATCCGCAGACCGACGGACAGTCAGAGCGAACCATCCAGACTCTCGAGGACATGCTCAGAGCTTGTGTACTAGATTTCGGAGGTAGCTGGGATCATCATTTGCCCTTAGTAGAGTTCTCCTATAATAACAGCTACCAGGAGACTATTCAGATGGCACAATTTGAGGCTCTTTATGGGAGGAAATGTAGGTCGCCTACTTGTTGGACAGAGCTCAGTGAGAGCAGTATCTTAGGGCCACAGATCGTTGAGGAGACGACCGCGAAGATCCAGTTGATTCGCGATAGGATGAGAGCAGCGCAGAGTAGGCAGAGGGCTTATGCAGACCGTCGACGACGCAGACTTGAGTTTTCTGTTGGTGATCATGTTTTCTTGAGGGTCTCCCCAATGAAAGGTGTGATGAGGTTTGGGAAGAAGGGGAAACTTAGCCCCAGGTATGTGGGCCCCTTCGAGATCCTCGAGCGTGTCGGTGCAGTAGCTTACCGGTTAGCCCTTCCGCCCAGCTTTCCAGACATGCACCCCGTATTTCATGTTTCGATGCTCCGCAGATATCTACATGATCCTTCGCACGCGATTCAGCATCCGACGATCCAGCTTGAGCGTGATCTTTCCTATGCAGAGCAGCCGGTGATGATCTTGGATCGACAAGTGAAGAAATTGAGATCGAAGGAGATTCCATCAGTTAAAGTACTCTGGCGTGGTCAGAACCGTGAGGAGGTCACTTGGGAGACCGAAAGCGAGATGATGAAGACGTATCCCCATCTTTTTGAAGGTAACCTTAGTTAGATTTTTGAAATTCGGGGACGAATTTCATTAAGGGGGAGAGATTGTAACACCTTAGGATAAGGGTTAGTGAATAATTATAATTAAATAATGTTTTTTTTAATAAAAAGTTTACCAAATTGTGTTTTAAATATTTTTCCTAATTTAATAATTATTTTTCCAAAATTTTCCTAGGCTTGCACACACATGTGCATGTAAACTAGGGTTTTTTAAATTAGGTAAATACAATAATTATTAACCATGGTGGGTTAATTTTAGGATTAAGTCCTTTGGGTTTTAAGTAAGCTAATTAAAAAGGTTGCTTTAATTTGAATTTTAGTTTAAGTGTTGACTTGTGTGAGAGAGAGAGAGAGAGTGCATCATGGCTTAGCCCATGCTTGCCATTAATGAAGAGAGAGAGAGAAGGGTTGACCCTTGAGTGTTGATTGTTTTCCTCTCTCATTTCTTTGTTCTCTCAAACACTCACACACCCACACACTTACCTCTCCCCAGCTCCAGAAGCAGCAGCAGGCACAGCAACAGCAGCAGCAACATGAAGCAATAGCAGCAGCAGCAGAATTCAGCAGTAGCAGCAGTGGGCAGCAGCAGCTCTAGCACCCAGTGCAGCCCCTCCCCTTCACTTCTTCTCCTTCCTGTAGCTCCCTAGGGTCGAGAGTGAGGTATAATTCCTATCTTGCTTCCCTAGTTTGCCTAGTTAGTGTAGTTTTGCATCGGTTAAAGGATTTTTGTGTGCTTTAGTGCGTTATGGGGTGTTTAGTGTGAACTTTGTGCTAATGAGGTGTAGATTAGTTCCAGTAGGATGATTGTGGTCTGTTGAGGCCATTGTAACCTAGTCCAACCCCTATTACACTAAAATACCACCAGATTTCATATTTGATGCAAATGTCGTATTTGGACAAAATGTGAGTTTTCTGGAACTGCTATTGACCCGGTGAGTGCAGAATGATTTTGAGGATACTGTAGCATGGTGGAGAGGAGCTGATACCATAGGTGAAACCCGACCCCCTGACTCCCCACTCCGGCCGCCAAAACCATCATTCTGGCCGCAAATTGCGGCCAGACAGGAAGTGTTTTGGGTATTTTTGTGTTCTGTAGGTGTCTGCCAATGTGTGTAGTGTTTTGGTATATATATTTTTATAAGATTAGTTCTGTAGAAAAATCTGGGACCAGTTACATGTTTTGCCGTTTTCTAAACCTTCGCGACACGCGCGATACGTGAGTAGGTTTGGGTTTCTGCGTATCGCGGCGCGTCGGGGTAGTTTCGTGGCGCGTGATTACACGTTTTAGCGTATCGCGCACACGTGCGATTGGTTTGCGACATGGGTTTCTTGTTGGATTATAGTGTTGCGTTTTTATGAATTAAGCTTATGTGTGATATGTGTATGTGATTCTAGGTTCGCAGGCCAGTGAGACAGACGCTGCGAAGAAGGGCAAGCAAGTGGTTGGATACACTTAGCGCAAGACACTGTGAGTAGATTTCACATCTACGGGGATATCGCCCGCATGGCGTTATGCGTCAGGGCTGATAGGACTTTATTATTATATGTTGCATGCACCCCATAGACTATCATCGCATATTGCATTCCCTGCTGTGTTGTATGTATATTGCTTAGAACTGATAGAACACCACACTATTACTAATGGTTTATGTTGCACGGGCACTATTTGCATGCTACACACACACCGTTAGTAATTGCCATGCCACACTCACTATAGACCTGCCATGATTATATTGCTATAGTTCGCTGCATATGTGATTTGATATGACCTTCATGTATATTGGGAGCCGCATGACATCTTTTAAAACCGGAAATGAAACTACTTTAAAAAGCGGTTTTCCCCTTATACCCATACCATGGATTGATGTATATTGTACCTCGCATTGGATTTTACTATTGGTATTGGATTTTCATGTGATTTCTGTTTTGAGGACCGTGGAATTATTTAAGGAAAGATATGCTATTTTGAAAAACCCGGTACCTCGTGGTATGATATTTTGGTGTGTCCACCACGCGTTTTCTCGGTGCTGAGACGTGTGCTTGAAACCCGATTCGAGGAGTGGATGTTCCGTTTGCGGGTTCGTGGTGGGCCCGGTATGGTTCCCCTCGGCGAGATGATCGATGGGATTTGCCGATTGAGCCTGGAGGCGGGAGAGTACCTACCGGTGATTGGTTGGACCTGGCAGTTGTCCGGAGGATACTGACTAGAGTCGAGTGATGGATGCGGGATGACCGTGCTGCCGGGGCCGAGGGCCGATACCGCAGACAGACCCCGTGGGGCCGGTCCGGATTGACGGCGCCCGATATTCGAGGATTTACGTGTCGATGCTGGACACGAGTATTTTATGATGTTTTGGGTGCCGATGTTGGGCACTCGTGATTCCTCCGAGATATACAGGATTTGAGGGCCGATGGGTGTGCCGGCGCCTGAGTATATGTGGGATTTGGGTGCAGTTTGAGGCACCGATCATTGTTTTCCATGTTGACATGGTCCATGTAGATATTATTTATCCCATACTCAGTATTGAGTACTATACATCTCATCCTGTGGCATTTACCTGTTAGAGTTCATGCATTACTATTGTATCCACTGTCGACATGCATTGATATCATCTGCTGGCATGAGTAGAGCCACGCTATATGTGCATGCTTGCGATCACCTTTATATGTTATCTCTATTCACGAGTTGGCAACTCACCCCCGTTGTGCCACAGTGTTTGCAGGTTGCCCTTGGGAGTAGTCACGGCTGGTTGTTATCGCATCTTTTGGCACAGATACCCCTTTTGAGCAGAGATAGTCTTTTGCTGATAGGTGGGTTTTGTACGGTATCTGTTATCTTTCAGTTGTATATATTGATGTATCTAGTACTCTCCATCTACCTTCTGTATTGACTTAGAGACAGCTGTGAGGACGATATGTATGATTTTATATTCTGGTGTCGAGCCCGCATGTGAGCCGACGTTACTTTATGCAGTCTCATCTTTTGTGATATTGTCCTTGTTTTACTGTGTATTCTTCGCTACGGCGTCGTATATCTCATACTGTGATGCTTTATTCATATCACTTATTAGTTCTGCTACACCTTGCTTTTACCCGACTTTCGGGGCTAATGTTTTAAAAAGGAAATGTTACCAAAATTATAAAACTCATTAACTTTTGAACTTAAAAGGGATTTCTACTAAATAAAATGGAAGTTTTTCAGACATTTACTATTGCTTTTACAAAATGTTTTAAATCACTCTATATTTATTGGTTTTGATTTCTGGGTTCGGCTTACTTAGCCGCGTTGCGCCCGTAGACGTTGTGTGGTTAAGTGCCGGTCACGAGTCGAATTCTCGGGTCGTGACAAAGTTGGTATCAAAGCGTAGGTTTTACCTTCGGAGTGTAGGATGACCCTGGTATGATGGAGTAGGTAGCTGCAGCAGGGTAGCGTAGCGTGCGTATGTTCCGCGGCATACTCACGACACGGTACTCCGCTTACGCGACCTTAGGACTTGTTGATTTGATTCCTCCTTATATTCTTGTGATTCGATTTCCGTGTTCTTATCGAATCCAAATTTTCTTTCAGCCATTATGCCGCCTAAGACTACGAGGGCACAGAGAGCGGCCGCGAGGGCCGAGATTCGTGTTGACTCGTCCGAGACGAGGACTGATCCGGGCAGTACGCCGGTTGTACCCGAGCAGGCTGTTCCTGCCATGACAGAGCAGATCGCATCGTTAGGGGCTGGTATGCAGGAGATGCGCCAGATGATTCGGACCCTGTGTTTCCACGAAACACCTGTCTAAAAACTAGAGAAGTCATAAGTAAACCGAATATAGTACGAGGACCAACCCTTCTGTCCTGATGGACCCTGGACAGCATACAATACTCTGTATGAATCCTTTGAGTCTGATAACTCATTCACTGTGTGTCGTAAGTTGAAAACTGTACTATGGTTATGAAGAATTACACCGCTGTTTAATGCTCCTTACCTAACCATCCACTGATTTAGGTAAATGTCATAGACATAATTTCAAAAAGGTATATCTCACTCTATAAAAATAGACGTATAGATATATCAATTTGAAATTGGTGCATAACAGCTGATATTCAAAACCAAATATTTGCCGACCGGCAACCAACTCAGGTGACTTCCTCAAATATCACCGATTACAACGAATCCCGATATAATGAGGATGATCACCCAATTGTTAGGGTAAAAATTTACACCCCCGTTGAACGAGTCAAAGTCAAGGTCAACCCCAAGCCAGGTGGGCCCAAGCCCAGGTCAAGCGGGCCCATGCCCAAGTCGAGCCCGCGGCCAGCCTCCTCCATGCTAAAATATAGATCATGTAATAAATAATTTTTTATGTAATTTTTTATACATGAATGTATGCAAAATGGGCATAAAGCCAATATTTTGTAAGCCCATGGTTTATGTGCAAAAAATGAAATGGCACATGAGCCATGGGATGGCTAAAATGCCATTTTTGTGAAGCCCAAGGGGCTATATGCAAATATGTAAGCTTATAAAAGGCAACATGATGAATAAAAAAAGGGATACCTTTCATTCTCTCCAAAAATTTCCAGATCTGAGATCTATTCTTCTTCTTCAAGGTTCCAAAACCTTCTTCTTTCTCTTGAATTAAATCAAGAGTTTTACTTTTCTTTTTATAAAACAAATTAGTTTTTCACCACAAAACCCACAAAGGGGAACTTGGATCTGTCATCAGATCTTAAAAAGGAGAGATTTTGAGATTTCACACCTCTTGATCTTCAAGATCCAGCAAGCAACAGGAGGAAGAAGAAGAACCACTTCCATTAAACCCAAAACACATTCAGGAGCCCGACTCCTCTCTGGTTTCTCTTTTGAGAAATCTTTTTTCAGGCTAAAAGCCTCTTGTCCTCTCCGGCGCGCAGCGCAAGTGCGCAAAGCGTCCGCGTGCCGACACGTGGCGCGCGCGCTTGCGCACCTGCGCGCTCGCGCAAGTGCGCAAAGCGTCCGCGTGCCGACACGTGGCGCGCGCGCGCTTGCGCGCCAACTCGCATTGCGCAAAGCGCCCGCGTGCCGACACGTGGCGCGCGCGCGCGCTTGCGCACCTGCGCGTAACGCGCATTGCGCAAAGCACCCACGTGCCGACACGTGGCGCGCGCGCGCTTGCGCACCTGCGCGCAGCGCTCTTGTGCAAAGCGCCCACGTGCCGACACGTGGCGCGCGCGCGCTTGCGCACCTGCGCGCAGCGCTCATGCGCAAAGCGCCCACATGCCGACACGTGGCGCGCGCGCTTGCGCACCTGCGCGCAGCGCTCATGCGCAAAGCACCCACGTGCCGACACGTGGCGCGCTTGCGCCTGAGCTCACAGCACCTAAGCGCACAGCGCCCAAGGTGCTGCCCCACGTATCCCTTGGATGCCTTTTCCCCCTCTTTTTATGTACATACATATACATATACATATGTATACAAATTCACACATATACATACTCCGCCACATTCTCCCCCTCTAAAAAATTTTCGGGCCGGGGCGCTGCCCCGAACCCCGCAAGGGGGCTGCCCCGAACCCCCGTAAAACTCTGCGTGGCTCCCGATATATCCAAAACCTCCTTTCAAAACAAAACACACGCACACTGCACATTGGGTTCGCATGACCAATTTAACCTGTTAATCGGAGGTTCCCTCGCCCCAAGGGTGAGGGGTAATTAACGGCAGCTTAGTCCGCGGCCGCCGGAGATTCGGATCCCCACAATCATTAAACCCCGGCCTACCCTAGGCAGGGGGAATCTGTAGTACGCCTGACAAGCGTGCGCGTATTCCCATCTCAATGGGGTGACGAAAAACACCCTACAGATTCTGGCACGCCCGGTGGGACCAATCTCTCCTCCCATATTTCGGGTTAAGCGTTCATGCGAACTCAATCAATATACATACCTATATTTATACTAAAAATAATGCTTTTTCATGCAGATTTTCAAGCAGTCACCTTCCGACGATGTCTTCGATGATGAACACGGCTCCCGTCTCCTATACGATGAAGATAGACTCCAGGATGGTCCTTCCGGCCAGTCTCGGGCGACAATGGGAGGAGCCGCTGCTACCATTTGGCTCTATTATGTTCATGCCAGTTGGCGCCATCCCATCTCCTCAAGCCCCGGTGGCAGACAAACCGGTCTCGAAAGGCAGAAGACCAAATGTGGTGATCTCAAGGGCGCCCCAACCCAAACGCAAGTCGGTGTCTGAACGAATTTCCTTGGCCCCAGCTGGGGGCAAGGCCATCAACACCAATAAAGCTACAACGCGTCCTGAGCAAGCTCCAGCGGTGCCCTTGACCACTGCTCGATCGGATATCTTCTCTAAGCTCCCCTATGATCAACTCACAATGGCTTCCCGGGTAGCAGATGCCCAAAAAGCCTTCAAAATTGAGAAGCTGAGGGAGAAAAGGCTCAGATATAGAGCCAACAAAAGGGCTAGGGCTACTGCCAGGCTAAACCTCATGAGGTTCGAAGAACAGGGTTACCCCGCCAAAGATGAGGGGATGGCTGAATGTGTTATCCACACTGTCTACGTGGTGGGCACGCGTAGCAAGAGCAAGGACGGGGCTACCACATCTCAAATCCAATCTGGCTTGAATGTGGTTGCCACTTCCCAAGAACAGCCGCCTCCGCTGGATGATGAAAACCCTCTCGATGAGGCTGATAGGCAGAGAGAGCCCTCAATTCATGAGGAGTCAGGCTCGGAAAGCGAAGATGAGCCAACTTTCCGTCCTAAGACCGCAGAGCAGCAACTTCTCCAAGAGCTCCGAAAACAGCTCAGAAGCAAAGATAAGGAGATGGCTAAGCTCTACTCAAAGATCGACGACTTGATAAATGTCGTCTTACGGCTTACGGCCCAACTTGCCTCTCAGCCGCCCAATCAAGCACAGGGTTCAGCTCATGAACCGGGAAACGGTGTCCCGAGACAGCCGACGCCCGTTCCCTCAAATCCAAAAGTGGGCGGACCGCATGAAAATCAGTCGCATCCTATCTCAGCAAATGTCTTGGCTACCGATGACAGTAGCCCGCTAACTCAAGTTCAAATTATGGATTTGGTTGCTAGCAAAGTCAAAACACTGGTAGCCGAAGCTGAAGCGCAAAAAGATGTTAACAGTAGCGGGAGACCATATCCTGCTCAATATGATCTGGTAGAATTTCCTAGCGGCTATGTCATCCCTAAATTCGGAAGATTTGATGGGACAGGAAATGCGAATCAGCACATCGCCCACTTCAAAGCCTCATGTGGGAATACTGGGGGCAATGATGCGCTTCTCCTTCGCCAGTTCGTTAATAGCTTGACCGATATTGCTTTCGACTGGTACGCGAGCATACCGGATGGCTCCGTTACTACTTTCGTCCAAATGGAGTCTTTGTTTCGACAAAGATTCATGAGCGTCAGCGATAAGATCACCATTGCCGAGCTCGTAAGGACCAAGCCCAAGAACAACGAAAGCAGCACGGATTTTATAACCTGATGGCGCAATCTCTCCGTTAAATGTGAACCGCCGATAGAGCAGGACCAATCTGTCAGTCTCCTTGTCGGAAATCTCAACAACTGGATGGCCCCGTTTCTATGCACCGCGGGTCTCAAAACATTCCAAGAGCTGACCAGGAAAGTCCAGATGCTGGAGCGCTCAAAACAGGAGTCCTCCTCGGATTCTCAAAATAACAATAGGTCCTGGAGAAACCGGAAGGACGATAATCGCAAAGGCGGAAACTCCGATGATTCTGAATCTTTCAACACTTCGGCTAACCGAAATAAGCAAGGGATGAGCGGATCTAGCGCCAACCAGCCTCGGAAGCCAATGTTCGGAGAGGGAGGAGAATCTCCACTGAAAGAGAAGCTGGATAAGGTCTATTCCTTCAGAAGGGACAAAATCCGTAAAATATTCAAAGACGCCCTGAAGAACGGTCTACAACTGCCAGAGTCAAAAAGAACGCAGGAAGCGAATAGGACCGACGACCCCAAATACTGCCCCTATCACAGAGTGATAGGTCATGCCATTGAGGACTGCTTCGTCTTCAAAGATTGGGTCGAAAAGCAATACAAGGCAGGAGAGATAGAACTGTCCAAAGGCGTGTTAACAAACAGTCAAGTTGCAACCGCCAATTTCATACAAACGGAGACCGAAGTTCTTCGTGAAACCGATTCTCTTAGACATCTGCCTCTCTCTGAAAACAGTCGACCACCACGTCATTAAACTGGGAACAGTCGACCTCTAAGTCGTTAAACTGGGAATGTAAAAAAAAAGTGTAAATAAAAGGAAAATAAAGAAAAGCCGAAATGATGGGGCAACTCGCAATAAAAATCAGCGAGTAAAATAAAGATGAAAATAAAGCCGAAATGATGGGGCAACCGCGAATAAAAGCCGAAATGATGGGGCAATCGCGACCTTCGCGATAAGAAAAGCTGAAATGATAGAGCAATCGCGGTAAAACAAAAAAAAATGCAAAAAAAAAACGGCGAATGATGAGTCGCTCCTGGTACCACATTCCAGTGCAGCGATGCAGACGCCAACCAAAATCCAATTTCTCAAAATTCTCCCAGCCCTACGGCCAGTCCCCAAATTGACTACCGTATACAATCCACGGGCTCAAATAATTCTCAGTATACCCATGCCCCACGGCAACCACCAGTTACGCGGCTGGTCTCCGCCTTTGGAATTATGCTTCATTGGAAAGACCCACTCATGTGTCCTCACGATGCATGAGGAGAACAAACCTTCGTGAGATCCTTATGACTCACCAAGGAAAAACACACTTAGGAGTCCTCATGACTCTTAAGGAGAAAATACACCTGCGGGATCCTTACGACTCGTAGGGAGAAAATGCTTTTATGGGACCCTCACGGCCCATAAAATTGAAAAGTCTTAGGTGATAGGGATCCAAACCTGTCTCCTAAGCCATCGCTCCCCAATCCCCAAGTGGCGAATGATGAGTCGCTCCTGGTACCATATTCCAGTGCAGCGATGCAGACGCCAACCAAATTCCAAATCTCATACCAACGGCGAATGATGAGTCGCTCCTGGTACCATATTCCAGTGCAGCGATGCAGACGCCAACAAAGTCCTGAAATGTTTCTGGCCCTACGGTATGGATCATACATCCTGCAAAACCGTATACAATCCACGGGCGTAAAACAATCCCAATCTCTCCCAAGTCCTCCCGGGGCAAATGATGAGTTGCTCCTGGCATCATTCCAGTGCAGCAATGCTGATGCCAAACAAAAACCAATTCCCAAATCCTCTCAGGCAAATGATGAGTTGCTCCTGGAATTATTCCAGTGCAGCAATGCAGATGCCAAAACAAAAAAATTCCCAAATCCTCCCGGGGCACATGATGAGTTGCTCCTGGCATTATTCCAGTGCAGCAATGCAGATGCAAAAACAAAACCAATTACCAAATCCTCCCGGGGCAAATGATGAGTTGCTCCTGGCATTATTACAGTGCAGCAATGCAGATGCCGACCAAAACCAAAATCCCCAAACCCTCTCATGACAAATGATGATTCGCTCTTGGTACCATATTCCAGTGTAGCGATACTGATGTCAACCCAAATCAAATCAACCCACAAGCTCTGCGTCGGAATCATGCTTCGTCTCAGAATGTGCACCCCGTGTCGAAATGATGGTTCGCCTCGGTGTATCTGCCTTCCCTGTCGGAATTATGCTTCGGCTCGGAATCAACCAACGACCTCCTCGTCGGAATTATGCTCCGCCTCGGAATCAAGTCAACCAGCAAGCTCTGCGTCGGAATCATGCTTCGTCTCAGAATGTGCACCCCGTGTCGAAATGATGGTTCGCCTCGGTGTACCTGCCTTCCTCGTCGGAATTATGCTTTTCCTCGGAATCAAATCAACCAACCAGCTCTGCGTCGGAATCAAGCTTCGTCTCAGAATGTGCATCCCGTGTCGAAATGATGCTTCGCCTCGGTGTACCTTCCTTCCCTGTCGAAATTATGCTTCGCCTTGGAATCAAGTCAACCGACAAGCTCTGCGCCAGAATCATGCTCCGTCTCAGAATGTACCCAATGTCGAAATCGTGCTTCGCCTCGAAGTATTTTCCTTCTCTGTCGGAATTATGCTTCGCCTGGGAATCAACCTCCGCATCGAAATTATGCTTCGGTTAGAATGTCTGCCGCCCTTCGGAACGATGCTCCGATCCTTGGAATCATGCTCCGCCCTTCGGAATGATGCTCCGATCCCCTGGAATGATGCTCCGCCCATCGGAACGATGCTCCGATCCTTGGAATCATGCTCCGCCCTTCGGAATGATGCTCCGATCCCCTGGAATGATGCTCCGCCCATCGGAACGATGCTCCGATCCTTGGAATCATGCTCCGCCCTTCGGAATGATGCTCCGAATCCTGGAATGATGCTCCGCCCATCGGAATGATGCTCCGATCCCCTGGAATGATGCTCCGCTCTTCGGAACGATGCTCCGACCCTTGGAATCATGCTCCGCTCTTCGGAAAGATGCTCCGAACCCTGGAATCATGCTCCGCCCTTCGGAATGATGCTCCGAATCCTGGAATCATGCTCCGCCCTTCGGAATGATGCCCCGAACCCTGGAATTATGCTCCGCCCTTCGGAATGATGCTCCGAACTCTGGAATCATGCTCCGCGCTTCGGAAAGATGCTCCGAACTCTGGAATGATGCTCCGCCCTTCGGAATGATGCTCCGAACTCTGGAATCATGCTCCGCTCTTCGAAAAGATGCTCCGAGCTCTGGAATCATGCTCCGCCCTTCGGAATGATGCTCCGAACTCTGGAATCATGCTCCGCCCTTCGGAATGATGCTCCGAACTCTGGAATGATGCTCCGCCCTTCGGAATGATGCTCCGAACTCTGGAATCATGCTCCGCCCTTCGGAATGATGCTCCGAACTCTGGAATCATGCTCCGCCCTTCGGAATGATGCTCCGAACTCTGGAATCATGCTCCGCTCTTCGGAAAGATGCTCCGAACTCCGGAATCATGCTCCGCCCTTCGGAATGATGCTCCGAACCCTGGAATTATGCTCCGCTCTTCGGAAAGATGCTCCGAACTCTGGAATTATGCTCCGCCCTTCGGAACGATGCTCCGAATCCTGGAATCAAGCTCCGCGCTTCGGAATGATGCTCCGAACTCTGGAATCATGCTCCGCTCTTCGGAAAGATGCTCCGAACTCTGGAATCATGCTCCGCCCTTCGGAATGATGCTCCGAATCCTGGAATTATGCTCCGCCCTTCGGAATGATGCTCCGAACCCTGGAATTATGCTCCGCTCTTCGGAAAGATGCTCCGAACTCTGGAATTATGCTCTGCAAATAGGAATGATGCTCCGACCCTGGACTTATGCTCCGCGCTTCGGAATGATGCTCTGACATTGGAATTATGCTCCGCGAATCGGAATGATGCTCCGATCCTCGGGAATCATGCTCCCCGGGATGATGCTTCGCCTCCGGAATGATGTTCCACCTCGAAGTTCAGCTTCAAGATCCATCAATTTTATGCACACAACTCAAATGTGCGGTGTGCATTTATTGATGGGGGGCACTTTGTTGGGGTAAAAATTTACACCCCCGTTGAACGAGTCAAAGTCAAGGTCAACCCCAAGCCAGGTGGGCCCAAGCCCAGGTCAAGCGGGCCCATGCCCAAGTCGAGCCCGCGGCCAGCCTCCTCCATGCTAAAATATAGATCATGTAATAAATAATTTTTTATGTAATTTTTTATACATGAATGTATGCAAAATGGGCATAAAGCCAATATTTTGTAAGCCCATGGTTTATGTGCAAAAAATGAAATGGCACATGAGCCATGGGATGGCTAAAATGCCATTTTTGTGAAGCCCAAGGGGCTATATGCAAATATGTAAGCTTATAAAAGGCAACATGATGAATAAAAAAAGGGATACCTTTCATTCTCTCCAAAAATTTCCAGATCTGAGATCTATTCTTCTTCTTCAAGGTTCCAAAACCTTCTTCTTTCTCTTGAATTAAATCAAGAGTTTTACTTTTCTTTTTATAAAACAAATTAGTTTTTCACCACAAAACCCACAAAGGGGAACTTGGATCTGTCATCAGATCTTAAAAAGGAGAGATTTTGAGATTTCACACCTCTTGATCTTCAAGATCCAGCAAGCAACAGGAGGAAGAAGAAGAACCACTTCCATTAAACCCAAAACACATTCAGGAGCCCGACTCCTCTCTGGTTTCTCTTTTGAGAAATCTTTTTTCAGGCTAAAAGCCTCTTGTCCTCTCCGGCGCGCAGCGCAAGTGCGCAAAGCGTCCGCGTGCCGACACGTGGCGCGCGCGCTTGCGCACCTGCGCGCTCGCGCAAGTGCGCAAAGCGTCCGCGTGCCGACACGTGGCGCGCGCGCGCTTGCGCGCCAACTCGCATTGCGCAAAGCGCCCGCGTGCCGACACGTGGCGCGCGCGCGCGCTTGCGCACCTGCGCGTAACGCGCATTGCGCAAAGCACCCACGTGCCGACACGTGGCGCGCGCGCGCTTGCGCACCTGCGCGCAGCGCTCTTGCGCAAAGCGCCCACGTGCCGACACGTGGCGCGCGCGCGCTTGCGCACCTGCGCGCAGCGCTCATGCGCAAAGCGCCCACATGCCGACACGTGGCGCGCGCGCTTGCGCACCTGTGCACAGCGCTCTTGCGCAAAGCACCCACGTGCCGACACGTGGCGCGCTTGCGCCTGAGCTCACAGCACCTAAGCGCACAGCGCCCAAGGTGCTGCCCCACGCATCCCTTGGATGCCTTTTCCCCCTCTTTTTATGTACATACATATACATATACATATGTATACAAATTCACACATATACATACTCCGCCACATTCTCCCCCTCTAAAAAATTTTCGGGCCGGGGCGCTGCCCCGAACCCCGCAAAGGGGCTGCTAGCCCCCTTGACCCCCAGCCCGCTATCCGGGGAGCGGGACCCCCGTAAAACTCTGCGTGGCTCCCGATATATCCAAAACCCCCTTTCAAAACAAAACACACGCACACTGCACATTGGGTTCGCATGACCAATTTAACCCGTTAATCGGAGGTTCCCTCGCCCCAAAGGTGAGGGGTAATTAACGGCAGCTTAGTCCGCGGCCGCCGGAGATTCGGATCCCCACAATCATTAAACCCCGGCCTACCCTAGGCAGGGGGAATCTGTAGTACGCCTGACAAGCGTGCGCGTATTCCCATCTCAATGGGGTGACGAAAAACACCCTACACCAATTCCCAATAACTTACTCCCACTCATCATCTGTAAAACCATATAGATGTGAGAATTATACCTGGTAAATACATACCCTGGAGTAAGTATCTAATCGGGAAATCAGTTTTCCTTTAACAGTACACATTGAAACTGAAACATTGAAATGTTTCGATGGGGTATTCCGGTATTCCTAGTAATGCCTCTTCCATTATCCAGATTCACAACTGTAACCGTGTAATTCTTTGCCATCTTTCCAAATCCCTTTCTATGTCTTTAGTCATTACCTTCTGTACACCCCTTTAGGCCAAATGGTTTTCTTCCTTCTCTACCGTTCGGCACCAGCCTATGGTTTGGAAGAAGACTATCCAATAAGCATAATGGGTGTACTGTCCTAATCCTAGGAACACTCGTAATGCGAGAGAAGGTGAAGATAAAAGACAACCGAATAAACCTTATTCCTATTTTTCCTGAACCAGAATCCATCCCCGAACTGGAACAAGTTCCTTTCGAGTTCGTATATAATCATACGATGGAGTATCCAATAAACCGTGGATCTTCGTAGTGATACGGAGTGTTCTGGAGAAATACAAAGGTGATTTAGGATTGGCGAATAAATACTTGGTTTGGTCATGAATAGCAATCGCAATTTACTTTGCCCTCTTACTATTCCCTTGATATGTCTTTACTTAATACCTTCTGAACACCATCGTTATGCTAATTGGTTTTCTTCATTCCCTACCGTTCGGCACCAGCCTAAGGTTTGGAAGAAGACTATCCAATTTGCGTAATAGGTGTACTATCTCCTAAACCAAGAGTACTCGCAACCTGCGAGAAGGTAAAATGAAAAGACAACTGAATAGTCCTATCCGTTTTCTCCAGAACCGGAAACCATCCGCGAATAAATTCCTTCGAGTTCGTATATAACCATACAATGGTTTTATCCAATGGAAGTGGACGTTCGTAGTAATACGGGGTGTCCTAGAGAAAAAGGGTAAAAGTAGGAGTGGCAATGAGGTTTGCAACTCTGACAATCCAAAAGCCAGTATTTAAGAAGGTTCGGTCAACTTGGTCACTGAGTCATCGTCTTAGGGTCGGGTCAATGGTCGCTGCCAAAGAGAGAGAGAAAAGAAACACTCAGCGTGCACTCTAACCTAGATCAGAATGGTTACCAATTTATCTAATCTGGAAACCTCCCACTGTACCGTCAAATTCTCCTCCAAACCTAAAAGAAGAATTAGTCGGGATCACCCGAGGAGTAAACCAACTCATCAGTAGGAATCGGGATCCAACTATAATCGCATGATAACGTGACGGAATCCGTTCACGTCATCACACTCCAGAAGGTATGCGCATATCTGGAAAGTTTCAGTTTCTTTAGAAACTCCCGATGTGATTTTTGCCCCATGCTCTTATGACCTTGACTTTGGCAAACAAATCATAAGTCACATGTCAAGTTCTACCTGTCATTCTCCAGGTTAATTTGAGCCCACCAGCACAAGCCCTTGACTTTGGCCAACAAGGCTATACGACTGCCCCAAACCAACGCATCTATCTATGCTGCATATGAATACCCAACAGCTACCAAACACTGTGCCTTGACTTTGGCCAACAAACACAGCTTGAATACTATTGACCACCCATATGAAACGACGGAGGGCTACGAATGGTTTCTGGCGAAAACCTTTAACGTAATGAACTTGATATCGTTGAAGGAACTGGATAGCTTTTATGAAAATATAGTGACTAAAACCTTTGCTAAAGAGGTCATTCCCGGTGAAGGGATCTCGGCTCTTTCCCCGTAGAATGAGGTGCAGGATATTCCAACTGAATACCACGATGCAAAGCAAAAGTAATCGGCTATAGTGAAGTTATTGCCCTGACGCAAACTTTTTGTCCAAGGGGTCACTCCCGGTGAAGGGATATCGGCCCTTGCCTCGTCGACTGAGGAGCAGGATATTCCAACTGAATACCACGATGCAAAACAAAAGAGAACGTCCTTGCAATAACAGCTTTTTGAAAAGTGTTCCAACAATATCAGATTAGGTTTGTTTAACTTGCATTAATCCGAATCAACGCAGTCCCATCAATTGATCACACCACAAAGAACGAAAATAATGACGTACGTATATGCCATCCGCATTCGCCACTGGGTCCCGTCATTACCCGTTAGGTTAGCTAACTAACAACAGAGCGGGGACTGGACTAGCGCGGATGCAAAACATATACAACATCTACTAGTATATATATCAATATATAATATTTCGCTCAAGGCGTGATAAAAATGCAACATCACAGAAATGTACAGCATCACAGAACAATACAGATATCTGGGATCCCCGGGTTTCACAGAGCCACTACTGAAACCCGACGTTCCTCTAGTCGTGTGGATAGCCTGTGCAATGAAATCCTAGACCCCTACGGGCGCGGCAAGTTACCCGCCAAAACCTGAAGCGAGGCAGCCCCCTTCAGCAACGTGAATGGACCACCCGGCACTTCACGGAATCCGGTAACTTGGGCACCCTTCCTGGGTCAACCTGTACCCCCTACGAGTGCGGCGAATAGCCCGCCAATTCTAGAGTGAAGCCCCCTCCGTCTTAATGCCATGAGATGCGGGCTCGTTGCCCTCTAGAACCCGGCTATCCGTGCACCCCTCCGCGGGGTAATCCTAGTACAGAGAGTAAAATATACATACAACGGGTACATCGACCGCAACCTGGTCGTGCCCCAAAATAATAATACAAACAGGCAGTGACGGCAGTCCACATGTCGGACGCTCGCCCCGCAATATCAAATGTACATAATACAACAAAAACTGTACTAACATTGCATCCAGGCTATCCCCCACGACCAATCCGCAACATCACAGCAATACACAGAACAACAACGTGAATGTCACGTTCGCAAATCCGTCTAACCGGGCTATAGCAGTTAGACAGGATTTACCGATCAAGTGACATTCACGGTCGCAAATATAATGTAAATGCTGTGAATAAATGTGTTTAAAATATCCGATCGATTAAATTTTACCAAGTGGGCCCCCAAGCAATACTGTAGCACTCACAGAAATTCTGGGCCCAAACAAAGTATACCAAAACCCCTATTTTCAGCCCAAAAGCCCACTGCAAAAAATTGGTGAAGTGAAGATAAATTTCTGCGGCGGAACCGCGGCCAAAAAGGGGTTACGGCCGCGGTTCCGCGGTCATATGGAGAGATCATGTCACTAAAATTTTACAATGTTCTTAGGATTCTCTGCACATCATTCCGCAACACCCTGAAAAATTTTTGGAGCCAAAAAAATTTCGACAGAAACTGATGTTCATGAAAACGCGGTTTTGGGATTTTTGTTCAATCGGAAATGTAAAACACATTAGACAAAGCTAGACTATGTTAATGGCGAGGCTCTGATACCACTGTAAGTGCACGGCGGCGCCCCGGCCGTCAATCCGACGCCGGAATGCGGAAGCGATGCTTAACTTTAACTTTTCAAACCGGCACCACCGCGCACTATAAACCCGGATCGTGCCATTAATCTAGTCCTAGCTATCAAGAGAGGGGGTAGAGAGATATACCGAGCGATCCGTGTCCTTCGGTCTTCTCGTCGTCGTCCCGATCTCCCCGCGGAATCTCCGGTCTCCACCAAGTCGCCGGAAGGGCACCACGTCGCCTGCTTCTTTTACGGGCTCCCACCTCTGGACCGAGGCAACTCGGGCACGAAGTTGGCGAGCCGACGTGCCCAAGGTTTCCTTTAGAATGTGTGTAGAACTCATGTCTCATTTTGGGGTTATGGAGTTGCCTTTGGTGGAGGAAAGGAACTAAGACTTTTTGGAGATGAAAGTTTGGGAATTTTGTAGCATGAAAAGAGCAAAATTCCCACACCCAACAATTGGGCAGCCCCCTCTCCTTGCTTGGCCGGCCATGCATGGTGGGGAGAAGAGAGTGAGAGAATGAGGGAGAGAGTATATGAGAGAGGGAGAGGCTAGATCAAAAATATGATAGTCTCTCATAATACAAGAGAGAGAAAAGGTGATCATGATCAACCATGATTACCAAACCAAGTCCAACACTCATACAACCATCATCAAAAGCATGATGACTCCAAAGTCAAGAAATGATCATCAACCAAAACCAATACTCCATCAACTAATCATAAACAACCATGATGAAAAGAAGAAGTCAAATGGTGGAGGAATTATCATGATACAACAATGTGCAAAGACAACCCTCCAAAATACTTATTTGCACATATGCAAATAAGCCCTCCTCCACCAATCTTCAGCCAATGAAAGATACAAAGAAATATGGCCGAAACGGAAAGCAAACTGGCAACTCCAGAAAACTGATCCCGTAATAAATTACAGGAAAACCCCGATACTGTGTATACACACCCGCATCTGTATTCCGACCGAAATACAAATGCAATGAGACAAAATCTACACTGTACTATACTAGGATCCGGCTTAAACCAAAGCCGGCTAGTAATATCCGTCCGATCCTGATCCGTGCAATACCGCATGTATCTGATCGAACCCTGCCATATATCCATACGGCCTCTAGTACTAACCGTCCGATCCTGATCCGTGCAATACCGCACGTATCTGATCGAACCCTGCCATATCTCCATACGGCCTCTACAGCGTTTCGCCCGAAACTTGAGTAACTGAATGTGGGGGACTCTAAAGACTCGTCAATACTATGGCTGTGGATTTAACCACTAGCACGTCAGAGGTATTAGCCATACGTGACGGGCTACCAGCTATTGGCCAAAAGAGACGTCTGTGAGCGAACTCATCCTGACACCCTACTGAGCCTGTCAGTGACAATATCCGTACAGTCCGGTTCATTCGTCTATGAGCATCGCATGGCGGGCCTAGGGGGGTTGGTAAAAGTCAGACCCCCAAAAGCGGTACAAGTCGTGTCGGAGTGTAGCCCAGAACACCCTGAGATACTACTGGAATACCTACCAGTAAATCTCCTGCCTTGGCCAAGGACTTCGTGTAATGGCTCTCCTAGACACAGCACGACCTCACCCCCAATACCGGGAGATACGAACCCCTGAAGATCCGCTCACTGCCTCCATGTGGCTCGGGACTGTACCCAACTAAAACCTGTTTGCACGTATCCTTTGAGCGTGGTAGGGTAGTAATCAAAGTAAAGTGGGAACTCACACGAGACAAATGACGATACTCAGGTCGATGAACTAACCTGTACACATGTCACCAGGGAACTGCTATCTGACGTCAGGTATAAGACCAACTAGCATGTTCCCGGCGAGTCCTGTCCGGTGTACTCATAACCTAATGGGCACCTGTATACATCTTAGGTGAACCAACAGACACCAGTGGCTTGTAAGACCGGCCACCGCCTCTCGTCGGGGTCTCGACTGTATACACTAGTCTACTCTGGAGTATCGATGCCCTGTATCGAAACTCCCACGACTAGGGACCTTTTAAGGATGTGCTTATAGACTACCAGCTCTCACGTATATGATCGCCCTCATACTGCTGGCAGTCAAGCAAGAATCCTAGGGGCTCTATCAACGTGTAATAGCGACCTGTCAGGTCACCTAAAGCAGTACACGATGATAAAGATAAACCAGATAGCATACTATCATCTTGAGTAAGACTGTCCTACCGGGATAGGTCATCCCTCAATCATTGCAATCACGTGCCTGTGATCCAATAATTGACTCTGAGGGCACCATCTCCAACAAAGGAGAAACGTCGAATCCTCCACCGGCTCTGTCAACAGCTAAGGAGGAGACACTCTCCAAAGTGAGTTGGACGAATATATAGCTCAGCAGATACGGGTTCACCAGGCGACTGAGGCAGCCAGTCATGTTGTCAGAACAGGGCGACCATACCCGAGCTGGTACGATCAGATCAAATACCCGCCAGGCTACACAATCCCAAAATTCCATGTTTACAAGGGGACAGGCAATCCCCATCAACATGTGGCCCAGTTCAGGGCACTTTGCGGCAATACTGGCGGTGACGATAAACTCTTGCTTCGCCAATTCGTCGGCAGCTTGTCAGAGACAGCGTTCAAATGGTACTCTGAACTCCCGAACGACTCCGTCAAAACGTTCGCTGAAATGGAGCTGCTATTCACTCAGCGATTCGCGAGCGCCAGTGAATGCACCCCGATAACGACATTGATTAATGCTAGGGTGAAACCAGGCGAGACGTGGGTCCAGTACGCTATACGCTGGCAAAACCTGTGGTCGAAATGCGAACAACGCATTGAGGAAGCGCTTGCGGTGGGCATGTTCGTGGGTACCCTAGATCCTCATGCAACTATATCACAGTTCATGATGTTCTTTAAGCCAACCATGTTCCAGGCTTTGATCGACAAGCTAGCCCAGATGGACCAGATGGGTCACAGACCGTCTCCCCCGAAGCTGGAACCTCGGAATGACAAGGGTAAAGGGAAAGCAACCTTCGTTGCGAACGCTCAGCAGCAACCCAGTGCCCCAAAGATAGCGGATCAACTGGAAGAAAGACGGTGGTATTATAATGAGAAAATGAAGCGCCCTTACTCATTCCCGCGGGATAAGACGAAAAGGCTATTCGAGCTGGCGGTACGCAACAGGCTTATCAACCTGCCAAATCCAAGGTGACCGCCACAACCCAATGAGGTGAATAGCCCTAATTATTGCCCTTACCATCAAATGGTAAGCCATCCGATTGAGGATTGTTTCGTCTTCAAAGGATGGATTGAAGATCAATACCTACAGGGCAAGTTTGCGTTGTCCGAGAAGTGGAAGGTGAACCCGCCACAACCGCACACTCCTAAGAAGACGGACACACCGGGGGTAACTTGTTCTTTCATTGAAGAAGCTCTATGGGAAATCATGCTTTCAGCAAAAACTAAAAGAATGCTGAATGAGCTCCAGACATGCCCGGCGATCAGGTGGAAGAACCCGCTGGAACCCCAAAACATTGAAGGGATGCTGAAGCCACGCCCAACTCCGAAGATCGGTGGCGATGGCCCAAGTACTCACACCCAGCCGTCGAAATCTTCAAAGAAGAAGAAGAAGAGATCCAAAAAGCCCGTGAAGCCTGGCGACAAGCGCACGAACTTACAGAAACAGATTGACGCGCTGGAGGAGTACAATCAAAAGGTGCGGACTCCCATCACACTCCAAGAGTTCCTCAACCACGTCTTTCAGGAGGAAGATAATGGAGAGAGCTCGTCGGATGAATCCGAAGGATATGTGGCGAGTTGTCATGTGATCTCCCACTCATTTACGGACGATGAAAAAACTCCTGGCACTGAGAAACTGGGGGCAAAGCCTGAGCCGGAGCTTGTATGGCTGTCAGACGAAATGATCGACGCTTTTCTAGATGAGATTCGTCTGAAAAGTAAAGCCGATCGGGAGCGTGAGATGGACGCATCAGAAGGAGCCAAACGCAGGCGACTAAACGAAAGAGTCGAAGCATCCCGCCAGATCAAAAGGCGTCCGATACGGATAAAAACATATTCAAGACGAGGAAAAGGTTTTCCAAAGCCATATCAATGGGAATGGAGCTACCACCCTCGGAAGAAAACACGCTCAATGGAGCGAAGAGGCACCCTAATTACTGTTCATATCATCGGAAGATTTCACACCCCACTGAGGAGTGCGACGCTTTTAAGATATGGTGGCAGGGATATGTGGCTCACCGGCAACATTTTAAGCGAATGAAACGCAGAACTCATCGGGAGCAGAGAAGTACAACCGAAGGGCACAAAAGAACTACCGGTAACTGTTACATGGTCAACACCGGAGGATCATAAGTTCTCACCTTCGGGAGCGACTCTGATGAGGAAATGGCTCTGGGCCCTCTCTTTAAAGAATCCATCTCAGGGAAAGAGGAAGAACCAGAGGCCTGCGAAAACATTCAGCTGCACAATCGTACGCTTCCCGAAAAGAACCTCGGACCCGTAACTAGAAAAGATAAGGGAAAGGAAAAGGTCGCTGAGGATATCGCCTTAGATGACCAAGTCACGAAAGAGCTGACTGCCAAGGACCAGCCCAAGAAGAGTAAGGTGGACTACAACGTCCTAGCGCACCTGAGGAAGCTACCCTCTCAGCTCAGTATTCTCGACGCCCTCTTATTATCAAAAGAAGCGAGGGATTCATTAATCAAGGCGCTGCAAGAGCCCGAGCAATTCCAAGCCTTCCTTGCCGAAGAAAGGATGAAGGGTGAACTGGAAGAAATGCACACAGCCGATGTCACGTTCGGTGATGAAGACCTTCTCCTCGGTACGTGCGACCACAACCGTCCCCTGTATGTCTCTGGATACTGCCATAATATCAAGATAGGCAAAATCCTAGTTGATAATGGATCCTCCGTCAATCTCCTTAATGTTGGAAATCTGCATGAGCGTTCAACACCTCGCTTACCATCTCCTGTTTCGACTCCCAGTCGTCACAAACTCTCGGATCTGTAATACTAACATTACGCTTCGGACTACTCGTCACGGACATCAAGTTTCACGTCATTGACGCCAAGACCTGCTACAACGCTCTGCTCGGTCGTCCCTGGTTACACGAGTACAACGTCATCCCTTCTACGCAACATCAGTGTATGAAGTATTTCAAGGATGGTCTCGAGTATACCGTAACAGGTGAGCTGAACCCGTTCTCCGTGAACGAAGTCCGCAAGTACGAAGATGCAAAGTACTTTTTTCCAGATTTCGAGGATACAAAGAGGTGTCGCAAACCGGAGAACAAAGCCGCCGCCACCATTCCTGTTTTTAGGAGTGATACCAAAGAAGAAAAGGAGATAGTTTACGCTGGGCCGTCTCGACGCAACAAGCCGGGACCAGCCGCCCCCATATTGATCTTCGGAAGTGACTCGGAAGATGAGGTTAATGCTGTGTTCTCCAATCAGCCATCAATACAAGAATTCCCTGGTGGCGATCAGAGTTTGCAAATCACCATGATTCCGCGGGAGCACTACAAAGATCTTGACGCGCTTGAAGCTTACAATGTGCAAGACCTGCAGACGTTTTACGTCCCTCCCAGGAGAAAAGGTGAAAAGGCGGTCCTATTTTACTGATCCACGGAAGCAAGAGTGGAGAAAGAAATCTGGCATAGCGCGGATTCTACCCTCGATAGGCTCCAACCCATCCGTTTGCCCAGATATTACACGAACGGACTAAAAAGGCTATTGAAGCGCCAAAGGGTACCCTTGAAACAGACTATTTGACAAGCTCGGTTCTACAACAGGATTTGGGATGTCCCTGGGACTCAACGCAAATTGCCCAACGGGAGAATGGAAATGCTTGGGCTTGGATATGTGAGATCCGGGAAACAGGAATAAGTCCACGGTAGCTACGCCATATATAACTTCGATGAAGAAGAGGACGCCATGTCGGGAAACGCCGACCCCTTATCAAAACTAGATCCCGCAATCAAAGTGCCAAGTTCGTCATTTGAAGAGCGAAGGGACATGCTTATCAGGAAAGCGGGTCAAAAAGCTCGGGACGACCATAATCGTGAAATGGCCATCTATGAGAAAGCCAGGACGCAACGCCTTCTTCAACAGGCTGCAAAAAAAGAAGATGCTCCTCCCTGTCAACCTGTTGTGCAAAAGGCCCGACGCAGAGGCAAAAATAAGTCAAAGAGCGGGAAAGGGATTCGACAACGACAACGCGGGATCAAAGAGTCATGTGATCGGGAATTGCGTGGTCCGGATTTGCCTCTCATGAAGAAGATGAGTCGAGCGTATTCTTTCCCTCAAGACAAGACGAAGAAGATACTTGATCTAGCTTTAAAACATCGAATGATTACACTTCCGGAGTCTAAGCACCCCGAGCAAGCTGATGAGGTCTCGCATCCGGGCTATTGCTCTTATCACCGAGCCATAGGGCACCCTATCGAAGACCACTTCAACTTTAAGAACTGGGTTGAAGATCAGTATCAGCTCGGCAAGTTTGCTCTATCCAGCAGCTGGAAGGTAACGCCGCCACAAAAGCATGAACCCAAAGCCAGAAGAGCAGAACCAGATCCACATCGGTCTTGGAAGCGAGTTCGTACTTGTCATATGATAGCAATATCAAAAGGGGAGCCTGAGAATATGGATGACCTTCCTTGGTGCTTCGAAAAGAAAGACGAGGAGGTAATCTCAGAATTTCCACCAGCACCGAAAGAGCAGGAGGATGGAATACACACCACTGCCGATAACCTCAAGAAAATTGAGTTGGGGACGACGGACGACCCGCGACCGACATTCGTCAGCGAGCTGCTATCCGAAGAAAGGGTGGTTGCGTTAAAAGACGTGCTTATGCAGCATAGAGATTGCTTCGCATGGAGCTATTCCGAAATGCCAGGACTGGATCCAGAAATAGCTGTCCATAAATTGGCAATATCCTCGGACGTCAAGCCAGTCAAACAAGCGCCGAGAAGAATGCGGCTCGAGCTTGAGATGAGCATCAATGCCGAGGTCAAGAAGCTGATCAACTCTGGGTTTATCCACGAGGTTCAGTACCCTGATTGGATCGCCAACATCGTCCCGGTAATGAAGAAAAATGGGACAGTGCGCATATGCGTGGACTTCTGGGATCTCAATAAAGCCTGCCCGAAGGATGATTTCCCAGTGCCAGTCACCGAGCTAATGATAGATAACACGTCCACTCATGAGGTTTTCTCCTTCATGGACAGCTCATCAGGATATAACCAGATAAAGATGCATCCCGAAGACCAGAAGCACACCGTTTTTTGGACCCCTCTGGGAATATTCTGCTACAAAGTTATGCCTTTCGGTCTAAAGAACGCCGGTGCCACCTATCAGAGGGCCATGACGAAGATCTTCGATGACCTCATACATGAAATCGTCGAATGCTATATCGACGACCTCATGGTGAAAAGCAAATCATACGAGGAGCATTTAGAGCATCTGAAGACCGTATTTCAACGCCTCCGACAATACAACTTGAAGATGAACCCTCTCAAATGCGCGTTCGGGGTATCCTCAGGCAAATTCCTAGGGTTCGTTGTCCGGCACCGGGGTATCGAGATAGATCCGTCAAAGATCAAGGAGATCATGGAAATGCCACCGCCAAGAACTCTCAAACAGTTGCGGTCTCTCCAAGGGAAGTTCACGTACATCCGGCGATTTATAGCTAACCTTTCAGGCAAGTGCCGCCTTTACAGTCACCTGATGAAGAAGGGAACCCCGTTCGTCTGGGATCATAAATGCCAAGGCGTACTGGACGAGATCAAGCAATACCTGCAGAACCCGCCGGTGTTAGTTGCTCCAGTCAAGGGAAAGCCTCTTATTCTTTATACCACAGCCCTCGATGGTTCCTTAGGCGCATTATGGGCACAGGAGAACGGCCAAGGGAAGGAGAGAGCGCTCTACTTTTTAAGTCGAGTTCTTCTGGGGGCAGAAAGCAACTACTCATCCATCGAAAAGCACTGCCTGCCGTTGATCTTCGCGATAACAAAACTCCGGCATTATGCGTTGGCGCATGAAGTCCGTCTCATTTCGAAGGTGGATCCCCTTAGATATTTAATGTTGAAGGCCATATTGATAGGTCGGCTCACTAAATGGGCCCTACTCTTGATGGAGTTTTCAATAACCTATCAGCCTCTTAAGGCAGTAAAAGGCCAGGCCATCGCCGACTTTCTCACTGAGCATCCAATACCTGCCGACTCTCCTTTGAATTGCGAGCTGCCAGACGAACATGCGTTTGACATGATCAACGGAAGTGGTACCCGATGGGAACTCTATTTTGACGGAGCGTCTTCCATGAAGAAGCGCAAACAAAACACGCCTATAATCAAATCAGGGGCAGGCCTCATCTTCGTAACCCCACAAGGAAGGATAATGCGCTTTGCTTTCTCCTTGACAGAGCCAAGGACTAACAATGAAGCCGAACACGAAGCTTTGATAGCAGGCCTTGAGATCGCCATCGACATGGGAATTGAAAACCTCCTCATATATAAAGACTCCCAACTGGTCGTTAGCCAAGTAAATGGCGACTACCAGACGTGCAAGCCAGAGCTGGTGAAGTATGGCGACAGAGTACAGCGATTGCTGACTCAAATTCCCTACTACATGCTGGAGAGCACACCGTGTGCAGAAAATAGCAAGGTGGACGCGTTAGCCAAGCTCGCTAAAGAACTGGCTGATGAGAACCTCGATGACGTCAGAATCGTGGTACAAAGCCGTCGGGTCCTCACACCGGCAGAAATATCTCCGGAATCATCTGAGGAAAAGGAATCAACCGAGAAAATGGCTATGCAAATAAAGGACCAAGAGAAGGTTGAAGATTGGAGAGAAGTCTTCATAGACTACTTCAAATCCCGTCGAACGCCTAAAGATGCGTCCTCAAGACATCAGCTTACGAAACGAGCTCTGTCTTTCGCCTTCGTCAATGATACCCTATACAAGAGGTCGTTTGATTCTCTATGGTTGAGATGCCTGGGACCTGACGAAGCGAAAAGAGTCGTTCAGGAAGTTCACGACGGACTCTGCGGTTCTCACCAAGCAGGCCCGAAGATGAAGTTGAAGATTAAACGAATGGGCTACTATTGGCCCACGATGATTCAGGACTGCCTCGAATATACGAAGCAATGCCATGAGTGCCAGATTCATGGAGACTTTATCCATCAGCACCCAAATCCTCTACATCCAACGGTGGCTAGCTGGCCGTCCGAAATGTGGGGAACGGACATAGTCGGACCTATCGAACTGGCATCGTCCAGGGGACATCATTTCATCCTAGCGACCACTGATTACTTCTCCAAATGGCCAAAAGCAGTGCCACTGAGGGAAGTGAAGACGGAGAATATCCTCCATTTCTTCAAGACGCATGTCATTTATCGGTTTAGAACGCCAAGACGGATCATCTCCGATAATGGGCTAGCCTACATAAGCCACAAGATCAGTCGCTTCGCGCAACAGCATAATATAGATTGGAGATATTCCTCGGTTTATAATCCCCGAGATAACGGTCAAGCCGAGGCTTTCAACAAAACCTTGACAAAGATCGTGAAGAAGACGTTGTCTAGAAATAAGAAGGACTGGCATGAGAGACTATATGAAGCTCTCTGGGCGTACCGGACTACGTTCAAGACGACCACGAACACAACGCCGTACGCGTTGGTATTCGGTACAGAAGCGGTACTCCCCCTTGAGATAGAGTTACCTTCTCTACGAGTGGCAGTCCATTACGAGATGACAGACGAAGTAAACGCTCACCTTCGGCTTGAGGAGCTTGATGCCCTTGATGAAACCCGGCTCATAGCGCAACAAAATCTGGAGGCTTATAAAGCAAAGATGACGCGCTCATATGAAAGATTGACCAGGCCGAGGACATTCCGCCAAGGCGAACTCGTGCTAGTGGTAAAAAGACCCATGATCCCCAATCGTGCCAAACGAGGGAAATTCGAGCCGAATTACGAAGGCCCGTATATCATAGGCAAGGTCTACCAGGGTAGGGCCTATCTACTCATGGACATGCACGGCGAAAGGCCTTTCAGACCGATAAACGGCCGCTTCCTGAAGAAATACTACGCTTGACGGGTCAAGGCCTAGGTCAATGATAGATGACGACGACCATGTCCGCTCACTATCTTCCTAAGCCCGAACTCTATAAGTAGTAACCGGCCTTCTTCAACAACGGACCGAAACGTCTCTAAACTAACGGCGGACCGAAACGTCTCTAAACTAACAACGGACCGAAACGTCTCTAAACTAACGACGGACCGAAACGTCCTTAAACTAACGACGGACCGAAACGTCCTTAAACTAATGACGGACCACTACGTCCTAAAACTAGCTGTTGACCGAGATGTCGACAAACTACGATGGATCGCGGCATCCCAAAACCAATAAAAAAAAGAATAAAAAAATAAAAATAAAAACGTTATGTCCGTAAGCAAAATGGGCATGGATGAAAACCCGAAAAGGCTCCGTGAGTAAAAACAGCAGGGCTACCGGCGAGTGTTTGTGAAAACCCGAAAGGGCGCAACCTCGTTAAAAGACACTTGCAGGGTCCTCTCGACCTTGTAAGGAGGAACCACCCACGTGAGATCCTTACGACTCACAAAGGAGCAACACACTTAGGAATCCTCACGATTCCTTAGGAGAAATTACACTTGCGGGATCCCCACGACTCGTAAGGAGAACTCTCTTATGGGACCCTCACGGCTCATAAGACTTGAAAGTCTTAAGTTACAGAGACCTGAACCTGTTCTTAAGCAACCCCCACAAACTTCGATATTGCCCTACAAGCGGCTCACACTGACCCTTGTATACAATCCATGGGCGCGAATAATCATTTTCCCTAACCAAGTCCCATCCGTGATTAGGGATATGTCCATATGGTGAACGACCCTTGTAATTCCTCTCGACTTATAAGGAGAAAATCCTTTTGTAAGATCCTTACGACTTACAGGGGAACATGCACTTAGGAATCCTCATGATTCCCAAAGAGAAAACACACCAACAAGATCCTCACGACTTGTAGGGAGAAATACCTTCATGAGACCCTTACGGCTCATGAAGTCAAAAGCCTTAGCCGACAGGATCCTAACCCTGTTTACTAAGCCACCTTTGTTTGACATCGACATAGGCAAATGATGATTCGCTCCTGGCAATATCCCAGTAATAGCGGTGCTGATGCCGAAATCGGTGTCTAATTTCGAGCCTGCAGCGAAAAGCCGGCAAGCCACACATGCATACGAAATAGCCGAAATGATGGGGCAACTTGCAGACAAAATCAACAAGTAAAAATATATGCATGCAAAATAGCCAAAATGATTGGGCAACTCGCTATAAAAAGCAGCGAGTAAAAATAAAAAAAATAGCCGAAATGATTGGGCACCGCGAAAAATAGCCGAAATGATTGGGCAATCGCGACCTTCGCGATATAAAAGCTGAAATGAAAGAGCATCGACCAAAGAAATAAAAAAAATGAATTTAATTTATGCCCTACAGGTGATGTCATGTCAATCCCTGTATACAATCCAGGGGCGCAAACAAAGAAGGAATCATACCCTTCCTCCCCAAGCTTCATCAGAAGGAGAGGCCAAATATCAATGGTTCATAGACAGCCTAAAGATCATCTTAACATTCGTCTTATTACAACGGACACAACATCAAGCAAAGCGGAACAGCGGCAACTCCCAGTTCCATGACTCGGCTGTGTACAGATGACCGAGAGTCAAACTCCTGGCTACGTGGAATGCGGATAACGTCACTCTTTGACCCCGTGGAAAACGTCCAGAGCGGATCCTGGTCCTCGCAGGGCACGGCAGTGAACCCATGTGATGCATCCAGAGCGGAGCCTAGTCCTCGCTGAACACGGCAGTGAACCCATGGGAAGCATCTAGAGCAAAATTCCTGGCTACGTGGAACGCGGATTATGTCACTCCTGACCCCATGGAAAACGTCCAGAGCGGATCCATGTCCTCGCAGAACACGGCACTGAACCCGTGTGAAGCATCCAGAGCGGATCCTGGTCCTCGCCGAACACGGCAGTGAACCCGTGGGAAGCATCCAGAGCAAAATTCCTGGTCACGTGGAACGCGGATAACGTCACTCTTTGACCTCGTGGAAAACATCCAGAGCGGAGCCTGGTCCTCGCTGAACACGGCAGTGACCCGAGGGAAGCATCCAGAGCAAAATTCCTGGTCACGTGGAATGCGGATAACGTCACTCTTTGACCCCATGGAAAACGTCCAGAGCGGAGCCTGGTCCTCGCAGAACACGGCAGTGAACCCGTGGGAAGCATCCTGAGCAAAATTCCTGGTCACGTGGAACGCGGATAACGTCACTCTTTGACCCCGTGGAAAACCTCCAGAGCGGATCCTGGTCCTCGCAGAGCACGACAGTGAACCCGTGTGAAGCATCCAGAGCGGAGCCTAGTCCTCGCCGAACACGGCAGTGAACCCGTGTGAAGTATCTAGTGCAAAATTCCTGGTCACGTGGAACGCGGATAAAGTCACTCTTTGACCCCGTGGAAAACATCCAGAGCGGAGCCTGGTCCTCGCCGAACACGGCAGTGAACCCGTGGGAAGCATCTAGAGCAAAATTCCTGGTCACATGGAACACGGATAACGTCACTCTTTGACCACGTGGAAAACGTCCAGAGCGGAGCCTGGTCCTTGCAGAACACGGCAGTGAACCCGTGGGAAGCATCCAGAGCAAAATTCCTGGTCATGTGGAACGCGAATAATGTCACTCTTTGAACCCGTGGAAAACGTCCAGAGCGGATCCTGGTCCTCGCAGAGCACGGCAGTGAACCCGTGTGAAGCATCCAGAGCGGAGCCTAGTCCTCGCCGAACACGGCAGTGAACCCGTGTGAAGCATCTAGTGCAAAATTCCTGGTCACGTGGAACGCGGATAACGTCACTCTTTGACCCCGCGGAAAACGTCCAGAGCGAAGCCTGGTCCTCGCAGAGCACGGCAGTAAACCCATGCGAAGCATCCAGAGCAAACATCGGACTGTGGTGTCCTTAAAATCCACGGACTATGATGTCCTTAACCTCGACCGTAATGTCTTAAAACTAACGATCAACCATGATGACTCTAGACCGATTTTACCTTGGTTCAAGGGTACTTCTCTTCACTCCTTTGATATTTGACGTTGTAATTCCTCAACGTCTTCAAAGAGGTGACGGGTCCCAGTAACCACACATCGGACTGTGGAGTCCTTAAATCCACGGACTATGAAGTCCTTAACCTTGACCGTGATGTCTTAAAACTAACATCGGACTGTGGAGTCCTTAAATCCACGGACTATGATGTCCTTAACCTTGACCGTGATGTCTTAAAACTAACATTGGACTGTGGAGTCCTTAAATCCACGGACTATGATGTCCTTAACCTTGACCGTGATGTCTTAAAACTAACATCGGACTGTGGAGTCCTTAAATCCACGGACTATGACGTCCTTAACCTTGACCGTGAGGTCTTAAAACTAATATCGGACTGTAGAGTCCTTAAACCCACGGACTATGATGTCCTTAACCTTGACCGCGATGTCTTTAAACTACGGTACCCTGGAAAATATCCCAAAGCAACCCCTGATCCCGTGAAATACGGATAAAGGCGACCGCACCCAGCACTTGCGGGTCCTCACGACCTGTAAGGAAGAAAACTCTCTTGTGAGATCCTTACGACTCCCAAGGGAAACCCCCCTTAAGAATCCTCACGATTCTTAAGAAGAACTTACACCTACGGGATCATCCCGACCTATAGGGAGAAAAACTCTTTATGAGATCCTCACGGTTCATAAAGCTCAAAAGTCTTAGGAGGCAGATCTTAACCCTGAATCCTAAGCCATCGCTACCCTGCAAGGAGATCAAGATGAATTGTCCGCAGAACACATTCAATAAAAAAAGACACACCATCGAGAAGAAAAATATGTCTTTTATTCATAAACCAAAATGGATGCAAAGTACAATTCGTGAAAGAACAAAAAATATATACTCTCATTCAGGAGTATGTACAAAAGAAAAAAAAGGGATAAATAAGTCTTCAGGCCGGCGGGCGATTTAGCAGCTTGGCCAGCTCATCCTTCTTTCGCTGGGCCACGCCTTTGTGATTCAGTATCGCCAGAAAACGGGCCTCTGCCTGAGCCTGCTGGGCTTGATATGAAGCAAGCCGACCTTCGAGCTCCTTCTCGGTAGCTTTGTGGGCCTCGACTCTTTCGCGAGTAAACTCAGCGGCCTTGTCAATGGACACTACCTCCTTGATGGCCTCTTGAAGCACTCGCCATAGTTCATACGCTTTGTTGGCCTTGGCGGTAAGATTGGCTTGAAGCTCGTTCAGCGCCTTAGAAGCCAGTTCCCTCTCCGAGAACTTGCGGCCGAGCCTCTTCTCGCACGACACCATGTTCGTCGCGCACCTCTCAATCAAACCTCGCAAACCCGCTTTCGCAGCCACAACCTCCGAGGAAAGACGGGTACACTCGAGCACTGTATAAACAAGCCTCCATTCGACGGCAATACTCGATCTAGAACACGCACTAATTACCTGATATGGGAGGCAACAAGGAAAATCTCCGATGTGTATCCTACCGAGCATGCATTTACAACTATATAAATATTCGAAAGGAAATGATACCCAAAGCTCTGATGTGCATGCAACATAACGATAGTGCTCGCAATTAAAGAAAATTTCCATGGAGAAATATGAAGCTCATTTACGCAAGCAAGACGCACATACGAGTACCCGGCAAACATGAAAATTCAACAGAAAAGCATACAACAGCCAATGACAAAAAGAGTACATCGATTTAAGCATACTACACTACCGGGAAAAGATCGCCAAACAAGGGATCAGTGGCACAAGGGTGAACAAAGCAGTATTCAAAATTTTCTAACTCCCTCGCCGCCTTCTCCAGCACATCAAAGTGACGATTTTCACGAGGAGTGGCTCCCCACCGATTGGCGCCATGTTCATCTGCAAAAGCAGACATAATAGCCCGCCGGGCTCTTATTTGGCCCAACAGGTGAACCGAACAATCTTTCAGAGCCTGAGTGATCAGACATGCTTCGTGAAAACACTCAAGCTTGTCTTCAGCTGCATCAAGCATCGCCAGGGTCATCTCCGCTGGGTGAGGAGGGATGTCAGCAAGCACGGCAGCAAGAATCATCCGGAGCCAAAGGGATCCCATTGGAAGAGGGGACCCCCTACGAATCGAGAGTTCATATGTCGCTGAATCACATTCGTCATCGGTAAGAAGGGGATCCACCAATCGCGCAGCAAAGCGAGGAATCATCTCCTCGATAGGCACTTCCCACGGCTGTCGGTGAGCATGGGGGCGGTTGCAGGCCATGGCACTCAGTTGTTTCCCCAAGATAAACCACACTAAATTGAGAATAGATTTCTCTATGAAGAGAAAAAGAAGGCTATGGTCTCAGGTTATAAAGAGGAGCATTAAATGCTGCGCACGGAGAATATTGCATGGTGGAACTATTTCCAAGGCCCAAAAAAGGGAAGGCATTGGAAATCAAGGAGATGGAACTATTTCCAAGGCTCCTTTTCTGCATCTAATGCTGTGTACAAAAAATATGGCACAAAAAATTAAACAGCCCCATCAAAAGGGCCCCACGTGTGTAGCACGTGAGTACCACGCTTGATGTGTACTGAAAAGTGAAACAGTGCCTTACATGCTAAACACATCAGCAGCAACAATAGCAAAAATGACAAAATCAAAAAAAAGGAGGGTATGCAAACACAGAAGGGCACGACAAAACTTATCACTCATACTTTAAAAGTTCATACAAAATAAAAAGAAACGATTACAACGGCAAGACCTCAGACGCGGGACATGGATTGAGAAACTCAAACGTGACTTTGTCCAAGATCTTCCAGGCATTTCGAACCATCCTAGTATGTTTTCTCTCGCGATCACAAGCATCGGGATCCTCACGGATGTCCTCCACCCTCCGATAAGCAGCAAGTATGGCCGACTGCTGAAAAGCCTGGTGTAAGAGATCAATGAGGTCGTCTCGCCTTCTCTTCGAGATTAGGCTCATCAGATACACCGAATGCACTTTATCCTCGGCGGCATCCAATGCCTCGAGTGGTACGCCGGTGCAAAAGAGAGGGAGCGTCTCCCAGATCGCCAGCACGATGAGTTTTAAAAGAGAAGAGCGACGAGGGAGTAGCCGACCATTATACTCATCAAAGCAGCTCATGATCTCAGCACACTGAGCATTGGTGAACTCCTGGTTCTGACTGCGGCCCAGTGCACAAATGTTTCCGTAAGAAATGATTTCATCAAGATCATAAAAATGGGCGTCCATAATACCTGAAATAAAGATCATGAAAATTCATTACAAACTTCTTCTTCTCAGATGTGAGAGAGACAACTCAGGGCAAGAAAACCCCAGGAAGTCCCCATGGGAATAACTTAGTTCTTCATAGGAATTAAATTCCTTTTTGAAAAAGGGAATTAAATTCCCAGAAAATTTTTGTTCCAAAGCCAGAGCTCCTTGGGGATGGAATTAAATTCCATGGAAGGCAACAGATCTCATCATCTCCCTAAAGATCAGATAACCCCTAAGAGATTCTACTGTTTGAAGGTTAAATGGTTTTCTGTTCTTGCTAAAGAAATTAAAGGAAAATGGGTTCTTGATTAAAGGGAAAGCCGTTGGTGTGGATTTAAAATCCAGTGAAGGTTTCTGTGAAAGTTCTTCGATCGTTCAAAGATCATTACCTGAAGAAAGAGTTTTTCTTGAACAGAGTTAAAACTCTGAAAATTGTTCAAGGCAGAGAACTAAGCTCTGAGGAACGAGAATTAAATTCTCAAGAGAAAAGTTATCAAAGGAAGAAGATGAAGAGTGGAGGCGCTTCTAAAGAGACCCTTCCATTTATAGGATGGGATGAAAAACGTTTCATTTACCCTACTCCCAAGGCAGATCCAGCGGTCACAAAAGTGACAGCGTTGCACTCACATGCAAACACGTGAGAGCAACACTGTGGGGGCATTTGTTCCCTGATTAAAAATCAGGAAAAAGCTTCAGAGGAAGCATCACGTGCTAGCACGTGACCAGCGGTCACATGTTGGCATGTGACGTTTAAAGCAGCGGCACAGAGCAAGCGCAGAAGAGAAGCCCATTCAAGGGGTCACGTGCCTACACGTGACCGGGGGTCACGTGCGCATATGTGACCGGGAGTCACGTGCTCACACGTGACCAATGGACACGTGGTAACACGTTACTGGCTTTAAAAGCCCTGCTGTTCAACAGAATTAAATTCTGAATAAGATCATTTAAATCTTTCCAAAATAGAGAAGAATTATATGAAACCGTTGGATTAAAAATCCGAGGGTGATTAAATATCATCAATTTATGGAAAAATTTTGGACATGGAAAGATTTCCCCCAAAATCTCACCGGAATAACAAAGAAATATTTTTGGATTTAAAATCCAACGGTGAATAAAAGTCACCTAACAATCTAAAGGCCCAGATCAATGATCAAATCCCTCAATAAACAAATCAAATTTTTCAATGAAAGATTCACTAAACAGATTGATTCTTTTCCTTCTCCTATAAATAGGTGCCAGAAGAGAGAGAAAAAGAGGGGGGGAGAGATAGAGCCTTCGAATCTTGAATATTCAGAAAGAAGAATTTGATTCTCTGCAAAGAAAAACCCTAGGTAAGAAAAGAGAGGCTTCAAAAAGAGAATTTAAGTCTCAAAAGAGTTTAACTCTTCTATAAAGAAAAGAACTTAGTTCTTTCTCTGGAGGAAGGTCCGCAAAGTGCACATCTCCCCATAAATCGAGAATTTAATTCTCATTGGGTTGAGATCCTGCCATGTAGATCTAAAACATAGAGGAGAAATTGAGTTTTGGGAATTTTATTCTCACAAAGTTATAGGAATTTAATTCCTTTGAGATAGAATTAGGTTTTAACCCTATATTATAGGAATTTAATTCCTTCAAAATGGACAGAACTAGGGTTTAACCCTAATTGAGAACTTAATTCTCTCAACCTCACAGGAATTTAATTCTCTTAAAAAGAAATTAGGGTTTCACCCTATGCCAGAATTTAATTCTTTACATATATGGGGAATTTAATTCCTACAGAAAAGAAATTAGGGTTTAACCCTATATAAGAATATAATTCTTCAAAAGAAAGAAGGAATTTAATTCCTTTAGAGTTATTGCTAGGGTTTAACCCTATGAAGAATTTAATTCTTAAAAGATGAACAAATCTTTAAAACATGCAAAGAACCAGAGTCACGTGCTACCACGTGACCCCTGCAAAGAATTACAGAAAAGAACTTTGAGGCAACGCCTTACGTGCCCCACATGACCCCTGAAGCACACAAAGAAAAAACGAAAGAAACAAAAGCAATGGGTGCCCTCACGTGACCCCTTGGCAAAAGGTTTAACAGTAAAATACCCACATTCCCATCACGTGACAGCATGTGATGCTCCAAAAGCAATTATAGAAAGTATTCAATACTTTTGGCAGAATAAAATAAGGGGAATCAAGGCGCTCTCACGTGCACACACGTGATCCTTAGTGTTTAACACAAATTTGAGACCTTTGTTTGCAGTGTTTTACACTGATTTTCTTAGTGTTTAACACTAATTTGAAAACTCTATTTCCAGTGTTTAACACTGATTTGCCTTAGTGTTCAACAATAATTTGAAAACTTTGTTTCCAGTGTTTAACACTGATTTGCTTTAGTGTTTAACACTAATTTGAAAGCCCTGTTGCTAGTGTTTAACACTGATTTTTTTAGTGTTTTACACTAATTTGTTAACCTTATTCCCAGTGTTCAACACTATTGGTCTTTAGTGTTTAACACTAGCTTTAGCCCAATTGGCTAAGTTCCTAGAAGCAAAGCTTCCCTTTAATTGAATATGTCTAATGTATCAACAGAGGGCCAGTATTCCAAAATTGATTGGATTTAGCCCAAGAAGGCCATAAGTCCTCAATCCAGACTCAACTGAGCCAATGTGCTCATAACCTAATGAATTGGTCTTGGTTCCAAATTGGACTACAGATCACTTAATCTACTTCGGTTCAAGGGTAGATCTCTTCACTCCTTTGATACTTGTCGTTGTAATTCCTCAACTTCTTCAAAGAGGTGACGGGTCCCGACAACCACACATTGATACAGACTGTGGAGTCCTTAAACTCATGGACTATGATGTCCTTAACCTTGACCGGGATGTCTTAAAACTAACAACGGACTATGAAGTCCTTAACCTTGACCGTGATGTCTTAAAACTAACGCCGGACTGTGGAGTCCTTAAAGCCTCGGACTATGATGTCCTTAACCTTGACCGAGATGTCTTAAAACTAACAACGGACTATGATGTCCTTAACCTTGACCGTGATGTCTTAAAACTAACGCCGGACTGTGGAGTCCTTAAATTCTCGGACTATGATGTCCTTAACCTTGACCGGGATGTCTTTAAACTAACCATGGACCACCATGTCCTTAAACTGGTAATTGACCGCAATGTCCCTAAACTAAACAATAGAGCTCAAATGCTCTTTTGTTGGATCTAAACAATCTCGTTAAGTTGATCATAGTCTGAAATGAGACTAACGTATCCTTAACAAACCGTTAAGTTGATCTTAGTCTAAAATTAGACTAACGCATCCTTAACAAACGTTTAAGTTGATCTTAGTCTCAAATGAGGCTAGCGTATCCTTAAACCCAAACCCCTAAACCCAAATCTAAGAAAGATATGGGTTTGGACTAGTCCACGCCCTACGGGCGACGACATAACTCAGTCTCCGTATACAATCCATGGGCAACCGAACACAGAACAAACACCCACGACACGAAGTGACCATCTGGAGAAGGAGAAAGTTGTTACCACGATGCGGTGGCGTAATTAACTGCAGGGACTTGCGCCTGCAGGGAAGAGTATCCCCACAATCAAAAACCCCTCAAGCGAGGGGGAATCTGACGAAGTCTGCTACATCGGACGCATCCGTTTAAACCTTCGATACATGGTGCCATAAATCAACTTGGCATCTTCGGAGAGGTGGATGGATAGCACCAATTAGTACCTGCCCCGAATCTCAGGCAAGACGTCCACGTCGCGCCGCCTTTCGGAGTGGAACAATATTGTTTTAAAAATTATCGAAAAGAGATTTATACTAAAGTTCAAGGTGTTTTAATGAAAAAGTTCGTTTATGTTTATTTCACATGAAATTTTTTGTTAAACTCGAAGCTAAAAGTTTGTAATTAGGGTGGTAAAATTAGTGTGACATATGTATAAAGGAATAGGGAGTTCTATGTTTTAAAAAAAATGTATCGGAAGTAACTCCACTTTACCGATATATATTTAGGGAAGTGAAATGAGATGAAAAGAAAGAGAGTTGAGAGCGAATTACGTCTTGGTAATATCGAGAAGAGAGTAAGGAAGAAGGGAGGGGGTTTCATTGCGTCGCTGAAACTCTGGAAACGGTTTCGATCTTCGATGGAAGGAGCTTGGTTGCTACCTCCACTTGACTCCACTTGCACTTAGGAACTTTTGAGATAATTTTGCTAGAAATTTTCAGAATAGAAGGGAGCTAGGGCATGGTGTGATATTGATAGTGAAGAATTAGGGTTTAGGAATTAAAATTTTGGATTAAAATGCATTAAAAAGTGTTAAATGGTTAATTGAAGTGTCTCTGTTTGATTGCAGGAAAATCAAACAGTGCAGGGGAGTTAGGGGGAGCTGAAGAGGTATGTGTGCAAAGCACGGAGCCATTTGGGCTAATCTTGACCGTCGGTGCTGGCCCAATCATGGCTTTGGACGATCGGATCTTGAGGCATTGCCTCGAGATTCGTGCCACGTGGGTATTTAGGTGTGTACACCTCATTGCGCCTGTTTGATCTCCATGAATTCCACGTGCAACTCTTGGGCTTCCGAAAAATTAAAAAGAAAAATCTTTAAAAATAATTGTGTTTGATGGGATTCGAACACACAGGCTATGCCACAGCAGTGTAGAGACTTTACCAGTGAGCTACAAGTTGCTTCTTTCTTTTATTTAACAAAAATAACTTTTAACTTTTACACAGGCTGAAATACCCTTTTAGTGTGAAATACAAGAAATTTCTGTACAGGAATTTCAGAGTCGTTAGAATTATGCAAGTGGGTAAGTGGATGAGCATGGGGGCTTGATATAATGAGTACTTCATAAAGGTGTGATATGATTTAAAGTTGGATTTCCCCCTAAATCTACAGATTGAAACCCAAGTTTATATAAAAGAATCAAACAATGTCAGAGAGATCATAGAGAGGATATAAGATCACCACAAGAAGACTGTCCTCATCACTTGAAGAAAAAACCGCTAGAATGGGCAAATGCCCCTCCACCGCCGGTCCCACCTTCCACCTTTGGCTCCATTTTTCATCTGGTTATTCCAAGTTGTCACATCATATAAATTATATTTTTTGTTTTTGTTGATGAAGTGCCTATATATACCAGAACAGAGAGCAAGCTCAAAGGATATACTATACATACTTAGACTATTTTATTTTGTAATTTTGTTGAAGCTTTGTACATAGTAGTTAGGTAACTTTGAGCTCCTTGCCTTCTCCTGATCTTGTAACCTTTTCATTGAGCTTAAAAGTTTAGGTTTTGGTTATTGAACTCGTAAGTTTGTATCTTGGATTTGAAGTTAATGAAGCTTTCATTCTTACAATTTGGTTCTTAGTATTTTCTTCTCTTTACTTACTTGCAATTTACTTTCTTACAATTTACTTACTTATAATGTTGTTTTCTTTGATCTCTTCTCTTTTGTATTTTCTTTTGATGTTTGTGATGGATTGTGAATAGTGGTTCGTGTTAGGGAAAGAAAATGGTTGTTTAAGTTAAGGTTATCTTTTACTCATTTCTTTTGCCCGATACTTGCTAATTGAACTTTGCCCAAACCTCATGTAAGCGCTTCGTTCGGCATCCTATCCTACTGCTGTAACAGTGATTTTTAACCGTGAGCGGTTGCGTATGGTTTGGCCAGAGGCAAAAGATAAGTGACAAGAATGGAGGGACAAGGTTCAATAAGCCGGATTTCTCAAATACCGTGCTTAAGCACCCTAATCCACGTTGTTGATAATTATCCGAGCTTTAATAGTCAAGTGAGGCATAAAGGAATAAGTACGGATTTTCTTAACTTAAACTAAGCTATCTCTATCTCTAACAAATGTTTCGTTGCATATATACATAACACTTAGGTTAGAATCAAACTATTCGGACCTTTTGGCTTAACTCATAAAAACAAGGACCTAAAACGCACCATCTCCCTGTGGATGTTCCGTACTTATCACGGCTAGTTACACGTGACACCGTCTTGATTATGGTTACTTTAAACTTAGATACGACAGGTAAATAGCTACCGATCAGGTATCAATCCTAAGAGATTGAATATAATATATATATATATATATATATATATATATGAAAGGGAAAGATGATTTGGACACAGTGGATATGGCCGGGGATCTATGAGATATATTTATTATGATCAATCCACGAGAGATTAAGGCAGGGAGAGACAAGATGTCGTCTGGTGATATATGTGTGATCAATCCATGAGTGATTGAGGGTAGTTGTCACATGATGTCTCTACGGATATATGTGAGGGATAGATATAGATCTCGTGCACTGAGATGGATATTATATATATGAGGGATCGATATAGATGCCCTACACTGAGATGGATATTATATATATATATATAAGGGATCGATATAGATGCTCTGCACTGATGAGATATATTATGCTATATAGTAACCGGACAGGACCGATCCATATGACAATACCTGAATATTATTTTCATACATCGATGTATTCTAAAGAAGTTTTCAAAGGAGCTATAGTCTCACTATTTTCCACGTGTCTATAATCGACACAGACTTTTACAAAAGAAAACCCTTTTTTTTAAAAATAAATCATCTTCAAAAGGCGAGACATATACTTTAAACAAAATGCATACCTTTCTTCACAAAACAACATCAGCTACATGTGCCGCGATCTATATATCATACGGCTATTTTGAAAGGGTTTCTTATACATATATCTTCTGGCTACTTTTATATGACTGCATATGGATGGGTTCTATATTGTATTATAATCTTGATTGTGTTATTCTTGGTCGTGTGCTATACATATTGCACTACGGCTATGGTGATCATGATTTGACAACATTGTATATGTATGCAGTGAGTTATTGATGATTGTTAGTGTTTCATTGCGTAGTATTGCATTTACTTCCGTGACTCACATGCTTTCAGATATTTGTGGTTATGTTGTGCCCTTATCGGGTCAGAGACTGATTACTTGATGTTAACATGATAACCACACACAGATTCATATTTCACATACTAGGATAGCGATACACGAGTTGTATATGAGAGCTTACTATCTTTATTCCATCGCTTAAACTCTAGTTTCGACGCATGCTTATTTACCCTCCTTGATGTACACATTTATCATACTTTAGTTGTTTCATTGCTTATCCATACGACTTCTAGCTTGTTATATAATTCTATTCACGGGTTGGCAACTTATCCCCGTTGTGCCATAGCTATTTGTAGGTTTGACCGCTTGGATCCGTAGCGGTTTATTTGGCACGTCTGCTATCTTTTAGGCGTGGTTGCGTATATTTGGAGTTGGTGGGCTATATTTTGTATCGGCATTTGCCTTGTACCTAGTTGTATCTATAAGTACTCTATAAAAAACCAAGTCTAGTATTGTCGAGACCTTAAAGTTGTATATTTTGTTGTTGTCGGACTCGTGTGGAGTCGTCTTGATATATATTTATGTTGTTTACTTTCCGCTTTGTTGATCTTTTGCCCTTTGGCGTCGTATATTATTGTGTGGTTGTGTATCCATCGTTTGGGCGTTGATTTAGCTCCCGCATGTAGGATTTTGCTATGCTTATTATCATTGTACTCATTTTATTCAAAATTTATAAAGGAGGCGCTGTCCTTTTTTCAAACAATTTTTCGAAACAAGCTTTACTTTTTACAAAACTTCTTTAAAACATCACCGTAACTTATTATCAGCTATTTTCCATTTATATATGGCTTAGATTCCTGGTTTTGGCTTACTTGGGTTACGATGGGGTTCACTTGACTTCATGTAATCCTTGTGCCGGTCATGTTCCCTTTTCGGGTCGTGACAAAGTTGGTATCAGAGCACTAGGTTTTACCATTGCCAAGTCTAGGTTTAGCCATATGGGTCTAGGTTGTAATGTTTTGAAAGTTAGGCCTAACCTTGTGGAACTTAGATTTGACATTGGGGTATTAGACTCGAACTTCGTTTTCTTTTTTTAAGTTTAGGTTTGACTATGTGGAGTCTAAGGTATGATCTTTCGAGATCTAGGCTTAACCTTACGGAACTTAGACTTGACATTGGGGGTATTAAACCTGACCTTTCGACTTATAGGCTACCCTTGGTATGATGGAGTAGGTATGTTGCCTTATAAAAAAAGGGGGAAGGGGGAAAATCCTCCACTATTCAAGTCTCACGTGTTAAACACTTAAGCACCTATATGAAAAAGCATATAAGTGCTCCCGTTAAAACAAATGCACTAAAAGAGCCACGCGTGGTAAATATGTGAGCGCTTATATGCAAAGCATATAGGCGCTGCAATCAAATAATTGGCAAGCCAAACAGACCTCACGTGTTAAACACGTGAGAGTTTATATGCGTTGAAAATAAAGCATACTGAAACCCATGTTAGGGGTCACATGTTAAAAACGTGAGTTCTTCTACTGCACTCTTTGGCAAGATCGAATTAAATTCTATTTGGGAAATATTTTTCTTGATCTTTCTCAAAATAGAAAGATCTTTGGATCAAAAATCCAACGGTGATTATAAAATCACCCACTGATCATCCGATAGAATAAAAATTCTATCTTAGGAAATGATATTTTCTAATCTTGTTAAATAAACAAGAAAACTTCTCTGTTAAACAGAGAGCCTTCGGATTAAAAATCCAATGGTGAATAAAATTCACCAAGTGATCCGAGAGATCATTTTGGATTGATCATGATCTCTTAATCATATATTTTCTTAACAAGTTGATCTCTTCTCTTATCCTATAAATAGAAAGGAAAAACAAAGAAAAAAAAAGAAGAGAACTCCACACAAGCTTCTGCAAAAAAAAAAATACAGTGATCTCTTCAAAATAAAGAGAATTTAATTTTCAAAAGAAGAAGACTTGCCTCATTGAAGCCCTAGGTAAAAAAACGCAGAGATCATAGTGTCTCTTCTTGGCCTATCTAAGGGTTTAATCATTTACGTAAGAACTTAGTTTTTCCTCTGGTTAAGATTTGCAGAAGCAAATCTCTCCACAATTTGAGAATTTAATTCTCAATGGGAATATTTTGCTCTGCAGATTCAATACTTAGGGGGAAAAGAACTAGGTTATAAAAGAAAAAGAAATAACAGGAGCATATGGGAATGTAATTCCTCCAAAAATTAGGGTTTAACTCTATATAAAGAACTTTGTTCTTCAAATGATGATGATCCAAGATCCTTAAAACCTAAATCTTGATGATCATCAATGACTAAAAATGTCATTAACAGAGATCAATATCTCTAAGAAAATACAAGAACATCTTGTTGACTCGTCAGTGCTTAGCACTATTTTGAAGCCTCACGTGTTTCCCACGTGAGTGCTTTAAACGAACAAAAAGAACGGAAAAAGATGCCTCACGTGATTCTCACGTGGGCACCTAAAAAGCAAAGAAAAGCTTCGTTTTCAATTAGGCAGTCGCCCAAAAAGAAAGCAGTCACGTGAAATGCACGTGAGCTCTATCCAAGTGCTTAGCACTTATATAAAAAGAGAGAAACGAGCAAGTAAAGCCCAAAGCACAGTACTCACGTGCTTCTCACGTGAGTATCATGCAGAGTGCTCAGCACTCCATGATTAATCCAAAATGATTAACAAACGTAGCATCACATACCCACGGAAGGCGGATTTGAGAGATCCCCGGTTCCATCAAGAACTTCAACCTCGTCGTTAGCTTCTAGGATTGCGGTTTAAATAGAGAGCGCATCAGCATCATTATGAAAATATATAACGAAAAGGCAAAATAATACCAACCTTGACCACAAGAAAGGACTATGCTCTGTGTAGGTATCGCTTACATAGCCACCATGTCAAGTAAACGCTGGAAAGTTTTCTTCGGAGAAAGATCCACAATAGAGGACGCCAGCTCCCGCAATTCTGAGAGAAAGAAAGGTTCAGACATATGGAAGGGTTGTTAAAAAATGTAGATGTATATAAGATTAACTTCGATACTTCGTCCTCTTTGAATTGGAGGGATGGCAGCTTAGGTGATCTCCTCTACACCCTCTGATGCGTCACTGGAAATATCCATTGAATCTATCACCAATGTGGCAATTTCTGTTGGAGGAACAGAGGCCATAATCGGGGGCTCCAAGGCGCGGATGGCAACTTCGGTGATCTCCTCTACACCTTCTGGTGCGTCACTGGAGATATCCATTGAATCTATCACCGATGTAGCAATCTCTGTTGGAGGAACAGTGGCCATCATCGGGGGCTCCAAGGCGCAGACGACAACCTCAGTAATCTCCTCCACACCCTCTGGTGCGTCACTGGAGATATTCATTGCCGGTGTGACAATATCTGTTAGAGGAACAGAAGCCATCATCGGGGGCTCCACGGTGCGAATGGAAGCCTCGGTAATCTCCTCTACAGCCTCTGGTGCGTCAATGGAGATATTCATGGGATCTATAGCCAGGTTGGTAGTCTCCACTGGAGAAATAGAAGCCATCACCGGAGGCTTCAAGGCGCTATCCAAACTCGAGACTACGCCCGCTGCAGAAGACCCTACAATTTTTTTTGCAAAGATAATATGAGGTGAAAGTAATACAAATTAATTACCAAAAGACACGTAAAAAATATATGCATACCAATATGCCAGGGAGCCTGAAGTATGCCCTTTTCGAGCTGCTGCTCTTTTCTGTTCAATCGCGCTCAGCGGACTTCGATCGAAAGCAAATGCCTGCCCGTCTTCAGAGCCGCCTTGATTAGTCGAAAATATTGCATATTTTAGCCGGCAATTTCCTCATCATTTGCATTCATATAGAAGTGTACGGTATTCATATTTCACATATTAGCAAAACTGTCGCAAAATATCAGATTGCATGTATTAGACTCTAAAACCGACACTATAAAGGAAATTGACTGCATTTCATGGCATCGCATCATCTCTATATTGCGCAACACTTGTTTTGAGATCTATGCAGGAAAACCCAGAAGCAAAACCAAAAGAGCCGATCAAACATTACGCCAACTCAATGATTTCAGTTCTGGTATCAATCCAAAGGGACAAATAAAATTCAACATATCAAAGAAAGGCCCAAGTATCAACCTAAGACCACTGCAAAAAGACCAAGCCCCAAGGAGCCTACTTCGCCGCGGTTCCGCGGCGGCTTGTCGACGTCACCACTCCAATTTCAGTGCACAATGCTTCCCACATCTTCCACACTTCAGAAAACCTATGCAAATTCCAGAAGACTCTAGAGACTTCTGCCAGATCAGCAAGCTTTGGGATCAACACTAAACTAGCCTTGTATTCTAGAAACTTCTTCCTAAACCCTAGCTTAAACCCTAAGCTAATCCTAACTAACTACTTCTAGAATTCTTTCAACAAACTTTTGGAGGGAACTTCACAAAGGCTTAGGGTTTGGGTGATCTATAAATAAGACCCTAGGCTCACTTGTAAAAGGGACTGGATCCTTGACTAGTTCATTTTAGTAGCCAATTTAGATCCATTCACTCTTTTTCTTCATCTTCTTCTTCCACAAGCCTAGTGAGAGGACTTGTGTGAAACCCTAACCCTAATTCCAATCAAAAGCCAAGATCCCAAGTACCGCATCAAACAAGAAGCCTTGCAACCTTTTATGAGCCGAGCCGTTCTTCAACAGAGCAAGCGGTCCAAGCCGATCCGCGACTCACGGAGCCGAGCGAAGCCAAGTCGACAATTTAGTTCTTCCTCTTGTAGTTCTTGAGCGACTGTAATCAAATTGTTGATATAAATAAAAGGTGATATTCTTTTATCTTGTTTTCTTTAAATTCTTGCATCATGATTCAATCTAAATTTGTAGTTGTAATTCTTGTTGTGATGTTTGAGTAATACTCCGCTCATCGAGGAGTCGAGACGATCAATAAAATGATGATGTAATATATCTTAAATCGATTCTTGAATCCTACGAGTTTTGTAAACCCTAGCAAGTTCAAGAATCGACGACCCAATTCGTTGCGATGCTTTCTTGATTGATATCGCTCGAGATTGGGGAGTTACGATCGTTTCTTGAAATTGCTAGAGGCTAGAATGTGAATGATATCAACAAAAGAACAAGGGTTAAATGATGAAACCCTAGTTTCATCAAGAAAGCCCTAACTCTCGTCGATCATTATCGATCTAGTATCAATCCTTCGAAGGACAAGAACACGAAATCTTGAGATTACATCACGTCTATAGATCCGATTGATTCCTACGAGCCTCATTTAGATTCTTGACATTTGGTTGGAAATATCATCGAAACCCTGATTCTCGATTGTTTATCATTTTCTTGATTCTTGATTAGAATAGTGACACTTGAATCAATCGATAAAATCTTGAATCATGTTTTGTTTTCTTTTCGATTAACTTTTCAATTCAAACAAATCAAATATAAAAACGAATCGCACAATCCCTGTGGACGATCCGCACTCGCTTACGATCTACAACTGACACCGTAATTGATTGCGGTCAAATATAATTCTTTGATTGTGAACTTTATTCAATTTTCTAATTACCGACACAAAGAGACTCTTATCGATCAAATGAAACCGTTATCGGGAATCATCTACGTTTATTTACTTACTCAGTCTCGAATTTTACGATCAATCAAATGGCGCCGAAATCGGGGACTATTTGAATTGATACTTTTTACATACACAATCGGAATTTGTGACAATCAAATGGCGTCGTTGCCGGGGATTACGCGCTAATTCGTTTCATATTAAAGTTTGAATTGAAAGATTTATTTCATTGTGATTTTTGAGATCAAAATTCATGCAAACCCTAAACAATTTGTTGTGGTTTATTGCAAGGAGATTTGGAGCTTGCTGGAAATTGGAATTTTTTTTTTTAATATACCAGAGGACAAGGGAAGTGAACAGGAACATTCCCTGAAAAGTTTGTGCAGAGATCTCACTACCCAACCGCGGAAGCGCAGTCTAAGTGCCCATATGCGGCGGAACCGCGGCATTCTTGAGGGTTCTCTGTGAAATTTTTTCTTGAGGTGACTTCTTACCTTCTCCTCTCTCCTCTTTTTAGCTCCAACGAATAATTTTCTGCAGGATTCTTTGCAAATAATCGCAGCTCGCAAATTGCAAAAATTAAATTTGTGCGTGATTTTGTTTCTTGGTTGTATGCATTATAAATACGGATATTAAGGGGCACGACCAAATCCAAATTAGATGGGGATTTCATTACCCTTCCTAGGCCCCGAAAATCGCAAAACTTGCATCCGCATTGACCCATATTAACTAAAAGAAATCTAGAGATGACTCTAAGGACCGTCGCGCTCACTTAGGACTGAAGAAGGCCGTGGGTAATGTAAGTGCACGGCGGCACCCCGGCCGTCAATCCGACGGCCAAATGCGGAAGCGGTGATAAACTTTAATTTTACTTTAACTGGCTAACCGCCGCGCACTAACACCCGGATCGAACCACTAACTAGTCCTAGCTATCTACAAGAAAGGGAAGAGAGATATACCGACAGATCCGAGTCCTCCGGTCTTCTCGTCGTCGTCCCAATCTCCTGTGGAATGTCCCGTCTCCTCCTCGTCGCCGGAAGTGCACCACATCGCCTACTTCTTTTACGGGCTCCCACCTCAATGCCGAGGCAACTCGGGCACGAAGCTGGCTAGTCGACGTGCCCAAGGTTTGCTGTAGAATATCTAGTGAGCAAGTCTCATTTTGGGGTTTGTGGAATTGCCTTTTGTGGAGGAATTGAAGTGAACCTTTTGGAGAGGGAGTTGTAGGGATTTCTCCAAGCTCAAGATACCAAAATCCCACACAATGAAATGAACCCCCATCCATTCTCAAGGAATGGCCGCCCCCCCCTTTTGGTGTGATTGGAGAGAGAAAGAGTAAGGTCAAGAGGGTGGGTGGAATGCAATGATGCAAGCAAGTGATGATGAAAGAATCCAATGATCACAACCATAACCTACACTCCAAAACAAGTAATCAACAACCATGATTGCTACAAAAAGTCAAGCAATCATGAAGCATGGAAGGTCAAGGGATGGGCTCCATCATGAAACCATCATGATAAAACAAAAATGCAAAAAACCCCTCCACAACCACTTATTTGCAACAATGCAAATAAGCCCTCCTCCACCAATCTTCGGCCAATGAACGGAACAATGGAAATCGGCCGAAACGGAAAGCATACTGGCAACTCCAGAAAACTGGTCCCGTAATAAATTACAGGAAAACCCCGATACTGTGCATACACACCCGCATCTGTATTTCGACCGAAATACAAATGCAATGAGTCAAAATCTCCACTGTACTATACTAGGATCCGGCTTAAACCAAAGCCGGCCAGTATTATCCGTTCGATCCTGATCCGTGCAATACCGCACGTATCTGATCGAACCCTGCCATATAACCATACGGCCTAAAGTACAAACTGTCAGATCCTGATCCGTGCAATACCGCACGTATCTGATCGGACCTTGCCATATCTCCATAGGGCCTCTACAACCTATCACCCGAAAGCTGAGTAACAGAATGTGGGGGACTCTAAAGACTCGTCAACACCTTGGTTGTGGATTTAACCACTAGCACGTCAGAGGTATAAGCCAATACGTAACGGGCTACCAGGTATTGACTAAAAGGGACGTCTGTGAGCGAACTCAGCCTGACAACCCTACTGAGCCTGTCAGTGACAATATCCGTACAGTCCGGTCCGTTCGTCTATGAGTATCGCATGGCGGGCCTAGGGGGTTGGTAAAAGTCAGACCCCCAAAAGCGGTACAAGTCGTGTCGGAGTGTAGCCCAGAACACCCTGAGATACTACTGGAATACCTACCAGTAAATCTCCTTGCCTTGGCCAAGGACTTCGTGTAATGGCTCTCCTAGACACAGCACGAACTCACCCCCAATACCGGGAGAGACGAACCCCTGAAGATACGCTCACTGCCTCCATGTGGCTCGGGACTGTACCCAACTATAACATGTTTGCACGACTCCTTTGAGCCGTGGTAGGGTAGTAATCAAAGTACAGTGGGAACTCACACGAGACAAATGACGATCCCTAGGTCGATGAACTAACCTGCACACATGTCACCAGGGAACTGCCATCTGACGTCTGGTATATGACCAACTAGCATGTTCCCGGCGAGTCCTGTCCGGTGTACTCATAACCCAATGAGCACCTGTATACATCTTAGGTGATCCAACTGACACCAGTGGCTTGTGAGACCGGCCACTGCCCCTCGTCGGGGTCTCTACTGTATACACTAGTCTACTCTGGAGTATCGATGCCCTGCCTCGAAACTCACACGACTAGGGACCATTTAAGGATATGCTTATAGACCCCAGCTCCCACTTATATGATCGCCCTCATACTGCTGGTGGTCAAGCAAGAATCCTAGGGGCTCTATCAACGTGTAATAGCAACTTGTCAGGTCACCTAAAACAGTACACGATGATAAAGGTAAACCAGATAGCATACTATCATCTCGAGTAAGACTGTCCTACCGGGATAGGTCCTCCATCAATCATTGCAATCACGTACCTGTGACCTAATAATTGACTCTGAGGGCACTATCTCCAACAATCTCCCACTTGCACTCAGGCTAATTATTGCGATGTCGCATACTCACAGCCCGTGTGATACCGAACACCCAACTCCTCTACTAGTCATTCTCACAAAGCTCGTTTGCGAAACTATTGCGTTCGAGGAACAGCCTTAGTGAGAGGATCCGCTTTGTAGTCTCTTTCTATGTCTCTCTATATCTCAAGTTCGCGGAGAAAGCCATCTCCCGAAATGAGCAACACTTGTCTTAGAATGTGTCTGGATGTCTGATGGGACCTAGCTCATAAATAAACTCCAAATCCAAACTTCTTAGACTGTATCGACAACTGAACTTAATCAGTATCCTACACCATGCCTCCCTCAGTATTGCCTTGGACCACCTATCCAAAATACTGCCCCTCGTCAGAAGGAAAAACTATAGCTCTGACAACCTCCTTGTCGTCCATGTCACCTTGGAAGCCTGGAATGATAACTGTCTCCCACATGAGGCTGTCGTTATCATATCCCTAGAACATCCACTTATGTTCTAAAACTGCTTCCGACTGCTTCTCCAGGATTGGATTAATGTCAACTTATTGCATCTAGTGCAAGAACAACATCTGGTGTGGTACTTGACATCTTATGATTGACTCAATTGCCTGAGCAAGTGATCTGCCAATCATGCATGTCCCTCTCCCCTTTAGTCTGTAAGACACCTTTAGAGAGGGTGACTCCATTACCTGCAGGTACACTACCGTGCCAGGAGTCGTCCATTCTAAATAACCTTAGAATGCGGTCTAAGTACCCAAATTGGGAGACTACCCAAATCTAGATCTAAAGCCATAGATCTAGTAACCAGTATGTCTGATATAAAATCCATTTCCTTTGTGGAGAAACCACTGTGTGACGACCAAAGTATAACCGATTGTAGTATAGGAGTTTCCTTTCCTACTCTGTGTATGTCATCCAAATACCAGGATATCACACCCTACTACCTTCTCAACAGATCCATCCTCTATTCTGATGAAGTCAAACCCATGACTGTCACGTCAGAAATAGATGATCTATCTCCGCTACATCTGCTTTAGTCTATAAATAGACATAAGCTACCTGTCCACCAATGCTTCCGCTGCTCCCACTGACTACGACAACCCTCTGGCAGAGTCATATACACGTACACTTCTGAAGCGAGTTCAGAACGACGCTATACTCATCCTCCTGCCGGGTCTCACAGTCTGGAACAACAGCAATAGTAATTGTGGGTAAACAAGAACCTCCCTGTCACCGTCCTTGAGGCTACCGGAGTACCTCTCGGGTGCCTGAGGTTACCCACCTTATCTGCGGAGTGGCCAATGGAATGTCAATCCAGATTGAATCTTTAGGTTTCTTATCAAATCTTCAGTAATCGTTTGTGGTTCTGGAATCACTTCCAGTTCTACCATACTCCCACTACTGTTTTCTGAAAAAATCCATTTTTAATAAAACTGTGGCGAGTCTAGAACAATATTGCTATTGTTCATCCAGATGGTAGAAAGTCAACCCTCGTCATAGCCTGGGTCAACCCACAAACAGCCATTACAGAAACGTGCCTTGAGTTGTCCAGTGTCTGGTTTTAATCATAAGCCGGACAACTCCCCGTACCTCAACATCGTTAAGATACGAACTGTTCTATATCCCATATAGGACCAGAGGCACTGATTTAATTGAACCAGATCCAAATCACGCAACTGTCTCCAGTGCATGTTAACTAAATGGAAGAAGGCTGATCAGCGTTACCCAACTTAGGAATGCTTCCAATCATGAGTAACCTGAAAGAGAAGCAAGATCTCTTAATCACTACTATCAACTGAATACCATACGCAAGTATCTACATCTTCGATCACTTTGAAGAATCCCGATACTTGCTACAACTGGTTCTCTACTCTATTCAAATACCTATAACTTCTCAAAATTCGGACCCTGTGTTTCCACGAAACACTTGTCTAAAAACTAGAGAAGTCATAAGTAAATCGAATATAGTACGAGGACCAACCCCTCTGTCCTGATGGACCCTGGACAACATACAATACTCTGTATAAGTCCCTTGAGTTTGATAACTCATTCACTTTGTGTCGTAGGTTGAAAACTGTATTTATGGTTAAGAAGAATTACACCGTTGTTTAATGCTCCTTACCTAACCATCCACTGATATAGGTAAATGTCGTAGACATAATTTCAAAAGGGTATATCTCACTCTATGAAAATAGACGTACAGATATATCGATTTGAAATTGGTGCATAACAACGGATATTCAAAACCAAATATTTGCCGACCGGCAAACAGCCCAGGTGATATCCTCAAATATCACCGATTACAACGAATCCCGATATAATGAGGATGATCACCTAATTCCCAATAACTTACTCCCACTCATCATCTGTAAGACTATACAGATGTGAGAATCATACTTGGTAAATACATACCCTGGAGCAAGTGTCTAACTGGGAAATCAGTTTTCGTTTAACAGTACACAGTGAAACTGAAACATTTAAATGTTTCGATGGGGTATCCCGGTATTCCTAGTAATGCCTCTTCCAGATTCACGACTGTAACCGTATAATTCTTTGCCACCTCTCCAAATCCCTTCATATGTCTTTAGTCATTACCTTCTGCACACCCCTTTAGGCCAAATGGTTTTCTTCCTTCCCTACCGTTCGGCACCAGCCTATGGTTTGGAAGAAGACTATCCAATAAGCATAATGGGTGTACTGTCCCAATCCTAGGAACACTCGCAAAGCGAGAGAAGGTGAAGATAAAAGACAACCGAATAAACCTTATTCCTATTTCTCCTGAACCAGAATCCATCCCCGAACTGGAACAATTTCCTTTCGAGTTCGTATAGAACCATACGATGGAGTATCCAATAAACTGTGGATCTTCGTAGTGATACGGAGTGTCCTGGAGAAATACAAAGGTGATTTAGGATTGGCGAAGGAATACTTGGTTTGGTCGTGAATAGAAGTCACAATTTACTTTGCCCTCTTACTAATCCCTTGCTTTGTCTTAACTCAATACCTTCTGTACACCATCGTTAGGCTAATTGGTTTTCTTCATTCCCTACCGGTCGGCACCAGCCTAAGGTTTGGAAGAAGACTATCCAATTTGCGTAATAGGTGTACTACTCCTAAACCAAGGAGTACTCGCAACCTGAGAGAAGGTAAAAGGAAAAGACAACTGAATAGTCCTATTCGTTTCCTCCAGAACCTGAAACCATCCTCGAATAAATTCTTTCGAGTTCGTATCTAACCATACGATGGTTTTGTCCAATGGAAATGGACGTTCGTAGTAAAACGGGGTGTCCTGGAGAAAAGGGTAAAAGTAGGAGTGGCAATGAGGTTTGCAACTCTGATAATCCAAAAGCCAGTGTTTAAGAAGGTTCGGTCAACTTGGTCACTGAGTCATAGTCTTAGGGTCGGGTCAATGGTCGCTGCCAAAGAGAGAGAGAAAAGAAACACTCAGCGTGCACTCTAACCTAGATCAGAATGGTTACCAATTTATCTAATCTGGAAACCTCCTACTGTACCTCAAATTCTCCTCCAAACCAGAAAGAAGAATTAGTCGGGATCACCCGAGGAGTAAACTAACTCATCAGTGGGAATCGGGATCCAACTATCATCGCATGATAACGTGACGGAATCCGCTCACATCATCACACTCCAGAAGGTATGCGCATATCTGGCAAGTTTCAGTACTTTTGAAACTCCCGATGTGATTTCTGCCCCATGCTCTTATGACCTTGACTTTGGCCAACAAATCATAAGTCACATGTCAAGTTCTACCCGTCATTCTCCAGGTTGATTTGAATCCACCCGCAAAAGCCCTTGACTTTGGCCAACAAGGCTATACGACTGTCCCAAACCAACGCATCTATCTATGCTGCATATGAATAACCAACAGCTACCAAACACTGTGCCTTGACTTTGGCCAACAAACACAGCTTGAATACTATTGACCACCCATATGAAACGACGGAGGGCTACGAATGGTTTCTGGCGAAAACCTTTAACGTAAAGAACTTGATATCGTTGAAGGAACGGATAGCTTTTTAAAATATAGTGACGAAAACCGTTGCTAAAGAGGTCACTCCCGGTGAAGGGATCTCGGCTCTTTCCTCGTAGAATGAGGTGCAGGATATTCCAACTGAATACCATGATGCAAAGCAAAAGTAATCGGCTATAGTGAAGTTAATTCCCTGACGCAAACTTTTTGTTCAAGGGGTCACTCCTGGTGAAGGGATCTCGGCCCTTGCCTCGTCGACTGAGGAGCAGGATATTCCAACTGAATACCACGATGCAAAACAAAAGTGAACGTCCTTGCAATAACAGCTTTTTGAAAAGTGTTCCAACAACATCAGATTAGGTTTGTTTTAACTCTCATTGATCCGAATCAACGCAGTCCCATCAATTGATCACACCACAAAGAACGAAAATATACTGATGTACGTATATGCCATCCGCATTCGCCACTGGGTCCCTTCATTACCCGTTAGGTTAGCTAACTAACGACAGAGCGGGGACTGGACTAGCGCGGATGTAAAACATATACAACATCTACTAATATATATACCAATATATTATATTTCGTTCGAGGCGTGATAAAATGCAACATCACAGAAAATGTACAGCATCACAGAAACAATACAGATATCTGGGATGCCCGGGTTTCACAGAGCCACTACTGAAACCCGACGTTCCCCTGGTCGTGTAGATAGCCTGTGCAATGAAATCCTAGACCCCTACGGGCGCGGCAAGTTACCCGCCAAAACCTGAAGCGAGGCATCCCCCTTCAGCACCGTGAATGGACCACCCAGCACTTCACGGAATCCGACAACTTGGGCACCCCTCCTGGGTCAACCTGTACCCCCTACGAGTGCGGCGAATAGCCCGCCAATCCTAGAGTGAAGCCCCCTCCGTCTCAATGCCATGAGATGCGGGCTTGTTGCCCTCTAGAACCCGGCTATCCGTGCACCCCTCCGCGGGGTGATCCTAGTACAGAAAGTAAAATATACATACAACGGGTACATCGACCGCAACCAGGTCGTGCCCCAATATAATAATACAATCAGGCAGTGACGGCAGTCCACATGTCGGACGCTCGCCCCGCAGTATCAAATGTACATAATACAACCACAACTGTACTAGCATTGCATCCAGGCTATCCCCCACGACCGATCCGCAATATCACAGCAAAAACAGAACATCAACGTGAAAGTCACGTTCGCAAATCCGTCTAACTGGGCTATAGCAGTTAGACCGGATTTACCGATCAAGTGACATTCACGGTCGCAGATATAATGTAAATACTGTGAAATAATGTGTTTAAAATATCCGATCAATCAAAATTATAATAAGTGGGCCCCAAGCGCTACTATAGCACATCAAGAAAATCTGGGCCCAATATTAATATTCCAAAACCCATATTTTAAGCCCACAAAGACACTGTAGAAATTGGTGCAGGGATCTGCACAGTGCGCGGCGGAACCGCGGCCCAAAGGGGGTTTTGGCCGCGGTTCCGCGCCTCCACTGTCGACTGACCCTGTCGAATTTCTACAGTATCCTTGTAATCTCCAGTACATCAATTTTATACAACCTGAAAAATTTTTGGAGACCAAAAAATTTCAACAGAAAACTGTCGATTGGAAAAACATGGTTTTGGAACTTTTTGATCGATCGGAAAAGCAAACACATTAAACCAAGCTAGACTAAGTTAATGGCGAGGCTCTGATACCACTGTAAGTGCACGGCGGCGCCCCGGCCGTCAATCCGACGGCCAAATGCGGAAGCGGTGATAAACTTTAATTTTAGTTTAACTGGCTAACCGCCGCGCACTAACACCCGGATCGAACCACTAACTAGTCCTAGCTATCTACAAGAAAGGGAAGAGAGATATACCGACAGATCCGAGTCCTCTGGTCTTCTCGTCATCGTCCCAATCTCCTGCGGAATGTCCCGTCTCCTCCTCGTCGCCGGAAGTGCACCACATCGCCTACTTCTTTTACGGGCTTCCACCTCAATGCCGAGGCAACTCGGGCACGAAGCTGGCTAGTCGACGTGCCCAAGGTTTGCTGTAGAATATCTAGTGAGCAAGTCTCATTTTGGGGTTTGTGGAATTGCCTTTTGTGGAGGAATTGAAGTGAACCTTTTGGAGAGGGAGTTGTAGGGATTTCTCCAAGCTCAAGATACCAAAATCCCACACAATGAAATGAACCCCCATCCATTCTCAAGGAATGGCCGCCCCCCCCCCTTTTGGTGTGATTGGAGAGAGAAAGAGTAAGGTCAAGAGGGTGGGTGGAATGCAATGATGCAAGCAAGTGATGATGAAAGAATCCAATGATCACAACCATAACCTACACTCCAAAACAAGTAATCAACAACCATGATTGCTACAAAAAGTCAAGCAATCATGAAGCATGGAAGGTCAAGGGATGGGCTCCATCATGAAACCATCATGATAAAACAAAAATGCAAAAAACCCCTCCACAACCACTTATTTGCAACAATGCAAATAAGCCCTCCTCCACCAATCTTCGGCCAATGAACGGAACAATGGAAATCGGCCGAAACGGAAAGCAAACTGGCAACTCCAGAAAACTGGTCCCGTAATAAATTACAGGAAAACCCCGATACTGTGAATACACACCCGCATCTGTATTTCGACCGAAATACAAATGCAATGAGACAAAATCTCCACTGTACTATACTAGGATCCGGCTTAAACCAAAGCCGGCCAGTATTATCCGTTCGATCATGATCCGTGCAATACCGCACGTATCTGATCGAACCCTGCCATATAACCATACGGCCTAAAGTACAAACTGTCAGATCCTGATCCGTGCAATACCGCACGTATCTGATCGGACCTTGCCATATCTCCATACGGCCTCTACAACCTTTCGCCCGAAAGCTGAGTAACAGAATGTGGGGGACTCTAAAGACTCATCAACACCTTGGTTGTGGATTTAACCACTAGCACGTCAGAGGTATAAGCCAATACGTAACGGGCTACCAGGTATTGACTAAAAGGGACGTCTGTGAGCGAACTCAGCCTGACAACCCTACTGAGCCTGTCAGTGACAATATCCGTACAGTCCGGTCCGTTCGTCTATGAGTATCGCATGGCGGGCCTAGGGGGTTGGTAAAAGTCAGACCCCCAAAAGCGGTACAAGTCGTGTCGGAGTGTAGCCCAGAACACCCTGAGATACTACTGGAATACCTACCAGTAAATCTCCTTGCCTTGGCCAAGGACTTCGTGTAATGGCTCTCCTAGACACAGCACGACCTCACCCCCAATACCGGGAGAGACGAACCCCTGAAGATACGCTCACTGCCTCCATGTGGCTCGGGACTGTACCCAACTAAAACCTGTTTGCACGACTCCTTTGAGCCGTGGTAGGGTAGTAATCAAAGTACAGTGGGAACTCACACGAGAAAAATGACGATCCCCAGGTCGATGAACTAACCTGCACACATGTCACCAGGGAACTGCCATCTGACGTTTGGTATATGACCAACTAGCATGTTCCCGGCGAGTCCTGTCCGGTGTACTCATAACCCAATGAGCACCTGTATACATCTTAGGTGATCCAACTGACACCAGTGGCTTGTGAGACCGGCCACTGCCCCTCGTCGGGGTCTCGACTGTATACACTAGTCTACTCTGGAGTATCGATGCCCTGTCTCGAAACTCACACGACTAGGGACCATTTAAGGATATGCTTATAGACCCCAGCTCCCACTTATATGATCGTCTTCATACTGCTGGTGGTCAAGCAAGAATCCTAGGGGCTCTATCAACGTGTAATAGCAACTTGTCAGGTCACCTAAAACAGTACACGATGATAAAGGTAAACCAGATAGCATACTATCATCTCGAGTAAGACTGTCCTACCGGGATAGGTCCTCCATCAATCATTGCAATCACGTACCTGTGACCTAATAATTGACTCTGAGGACACTATCTCCAACAGGTAATTCATTGCTTATCCACGTTTTCTTATGGTGCCTAGGAAAGTGTGTCGAAGGCTAGTGGTTATTAATTAGGCCCACTACTTACGTAGTGGAGTTCCTTCCCACTTACCTGGCACTTACCTGGCCACAGGGGGACAAAGAGGCAGTGGAGGATTCTATCCTGCGACTTGTCTTTTGGCAGTTAGGAGCAGTCTAGAGCCGGACCTAGGTGACCACTAGATTCTAGGGTTTTGTGTGCTGCATTTGTTGTGTCGCATCATTTTTTCAAAAATCCGTCCCTTTTTCAAAGCAAACACCGCATTCATTCATTTACCCCTAATTATAAGCCAACGTTGCCACTTGTACTAACCCTTTTTAGTACAAGATAGGCTGGACACGGGATTCTAGTGCCCGTTTAGTCCGTGTACCCTTTATCTACTCCGAAGTCGATATTTCTCCATTTACCTTTCCTTTACCCACTACCACACCCACACCGATGGATCCGACTCCATCAGACTTCTTTAACCCTAATCTGCCGCCGTCCGTTGGTGCACAGAATCCACCCCGCATCTCTCTCCAGGAGAGGTGCTATCCACTTCGAGGTCCTCTTTCGACCTGCTTATCCACACCACCAGCCAATGGGGATAACTTTGAGATTAAACCCCAGTACATCAACCTTTTACCCAAATTCCACGGACTCGAGACTGAGGACGCTTACGTTTTCATTACCAAATTTGAAAATGTATGCGTAATGATGGGTACGTCATAACTTTCAGTGGATGCGATGCGTCTATGACTTCTTCCATTTACATTGTGCGATATAGCCGAGAAGTGGCTATATAACACTACCGCACATTCTATTACGAATTGGGAAGAATTCGTCGCTGCATTCCTTAAGAAATTTTACCCAATACAAAAAACAGCTCGAATCCGTAGCGAACTGAATCAATTTGCCCAGTTCCCTACTGAACCATTCTCTAAATGCTTTGAACGTTTCAAGGATCTTTTGGTTCAGTGTCCTCATCACGGCATCCCGAGATGGGAGCTTTGCCGAATCATTTATGAGGGCATTAACTCAAACACTAAACAGAGCCTTAAAAACATGTGTCAAGGTACTTTTATGACCAAGGATGATGGGGAAGCTTGGAAGTATTTAGAAGAGTTCGCTGAAAAATCACTACAGTGGGAGAGTGGAACCCAACCATTGAATAGGGGTGGCGTACACCAAATAGATGTGTCCATAGGTGTTCGAGCTGAGATGGCAGCAATGCAAAAGAAGCTTGACGCTATGGAACACAAATTTTCTGCAGCCTCCCTAAACCCAATGTCGCTCCCCAAAACTGTTTGTGGGTGCTGTTCTGATCCGTCTCATTTAACGGAAGAATGTTCATTAAACTCTGCGTTTCAAGGTCACGAGCATTCTAATGCCGCATTTCAACGAACTAGAAACGATCCATATTCTTCCACGTACAATCAGGGTTGGAGGAATCACCCGAATTTCGCTTGGAACCAAAACCAATCTCAAAACACGGTTCCAAACACGAATCAATTTCAAAGGGCTCTTCCTCCACCACAACAGCAACCCCTTCAACTCACTCAGCACCCCTACCAGTCACAAAATTTCCAAAACCAGGGCAACACTCCTGCACAGTCTAATCCTATGCAGTCGTCCTGTTCTGACGAATTCTCTCAATTCACTCAGACCATGAAATCACTTTTATCAAATTTCATAGAGGTTTCGACTGAGGTTAAATCTTCCGTCAGTGAGATAAAGAAAAACTCAGCGTCCCAAGCTGAGAGTATCAGATCGATGGAAGCTGAAATCGCACGCCTTAAAGCCGAAATGAGTGCGAGAGAAAAAGGGAAACTTCCCTCTCAACCCCTACAGAATCCTGGGCATTACAATGTAAATGCCATCACAACGTTGAGATCGGGGAGAGTGCTGAATAATCATGTCGGGGAAGGTATTGATGATACTGAAAATCATGTCAACACCCCGGCTGAGACCTTTCCACACACACACACTTCTCCTTCTGATCCTTCTTCTTCTACCACACCTTCTCGTGAGCCTATTCTCCATTTCCCACTAGGCTCGATACCTCAGCCCAACCCTTATAGTTCTCCACAGACGGTCCCCACACCTCTTTTGGGACCTCGTCTACCCCCTCTTCCTTCTCCTGTGATGGACCCAGCGCTTATTGCGAAAGCTCCTTACCCGAATCGATTAAGGAGTAATAGAACGAGTCCTCATATAGAGAAAATTATGGAAATGTTCAAACAGGTTAACATCAACATCCCTCTCCCAGATGCGATTCAACAAGTCCCCGCTTATGCGAAAATTCTTAAGGACTTGTGCACTAGGAAGAGGAAGACTCAAGTGCCGAAGAAGGTCTTTATGGCTAATAATATCAGCACTGCTTTTATTCCCCAGCTACCAAAGAAACGAAAGGACCCAGGATGTCCTACAATATCGATTTCTATTGGGGGTAAAAACATAAATCGTGCTCTTTTAGACCTTGGCGCAAGTGTTAACCTCCTTCCAGATTCTGTCTATGAGAAATTAGGGATTGGAGAGCTGAAACCTGCTCACTGCACTCTCCAGATGGCAGACCGATCTATCACCAAACCAATGGGTGAATTAGAGGATGTGTTAATAAAGGTCGGGGAATTTGTTTTCCCTGTAGACTTCATTGTGCTCGACACACATCCTGTAGCAAACCCCCGGGGCCAAATTCCGGTGATTCTGGGTCGTCCTTTCCTTGCCACTTCCAACGCTGTTATAAACTGTAGAAACGGTTCAATGAACTTATCATTTGGAAATATGACCATTGAACTAAATATCTACAAAGTTGGAAGTCAGCCATCAGAACCCTCTGCTCATATTTTAGATGTGTGCTCTGTCCATGAGATCGCTCCCGATAGTTGTGGAGCTGAGGAACTTTGCTTTACTGATCTCGATGACATTACCACATCTCTATTTGACCTTACACAAGATCTTAGTGAGGACACTTTACCTACACTTGAGTCCTGCACTTCTGACTTTTCTCCACCCGAGTCTGTATCTTTCACAGGCTCTGAGCTTCTTTGTAAATCCAAAAATCACTCAATGATACCTCCTTCTATCATTTCTCCGCCCGAATTAGATCTCAAAATTTTACCGTCTCATCTGAAATATGCTTATTTAGGTGAGAAGGTGTCTTTACCGGTTATAATATCCGCTTCTCTAGCATTAGAGCAAGAGAATGCATTTTTATCGGTATTGAGATCTAACAAAGTGGCGTTTGGTTGGAGTATGGCGGACATCAAAGGGATTAGTCCCTTGATAGTTGAACATCATATACATGTGATGGATGATGCCAGACCAACCGGAGAACCACAGAGACGGTTGAATCCCGTCATGAAGGAAGCGGTAATGAAAGAGATCGTCAAATGCTTAGATAATGGTATTATATACCCCATCTCCGATAGCCAATGGGTAAGTCCTATACATGTCGTTCCTAAGAAATCCGGCATCACTGTTATAACCAATGATGCGAATGAGTTGATTCAGACACGCACCCAAACTGGGTGGCGTGTATGTATCGATTATAGAAAACTCAATGCTGCCACGAGGAAAGACCACTTTCCTCTACCATTCATTGATCAAATGCTGGAACGCTTAGCGGGACGAGAGTATTATTGTTTTATGGACGGATACTCAGGCTATAATCAGGTCCCCATCGCCAAAAAGGATCAAGATAAAACCACTTTTACTTGTCCTTTTGGTACCTTTGCTTACAGTCGCATGCCCTTTGAGTTATGCAATGCTCCCGCTACCTTTCAGCGGTATATGATGGGGATATTCTCAGATATGGTAGAGAATTTTTTGGAGATCTTTATGGACGACTTCTCGATTTTTGGAGACTCTTTTTCCGATTGCCTATCGAATCTTGACGCTGTTCTTACTCGTTGCAAAGAGAAGAACTTGACTTTGAACTGGGAAAAATGTCATTTTATGGTCCAAGAAGGAATTGTTCTTAGACATGTCATTTCACAGAAAGGCATTGAGGTTGACAGAGCTAAGATAGATGTCATTCAAAACCTCCCTCATCCCAAAAGCGTCAAAGATATTCTCTCTTTCCTTGGCCATGCGGGCTTTTATAGGAGATTCATTAAGGACTTTAGCAAAATTGCTAGACCTTTAACTCTTCTCCTGGCCAAGGATACGACCTTCCATTTTGACTCGGACTGCGAGACAGCTTTCGACTCACTTAAACACTCACTCACTTCAGCCCCTGTTTTATCATCACCAAACTGGGTCTACCCCTTTGAGCTGATGTATGACGCATCTGATTTTGCAGTAGGTGCAGTCTTAGGACAGCACATCGAAAAGATGCCACACGTGATATACTATGCAAGTAAGACCCTGAATGATGCGCAAATCAATTATACAACCACAGAAAAAGAACTTTTAGCGGTTGTATTTGCATTAGAAAAATTCAGGCCTTACTTAATTAGCTCACCTATAGTTGTGTATACTGACCATTCCGCTTTAAAACATCTTCTGGCGAAGAAAGATGCAAAAGGTCGACTAATACGTTAGATCCTACTGTTACAAGAATTTGATCTTGTTATCAAAGATAAGAAAGGATGTGAAAACGTAGTAGCCGACCATCTTTCACGCATCATTTCTTCTCCTGTGACCTTGCCGATCAATGACTCGTTTCCTGACGAGCAACTCTTGAGCGTATCCAATGAACCATGGTTCAGGGATATTGTGAACTATCATGCCACGGGACTGATACCCAGCGATTGGTCGAAACAGGACAAATACCGTTTTCTATCCCAAGTAAAACACTTTTACTAGGACGAGCCCTATTTGTTTAAATATTGTCCTGATCAGATCATTCGCCGGTATGTCCCGAATGAAGAGTTCAAGAGTGTTCTTTCTTTTTGTCATGACCAGGCCTGTAGGGGTCATTTTGGTCCTAAAAGGTTTTGCAATGTGGATTTTATTGGCCGACCTTATTCAAGGACGCATTTGACTATTGCAAAACCTGTACACAATGTCAGTACACGGGTAGAATCTCCCAGAGGAATGAAATGCCTCAGCAACCCATCTTGGTTGTTGAAATATTCGATGTTTGGGGTATAGATTTTATGGGTCCTTTTCCCAACTCCTTTGGGAATTTGTACATACTGCTGGCGGTTGATTATGTCTCAAAGTGGGTAGAAGCCATTCCATGTCGCACTAATGACAAGAAAGTTGTCATTAAGTTCTTAAAAGAGAATATCTTTTCGCGATTTGGACACCCACGCGCTATTATTAGCGATAATAGGACACATTTCTGCAACAGATCTTTCGAGACTCTGATGCGGAAATACTCAATCAACCACCGACTTTCTACACCCTATCACCCCCAAACAAGCAGGCAGGCTGAAATCTCAAACAGACAAATCAAACTTATCCTGGAGAAAACTGTTGCTAAAAATAGAAAAGACTGGTCGACCAAACTGACGGATGCTCTTTGGGCATTCCGAACTGCATATAAGACCGACCTAGGGATGTCTCCATATAGGATAGTGTTTGGAAAAGCATGTCACTTACCTGTCGAGATAGAACATAAAGCATTGTGGGCTATTAAAGAAATAAATTTTGATCTAAACCTTGCTTGCAACTTTCGGAAGCTGCAACTAAATGAGCTAAGCGAACTCCGCGATGAAGCTTATGATAACGCTGTAATCACAAAGAATAGGACTAAGGTTTTTCACGATAAAAACATTTTGAGGAAAACATTTTCACCTGGTCAACAAGTCCTTCTTTATGATTCACGATTACACCTTCACGCAGGTAAGCTCCGATCTCGATGGAAGGGACCTTTTGTTGTGCGGTCTGTATACCCGCACGGGGCAGTAGAGGTAGAAAATGTTAAAAACGGTACCTTTTTCAAAGTAAATGGACATAGACTAAAGCCGTATTTTTCCACTGACCCCACGGAGGAGTTCCTGTTCTTACAGGAGCCAGTTTATTTGGATTAAAATTCTTCCGTCTCACCTTCATGTCCTGTATACCATTGCATCATTTTTTGAATGGAGGTGAGTGAAAAGAGTAAGTTTGGGGGAAGTTCTTCACTCATATATTTTGCCCCCACTAATAATTCCTCCCAGACTTACAGGTTTTGTAGATCTAGCGGATGGCAACAGTGAGGACACTGTTGAAAACAAGTTTGGGGGAGGTTTGTGCTTATTTTTTGCATCATTTGCATACCATTTGCATAAGCACAAAACATTTTTTTTTTAAAAAAAAATCTATAAAAATTTAAAAAATTTCAAAACCCATAAAAAATTTAAAAATTTTCAAGTATAAAAATAATTTTAATATTTACGCTTTTTTGTATATAAATAAGATAATGAAAGTTTAGATAGTGAACAATTACATCCATGAGATTAGAAAAATTCAAGAAAACCAAGAAAATTAGAAGTTTTCTTATACGAACTAGTAATAAGTAGTTATGAGCCGTTGTCCCAAGGGTTAGTAAGATGAAGGACGTCACTAATCTGAGGATAAAAATAAGTCTGAAAAATAGTTTCTATTCTAGAAGCCAAACATTTTGAACGTTGATACCCTGCTATTCGCACTTACACACGTCTTGAAGCCAGGGATAGTAGAGGATACCTTGAAATGCTCTTGTCTTAAAGCCGATGTATGAAGGAAATAAAAAAAATGAATAATAAAATATAAAGTGGTGAGAAAAATGGACACTGGTTTTGTTATCACCGAGGGCAATAAAAAAATATATAGCGAGGGTGCTTCTTCACCTAGTGCCCTAAGGCCAAGTGGTCTGGGAGTCACTGCTATGCCTAAGGTGGTGCAAGACGAGGAAAATACACCAAGTAAGCAAGCACAGGAGTAATCGGTCGGTTAGTACCTCAAGAAGTATTAACGGTCGCATGAAAGTGTGTGAGCAATCTCATCTAAATATTCATTAATTAAAAAGTACTGAGGCTGATGGGCAAGAGTATGATAGCTTGAATTGAATTCTCCGGGTGTAGGGATGTCTTTACACACACGCAGGGTTATATGATCGATGTTTGGAAGAAAGATAGGAATGAAAAATAAGACGATGTTTTATTGAGGGAGGACGTGATTGCTAACACCTTTTCATGACCATTAAGATAGGGCTCATGACGACTGAAAAGCTAGCTGAGTTGGAAACCCTAATTTTCAAGGCTTTTCTTTTACAATTCTTTTCTTTAAATGTAATATTCAGGATCTTTCTTTTATTATTGGATTTTGTGGGTGCAATCCGCTGAAAACCCTCAGGAGACAACACTCCTCCTACTAGGGACACCTAGAGGTTTAAAGACTTATTGCACGTGCTCAGTGCAATCGTGTTGCCTACGAAAGTGTGCTAGTTAGTTTTTTTCTCTTTCTTTATTTTCTCCTTCTCTTTTTAATAAAACAGTTCGCTTGAGACGATCGAAATTAAGTTTGGGGGAATTTGATTAGTCGAAAATATTGCATATTTTAGCCGGCAATTTCCTCATCATTTGCATTCATATAGAAGTGTACGGTATTCATATTTCACATATTAGCAAAACTGTCGCAAAATATCAGATTGCATGTATTAGACTCTAAAACCGACACTATAAAGGAAATTGACTGCATTTCATGGCATCGCATCATCTCTATATTGCGCAACACTTGTTTTGAGATCTATGCAGGAAAACCCAGAAGCAAAACCAAAAGAGCCGATCAAACATTACGCCAACTCAATGATTTCAGTTCTGGTATCAATCCAAAGGGAAAAATAAAATTCAACATATCAAAGAAAGGCCCAAGTATCAACCTAAGACCACTGCAAAAAGACCAAGCCCCAAGGAGCCTACTTCGCCGAGGAACCGCGGCCTAAGCCGCCTTGTGCCGTGGTTCCGCGGCGGCTTGTCGACGTCACCACTCCAATTTCAGTGCACAATGCTTCCAACATCTTCCACACTTCAGAAAACCTATGCAAATTCCAGAAGACTCCAGAGACTTCTTCAGCAAGCTTTGGGATCAACACTAAACTAGCCTTGTATTCTAGAAACTTCTCCCTAAACCCTAGCTTAAACCCTAAGCTAAGCCTAACTAACTACTTCTAGAAGTCTTTCAACAAACTTTTGGAGGGAACTTCACAAAGGCTTAGGGTTTGGGTGATCTATAAATAAGACCCTAGGCTCACTTGTAAAAGGGACTGGATCCTTGACTAGTTCATTTTAGTAGCCAATTTAGATCCATTCACTCTTTTTCTTCATCTTCTTCTTCCACAAGCCTAGTGAGAGGACTTGTGTGAAACCCTAACCCTAATTCCAATCAAAAGCCAAGATCCCGAGTACCCCATCAAGTAAGAAGCCTTGCAACCTTTTATGAGCCGAGCCGTTCTTCAACAGAGCAAGTGGTCCAAGCCGATCCGTGACTCACGGAGCCGAGCGAAGCCAAGTCGACAATTTAGTTCTTCCTCTTGTAGTTCTTGAGCGACTGTAATCAAATTGTTGATATAAATAATATTCTTTTATCTTGTTTTCTTTAAATTCTTGCATCATGATTCAATCTAAATTTGTAGTTGTAATTCTTGTTGTGATGTTTGAGTAATACTCCGCTAGTCGAGGAGTCGAGACGATCAATAGAATGATGATGTAATATATCTTAAATCGATTCTTGAATCCTACGAGTTTTGTAAACCCTAGCAAGTTCAAGAATCGACGACCCAATTCGTTGCGATGCTTTCTTGATTGATATCGCTCGAGATTGGGGAGTTACGATCGTTTCTTGAAATTGCTAGAGGCTAGAATGTGAATGATATCAACAAAAGAACAAGGGTTAAATGATGAAACCCTAGTTTCATCAAGAAAGCCCTAACTCTCGTCGATCATCATCGATCTAGTATCAATCCTTCGAAAGACAAGAACACGAAATCTTGAGATTACATCACGTCTATAGATCCGATCGATTCCTACGAGCCTCATTTAGATTCTTGACATTTGGTTGGAAATATCATCGAAACCCTGATTCTCGATTGTTTATCATTTTATTGATTCTTGATTAGAATAGTGACACTTGAATCAATCGATAAAATCTTGAATCATGTTTTGTTTTCTTTTCGATTAACTTTTCAATTCAGACAAATCAAATATAAAAACGAATTGCACAATCCCTGTGGACGATCCGCACTTGCTTACGATCTACAACTGACACCGTAATTGATTGCGGTCAAATATAATTCTTTGATTGTGAACTTTATTCAATTTTCTAATTACCGACACAAAGAGACTCTTATCGATCAAATGAAACCGTTATCGGGAATCATTTGAGTTGATTTACTTACTCAGTCTCGAATTTTACGATCAATCAAATGGCGCCGAAATCGGGGACTATTTGAATTGATACTTTTTACATACACAATCGGAATTTGTGACAATCACGCCTCGTCCTAAAAAATGGCCAAGATGGGCTGTTTGAGAGCCCGTTCTTCTTCCATCGTCATATGACCCATTAGTAACCTAGGTAATAACGGATCGACGTCATAGAATACAAAAGGGGGAGGGCACATATTTTCATTTTCATCCTGTGATCACTTTAAGGCTTCGGCCAACTGAGCGGTTTCCTCGGCAGATGTGCCAAGAAAGAGAAGACCGTCGTCTGGCTCATATACAGATATAGGCTCATCATGAAGAGGCTCGGACTCAAGCAAAGCATCGAGTAGACCGGCGACCGATTTCTTTCTCCTTTTAGGGCCCGATCCAGCACTAGAAGAAGGGCGCTTCCTTCCCTTCGGCAATTTTGCACGGCGCTGCCCAACCTCACCTTCGGTGTCTGTTTTTGGTGATGCTGCTGCCGATGCCTTCTCAGGAATCTCTGTCCCAGCCCTAGGGCGAATCGGCATACCAGCAGTGCGGGTGACTAATTTCGCCCGAGCAGCCTTAGGAATAAGCACCGAGTCGCTCTCCCTCAGAGGAGAGCAAACAACCGACCGTGGCCGCAACGAGGCACTGACGGCTTGAGCAGAAGCATGGGATTTATATTCAAAGAGCACCCTTCTGTCCTCTGCAATGGTGGGGCTAACCCGGTGGCGATACTATCCCTTGAAGGGTCCCACGGGCCTCGGAAGATAGTCAGGCTCGGGAATCATGAAGACGGAACCAGTACCCAACCACATAAAGTGGTGGACAACATCACGAGTGACCTCCAGTGAGAGAGTGGGCTCAACTAGAAAGGCTTCAAGGGGGACGCCCTGGTTGTAACCTAACTGTTGGACGAAGCGATGTGGATTGTACCACATGAAGAGAGTAGTATCATTTAGACGGAACACTGGGTACCCCGGCCAGATTGAATATAGATGCATGATCTCTTTGGGATTTAGAGTAGGAGCTCCACTCTTTGACAAATCGAATAGCTGTTGAATAGGGCCCACTGGAGCATAAAGGACTCGCTCACTAAAAACCATCCCGCCTTCATTCGAGTATGGATTAAGCAATACCCGTAGAGCCCCCAACTGAGTCGGATCAGGAGCGGAAGCATCGATCAGTCTCATCACCCGTGGGAAGGTATATGCTTCATATAAAGCAGGGCACCGGTGTGCAGCAAAAGCGCCTAACACGTGCATCTCGATCCATGTCATGAAGTAGTGGAGGAAGAGATTCACGGTGTCCGCACCCGGGTTTGAAGTGTTGGTAGCAGTACTTAGATCGTGATATAGGTGTGATAGTCCTGCAATGCCAATAGCCAAACGCGCCCCCTTCGGCTATGCGATGGGCAGGATAGAAGACGGAGACTCTCATAAAACGGCGATTCATCGGCATGGCAAACCAGCTAAGCCAGAGTCTGATGAAGCCGATAAAGAAAGTTTCTTCGTCTATTCCGAGGGCAGCAATTGCATCAAAGGCTACGGCCAATAAAATTGGAATGTAAAACTGTGGAATGTCTTCTTCTTTGGTCGGCAGTTTCTTTAAGCCAAAATTGAAGGGGTCCTCAACGTTTACAAATTTTGGAGCTTTCTTAGATAAGACGTCGTCACGGAGAATGCTAGCAATGAAAGCGTCAAAAGTGACACATTACCCTTCCGATGCCACGAATAGTTTCTCGAAAATACCCAAGGCATTGATCAAACTCGGGTGCTTGTGTCGAACAGCATTCTCGGTCGTCAAGCCCTCAAGCACCGCTGGCACTGTAGCAAATATATACTCATCATGAGGTAATAATTCTTTATAGAGTTCTCCCATGATCAGCAACCCTGAAATTTCGCGGAACTCTTCCAGCGAAATAGAGACTTCACGGTCCCCCAGTAGAAAAGTATTCGTCGGAAGGTTCCATTGGTTTAAAAAAAGCCTTGAACCACCAGACGTGGGGAGCATGATAGTAGAACAGTGACGCATACACCGTTTGATACAGCCCAACTTTCTACAGCCGTGAGCGTTGGGATGAAAGAATGTACTGGGCCCAGGGAAGATAACCCACTGGATGACGCGGGGTAACACCTACTTTATATATTTTCCTCCAGGATCAAGCTACACCTTGACATATTCGGCGCCCTAAGATATCGATAGCCATTATAGGTTGATTGGGGATCCCTATCGTTGATGGCTCAAGTCGGCCCTCAGGGGTCCAGTTAACCGCTTCCACCGCATAAGCAGTATGTGGACGCACCGTCAATGATATCGAGCGGATGGGTTATGCTGGCACTTCGCACGTGAAACTACGACGTCCCCTGATAATGTGACCGTAGCAGACTCCTCATAAGAGAAGGCTTTTATTATCCTTATCATATTACCTAATCATCGCCATAACCTCCTCGTCTGACGGCGACTGTGGGAAAGCGGCCTCCGAGCGTGTATAAGGGAAATAAGGAAGTGATGCCATCGTACCAAATAAAAAAAGGGGGAGACCCATAAATAAAAACATATATATATGAATTCGTTTCATGGGTCCACTAACTACAAAGCCAGTAAGCCCCACGAAATCCAAATGGCGGCTCACCAATGATGATGCAAGATAATCATTGTGAGAATCCAAAAGGATTCTCATCAAATAAACAGTGGAGTTTAAATAACTCCTAACATCCTCGAAAAACGAGTTCTGTTAAATATACAACAGATTCAAATCTGTGTTAAAGGGTATTAAAACCCTAAAAAAGGAAAAAAAACGCTCAAAAACACCAGGAAATAAAATTCCCAAAATTCTTTGAGTCTTTCAGAGCTAAGCTCCGTGATATGGAATTAAATTCCTTTAATAAAGGGATTAAATCCCAGAAAACCCCCACGGTGGGGAGGTAAAGAAAATAGAATTAAATTCCAAGGATCCTCAAAGATCAATGGTAGGGTAAACCCTAGGTAGAAAACTAACAATCCTCAAGACCCCAGAGTCTTCTTAAAAGGAAAAGGGGGTGTTTTTAGATATCTAATAGATCAGTTCAAGGCAAGAGAAAAGCTCTAGTGATGGATTTAAAATCCAGGGAAAAAATGATGAAAGGGGGTTTTCCCTAAGGGGTAAACGTCGTTCAAGATCCTTACTCAAAAAGTAATTTTGCAGAGTTTAACTTTGAAAAATCTGTGGGCAGAGAGCTAAGCTCTAAAGGGAGAATTAAATTCTCAAGAAGAGGTTAAGGAAGAAGATGAAGAAATAGTGAATCATCTAATGAGCCAAACACCTCATTTATAAGACGTGATAGGGAGCAGTTCATCTCCCCGTTCCCCTAGGCAATCTAACGGTTGTAAGAGTGGACAGCATTGCACTCACGTGCAAGCCACGTGAGAGCAATGCTGGGGGCATTTGTTCCCTTATAAAAAGGGGGGAAGGGGGAAAATCCTCCACTATTCAAGTCTCACGTGTTAAACACGTGAGCACCTATATGCAAAAGCATACAGGTGCTGCAGTTAAAAACAAATGGGCTAAAAGAGCCACACATGTTAAATTCGTGAGCGCCTATATACAAAGCATATATGCGCTGCAATCAAATAACAAGCCAAAACAGGCCTCACGTGTTAAACACGTGAGAGTTTATATGCACTGAAAATAAAGTATACTGAAACCCATGCTAGGAGTCACGTGTTAAACACGTGAGTTCTTCTGCTGCACTCTTTGGCAAGATAGAATTAAATTCTGTTTGGGAAATATTTTCCTTGACCTTCCTCAAACTAGAAAGATCTTTGGATCAAAGATTCAACGGTGATTATAAAATCACCCACCGATCATCCGATAGAATAAAAATTCTATATTAGGAAATGATATTTCCTAATCTTGTTAAATAAACAAGAAAACTTCTTTGTTAAACAGAGAGCCTTTGGATTAAAAATCCAATGGTGGATAAAATTCACCAAGTGATCCGAGAGATCATTTTGGATTGATCATGATCTATCAATCAGAGATTTTCTTAACAAGTTGATCTCTTCTCTTATCCTATAAATAAAAGGGAAAAACAAAGAAGAAAAAAGAAGAGAACTCCACACAAGCTTCTGCAAAAAAAAATATACAGTGAGCTCTTGAAAAAGAAAGAGAATTTAATTTTCAAAAGAAGAAGACTTGCCTCATTGAAACCCTAGGTAAAAAAACACAGAGATCATTGTGTCTCTTCTTGGCCTATTTAAGGGTTTAAACCTTCACATAAGAACTTAGTTCTTCCTCTGGTTGAGCTTTGTAGAAGCAAATCTCCCCACAAGTTGAGAATTTAATTCTCATCGGGGAGCTTTTGCTCTGCAGATTCAAAACTTAGGGGAAAAGAACTAGGTTATAAAAGAAAAAGAAATTAAAGGAGCATATGGGAATGTAATTCCTCCAAAAATTAGGGTTTGACCCTATATAAAGAACTTAGTTCTTCAAATGATGATGATCCAAGATCCTCAAAATCTAAATCTTGATGATCATCAATGACTAAAAATATCATTAACAGAGATCAATATCTCTAAGAAAATACAAGAACATCTTGTTGACTCGTCAGTGCTTAGCACTATTTTGAACCCTCACGTGTTTCCCACGTGAGTGCTTTAAACGAACAAAAAAACGGCAAAAGATGCCTCACATGATTCTCACGTGGGCATCTAAAAAGCAAAGAAAAGCTTCTTTGTCAATTAGGCAGTCACCCAAAAAGAAAGCAGTCACGTGAAATGTACGTGAGCTCTATCCAAGTTCTTAGCACTTCTGTAAAAAGAGGGAAATGAGCAAATAAAGCCCAAAGCACAGTACTCGCATGCTTTTCATGTGAATATCATGCAAAGTGCTCAGCACTCCATGATTAGTCCAAAATGACTAACAAACGCTCACATCTGGGGGCCTCACGTGTTTCATATGTGAGCGCCACGGAACTCTAGTGCTTAGCACTAATCCAGCACCTCACGTGTTTCACACGTGAGCACTGAATATCCCAGTGCTCAGCACTGTTAGGTAATTATGGAAACTCAATCTCAGCCCAAAATTGGCTAAGTTTTCTGAGGTTAAATCTCTTTGATTTTAAAATCAATCGATCTCATATGGCTCATGGTTTCCCAAACTGATCTTAATCTCAAGAATGACTAGTGGTCTCCTATCGATGATATCCAAAATGATATTCATCCTATGTGTCCTAAAGTAATCTTAGTCTCAAATACGACTAATGATTCTTAGGTCCATCACAACCATTTTCCCTCAAATACGGGATTCGGTTTAAATGTACATCTCTTCACACGTCTGATATATGTCGTTGTAATTCCTCAACATCTTCAGAGAGGTTGCGGGTCCTGACGACTAACAACTTCTTTCATTGATACACTTCTAAACTGACGTGCCCGCCTAAAATTGGAGCGTGCCCCAAATTGGGCACATTCCATATCAACATCGTTCACTCCGCCACATAACAAATACACGTGCATGTGAGTTGAATAAGGGACCGAAATGTACTTAAACTAATATTCGCCCTCAAATACGACGGCAAAGGACCGAAACATCCTTAAACTAAAATTTTGCCTCAAACATGGCGATAATGTACCGCGATGTCCTTAAACTAAAATAATCGAGTTCGAACGCTCATACGTTTTAAGTCGATCTTAATCTTAAACCAGATTAACGATCCTTAAATCAACACAAACCCAAATCTAAAAATATACGGATTTGGACTAATCCACGCCCTACGTACGACGACATAAATTAGTCTCCGTATACAATCCACGGGAAACCAAAACCAAAACAAAACACACGACACGAAAAGAACTTCCGGAGCAGGAGAAAGTGGTTATCGCGATGCGGTAACGTAATTAACTACAGGTGCTTGCGCCTGCAGGGAAGAGCGTCCCCACAATAAAAAATCCCTCATAAAAAGAGGGGGAATCTGACGAAGTCCGCTACAACTGCCGCACCCGTCCAAACCTCTGATATACGGTACCATAAATCAAATTGGTATCTTCGGAGAGGTGGACGGATAAATCCAAATAGAATTTGTCCCCAGATTCAGGCAAGACGATCCCTCCCAGTTCGTCTCTGTTTTCGGCGGTGTACAAGGTTGCTTAAGTAGAGTTACATATCGTATGTATATTTCGTGACATATTTACGATACGACACTCCGCTTAAGTAACCTTAGGATGTATATCTCGTGTTCTTCAGGGATTTTCTTTCCTTCTTTCCTGAGCTTTTATCATTGCATTACTATTTCGTTGAGATTCGGAAACCGATTGTTGTTTGTTTCTTGTTCCAATTACCATGCCGTTAGAGACTGTACGAGCCGAGAGGGCTGCAGTTAGAGATGACGTCAAGCTAGGCTCGTCTGAGACGAGGACTGACCAGGACGATATTCCGATGACAATGGAATGGGTTGATTTTCCTCCTTTGGATAGGATTTCTTGTTTAGAGGCGAGCATTCTTGATCTACATCATTTGATTAGTTCGTTAGCTGAGACTATTCGGAACTAGGGGCCTGCCATTGCACAGCCGGCTCTGGAGATTTTTGTACCATACAGTATTCAGAGATTAGTTATGCCTCCGGTGATTAAGACGTTAGATGTGTCACTTCCCGTGTTCTTGAGGCTGAAGCCTCTGGTGTTTACTGGCATGGATGCGTCAGAGGATCCGCTGTCGTTCCTCGACAGGATGGTGAGGATATTTCGTTTGATATGATTCTTCGATGCTAGATCAGTGGAGTTAGCCAGTTTTCGGTTAAAGGGTCTTTCTAAGACCTGGTGTGATTCGATCGAGAGAGGTCGAGCTATGAGTCTTCCTCCTATAACTTGGGACGAGCTTTCGAAGGTATTCCTAGCTTGATTTCTACCTCAGTGTGTCAGAGAAGCCCGACAACATAGTTTCGAGTCTTTGCGCAAGACTCTGGACATGACAGTAGTCAAGTATGACCTTCAGTTCACCCAGTTATCAAGATATGCTCGTTATTTGGTTCCTGCAAAAAATATCCGAATTAAGAATTTCGTGCGCGGAGATGCATGGTTGTTTTTTTCCATTGGTGTCCACTGTTTCGATACTTATGCAGAGGCAGTGGATGCGGCCATGTTAATAGAGGAACATTATATTAAGATTGGATCGACTCCAGAGCCGAAGCGAGCTCAATTTGAGACTCCATCTGTTAAGAAGGAGAGTGTTGACGTGAGTGGATGGACCCGAGAGCAGCCATCCGTCACCGATAAGATGCAGAGGCCAGCGCGATTCTTTTTTAATTGTATGAGGCCCGGTCATAGAGCCAGAAACTGTCCTGCCAGGAGTCAGAGCAAGATAGCATCTCGATGAGTTGCTGTTAGATATGTATGCCCTAGAGGCCTTCATTGTATAGGATGCTAGGGATATGTATGTACAGGATAATCTTGCTCAATATGATAGTATGCTATTTGGTTTGCCTTTATCTTAATATGTGTATATGTTTAACTTTTTATTTCATATCGCTTGTACATGTAGATAAAGCCCGTAAGATCATTGCTTGACTACTAGTGTTATGAGGGCAATCATACTTGTGGGAGCTGGGTAGTCGATAAGCACATCCTTAAATGTCCCTAGTCATGGGAGTATCGAAACTGGACATCGATACTCCAGACTAGAATAGTGTATACATTTCTATACCGTGACGAGGGGCTATGGTTGGTCCTGCAACCATTGGTGTGTTGCACCTAAGATTGTATCCATGCACTCACTAGGGGTACATACATTGGACGGACTCGCCGAGAACTGGCTAGATGGTATTCTACCTATTGTCAGATAGCAGTTCTCTGATGACATGAGTGCAGATAGTTTATCGGCCTAAGGTCGTCATTTGTCTCGTGTGAGTTCTTATTATACTTTGATTACTACCCTACCACGACTATACTGAGTTGTGCAAATAGGTTTTAGTTGGGTATAGTCGTGCAATAGCAATATAAAGTGATACATCAACTAAGGTATAACAATGTGTTCATATCAGATTTTTGCATTTTTATACCGCCCATTTTTTATCACATTGCTTATAGGTAGGTACTCTTGATCCGTGTTTGCTAGATAATTGCAGGTTACAGGTTCTCAGCTCTAAGCAATAAAATTCATGAAAAAGCGCGACAAATTCCGGATTACTGCCAACCACAGATAAAATATGGGTCTCCGCTCTCTATCCGTATGTTGCCGCACACCAGTTTAAAGGACAAAATGGCAAATCAATGGTCATTTTCATGCACAAAGCACAATGTCAACACAATATCCAAGATATCTACGTGGAGCTCAAGAAAATCATGACAAAAGATCCACATCAAATCACCTTTTGATATGCTCAAAATCTGGAAGAAATATGAAGAGATTCTGAGAAACAAAGTATACCACACTGAAGAGAATAGCAACACAGGAAAACCCCAAAAATACGATGAGCCAACTCCTCCTAATGGCCGTGGATCCGCGGCCAACATGGCGACTCGGCCGCGGATCCGCGGCCGAGTTGACTCGGCAAATGAAGATTTTCTGGAGGCAGTTTTGTAATATCATGCAGGGTCAGAATGTTGCCCTAGGGGTTCAGTTTCCTGCCTATAAATTGCCCAGAACAATCCCAAGTGAAGGGTGCTTATTCTTGTGTTAGATTTTGGGATAGATTTTGTAGTTCTTCTTCCTCTTTTCATCTTTTCTCCATTAAAACCTTGTAGTGAGCTTTTATGGTTGAAGTGATGAATAAAAGAGTTCTTTTCTTGATCATGCTTGTCTTGTTACTTTGTTAATTATATTTGCTTGTAATTTTCATTTGCTAATCTTGTTGTTGTTATTTGTTGTTTGTTTCTTTCTTCTTCTATTTTTCTTTATCCTTAACAACAATGATACTTAAGCTTGATCCTTACCAAAATGAGGTCTCAAATAGCTAGTTGTAATCTTCTAACCTCTTTCTTTCTATCTTCCTCCTTTTGTTGTATTTTCCTTTTTTTTGTAATGGGTGAGTAGTTTCTCACTTGTTAGGGTAGGATAAGGAAAGTTTGAGAGAAGGAAATCTCTCTCACTCTTTTCTTGCCCAACATCTTAATTCGGACTCCCGTTAATTGAACCACAATCTGCTCCCTACGGCACCCTATCCTACATGATAGCGGTGACTCCTTAGTTAGACCGGTTGTGGTTGAATTAGCCCGGGGTTAAGGCTAAGAGCCAAGAACGGACGGACAAGGACCAAAGGGAAGAAACTAAGCGTTGGAAAGCCTAGCTTATACTCCCAAGTTCCTTCCTAGTCGTGCTAATCCCCGTTGTTGCTGATTACCGTAACGCCGATATTAAGAGTGGCAATGAAAGAAGTGAGCGACTCCTATCTCAAACTAACCTAATCCTAACCCTAACAAGCTCTCTTTATATACATTTTAGCACATAGTTAATCTAAAAAAAAACCTGGACATTTGGACTTAACTTGTTAAAGCACATAGAAAAAGATTCCCATCTCCCTGCGGACGACCCATACTCAACCGGCTAGCTATCAAGCGAAACCGTCTTGATTGCGGTAATTAACTAAGCACGCAAAAACTCTATCAATCAAATGGCGCCGTTGCCGGGGAGACGGTAGTTTATTTCTTTGTGTAATTTCGGGTTAATTTGTGAATATAAATATAACCGAAAAACAAAACAAAAAAATATATTGTAAAAATTATCTTGTTATTTTTGATTAGTTTTTGTGCAAGTGTGTAGGATAAAAAACTAGGTCGAGTTCAGTGCCAAAGACGTGGGAAGTTAGACCCATAACTCGCAGCTACACCGCGGGTGATCGAGACGAAACCAACGGTCTACTGTAAAATTCTGGAGCAAACCCAGTGAGCAAATCAAGATTCAGGGGCTCCAAATGTAGGGTTCCTAGGCACGCTAATGAGGTCTCACAAGGCATCAACCATGCAAATTTCAAAAATTACAAGTGCCGAGAAACCCTAGACTAGATCGTTAACTAGAATTTTAGGCGACAAATGAAACTAGTTAACAACTTAACTAATAGAACGGAAATACAACCTTTGTAGATCCGGTCCTCCACCTCCATAGCTCCGCAATGAAGTCTCCTCCCTGTCCAAATGGAATCACGGGCTCTAGCGTCGGCTTCATCGGAGAAATGGGCGGGCTAGGTCGTCGACGTCGATGCCGAAGATGATCTACGTCGAGGCATCACTAGATCAAGCTCCCACTTCACCAAGTCATGAAACTTGTGAAGAAAACACCCTATACTACTTGGCAAGAGGTAGAGGATGAAGAAATAGGAGATGGGTTCACTTTAGAATTGGATTTCTCACTCTTTTTCTCACTTTGCCATTGTTGGTAGCAAGCTTCTTCATGTGAAGAAGAAGAAGAAGAAGAAGATGAAGAATATTATGATAAGTTAATTAAAAAGGAAATGAAAAAGAATACTTATCATAATAATAACCATGGTCAAGTGTAGAGACTAAACTAAGGTTAAGTGAATGGTTAGGTTAGGTATGAAGACAAAAAATGGTCACAGGGTCAAAGCTTCATGAAGCTTCAACAAGCTTCATGAATGAATGCAACCATTTTCTCTTTTCATGCCTTAAAAGGAAATAACCTAAATAAATAGTTAAGATAATAAAAAACCCTAACCATTTAAACAACCATGGTTTAATCTTTACACAAACACAAGTGAGCATGTATCATCAAACATGATACAATCAAGTGCACACAAAAATATATCACATATACAATGTCCCATCAAGTGAGAAAATCCTTTTAAAGTGAACAAATATTAGTTAATGCAAAGTAATATATCAAATATATAATTATACATTAAATCAACACTTGATTTAACAATCCGGTCATATCGCATATGACCGACTAATATCCAATGTATCGGCTTATCGAATCAATCCTCGATTCGATAACTAGGTTATATCGCATACAACCAATCGACACATTCATCGCGACAATGGAATACGGTATCACATACGCGCATTATTCTCGGTCCCGCACATATCTCATATGCGCTCCTATTTCGTTTCGCTTGATCCAGGAAACCTCTGTGTAGGACTCTAAAGACTCGTCAATACGCCAGCAGCAGGTGATGATCATATCAAACACCCACAAGCCGCAAGCGGTCTGCTAAACATAACGGCCACCCGGGTATTGAGTGTAAGTCGATGTAGTACACCCCAGTACTTATGGGGAGGCGGAATTTACAAAAACTTATCAAGTTTAAACAACGAACATCGACTAACCGCTTGAATCGAAGCTAAACTCTAAATAACCGTATTCTATGAGTTTCATTTCATAAGAGATGAGGGATTATACCTAATGAACCGGTCCTTCTCCTTTACGTCCTCCTTTGTTCTCCTCGGCCTTCTCTAGGTAGTAGACGATCCACCCGAGAGCAAAACTCCAAGCTAAACCTCTAACTTGAGGTAACTAATCAACTTTGATTGCTAATCAAAGATGAGAGAATGATATAGAGTGAGGGTTATGGATTGTTTAGTCTAACTAATTCTTTGATCTCAACACATGAGGATTAAGGATTAGGGTTAGAAGATGAGAGCTTGAGGAGAGAGAATGTGTGATATGATAATGAGAGAAGAGAGAGAGTGTATCATAATATTATGAAGCATTCTTATTATCAAATAATCAATAAAGGAAATGAATAAGCATGCTTCACAAAATATCTTGTGATGATTCATTAACATGAGTCATTAAGCAATAAATGTGCATTAATGAAGTGAATGAATCACCACTATGACTCACTCTCTTTCCAAAACAAACCTCCTTAGTCACATCTTCTAGAAGCTTCTCGAGTAATTACGAGAACGCCCCTTCGATCCGTAAAAAATACGGAAAAACTTTAGACTGTAAAAATCCAATAACCGGATACCAGTAACTGGCTTAAACCAAAGCCGACTGGTAAAATCTGTCCGAAAGTCGTACGTGCGTAAACGCACGTATGCGTCCGAACCCTTTGTCGCAAAACCATGCAACCTCTATATCGTTTCGCCTGGAGTAGGAAACTCTCTGTGTGGGACTCTAGAGACTCGACTACTACGCTGGCAGTGGGTTTAACCACAGACCGCAAGCGGCACTAGCTGTACGTAACGGTCCCCAGGTAGTTGTCGATAAGAAGGCCGATGAGTAAACCCATCCGAACTCCTACTGAGTCTGATGTGACAATCTCCATACAGTCCGGTCCGTTCGTCCAAGACTATCGCATATCGGGCCTAGGGGGGCGGCAAGCGTCAGTCCCCTAATAGCGGTATAAGTCGTGTCGGAGTAAAGCCCATTACACCCTGAGAAACTACTGGAACCTACCAGCAAATCTCGCTTGCCCTGGCCAGGGACTTTGCGTAATGGCTCTCTGACACAGCACGATATCTACTCCCAATACCGGGAGGGACGAATCCTGTCTAACCGCCACTGCCTCCAAGTGCTCGGGACTGCACCCAACTGCTACCTGTTTGCACGACTCCTTTGAGCCGTGGTAGGGTAGCAATCTAAGAACAGTGGGACACACTCGAGGCGAAGTAGCAGTGTCAAGTCTGCGGACTACGCTGTACTCATGTCACCTGGGAACTGTTCACTGACGACTGGTATCAAACCAACCAACAGTTCCCTGTGAGTCCTGTCCGGTGTACCCGTAACCTAACGAGCACCTGTATACTATCTCCAGTACGACGTACTGACGGCTGTGGGACAGACCATCTCCCCAACTGGGATGAGAAGCGTACACACTAGTCTACTCCGGAGTATCGATGCTCTGTCTCGATAATCCAACGACCAGGGACCTGAATAAGGATGTGCTTGTAGACTACCCAGCCCCCACTAGTGTGACTGCCATCACAACGCTGGTAGACAAGCATGATCCTAAGAGCTCTATCAATACGTATACTCACATATTAAGATAGAAAAACCAAGTAGCATACTACCATGTTAAGCAAGACTGTTATATACATGTGAATATCCCAAGCTTCCATTAAGTAATATACAAGCTAGTATGATACAGTAATGGCCTTCTAGGGCATAAACACTAACAATCTCCCACTTGCACTAGGGCCATGTACTGGCATATCGCAGACCAATGATCTCGAGTAGCCTCTCGAACTGAATCTGAGGAAGGGCCTTCGTGAATGGATCAGCAACGTTCTCTTCTGAAGCAACTCTCCGAACCTCGATCTCCTGACGATCAATGATCTCCCTGATCAGGTGATACCGCCTTAAGATGTGTCTGGACTTCTGATGGGACCTTGGTTCCTTCGCTAAAGCTATAGCTCCGTTGTTGTCGCAATACAGAGGTATTGGATCAACTATGGTAGGAACCACCTGAAGTTCTGTTAGGAACTTCTTCATCCAGACTGCTTCTTTTGCGGCATCGCAAGCAGCTATATACTCCGCTTCCATCGTCGAGTCAGCAACGGTGTCCTGCTTGGAGCTCTTCCAGCACACCGCCCCTCCATTGAGGGTAAAGACATAACCCGACATGGACTTGGAATCGTCCTTATCACTCTGGAAGCCGGAATCAGCAAAGGCCTCCAACCTGAGGTCTTTTCCGCCGTAAACCAAGAACATCTCCTTAGTCCTCCTCAGGTACTTGAGAATGTTCTTTACTGCTATCCAGTGTTTCTCCCCTGGGTCTGACTGATACCGGCTTACCACGCTTAGTGCGTAAGCTACATCTGGTCTGGTACACAACATTGCATACATTATAGAGCCTACCGCAGAAGCGTAGGGTATAATAGACATGCGTTCCCTTTCCAAATCAGTCTTGGGAGACATCTCTTTGGAGAGGGTGATTCCGTGACAAGCCGGTAGATTACCGCGCTTAGAATCTTCCATACTGAATCTTTTCAGTACAGTGTCGATATACCTGGACTGTGAAAGTCCCAACATCCTCTTGGATCTATCACGATAGATCCGGATCCCCAGAATGTAAGAGGCATCACCCAGGTCTTTCATGGAGAACCTGTGTGACAAGAATCCTTTGACAGATTGTAGCATAGGAATGTCATTTCCTATCAATAGAATGTCATCCACGTACAAGACGAGGAATACGACACTTCTGGCCACGACTTTACTATATATGCACGGTTCATCTGGATTTTTGATAAAGTCATATTCTTTGACTGTCTCATCAAAACAGATGTTCCAACTCCGCGATGCCTGCTTTAGTCCGTAAATGGATTTAAGCAGCTTGCATACTTTCCCGCTGCTCCCACTCTGATTGAAACCCTCTGGCTGATCCATATAGACTCTCTCTTCTAGATTTCCATTCAGAAAAGCCGTCTTTACGTCCATCTGCCAGATTTCATAATCATGGAAGGCAGCAATAGCAAGAAGGACCCGAATGGATTTGAGCATAGCCACTGGAGAAAAAGTTTCGTCATAGTCCAAACCAGGTCTTTGACGAAAACCCTTTGCAACAAGTCTAGCCTTATAGGTTTCCACCTGTCCATCTACACCAATCTTTTTCTTGAAGATCCATTTGCATCCTATGGGTTTTACCCCATCTGGAGCAAAGTCCAAAGTCCATACTTTGTTGGTGTACATGGACTCCATTTCGGTCCGCATTGCATCTAGCCATCGTACCGAGTCGCCGCTCTGGATGGCCTGCTGGAAGTCAGTAGGTTCATCATCATCTATGATGCAATCCTCTCTATCCCCGTCTATGAGAAAACCGTAGTATCTCTCAGGCGGACGAGACGGCCTACTACTCCTGCGGAGGGGTGCGGGAATGTTCTGTTCTTCTTGAACCTCTGGTTCTACCAAACTTTCAGTAGCAGTTTGTGGTTCTGGAATTTCTTCCAGTTCTACTACGCTCCCACTCTTCTGATTTTCCAAAAATTCAGTTTCTAAGAAGCGGGCATGACGAGAAACAAAAACCTTTTGTTCCTCTGCGTAATAGAAATAATATCCCATAGAGTTCTTTGGATATCCCACAAACTTACACTCTACTGAGCGTGCCTCGAGCTTGTCCACATGCTGCTTTTTAACAAAAGCTGGACATCCCCATGTTTTCAGGTACTGAAGACAGGGTTTCTTCCCACTCCATATCTGATATGGTGTGGTAGGCACAGTCTTGGTTGGAACTTTGTTCAAAAGATATGCCACCGATTCTAGCGCATAACCCCAGAAAGATCGCGGTAACTCAGCATTACTCATCATGGATCGTACCATATCCAATAGGGTTCGATTCCGTCTCTCCGATACACCATTATGCTGTGGAGTGTATGGAGGAGTAAGCTGAGAGAGAATTCCTTTCTCTTTTAGGTAACCTAGGAACTCGGCACTCAAGTATTCACCACCTCGATCAGATCTAAGTGTCTTTATACTTTTGCCGGTTTGGTTTTCTACTTCATTCTTATACTCTTGGAATTTCTCAAAAGCCTCGGATTTATGTTTCATCAGATAAATGAATCCGTATCTTGAGTAATCATCCGTGAAAGTAATGAAATAGGAAAAACCACCTCTTGCATGTGTAGACATTGGACCGCATACATCACTGTGTATGAGTCCTAAGAGCTCGCTCGCTCTTACTCCTTGTCCAGTGAATGGAGTCTTTGTCATCTTTCCTTTGAGACAAGATTGACAAGTGTCATAAGTTTGATATTCGAACGTGTCCAAATATCCTTCTCTATGCAACTTAGTCAACCTTCTCTCATTGATGTGACCCAGTCTACAATGCCATAAGAAAGCTTTATTTAAATCTGGAGACTTTCTTTTTAGTGTGTTCTGGACATTGAAAATTTGGAGTTGGTTTAACACATATATGCCGTTATTTAGAGTACCTGACCCAATCAAACCATGATTAAGGTGGATGTTGACAACATCTCTTACAAACGTGAAATCATAACCTTTATTTGATAACAAGGAAACTGATATGATATTACACGTTAAGCTGGGTACAAAATAACAGTTATGTAAAACCAAAATGTGTCCACTCGTCAATCCTAGGTGATAATCCCCGACGGACGCAGCTCCCACGCTAGCTCCGTTAGCAACCCTGAGGATCATATCACCTTCCTTCAGCACTCTACGGTTTCTCAGTGCCTGCAATGAATTGCAAATATGAGATCCTGATCCGGTATCCAATACCCAGGAAGTAGAGTTGATCGACAGACAATTCTCAATTACAAACACACCTGAAGTCGAAGCCACAGCTTGCTTCGGTTCCTGGTTCTTGGCGTTCCACGCCTTGCAATCCTTCTTCCAGTGCCCTTTCCTGTGACAATGGAAGCACTCATCCAGGCCAACTATCGGTGCTGCTTTCTTTTTCTTTCCCTTCCCTCCCACCTTACTAACACCTCCTCTAGGTCTGGGTGCGGCCTTCTTCTTCCTTCCTTTGGCCCTAGCCTTGGACCCGGAAGAAGATGAACCGCCAACAAACATAGCGGGTGTTTCCCTTGCCTTCTGCAAGGTGCCCTCTGCACTCCTTAACATGTTCAGGAGTTCCGCAAGTTCAACTTCTTTTCCTTGAAGATTGAAGTTGAGGATAAACTGGGCGTAGGTGGGAGGAAGGGACTGGAGAACAAGGTCTGTATAGAGCTCATTATCCAAAGTCGTCCCAAGGTCTGCGAGCTCTTCTATATAGCCAATCATCTGTAGGACATGTTCACCTACCGATGATCCGACAGCCAACCTCGCTCGAAATAATTTCTTAGAGGTCTCGTATCTTGCTATACGAGATTGCTCTCCATAAAGTTCCTTTGTATGGAGAAATATGCCATCTAGGGACATATCCTCGTGCCTCCTCTGATGTTCATTGTTCATCGAGGCAAGCACGATGCACTTGGCTCTCGCGCAATCTAAATCCCAGGTTTTGCGGATTTCCTTATCCGCATTGCTGGATTTGGGACCAGGGACAGCAGGTGCCGTAGCGGTGAGGACGTACCCCAGTTTGTCATAGGTCAAAGCCATCTTGACATTCCGCAGCCAATCTTTATAGTTTGGCCCCGTCAGTATATTTTTCTCTAAAAGTAACTTAAGTCCAGTCATTTTCAGGGTCGCTGCAATTAGGAGAGAGAGAAGAAAACTCTTTAGCATGATGCTCTTGCAAGTTTAGAGTGGTTTTTAGTTTATCTAAACTGGATGGCTCCCACTGTTTCTCGAATCCTTCCTCAAACCATAAAAGAAGAATTAGCCAAGACTATTCTCACCGTACAATACTTGCTTAACCGTTCAGCCAGGCCGGTGTCGATACTTCGAGGGAGGTTTTCCAACGCTTTCGCGAAGTTCCTTAATTAAAGAACCTCTTTTCTCTGGGGGCGTAACCCCGCTGACACTTTTCTGGACACCTACTAGGTTTATAGCATTGATCGTTAAGCGACGAATATCCTGATAAGTAGCATATACTCACAGTAGGATCGGGATCCAAATATCATCGTATGATAATGTTGAAGGAATCCTACCAACATTCATCAAACTCCAAATGGTATGCATCTCTTTGCAAATTTCAGTTTCTTTAGAAATTCCCGATATAAGTTTTTACCCCATGCTCTTATGACCTTGACGAAAGCCAACAAATCATAAGTCACATGTCAAGTTCTGCCCATCATTATCTTGTTAATTTGAACCCACCCGTATATACCCTTGACGAAAGCCAACAAGGTAATGCGACTGTCCCAAACCAACACATCTATCTATGTAACAAATGAATACCCCAGCAGCTACCAAACACTATGTCTTGACGAAAGCCAACAAACATAGCTTGAATACTACTGACTATCCATAAGAAATGACGGAGGGCTACGACTGGTTTTGGCGAAACCGTGAACGTAGTGAACTTGATATAACCGAAGGAACTTGATAGCTTTTTAAAAGGAGTGGTTAAATCTCCGCATTTAAAATTATCTGTTTTAAAAATAACCGAGTGGTTTCTTTTAAATTGTTCCAACGATTTAAACTTTGGTTTGTTTTACTTAGCATTATAGATAATGCGTCCCATCATTAACCTATCATTGCAGAAAACAACGAAAATATAACGTCCTCTTATGCCATCCGCATTCGCCACGGGGTCCCGTCATCACCCGTTAGGTTACTTAACTAACGACAGAGCGGGGGCTGGGCTAGCGCGGGTGTAAAACATAAGTGACGTCTAAATAGCTATCATAAATATAGATATTTTACATTCGTCTGACGCAATGATATTCATTCCAGAACACAGATAAACAATATTGGATTTGCAAGCAATCTGTATTTCTTTTGAGCCTGCAAGAAAAGACAGATTACACAGTTGTGATGAATAGCCGTTTACCCCACCCTCGACCCCTACGGGTACGGCAAACTACCCACCCGGCAGTCTGTGTACCCCACCTTGGGTCAGTCCTAGGAGCAAAAACAGTAAAATGAAATAATACAACGGTGGCTACAACCGCAACCTGGAAGTGCCCCGCGAAAATAATATTACAACAAATTACATTTACAACAAATGAATTATCCAATAACCCATTGCTAACCCCGGCTATACACCACAACAGTCCAATACAGTTTATATGCACAAACAGATATAACCATTTCAGAAATGTGCAACCCCCTGCCAACCGACATACTAGCAGTTGGGGGAGGTTTACGAACACATCAAACAATCACAGATATAATCCAATACGCAAATACTGTATAATTCGATCGAATAAACAACTTCAAAATTGCTCCAAAATCTGCTCTGTTAAACAGTAACCTGAGCAATAATTAAACATTCCAGAAAACCCCAAATTACACAGAGAAGCAACAGAAGAAAAATCGGCCGCTGACTCGCCAACTCGGCGGCGGAAGCGCGGCAACTCAGTGGCTGAGGCCGCGGTTCCGCGGCGAGTTGGTCGATTCAGTCGACTGTTTTTCTTGGGTGTTCTTCTGGTGTCATGTCAAGCACTCTGAGCTCACCTGAAAAATTTTCTGACATCGTTTTAAATTCGACAGAAACTTACATTTTTTAGGGTTTTCCGGCTTCGTTTTTTCGTTCGAAATTCGTACAAATTTGCGATTAAGTTATTTAGTGTTTAGCGAGGCTCTGATACCACTGTAAGTCGATGTAGTACACCCCAGTACTTATGGGGAGGCGGAATTTACAAAAACTTATCAAGTTTAAACAACGAACATCGACTAACCGCTTGAATCGAAGCTAAACTCTAAATAACCGTATTCTATGAGTTTCATTTCACAAGAGATGAGGGATTATACCTAATGAACCGGTCCTTCTCCTTTACGTCCTCCTTTGTTCTCCTCGGCCTTCTCTAGGTAGTAGACGATCCACCCGAGAGCAAAACTCCAAGCTAAACCTCTAACTTGAGGTAACTAATCAACTTTGATTGCTAATCAAAGATGAGAGAATGATATAGAGTGAGGGTTATGGATTGTTTAGTCTAACTAATCCTTTGATCTCAACACATGAGGATTAAGGATTAGGGTTAGAAGATGAGAGCTTGAGGAGAGAGAATGTGTGATATGATAATGAGAGAAGAGAGAGAGTGTATCATAATATTATGAAGCATTCTTATTATCAAATAATCAATAAAGGAAATGAATAAGCATGCTTCACAAAATATCTTGTGATGATTCATTAACATGAGTCATTAAGCAATAAATGTGCATTAATGAAGTGAATGAATCACCACTATGACTCACTCTCTTTCCAAAACAAACCTCCTTAGTCACATCTTCTAGAAGCTTCTCGAGTAATTACGAGAACGCCCCTCCGATCCGTAAAAAATACGGAAAAACTTTAGACTGTAAAAATCCAATAACCGGATACCAGTAACTGGCTTAAACCAAAGCCGACTGGTAAAATCTGTCCGAAAGTCGTACGTGCGTAAACGCACGTATGCGTCCGAACCCTTTGTCGCAAAACCATGCAACCTCTATATCGTTTCGCCTGGAGTAGGAAACTCTCTGTGTGGGACTCTAGAGACTCGACTACTACGCTGGCAGTGGGTTTAACCACAGACCGCAAGCGGCACTAGCTGTACGTAACGGTCCCCAGGTAGTTGTCGATAAGAAGGCCGATGAGTAAACCCATCCGAACTCCTACTGAGTCTGATGTGACAATCTCCATACAGTCCGGTCCGTTCGTCCAAGACTATCGCATATCGGGCCTAGGGGGGCGGCAAGCGTCAGTCCCCTAATAGCGGTATAAGTCGTGTCGGAGTAAAGCCCATTACACCCTGAGAAACTACTGGAACCTACCAGCAAATCTCGCTTGCCCTGGCCAGGGACTTTGCGTAATGGCTCTCTGACACAGCACGATATCTACTCCCAATACCGGGAGGGACGAATCCTGTCTAACCGCCACTGCCTCCAAGTGCTCGGGACTGCACCCAACTGCTACCTGTTTGCACGACTCCTTTGAGCCGTGGTAGGGTAGCAATCTAAGAACAGTGGGACACACTCGAGGCGAAGTAGCAGTGTCAAGTCTGCGGACTACGCTGTACTCATGTCACCTGGGAACTGTTCACTGACGACTGGTATCAAACCAACCAACAGTTCCCTGTGAGTCCTGTCCGGTGTACCCGTAACCTAACGAGCACCTGTATACTATCTCCAGTACGACGTACTGACGGCTGTGGGACAGACCATCTCCCCAACTGGGATGAGAAGCGTACACACTAGTCTACTCCGGAGTATCGATGCTCTGTCTCGATAATCCAACGACCAGGGACCTGAATAAGGATGTGCTTGTAGACTACCCAGCCCCCACTAGTGTGACTGCCATCACAACGCTGGTAGACAAGCATGATCCTAAGAGCTCTATCAATACGTATACTCACATATTAAGATAGAAAAACCAAGTAGCATACTACCATGTTAAGCAAGACTGTTATATACATGTGAATATCCCAAGCTTCCATTAAGTAATATACAAGCTAGTATGATACAGTAATGGCCTTCTAGGGCATAAACACTAACATTGAGCGATCAGAAGATCGACGAGCAAGCCCGCTCACACTCCTGTGAATCCAACCAGTAACACTTACCGTACAGTCCGGTCTGATCATCTGATATGTCGCATATCTCGCCTAGGGGTGGTAAACGTCAGACCCCAATAGCTCGATAAGTCGTGTCGATATGAGGTCTATAACAGTTCGAGAAACTACTGGTAACACTTACCAGTAAATCTCAGCAACCCTGGCCAGGGATTTCCGGTTATAGCCAATCGAACACAGCGCAACATCAACTCCCTATACCGGGAGAGACGAATCCCCTCCTATCGCTCATTGCCTCCATGTGATTCGGGACTGTACCCAAAAGCCACCGTTTTGCACGCCTTCTTGGACATGGTAAGGTGGAAATCAAAGCACAGTGGGAATCACACAAGACTCTATGACGATCTCGGGTCTACAGACTAACCTGTACCAGTGTCACCAGAGAACTGCCATCTGACGTGAGGTATAATACCATCTGGGAGTTCTCGGCGAGTCCGTCCAGTGTACCCAGTCTCCACTGAGCACCCGTATATCATCTCTGATGTCAAACACCAATGGATATGGGATCATCCATCGCCCATCTGTATGGGTCGAGAAGGTATACGCTAGTCTACTCTGGTATATCGATGCCCCATCTCGATACACCCACGACTAGGGACCTTGAAGGATATACTTATAGACTACCATGTCCCCACTGGTATGATCCGCATCATAGTCTAGGTAGTCAAGTACACATCCTAAGGGCTTTACCAACATGTAACAGAGAGACAATCAGTGTACACGTTAAGGTAAAGAGTAACCAGATAGCATACTATCATGTCGAGCAAGAAAGTCCTCCCTATATATGTCCGAGCATCCACTACAATATACATACTATGTACAGTAATGGCCTCTAGGGCACACATATAACTAACAATCTCCCACTTGCACTAGGGCCATCTGTAGCAGTGGTTATAGTATCTCATACTCAACCATCCCATAAAGTCTCTCTCTGGGAATGGGCCTTCGTGAGTGGATCCGCCGTGTTATCCTCTGAGTCTGCTCTCCTAACCTCGATCACCCTGGAGATCAACTATCTCCATGATCAGGTGATACTGCCTTAGAATATGTCTGGATCACTGATGGGACGGGCGTTCCTGGCTTAAGCCACAACTCCATTGTCATACAATGGGAGGAACTAAGTTCATCTCATGAACAAATATACATCCAGACTGCCTCTTTGGTAGCATCTTAAGTAGCGATGTATCGAGCCTTTATCGTCTAGTATGCCACGGTATCTAGCTTGGAACTCTTCCAACATACCGTCCCTTTACTGAGGGTAAAGACAATGCCTGTGACTGACATTCAGTCGTCTTTATCACCCTGGAACACTTCCAGTGATTTTCCCCAGGATCGATTGATACCATCTCACTATTACCAGTGAGATTCCTAACATCCAATTAGATTTATCTCATAGATCCAAAATCCAGGATTTAGTAGGTATCATTTTTGATCCTATATGGAGAATCATTATGATAAGCGGAGATTGACCGAGCGTAGCATAGGAAACTCCTTCCCTATCAAGAGTATGTCATCCACGTACTCTACGAGGATCACGACCATACTCCCTACTACCTTTTTGTATATACAAGGTTTATCTACCATTTTGATGGTGTCAAACTCTTTGACTAACTCATCAAAACAGACGTTCCAACTCCGCGATGCCTGCTTTATCATATAAAACATCTTGCACACGTTTCCGCTGCTCCCACTGTCTACGAAGCCCTCTGGCTGTGTACTTATAGACGCTTTCTTCCAAAACATCATTTAGAAAAGCTGTCATGACACCCAACCACCAGATATCGTAGTCATGGTATGTAGCAGTGGCAAGTAGGATCTGGATGGACTTATGCATAGATCCTTAGAAAAGGTTTCAACATAATCCATACCTGGTCAATGATGCAAACCTTTAACAAGTCTAGCTTTGAAAGTCTCAACTTTTCCATGTACACCAAGTAATCTTCTCAAGATATACTTGCTCCTGATGGGGATTTAACCCTTCAGATATAGCAACTAAAGTCCATACTTTGTTTGTGTATAAGGATTCCATCTCAGATCGCTAAGCATCCAGCCATTCTTACAGAGTCCCACTCTTGATGGCCAGCTCGAAACTAGTTGGGTCATTATCTCATGATGTATTCCTCGCTCCCACTGTCATAGAGAAACCGAAGTATCTCTGAGGTGGGTGAGGAACCCTGCTAGATCAGCGGAGAGGCTGAGGTTCGTTGGTTACTATTGAATCCTTCGGTTCTACCAAATCATTAGCTGCAGTTTGTATAAATGGAACATTTCCAGTTCTACATAACAGACCTTGCCTCGATCTTGTCCGGATTTTGCTTTTAAACTTAGGCCGGACAACCCCAAATCTTAACTATCTTAAGAGATGGGTTCTTCCCATACCATATCTTATATGAAATGGTAGGCACAGATTTGATTCGAACCCTATTCAATAGGTATGCAACTTCTCAAGTGCATAATTCCCAAAAGGAAATAGGTAACTCAGTAGTACTCATCATAGAGCACACCTTATCATATAGGGTGTGATTGCTCCGCCCCGATATACCATCGTGCTATGGTGTATACGGAGGAGTAATTCTGAGAGAGAATCTCATTCTCCTTTAGAATAGTCCAGGATTTCCGTGCTCAAGTATTCTTCTCCTTGATCACATCAAAGGACATAATACTTTTACCCGTATTTTGGTTCTCTACTTCTAACTTATATTCTATGAATATCTCAAAAGGTTCGGACTTGTGTTTCAACAAGAACATAGATCTGAATCTCGAGAGATTATCAGAGAATGTAATGAAGTACAAAGAACCGGTCTTGGCATGTGTAGACAGGGGACCTACATACATCAACATGTATCATCCCAAGAGTTCACTAACTCTTTCTCTGTTTCCAATAAACAGAGCTATGGTCATCTTATCTTTGTGACATGACTGGCGAGTTTCACAAGATGTAAATTCAAACTAATTTAAATATGCATCTATATGTAATTCCAGCTAGTCGGGTCGCATTGATATGATCTAGTCTACAATACCTCAAGAAGGATCCGTTCATTTCTGAACTCTTCCTCTTATGTTTTGTTAGTTATATGTATGTCCTAGAGGTACATAGGATGTATATTGTAGTGGATGCTCGGACATATATAGGGAGGACTTTCTTGCTCGACATGATAGTATGCTATCTGGTTACTCTTTACCTTAACGTGTATACTGATTGTCACTCTGTTACATGTTGGTAAAGCCCTTAGAATGTGTACTTGACTACCTGGACTATGATGCGGATCATACCAGTGGGGACATGGTAGTCCATAAGTACATCCTTCAAAGTCCATAGTCGTGGGTGTATCGAGACGGGGCATCGATATACCAGAGTAAACTAGCGTATACCTTCTCGACCCATATAGAGGGGCGATGGATGATCCCATATCCATTGGTGTTTGACATCAGAGATGATATATGGGTGCTAAGTGGAGACTGGGTACACTGGAAGGACTCGTCGAGAACTCCCAGATGGTATTATACCATACGTCAGATGGCAGTTCTCTGGTGACACTGGTACAGGTTAGTCTGTAGACCCGAGATCGTCATAGAGTCTTGTGTGATTCCCACTGTGCTTTGATTTCCACCTTACCAAGTCCAAGAGGGCGTGCAAAACGGTGGCTTTTGGGTACAGTCCCGAATCACATGGAGGCAATGAGCGATAGGAGGGGATTCGTCTCACCCGGTATAGGGAGTTGATGTTGCGCTGTGTTCGATTGGCTATAACCGGAAATCCCTGGCCAGGGTTGCTGAGATTTACTGGTAAGTGTTACCTGTAGTTTCTCGAATTGTTATAGACCTCATATCGACACGACTTATCGAGCTATTGGGGTCTTACGTTTACCACCCCTAGGCGAGATATGCGACATATCAGACGACGAGACCGGACTGTACGGTAAGTGTTACTGGTTGGATTCACAGGAGTATGAGCGGGCTTGCTCGTCGATCTTCTGATCGCTCAATACCCGGGTGGCCGTTACGTTTAGCAGACCGCTTGCGGCTTGTGGGTGTTTGATATGATCATCATCTGCTGCCGGCGTATTGACGAGTCTTTAGAGTCCTACACAGAGGTTTCCTGGCTCAAGCGAAACGAAATAGGAGCGCATATGAGATATGTGCGGGACCGAGAATAATGCGTGTATGTGATACCGTATTTCATTCTCGCGATGAATGTATCGATTGGTTGTATGCGATATAACCTAGTTATCGAATCAAGGGTTGATTTGATAAGTCGATACATTGGATATTAGTCGGTTATATGCGATATGACCGGATCGTTAAATCAAGTGTTGATTTAATGATTTAATGCATAATTATATATTTGATATATTACTTTTGCATTAACTAGTATTGGTTCACTTTAAATGGATTTTCTCACTTGATTTGCACAAGTTGTATATGTGATATACTTTTGTGCACTTGATTGTATCATGTTTGATGATACATGTTAACTTGGTTAAGTGTGTGATTAAATAATGGTTAGTTAATGGTTAGGGTTTCATTTGATTTATTTATGCATTTATTTATTTTGTTTTGACAAAAGAAAAAAGAGAAAATGGTTGCTTTCAAGGATGAAGCTTGTTGAAGCTTCATGAAGGTTTGACTAAAGTAACCATTTTGTCTTCATGTCTTAACCCAACCATTCACTAACCCTTGTTAATTCTCTACACCTAACCATGGTTGTATTATGATAAGTAATGATTTTCTTTTCTATTTAAAATTAACTTAAAATAATACTTACCATCTTCTTCATCTTCTTCTTCTTCTTCTTCAAGAAGAAAACCTAGACTTCATCAATGGTGACTTGATGAAATGAGTGAGAAATCCAATTCTAAGGTGAACCCACTTCCTATTTCTTCATCCTCTACCTCTTGCCAAGTAGTAGAGTGTGTTTTCTTCACAAGTTTCATGACTTGGTGAAGTGGGAGCTTGATCTAGTGATGCCTCGACGTAGATCATCTTCGGCATCGACGTCGACGACCTAGCCCGCCCATTTCTCCGAGAAGCCGACGCTAGAGCCCGGGCTTCGATTTGGACAGCGAGGAGACTTCTTTGCGGAGCTATGGAGGTAGAGGACCGGATCTACAAAGGTTGTATTTCCGTTCTTTTAGTTAAGTTGTTAACAAGTTTCATTTGTCGCCTAAAATTTTAGTTAACGATCCGTATTAGGGTTTCTCGGCACTTGTAAAATTTGAAATTGGCATGGTTGATGCCTTGTGAGACCTCATTAGTGTGCCTAGGAACCCTACAGTGGTATCAGAGCTACTAGGCATTGGATGTCGACCTATGGGGGGTTCTCACTGTGTGACAATGTGGCGAAGCATAGGCTCTTACCCCCAGGGTGTCCCGAGACCGGAAGGTGTTCCGACGGGTTGTAGTCCTCGCGAGGGGGCATGCATAAAAAGTAGCTGCTGAGGGACCCGTTGGTGCCACGGTGACCCCATTGGATGGGGTGGCTGCCTGACCTACAGTGGTATCAGAGCCTAGATAGAGCCTTAGGCGAAGCATAGACGGAGTTTGAAGTCCGATCGAATCAAAACCCTAACCCGAATATGCTCTCTGGACTTTTTCTAAAAACTGGGTTTTTTCCAGATTAAAAATGCTTAAAAAATTCAGCAGGGAATTCTATGAATTACGATGCAAAATTTTCCAAGAGAAGAATCCAATGTGCGGCGGTTCCGCGGCAATATGATGACGTCATCACTCCCTTTTTGCACAGTAATTCCTATTTTAATATGCTGAGTTTTCTGGGAATTTTTAATATGCAGTCAACAGTTGAGTATTTTTGGGTTGTATTGGGAATCACTGATTCGATCGGATTATCAAGTTTTGTCTATGTGTTTTTCCGGATAACTTTAGAATATGTTAAAAAGTTCGACCGGATATAAATACCCACTTTTTCCCTTGCCGGGAAATTTCCAATTGTTGGACTTTTCCGTAGTTTAATGACGTTCTAAGTAGTGCAAGTAACGCAATGGACCCTCTAGAAGACTACAAACCTTAACTCAATTATGTGACCGTCTTGAACTGCCCTTTGAACCTTCGAGTTTGGGGCAGTACGGCGTGCCACATGTGAGGCGTTGGCTTGACCCTTCTACGGCTGGACCGTTGGTACTGAGGCACGAACTGAATGTTTTTGGACTTGTTTCATGTGTTGATCTGTATCGGGAAAACTTGGGTGTTTGAATGTTCGATCGGAAAGTTTAACATTTTCTAATTATCTGGAATATGATACAATAATTGGAATTCACAAATTGTTATGAGATAACTGAATGAATATTATAAACATAGCACTTTAGTCTCACTTGATCGGTTGCCACGGAATTTTGATGTGATCAAAAGTCCGTCGCAATCACATAGCGTACGCGGATACTCGCCGGGTAAACTTAATAGACAGCCTCACTCCATAGCCCCGACCAAGTGACTGTAGGAGAACCCCGTCGCCGAAAGCATCCGTTCGGGTGCTCGCGGCAGCAGTGTTCCGCCTTGGTGCACTTCGTCAGAGGCATCGGGGGTGCAGCCGTCTATTGAAGTTTGCGACGAGCATTCGATCAGGATGTCGGGAATCTTGTTCAATTGCCCGACTTGATATTGAAAAGTGTTTTCGATAATGAGACTAAAATGCGGGGTTTATAATTGTTAGGCATGCGATGTCTAAGGAATTCATTTGATTAGGCATGCGATGTCTAAGGAATTCATTTGATTAGGTATGCGATGTCTAAAGAGATTGCGAATTCCAAATGTTGTAGTTTTACACTTTCTTTTCTGTGACCGTAAGTGTAATATGTGATATCGCCGGTTTCGTTGCTATATGTCAACGACAATTGGGATGCGCATATTTACTTACGTTGATGACATGTAATGTTATGTGTTGCTGGATATGTTATATTGGATCGTCGTGTTTGAATAGCCGGGGGGTTTTATGTGAGATGAGTGTTTTTCATTTTCATTCATGTAAAAACTTGTATGTAATATTCTTTTATTGGGGCACTTCCAGGTTGCGGAAGTTGTCACCGTTTGTATATTATTTACTTTTCCGCACTGGGATAGACCCAAGGAGGAGGGCACAAGTAACCGGGTTCTGGAGTCCAGTGGGAGACCAACTCGAGGAGTCGAGTCCGGGTCTCCTAACTCTAGAATTGGTAGGGTTGCTTGCCGCTCTCGTAGGGGTCTAGGGGTGTGGGTTTGGCTATTCATCACGACCGTGGAATCCGTGTTTTATACTGGCTCGTATTGAAAACACGGACGTCCTAGTATATCCCATATTTCATATGTTTCTTCTGCTGCGATATATGTGATGTGATCATGTGATGTTCTGTGATAGATACTGTATATAGTATATATGATATATTATATAGATGTTACTTATGTTTTACACCCGCGCTAGCCCTGCCCCGCTCTGTCGTTAGTTACCTAACCTAACGGTGCACGAGGGAACATCGAGGCGAATGCGGATGGCATAAGTGTACGTCGTATTTATCTGTACTGTTTAGGTACATAAATGATGGGACTTCATTAATATGATTAATGAAATGAAAGAAACCTAAGATGTTGTGGAATCGGATTTTAAAAATAAAACAGGTAGCTACAGTTCTTGCTTTGCACAGCGGTATATATGATATATCCTGCACCTTATTCGATAAGGAAAGGACCGAGATCCCTTCACCGGGAGTGAATCCTTTAGCAATAACTGGCAGATGCTACACACTCGGTTTGTTTTTGATTGCTTCTATAGTTTCTGCTTTGCACAGTGATATATATGATACATCCCGCACCTCATTCGACGAGGAAAGGACCGACGATCCCTTTACCGGGAGTGACTCCTTTAGCAAAACTAGAAAAGCCTCAAAGACACTCCATTTCAAAATTCATTCGATCCTACAATGATATCAAGTTCATTACGCAATAGGTTTTCAGAAAAACCTGGCGTAGCCCTCCGTCATTTCAGATAAGTAATAGTTAGTATTCGTGCTGCGGTAGTTTGGCATTCGTCAAGGCGTAGTGTACGGTAGCTAACTAGTATTTATCTGCTTATGCATATGATGCAGATTGGATTAGGGTATTCGTACGGCGTTGTTTGGCATTCGTCAAGGGTCGTGCGGGTGGGTTTAATTCGATCAAGAAATGTACGGGTTGAACTTGACTAGTGGACTATGGGTTGTTTGGCATTCGTCAAGGTCATAGCACACTAGGGGCAAAATATTATCGGGAATTTCAAGTGTTGAAATTTGCAATGAGATTGCATACCTTCTATAAGATAGTTGGATCCCGATACCCACTGCGAGTAATTGTTACTCCTGGGAGAGTTTTGCACATTACAATTAGCCGATCAAGTAAGTTTCTAGAAAGGTGTCAACGGGGTTACGCCTCTGGGAAAACGAGGTTTACATTAATTAGGTACGTACGAAAGCACGGGGGACCTCCCTCAAAGTACCGATACTGGCCTGGCTGAAAGATTGGCGAACTTGTAGTGTGTAATTAATCCCGGCTAGTCTTTCCTTTTAGGGTTTGAAGGAAGATTTGATAAAAAGCAGTGGGAGACATCCTGATTAGATAAAATAATAACCAATCTATTCTTGCAAAGAGCGCACGCTGAGTGTTTTCTTCTCTCTCTCTCCTGGTAGCGACCATATCACGCCTTAATCAAGATAACAATACGGAATATTGACCGAACCCGCTTGTTATACTGAGCTGGGGAACGTTGGTCCCGCTCCAACTTATAATTATTATAAGACAGAGCAGGAAATTGGGGAATACCAGATTTCCCGTGCCGCCCAAACGAAGAGAGTGCATGCTGATGCATCATCTTCGGGTGTGTTCATTATACAGAACTGTTTCTCAATGTCCCTTACGTCCTGGGTATATGATACCGGATCAGGATCCCAGATATGTAATATGTTACATGGGCTACAGATAGGTAAAGAACTGAGAACGGGTGATAAGTTTCATGAGGCAGAAAACGGGGCAAGAGTTGCAGCCAAGTCTGTCGGTCACTGTCACCCTGTATTACCAATACATTGATTCTGAATGAATGTTATTAGATACCGGACCTGATATACAAAATCATATCAGTCTCTTTAATAGTAAAGAAATGATAAAATTTTGTATTGTTGGATAATGTTTTGAACATTTCCTATATCAAAAGTTGATCGGTTCAGGCACGTTATCTAAAAGCATTGATGTTCTAAATCTAACTACAGTTCTTAGTATACGGAACACATACAAGAGGAAAAGTTCAGAAATGACCAATTCCTTCTTGAGGCATTGTAGACTAGGTCATATCAATGCGACCCGACTAGCTGAAGTTACATGTAGATGCATATTTAAATCAGTTTGAATTTACATCTTGTGAAACTTGCCAGTCATGTCACAGAGATAAGATGACCATAGCCCTGTTTATTGGAAACAGAGAAAGAGTGAATGAACTCTTGGGATGATACATGTTGATGTATGTAGGTCCCCTGTCTACACATGCCAAGACCGGTTCTTTGTACTTCATTACATTCTCTGATAATCTCTCGAGATTCAGATCTATGTTCTTGTTGAAACACAAGTCCGAACCTTTTGAGATATTCATAGAATATAAGTTAGAAGTAGAGAACCAAAATACGGGTATAAGTATTATGTCCTTTGATGAGATCGAGGAGGAGAATACTTGAGCACGGCAATCCTGGTTTATTCTAAAGGAGAATGAGATTCTCTCTCAGAATTACTCCTTCGTATACACCATAGCACGATGGTATATCGGGGCGGAGCAATCACACCCTATATGATAAGGTGTGCTCTATGATGAGTACTACTGAGTTACCTATTTCCTTTAGGGAGTTATGCACTTATGAAGATGCATACCTATTGAATAGGGTCCTGATCAAATCAGATGCCTACCACTTCATATGTGATATGGAAAGGGAAGAGCCCATATCTTAAGTTAGTTAAGATTTGGGGTTGTCCAGCCTATGTCTAAAAGCAAAATCCGGACAAGCTCGAGGCAAGGTCTGTTATGTAGAACTGGAAATGTTCCAGCTATACAAACTGCAGCTGATGATTTGACAGAACCAAAGGATTCAGTAGATTCCAACGAACCTCAGCCTCTCCGCCGATCTAGTAGGGTTCCTCACCCACCTGAGAGTTGCTTCGGTTTCTCTATGACAGTGGGAGCGAGGAATACATCATGAGATAATGACCCAACTAGTTTCGAGCTGGCCATCAAGAGTGAGACTCTGTAAGAATGGCTGGATGCTTAGCGATCTGAGATGGAATCCTTATACACCAACAAAGTATGGACTTTAGTTGCTATATCTGAAGGGTTAAATCCCCATCAGGAGCAAGTAAATCTTGAGAAGATTACTTGGTGTAGATGGAAAAGTTGGGACTTTCAAAGCAATACTTGTTAAAGGTTTTCGTCATCAACCAGGCGTGGATAATGATGATACCTTTTTCCAGTGGCTATGCTTAAGTCCATCCAGATCCTACTTGCCACGGCTACATACCATAACTACGATATCTGGCGGTTGGGTGTCATGACTGCTTTTCTAAATGTTGTTTTAGAACAGAGAGTCTGTAAGTACACAGTCAGAGGGCTTCGTAAACAGTGGGAGCAGCGGAAACGTGTGCAAGATGTTTTATATGATAAAGCAGGCATCGCGGAGTTGGAACGTCTGTTTTGATGTAGTAGTCAAACAGTTTGACATCATCAAAATGGTAGATGAACCTTGTATATACAAAAAGGTAGTAGGGAGTTTGGTTGTGATCCTCGTAGAGTACATGGATGACATACTCTTGATAGGGAAGGAGTTTCCTATGCTACGCTCGGTCGATCTCCGCTTATCACAAAGATTCTCCATATAGGATCAAAATGATACCTCCTAAATCCTGAGTTTTGGATCTATGAGATAGATTTAAATGGATGTTAGGATTCTCACTAGTTGTAGTGAAATGGCATCAAACGATTCTGGGGAGAATCACTGGAAGGGTTCCAGGGTGATAAAGACGACTGAATGTCAGTCGCAGGCATTGTCTTTACCCTCAGTAAAGGGACGGTATGTTGGAAGAGTTCCAAGCTAGATACCGTGACATACTAGATGATAAAGGCTGGATACATCGCTACTTTAGATGCTACCAAAAAGGCTGTCTGGGTGTATATCAGTTCATGAGATGAACTTAGTTCCTCCTATTGTGTGACAATGGAGTTGTGGCTTATGCCATGGAACGTCCATCCCATCAGTAATTCAGACATATTCTAAGGCAGTATCACCTCATCATTGAGATGGTTGATCTCTAAGGGATCGAGGTTAGGAGAGTAGACTCAGAAGATAACACGGCGGATCCACTCACGAAGGGCCTATTCCCAGAGAGAAACTTTTATGGGATGGTTGAGTATGAGATACTGCAACCACTGCTACAGATGGCCCTAGTGCAAGTGGGAGATTGTTAGTTATATGTATGCCCTAGAGGCCATTACGATACATAGGATGTATATTGTAGTGGATGCTCGGACATATATAGGGAAGACTTTCTTGCTCGACATGATAGTATGCTATCTGGTTACTCTTTACCTTAACGTGTATACTGATTGTCTCTCTGTTACATGTTGGTAAAGCCCTTAGGATGTGTACTGGACTACCTGGACTATGATGTGGATCATACCAGTGGGGACATAGTAGTCCATAAGTACATCCTTCAAAGTCCCTAGTCGTGGGTGTATCGAGACGGGGCATCGATATACCAGAGTAGACTAGCGTATACCTTCTCGACCCATATAGATGGGCGATGGATGATCCCATATCCATTGGTGTTTGACATCAAAGATGATATACGGGTGCTCAGTGGAGACTGGGTACACTGGACGGACTCGCCGAGAACTCCCAGATGGTATTATACCATACGTCAGATTGCAGTTCTCTGGTGACACTGGTACAGGTTAGTCTGTAGACCCGAGATCGTCATAGAGTCTTGTGTGATTCCCACTGTGCTTTGATTTCCACCTTACCACGTCCAAGAGGGCGTGCAAAATGGTGGCTTTTCGGTACAGTCCCGAATCACATGGAGGCAATGAGCGATAGGAGGGGATTCGTCTCTCCCGGTATAGGAAGTTGATGTTGCGCTGTGTTCGATTGGCTATAACCGGAAATCCCTGGCCAGGGTTGCTGAGATTTACTGGTAAGTGTTACCTGTAGTTTCTCGAATTGTTATAGACCTCATATCGACACGACTTATCGAGCTATTGGGGTCTGACGTTTACCACCCCTAGGCGAGATATGCGACATATCAGACGACGAGACCGGACTGTACGGTAAGTGTTACTGGTTGGATTCATAGGAGTGTGAGCGGGCTTGCTCGTCGATCTTCTGATCGCTCAATACCCGGGTGGCCGTTATGTTTAGCAGACCGCTTGCGGCTTGTGGGTGTTTGATATGATCATCATCTGCTGCCGGCGTATTGACGAGTCTTTAGAGTCCTACACAGAGGTTTCCTGGCTCAAGCGAAACGAAATAGGAGCGCATATGAGATATGTCCGGACCGAGAATAATGCGTTTATGTGATACCGTATTTCATTCTCACGATGAATGTATCGATTGGTTGTATGCGATATAACCTAGTTATCGAATCAATGGTTGATTTGATAAGTCGATACATTGGATATTAATCGGTTATATGCGATATGACCGGATCGTTAAATCAAGTGTTGATTTAATGATTTAATGCATAATTATATATTTGATATATTAATTTTGCATTAACTAGTATTGGTTCACTTTAAATGGATTTTCTCACATGATTTGCACAAGTTGTATATGTGATATACTTTTGTGCACTTGATTGTATCATGTTTGATGATACATGTTAACTTGGTTAAGTGTGTGATTAAATAATGATTAGTTAATGGTTAGGATTTCATTTGATTTATTTATGCATTTATTTATTTTGTTTTGACAAAAGAAAAAAGAGAAAATGGTTGCTTTCAAGGATGAAGCTTGTTGAAGCTTCATGAAGGTTTGACTAAAGTAACCATTTTGTCTTCATGTCTTAACCCAACCATTCACTAACCCTTGTTAATTCTCTACACCTAACCATAGTTGTATTATGATAAGTAATGATTTTCTTTTCTATTTAAAATTAACTTATCATAATACTTACCATCTTCTTCATCTTCTTCTTCTTCTTCTTCAAGAAGAAAACCTAGACTTCATCAATGGTGACTTGAAGAAATAAGTGAGAAATCCAATTCTAAAGTGAACCCACTTCCTATTTCTTCATCCTCTACCTCTTGCCAAGTAGTAGGGTATGTTTTCTTCACAAGTTTCATGACTTGGTGAAGTGGGAGCTTGATCTAGTGATGCCTCGACGTAGATCATCTTCGGCATCGACGTCGACGACCTAGCCCGCCCATTTCTCCAATGAAGCCGACGCTAGAGCCCGGGATTCGATTTGGACAGTGAGGAGACTTCATTGCGGAGCTATGGAGGTAGAGGACCGGATCTACAAAGGTTGTATTTCTGTTCTTTTAGTTAAGTTGTTAACAAGTTTCATTTGACGCCTAAAATTCTAGTTAACGACCCGTATTAGGGTTTCTCGGCACTTGTAAAATTTGAAATTGGCATGGTTGATGCCTTGTGAGAATCCTACATGTGTGTTCTGTATACTAAGAACTGTATACTAAGAACTGTAGTTTGATTTAGAACATCAATGCTTTTAGATAACGTGCCTGAACCGATCAACTTATGATATAGGAAATGTTCAAAACATTATCCAACAATACAAAATTTTATCATTTCTTTACTAATAAAGAGAGTGATATGATTTTGTATATCAGGTTCTGTATCTAATAACATTCGTTCAGAATCAATGTATTTGATAATACAGGGTGACAGTGACCAACAGACTTGGCTGCAACACTTGCCCCGTTTTCTGCCTCATGAAACTTATCACCCGTTCTCAGTTCTCTACCTTTCTGTAGCCCTATGTAACAGATTACATATCTGGGATCCTGATCTGGTACCAAATACCCAGGACGTAGAGGATATTGAGAAACAGTTCTGTATAATGAACACACCCGATGGAGATGAATCATATGCACTTTCTTCGCTTGGACGGCACGGGAATTCTGGTAATCCCCTATTTCCTGCTCTGTCTTATAACAATTATAAGTTGGAGCGGGACCAACGTTCCCCAGCTCAGTATAACAAGCGGGTTTGGTCAATATATCTGTTTTATCATCTTGATTAAGGCGTGATATGGTCGCTACCTGGAGAGAGAGAGAAGAAAACACTCAGCGTGCGCTCTTGCAAGAATAGATTGGTTATTATTTTATCTAATCAGGATGGCTCCCACTGTTTTTATCAAATCTTCCTTCAAACCCTAAAAGGAAAGACTAGCCGGGATTAATTATACGCTACAAGTTCGCCAATCTTTCAACCAGGCCAGTGTCGGTACTTTGAAGGAGGTGCCCCGTGCTTTCGCACGGACCTAATTAATGTAAACCTCGTTTTCCCTGAGGCGTAACCTCGTTAACACCTTTCTAGACACTTACTTGATCGGCTAATTGCAATGTGTAAAACTCTCCCAGGAGTAACAATTACTCGCAGTGGGTATCGGGATCCAACTATCACATAGAAGGTATGCAATCTCATTGCAAATTTCAACACTTGAAATTCCCGATAATATTTTGCCCCTAGCGTGCTATGACCTTGACGGAGGCCAAACAACCCATAGTCCGCTAGTCAAGTTCAACCCGTCATTTCCTGATTGAATTAAACCCACCCGCACGACCCTTGACGGAGGCCAAACAACGCCGTACGAATACCCTAATCCAATCACATCATATGCTAGCAGACAAGCACTAGTTAGCTACCGTACACTACGCCTTGACGGAGGCCAAACAACCGCAACACGAATACTAACTAGGACTTATCTGAAATGACGGAGGGCTACGACAGGTTTTTCTGAAAACCTATTGCGTAATGAACTTGATATCGTTGTAGGATCGAATGATTTTGAAATGGAGTGTTTTTTAGGCTTTTCTAGTTTTGCTAAAGGAGTCACTCCCGGTGAAGGGATCGTCGGTCCTTTCCTCATCGAATAAGGTGCGAGATATATCATATATATCACTGTGCAAAGCAGAAACTATAGAAGCAATCAAAAGACAGATCGAAGGTTGTAGCATCTACCAGTTATTGCTAAAGGAGTCACTCCCGGTGAAGGGATCTCGGTCATTTCCTCGTCGAATGAGGTGCGGGATATATCATATACATCACTGTGCAAAGCAAGAACTGTAGCTACCTGTTTTATTTTGAAATTCGATTCCACAACATCTTTAGGTTTCTTTTATTTCATTAATCACATTAATGAAGTCCCATTATTTAAGTACCTAAACATCACAGATAAATACGACGTTCACTTATGCCATCCGCATTCGCCTCGATGTCCCATCGTGCACCGTTAGGTTAGGTAACTAACGGCAGAGCAGGGCAGGGCTAGCGTGGGTGTAAAACATAAGTAACGTCTATATAATATATCATATATACTATATACTGTATCTATCACAGAACATCACATGATCACATCACAGATATCGCAGCAGAAGAAACATATGAAATATTGGATATACTAGGACGTCCATGTTTTCAATACGAGCCAGTATAAAACACGGATTCCACGGTCGTGATGAATAGCCAAAACCCACACCCCTAGACCCCTACGAGAGCGGCAAGCAACCCTACCAATTCTAGAGTTAGGAGACCCGGACTCGACTCCTCGAGTTGGTCTCCCACTGGACTCCAGAACCCGGTTACTTGTGCCCTCCTCCTTGGGTCTATCCTAGTGCGGAAAAGTAAATAATATACAAACGGTGACTACTTCCGCAACCTGGATGTGTCCCAATAAAAGAATATTACATACAAGTTTTTACATGAATGAAAATGAAAAACACTCATCTCATATAAAAAAACCCGGCTATTCAAACACGACGATCCAATATAACATATCCAGCAACACATAACATCACATATCATCAACGTAAGTAAATATGCGCATCCCAATTGTCGTTGACATATAGCAACGAAACCGGCGATATCACATATTACACTTACGGTCACAAAAAAGAAAGTGTAAAACTACAACAGTTGGAATCCGCAAACTCTTTAGACATCGCATGCCTAGCCAAATGAATTCCTTAGACATCGCATGCCTAACAATTATAAACCCCGCATTTTAGTCTCATTATCGAAAACACTTTTCAATATCAAGTCGGGCAATTCAACAAGATTCCCGACATTTTGATCGAATGCTCGTCGCAAACTTTAGTAGGCGGCCGCACCCCCGATACCATCGACGAAGTGCACTAAGGCGGAACACCGCTGCCGCGAGCACCCGAACGGATGCTTTCGGCGATGGGTTCTCCTACAGTCACTTGGTCGGGGCTATGGAGTGAGGCTGTCTATTAAGTTTTACCCGGCGAGTATCCGCGTACGCTACATGATTGCGACGGACTTTTGATCACATCAAAATTCCGTGGCAACCGATCAAGTGAGACTAAACTGCTATGTTTATAACATTCATTCAGTTATCTCATAACTATTTGTGAATTCCAATTATTGTATCCGATTCCAGATAAATAGAAAATGTTAAACTTTTCCGATCGAACAATCGAACACCCAAGTTTTCCCGAAACAGATCAACACATGAAACAAGTTTAAAAACATCCAGTTCATGCCTCAGTACCAACGGTCCAGCCGTAGAAGGGTCAAGCCAACGCCTCACATGTGGCACGCCGTACTGCCCCAAACCCGAAAGTTCAAAGGGCAGTTCAAGACGGTCACATAATCGAGTTAAGGTTTGTTGTCTTCTAGAGGGTCCATTGCGTTACTTGCACTACTTAGAACGTTATTAAACCACGGAAAAATCCAACACTTGGAAATTTCCCGACAGGGGAAAAAGTGGGTATTTATATTCGGTCGAACTTTTTAACATATTCAAAAATACCCGGAAAGCCAAATAGACAAAATTAGACAATCCGATCGAAACACCGAGTCCCCAATACAACCCAGAAAACTCAACTCTTGAGTCAGATTTAAAAATTCCCAGGAAAACCAGTACTGCAAAATAGGAATTACTGTGCAATTTTTAAAACGTGATGTGACTACTTGGCCGCGGAACCGCCGCAGAAGCCAGGCTTCTGCCGCGGTTCCGCCGCGACTTAGTCGAATTGGCAACTCGAATTTTACAGTAACTCTTAGATATTCCTGCTGATTTTTCTGCATATTTTTAATTCTCAAAAATCCACAAATTCAGAAAATGTCCAGAGAGCATGGAAAAATAGGGGTTTCGGTTCGATCGGACTTCAAACTCCATCTAGACTTCGCCTAAGGCTCTAGCTAGGCTCTGATACCACTGTAGGGTTCCTAGGCACGCTAATGAGGTCTCACAAGGCATCAACCATGCCAATTTCAAAAATTACAAGTGCCGAGAAACCCTAGACTAGATCGTTAACTAGAATTTTAGGCGACAAATGAAACTAGTTAACAACTTAACTAATAGAACGGAAATACAACCTTTGTAGATCCGGTCCTCCACCTCCATAGCTCCGTAATGAAGTCTCCTCACTGTCCAAATGGAATCCCGGGCTCTAGCGTCAACTTCATCGGAGAAATGGGCGGGCTAGGTCATCGACGTCGATGCCGAAGATGATCTACATCGAGGCATCACTAGATCAAGCTCCCACTTCACCAAGTCATGAAACTTGTGAAGAAAACACCCTATATTACTTGGCAAGAGGTAGAGGATGAAGAAATAGGAGATGGGTTCACTTTAGAATTGGATTTCTCACTCTTTTTCTCACTTTGCCATTGTTGGTAGCAAGCTTCTTCATGTGAAGAAGAAGAAGAAGATGAAGAATATTATGATAAGTTAATTAAAAAGGAAATGAAAAAGAATACTTATCATAATAATAACCATGGTCAAGTGTAGAGACTAAACTAAGGTTAAGTGAATGGTTAGGTTAGGTATGAAGACAAAAAATGGTCACAAGGTCAAAGCTTCATGAAGCTTCAACAAGCTTCATGAATGAATGCAACCATTTTCTCTTTTCATGCCTTAAAAGGAAATAACCTAAATAAATAGTTAAGATAATCAAAACCCTAACCATTTAAACAACCATGGTTTAATCTTTACACAAACACAAGTGAGCATGTATCATCAAACATGATACAATCAAGTGCACATAAAAATATATCACATATACAATGTGCACATCAAGTGAGAAAATCCTTTTAAAGTGAACAAATATTAGTTAATGCAAAGTAATATATCAAATATATAATTATACATTAAATCAACACTTGATTTAACGATCCGGTCATATCGCATATGACCGACTAATATCCAATGTATCGGCTTATCGAATCAATCCTCGATTCGATAACTATGTTATATCGCATACAACCAATCGACACATTCATCGCAACAATGGAATACGGTATCACATACACGCATTATTCTCGGTCCCGCACATATCTCATATGCGCTCCTATTTCGTTTCGCTTGAGCCAGGAAACCTCTGTGTAGGACTCTAAAGACTCGTCAATACGCCGGCAGCAGGTGATGATCATATCAAACACCCACAAGCCGCAAGCGGTCTGCTAAACGTAACGGCCACCCGGGTATTGAGCGATCAGAAGATCGACGAGCAAGCCCGCTCACACTCCTGTGAATCCAACCAGTAACACTTACCGTACAGTCCGGTCTGATCGTCTGATATGTCGCATATCTCGCCTAGGGGTGGTAAACGTCAGACCCCAATAGCTCGATAAGTCGTGTCGATATGAGGTCTATAACAGTTCGAGAAACTACTGGTAACACTTACCAGTAAATCTCAGCAACCCTGGCCAGGGATTTCCGGTTATAGCCAATCGAACACAGCGCAACATCAACTCCCTATACCGGGAGAGACGAATCCCCTCCTATCGCTCATTGCCTCCATGTGATTCGGGACTGTACCCAAAAGCCACCGTTTTGCACGCCCTCTTGGACGTGGTAAGGTGGAAATCAAAGCACAGTGGGAATCACACAAGACTCTATGACGATCTCGGGTCTACAGACTAACCTGTACCAGTGTCACCAGAGAACTGCCATCTGACGTGAGGTATAATACCATCTGGGAGTTCTCGGCGAGTCCGTCCAGTGTACCCAGTCTCCACTGAGCACCCGTATATCATCTCTGATGTCAAACACCAATGGATATGGGATCATCCATCGCCCATCTGTATGGGTCGAGAAGGTATACGCTAGTCTACTCTGGTATATCGATGCCCCGTCTCGATACACCCATGACTAGGGACCTTGAAGGATGTACTTATAGACTACCATGTCCCCACTGGTATGATCCGCATCATAGTCCATGTAGTCAAGTACACATCCTAAGGGCTTTACCAACATGTAACAGAGAGACAATCAGTGTACACGTTAAGGTAAAGAGTAACCAGATAGCATACTATCATGTCGAGCAAGAAAGTCCTCCCTATATATGTCCCAGCATCCACTACAATATACATCCTATGTACAGTAATGGCCTCTAGGGCACACATATAACTAACACCAAACAAGAAGAGGACACCCAAACCAGCTAGGGATCCACAAAGGCGACTCAACCCAGTCATGAAGGAGGCTGTAAAAAAGAAGATCGTAAAGTGTCTGGATAGTGGTATCATTTACCCTATCTCTGATAGCCAGTGGGTTAGCCCGATTCATGTTGTCCCCAAGAAGTCGGGCATAACGGTCATAACCAATGAGGCAAACGAGTTAATCCCTACTCGCACCCAGACTGGGTGGTGAGTATGCATCGATTATAGAAAACTCAACGCCGCAATGCGGAAAGACCACTTTCCGCTACCTTTCATTGACCAGATGCTTGAACGATTGGCTGGACACGAGTACTGCTGCTTTCTTGATGGCTACTCCGGCTATAATTAGATTCCCATCGCCGAAAAAGACCAGGACAAGACCACATTCACTTGTCCTTTCGGCATGTTTGCCTATCGTCGCATGCCCTTTGGGTTATGCAATGCGCCCGCTACCTTCCAGCGGTGTATGATGGGAATCTTCTCAGACATGGTGGAAAAATTCTTGGAGATCTTCATGGATGATTTCTCCATTTTTGGCGATTCCTTTGATGAGTGTTTGCTGCATCTCGACGTTGTCCTTACCCGGTGTAAGGACAAGAACCTCACTTTAAATTGGGAGAAGTGTCACTTCATGGTGCGCGAAGGTATTGTCTTAGGACATATCATCTCGCCAAATGGCATTGAGGTAGATAAAGCGAAGATTGAAGTCATTTCCAATCTCCCTCCTCCCAGATGCGTCAGAGACATCCGAACCTTCCTTGGCCATGCCGGTTTCTATAGACAGTTCATCAAGGACTTTAGCAAGATTGCTAGGCCCTTGACTCTTTTGCTGGCCAAGGACACGACATTCGACTTCAACTCGAGCTGTGTGACTGCGTTCGAGTCATTAAAAAGCTCACTCACTTCTGCTCCCGTTCTTTCTTCTCCTGACTGGAGCACCCATTTGAGATTATGTGCGATGCATCCGACTTTGCCATCGGTGTTGTCCTTGGACAACAAATCAACAAGATGCCGCACGTAATCTATTATGCTAGCCGAACCCTGAACGACGCCCAACTGAACTATACAACAACCGAGAAGGAATTCTTAGCTGTTGTATTTGCTTTAGAAAAATTCAGGCCCTACCTCATCGGCTCTCCATTCATCGTCTACATGGACCATTCTGCTCTACGCCATCTTTTTGCGAAGAAGGATGCAAAATCTCGGCTGATACGTTGGATCCTCTTGCTTCAAGAGTTTCACCTTGTCATCAAGGACAAAAGAGGATGTGAAAACGTAGTCGCCGACCATCTCTCACGACTTCCTTCTTCGCCGTCGCTTCAAATTCCGATCAACGACATTTTTCCGGATGAACAACTCTTGAAAGTATCTTGCGAACCCTGGTTCGCAGATATTGTGAACTATTTGGCCACAGGATTACTACCGACTGAATGGTCAAGTCAGGACAGACTTCGATACTTATCCCAAGTAAAACACTTTTACTGGGTCGAACCCTATCTGTACAAGTACTGTCCCCACTAGATTATTCGTCGGTGTGTCCCTGACAATGAATTCAAGAGTGTGCTGTCATTTTGCCACGATCAAGCATGTGGCGGGCATTTTGGCCCCAGAAAGACAGCCGAGAAGACCTTGCAGTGTGGTTTCTACTGGCCACAACTCTTCAAAGACGCTCATGACTACTGCAAGACTTGCTCTCGGTGCCAACACTTGGGCCGGATATCCAGGAGAAACGAGATGCCGCTCCAACCAATCTTGGTTGTGGAAATTTTCGATGTTTGGGAGATTGATTTTATGGGGCCGTTTCCCAGCTCTTTTGGGAACTTGTACATTCTTCTCGCTGTTGATTATGTCTCTAAGTGGGTCGAGGTTGTGCCCAGCCGGACTAACGAAAACAAGGTTGTCGTTAGATTTCTAAAGAAAAACATTTTCTCCCGGTTTGGGCATCCCCGAGCGATCATTAGCGACAATGGAACTCATTTCTGTAATAAGACTTTCGAGGCCTTGATGCGGAAATATTCCATTAATCATAAGCTATCTACGTCCTACCAGCCCCAAACCTGTGGGCAAGCCGAAGTTTCAAATCGGCAAATCAAGCAGATATTGGAGAAGATGGTTTCCAAGAACCGTAAGGATTGGTCGTTAAAACTCACTGATGCCCTTTGGGCATTTCAAACTGCTGATAAGACCGATCTTGGCATGTCTCCTTATCGGCTTGTTTACGGAAAGGCTTACCACCTTCCAGTGGAAATAGAGCATCGCGCATTTTGGGCGATAAAGGAGCTGAATCTATCTCTCGAAGATGCGGGCAGCCATCGGAAGCTGCAGTTGAACGAATTGAGCGAGCTTCGGGATGAGGCTTACGAAAACGTGGTTGTCGTTAAGAACCGAACGAAGCTGTTTCACGATAAACACCTTTTGCGCAAAACATTCGCACCTGGTCAACAGGTACTGCTTTACGACACCCGGCTACATTTCCATCCAGGTAAGCTCAGATCTCGCTGGAAAGGGCCATTTTTTGTGCGGAATGTGTATTCGCAAGGCGCTGTAGATTTGGAGAATCCAAAGGACGGTTCATATTTCAAAGTAAACGGACACAGACTGAAACCGTACCTTAGCGCTGAACCAACAGAGGAGCTCCTGGTCTTACAGGAGCCGGTTTACCCTGCATAATCTTCCTCTGCTCACCACCAAACTTCGGTTATCCAGCCAAAATAGTGCACACTGTTTCAAATAAGTTTGGGGGTATGTATATACAATTTTGTATATATATATGTGGATATTCTTGTCCGGTGCATATCCATTTTTAACAATTTTCTTTTAAAAACTTTTTTAAAAAAATGTGTATATCTAACCGACAATTTTGACCCTTCAATAATTTTTTTCATGCAATGACAGTGAGGACACTGTCCAGTTTAAGTTTGGGGGTACGCTCGGTACACATTTCTAACCTTCGCATTCATATGTATATTTTGCATCTGCATACTAAAATCCATAAAAATCAGAAATTTTTCTAAAAACATAAAAACTTTTTCGTCAAGTTAGCTAGTGGGAGGACTCAGATTCAACATTTCGACGGTTTTTGTTTGATAAGATAAGAATAACTAAATATTATTTTTAGATTTTGAAAACCTGAAAGATAACTCTCCTTTGAAGTTAACTATAGCTGATATACGTCTTTGCATCACACTACACGTGTCGTGAGTTTTGAAAATTAGATGACAAGTCTATTATGTCTGAAAACTTTTAAATGGATAAATTATTTTCTGAGGATTAAATAGGTTTGTTCTGAAATAAGTAATATCAAGAATGGTTTATGATGTGAAGCGGATATGAAGGGATGTTGTTGATGCCTTAATGGGAACTAATTCTGAAAAATAACCCATCTGGAACTTGATTGGAATGATTACACACCTAACCCACTAAACACATCTTTTATCCAAAAAAAAATTTGAACTGCCGGTTATATCTCCGTTCACATTAAATCTTCATGATTTTCATGCTAAATTGTCTTTTGTTTTTTGGCCTAGGTAACTTGAGTAATTAAGTCCGCTGGGGTGTCTCTACATCTAATGCCCTAAAGCCAACTGGTTTGGGAGCATTGGCCCAAAGCTCGTTAAGAAGCCTAGAAAGTCCAGATTAAAAAAAAGTCAAGAAAGTGTTCTCTCCGAGTTAAAATTACTAACGGTTCTTTGTGTGAGAATAATCTTGACAAAAGACAGGTTTTTATAAAAAAATATTTCTAGCGGAGATATGAAGGTTTTATTCTGTGATAAAGACTATTGCACGTTCACAAAGGTGTGTATGAAATGAAAACAAGAAAAAGGTGGAGTGAAAAATAAGACCCAGTTTCCTGTTAAGGAAGATAGAAATTCTGAAATTAAATCTTACTGGAAAACGAAACTTGAAAAATACTTAACTCTTTATAAAACTTATGTGATCCTTTTTAAATTTTTATCTGGGCTTTATTTTGTGACATGATGACTTTAATCGATTCTTCTGAAACTTAACGACACTGTTTGCACTGCACGTAAAGACATATAAAATCTTAAGTTAAATAAGAAGTGAGGTGTGAAAAATAAAGGTTCGATAGTCTAGAATTAGGATAATAGAATTGTAATTTAAAAAAAAAAACAAAACTTTATGGTTTGAATCATAGTTATTTCGCAAAACTAGCTTGACAGGATTTTGTGGGTAGTATCCGCTGAAAACCCTCAGGAGACAACACTCCTCCTACTAGGGACACCTAGAGATTTAACGGCTTGTTGCACATGCTCAGTGCAATCGCGTTCCCTGCGAAAGTGAGGTTAGGAATTTTTTGTGAATAAACTGGCTTTGCTCGGGACGAGCAAATGATAAGTTTGGGGGTATTTGTTCATATCAGATTTTTGCATTTTTATACCGCCCATTTTTTATCACATTGCTTATAAGTAGGTACTCTTGATCCGTGTTTGCTAGATAATTGCAGGTTACAAGTTCTCAGCTCTAAGCAGTAAAATTCATGAAAAAGCACGACATATTCAGGATTACTGCCAACCACAGATAAAATACGGGTCTCCGCTCTCTATCCGTATGTTGCCGCACACCAGTTTAAAGGACAAAATGTCAAATCAATGGTCATTTTCATACACAAAGCATAATGTCAACACAAGATCCAAGATATCTACCGGAGCTCAAGAAAATCATGACAAAAGATCCACATCAAATCACCTTTTGATATGCTGAAAATCAGGAAGAAATGTGAAGAGATTCTGAGAAACAAAGTATACCACACTGAAGAGAATAGCAACACAGGAAAACCCCAAAAATACGATGAGCCAACTCCTCCTAATGGCCGCGGATCCGTGGCCAACATGGCGACTCGGCCACGGATCCGCGGCCGAGTTGACTCGGCAAATGAAGATTTTCTGGAGGCAGTTTTGTAATATCATGCAGGGTCAGAATGTTGCCCTGTGGGTTCAGTTTCCTGCCTATAAATTTCCCAGAACAATGCCAAGTGAAGGGTGCTTATTCTTGTGTTAGATTTTGGGATAGCTTTTGTAGTTCTTCTTCTCCGACTAGCTCCCCTGATGCTCTCCCACAGGACGGTCCTGCCACTTCCGAGCGGCGCTACCTTCTTCCTATTTTCATCTTTTCTCCATTAAAACCTTGTAGTGAGCTTTTATGAGTGAAGTGATGAATAAAAGAGTTCTTTTCTTGATCATACTTGTCTTGTTACTTTGTTAATTATATTTGCTTGTAATTTTCATTTGCTAATCTAGTTGTTGTTATTTGTTGTTTGTTTCTTTCTTCTTATATTTTTCTTTATCCATAACAACAATGATGCTTAAGCTTGATCCTTGCCAAAGTGAGGTCTCAAATAGCTAGTTGTAATCTTCTAACCTCTTTCTTTCTATCTTCCTCCTTTTGTTGTATTTTATTTTTTTTTTGTAATGGGTGAGTAGTTTCTCACTTGTTAGGATAGGATAAGGAAATCTCTCTCACTCTTTTCTTGCCCAACATCTTAATTCGGACTCCCGTTAATTGAACCACAATCCGCTCCCTACGGCACCATATCCTTCATGATAGCGGTGACTCCTTAGTGAGACCGGTTGTGGTTAAATTAACCCGAGGTTAAGGCTAAAAGTCAAGAACGGACGGACAAGGATCAAAGGGAAGAAACTAAGCGTTGGAAAGCCTAGCTTATACTCGTAAGTTCCTTCCTAGTCGTGCTAATCCCCGTTGTTACTGATTACCGTAACGCCGATATTAAGAGTGGCAATGAAAGAAGTGAGCGACTCTTATCTCAAACTAACCTAATCCTAACCCTAACAAGCTCTCTTTATATACATTTTAGCACATAGTTAATCTCAAAAAAAACCTGGACATTTGGACTTAACTCGTTAAAGCACATAGAAAAAGATTCCCATCTCCCTGCGGACGACCCGTACTCAACCGGCTAGCTACCAAGCGAAACCGTCTTGATTGCGGTAATTAACTAAGCACGCAAAAACTCTATCAATCACAATGCAATCATATCATGTAAATCCTAAATGTCATTTCTCTAAGTTATCTATCCTACGGGTATTTGAAACCAATTAATGCAATCCTTTTATAACTCAATAGTATCCCATACATGCCCGGGACCACGGTCTCATGACTCTCGGGTCTGATTCCGAGATGTGCCGCTGGGCAGTAAAGAAGGTCAAGATGGATTAATGATGTCAGCATCACCATTCCGTTGTCTATGGCTCGTATCGACTAATCAGTCTCTAGTAAGAAATAAACTCTTGAGTTACATTTCAGGTTTCATTATTTTTTACCTTTCCCCAAGTTTTTAAGTTTATGTCAAGTTTCAAGATAATATTTACCTAATACCAACACAGGAAAAAGCATATACAAGTCGAGTCTATCAAGGTAACAGGTCAAGTCAAGAGATATCTTGTAATTGTTGGCATCTAGGTAAACATCACATTACAAGTAAGGTTGACATGATAATAATAACAAGACAAGATAGCAAGGATGCATGTCATCATTCATGGATACATGTGTATAGTTGTTAACTGGCATGTCAGGAATATCATAATCATATCACGTATAAGATCAAGGTACTAGCATTAATAGGAATAGCATAAGCAAATTCAATCATGTAAAATATCATAACCAGGTCAGGTAACGTGTTCGAGTAATGCATCGTGTATACGTGAATCGATTTAACATGTTGGGTTCATATCAAGTTTAAATATCAGGTTCAGACCAGTAACAGACGTCTGCCTGGCAGACGTCTGGTCCATATTTATATTCAGCTGATTTCAACTTCAGACATCTGTGGCAGATGTCTGATACAAGTTTATAAACAACAGACGTCTGTAGGAGACATCTGGTCTAACCTATGTTCTACTCCAAATGTCTGTGCGAGATGTCTGGTTCTTAATTATGCGCAAGACAGACGTCTGGGTCAGACGTCTGTAGTTCAAATTAGTTTACTGTAAATTTATTCCAGAGACGTCTTGTCTTAGTTGGGCAGACGTGTGTAGTTCAAATTTTGTTAATGTAAATTTATTTCAGAAACGTCTAGTATTCTGATACAAACGTCTCTATGGGATTTTCCTAAGACGATCTGATGTTAAAATTAGGGTTTCGAGCAATTTATCCAATACGAATTAAACAAGTATTGATCATGTAACTTATTCAGATATAATACAACGACTAGTTAATTATAAGGACGATAAATTCTAGGGTTTGACGATGCATATAATATTTAAATTCGATTCATCGATAATCATGATTCAAATATTCATTTATCGTTATTTAGGGTTTAAGGTTAATTGACTTCACGATAATCATAATCATAATGTTATAGCAAGATTGGATCCCGTTGCAACTAGCATGTCAAGAAAGCATCTAAATACTTTCCTCAAAACAACGATCTCACGATACGACAATATACACGATATCTCTATTTGATGGGTTCCTTGTTGATGGTACAAACGCGAGGAAAAAGACGACGTCGCCAAGAAGAAGAAGATGCTGGCAATGATGGTGAAGACCACGGCATGATGACGATGGTGCACGGCTTGGACTAAGGTTAGGGTTTCGGTTTGATGGAGGTAGGGAGAGATGGAGGCTAGAGTTTTGTGATGAAGAATTATGAAAGTATGGATTTGTATGAATACTTAAAAGTTTAAATACTATAGGCATGATACACAAGGGTCCGTATCACATATGAATAGGAATAGAGATAAGCTAAAAATATATCTCCATACTAATCTCAAACCCAATATCTTATATCAATTAAAATATTATCAACCCCAATAAACTACCATGACCCAATAATTACTAGGAATAAAGCCCATGATAATATAATTCAAGTAAATTTATAAATAAACCCAATAATAATAAATTCCAACGGCAATATAATCCACCTTATAATACGCCATATATCAATAATAATAATAATAACCAAAATATCCATTACTATAATTAAATACCGTACGATCATTTTAGGGTGTTACAGGTCTCATGGTGATGATGGCTTTGATGATTTGAGAGGAGGATCGACTAACTAGTTTGGAGTTAGGGTCGGTAGAGAGAGAGAGAGAGAAATTTAAAGAGAGAGAGATAGATGGAGTATTTAAATAGGTCTTGGGGTTTTAAAATAGGGTAGATGCAAATCTTTTTGGATCTTGCACTTAAAACCCCTTTCTATTAGTTTTCTTACAAAACACCCCTCATAGGCAATTTTGAAAGATTTGATTTTGATTAGGGATAAGAGAAAATAAAAATAAAGAAAGAATAACAATATTTATTATATTAATATTTAAATAAGATGTTATTTGATAAAGATAAATTATAATATATACATAAATACATTAATAATTTATTTAGTAAAATATGAACGACATATTTATTTATCTTAACTAAAATATTAAACTCCAATTAAAATAATTTTATTTGAGTAAATAATAACTAATTTCTTAATATGTCGTACCAAATTTCTAGGGTGTTACGAGTAGTATATGTATCTAATGAATTATACTAAATGCATCATATACAATATGCATGTTTGTATCAAATACAAATGAGAGAGAGTGTGCATGTATCAAATACATATACAATATATGTGTATATATATGTGTGTGTGGGTGGGTGGGGGTGGGTGTGGGTGTGTGTATGTATATGTATATGTATATCTGTATATGTATATGTATATGTGCATCTGTATGCATATATGTATATGTATATGTATATCTGTATATGTATATGTATATGTGCATCTGTATGCATATATGTATATGTGTATGCGTATATGTATATGTATATATATTGTATATGTATTTGATACATTCACACTCTCTCTCATTTGTATTTGATACAAACATGCATATATATATATATATATGCATTTTTGTATCAAATACAAATGAGAGAGAGTGTGTATGTATCAAATACATATACAATATATGTATGTGTGTGTGTCTGAGTGTGTGTGTATGTAGAGAGAGAGAGAGTATATATCATATACATATACATAATATATATCATATACATACTAATACATTAGTATCTTATACTAATGAGAGAGAGAGAGTGTGTGTGTGTGTGTGTGTGTGTGTGTGTGAAATTATACACAATACCAGCATCCATATCACATATATGGATATTAAGTCAACATTTGACTTAATAATTCGGCTTATAAATAAACCGGCTAGTATTTTTAAATGTCCGATTAATATATGTGTATCATATACACGCGATGAACCGAACTCCGGCACGTATCAACTATATGCATAATACTAATCTACATCATCATTTTCGCTTGAGCGAGTACTTTCGGCGTGGGACTCTAAAGATTTGGCAATACGCTAGCAGTAGGTTAATAGGATTATATCTGATTGAATCTGAAACACTTTCAGATCAATCCCCTAACGGGTTAACCCACAAGCACGTCAGCTGTACTAGTTGCACGTATGGCTACCCAGGTATTGATCAAAAGGTTGGTCGACAAGCAAACTCATCCGAACCCAATGAAGTCTATCAGTGATAATTACCGTACAGTTCGGTCTCTTTATCAAAGAGTGTTACATAGCAGGTCCAGGGTGTGGAAACTGTCATACCCCCAATAACCCAATAAGTCATACAGACATCGAATTCATAACCATCCGAGATACAACTGATAATTCTTATCGGATTATCTCAACCACCCTGACCAAGGATTTCTGGTTATAGTCATATCATGCACAGCGTGACATCGACTCCCTATACCGAGAAAGACAAATCCCCTCTTGACAGCTCACTGCCTCCATGTGCTTCGGGACTATACCCAACTAAAATCTGTATGCACAACTTTTTAAAGCCATGGTTAGGTAGTAATCAAGGTATAGTAGGAACACACACAAGACACTATTGTGATCTCAGATCAAAAGACCGTCTCACATCATTGTCACCAGAGAACTGCTATCTGACTATTGGTATAATACCATCTAGGAGTTATCGGTAAGTCCGTTCGGTGTACTCATTTTCCAATGAGCACATGTATACAATCTTCAGTGTCAAACACCAATAGCTGTGGGAGCAGCCATCACCTCGGTCGGGGTCAAGAAACGTATACACTAGTCTACTGTGGAGTGTCGATGCACTGTCTTGATACTCCTAGATTAGGAACATTTAAGGATGTGCTTATGGATTACCCAGGCCCCACTAGTATGATTACATCATAATCCTGGTAGTCAAGCAAAGATCGTAAGGGCTTTATTAAAATGTATTAGCGATACATAATAGCAAGTAAAACATATACACATGAATGATAAAGCAAACCATATAGCATACCATCATCTCGAGCAAGAATGTTCTATCCATATACGTCCATGTACAATTAAAATAATTTCCTTCAGGGCACATATGTCAAAATATCTCCCACTTACACTCAAGGCCAATTCTTACAGTATCACATGCCTAACTTTTCTAACAACAGTTTCATAAACTGTATTTGAGAAACAACCTCAGTTAGTGGATCTATTACAATGTATCTAATTTCTTCTCTCTTGTTCTTAATCTCGTGGAGATCAACTATCTCCCGAATCAAGCGATATCTGTCTTTGAATTTGTCTGGATATCTAATGAGACCAAGTTCAAAAATGAACTTATTTATCCAAACAACTTCTCAGGCTGCATCATTGGCTGAATCATACTCAACATCCAGTGTCATGTCTGCCTCAGTATCCTGTTTAGAACTCTTCCAATATACTGCTCCTTAAGAGAGGTTAAATTTATAACCCATGATAGACATTCTGTCATATATGTCACTTTGGAAGGTTGAATCGGTAAATGCCTCTAACTTGAGGTCACCCTTACTGAAAACCAAGAATAACTCCTAAGTGCTTCATAAGTACTTGAGTATGGTCTTTGCAGCTTCCGTTGGTTTTCTTAGGATTGGTGTCATGCCCTGCTTCCTAGTAGACGGAAACAGTGATGTGGTAAGCCCACGACATATTTATTCAGAGAAGTTCATTCTCTAAATAAATATTCTAAGCGTATTGAAACTAAAATACACAATACAAGAATAAATGGAGACTGAAATTTTTTCAACAAACTTTTTTATTTACATTCAAACTTGAAACATTTACAATACATGAGTTCAACTGAAAAGGAAATACAAGAATTGAAATGCCTAAACAGGTGGCATACATAAATTAAAAGAAAAGATAAGCTAAGCGAAGCTTGAGTACTGATCTGGTCGTAATCCTCCTCCGTGGCTTCCACTTCCCCCGTCTCAACAGTACTTGACGAATATTCCAAGAAAACAAGGGTGGATGGAATACCCGTCAGCGAACTAACGCTCGGTAAGTCCCAAAGGTAAGTTAAATGTGAAAAGTGCTAGATATAGCATAAAATGAATTAAAGTAAATGACGAGCAAAAGTGTGTGGAAGTGAACATGGGTATATGCTCTATAGGTCTCTATATGGTAACTATGTTAACGTTAAATCCAAGTGTGAATGTCAACGCAACCGTAGAAGTATTCACGAGCCCAAGAGTGGGGCCTAGGAGCAAGAAAACATGAGCCCATTTTATGTGTTAACATCGGGATTCCAATCTGTGGAGGAGTCGACCCGACTAAGATTCGAGTAAATAGAATTTGAGTAGGTTAATATGGGACTCCTGATGTTCCGTTGGATTCACACTTGTAAGTACCCCAAGCATCGCGAGTATAATAGATTATAACTGTTAGATTGACTTAGTTGATTTGATTGGTTGATTATAACATGTCTTGATCGAAACCATAGATTGCAAAAGATGAAGAATGAAGTTGAGTAAGTTAAGTAGAATGCGAGTCATGTCAGTTGTAATCCTGGGTCGAGTCAAGTTAGTTCGTGTAGATTGAGTTCTAGTTTAAGCTCCAGCCGAGTTTGTATTAAGGTTCTAGGCATATCATATTACTAGATTTAATCTTGTGAATTTCTTGAGTTTGAAAAATATTGATAACCGCTGCACATGGACGGCAGGATTTGTGTCTTTTTCAAAGACAATTATCATTTGATAATTTCCACCCTAAAGTTACAATCTATATTTAGCGAGAGGCAAGTGGTGCATCATTGTCTTCGGCAACTCCAAGGCAAATGACAAGAGAAGATACCACTCAAACCAATTTGCAACCTAAATAGGTAATCTAGACTAGTCTTTTGATTTCTATGGTATTTTAGTAAAAATATCATTTAAAATTTTCGAGGGTTTTTAATTCGTCCTAAAGCCTTGAATAAGTTTTTAAATAAAAATATGTTATTTAAAAAGTCAATATTTTTGTATAAAAACGTATTTATATTTTGTGGTATTTTAGTGTAAAAATCTAACTTTTAAAATTTATGGTATTTTAATGAAAACTACCACTTTTGAAAACTTGATGGTATTTTTGTGTAACTTTAATCTTTCATTTAAAAATATAGTTTTCAAAATTTGTTTTCATAAAAAAAATACGGATTTATGATTTATATAATTTTCCAATGATTTAATTTGTTTTAAAAGTTGTATTTCTTTAAAATCGTATTATTTTTCCTTTCGAGACTGAATTCCCCGTGAGGAGTTCTGCATCTCGCTCTACTATCCCAAGAACATGTGATAAGTCATACCATCCCTAAATTGGTCCTCTAACGAAAGTTGTAGAGGCGTAATTGCAAATGTATTTTTATAAAGCAAGGGTATTTTAATGAAATTGTTTCTTTTAAAATAAAGCATTGTATCTAAAATATTGTGCTATGAACCATAATGTAGGTGAGTGGGTTATGTCGTTACCCCGTGAATTTTCTAGAGTTATATGTCAAAATAGCGATAAAGAGAGCATGCAAAATTCATGGTAGTTTTTGCGTAAAAGTTCAATACACGTTTTTTTTACATGAAATTCTAAACACTTCAAAGGGTAATTAGATGATCGTCTTTTAAGGTTGTTTTTAATAAGGTTAGGGTAATTTAATTAACTTAGCAAGCGTGATAAAAATTATTTAAAAGAAAGTTTATTAAAAGCTAACTCCACTTTTGTCGATATTGTTTTTAAGAGATGCTTGAAATGAAACGATCAAGAGAGGAGAAAAGAAAGAGACTTACTATTTTTATGCTTTGAAAAGAGAGGAAGAGAAAAGGAGGTCATCGTGGAACAGTGGTAGCATCAAGGGAACATCGAGGATCGAAGAACGGCTCCGGGTTTCGAAGGAACGACTTGAATCGAGCTAACTCCACTTGATTTAAGAGAGGGTGGGTTTTGCTAGAGATTTCTGAATAGGGGAGAGCTAGGAGATAGTGTGGTATTTATAGGAGAATGGAAAAGGTATGGTGGATTAAAGGTGAGTAAAATATGTTTTGAAAAAATATTTAAATGGAAAAAAGGAGTGGGGTGGTTTCTCTATTGAAACAGAGGATTTAAGGTATCAAAACGATTCGAGGGAAAGCCAAACGACTCATGTGAAAAAGACGGAGTCTTTTGGACTAATCCAGGCCACTGATCTCAGCAAGGGCTCGTGCCTAAGTTGGGTTCTATCCTCGGGGTTCGTGCCATGGTCGCGTATCGCCTTGTTGAGTCCGTTTACATACATCTTTTCTTTTGAAACTTTTCGTATCTTCGTGTAATACTCGTGCAAACTCTTGGGTTTCCAAAACGTCGAAAAGAAAAATAAAATAAAATATTTGCGATGTTGAGATTCGAACACGTGGGCTATGGAACATAGTGGAGAGTCTTAACCAGTGGGCTACAACAAGTTTCTTGCTCTAATTTAACAAGAATTACTTATAATACCTAATCAGTACATAAATACATTTTATTTTATTAATATTGGATCAATAAAAGTGTATAGGAATTTTAGGATCGTTATATCGACATATTTATTCAGCGAAGGTCATTCCCTGAATAAATATGCTAAGCGTATTGAAACAAAAATACATAATACAGAAATAAATAGAGACTGAAATTTTTTCAACAAATTTCTTTATTTACATTCAAACTTGAAACATTTACAATACAGGAGTTCAACTGAAAAGGAAATACAATAACAGAAATACCTAGACAGGTGGCATACATAAACTGAAAGAACAGAAAAGCTAAGCTAAGCTTGAGTACTAATCCGGTCGTAATCCTCCTCCGTGGCGTCCACTTCCCATGTCTTAACAGTACGTGACGAACATTCCAAGAAAACAAGGGTGGATGGAATACCCGTCAGCGAACTAACATTTGGTAAGTTCCAAAGATAAGGTAAATGTGAAAAGTGCTAGGTATAGCATAAAATTAAGTAAAGTAAATGACGAATAAAAGTGTGTGGAAGTGAACATGGGTATATGCTCTATAGGTCTCTATATGGTAACTATGTTAACGTTATGTCCAAGTGTGAATGTCAATACAACCGTAGAAATATTCACGAGCTCAAGAGTGGGGCCTTAGGAGCAAGGAAACATTGGCCCATTTCATGTGTTATTATCGGGAATCTAAGCAGTGGAGGAGTCAACCTGACTAAGATTCGAGTAAATAGAATTCGAGTAGGTTAATACGAGTCTCCTGAAGTTCCGTTGCATTCACACTTGTAACTACCCCAAGCACCCCTAGTATAATAGATTATAACTGTTACATTGACTTAATTGATTTACTTAGTTGATTATAACATGTCTTAATCGAAATAATAGATTGCAAAAGTGAATAATGAAGTCGAGTAAGTCAAGTAGAATGCGAGTTATGTCAGTTGTAATCATGGGTCGAGTCAAGTTAGTTCGAGTATATTGAGATCGATTTTAAGTTCAAGTCGAGTTTGTAGTAAGGTTCTAGGCATATCATTTTACTAGATTTAATCTTGTGAATTTCTTGAGTTTGAAAAATATCGATAACCGCTGCACATGCACGGCAGGATTTGTGTCTTTTTCAAAAAGGATTATCATTTGATAATTTCCACCCTAAGATTATGATCTATATTTAGGGAGAGGAAAGTGATGCATCATTGTCTCCTGCAACTCCGAGGCAAATAATAAAAGAAAATGCCGCTCAAACGAATCTGCAACCTAAATACGTAATATAGACTAGTCTTTTGATTTCTAGGATATTTTAGTAAAAATTCCATTTAAAAATTCTCGAGGGTTTTTAATTCGTCCTAAAGTCTCGAATAAGTTTTTAAATAAAAATAAGTTATTTAAAAAGTCAATATTTTTGTATAAAAACGTATTTATATTTTGTGGTATTTTAGCGTAAAAATCTAACTTTTAAATTTATGCCATTGTAATGAAAACTACCACTTTTGGAAACTTGATGGTATTTTTGTATAACTTTAATCTTTCATTTAAAAATATAGTTTTCAAAATTTGTTTTCATAAAAAAAATACGGATTTATGATTTATATAATTTCTAATAATTTAATTTGTTTTAAAAGTCGTATTTCATTAAAATCGTATTTTTTTCCTTTCGAGTCTGAATTCTCCATGAGGAGTTCTGCATCTCGCTCTACTATCCCAAGGACGTGCAATAACCCGCACCATCCTCAAACGGGTTCATTAATAAGGGTTATAGAGGTGTAATTGCAAAGGTTTTAAAATAGCGATTAAAACGTGTTTTTATAAAGCGAGGGTATTTAATGAAAATTGTTTCTTTTAGAATAAAATATTGTATCTAAAATATCGTGCTATGAACCATAATGTATGTTAGTGGGGTATTTTGTTACCCCGTGATCTTTCTAGAGTTATATGTCAAAATAGAGATAAAGAGTGCATCTAAAGTTCATAGTACTTTTACGTAAAAATTCAATACACGTTTTATTTACATGAAATTCTAAACACTTCAAAGGATAATTAGACGATCATCGTTTAAGGTTGTTGTTAACAAGGTTATTGTAATTTAATTAACATAGCAGGTGTGATAAAAATTATTTAAAAGAAAGTTATTAAAAGCTAACTCCATTTTTATCGATATTGTTTTTAAGAGATGTTTGAGATGAAACGATCGAGTGAGGAGAAAAGAAAGAGACTTACTATTTTTAGCTTTGAAAAGAGAGGAAGTGAAAACGAGGTCGTCGTGGAACCGTGGTAACGTCAAAGGAACGTCGAGGATCGAAGAACGGCTCCGGTCTCGAAGGAACGACTTGAATCGAGCTAACTCCACTTGATTTGAGAGAGGATTTTGATAGGGTTTTGCTAGAGATTTCTGAATAGGGAAGAGCTAGGAGTGGGGTCATGCTACGGTCTCGTATCACTTAAGAGCTAGATATTTCTCGAAGGAACATCTTTTACTCACCTTTAATACATCGTTTAAGGTTGTTGTCAACCCAGGGCTCTGCCCAAAGTTGGGTTCTATCCTCGGGGTTCGTGCCACGGTCTCGTATCTCCTTGTTGCGTTCGTTTACATGTATCTTTTCTTCTGAAACTTTTCGTATCTCCGTGTAATACCCGTGCAAACTTTTAGGTTTCCAAAACGTTGAAAAGAAATATAAAATAAAATATTGATGATGTTGAGATTCGAACACGTGGGCTTTGGAACAGTAGTGGAGAGTCTTAACCAATGGGCTATAAGGAGTTTCTTCCTCTAATATAACAAGAATTACTTATAATTCTTAACCAGCACATAAATAAATTTTCTTTTATTAATATTGGATCTATAAAAGTGTATAGGAATTTTAGGGTCATTACATCTTACCCTCCTTATAAAAATTTCGTCCTCGAAATTTACATAAGAAGAATGATATAACAGAACAAGGAAACAAGATGGTTATAAGAAAGATCGAGATGGCGATGAAAATTTTATACATCCGTTTCCGTTGCATCGAGACATGATCATCGGGAAAACAATAAGAGATTCAAGGAGATAGGATTCGAGAATGCAGTCATGTTCCATCATCGCTCCGTTAGTTGGAACTCTAATCGACATGAATGTAACATTGAATGGAAGAGATGGCCAAGAGATGAAAGGAGAAACCCACCTAAGTTTAGGAGTTCAAGAAATTTAAAAGTGGTCCAATGAAGAAAGTAAGATAGATTCAATAATAGTGAGTTGTTATAATTGGACCGATATCTGCTTACCACGGTAAGTGTGTAAGTTTTATCTGGTCTGATACGTAACATCGCATAATAGACCCTATTGCCGAAACATAGGGAATATCATTCATGCGAGTCCCTCTCTTTATCAGTCTGGAAAACATCTCTTTTGAGAGGGTGACTCCATGATATGCGGGAACAATGCCACGATAGGAGTCTTTCGTTCTAAACCTCTTTAGAATGGTGTCAAAGTAGCTGGATTGTGACAATCCCAAAATCCTTCTAGATCTATCTCTATAGATCTCATCCCTAGAATGATTGATATATTACTTAGATCCTATATGGAGAAAATTTTGTGACAACTATAATTTGACTGAATTGTAGCATATGAACATTATTTCCTATCAGGAGGATGTCATCCACATACTATATGAGGAATGTGATAGTACTCCATACATCTTTCTTACAAATACTTGGTTCATCTATAATTTTGATAAAGTCAAACTTTTTGACTGTCACATTAAAATAGATGATCTAACTCCGCAATACCTGCTTTAGTCCATAAATATATTTAAGCTACTTGCACGCCTTTCCACTGCTCCCATTGGCCACAAAGCCTTCTGACAGAGTCATATACACGCTTACTTCTAAATCTCCATTTAGAGAGATGTTATTGACGTCCACCTGCCAGATCTCATAGTCCTTAAGTGAAGCAATGGCAAGTTGTATCCGAATGGACTTCATCATAGACACTGGAGAAAAGATTTCATCATAATCCACACCGGGTATTTGATGAAAACCTTTTGCTACAAGTCTAGCTTTATTAGGCTATTACCATTTCATCTACATTGATCTTCTTTTAGAAGATCTACTTGCACCTAATGGGTTTTATCCCTTCAGGAGCATCCAACAAGGCCCATACTTTGTCGGAGTGTATGGAGTCCAACTCGGATATCTTGGCATCCAGCCATTAGTCGAAATTCACTGCTCCCTATGGCCTGCTGATAACTAGTAAGGTCATCATCAATCATGATGCAAACATCCCTGTCACCATCTACGAGAAATCCGTAGTATTTCTCGGATGGCTGAGGTCACCCCAATTTCCTCCATAAATTCTCCAGTCCATATGGTAGAGAAGTTTCTATATTTCTACCTTTTCTTGTTAGAGGGGGCGACCGTCTGTTGAACTATCAAAAAGGGTAAACCAATGTCTACTAAATCTATGGAGTGGCTAAGGTTTGTCAGGTACAATTGAGTCATCAGATTTTACTAAATTTTCAGTAAACGTTTGTAGTTCTCTTCCAGTTCTACCATACTCCCACTATTCTTTTGCAAGAAATTTCTTTTCTAAAAAGGTTGTTAGCTTATGGATTTTGATGATTCTATTATTTTATTTTGATGATAGGTAAAACATGAATAGTTGTTTGGTGTCACATGTTTTATCTTGTTTACCTTATCGACACTGAACTTGTATACACTTGTTTATTAGCTTGCATATCATATAACAAGTGTATATCGAGTAATATATCAATATCTCATGCTTTATATATCAATATCCCATGCTTTACTTTTGTTATATATTTTGATATTGATATATTATTCTCATTCATTGTTTTGATGTTCAAAATATGAATAGTTGTTTATGAGGTCGTATTTTGTATTCTTGCCTATTTTATTAGACATCATAAATAACTTATATATATACATGTGTTCTTTATCTTGGTTTTCATATAACATGAATATATACAGTATATCAATATCTTATGCTTTGCGTTTGATTTATATCTTGATATTGATATACTATTCATAGTTTGTGATATCGAAACAATAAATGTTCATATACTTGTGTTTATTATCTTGTTTATTTCATAACATTGTATATGATGTGCTTAGTTGTTTTTGATATTGCATTTTAGGATATCTCACAGCACAAACATATAACGGAGGACGAAGGAAATCGAACTTAAACGACATATCTAATAAGGTTGGAGGATACGGATGAGAGCTTCTCAAATTGCATATTCAAGCTTCATGAAGCTAAGTAGCCGAGGTACAACAGTTCAAGCTGCGAATAGTTAAGAAGCTAGAAGCCAAGTTTGAGTTTGAAGTGGCAAGAGTCAAATCCAACATTTGAAGATCAAAGATCGACTTCAAGACGCTAGTGAGTTATGGCGGTTCGCCGAGTTTTTAGAGTTTGCCGACGTTCGCCAAAGTTTCAAGAGCTCAAGATCAAGAGTCGAAAATTCAAGAATCGAAAAATTGCGATATCGACATAGGAATCTATGCAATTACTATTTGGATTATGGTTAATATCAATTAGAGCTCTTGAACACTCACACATGCATGCACAAACGTTTTACATTGCATAAATGTCGGGTTTTTCGTTTTCTATGTTTTCTATTTCATTAAACCCCAATTTCATCTTTTTGTGCATGCTCAGAAATCTGCATCTTGTGCATCAGATGTCTGTTTGTTTTCTGTGGTTTTGGGTTTTCCAAATATCAGATATGTCAGAAATATTTTAAAACCCAGAGATGAGGCAGATATCCGATGCCTTGTACACAGACGTCTGGAGTTGATTTTAAAGAATTTAGAAAAATGGATTTTTTTGTTCTTCAGACATCAGAACATTGTACATCAGACGCCTTCTCTCTTTCCTCAATTGCTATTTCTAAACAGAGAAGGTCCAGACATCTGATTCCTATAGCTCAGACGTCTAGGATTGAATAATTTGAAAAATGTTATCGTTTATAGCCGTTGGGGTTGAATAATTTTGAAAAATGTTATCGTTTATAACCGTTGGGATTTTTTTTGCATGAACTTCAGACGTCTGCACTTCCTTCTTCAAATGTCTGTCGATGTTTTAATTCTGTTGTCCCCACCAATAACGGCTAGTTTTTATTGAGTGCTATAAATATGTTTTCGTTTGGATTTTTGGGCAGCAATCACTTGAGCATTTAATCGCCAATTCGTAAAGTGATCTAAACAGAAAAATCTCATCTCTTGTGAGAGTTTAGAGTGTTTATTCATTTGCTTATCCAAATCACTCTCACACACAAATACACTCAAGAGCTTCTAGTCTGATATTTCCATCTTCTTAAGTATTAGCGAGCTTCTATAGTAAAACTCTTTTGAAAGTAATCTTGTGCTTGTAATTTCCCTCTTCTTTTCTTTGTTTGAAGACTTTCGAGTGCATGGGTGCTTTTGTAAGAGAGAAGAGTGTGTATTGAGAAGAGAAGCAATAAGAGCTTGTAAGAGAGAAGTGGTGCTCGTATGTCGAGCAACGTGTGGTCTTTTGAGGAAACGTGTAAGATTTGGCTTCCACTGCAAGCGGGGTTGTGGGTTGCTTGCAGGCAACGTGTTTTTCTCCGAGAAAAATGTATTTAATGGAATGAGCTCAATCTCTCAAAGAAATTGGACTATGAGATCTCCCAAACCACTATAAAAGACTTCGTGTTTGTGATTGCTTGTGTTTGCAATTTCTCTATCTCTCCTGCTTTATTTTCATACTTAGAAATTGCATGCCTTTATCTCTCTTGCTCTATATGCTCATACTTGTGATTATTGTCTCTTGCTATATGTTTTAGTTTCACAATTGCATTTGTGCTTTGCTCTTATCTGTATTGGATTATCTCTTGTCTAGCTTTGCAATTGCACTTTCTATTAGCAAGTGTTTAAAATTTTAATTTGGGCATATTGTTACCATAGTCCTATTTATAGGACTAGTTTCATATCGGCTTCCTAGCGTTTTCAAAGGTGGCATGTCAAGAAAAAAACAACTTTTGATTCTCGACGTGGTATAAGTTAAACTCTTGCGAAAGCTTGCATATTACTGAAGCGTACCTTGAGCTTGTTCAGATTCTGCTTTCAACATAAGCCGGCAACCCCATATCTTAACAAAATTAAGACATGGTATCTTTCCATTCTATATCTTATATGAAATCATTGGCACTGATTTAGACGGAACCTTATTCAATTAATATGCAGCTATTTCCAGTGCATAGACCAAAATGAAAGAGGTAACTCAACAATACTCATCATAGAATGCACCATATCCTATAGGGTGCGAGTCCTCCTCTTCGATACTTTGTAAAGTTATGGTATATATGGAGGAGTAAGCTAAGAGAGAATCTAATTCTCTTTTAAACAACCACGAAATACCGAGCTTAAGTATTCACCTCCTCGATCATCTCGAAGAATCTTGATGCTTCCGCTCATCTGGTTCTCTACTTAATTCTTATACACCATGAATTTCTCAAAAACTTCGCACTTTGCATTTTTAATAGAACACATTTCCAAAACTAGAGAGCTCATCGGTGAACGGAATGAGGTATGAGTACCCACCTCTTGTCTGTATAGACACCGGATCATATACATCACTGTGTATAAGTCTTAAGAGTTCACTAACTCTTACTCCGTGTGTTGTAAATTAAGAACTGTATTTTGGTTAAGAATATTGATACCGTTATTCAATGCACCATACATAATCAATATTTGATAAAGGTAAATGCTCATAACATAATTTTAAAAATATCTTTATATCCTTTCTTACCAAACAAAGAGACGAATATTATTTTAAAATTAAATTTGGTGCACGACAACAGTTATTCAAGACCAAAAGTTTACCGCTAAGCCAAAAACATGTGATTTTCCCCAATGGCAATATTTGCACCGATATCCGTCTCTAAGGATTAAATCATCATTTTTTAATACTCTGCTTCTTCTCGGTATCTATAACACCTTATATATGTGATATCCTTATCCAGTATTCCCTGTAACGCCTTATATATGTGAGAACTTGATCCGCTGGCCAAAAAAAATTTTCAATTACAAACACACTAAACGATGAACCACTATTATGCTTCAAGGGGGTGGTTGTTGGATATAGTGCCCTCAAGGAAATTATTGTAATTGCAAGTAGGCGATTATGATAATTGAAAGAAGACCTATACAGGTAGAATACTCTTACTCAAGATAATAGTATGTTATCTGGTTTGTCTTTATCATTATGTGTATACGTTATGATCAAGCATGTAGGATTATTGATTGAATACCAGCATTATGATGGCGATCATATACGTGGGAACTGGGTGGTCCATAAGCACATCCTTAAATGTTCCTAGTCGAGGAAGTATCGGACTGGGCATCGATACTCCGGAGTAGACTAGTATATACTTTTCGAGACCCTGACGAGGGGCGGTGGATGGTCTCACAAACAATTGGTGTTAAGTCACCTAAGATAGTATACAGGTGCTCACTGGAGGTGAGTACACCGGACTGACTGGCCGAAAACTTCTAGATGGTATTATACCTATCGTCAGATGGAAGTTCTCTTGTAGCATGAGTACAGGTTAGTCATTTGACCTGAGATTTTCATGTGTCTCGTATGAGTTCCTACTATACTTAGATTACCACCCTACCACAGCTCAAAGGAGTCGTGCAAACAGGTTTTAGTTGGGTACAGTCCCGAGCCACATGGAGGCAGTGAACAATCTTCAGGGATTCATCTCTCCCGGTATTGGGAGTCGATGTCGCGCTGTGTTGGGTCAGCTATCACCATAAAATCCTTAGCCAAGGTGGGTGAGATTTACTGATGTGACATCAGTAGTTTCTCAATGGGTGATGAGCTTTAGACCGGCACGACTTATTACGTTAGTAGGGGTTTGACGTTATCCACTCCCTAGACCCGGTATGCGATTATCTCAGACGAAGAGACCGGACTGTACGGAGATTGTCACAGACAGGCTCAGTAGGGATACAGATTAGTTTGCTCTTCGTCCTTCCTTTCGTTCAATACCTGGGTAGCCGTTACGTATAGCTAGTGCCGCTGACGTGCTTGTGGTTAAATCCAATGCCAGCATATTGACGGGTTATTAATGTCCTACACAAAGGGTTTTCCTAGTTCAGGAAAAATGATGTAGTGGCCGTATATTGATACTTGCAGGGTTCCGATTAGGTATGTGTGCTAGCCACATGGACTTCAATCGGGCGGATGATAATACTAACCGGCTTAGGATTAAGCCAGATTATTAAATCATGTTTTGATTTAATAATTTACATATATATTTCGATATGTATATTCTAGTATTATGTTAATTGTACTTTTGTATCTCTTAAGTGTTTGTATTTTGATACGAATACGGGCATGTATTTGCAGGGACATATTCTTGTATTTATACAAGAATACTTCTACAAGGAGGATACCTCATTTCTAGGTTTTTATTTCTTTTTAAAGAAATTAAGAAATGAAGTGGAAGAAAGAAATGGTGTAGGGTATGGGCAAATGAATTATTAATTCATTTGCCCACAATATTCAAGAATGGTTGTAATTTTAAATGGAGAAAATTCTTTTAACATAAGAAATCAAGCATGCTTGAATTTGTGAAGGAGTTTTATTCATATTCTACCATTCTAGCTTATCCTTCTTCCATGGCTCCTCATCCTTCTTTTTCTTCTTCATCTTCAACCCTCTCATGAGTTGAGAATCATGAAGATAAAAAGAAAGAAAAATGCTAGAACACTCATACAAATCACTAAGCATCCTATATTAGCAACTCAAGATCTTTAGTTACTTCATTGATGAAGTTGAAGTTTGAACTTGGTTCCCTCGGGTGGATTATCTTTTTGGCGAAAGAAGACTGACTTGCAAGCGCGATCTGGAGCTCTTGAGAGTATGCTAGAGTCCAACCCAATTGGAGCAAATAAAGACGCTACAAAGGTTGTGATTTTTATCATTTTGTGCTTGCTAGTTTAGGTGTTTGGTTTAGATTCTTGGGTATAAGTTTCTGGTGCCATCAAAATTTTTGTTTTCATATTCCGCATTGGCCGCGGGTTAGAGGCGAGGGCACTAGTAACTTTCAATGGCCAGGTATTCCCTGTAAAGTCTTTTCCAATACCCAATATCACAACGGTAGTTGCAATCTCTTTTCCCTTTAACTGTAACACCATTTATTGTCTCTTTACCTTACATTCTGTATACCACCCTGAGGCTGGTTGGTTTTCTTCTTTCCCTTCTTTACAACTTTAGCCTTGGGTTTGAAAGAAGACTATCCAATAAGCATAACTGGTGTTTCTCCTTATTTAAGGAGCTATCAACTTCAAATAATGTAGAGGGGAGAGACGATAGAACTAAATCAATATACAAATCATTTTCTCCAGAACTGAATCAATGGTCTTTCTCGACTGAAAAAATTTATTCGAGTTTGTATCTAACTATACGAGATAGTCCTCCATGAAATATGGATCTTTGTATCTGATACATAGCGTTTTAGAGTTAAAAAGAAGAAGTTGGAGTGGTAAGGACATAAGCGATCTTGTCGTAAACTTAGGGTAATCAAGACATCCCTTAGCTATGCGTTGTAACAAGGTTTCGGTTAAATTGGTTTTACGAGTTTTAGTTTAAGATCACTCATGGTCGCTATCAAGAAAAAGAAAATAAATACTCAGCGTGCGCTATTATAAGATTAGATTGGTTTATTAATTTATCTAATCAGGATGGTTCCCACTATTTAGTCGAATTCTCATTTCAAATCTTAAAAAGAGAATTAGCCAAAATCATCATCACCTGCAAGTTCGCTGCCGGTCAGCCAGGCCAGTGTAAGTACTAAGAAGGAGGATCCCCGTGCTTTCGCATGGATCTAATTACATAACCCCCGTTCCTTAGAGTGTAACCCCGTAAAAACCTTCTAGACACCTACTGAGTTAGTTTATTGCGAAGGAGATATTCTCCCAAGAACAAATTTTATTCACAGTGGATATCGGGATCCAAACTATCATGATGCGGCAACCTAGATGAATGATCAACAAATCACCACACACCATAGAAAGTATACAATCTCATTGTAAATTTCAACAATTGAAACTCCCAATAATATGTTTACCCTTAGGACCCCTATGACCTTGATGAATGATCAACAAATCATAGAGTATGCTAGTCAAGTTCGGACCCATCATTTCTTGATTAAATAGATCCACCCGTACAAGCCCTTGATGAATAATCAACAAGGCAATACGGCTGTCCTAACTAATCTCATCAAATGAGACAGATTAACATCACTTAGCTGTCGTACACTACGCCTTGACAAATAATCAACAAATGAAGCAGAAATACTAAGTACTCTACTTATCTGAAATGAAAGAGGGCTACGGTTAGTTTTAAAGAAAATCTTTAACGTAATGAACTCGATATTGTTGAAGGAACCGAATGATTTGAAAACTAGGTTGTTTTTGAAAAACTGATTGGTTTCTATAACATCGGTTTAGTTTATTTCTTTACATTAATCATATTAATGTGTCCTATCATTTGATAAAAAATCTTTTTATCTAGTATTCTACACCAAACAAAAGTTGGATAGAATATTTCTATATGCCAACTGCAATCGCTACGAAGCATCGGGTCTTCGTTGTTAGATTAGATAACTGCAAGGCAGACGCAGGAATTTTGCAATTCAAATGCATATAGAACATCTCATGCAAGTAATCACATCACAGGCATATAAAGTCATCACATGCAAGTAATCACATCACAGGCATATAAAGTCATCACATGCAAGTAATCACATCATAGGCATAGGGTAAACAACAAATAAAATAGAATAGTCGGATATATTAGGAATCTCACGTTTCGTTCGAGCCACAAACAAAACACGACATTCCACGGTCGTGTGAATAGCCCTTACATTAGCATAACTAAAAACTCCTACAAGCTCGGCGAGCCACCCGCCAATCTTAGAACGAGACGACCGGGTCTCAACTCCTCCATGGGGCAACCTATATTATATACACACAATAGCACACTACGGTCTCAACTCGACCACGGTTTGAATAAAAGAATAATACATTTGGCAGGCCACAGAATACAGGAATTGAAATTACAACATTTGTATACATCACATTCACATGAGGGGCTATTCTTACGACAATCCAAACCAAACTATAACACACCAACATCACATTCATAATGAGCAATCTAGTCTAATTGATCATACATCAATTAGGCTACATTTTCCAACACATATCACTATATGTATACAAACTAATTTGATTAAAAAATTTAATCAAAATATTTTGTATCTCGATGATCTGATAAACGCTAAAACATTTCCAAAATGAAACTGAAGGCGTACCCGTCAAAAAATAAACACAAGCAAAACCCCGGAGACATGGATACACCCATAAAACCTGAGCCAACTTGGGTCGGATCTGCCCCGACCCCTTAAGGGGACCGGGATCAGTCCGGAGCCTCAAAAAAGGGTACAATATCAACCTTAACTAGAGCTTTCTGGTTCAGCCCAAACCAGAGCCCCTAAGAGGCTTCGGTTTAGCCCCGAGCCCCTCGAGGCCGAGGTGGTTGATGGCGGGGTTTTAGTGGTCAAAAAAGCAAATTTTTTTGACAAAAAATAAAAAATTTTAAGCAAGGAACATACAAAGATTTATAGGATCTTCAACAACAATTACTAGTAAATAGATCGGCTCTGACACCTGTTGGCTATAGTGCCCTCAAGTCAATTATTGTAATCGTAGGCACGCAGTTGTGATGATTGAGCGAGGACCTATACGGATAGAACATTCTTACTCGAGATGATAGTATGCTATCTGATTTGTCTTTATCATCATGTACATGCATTATGTGGTATTACAGATCACTATTACATGTTAATAGAGCCCATAGGCTTCTTGCTTGATTACCAGCATTATGATGGCGATCATATACGTGGGTGCTGGGTGGTCTATAAGCACATTCTTAAATGTCCCTAGTCGAGCGAGTATCGAGACTGGGCATTGATTCTCCAGAGTAGACTAGTGTATACTTATCGAGACCCCGACGAGGGGCGGTGGCCGGTCTCACAAGACATTGGTGTCAGTTAGTCACCTAAGATAGTATACTGGTGCTCATTGGGTTATGAGTACACTGGACGGACTCGCCGGGAACATGCTAGATGGTATTATACCTATTGTCAGATAGCAGATGAGTACACTGGACGGACTCGCTGGGAACATGTTAGATGGTATTATACCTATTGTCAGATAGCAGTTCCCAGGTAACATGTGTACAGGGTAGTCTGTCGACCTGAGATCGTCATTTGTCTCATGTGAGTTCCCACTGTGCTTTGATTACTACCCTACCACGGCTCAAAGGAGTCGTGCAAACAGGTTTTAATTGGGTATAGTCCTGAGACACATGGAGGCAGTGAGTGGATCGTCAGGGATTCGTCTCTCCCGGTATTGGTGGTTGATGTCGTGTTGTGCACGGGTGGCCATCACCAGAAATCCTAGGCCAAGGTAGACGAGAATTACTGATTTGGATCAGTAGTTTCTCAGTGGGTGATGGGCTTCATACCGACACGAAATTTCGCATTATTAGGGGTCTTACTTTATCCACCCCCTAGACCCGATATGTGATATTCTTAGACGAATAAACCGGACTGTATGGAGATTGTCACGGACAGGCTCAGTAGGGGTACATATGAGTTTGCTCGTTGGCCTTCCTTTCGCTTAATACCCGGGCAGCCGTTACGTACAGCTTGTGTCGCTGACGTTCTTGTGGTTAAACCCACTGCCAGCGTTTTGATGAGTCTTTAGAGTCCCACATAGAGGGTTTCCCTGGTTCTGGCGAAACGTTGTAGTAGTCGTATTGGATACGTGCAGGGTTATTATCAATTGATTGTACTATGTACCCAGACTTTCCATCGGAGAGTTGATAATACTAGCTGGCTCAGGTTTGAGCCGGATTATTAAATCAGGTATTGATTTAATAATTTACGTATATGTATTTTGATATGTATATTCTAGTATTATGTTCTTTGTGTTATTTATCTCTTCGGGTATTCTTATTTCGGTATGAATACAGGTATGTATATACAGTAGAGTGTAATCCGTATTTTTTACAGATAACATTCTAGAAGGTGGACACCTTATTTTGGATTTATCCATTTATCATAAATGGATAATGAAGTGGAAAAGGAGAGAGGGGAGTATAGTGAGAACTATGCTTCTATAGTTGCACAAATGAATTGTTTATTCTTTTGTGCCAACTATTCAAGCATGGTGTGATTTTAAAATTAGAAAATTGTGTTATATAAAACCATTCTTCATGTGATATTTTCCTCACTTGATGAAAAGATGAAAAGATGAGAGATGGCTCATTCTCACTTGAGTTTGCATTCTCACCATTAGCTTCACTCCTTCTCTAGAGTTTCTTGAGTTCCTCCACCTTCATGCTCAACCTCCTCTCTACAATCTCATGAGTTGAGAATCAAGAGAGGAGGTGAGATGGATAAACACTTAGAACACTCCACTACATCCTAGGCATACTAGACTAGCCATCTAGAATCTTTAGTTGCTTCACTTGATCTTTTATGTGGAGCTAGAGCCATGAACTACATCCCTCGGGTGGATCATCATCGACGAAGGAAGATCGGCGGCCAAGCTCAATCCAAAGGACCTCAAGGAGCTAAGGGAGATGGTAGAATACCGAAGGACATGGTTCGTTCAGTATAACACTCTATCACAGTAGTTATACTCCTTTAGATTACTAGTTTCATGTTTGGATTCGATTCTAGGTAGTTGTTTCTAGCGCCAAGTTGTTTAAACGCCGAATTTTTTTTCCGTAATCGGCCATGGTAAATGGCCAGGGTGCTAGGAACCCCAACATGGTATCAGAGCCACCCAAACATTAGAAACTAGTAGTAGACGATGCATTAGTTTCAAAACCGTATCTCTGTTCTGAAATTTTTTGATCTCTAAAATTTTTTTAAACAAGTGCAGCGGCTTAGTCTATACACGAGAATGATACAAAATGAAAACGAGGAAATTCCAAGCAAACTTGGCCGGCGAGATCCTTGAAAAAACCAGCCTCACCTTTTTTACTATTCACCGTGGGCCCTATTTTCATTCTGTGTCTTAGGTTTTGTAAATCGGTGTTTTTGGTCTTGTTTGTTTTCCCTAGATTTCACTTAGTGTTGTCTTTGCTTTGGGGGAAACATGGAAAGTTTCAAAACTTGAAATTTTGCATCGTTAATATTTGTGATGTTGATATCTGTGATGGATATGTTCGGATTTTCGTGAGGGATAGCCTCTTGTGAAATGGTAGTTGTACAGTTTAGATTCATTTGTATATTCAGTATTGCTAGCCGAGCGTCCAACATGTGGACTACCGTTTTTTCCAGATTGTATATTCTTTTATTAGGGCACGACCGGGTTGAGGTCGATGTCGCCATTGTATATATTCTTTTCTATACTAGGATTACCCCACGGTGGAGTGCTCGAGTAGCCGAGTTCTAGAGGGCAGCGGGCTCACATATCATGGCGTTGAGACGGAGGGGGCCTTACTCTAGAATTGGCGAGGTATTCGCCGCACTCGTAGGGGTATAGGATGACCCATAGAGGGGTGCTTAAGTTACCGGATTCCGTGAAGTGCTGGGTGGCCCATTCACTTTGTTGATTGGGGTTTCCTCACTTCTGGGATTGGCGGGTAACATGCCGCACTCGTAGAAGTCCAGGTTTCTATTGTACAGGCTATCCACATGACCGGGGAACGTCGGGTTTCATTTGCGGCTCAAAGGAAACCCGGGGCTCCTAGATTATCCGTTATTCTGTGTTGCTTACCGCTTTTCTGTGATGTTGCTTATATCATGCCTGGGATGAATGTTATATATATATATTTATATATACTAGTAGATGTTGTATATGTTTTGCATCCGCGCTAGTCCAGCCCCCGCTCTGCCATTAGTTAAGTAATCTAACAGTCCATGACGGGGCCCCGTGGCGAATGTGGATGGCATATACATACATTGTATTTTCGTTTCTTTTTCTGGTGTGATATGGATTAATTGATGGGACTGCATTGATTCTGATTAATGCAAGGAAATTAAACCTATATGATGTTGTTGGAACCAATTTTTGAAAACTGTTATTACAAACGTTTCTTTTGCTCTGCACAGTGGTATTCGGTTATGAATATCCAGCATCTCATTCGACGAGGCAAGAGCCGAGATCCCTTCATAGGGAGTGACCTCTTAGGCAAAAGTTTGCGCCAGTGTAATAACTTCACTATAGTCGATTCTTTTGCTTTGCATCATGGTATTTAGTTAGGAATATCCTGTACCTTATTCGATGAGGAAAGCGCCGAGATCCATTCACATGGAGTGACCTCTTTAGCAAAAGTTGCGCCACTATATATTTGTAAAACTGCTCGAGTTCCTTCAACGATATCAAGTTCATTACGTTACAGGTTTTTCGCCAAAAACTAGCCGTAGCTCTCCGTCGTTTCAAATAAATAGCACATAGTATTCATGCGGTGTTTGTTGGCCAAAGTCAAGGCATCGTGAATGGTAACTGTGTGTTGCTTATCCGTAGCATAGATAAATGCACTGGTTTAGGACAGCCGTACCACTTTTTGGCCAAAGTCAAAGGTGTGTGCGGGTGGGTCTAAATCAATATGGATAATGACAGGTAGAACATGACTTGCGTGTTATGATTTGTTGGCCAAAGTCAAGGTCATAAGCGCTTGGGGCAAAAATCACATCGGGAGTTCCAAACATATAAGAAACTTGCCAGGCATGCACATACCTTCTGGAGTGTGGTGACTTGAGTGGATTCCATCATCATGCGATGATAATTGGATCCCAATTCTCACTGATGAGTAGGTGTTACTCCTCGGGTGATTTTCAGATGATCCCGACTAATTCTCCTTTTAGGGTTTGAAGGAGAATTCGAGGAAACAGTGGGAGCCATCCTGATTAGATAAAGTGATTAACCAATCTAATCTTGGTTAGAGTGCATGCAGAGTGTTTCTTTTCTCTCTCTCTCTCTTTGGCAGCGACCATGACCTGACCCTAAACTAAAACTCATGAACCAAGTTAACCGAACCTTCTTTAAACACTTTGGCTTTTGGATTGTCATAATCACATATATCCCTGCTACTTCTACTTTTTCCTTTGCATTTCTCCAGAACACTCCGTATCACCATGAAGACTCATATTTATTGGGTATGACATCGTATAGTTACATACGAACTCAAAGAAACTTGTTTCAGTTCGAGGATGGTTTCCGGTTCTGGAGAAATTGAATAAGTTTATTCGGTTGTCTTTTCGCTTTACCTTCTCTCAAGTTGCGAGAGCTCCTAGTATTAGGAAAGTACACCTGTTACGCTTATTGGATAGTTTTCTTCCAAACCTTAGGCAGGTGCCGAAAGATAGGGAATGAAGAAAACCATTTAGCCTAAGTATGGTGTACAGAAGGTAAGAAGTAAAGACATATAAAGGGATTGGAGTGAGGGCAACGAAATATACGGTTACTGTCATGAATCTGGATAGTGTAAGAGGCATTACTAGAAATACCCGACCACCTCTTCGAAACATTTTCATGTTTCAGTTTTACTGTGCAATGTTAATTGAAAACAGTTTCCCAATTAGATTCTGACTCCAAGGTATGTATTTATCAGACTTAATTCACACATCTGTATGGCGTTACGGATGCTGAGTGGGAGCAAGATATTGGGAATTGGGTGATTAGATCCTCTATATATCGAAAATCTTTGTAATTGGTGATATTTGAGGAAATCACATGCGTTTTTCCTGACGGCAAATAATTGGTTTTGAATATCCGTTGTTATGCACCAATTTCAAACCGATATATCTATACGTTTAATTTATAAAGTGAGATATAACTTTTTGAAATTATGTTTATAATATTTACCTATATCAGTTGATGGCTAGGTAAGGTGCATTCAACAACGGTGTAATTTTTCTTACCACAGCACAATTTTCGACTTACGACGCACAGAGTTTGAGTTATTAAACTCAGTGGACTTATACAGAGTATTGTATGTTGTCCAGTGTCCGTTAGGACAAACGGGTTGGTACTCGTACTATATTCTGTTTACTCATGACTTCTCTAGTTTTAGACAAGTATTTCGTTGAAATATAAGGTCCAAATTTTGAGAAGATATAGGTATAAGAATAAAGTAAAGAACCATATGTTGCAAGTATCAGGATTCTTCAAATTGATCGAAGATGTAGATAATTGTGTTTGGTATTCCGTTGTTAGTAATAGTTTTGAGAACTTGATTCTCTCACAGGTTACTCATGCGTGGGTGCGCTCCTTAATGAGTAATGCTGCTTGGCCTCCTTCCATTTAGTTGATATGCACTGGAAACGGCTGCATGTATTTTGAATCTGGTTCAAATTAAATTAGTGCCTTTGTTTCTATATTGGATATATAGAATGGATTCATATCTTAAAGATATTAAGGTATATGGAGTTGTCCGGCTTATGCTTAAAACCAGAATTCGGATAAACTCTAGGCACATTTCAGTAATGGAAATTTATGGGTTTTCCCGGGCTTTGACGAGGGTTAATATTCTACCATCTGGAAGATCAATAGTTATATTGTTCTTGACTCGCCACAGTTTTAGTAAAATGGATTCTTTTCAGAAAACATTACTGGGAGTATGGTAGAACTAGAAGTGATTCCAGAACCACAAACGATTACTGAAAATTTAATAGAACCTAAAGATTCAATTGGATTCAAAAATCCATTATCCACTCCGCAGATTTAGTGTGTAACCTCAGGCACACGAGAGGTACTTCGGTCTTCTCAAAGACGGTTGTTCACCGCCGAAAGACGTAACCGGGACATTAGGACGTCTGGCCTAAATTTTGGGGGCAGATACTATTTAAATTTATCTGTCCACCTCTCCGAAGATGTCAAGTTGATTTATGGCACCGTATATCGGAGGTTTGGATGGATGCGACCTTTGTAGAAGACTTCGTCAGATTCCCCCTCATTTTGCGAGGGGTTTTTGATTGTAGGGATGCCCTTCCCTGCATGAGCCAGCCCTTGCAGTTAATTACATTATCGCATCGTGCAACCACTTTCTCTTTCTCCGGATGTTCACTTCGTGTCGTGCGTGTTTTTATTTGTTTAGGTTGCCCGTGGATTGTATACGGAGACTAATTTATGTTGTCGCCCGTAGGGCGTGGATTAGTCCAAATCCGTATTTCTTAGATTTAGGGTTTTATTTATGGACCGTTAATCAATTTTGAGATTAAGATTGACTTAAATATATGTGAGCATTTGTGGCTCGATTTGTTAAGTATACATTAGTCCAATTTGAGACTAAGATCCACTTAACGGGGCATCAGGATCATTTTCATTTCAGATACAACAATAGAGCGTTTGGGCTCTAATGATTTAGTTTAAGGACGTCTCGGTCCGTTGATCACCATTTTGGAGGCGAAGTTCTAGTTTGAGGACATCTCGGTCTGTTGATCACCATTTTGGAGGTGAGATTTAAGTTTAAGGACGTCTCGGTCTGTTGATCACCATTTTGGAGGTGAGATTTAAGTTTAAGGACGTCTCGGTCTGTTGATCACCATTTTGGAGGTGAGATTTTAGTTTAAGGACGTCTCGGTCCGTTGATCACAATATTGGAGGTGAGGTTTTAGTTTAAGAACGTCTCGGTCCGTTGATCAGCATTTTGGAGGTGATATTTTAGTTTAAGGACGTCTCGGTCCGTTGATCACCATTTTGGTGGTGAGATTTTAGTTCAAGGACGTCTCGGTCCGTTGTTTCCATTTTGGAGGCAACGGTTAGTTTAAGGATGTTTCGGTCCGTTGATCATCTTGCGCGCATGTGTATTTGTTACGTGACGGCATGAACAACGATGATATGGGATACACCCAGTTTGGGGTGCGGTCTGATTTGAGGTGTACACATCAGTGCACCAAAAAGCTGTTGGTTGTCGGGACCCGCCACCTCTCTGAAGACGTTGAGAAATTACAACGACGTGGATCAGAGGTATGGAGAGATGTACCCTTGAACCAATTCCCGTATTTGAGGGAAAAAGGATTTAGTGGTAAACCCGAAAATCATTAGTCATATTTTGAGACTAAGATTTGCTCGGGAGGATGTGGGATGAGTATCGTTTTGGATATCATCGGTTGGAAGATCAATAGTCGTATTTGGGAATAAGATCAGTTTAGGAAATCATGAGCACATGTGCTCGGTTGGTCTGAATCAGGGAGGTTCTATCCTCAGCGGACCTATCCAATTTGGGGTTGGTCCATTCAGTTTTTTTTTGAAAAGTGCCAAGAACTTGTTTGGGCTCTGTATGATCAGTCCCCTTTTTGTACAAAAGGGCTGAGCACTTATCTAAGTCCTGACGCTCACATATAATCATATGGGCTTTTAGTCATTGGGATTGCCCAATAAGTGTTAAACACTTTACCCCTTTTTGTCTTTGTATGGAGTGCTAGGCACTCTTTATAGCGCTCACGTATGAAGCACGTGAGACGCTAGGTGTTGCCTAGTGAGTGCTAAGTACTCTTCCATTCTGTGGCGCCCACGTGAGGGACACGTGAGGTGCTGGGCATTGGGCGTCGCTCATTGAGTGCTAAGAACTCTTTTCTTCTAGGGCGCCCACGTGAGGGGCAATTGGGGCGCTGGTTTTTTTTCCTTATATGCTTTGTTTTGAGGAATTCAATTCATAGTTCTTTTCTGAATCTTTGATTCTCAAGAACAAGTTCTTACCGATGAGAATTAAATTCTCAACTTGTGGGAGACTTGTCTTATGGATCTTAGATCCAGAGAAAGAACTAAGTTCTTTTAAAAGGGTTAAACCCTTCAATAGGTAAATGAGATGTTTTGATCTCTTTTTTATTTACCTAGAGTTTCTTGAAGAGGGAGATCTTCTTCTCTGTTCCTTTCTGAAGTTTTCTGCTTTAGTTTTTTTTATTTAGAATCTTATGGCAGGGTTCCTCTTCTATATTTGGAAAGAGGGATCATTAGTCGTTGGGACCCACTACCTCTCCGACGACGCTGAGAGATTACAGTGCCATGTATCGAAAGTGTGGAGGGATGTACCCTTTGAACCATGTCCCACTCATTAGGGGGAAGAACATGTTAGAGCTTAAACTCCTAGCCGTTGAAAAAGGCTTCTTTGCGTTCGCGCACGTGCGTCGCACGTATTGCGGTGCACGTGTTGCGCACTTGGCGGGCGCAAGTGCATTACACGTGTTGTGTACTTGGCCGGCATACGTGCGTCGCTCGTGGCGCTTGCGCATATGTGCATCATGGGGGCAGCTAAGGCCCTAGCTTGGAGAACTAAGCTCTTATGGAAAACTAAGCTTCATTAAAGATTGAATCCTCGCACGGCGGGTGCACGTGGTGCGCACTTGGCGGGCGCACGTGCGTTGCACGTGGTGCATATGCACATTATACGGGGGAAGCTAAGGCCTAACTTGGAGAACTAAGCTCTTATGGAGAACTAAGCTCCTTTGAGTATCGAATCCTCATACGGCGGGCGCACGTGCGTTGCACGTGGCAGGCGCACATGCGTTGCACGTGGCGCTTGTGCATATGCGCATTATGGGGGGGCAGCTAAGGCCCTAACTTGGAGAAATAATCTCCTATGTAGAAATAAGCTCCTTTGAGGGTCGAATCCTCATACGGCGGACGCATGTGCGTTGCATGTGGTGCGCACGTGACGGGCGCACGTGCGTTGCACGTGGCGCATATGGCGCTTGTGCATATGCGCATTATAGGGGGGCAGCTAAGGCTCTAACTTAGAGAACTAAGCTTCTATGGAGAACTAAGCTTCTTTGAGGATCGAATCCTATTTTTTCTAAGAAGTATCCCCTCTTATTTATATGGGAGTGGTAGAGAAAGTATTTCTCTTTTTTTCCGATGTGGAACTAAAAAAGTACCCCCATGTGGTAGAGCATTACTTAGACTATACGTGCATAGCACATTTGCTCATAAATTTTGATTCCGGAAGATATACGAGGCCCATAATATTTCAAATCGAAGGATTTTTCGAGACTCTTTTGATTCCATCATAATTTACTTGATTATCATTCAGGAGTTTGGCAAAATACAACCCGGAAAATACTGGTTTGCATTTTCTTAAGCGTATTGCTGCTATTTGATATCTTGGGCTCTTTTGCGCAGAATTGTTTTTGGCGGGAACAAATGCCCCTCACTAATTTACCCACGTAGATATATACGTGGGTTAAATAGTGAAATGTTATGCATCTCCGTAAATTTGATGGCTCAGAAGACAGGTTCAGGTCCCTATCGCCTAAGATTTTTCATCTTCATGAGTCGTAAGGGTCTCAAGAAGGTTTTTTCTCCATATGAGTCGTGAGGATCTCATAGGTACGTATTCTCCCTAGAAATCGTGAGGATTCCTAAGTGTTTTTCACTTTCGTGAGTCGTAAGGATCTCACGTAAGTATTTTCTCCTTACGAGTTGATGGGACCTGCAAGTGGTTTCTTCACTTTATTAGCGAATGTGGCATATGGATAATGTATAAGAGTCGGTTAGGACCTTCTTGTAGGGCAGCGATGGCTTAGGAAACGGGTCTAGATCCGTCGCCTAAGAATTTTCAACTTTATGAGCCATGAGGATCTCATAAAGAATGTCACACCCCGCTTCCCGGTATACGGGCAGAGAACACGACGAGGCCGCTACGTATTTACTCTGAAGTAAATACGCTAAGCGTATCTAAGAAATATAAAAGTAAATACACAAGAGACAAGATATATAAACTGAACAACAACTTTATTTATTAACATTCTTTTGTACAATGCATGAAAAGTAAATACAACTGAAATAAAAGCGATGCCTAAACAATGGCATAACAGGAATGTAAAGTACTGAAAGGAAATGTGTATAATGAAACTAAAGCTCGGGGTCTTCACTGAACCGGTCCAAGTCTTCAGCAGTGGGCTCGATCTTTGACTGGTCCAAAACACCTGATGACATTCAAAGAAGAAAGAAATAGATTGTCGTCAGCGAATAGGTCGCTCGGTAAGTCCCACAGATTAGGGAGAAATAGAATAGACAGAATAAGAAGGTATCTTTTAAATTTGTATTATATTGTTGTAATGTTGTGTTAACGTTGTTGTTTGTAGCTTGGTACAGAAGAATGCCAGTGTATACGAGACGAGTCTCGTTAGACCAGAGACTACGGTGAACTGAATATAGAGTACAAGGCTTCGTTAGAAGGCCCGGAACAACGGCAATTGGATTCATGTTAGGTGTCTTAAATCTTGCAGTCTAGTGCCACTTTTAACACCTTCCGTACCAGTCTACCCCTTAAACCCCGTAGTATTTTGATTGTATTGTATTGTAAACTGTATAGATTGTATAATTGGATGACTGACTGAAACCATGATATCAGTAAACGAATGTAACCGTAGAATCATGTAAATGGAAAAACTAGAGATCATGTAAATGGAATGTATATCCATGGTTTGGTTCAGTCAAGTTGTATAGATTGATAATTGGATTCATGTTGGATTGTAATATTGTAGATTGTAGATTGTAAATTGTAGATTGTAAATTGTACTTGAATCATATTCAAGTCAGATTATATTGAGCCTCAAACCTGATTCAGACAATTAGAAAAGTAAATTGAAGTCCTGATTAAACCTATGTTTACTAGGGTCCTTAGGGTAAGTTATAGAACTTGAGGTTTTTTTTTGTAAAAATACTCTTGTATAGTTTTCAAAATACACCCCAAGTATTTATTAATCGTCTTTAGAGTTGTAATGAATGTAGATTTTATATTGTAATATTTCTAGTGAAAATATCCTATTTTCATAAATAAAGGTATTTATTTGTAATATTGATTTGTATGGAAATCATGGTATTTTAGTGTAAAATGATTCTTGTGACATTTTTAGAAAAAGTGGAATATTTGTAATAATTCAAAATAGATATTTTTATGTTACATATACTTATATTTATATGAAAATAATTTTAGTATATATATAATATTCTAGAAATCTCGTTTTCTTAAGATATCGTATTTTAAATCTCTCGAGACCGAATGCTCCTTACGGAGGTCTGCATCTCGCACTACTAAGCCCGAGGATGTGTGATAATCCTCACCATCCCGAACGGGTTCCCCAAATGGGTTGTAGCGGAGCTTTGCAAAAATTTATATAAATACTACTCATTAAGGAAAAACGGTTTTATTAATTATGGTATTTATTTGTAAAGATGTCGAATTTCCCGTATTCTATGTTTTAGGGTCTCCTAAGTCAACTAGATTGCTTCTAACTGGTCCAAAGCGACAAGTTGTGAGATATCCCTCAAATCGCCTCTTCACCGCCAATTGTGGCCAGGTAAGTACAAGTGAAGAAAGGAGGGATCCGCTCATGAATCACCGTGAGACGGGCCTTTTAAAGTTACATTTCTCACTTGTCTAGCCTATGCACCACAAAGTCAGGTTTAGATAAACGACTGAATGCCCACAACCTTCCTCTGTCCTAATGAGCGCGGCAGTCCTTAATTGGCTGAGTCTAGATATTTTTATTATTAGCTCAAAGGTTATTTATTTATAAAGATGTCGATTTCCGGTTATCTATATTCCCGAGGGTGTCGTGCTATGTTGCATATGAGTGTGTGAGGAGGTAGGTCATTACCTCGTGATCTACTTAAAGGTATAACAAGTTTAATGAAGTTAAATGTATAATTGAAACAATGTGGTATTTAAATGAAAATACGATAAAGTGAAATAGCCATCATTTTATGAAATGAAACTTGATCAACTTGGTTGATTAGTGTTTAATAGTCAACATGAGGGAGTTTAAGCATAATTGTATTAACGAGAAGTGAAGTTTTATAAGAAAACCGAATCGGAAATCAGATTTGTTCCGATTCCGTCGGGTTTTGTAATACCGTATTTTTAGAAAGAAAAAGGAAGATTGAAATGGGACTTACGGGTTTTGGACAACTATAAGAGGGAGATGTTTCGTAAGGAGTCGGTGGTGCGTCGTTTTATCACCGGGAGTTCCTACGGACGTTGCCGGAAAATCCGCCGAAGAATTCGCCGGAGCTTCACCTTTCGCTCACTTCGATTGCACACAAAAGTTTCTTGAAAATTCTAGAGAGTTTGTTCAGAGTTTGGGATGAGAAGGTAGAGGATATGGGTGATATTTATAGGGTTAGGGTAGAGTCAGGGTAGATGTAGGGTTTTAATTAAAAAAATGTAAAATGTATTAAAATCATTAAAAATTTGAATAAATAGGGTATAATGAGCTTTCTGGAAGTGGTCTGCAGATTTAAAGTATGCAGGGGGATAGGGTAAATGAAGAGACACAAATTTGTACTTGACGACTCGGCGGTCCGGCCGAGTCCGGCCGGCGGCGCCGGCCCGAGTCGGCCGGTCCGCCGGCCAAGTCGAGGTGTCGGAAGGTGGGGAGTCGCCTAATTAGGCCTCTGGTGCATTTAGTTTAGTGGGTGTAGTGGGAAATTCTGAAGTTATCACGTGTTGACTGTTGGGCTTCTATAAAATTTAAAACAAAATAAATATTAAAAATAATGTGGGGCATGGGATTTGAACTCTGGTGGCTTGGTTCAGCAGTGCAAAGTATTACCAATGAGCCACTAGCTCCTTCTTGTAATTAAATTGCTAATTAATTACTTAAGTCTTGTGCTCAGGCAATAAATACCCCTTTAAGGATTTAAGAAAACAATTTAAAAATTTGTATGGAAAAAATGTATAAGAAAATTAGGGTTGTTACATTCTACCCTCCTTATAAAAATTTCGTCCTCGAAATTTGAAAAAAGAAAGTTTAACAGTTTCAAGGAAAGTCTGGTGACTGGAGTATAGATAGTGTATGAAAATATTTAGAAGAAAGAAATATTATAAAAAGTTTTGGTCAAAGTTGAAAGGAATGTGAGGGAGTTACCTGGGTTACCTTGGTTCACAGTCTCAGGTTCTATGGATGTTAAGGTGGAGGCTTGACGTCTCGGCACATTTTTCTGTGTAAGCCGATACAACAATGCCTGACTTGGTAGAGGTGGTCCATGTGGAGGTGGTGCTGGGAGTGCAAGACTAGGTGCAGGAGTCTGGATGGCTGGCTACTACGGGTAGATGGTGTATATGTGAGCTGAGTTGTGTCTATAGGGACAGTTTCCAATTCTATGATCGGATGCGCCACAAACTAGGCACATGCCTTTTGCGCGCCTACAGTCCTTCCACAAGTGTTCAGTCATACGGCAGTAGTTACAAAACCTGGACTTGACTGGTTAATTGTTTCTTTCTGTCTCTTGGGTTCAGAAGGTTGTGTAGGTTCCTCTTGCCATCTGGGTGACAGAGCGTTTCCTGACGGTTGCTTATGCTTCTGGTCGGTTCAATAATATAGCAGTCTGCTGCTGCAGTCCAACGTCTTCGGATTTCCTCAAGCAGAACCGTTTGCTCGTTGAGCGGAGCAGGGACAGCAGGTGTTATTTTTAGTGGTGGTAGAGTGTTGTTGAAGTTGGTGCTGGTGTTGTTTGGGAAATCCATAACCTTAAATGATAAATTTAGGTTAGGACAGATTCAAAGTATATGATTCAAAGAATATGAAATTAATAAGATTCAAGGAACATGGATTGTAAAGAATGTTTTAGTTGCTCGTTCTTGTGTTATATTGCTTAGGTTGTTCACGCTGAACAGAACTGCATAGTATGGTTCTATACAGCTCTGACCTGCATGGGCCACCAACAAAACCTGGCATGCCCCGCTTCCCGGTATACGGGCAGAGGACGCGACGAGGCCACTACGTATTTACTCTGAAGTAAATACGCTAAGCGTATCTAAGCAATATAAAAGTAAATACACAAGAGACAAGATATATAAACTGAACAACAATTTTATTTATTAACATTCTTTTGTACAATGCATGAAAAGTAAATACAACTGAAATAAAAGCAATGCCTAAACAATGGCATAACAGGAATGTAAAGTACTGAAAGGAAATGTGTACAATGAAACTAAAGCTCGGGGTCTTCACTGAACCGGTCCAAGTCTTCAGCAGTGGGCTCGATCTCTGACGGGTCCAAAACACCTGACGACATTCAAAGAAGAAAGAAATAGAATGTCGTCAGCGAACAGGTCACTCGGTAAGTCCCACAGATAAGGGAGAACTAGAATAGACAGAATAAGAAGGTATCTTTTAAAGTTGTATTATATTGTTTTAATGTTGTGTTAACGCTGTTATTTATAGCTTGGTACAAAAGAATGCCAGTATATACGAGAGGAGTCTCGTTAGACCAGAGACTACGGTGAACTGAATATAGAGTACAAGGCGCTGTTAGAAGGCCCGGAACAACGACAATTGGATTCATGTTAGGTGTCTTAAATCTTGCAGTCTCGTGTCACTTTTAACACCTTCCTTACCAGTCTACCCCTTAAACCCCGTAGTGTTTTTATTGTATTGTATTATAAACTGTATAGATTGTATAATTGGATGACTGACCGAAACCATGATATCAGTAAACGGATGTAACCGTAGAATCATGTAAATGGAATAACTGGAGATCATGTAAATGGAATGTATATCCATGGTTCGGTTAAGTCAAGTTGTATATATTGATAATTGGATTCATGGATTCATGTTGGATTGTAATATTGTAGATTATCGATTGTAGATTGTAAATTGTAAATTGTACTTGAATCATATTCAAGTTAGATTATAATGAGACTCAAACCCGAGTCAGACGATTAGAAAAGTAAATTGAAGTCCTGCTTAAACCTATGTTTACTAGGGTCTTTAGGGTAATTTATAGAACTTGAGGGGGTTTTATGTAAAAATACTCTTGTATAGTTTTCAAAATACACCCCAAGTATTTGTTAATCGTCTTTAGGGTTGTAATGAATGTAGATTTTATACTGTAATATTTCTAGTGAAAATATCCTATTTTCATAAATAAAGGTATTTATTTGTAATATTGATTTGTATGGAATTCATGGTATTTTAGTGTAAAATGATTCTTGTGACATTTTTAGAAAAAGTAGAATATTTTTAATAATTCAAAATAGATATTTTTATGTTACATATACATATATTTATATGAAAATAATTTTAGTATATATATAATATTCTAGAAATCTCGTTTTCTTAAGATGTCGTATTTTAAATCTCTCGAGACCGAATGCTCCTTGCGGAGGTCTGCATCTCGCACTACTAAGCCTGAGGATGTGCGATAATCCGCACCATCCCGAACGGGCTCCCTAAATGGGTTGTAGCAGCGCTTTGGAAAGATTTGTGTAAATACTAATCATTAAGGAAAAAACGGTTTTATTAATTATGGTATTTATTTATAAAGATGTCGAATTTCCCGTATTCTATGTTCTAGGGTCTCCTAAGTCAACTAGACTGCTCTTAACTGGTCCAAAGCGATAAGTTGTGAGATATCTCTCAGATCGCCTCTTCACCGCCAATTATGGCCAGGTAAGTACAAGTGAAGAAATGAGAGATCCGCTCACGAATCACCGTGAGACGGGCCTTTTAAAGTTGCATTTCTCACTTGTCTAGCCTAGGCACCACAAAGTCAGATTTAGATAAACGACTGAATGACCACAACCTTCCTCTGTCCTAATGAGCGCGGCAGTCCTTAATTGGCTGCGTCTAGATATTTTTATTATTAGCTCAAAGGTTATTTATTTGTAAAGATGTCGATTTCCCGTATTCTATGTTCCCGAGGGTGTCGTGCTATGTTGCATATGAGTGTGTGAGGAGGTAGGTCGTTACCTCGTGATCTACTTAAAGGTATAACAAGTTTAATGAAGTTAAATGTATAATTGAAACAATATGGTATTTAAATGAAAAATATGATAAAGTGAAATAGCCATCATTTTATGAAATAAAACTTGATCAATTTGGTTGATTAGTGTTTAATAGTCAACATGAGGGAGTTTAAGCATAATTGTATTAACGAGAAGTGAAGTTTTATAAGAAAACCGAATCGGAAATCGGATTTGTTCCGATTCCGTCGGGTTTTGTAATTCCATATTTTTAGAAAGAAAAGGAAGATAGAAATGGGACTTACAGGTTTTGGACAACTATAAGAGGGAGATGTTTCGTAAGGAGTTAGTGGTGCGTCGTTTCGTCGCCGGGAGTACCTACGAACGTTGCCGGAAAATCTGCCAAAGAATTCGCCGGAGCTTCGCCTTTCGCTCACTTCGATTGCACACAAAAGTTTCTTGAAAATTCTAGAGAGTTGGCTCAGAGTTTGGGGTGAGAGGGCAGAGGGTACGGGTGGTATTTATAGGGTTAGGGTAGATGTAGGGTTTTAATTAAAAAAAATTTGTAAAATTTATTAAAATCATTAAAAAAATGGAATAAATAGGGTATAATGAGCTCTCTGGAAGTGGTCTGCAGATTTAAAGTATGCAGGGGGTAGGGTAGATGAAGAGACACAAATTTGTAGTTGAAGACTCGGCGGTCCGGCAGAGTCGAGGTGTCGGAAGGTGGGGAGTCGCCTGATTAGGCCTCTGGTTTATTTAGTTTAGTGGGTGTAGTGGAAAATTTTGGAGTTATAACGTGTTGATTGTTGGGCTCTATAAAATTTAAAACAAAATAAATATTAAAAATAATGTGGGGCATGGGATTTAAACTCTGGTGGCTTGGTTCAGCAGTGCAATGTATTACCAATGATCCACAAGCTCCTTCTTGTAATTAAATTGCTAATTAATTACTTAAGTCTTGTGCTCAGACAATAAATACCCCTTTAAGGATTTAAAAAAAACAATTTAAAAATTTGTATGGAAAAAGTGTATAAGAAAATTAGGGTTGTTACAAAGACTTTTCTTCCTACGAGTCGAGAGGATCTCGTAGGTGTATTTTCTCCTTAAAAATCATGAGGACTCCTAAGTGCATTTTCTCTTGAGAGTCGTAAGGATCTCACAAGAGAAATTTCTCCTAACGAGTCGAGAGGACTCACAAGTGATTTTTCCTCCTCATCAGTATGCGACTTTGGAGAATGTGGCCCGTGGATAGTATACAAGAGTCATTTTAGACTTACTTATAAGGCCGTGATGGCTTAGGAAACAGGTTTTAGATCTGTCGCCTAAGCCTTTTCAACTTTATGAGCCGTGAGGGTTTCATAACTACTTTTTTCCCTACGAGTCGAGAGGATCTCCTAGGTGTCTTTTCTTCTTAGAAATCGTGAGCACTTCTAAGTGCATTTTCTCTTGAGAGTCGTAAGGATCTCATAAGAGAATTTTCTCCTTACGAGTTTTGAGGACTCGCAAGTGGTTTTTCCTCCTCATCGGTATGCAGCTTTAGAGAATGTGGCCCGTGGATAGTATACAAGAGTCATTTTGGGCTTTCTTGAAGGGCCATAGTGCTTAAGAAATAGCTTGGTATCCTCGTCACCTAAGGCTTTTCACCTTCTTGAGCCATGAGGGTTTCATGAAGATTTTTTTTCCTATGAGTCGAGGTGAGTCGAGAAGTTCTCGCAGGTATATCCTAATGTAAAATATAGATAACCCCTGCTCTTTGCGACAGAGGTCCGTTAGGTTTTGTGGTACTAGGGTTTTAGTCCGTAGTACCACTGCGTTGACTGATTCATTCCCCGATATGCAGACTTTACGTTGCTGTTCCAGTAGATTCACGACTGTCGTGTCTCTGATTCCTTCGAGGGCTAGACAAGACGTCTTCAAGTAATATTCTTAGGCAGTTTGACCTTCGGAAGAACAAGCGTTAGGAATTTTGCCATGCCGCTTTTTACTTGTGGTTAGGCTCGGTTTGGGAGCCCCGATGAGCCATAACCACTCCGTACTGGTGTGGGATGATCTCCGATAGTCTTTCGGGTTTTATTTGTGTTACCGTCAAGACCCTGAAGCTAGTAATTTTTCCTTTGCTTCCTTTTGATTTGGCTATTTTAGAGCCTTTGTTGACATTGCGTCTGTTGTAACGAGAAGAATGTCGGGTTAGTCTTTAGGTTGTTTTGTGAACCGTTAAGACTTGGAGCTAGGAATTTTTCCATGGCTCCGTTTTGTTTCGACTGTGGGGTTTTTTGTTGACGCCGCGTCTGCATCCTGCTGGAGTGAGAGGGAACGCCGTTGTTGACATTGCGTCTGCTGTAACGAGACGAATTTTGAGGTAGTCTTTAGGTTGTTTTGTGAATCGTCAAGACTTAGAGCTAGGAATTTTGCCATGGCTCCGTTTTGTTTCAACTTGGGGTCGTGTCTGCATTCTGCTGGAGTAAGAGGGAACGCCATTGTTGACATTGCGTCTGTTGTAATGAGACGAATGTTGAGGTAATTTTTAGGTTGTTTTGTGAACTGTTAAGACTTGGCTCTCCCTTTGACGGAGCCGGGTGGGAAAATATGGTTCCCTTTTCGTTTTTGCCCATAGATTGTATACAGGGGCTGATGTGGACTCACCTGCGGGGCAGAAAAGTTTCATTTTGATATGTTTTTTTATTTGTTTCCGCGATGATCTATCTTTTCAGCTTTTATATCGCGAAAGTCACGATTGCCCAATCATTTCGGTTATTTTTCGCGGTGCCCAATCATTTCGGCTATGTACTGTCTTATTTTTACTCGCTGTTTTTTATTGCGAGTTGCCCAATCATTTCGGTTGTTTCATATGCATATATTTTTTGCTCGCTGGTTTTTTTATTGCGAGTTGCCCCATCATTTCGGCTATTTCATATGCATTTTTTTGTTCGTTGATTTTTATTGCGTGTATGGAATTTAAGATCTGATACCAGTCTTGGCATCATCATCGTTGTGACTGGAATATTGCCAGGAGCGAATCATCATTTGCCGTGAAAGGACTTGGAGTTTGACACCGACTTAGGCGTCAGCATCGCTGCAACTGGGATATTGCCAGGAGCGAATCATCATTTTCTTTGAGAGGAATTGGAATTTGATACCTGTTTAGGCATCAACATCGTTACAGCTGGGATATTGCCAGGAGCGAATCATCATTTACCTTTGTCGACCTGAACAAACATGGCTTAGTAAATAGGGTTAGGATCCCGTCGACTAAGGCTTTTGACTTTATGAGCCGTAAGGGTCTCATAAAGGGTTTTCTCCCTACGAGTCGAGAGGATCCCGTAGGTGTAGGTTCTCCCTAGAAGTCGTGAGGATTCCTAAGTGATATTTTCTCTTGCAAGTCGTGTGGATCTTACAAGTGTGTTTTCTCCTTACAAATCGAGAGGACTTATAAGTGTCATTCACCATATAAGGACATTCCTCGTCATTGGTGGTACTTGGTGGGGGGGGAATCATTTATTTATGCCCGTGGATGGTATACAAGGGCCAATATTGGACCTCATGTAGGGAAACTTGGGGAATACGACGGCTTAAGAACAGGTTCGGATCCCTGTAACTTAAGATTTTGAATCCTAAGAGCCGTGAGGGTCTCAAAGGGGGAGTTCTCCTTACGAGTCGAGAGGATCTCGTAAGTGAAAATTTTAAGAGATTGCGCCCTTTCGGGTTTTCACAAGCTCGCTGGTAGCCCTGCTGTTTTTACTCACGACGCCCTTTCTGGTTTTCATCCGTGCCGATTTTTCTTATGGACATACCGTTTTTTACAAGTTTGCGCCCTTTCGGATTTTCACAAACTCGCCGGTAGCCCTGCTGTTTTTACTCACGGCGCCCTTTCGGGTTTTCATCCGTGCCCATTTGTCTTGTGAACGTACCATTTTTTTACCCATCGGTTTGCCAATGGGACTTGGGTGGCAGTATTCACCATTGGAGCTTTGATTGCAACACAGATCTAAAAGGTGGGTATTGTCATATTTGGAGCGATGTGCCATATTTGAGGCGGCGCACTAGTTTTAGGACATTCCGGTCCATTGTTAGTTTATGGAAATCTCGATCTGTTGCCAGTTTAAGGACGTAGTGGTCCATTATCACCATTTTTGAGGTGAGGCTTTAGTTTAAGGACATTACGGTCCATTGTCTCCATGTTTGAGGCGGCACACTAGTTTTAGGACATTCTGGTCCTTTGTTAGTTTAGGGACATCTCGGTTCGTTGCCAGTTTAAGGACGTAGTGGTCCATTATCACCATTTTTGAGGTGAGGCTTTTGTTTAAGGACATTACTATCCGTTGTTAGTTTAGGGAAATCTCGGTCCATTGCCAGTTTAAGGACGTAGTGGTCCCTTATCACCATTTTTTAGGTGAGGCTTTAGTTTAAGGACATTACGGTTCGTTGTTAGTTTAGGGACATCTCGGCCCATTGTCAATTTAAGGACGTAGTGGTCCCTTATCACCCTTTTTGAGGTGATGCTTTAGTTTAAGGACATTACGATCCGTTGTTAGTTTAGGGACATCTCGGTCTGTTGCCAGTTTAAGGACATAGTTGTCCATTATCACCATTTTTAAGGTGAGGCTTTGCGGTCCGTTGTTAGTTTAGGGACATCTCGGTCCGTTGCCAGTTTAAGGACGTAGTGGTCTATTATCACCCTTTTTGAGGCGAAGCTTTAGTTTAAAGACATTACGGTCCGTTGTCGCCATGTTTGAGGTGAAGTTTTTCCGAATACCACTTAGTGTTTTGACTCAGGAAGATAGCGAGCGGACACGAGCTTCGTCATCTATCATTAACCTAAGTCGTGACTCGTCAAGCATGGTATTTCTTGAGGAATCAACCGTTTATTGGCTGGAAAGGTCATTCTCCATGCATATCCATGTGAAAATAGGCCCCACCTTGAGAGACCTTGTCTATGATGTACATGCCTTCATAGTTTGGCTTGAATTTCCCCCATTTTGCATGATTGGGGATCATAGGTCTTTTGACGACTAACACGGGTTCGCCTTGGCGGAATGTTCTCGGCCTAGTTAGCTTTTCGTATGAGCGCGTCATCCTTGCCTTGTAAGCTTCTAGGTTTTGTTGCGCCATGAGGCGAGTTTCATCGAGGGCATCGAGCTCCTCAAGCCAAAGATGGGCATTCTCGTCATCTGTTAGCTCATATCGAACCGCTATTCGGAGAGAAGGGAGTTCTATTTCCAAAGGAAGGACTGCTTCAGTGCCGAATACTAACGCGTATGACGTTGTATTCGTAGCCGTTTTGAACGTCATTCGGTATGCCCAGAGAGCTTCGTGCAATCTCTCGTGCCGGTCCTTTTTGTTTCTGGACACCGTTTTCTTCATAATCCTAGTCAAGGTCTTGTTGAAAGCTTCAGCTAGACCATTAGCTCGGAGATTATAGACGGAGGAGTATCTCCAGTCTATTTTGTGCTTGTCTGCGAAGTGGCTGATTTTATGGCTCTTGTAGGCTGGCCCATTATCCGAGATTATCCATCGCGGAGTACCGAACCGGTAGATGACATGTGTCTTGAAGAAATGGAGAATATTCTCCGTCTTCACCTCCCTTAGTGGTACTTCTTCCGCCCACTTAGAAAAGAAGTCAGTTGTTGCCAGTATGAACCAGTGTCCTTTGGATGATGCTGGCTCAATGGGGCCGATTATATCAGTTCCCCATATTTCGAATGGCCAGCTAGCTATCGTTGGGTGTAGCGGATTTGGATGTTGGTGGATGAAGTTCCCGTGAATCTGGCACGAGTGACACTGCTTCACTCTGGTTGGAGTACTTTGTGACTCTTCTTCGCTGCGTTTTCTTCATCCTGACGCCGATGCTTAGCCTTTTCGTATATGGTCGTTTCACGTTCTCGGTCAGCTCTGCACTTTTGAAAAGCTTCGTTTAGCAGCCTGTCAATTAGGCCTTCTGGCAGCTCCGGGGATTTTGGCACCGATCCTGCCCCCAGTTCCTCTGCGTTTCATTCCGACACCGAGAGAGTTTCTTCGTTATTTAACGATGAATGAGGAACCATGTGGCAACTTGCTACATAATTTTCGGTTTCTCCCAACGAGCCATTTACCTCATCATCGTCACTATCTCCGTTCTCAAGTATATGGTTGAGAAACTCTTTGAGGGTGACTGTGGTCCGCGCCTTCTGGTTGTACTCCTCCAGCGCGTCGATGTACTTTTGCAGGTCTGTGCGCTTGTCGTCAGGCTACGCGGGCTTCTTAGTCTTCTTCTTTCCCTTCGAAGACTTTGAAGGCTTGACCTGGGTGTTCTGCCCATCGTTACCAGTTTTCAGTATGGGACGCGGTTTCAGTATCCCTTCAATGATCTCGGGCTCCAGCGGGCTTTTCCACCTGATTGTCGGATATGCTTGAAGATCCTTCAGCATTCTTTTGGTTTTAGTTGAAAGGACCACTTCCCATAGAGCTTCTTCCACAAACGAACATGATGCCATCGGCGTATCCACCTTTTTAAGAGCATGCCTCTGTGGCGAGTTCACCCTCCAGTTCTCGAAAAGCGCAAATTTCCCCCGTTGATAGTGGTTCTCGATCCAATTTTTGAAGACGTAGCAATCTTCAATTGGGTGGCTCAACATTCTGTGATAGGAGCAGTAGTTGGGGTTGTTGACGTCACCGGGCTGCGGTGGACGTTTTGGGTCCGGCAGAGTGATGAGTTTGTTGCGCATTGCCAGTTCGAACAGTCTCTTCGTTTTATCATGGGGAAACGAGTAAGCACGTCCTAGCTTCTCTTCTAAGGATTGGCGCGGGCGTGCGTTGTTTTGGCGAGCAACCGGTTTCGGGTCACTCGGTTGTTGTTGAGTATTGGCAAAGAAGGCCGCATTCCCTTTCCCTTTGCATTCCGAGGGTCCATTTTTGAAGAGGAACGCCCGTGGCCCATCTGGTCCATTTGGGGTAACTTGTCGATCAGATCCTGGAAGGTGGTCGGCATAAAGAACGTCATAAACTAGGACACAATCACCTGAGTATCTAGAGTCCCTATGAACATGCCCACAGCCGGAGCTTCTTCGATCCGTTGTTCACATTTTGACCATAGATTCCGCCACCGGATTGCGTATTGAACCCAGGTCTCTCCCGGTATTACCCTGGCATTGATTAATGTCGTGATCGGGGTGCGCTCGCTTGCGCTGGCGAACCGCTACATGAATAGCAATTCCATTTCTGTGAATGTTTTGACGGAGTCATTTGGGAGATCTGAATACCATTCAAACGACATCTCAGATAGGCTGCCAACGAACTGGCGAAGCAGCAATTTATCGTTGCCTCCAGTATTGCCGCATAAAGCTCTGAACTGAGAGACGTGCTGGTGCGTGTTGCCTGTTCCATTGTATACATGGAATTTGGGGATCATATATCCCGGTGGATATTTGATTTGAACATACCAGCCTCGGTACGGTCGCTCGGTTCTGACGACTTGGCCAGCCGCTTCACTTGCCTGATGACCTCGTATTTGTTGAGCTATATAATCATCAAGGGCAGCTTTGGAGATCGTTTCCTCCCTGGCTGTCGATAAAGTTGGAAGAGATTTTGATGTTTCCCCTCCTTCGTCCTCGATAATTATCGGCGGGTCTTCGGCTGGAGGTTCTGTCTGGATCATCATTCCAACCATGTCTTGGAACAGGAGCACCATCTGTTTTATATTAGCAGCCTGTTCCGCAGCCTCCTTATCCTTTCTTTCCAGCACCCTTCGCAGGAACTCTGTATCAGTCTTCTGCTCCTGGCGTTGTTCAAACGCTGCTTCCGGGCTTTCTTTTTGCCCTGTGAATGCTGCCATTTTTGTCAGCATCTCCTCGAGCTTTTTTTGTTGCTCCTGAGCTTTTGTCAACGATCGAGTTTGCGGCCGATGACCCACGGAAGAACGGCTTTCCTTTATTCCGGAAGCCATTGTAAATCGTGTGCACGATTTTGCCCCCAGACTTGGGGCATTTGGGTCCATCGCCTTTGGAATTTGCCGCCGGCGGTGGGAGATTCTCCAGCCTCACCCTTTTGTGGGAGGTCGAAGTTGAAGGAGCCGTTGGAACAGGCACCCATGTTAAAGACGACCCTCTCTGTATGACGGAGGGATGGTCCTCCTCATTTCGAGCCTTCATTTTCTTCAGTCGGCGAGAGTAGTCTTTGTTGATCACAAAATCTTGGATTTTCCGCCAGACCCTGTAGATTTGGGAAGAGATCCGCTGAGGGGACTGCTCTGGTTTTGCCAATGTCATGTTTTCAGCAGGAGGTGAAGATTTCTTCAACACCGCAGTTGGGGAGTTCTTTCGATCCCTTCTAAGCAGATCAAAGGTGTTCCCGGTTGGAACAGCAGCGTCAACTTCCACCATTGGAGCTGGTGGGGTGAGTCCAGAAGGGCATTTGCCCCCGGATTTTCTCACTTAACGCCAGTGGCGACGTCGAGTGTTCCTTGCAGATGGGACCACCTCAGTTGTGGAAGCGGCTTCGTCATGCCCCCTGCTTTGGTGAGGGGCTACTGTTGGTGCCAGCCTGTCGAAGACTGACGTCCGTTGAGAGGGAACGACCAATCTTTCGAAGGACGATTTTGTGATAGGGGAAGCACCTTTGACGACTTCACCCGCAGTAGGAGTTGGCAGGACTATCCGTTTTGGGATAGCCCTTTCAGGTATTGCAAGTCTCTTTGCGGGCCCACTTGAGCTTCGGCTCAGCCTGTTGAAGACTGAGGTGGCAGACTTGGACGATCCGTTGAGAGGGGTCGTGGTGGTTGCAAGTCGATCAAAGACTGAATTCTTGGGAGCTTCCTGTAGTGGTAGTGGGGCGTTGAAGCTCGCTGGCGGGAGCATAGTCCCGAAGAACAATCCAGTGATGGCTCGAGTTACCTGACCCACCGGCATTGAAAAGATGGAGGCCGTATTGGGCCCATATGTCACTCATCCAGTTGGGGCAGAACGGGAGTTGCTGTTGCAGTTTGTGCAGCTTGAAGCCATTGATCTTTTTTCCTCTTTTGCATAGGAGCAAGACACCAAATCTAAGTATCTCGAATACAAGGGCAACCATAGCGAACCACGATTTTGTTCGCGAAACACCACATACAAAGTGTGGAGTGGAAAGAGGGAAAGGTCCCACCAGGCTTGCCAGAATCTATTCACCGCTGAAAGACGCGACCGGGACGTTAGGACGTCTGTCCTGAATTTTGGGGGCATGTGCTATTTGGATTTATCCGTCCACTTCTCCGAAGATACCAAGTTGATTTATAGCACCGTATATCGCAGGTTTGAACGGATGCGGCCGTTGTAGCAGACTTCGTCAGATTCCCCCTCATTTTGAGAGGGGGTTTTGATTGTGGGGGACGCTCTTCTCTGCAGACGCAATCCCCTACAGTTAATTACGTTATCGCATCGCGATAACCACTTTCTCCTGCTCCGGAAGTTCACTTCGTGTCGTATGTGTTTTTATTTGTTTAGGTTGGCCGTGGATTGTATACAGAGACTAATTTATGTTGTCGCCCATAGGGCATATATTAGTCCAAATCCATATTTCTTATATTCGGGGTTTTTATTTTAGGACCGTTAATCTATTTTAAGATTAAGATCGACTTAAATGTATGTGAGCATTTGGGGCTCGATTTGTTAAGGATACATTAGTCCAATTTGAGACTAAGATCCACTTAACGGGGCTTCAGGATCATTTTCATTTCAGATCCAACAAAAGAGCGTTTGGGCTCTATTGTTTTAGTTTAAGGACGTCTCGGTCCGTTGATCACCATTTTGGAGGTGAGATTTAAGTTTAAGGACGTCTCGGTCCGTTGATCACCATTTTGGAGATGAGATTTTAGTTTAAGGACGTCTCGGTCCATTAATCACAATTTTGGAGGTGAGTTTTTAGTTTAAGAATGTCTCGGTCCGTTGATCATCATTTTAGAGGTAAGATTTTAGTTTAAGGACGTCTCGGTCCGTTGATCACCATTTTGGGGGTGAGATTTTAATTTAAGGACGTCTCGATCCGTTGTTTCCATTTTGGAGGCAACGGTTAGTTTAAGGACGTTTCGGTCTGTTGATCATCTAGCGCGCATGTGTATTTGTTACGTGACGGGATGAACAACTATGATATGGGATGCACCCTGTTTGGGGTGCGGTCTGATTTGAGGTGTACACATTAGTGCACCAAAAAGCTGTTGGTTGTCGGGAACCGCCACCTCTCTGAAGACGTTGAGAAATTACAATGACGTGGATCAGAGGTATGGAGAGATGTACCCTTGAACCAATTCCCGTATTTGAGGGAAAAAGGAGTTAGTGGTAAACCCGAAAATCATTAGTCATATTTTGAGACTAAAATTTGCTTGGGAGGATGTGGGATGAGTATCGTTTTGGATATCATCAGTTGGAAGATCAATAGTCGTATTTGGGACTAAGATCAGTTTGGGAAATCATGAGCACATGGGCTCGGTTGGTCTGAATCAGGGAGGTTCTATCATCAGCGGACCTATCCAATTTGGGCTTGGTCCATTCAGTTTTTTTTAAAAGTGCCAAGCACTTGTTCGGGCTCTGTATGATCAGTCCCCTTTTTGTACAAAAAAGACTGAGCACTTATATAAGTCCTGACGCTCACATATAATCATGTGGGCTTTTAGTCATGGGGATTGCCCAATAAGTGTTAAACACTTTACCCTTTTTTGTCTTTGGAGTGCTAGACATGGAGTGCTTTTAGTCATGGAGTGCTAGACACTCTTTATGGCACCCACGTGCGAAGCACGTGAGACGCTAGGCGCTGCCTAATGAGTGCTAAGCACTCTCCCACTCTGGCGCCTACGTAAGGGACACGTGAGGCGCTGGGCATTGGGCGTCGCTCATTGAGTGCTAAGCACTCTTTTCTTCTGGGGCGCCCACGTGAGGGGAAATTGGGGCGCTGTTTTTTTTTCCTTATATGATTTGTTTTGAGGAATTCAATTCATAGTTCTTTGCTGAATCTTTGATTCTCAAGAACAAGTTCTTCCCGATGAGAATTAAATTCTTAACTTGTGGGAGACTTGTCTTGTGGATCTTAGATCCAGAGAAAGAACTAAGTTCTTTTAAAAGGGTTAAACCCTTCAATAGGTAAATGAGATGTTTTGATCTCTTTTTTTATTTACCAAGAGTTTCTTGAGGAGGGAGATCTTCTTCTCTGTTCCTTTCTGAAGTTTTCTTCTTTAGTTTTTTTTATTTAGAAGCTTATGGGTGGTTCCTCCTCTATATTTAGAAAGGGGGATCATTGGTCATTGGGACCCACCACCTCTTCGATGACGCTGAGAAATTACAGCGCCATGTATCGAAGGTGTGGAGGGATATACCCTTTGAACCATGTCCCACTCATTAAGGGGAAGAACATGTTGGAGCTTAAACTCCTGGCTGCTGAAAATGGCTTCACTGCCGGCGTACTTTCAAGTCTTTAGAGTCCCAAATAGAGGGTTTTCCTGGTTCAGGCGAAATGATGTAGTAGCCATATTGGATACGTGCAGGGTTCCGATCGATTGATGTATTTTGTACCCGGACTTTCAATCGGACAGTTGGTAATACTAGCCGGCTCGGGTTTGAGCCGGATAATTAAATCAGGTATTGATTTGATTATTTACATATATGTATTTTGATATGTATATTCTAGTATTATGTTCTTCATGTTATTCTATCTCTTTGGGCATTCGTGTTTTTATCCGAATGCAGGTATGTATATACAGCAGACTGCAATCCGTATTTTATTATAGATTATCTTCTAGAAGGTGGACACCTCATCATAGACTTTTCCATTTATTGATAAATTGAAATGAGGTGGAAATTAAGGAGAGGGAGGCATGGTGAGTAGCATGGCTTCAATAGTTGAAAAATGAATTCTTTATTCATTTGTGGTTACTATTGAAGCATGGCTACACTTGTTTATTCATGAAAATTCATACACAAAACCATTGTGTTGATTTTCCCTCACATGCATGCTTCATTATTCTTGAGCTCCCAATTTTGCTTCACCCTCCTCCCCCCTCTTGAGTTTCCTCCACCTTCATCATCTTCCTCTTCATTACCCTCTCATGAGTTGAGAAACAAGTGAAGAGGCAAGATAGAGATAGTAAAACACATAGAACTCCACACTACATCCTAAACAGCTTGGATTAGATACCCAAGTTCTCTAGTTGCTCCTATTGACACTTAGTTAGGAGCTAGAGCCATGGATCACATCTCTCGAGTGGATCATCTACGACAAAGGAAGGCTGAAGAACAAGCTCGATCCCGAAGAACCGATGGAGCGGAAAAAGAAGATCAAGCATGTTCAAGGTGGCCGCTAGGAGCATATGATGAGGAAAGAAGACCGAAAGACTTGGATCGTTTGGTGAGATTTCTTTCATAGTAGATAGCACTACTAGTTTAGCTAGATAGTTTTATGGTAAGATCCGAGTTTATTGGGTTATCCTAGAGCCGTTTTTGAAACCCTAGAAAAATTTTGTTCCGCAAACCGCCATGTTCGATGGCTTGGGCATTAAGGTAACCCAACATCTGATACCATGTTGGGTTATGCCAACGCCCCGGCCATCAATCCGTGGCCAAATGCGGAACAAAAAACTTTTAAAACCCGGCGCTAACGGAACCCTAATCTACGGATCGTACCATTAACCCTACACTAGCTATATAAAAGGAGTTTAGAGAGATTATACCAAATGATCCATGTCATTCGGTCTTAAAGCTCTGTCCCAAGCTTCTCACGGCTTCCTTGATCAAGCTTTGAACTCCGGTCTCCCCACATCGAAGAAGATCCACGTCGAGGGTTAGTAATACGGGCTCGGACCTCAAAATCGAAGCAACTCTGGTATCTAGTTTGCTATCCTAGATAGCCAAGATGAAGTAAAGAGTGTGTGTGATCAGTTTGTCTCAATACACCCTAGGTTTCTCAACACGTGAGACATGTAGGGTGGAGGTAGAAGAAGTTGCCAAGAGTGAAGAATGTGAGCCCAAGAATTGGCAAGTGAAGAAAAATGGCGCTTGCCGTCAATAAAAAATCATCTCTGCCTTATTTATTGTGTTGTGTTATATTTAATTGTGAGCTTTAGCAACTCAAGAAAAACACCTCAAGAAAAAAGATCCGCCACATCCTCACATGCTCACAACTAAGTATCCCGTAATACAACAAAAGCACAAGTCATGCCACCATGACTCATTCATGACTCACACCATGGCTCATGAGCATGGGTCACGAAGTGCATGCACCAAGAATTAGCTAAAAATCCACGACTCACACTTTCCACAATAAACATTAAACTAAATGTTTAAAGCCAAAAAAGAAAAGGCAACTTCTAAAGTGAACTTGTAATAGAATTACAAGAATACCCCTCATCCGTATATACATACCTGCATCCGTATTCCGACTGAATAAGAATAGAACGAGAAGAAAATAATCCAACAATATAATACTAGGATCCGGATAAAACCAAAGCCCACCAGTATTATCCGTCCGATCATGATCCGTGCATAAGTGCACGTATATGATCGAACCTTGCCATAAAACCATACGGCCTCTACAACGTTTTGCTCGAAGCAGAGAAACCCTCTGTGTGGGACTCTAAAGACTCTTCAATACGCTGGCAGTGGGTTTAACCATAAGCACATTAGCGGCACTAGCTGTACGTAATGGCTACCCAGGTATTGAGCGAAAGGGAGGCCGACGAGCAAACTCATCCTGAAACCCCTACTGAGCCTGACAGTGACAATATCCATACAGTCCGGCCCGTTCATCTATGAGTATCGCATATCGAGTCTAGGCGGGTGGATAAAGTCATACCCCTAATAACGCGACATATAGTATCGGTATGAAACCCATCACCACCTGAGAAACTACCGATCCTAGATTGGTAATTCTAGTCTACCCCGGCCGAGGATTTCTGGTGATGGACACCTGTGCACAACGCGACATCAACTACCAATACCGGGAGAGATGAATCCCCGATGATCCGCTCACTACCTCCATGTGGCTCGGGACTGTACCCAACTAAAACCTATTTGCACGACTCCTTTGAGCCGTGGTAGGGTAGTTATCAAAGCACAGTGGGAACTCACACGAGACAAATGACGATCTCTGGTCGACAGAAATGTCACCTAGGAACTGCTATCTGACAATAGGTATAATACCTACCAGCATGTTCCCGGCGAGTCCGTCCGGTGTACTCATAACCCAATGAGCACCTGTATACATCTTAGGTGAACCAACTAACACCAGCGGCTTGTGAGACCGGCCACCGCCCCTCGTTGGGGTCTCGATCAATATACACTACTCTACTATTGGAGTATCGATGTCCAGTCTCGAAACTCCCACGACTAGGGACATTTTAAGGATGTTCTTATAGACCACCCAGCTCTCACGTATATGATAGCCATCATACTGCTGCTAGTCAAGCAAGAATCCTATGGGCTCTATCAACATGTAATAGAGATCCGTAATGTCACCTAAAGCATGTACACGATGATGAAGGCAAACCAGATAGCATACTATCATCTCGAGTAAGACTGTTCTACCGGTATAGGTCCTCCCTCAATCATTGTAATCACGTGCCTGCGATCCAATAATTGACTTGAGGGCACTATAGCCAACAAGATTAGCAACCCAAGCTCTCTAGTTGCTTTTATTGATACTTAGTTAGGAGCTAGAACCATGGATCACATCTCTCGGATGGATCATCTACGACAAAGGAGGACCGGAGAACAAGCTCGATCCCGGAGAACCGATGGAGCGGGAAAAGAAGATCAAGCATGTTCAAGGTGGCCACTAGGAGCACATAATGAAGAAAGAAGACCGAAGGACACATATCGTTTTGTGAGGCTTTCTTATCATAGTTGATAGCACACCTAGTTTAGCTAGTTAGGTTTATGGTTAGATCCGGTTTAATGGGTTATTCTAGCGTCGTTTTTAAACTTGTAAGAAAATTTTTTGTTCCGCAAACCGCCATGTTTAATGGCTTGGGCATTAGGATAACCCAACATGGTATCAGAGCCACCCCATAAAACCTACACTAGCTAGTTCCGACGTGTTTAAAATATCAATCGACCGAAATTTTTGAAACCGCTATTCCGAAATCATACTTTCTGTTGAATTTTTAAAGTGGTATAAAAATCATTTTCAGTATATCAAAAATTCGTGCAGGCTATTATAAGACTCCAAAAGAAAATTGGGCCCACAAGCCCACTAAAACGCCGCGGAACCGCGGCATAACATGCATGTTTGCCGCGATTGCGCGGCTGTCTTGGGGCTTCTGTGCACAAATTTTCTTCTGGGGCTCTTATGTTTGGAAATGAGGTTTCTGGAATATTTATTTTTTGGCCCAGATTTGTTTGAGTACTGGATTAGCACCTGGGGCCTACTCGGAAAAGTTTAGTCGATCGAAATTTTTAAATACGTGTGATTATCAGTATTTAGTTTAGCATCTGTGACCGTGTATGTCATTTGATCGGTATATCCCGTCTATCTGCTATATGTTCTTTTAGACGAGTTTGCGAACATGACATTCACGTTGATGTTCTGTGATTATGCTGATATTGTGGTTGGATTGTCATGGTGGATAGCCGGTGGTGTAATGGTTTAGTACAGTTTATATTCATTTGTACATTTGTTATTACGGGGCGAGCGTCCGACATGTGAAAAGCCGTTTCCGCCGTGTTGTATATTATTTTATTAGGCCACGACCGGGTTAAGGTCGATGTCACCTTTGTACATATTTTCATTTTCTATATTAGGCTTACCCCTCGGTGGAGTGCTTGAATAGCCGGGTTTTAGAGGGCAACAAGTACGCATCTCATGGCGTTGAGACGCAGGGGGCTTCATGTAGTATTACCTAGCACGGCAGCAAGGTTTCGGGAGGCATCGTCCATGCAATATTCAAAAAATTTCCGTTCTAGCTAACCCTAACTTTGAATCGTTAACTAGAAATCGATGGAATATCATATGTGAACACTTTATATTCTAAGTGAGCAAGGAATACAACCTTTGTAGACCGGTCCTTCACTTCAATAGCTCCGTGTAGTAGTCCCTTCATTGTGATCAAGAAGTCCCGGACTCTAGAGAGGCTCCGATGATGAAACGAACATGTTTGCTTCGAAGACTTCGAGGCCGAAGATGATCTACGTCGAGGAGACACTAACCCAAGTTATCTCTTCACTAATCATAGAATTAGTGAAGCAAACACCCTATACTAAATAGAAAGTAGTAGAGGATGATGATGTAGGAATTTCGCTCACATTAGATTTCATATTCTCACTAGTTTTCATCACAAACTCAAACCCTAGAAAAATCTTTTCTCTTTGAGCTCATGAAGAAGATGAAGAAATTATCAAGAGAGAATGAATTCTCTATGAGGTTAAAAATGCAACCAAGGGTTCAGCATGTCATGCTTAACCATTGTAGAGAGTTAACCATTGCCATAGGTTAAAGGGCTAGGTTAAATAAATATCATAAGCTAGACAAAAGAGTGGACAAAGTCAAAGATGCTTACATGCTTCTTCAAGCTTTCAACAAATATCAACCATGATAAAGTCCACAATTTTGAATAACTTAATGATAAATATAAAACCCTAATCTTAACCCTAGCGTGGTTTAACCCTTAATAACCCTAGTTGCATTTGTAACCAAGCTTGATACATTTAACATATATCACATATACATCAATGTATCCAAAGTGAGAAAAGAAATCATAAGTGAGCTAATACTAGTTAATGTAATGTAATATATCAAATATATAATTATACATTATCAAATATATAAGTATACATTAGATTTTCAAATCAACTCTTGATTTAATAATCCGGCTATATCACCTATAACCGACTAATATCATACGAATCAACTTATCGAATCAACACTTGATCCGATAACCTGGCTATATCATATATAACCGACTGATATCTCATATCGCGAGAATAGAATACGATATCTCATATCGCATCAATCTCGGTCCCGCACTTATCACATATGTGCTCCTACTCCGTTTCGCTTGAGCTAGGAAACCCCTGTGTCGGACTCTAAAGACTCGTCAATACGCCGGCAGTAGGTGATGATCATATCAAATACCCATAAGCCGCAAGCGGTCTGCTAAACGTAATGGCTACCTGGGTATTAGCGATCAGAAGATCAACAAGCAAGCCTGCTCACACACCTGCGAATCCAATCAATAACACTACCGTACAGTCCGTTCTCTTCGTCTGATATGTCGCATATCTCGTCTAGGGGTGGTAAACGTCAGACCCCAGTAACTCGATAAGTCGTGTCGATATGAGGCTCATAACGGGTCGAGAAACTATTGATAACACTTACTAGTATATCTCTGAAGCAGCCTTGGCCAAGGACTTCCTGTTATAGCCAATCGAGCACAACGCAACCTCAACTCCCAATACCGGGAGTGACGAAACCCCTCCTATCGCTCATTGCCTCCATGTGATTCGGGACTGTACCCAAAAGCCACCATTTTGCACGTTCTCTTGAACATGGTAAGGTGGAAATCAAAGCACAGTGGGAATCATACACGACTCTATGACGATCTTGGGTCTACAGACTAACCTGTACCAGTGTCACCAGAGAACTGCCATCTGACGTTAGGTATAATACCATCTGGGAGTTCTCGGTGAGTCCGTTCAGTGTACCCAGTCTCCACTGAGCACCCGTATACTGTCTCTGATGTCAAACACCAATGGATATGAGATCATCCATCGCCCATCTACATGGGTCGAGAAGCTATACGCTAGTCTACTCTGGTATATCGATGCCCTGTCTCGATACACCTACGACTAGGAACATTTGAAGGATGTACTTAGCGACTACTCTGTCCCCACTAGTATGATCTGCATCATAGTCCTGGTAGTCAAGTACTCATCCTAAGGGCTTTATCAACATGTAACATAGAGACAATGAGGGTACATGTTAAGATAAAGTGCAACTAGATAGCATACTATCATGTCGAGAAAGAAAGTCCTCCCTATATATGTCCAAGCATCCACTACAATATACATCGTATGTACAGTAATGGCCTCTAAGGCATACATATAACTAACAATCTCCCATTTGCACTAGGGCCATCTGTTGTAGTATCTCATACCCAACAATCAGCAGTGGTTGAAGTATCTCATACTCAACCATCCCATAAAAGTCTCTTTTGGGAAAATGCCTTGTTAGTGGATCCGCCCTGTTCTCCTCATGTCTACACTCCTAATCTCGATCTCCCTGGAGATCAACCATCTCCATGATCAGGTGATACTGCCTAAGAATATGTCTGGATCTCTTATGGGACGGGGGTTCCTATGCCAAAGGCACAACTCCATTGTCACACAATGGTAGGAACGAAGTTCATCTTATGAACTTATTTTACATCCAGACTGCCTCTTTGGTAGCATCTTTGGTAGCGATGTATCCAGCCTTTATCGTCTAGTATGTCACGGTATCTAGCTTGGAACTCTTCCAACATACCGTCCCTCCATTGAGGGTAAAGACAATTCCCGTGACTGACATTCAGTCGACCTTACCACCCTGGAAGCTATCCAGTGATTATCTCCAGGATCGATTAATACCATCTCACTACACCTAGTGAGAATCCTAACATCCATTTAGATCTATCTCATAGATCCAAAACCCAGGATTTAGGACGTATCACCTTGATCCTATATGGAGAATCCTTGTGATAAGAGGAGATTGACTGAGCGTAGCATAGGAAACTCCTTTCCTATCAAGAATATGTCATCCTCGTACAATACGAGGATCACCACCATACTCCCTACAACCTTTTTGTATATACAAGGTTCATCTACCATTTTGATGAAGTCAAACACTTTGACTACCACATCAAAACAGATGTTCCAACTCTGCGATGCATGTTTTATCCCATAAAGCAACTTGCACACGTTTCCACTGCTCCCATTGTCTACGAAGCCCTCCGGTTGTGTACTTATAGACGCCCTCTTCTAACTCACCATTTAGAAAAGCAGTCATGACACCCAACTGCCAGATATCGTAGTCATGGTATGTAGCAATGGCAAGTAGGATCTGGATGAACTTAAGCATAGGGACTAGAAAACGTTTTATCATTATCCACATCTGGTCGATGACGAGAACCTTTTGCAACAAGTCTTAGCTTTGAAAGTCTCAACTTTCCCATGTACACCAATTAATCTTCTCAAGATATACTTGCTCCTGATGGGGATTTAACCCTTCAGATAAGGCAACCAAAGTACATACTTTGTTGGTGTACATAGATTCCATCTTAGATCGCTTAGCATCCAGCCATTCTCACGGAGTCACCACTCTTGATGGCCTGCTCGAAACTAGTTGGGTCATCATCTCATGATGCAATCCTCGCTCCCACTGTCATAGAGAAAACCGAAGTATCTCTCAGGTGGATGAGGAACCCTACCAGATCGGCGGTGAGGCTGAGGTTCATCGGGAACTATTGAATCCTCCGGTTCTACCAAATCATCAGCTGCAGTTTGTATAACTGGAACTCCTTCTAGTTCTACCTCATGACCACTAATTTCTTCACAAGAAATTCCTTTTCCAAAGATGGCATGCTGAGAAACAAAACACATTTTGCTCCTCGGTGTAGTAGAAGATATTCCCTTGCGAAGGCTTAGGATATCCAACACACTTCCATAGAACTGACCTTGCCTCAAGCTTGTCCGGATTTTTCTTTTGACATAGGCCGGAGAACCCTAAATTTTAACATCTTTAAGAGATGGTCTCTTCCCATACCATATCACATATGGAGTGGTAGGCAGCTGATTTGATTGGAACCCTATTCAATAGGTATGCAGCTTCTCAAGTGCATATCCCCAAAAGAAAATAGGCAACTCAGTAATACTCATCATAGAGCACACCATATCACATAGGGTGCGACTGCTCTACCCCGATACACCGACGTGCTGTGGTGTATTCGGAGGAGTAATGCTGTGAGAGAATCCCATTCTCCTTTAGAATAGTCCAGGAATTCCGTGCTCAAGTATTCTCCTCCCAGATCACATCAAAGGACATAATACTTATACCCATTGTAGTTCTCTACTTCTGAATTATATTCTTTGAATTTCTCAAAAGCTTCAGACTTGTGTTTCAACAGGAACATATGTCTGAATCTTGAGAGATCATCAGTGAATGTAATGAAGTACAAAGAACAAGTCCTGGCATGTGTAGACAGGGGATCTAAATACATCAACATGTATCAATCCCAAGAGTTCATTAACTCTTTCTTTGTTTCTAGTAAACAGAGCTTTGGTCATCTTATCTTTGTGACATGACTGGCAGGTTTCATAAGTTGTAAATTCAAACAGATTTAAATATGCATCTAAATGTAGCTTAGCTAGTCGGGCCGCATTGATATGACCTAGTCTACAATGCCTTAAGAAGGATTTGTTCATTTCTGAACTCTTCCTCTTGTGGGTGTTCTGTACGTTAAGAATTGTGGTTTTATTTAGAACGTATATGCTTTTAGATAACATGCCTGAACCGATCAACTTTTGATATAGGAAAATGTTCAAAACATTATCCAACAATACAAAATTATATCCTTCTTTACTAAATAAAGAGACTGATATGATATTGTATATCAGGTTCGGTATCTAATAACATTTGTTCAGAATCAATGTATTTTGTAATATAGGGTGATAACTGCTAACAAATTTGGCTGCAACATTTGCACCTTTTCCAACTCTTGAAACTTATCACCCATTCTCAGTTCTCTACCTTTCTGTAGCCCATGTAACTATTACATATGTAGGATCCTGATCCGGTATCTCATACCCAGGACGTAAAGGATACCGAGAAACAGTTCTCTGTAATGAACACACTCGAATAAGATGCATCATAATGTACTTTCTTAGTTTGGGCGGCACGAGAATCCTGGTAATCCCCTATTTCCTTCTCGGTCTTATAACAATTATAAGTTGGAGCGGGACCAACGTTCCCCAGCTCAGTATAACAAGCGGGTTCGGTCAATACATCCATATTATTATCTTGATTAAGGCGTGGCATGGTCGCTACCTGGAGAGAGAGAGAAGAAAACACTCGGCGTATGCTCTTGCAAGATTAGGTTAGTTATTATTTTATCTAATCAGGATGGCTCCCACTGTTTTAGTCAAATCTTCCTTCAAACCCTAAAAGGAAAGACTATACGGGATTAATTACACCCTACAAGTTCGCCAATCTTTCAGCCAGGCCAGTGCCGGTACTTTGAGGGAGGTCCCCGTGCTTTCGCACGGACCTAATTGAAATAAACCTCGTTTCCTCAGAGGCGTAACCCCGTTAACACCTTTCTAGACACCTACTTGATCGGCTAATTGTAACGTGTAAAACTCTCCCAGGAGTAACTCTTACTCGTAGTGGGTATCGGGATCCAACTATCTCATAGGAGGTATGCAATCTCATTGCAAATTTCAACACTTGAAATTCCCGATAATATTTTACCCCTAACGTGCTATGACCTTGACGAATGTCAAACAACTCATAGTCCGCTAGTCAAGTTCAACCCGTACATTTCCTGATTGAATTAAACCCACCAGCACGAACCTTGACGAAAGCTAAACAACGCCGTACGAATACCCTAATCCAATCGCATCGTATGCTAGCAGATAAGCATCATTTAGCTACCGTACACTACGCCTTGACGAATGCCAAACTACCGCAGCACGAATACTAAGTAGTACTTATCTGAAATGACGGAGGGCTACGACAGGTTTTTTAAGAAAACCTTCTGCGTAATGAACTTGATATCGTTATAGAATCGAGTGATTTTGTAAAGGAGTGTTTTTTAGGCTTTTACTAGTTTTGCTAAAGAGGTCACTCCCGGTGAAGGGATCGTCGGCTCTTTCCTTATTGAATATGGTGTTGGATATTTCACAAATACCGCTATGCAAAGAAAAAACTATAGAAGCAATCAAAAGATAAACCGAGTTTATAGCATCTGCTAGTTTCGCTAAAGAGGTCACTCCCGGTGAAGGGATCTCGGCTCTTTCCTTATCGAATAAGGTGCTGGATGTTCTATAAGGAACACCACTATGCAAAGCAACAACTAGAGCTACCTGTTTTTGAAAATTCGATTCCACAACATCTTTAGCTTTCTTTTATTTCATTAATCTCATTAATGAAGTCCCATCATTTAAAGTTACCTAAACATCACAGATAAATACAACGTATGCTTAAGCCATCCGCATTTGCCTCGATGTCCCCTCGTGCACCGTTAGGTTAGGTAACTAACGGCAGAGCGGGGCAGTACTAGCGCGGGTGTAAAACATAAGCAACATCTATATAATATATCACATATACTATATCCTGTATTCATCTCATCAATATATCAAATGATCACATCACAGATATCGCAGCAGAACATAACATATGAAATATTGGATATAATAGGATTTCCGGGATTTATTTTAAGCCTATATAAAACACGGATTCCACGGTCGTGATGAATAGCCAATCCCATACCCCTAGACCCCTACGAGAGCGGCAAGCAACCCTACCAATTTTAAAGTTAGGAGACCCGGTCTCGACTTCTCGAGATGGTCTCCCACTGGACTCTAGAACCCAGTTACTTGTGCTCCCCGCCTTGGGTCTATCCTAATGCGGAAAAGTAAATAATATACAATGGTGACATCATTGTAACACCCTAGTTCATTTATACCAGTTCTAGCTCAAGATTTCTTTATTCATGTTATTTTCTTGATTTACTGTGTTTTGGGTGCGAATAGTATATTTGACATCTGTATTTGCATCCGACCCGACCCGCAAGCTTGAAACCTGTCTTGATTCAAGTTTGTGATTTATCCTGACCTGTTACATAGACTCGTGCACCTTCATTTATTTGTACATGGCATACTCGCGTTTTATCTAGCATTTGCATTTTTACAATATAACATTTTAAGTCACATAAAATATTCTAAAAATATATTACATGGCCTGCCTGATACCCCTAACCCTATGGTAGCATCCGCGCATCATGTTCTCGTCCTGTTCAGTGAAACGGACTTGTTTGGATGGCTACGCGCACGTACGTGCATCCGTTCTTGGGGTATGCATTTTCGTTACCCGGATATTTAATTTTAATTTTGGTCGACACATATATTTTTCAAATTTCAAAACTGAATTTTTAGAACTGAACCGGGCGTATTTTGGACTAAATTTTTATTTACCAGAAAATCAAATTTTATTTCATTCAATATCTTTATTAAAATTGAACAGTTTAAAATATTTATAACTTACAAAATCTTTTTAAATTAAAATCTAAACCTTAATAACAACCATATCTCTCTCTCTTTTCTATGGCGACCCCACCACTCGGTTTCTCTCTCGCTGTCTCTCTCTCCTCTCTCCTCTCTTTCTCTTTCTCTCTATTCCCCTCATAGAGTCTCTCTCTCTCCTTTCTCTCTCCTCTCACGCTCTCTCTCCTCTCGCAAACACTGTTCGCTTCTCGAGTGCGGTCACCGCCCGCTGTTCATATCATAATTTTGCATTATTATATTCCCCATTCTTATTCATTTTACAAATAAACGGGTGCTTTTGATCCATGTCTGCTACATAGTTGCAGGTTATAGGTTCTCGGAACAAAAACAACGAAAAAGATGAAAAGACGATACAAAAGTGAGACTACGACCAACAAATGGAAGAATCTTGATCAAGCCTACAGTTGGAGAATAAACGAAGATCAATGAACAAGTTCACAAAGTACAAAGGCAACACAAGATTCAAGACTTCGACACAAAGCGAACGGTAAAGTCCACTACATTATTCACTGTGGAGATCTGGAAGAGAACTAGAGGACATTCTTAAGAACCAACTAAGGAAAACAGAAGAAAATAGCAATAGACAAAAGACAAGAAAAATTGAGCCAACAAGCCTTCAACATGGCCGCGGATCCGCGGCCAAACATGGGTTTTGGCCGCGGTTCCGTGGCCATATAGAGCACGTGTCGGTGCGGCGGTGCGTTGACTAGTCTTCTTAGGGGTAAAATTGTAAAAGCAGATGTGTGTCGATTGTAACCCTAGGGTTTCTATGTTCTATAAATAGAAATCATAAACCTCTATATGGGGTATGCCTCTTTTTATTTCATCTATTCAGAATTTAATTTCGGTGAAATGTTTGGAGAGAGCCATCAAATAAAGTAAGAATTTTTATTTCATTGCCCTGGTTAATTTTCATTCTGCCTTAGTATAATTTTATTATCTGCCCTAGTTAGATAGTTAGAAAATGTTTATCAATTCCCTAATGAGTGAGTAATTCCTCACTTGTTAGGGTTAAGAATAGGGAAGGTTTGAGAGATGAAAATCTCTCACCCCTTTCTTGCCCATCACATATAATTAATAGGACTCCATGCATACATATACACACCATTCCCTACGGCACCCTATCCCACGAGGTAGCGGTGATACCATAATATAAAAGTCCGGTTGTGTATGTTTTCTATAGAGGTTAGGGTAAGAATTAAGAAAGAAAGGACAAGAACCTAGAGGAAGAAACCTAGTTTCTTCCCGATGGTACTAATCCCCTTTATTAATTATTACCATAGCACCTAAAGAGATCTAAATTAGGGCATTGAAAGCGGTGAGGAAATCTTTAATTTCCAAACTTAACCTAAAGCTAACCCTAGCAAGATTCTAATCCTAGTTTAAATCAGTTTAGTTTTTAGTGATAATCCATCTACACCGTTTGGAATTAACTCGTTAGACCAAATTAGGAAATACACAACATCCCTGTGGACCGACCCATACTCACCGTCTAGCTACCAAGCGACGCCGTTCTTGATTGCGGTTAACTATTCTTTGATTCATCTTTTAAAAAGCGCATACGCAAAACAATACAATCAAATGGCGCCGTTGCCGGGGATGGCGTAGTATTTTCTTTTTTGCAATTTCGGATTAATATAAAATCATAAAACTCATAAAAAACCGAAAAATTTTAAAAAAATAATATAAAAATTTTATCATCTTTTTATTGTTTGAAGGGTGTTTCGTGTGAATTTTGAAGGATCGACGAACGAGTTCGGATATGGAAAAATCTAGAGAGCAAAACAAAAAATCCTAGATCTGAACAACAGAGAAAAATCAAACCAGAGGAGCAGAAAATTTCTCGAGATCTGAACCGCATAGGAGACCACGGAACCGCGGCAAGAGCACTACGTTGGCGGCGGAAGCGCGGTGGGGAAGTGACGTCATCATCTAAAAAGCCCTCTGTAAGCTTCTTTTCTCCTTCTCTGAACCCCCTGATATCTCCTCTGTAAAAATTTCCTGCAGGATTCATTGCGCCAAAAATTTCTCCCCTTCCAATAATTGATCTTGTGCAGGATTCTTTGCGCCGCGCTAAAAATTATTTGCAAGTGATTGTGTTACCGCTTTGCATATTTTAAATTGAGTTTAAGGGGCTTGAACACCAATCCAGATTGGGTGGGGATTTCATCACCCTTCCGAGAACCCCAAAAATCACATAAGGCATATTGCATTGACCATCAATCTAATTAAAAAAGATTAGACTCAGCCCTAAGGACCTCGCGCTCAATAGGACAAAGGAATAGTTGTAAGCATCGACAGTTGATCCTAACCTGACTTTGTGGTGCCTAGGCTAGACAGGTAGTGAAAGGTAATTTTAAAAGGCCCGTCTCACGGTGATTCGTGAGCGGATCCCTCCTTTCTCTACTTATGCTTATCTGGCCACAATTGGCGGTGAAGAGGCGGTTTGAGGTCCTACTTCTTGCCCTTTGGAACGGTTAAGAGCTGTCTAGCTGACCTAGGTGACCCTAGATCTAGGCTTGAGTGTGCATTTGTGATTGATTGAACGTGTGTCTAAGCCTTTTATCGAAAATCTTTTTTGCAAAATGCTATACATAAAAAAAACACAAAAAGAAAAAAAAAATTACAAAAACTTGCAACTTGTCGCTAAGAAATCTGTGCACCCCACTTACACCCACTTTCTTTCCATTGACGTTTTCTTACCCCCACATTCTGTTTTTCACCTTTTTGACTACACTACATCTTTAGTGTATGCCCGGTTGGACTAGGGACACTAGTGCCCGATTAGTCCGTGTCTCGTTGGTACCGACCGACGACGCTTTCGACCCCGAAGTCGAAATTCCTTCTACTTCCTTACCTTCACCTTCACATTCTTCGTCTTCTAAGGAGATGTCGGGATTTAATCCTAACAACACCTTACCCACGGGGCTGATTCCACCTCCGTTAGGTGCGAATAACCCACAACACCCACCTGTTGAAGCGCCTCAACGAATCGTGCTCCAGGATCTTTTCTACCATATCCGCACCGCCTTACCTACTTGTCTTTCACTTCCACCGGCAAATGGGGACAACTTTGAGATCAAACCCCACTTCATCAACATGTTGCCAAAATTTCACGGACTGGAATCCGAAGATGCCTATATCTTCATAAACAAATTCCAGAATGTTTGCGCAATGATGAAGACAACACAACTGTCTGATGATGCTATAAGGCTAAGGGTCATTCCTTTCACCTTATGTGACCTAGTCGAGAAATGGTTATACAGCACAGCATCACACTCAATTAAAAATTGGGAAGAGTTTGTTAAAGCTTTTCTTAAAAAGTTTTACCCACATCATAAGACCGCGAGAATTCGCAATGAGATCATTCAATTTTCCCAGCTTCCTTCCGAACCCTTTTGGAAGTGTTTTGAAAGATTTAAAGACCTACTTGTTCAATGCCCTCTCCACGGAATCGAGAATTGGCAACTTTGCCAAACTTTATACAAAGGATTGAACCCAGCAACGAAGCAGTTGTTGGAAACCATTTGTCAAGGTCACTTTCTAACCAAATCTAGTGAGGAAGCTTTGCAGTTTCTCGAGGATCTTGCTGAACAAACACTTCAGTGGGAAAGCACTAAGACCACCTCATCTTCTTCGGTTGGTCAGTCTAGGGCAAGTATACATCAATTAGATATGTCGATTACAATGAAGGACGAAATGGCCACACTTACGAAAAAGCTAGAAGCAATTGAGACCAAAATCTCATCGCCTTCTCCTGCCCCTGCTTTACCCCCACGAACTGTTTGTGCTTGTTGTTCGGATCCATCACATCTTACCGAAGAGTGTCCTTACAATCCACCTGTTCAAGGACAAGATCAAGTCAATGCTGCCTTTCAGCAAAGACAAAGAAATGATCCATACTCTTCAACTTATAATCCGGGTTGGAGGAGTCACCCAAATTTTGCTAGGAATCAAAATCAACAATTCCAAGGAAACAACAACTTTCAAAGGCCTTCTGCTCCACAGCAACAAGCACCTCCACAAACTCAATATCAGCAACCTTTCCAACCACAACCTTACCAAAACCAAATGAACAATTTTGTCCCAAACAACTCTTACCTTCCAAACAATTTTGTTCAACCAAATGATGATAAGGTTACCTCGCTAGAAAGAAGTCTAGAGGCGTTTCTAAAATAATCTACACAATTCGCAGCAAGGTTGGAGACTTTTATTCAGTCTTTGGTGCACAACAATGCTTCACATGATCAAAGTATCACATCAATCGAGGCCCAAGTTGCACAACTAACTGATGCGTTGAGCGAGCGAGAGAAAGGAAAGTTTCCATCTCAACCATTGCCAAATCCCGGTCACGCACACAATGCACATGTTGCATATGAACAACAAAATAATAATGTAAATGCTGTGAACATGTTGAGATCTGGAAGAGTGTAGCACAATAACGTGGGTATTAGTAATGACACCCCTGCCGGTGGTTCTTCATCTTCTTCTTCTTCATCTTCTTCATCATCCTCGTTAGAGCCTATTCTTTTTTCTTCACAAGGCTCTACTTCTTCTATTTCGAACGGACCCACTTCTCACTTCATGAACAAACCAACACTGGGATCCGTTCCAACTCTGCAATCTACTCCACACACATTGGACTCAGCAAATTTTCAAAATGCTCCTTTTCCAAATAGGTTGAGATCCAATAAACCAACTCCACAAATGGAGAAGATTGTAGAGTTGTTTAAACAGGTTAGCATAAATATACCTCTCTTGGATGCAATCCAACAAGTCCCTTCTTACGCGAAAATCTTAAAGGGCTTATGCACCTCGAAGAGAAAGTCTCAGATACCCAAGAAAGTACTAGTAGCCAGTGCCGTGAGCAATCCTATTAACCAACCTCAACCCTTACCCCAAAAACGAAAGGACACTGGCTGTCCTACAATTTCAATAACAATAGGGGATAAAAACATCAATCGAGCACTTTTAGATCTTGGGTGTAATGTTAACCTGCTTCCCTACTCCTTGTATGAGCAATTTGGTGTTGAAGAGTTAAAACCAACTCATTGTACTCTCCAAATGGCTGATCGATCAATCACCCATCCTAGGGGTGAGTTAGAGGATGTGTTGATCAAAGTAGGGGACTTCATATTCCCCGTTGATTTTATTGTTATGGACACACAATCTGTTGCTAACCCACAGAACCAAATTCCGGTGATCCTCGGTCGACCATTTTTTGCCACTTCCAATACCGTAATCAATTGTCGCAATGGCTCTATGACTCTATCCTTCGGGAAAATGTCTAGTGAGTTCAATATTTACAAGATAGGAAGTTTGCCAGCCGTGCCTAAAACTAGTACACGAGAAGTTTGCTCGATTCACGAAATCACGCAGGAGGACTGCGAGCTTGAAAAATTTCTATTTGATGACAACAGTTTTGACGCCACTAGTGTGTCCCTCCTTGAATCTGACACAGTTTGCACAACCGATAACGAGCATGAATGTTTCACTTTTTCGGATGATTTTGACAACTCACCGCCCGAGTATATGTCCTTTGAATTTTTGGATGAGTTAGTTGAACCATCCGATTTGGTTGCTTACAGTGATTTCGAACCATTGTTGGAATCCTTTGACTTCGAGATAGCCTCCCCAATTTTACCTTCAATTGTTTTGCTTCCGAAACTCGAACTCAAGCCTTTGCCGTCTCACCTTAAATACGCTTACCTAGGTGAGAATGAGACCTTTCCCGTTATGATATCGGCCTCTCTAGCCCTCGAGCAAGATAAAGCCCTTTTAATGGTCTTACAAAATAACCAGCAAGCTTTCGGTTAGACAATGGCGGACATCGAGGAGATTAGTTCCCTCATAATTAAATATCATATGCATATGATGGATGATGCCAAGTCAATAAAGGATCCACAGAAACATCTCGGGGATTGTGTGGATAATCAACCTCCTCCTTTAGAAGTTGAACCACCCCCTTTTCTTTTAATAAGCTACGAGAATGCCAATATTCCATTGATTTCTGATCATTCATATTCTCGTTTTGATTCATCGTCACCTCCTATCTCTTCACTTCCACGTACATACAGACACCACCACTTATCTCTTCCCCACTTTTTCTTGGCTCGGTACAACATATTCTTCCACCGACCGATACTTTACACAGATAAATTTTTCAACTGGTTGGTGTTAACTTTTGGTCTTTGCAAAGTTTGGCATTGACTTGTAACATCGTTTAACTCAAGTTTGGGGGGGGGGAACTTTTTGTATATATTTTTTCTTTTTCAGTTAACAATAAAACATTAAAAAAATAAACAGGGGAGTGCCGACATTTTTGACCCTCTTGATGTGGCATGACAGTGAGGACACTGTCAAGTTTAAGTTTGGGGGTATGCTCGGTAAGCCTTCTTCTTTCGCATTCAAGTGTATATTTTTGCATTTGCATACTTATTTTAAAACCCATAAAAAATTGAAAATTTGAAAAATTATAAAAATTAAAACATTCAATTTTGGCCATAATTGACTTAAGTTTGACAAAAAGGTTAACTAGCTAGGAACGACTAGATCTTAGACTTAGTAAATTAAAAACCCTAAAAATAACCTTTCTTAAAATTTAACGGTAGAAAGTATATGTCTCTGTAGTTTATTTAGAAATAGGCAAATTTCGAGTTCACTTCTTGGGCTAAGTCAAGATAAAGGAAGAGTATTGATATTTTTATTAAAGTATAAGTCTGAAAAATAATTCTTAAGCTTAAGTCTAAATTCTGAAAATATATACCCTACAAATTGCACAAACACGAACCTTGAAACTTGGAATAGTAGAAGAGACCTTGAAATGCTCTTGTTTAAAGTCCTTAGTACAAAGAAAAATAAAATAAAAATACAAGTGTGAATAAAGAGATAAAAAAAATGAACACTGATTTTTGTAATTACATAAGGCTGCATCAATTGAAAAATATTTAGCGAGGGTGTTTCATCACCTAGTGCCTTAGACCAACTGGTTTGGGAGTCACTGCTAAAGCCTTAGGTGTTACAAGACTAGGAATTACACTTTAATATGCAAGCACATTTTGTAATCGATCGTTGGTACCTCAAGAAGTATTAACGGTCGCATGAAGAATGTGTGAGCAATTTCATCTAAAAATTCACCAATTGAAAAGTACTTTGGACGATGGACAAGAGTATAATAGCTTGATTTGAATTTCCAAGTGTAGGGGAGATATATACACACACGTAGGGGTATGTGATTGGGGTTTAGATAAGAGATAGGAATGAAAAATAGGACTTATATCTTTAATAGAGATGATAAAAATTCCTAAGTTGAGATAGAACCCTAGAAGGAAAACTTAAAAGATGCCAAAAGCTAAGTAAATTTGCAACAACATATATAATCTTAAGTTAAATAATAAGGAAGCGTGAAAAATACGGGTGGATAGTTTCCGAGTCAAAGATAATAGAGTTTCTTGTTAGAAAACCTAATTGGAGAATAAAAGTCAATAAGCCGAATTGATAGGATTTTGTGGGTAGTATCCGCTGAAAACCCTCAGGAGACAACACTCCTCCTACTAGGGACACCTAGAGGTTTAACGGCTTGTTGCACGAGCTCAGTGCAATCGCGTTTCCCTACGAAAGTGAGGCTAGGTCTTTTTCAAGAATAAAACTAGGTTTTCTCGAGGACGAGCAAAAGATATTTTGGGGGTATTTGTTCATATCATAATTTTGCATTATTATATTCCCCATTCTTATTCATTTTATAAATAAATAGGTGCTTTTAATCCATGTATGCTACATAGTTGCAGGTTACAGGTTCTCGGAACAAAAACAGTGAAAAAGATGAAAAGACGATACAAAAGTGAGACTACGACCAACAAATGGAAGAATCTTGATCAAGCCTACAGTTGGAGAATAAACGAAGATCAATGAACAAGTTCACAAAGTACAAAGGCAGCGCAAGGTTCAAGAATTCAACACGAAGCGAACGGTAAAGTCCACTACATTATTCACTGTGGAGATCTGGAAGAGAACTAGAAGACATTCTGAAGAACCAACTAAGGAAAACAGAAGAAAATAGCAACAGACAAAAGACCAGAAAAATTGAGCCAACAAGCCTTCAACATGGTCGCGGATCCGCGGCCAAACATGGGTTTTGGCCGCGGTTCCGCGGCCATATAGAGCACGTGTCTGTGCAATTTCGTGTCGGTGCGGCGGTGCGTTGACTAGTCTTCTTAGGGGTAAAATTGTAAAAGCAGATGTGTGTCGATTGTAACCCTAGGGTTTCTATGTTCTATAAATAGAAATCATAAACCTCTCTATGGGGTATGCCTCTTTTTATTTTATCTATTCAGAATTTAATTTCGGTGTAAATGTTTGGAGAGAGCCATCAAATAAAGTAAGAATTTTTATTTCATTGCCCTGGTTAATTTTCATTCTGCCTTAGTATAATTTTATTATTTGCTCTAGTTAGATAGTTAGAAAATGTTTATCAATTCCCTAATGAGTGAGTAATTCCTCACTTGTTAGGGTTAGGAATAGGAAAGGTTTGAGAGATGAAAATCTCTCACCCCTTTCTTTCCCATTACATATAATTAATAGGACTCCATGCATACATACACACACCGTTCCTTATGGCACCCTATCCCACGAGGTAGCGGTGATACCATAGTATAAAAGACCGGTTGCGTATGTTTTCCATGGAGGTTAGGGTCAGAATTAAGAAAGGAAGGACAATAACCTAGAGGAAGAAATCTAGTTTCTTCCCGGTGGTACTAATCCCCTTTATTAATTTTTACCATAACACCTAAAGAGACCTAAATTAGGGCATTGAAAGCGGAGAGGAAATCTTTAATTTCCAAACTTAACCTAAACCTAACCCTAACAAGATTCTAATCCTAGTTTAAATCAGTTTTGTTTTTAGTGATAATCCATCCACACCGTTTGGAATTAACTAGTTAGACCAAATTAGGAAATACACAATATCCCTGTGGACCGACCCGTACTCACCGGCTAGCTCCCAAGCGACGCCGTTCTTGGTTGCGGTTAACTATTCTTTGATTCATCTTTTAAAAAGCGCATACGCAAAACAATACAATCACCCGCGCGATCTCGTCACCTCCCTTCTAATCTTCTTCTTCTTTTCTTTTTAAGCCCTCGCCCTCGCCATGAGAAAACCCACTGCAGCCCTATCAAACCCTAACCCTAAAAACTTCTCTGCCCTCGACCTCGACCCTCGTCTCCTTCTCTCTTTCTCTTCCTCGTCCTCGTCATCTCCTCCTTCTCCTTCCTCCTTTTCCGACCTCATCCTCCACCCTCAATACCCACAGAACCCATCACCCAAAACCTACACACCTCCATCACCGGCGATCCCTCGTCGCCGCCATCCTCACCACCATCACCCTTCTTCTCCCATGCACACTCCAACAACCTAAACATTCTCCCTCCTACTTCTAAGATCCCCGCACCCGAGCCAAAGCCTGCACACCCAAACCCTAACTCTCATCTCACCGGTGCACCTCACCGCCGTTGATCTAGTCGCCACCATCACCTCTCCCTGACCCCAGCGCACAACCCAGTGAGCAATCCTTTCTCTCATCTTCTTCCTCTTCTTCTTTTCTTTTCTTTTCTTTTCTTGTTCTTGAATTCTGTTTTTCCAGCGTCGCCGGAGCCGTGACGCCGCTGCCGTTCCAGACAACCCAGTGGACGTACCTTACCTGCATGATCACCCTCTTGCATTGTTTAGACCTGTCCCGTATGCCGTTTGTGCGACGTTTTACCGACGTCGGACGTCCCGTGCGTATCCGTATCATGATCCATCGAGGCAAGTTTATCTTGCTACATGCTATGTTACTGTATTTTACATCTATTTAAATAAATATAACACTTGTATTTTAAATCATGCATCCCATATTTAGTTTTACAGTTTTACGACATCTGAATGCATCCGTACAAGTTATTTCACATCTAGTGCATGCAAACCAATCTTGTTACATACTATATTACAATATACTGCACCCAATGGAATATTTACATCTTATATTGTTTAGTTGTACATCCTGTATTTACCAGTTTATCATTTTACTGTTATATGACTTCCGTGTGCATCCGTATCATTATTTACATGTCTAGTCGCATGCTAAATCATCTTGCTACATGCTAGGTATAGTATTGTGCATCCATATGAGTAAAATGTTACCCATTTATCACATTGTACATCCATACTAAAGTTTTACTGTTTTCAGATACCCGTTTGCATCCATATCATTTAAAATATATATAACTGCATCTATAGATCGTATTAATTCATGTTATTATTGTAGTAACACCCCATGCTTAATAAAGTGCATCCTAATTAGTATTGGAACTGTAAATGTAACCCTTAATCGATATTTATGCATCCATACCATTAATTCTATATCTATTCGCATACCATGTCACATTATTACTTATTGTTGTTATATTGATACCCCATGCTTGATATTGTCACCCTACATAGTGATGTAACCCCTGATCAATATTTGTGCATCCATGCTTTTATTGTACATCCATACTTTCACCCTGATTCAATACTTGCTACAGTTTGATTATGAGCACCTGCTTGATACCTGTGCACTACTTGACATGACCTGATACACCACTACCTGACATGACTTGATACATGTACACTACCTGACATGACCTGATATATCATTACTTGACATATTATCTGATCCTGTTTCTAATGCCGACAATCCTGACATGTTGTCCCGATGGACATATCCTATTGTCTGTATAGACAAACCCGTTCGTGCTTGATCCTGTGTTGGCATTAGTCTCAGATTTATCAATACCTGACTTGAACGCATAACTTGGGGGTATGGGGAAATCAATGATGAAATATGACCTGTAACTCGACAGTTCGATGCTTATACTGATCAGTTTTATAGGCTAGGCCAGCCCCGGGATGATGCTGCTGACATCATTTGTCTGTACATGTTACTTATTTACTGCCTAGCGGCACGTCTCGGATTCAGCCCGAGAGTCTTGACCGTGGTCCAGGGCATGCACGGGATACTATTGAGTTACATCGACGATTCAATAAATTGATTTCACAGAATTGAGAGTAGTTACCCAGTAGTTTAGTTCGGATTACCCATTGTACGTCACATATGCTTTTACCCTTCACTGTTCCACATTCGTGTTACTGTTATACCTTTATTACTGTTCATACTCGTGCCTGCATGTTTTGCTACCCCTGATTATATTATTGTTGATATTATGACGCACTGACGTCTGGGTTTTGCATAGCCCAGATCCTCTACGTTTGCAGCAGGCTGATCAGGAGTTTTTTAGTGAACAGGCCGAGCAGTGAGGACCTCTTAGTATTTTAGTTTAGTTTTCTTTCAGCATTTTCATCCCTGATGTGAGCCTGTAATTTGGGACGTACATTCCAGATTGTTATTGTTACTTGAATTTATTGCTTCCGCATATTATTTCTTGACTCGTTATTTCTAGCTCATGGACATGTACTAGATAGTTTCTTTTATTTTCCTGTTCTTGATATCTCTATACAGCCGTAATGTGATTGTGGAGGGATGTTTCCTATCCACAGATAGCATGGTTGGCTCTGTCACGTGCCTATCTTAGCGTACTCTGGGAAGCGGGGCGTGATAGGGTTTGTTTGGTATCAGAGACATAGGATTTAGGTTAATCGGGTTTGATTCTTTGGTAGTTGGGTATTGGACCCAATACACGAATCAGAATACTCGTGATTAGGAACATGTCCTACCACTTTACCATCTTGCCATTCTTGAATCTTAACTTCCTCCTGATCCTTACCTTGACTATATACAAACCTCTTTGCATCTCGACTTGAAACTTTTGGTTCCCTATTGTTTATCTCTAGGATTTGGGCGACTTGAGTGGAGTTATGTGATTGTAACTATGTACCGTGGAATGGTTACAATGCGGTACTCTATTTAAGTAACTTAGAGTTCTAGTCTTGATTCATATCCTTGATCTATGGTCATTATTCATCAAAAGTTTGAATCTTCTTATTATAGTAATCCTTTTCGGTATTTTGCTTTCAGGAATATGGCAGACAGAAATCTGAGATCGTACCAGAGGCGTGTGGATGACGCCGCCTTACTTGGAGTAATTCGTGGCATGCTGGAGAACCGGAAGCGGCAGACCGAGCTGAACCAGCGACAAGCCGAAGCTTTTCAGGAAGGTTTGCGGACCGTCCAGCAGTCTGTAAACAATGTTGCAGCCAAACCAGTAGAGCGTGTCGGTACCGTGGTGGATTTCAGGAGACTTGGTCCGTCCTTCTTCACTGGTCTGGAAGAGCCGTTGCCAGCGGAGCAGTGGCTGGTTGATACGGAGAATTTGCTCGTTGCGGCACAGATTCCAGAGGACAAGAGAGTGGATGTTGTACGCATCCAATTGGTAGACTATGCCCATGAATGGTGGCTTGTGGAAGAGACCCGCTTGCCCAAGCCGATCAGTTGGGCAGATTTTTCGAAGAGTTTCTTGGAGAAGTTCTTCCAGCAGACTGCACGGGAGGAAATGGAAGAAAAGTTTATCAGTTTGAAGCAGAACGGCGGATCCGTGGATGCGCATGCGGCTGATTGGACACGGCTCAGTCTATTCGCTGGACCTTTGGTGGCCAAAGAAGCTGATAGTGCATGAAGGTTTATGCGCAGTTTGGACGTGGAAATCCAGAGGCACATTATATCTCTGGGATTGACCACTTTCTCGCAAGTGCTTAAAGCAGCCAGGGAACAGCAGAGTTTATCATTGAAGATTGAGGGTACACAACAGCAGGCAGTTGTGGTACGGAAGCCGGCGTTTACGCCGAACCGGGCGCCTATACGCAGAGGTATTCCGGTGAACCGACGTGGCATGGTGCCGATGAAGAAGCCCGTCGTAGCCAATCAGAGAAAGAGCGTGATTTGTGACTACTGCCATTTACCCAGACATGTGTAGAGGGAGTGTCGAAGAATGCGGGGACTTTGTTTGGTTTGTAGATCAACGGATCATACTATCAATGCTTGTCCGTCGAAGTTTCGTTTGAAGGATGATGTTCATAGGCCACAGCAGAAGCAGTTTCAGGGGCAGAAGCAGTTGACTCAGGGACCCAATCAAGCTCGAACCTTTACCCTGACGGCTGAAGAGGCCAAGGCTTCAGAGGAAGTTGTTTCAAGTATCCTACTTGTTCATGATTTTCCCGCATTAGCATTATTCGATTCTGGTGCATCCCATTGTTTTATGTCGTCCAATTTTATTGCTACACACTCGATTTCTTGCACGACCCTGTCTAGTTGTTGGGACATACACACTGGGAATGGGAAGATCATATCCAATAGCGAATGCAAGGATCGTTCTCTTGTTATTTGCGGACGGGAGTTATTTGCAGATATCTTGGTGATCGATACTGGCAGCTACGATGTTGTTTTGGGAATGTATTTTCTCAGCACTTTCCATGCTCGCATAGATTGTAGAGCAACGAAGGTGATTTTCTAGATTCCCGAACATCCGATGTTTGTTTCACTGGAGGAAGCAGTTATGTCGGGCCAGTCGAGTTTAGGGCTAGGCCGACAAACAGTGTTCTTTCGTCGATGGAAGTTGATAAGGAGGAAGCGCCAGCTGTAGTTCGAGAGTTCATGGAAGTGTTCGAGGACATCTCGGGTTTACCGCCAAAACGAGAAGTGGAGTTCGCAATCGATCTTGTTCCTGGTGCAGCGCCAATCTCAAAGGCGTATTATCCGATGGCACCAGTGGAGTTGGAAGAAGTCAAGAAACAGGTTACCGAATTACTTGAGAAGGGTTGGATTCGCAGCAGCAATTCACCTTAGGGAGCTCTAGTTCTTCTAGTAAAGAAGAAAGATGGCACAAGGAGGATGTGCATCGATTATCGAGAATTAAACAGGGTGACTATTAAGAACAAGTATCCGATCCCTCGCATTAGAGAATTATTCGAGCAACTCAGTGGCGCGAGGGTATTCTCGAAGATGGATTTGCGATCAAGATATCATCAGGTCCGAGTTAAATCAGAGGATATTTGCAAGACTGCGTTCCGAACTCGGTATGGGCATTACGAATATTTAGTGATGCCATTCGGTGTCACGAATGCACCGGTGATATTTATGGACTTGATGAACCGAATATTTTCACCGTTCTTGGACCAGTTTATAGTGGTGTTCATTGATGATATTCTGGTCTACTCGAGAAGTATTGAAGAGCATGCGGAACACTTGAAGATCGCACTGCAGACATTGAGGCAAGAAAGATTGTATGCAAAGATGAGCAAGCGCGAGTTTTGGTAATACTAACCAGCTCGGGTTTGAGCCGGATTATTAAATCAGGTATTGATTCGATAATTTACATAAATGTATTTCGATATGTGTATTCTAGTATTACTTTCTTCGTGTTATTCTATCTCTTTGAGCATTCGTGTTTTTATCCGAATGCAGGTAATGTATATACAGTAGACTGTAATCCGTATTTTATTACGGATAACCTTCTAGAATGTGTACACCTCATCATGGATTTTTCCATTTATTGATAAATGGAAATGAGGTGGAAATTGAAGGAAATGGAAGTATGGTGAGAGCCATGGCTTCAATAGTTGACAAATGAATTCTTTACTCATTTGTGGCAACTATTGAAGCATTGCTACACTTGTTTATTTATATAAATTCACACACAAAACCATTTTGATTGAAATGCTCTCACATGCTTTCTCATTTTCATTCTTTCTCTCACCATTTGCTTCACCCTCATCTCCTTCTCTTGTGCTCCTCTACCTTCATCATCTTCCCCTTCTCTACACTCACATGCTTGCTCATTTTCATTCTTGCTCTCACCATTTGCTTCACCCTCATCTCCTTCTCTTGAGCTCCTCCACCTTCATCATCTTCCCCTTCTCTACACTCTCATGTGTTGAGAAACAAGAGAAGAGGCTAGATAGAGATAGTAGAACACATAGAACTCTACACTAAATCCTAGACAACTTGGATTAGCAACCCAAGTTCTCTAGTTGCTCTTATTGATACTTAGTTAGGAGCTAGAGCCATAGATTACATCCCTCGGGTGGATCATCTACGACAAACGGGGACTGGAGAACAAGCCCGATCCCGAAGAACCGATGGAACAGGAAAAGAAGATCAAGCACGTTCAAGGTGGCCACTGGGAGCACATGATGAAGAAAGAAGACCGAATGACACGGATCGTTTGGTGAGGCTTTCTTATCATAGTATATGAGACGAATGCTTTATATGATGAGACGAATGCTTATATTATATATATGATATATAATAAATATTGCTGCTTTCGTTTCTTCTGTGATGCTTAGGAAGCATAATTGATGGAACTTCATTAATAGGATTAATGAAATTAAAGAAACCTAATGATTTTGTAGAATCTTGTTTCAAAAACTAGTAGCTCTAGTTCTTGCTTTGCATAGCGATATTCCTTGTAGAATATCCAACACCTTATTCGATAAGGAAAGAGCCGATATCCCTTCACCGGGAGTGACCTCTTTAGCGAAACTGGCAGATGCTACAACCCACTCGGTTTTGTTTTTGATTGCTTGTTTTGCATAGTGGTATTTGTGAAATATCTAGCACCTCATTCGATGAGGAAAGAGCCGAGATCCTTTCACCGGGAGTGACCTATTTAGCAAAACTAGTAAAAGCCTCAAAAACACTCCTTTTCAAAATCACTCGATTCTACAACGATATCAAGTTCATTATGCAAAAGGTTTTCTTAAAAAACTGTCGTTTCCCTTCGTCATTTCAAATAAGTACTACTTAGTATTCGTGCTACGTTTGTTGGCCTGCGTCAAGGCGTAGTGTGCGGTAGCTATTTAGTGCTTATCTGATGCATATGATGCGATTAGATTAGGGTGGTCGTGCGACTTTGTTGGCCTGTGTCAAGGGTCATGCGGGTGGGTTTAATTCAATCATGAAATGTACGGGTTTAACTTGATTAGCGGACTATGATTTGTTGGCCTGCGTCAAGGTCATAGGACGCTAGGGGTAAAATATTATCGGGAATTTCAAGTGTTGAAATTTGCAATGAGATTGCATACCTTATATGAGATAGTTGGATCCCAATACCCACCGCGAGTAAGAGTTACTCCTGAGAGAGTTTTACACATTACAATTACTCGATCAAGTAAGTGTCTAGAAAGGTGTTAACGGGGTTACGCCCCTGGAAAACGAGGTTTATTTTAATCGGGGCCGTGCGAAAGCACGGGGAACCTCCCTCAAAGTACTGACACTGGCATGGCCGAAAGATTGGCGAACTTGTAGGGTGTAATTAATCCCGGTTAGTCTTACCTTTTAGGGTTTGAAGGAAGATTTGATAAAAATAGTGAGAGTCATCTTGATTAGATAAAATAATAACCAATCTAATCTTGAAAGAGCATACGCAGAGTGTTTTCTTATCTCTCTCTCTCTCTCTCTCCTGGTAGCAACCATGACATGCCTTAATCAAGATAATAATATGGATGTATTGACCGAACCTACTTATTATACTCAGTTGGGGAACGTCGGTTCCGCTCTATCTTATAATTTTTATAAGTCTGAGTAGGAAATATGGGAATATCCGGAGTCTACGCGACCCAATCGAGGAATGAGCATGTTGATGCATATTCTTCGGGTGTGTTCGTTACCGAGAACTTTTTCTTAGTATCCTCTACGTCCTAGGTATGAGATACCGGATCAGGATCCCATATATATAATCTGTTACATGGGCTACAGAAAGGTAGAGAATTGGGATTGGGTGATATGTCTTTAAGTGTTAGAGAATGGCAATTGTTGCAGCCAAATCAGTTGGCAAATATCACCTTGTATTACCAAATGGTATATACATTGATTCTGAACAAATGTTATTACATGCCGAAGCTGATATACAACATTACATCGGTTTCTTTATTAAGTTAAAGAAGGATATAATTTTGTATTGCTCGATAATGTTGTGAACATTTTTCATTAATCAAGAGTTGATTGGATCAGGCCCGTTATGTAATGGCATATATGTTCTAAATCAAACCACAGTTCAAAGTATATAGAACACACACAAGAGGAGTAGTTCAGAAGTGAACAAGTCCTTCTTGTGGCATTTTAGACTAGGTCATATCAATGCGACACAACTAGATAAGTTACATAAGGATGAATATTGAAATCTGTTCGAATTTTCATCTTATGATACTTGTCAGTCTTGTCTCAAAGGTAAAAATGACCAATACTCCGTTTACTGGAAACAGAGAAAGAGTATTGAACTCTTGGGACGGATACATGATGATGTATATGGTCCTATGTCTACAAATGCTAGGGTTGGTTCTTTGTACTTCATTACATTCATCGACGATCTCTCAAGATTCGGACATGTGTTCCTGTTGAAACACAAGTCTGAAACTTTTGAGAAATTCAACGAATATAAGTTTTAAGTTAAGAACCAGATGGGTAGAAGTATTAAAGTCCTTCGATATGATCAAGGAAGAGAATACTTGCGCATAGAGTTCCTGGATTTTCTAAAAGGAGAATGGGATTCTCTCTCAGCTTACTCCTTCGAGTACACCACAGCACAACGGTGTATCGGGACGGAGGTATCGCGCCCTATGAGATATGTTGCGCTATGATGAGTACTGCTGAGATGCCTGTTTTAGAGTTATCCACTTGAGAAGCTGCATACCTATTGAATGGGGTTCCAACTAAATCAGTGCCTACTACTACATATGAGATATGGAATGGGAAGAGACTATATATTAAACGAGTTAAGATAAAGGGTTGTTCGGCCTATGTTGAAAAGCAAAATCCGGGAAAGCTCGAGGCAAGGTCAGTTCTGTATACGTTTTTTGGATATCCTAAACATTTGCGAGGGTATATCTTCTACCACACTGAGAAGAAAAAGGTGTTTTGTTTCTCAGCATGCCACCTTTTTAGAAAAGGAATTTCTTGTGAAGAAATTAGTGGTCATGAGGTAGAACTGGAAGAAGTTCCAGCTGGACAAACTAATAGCTGATGATTTGGTGAAACCAAAGGATTCAATAGTCTCCAACGAACCTCAGCCTCTCTTCGAATCTGGTAGGGTTCCTCATCCACCTGAGAGATACTATGGTTTTCTCGGTGACGGTGGGAGTGAGGATTGCATCATGGTAGATGATGGCCCAACTAGGTTCAGGTAGGCCATCACAAGTGGGGACTCTATGAAAAGGCTGGATGCTATGCGATCAAAGATGGAATCTATGTACACCAACAAAGTATGACTTTGAATGTTGCACCTGAAGGGGTAAAACCCATTGGGAGCAAATGGATCTTGAGAAGATTCTTGGTGTAGATGGAAAAGTTGAGACTTTCAAAGCTAGACTTGTAGTAAAAGGTTCTCGTCATGTAACCAAGTATGGATTATGATGAAACTTTTTCTCCAGTAGCTATGCTTAAGTCCATCAGGATTAAAGCACGCATCACGGAGTTGGAACATCTGTTTTGATGTGGCAGTCAAAGTGTTTGACTTCATCATAAAGGTAGATGAACCTTGTATATACAAGAAGGTTGTAAAGAGTAAGGTTGTCCTCCATGTATTGTACGCAGATGACATACTCTTGATAGGAAATAGTTTCCTATGCTACACTTGGTCAAGCTCCTCTTATCATGAGGATTCTCCATGGAAGATCTGGATGATACCTACTACATCTTGTGGAATATGATATATAGTGATAGATCTAAGTGGATGTTGGGAGTGTCGCAAATCCAGGTACATTAACACCATACAAAAGGGGTTTAGTATGGAAGATTCTAAGCGTAGTGGTTCACCCACTTACTCATGATTCACTCTCTCCAAAAAGATGTCTCCCGAGACTGATTTGGAGAGAGCTCGCGTGCAAGGGATACCCTATGCTTCGGCAGTAGGCTCTATCATGTATGTGATGCTATGTACCAGACCAGATATAGCTGACTCACTAGGTGTAGTAATCAGGAATCAATTGGATCTTGGGAGAATCACTGGACAGCTGTGTAGGACATTCTTAAGTATTTGAGAAGCACTAAAGAAATGTTCTTGGTGCTTAGTAACGGTGAACTCCAGTGGGAGTCCTTTACCAATTCAGGATTCCAGAGTGATAAGGTCGACTGAAAGTCAGTCACAGGCTTTGTCTATACCCACAGTGGAGGGACGGAATGTTGGAAGAGTTCCAAGCTAGATACTGTGGCAATCTAGACGATAAAGGCTGAATAGATCTCTACCAACGACGCTACCAAAGTGGATATCTGGATAATTCTTGTTCATGAGATGAACATGGTTCCTACCATTGAGCGTCCGATAACTGTTATTGTGAAAACAATGGAGTTGTGGCTTTGGCCTAGGAACACCGGTCCCATCAGTGATCCAGACATATTCTGAGGCAGGTATCACCTGATTAGGGAGATGATTGATCTCCAGGGGATCGAGATAAGGAGAGTTGACGCGAAGGATAACACGGCGGATCCACTCACAGGCATTTCCCTAGAGAGACTTTTATCGGGGCGTTGGGTATGAGATACTACAACAAATGGCCTTAGTGCAAGTGGAAGATTGTTAGGTATATGTATGCCCTAGAGGCCATTATTATACATGTGATGTATATTATAGTGGATGCTTGGACATATATAGGAAGGACTTTCTTGCTCGACATGATAGTATGCTATCTGGTTTCTCTTTATCTTAACATGTACACTTATTGTCTCTCTATTACATGTTGATAAAGCCCTTTGGATGAGTACTTGACTACCAGGATTATGATGCAGATCATACTGGTGGGGCAGAGGTAGTCGGTAAGTAAATCCTTCAAATTTTCCTAGTCGTGGGAGTATCGAGACGGGGCATCGATATTCCAGAGTAGACTAGCATATACGTTTCTTGACCCATATGATGGGCGATGGATGATCCCATATCCATTGGTGTTTGACATCAGAAATGGTATACGGGTGCTCCGTGGAGACTGAGTACACTGAACGGACTCGCTGAGAACTCCTAGATGGTATTATACCTATCGTCGGATAGAAGTTCTCCGGTGACACTAGTACAGGTTAGTCTGTCGACCCGAGATCGTCATAGAGTCTTGTGTGATTCCCACTGTGCTTTGATTTCCTCCTTACCACGTTCAAGAGATCGTGAAAAACGGTGGTTTTTGGGTACAGTCCCGAGTCACATGGAGGCAATGAGCGATAGGGGGGATTTCGTCTCTCCCGGTATTGGGGGTTGATGTTGCGCTATGCTCGATTGGCCATAACAGGAAATCCCTGGCCAGGGTTGCTGAGATTTACTGGTAAGTGTTATTAGTAGTTTCTCGAACCGTTATGGGCCTCATATCGGCATGACTTATCAGGCTATTGGGGTCTGACGTTTACTACCCCCAGGCTTTGATATGCGACATTTTAGACGAAGAGACCGGACTGTACGGTAGTGTTACTGATTGGATTCGCAGGAGTATGAGCAGGCTTGCTTGTTGATCTTCTGATTGCTCAATACCCGGGTGGCCGTTACGTTTAGCAGATCGCTTGCGGCTTGTGGGTGACTGATATGATCACCACCTACTACCGGCGTATTAACGAGTCTTTAGAGTCCTACACAGAGGTTTCCTGTCTCAGGCAAAATGAAATAGGAGCACATATGTGATATGTGCGGGACCGAGATTAATACAAGTATGTGATACCGTATTCTATTCTCGAGATATATGATATCGGTCGGTTATATGTGATATAGCCGGGTTATCGAATCAAGTGTTGATTCGATAAGTTGATACATATGATATTGGTCGGTTATATGTGATATAGCCGGATTATTAAATCAAGTGTTGATTTAATAATTTAATGTATAATTATATATTTGATATATTAATTTACATTAACTAATATTAGCTCACTTAAGAATTCTTTTTCTCACTTGTGCATTTAGTATATATGTGATATATATTAATGTACATTTTTGTGTGTCATGTTAGATGAAACATGTGACATGGGTGTATGAGACTCACACCATGCTTAACATATTGAAGGGTGTTATTTATTTAAAGTAAATCAAAATTATTCGGATGTTAGTCACATGGTTAGAAGCTTGGAGAAGCTTGTATTGACCATTGACTTAGTCCACTAATTTTATTTTACATTAGATATTTATTAACCCAACCATTATCTTAGCCATGGTTTAGTCTCTACATGAGTTAGTATATGATATTAACTCACCTATGGTTGCCATTCTACACTTGACTTTTTCCATGGTTGCTTTTCTTCATCTCCTTCCTCAAGCTTTCTTGCAATTTGGGAGGTGAAGGAAATGAGTGAGAAAAATATATCTAAAGTTAGGAAAATTCCTACTTCATCATTCTCTACTAGATTAGCCATTTAGTTTAGGGTGTTTGCTTCAATAATTCTATATTAGTGAAGAGGTAGCTTGAGTTGGTGTCTCCTCGACGTAGATCATTTTCGGCCTCGAAGACTTCAAGCAAGCTTGTTCCTTTCATCTTATGGAGCCTTTCTAGAGTTTGGGAGTTCACTACTTGGAGCGAAGGGATTACTACATGGAGCTATTGAAGTGAAGGACCGATCTACAAAGGTTGTATTCCTTGTTCACTTAGATGTAACGATGTTTACATACTTGTCCGTATAATTCTCTAGTTAAGATTCTAGGTTAGGGTTCTTTAGTGCGCCAATTTTTTTAAAATGGCATGGTCGATTCCTCCCGAAACCCAGCGACGACCCTAGGGAACCCTGCATGTAGGAGCATGGCTAGCCTAGTCACCCCTCGTATTCCGTATTTTGGGAAGCGGGGCATGACAGGAACCACACAAGACACTATGACGATCTTGGGTCTATAGACTAATCTGTACCAGTGTCACCAGAGAACTGCTATCTGATGATAGATATGGTCCCAACTAGGAGTTCTCAGCGAGTCCTGTTTGGTGTACTCATTTTCTAATAAGCACCTGTGTACAATCTTTGATGTCAAACACCAATAATTGTGGGTGTTGGAGTTTCTTAGCACGACCACTAGGTTTTAGCAAGCATCATGTATGCAATTTTAAAAAAAACTAGAGTGCGAAGGAACACAAACCTAGAATCAAACTAGAGAATTAGGGTTTTATAAAGCATGTAAACAAACTTTACACTAAGTGATCAAGGACTACAGCCTTTGTAGACCGGTCCTTCACTTCTAAAGCTCCGTATAATAGTCGCTTAGCTCCAAGTAGTGGTCCCCGAACTCTTCTTAGGCTCCACTAGGAGAAAGGAACGAGCTTGCTTAAGGATCTTCGAGGCCGAAGATGATCTACGTCGAAGAATCTCTAATTCAAGCTACCTCTTTACTAATTGAGTAATTAGTGAAGTAAACAACCTATACTAAATGACTAGTTTAGTATAGATTGATGAAGTGGGAATTTTTCTCACTTTATAATTATTTTTCTCTTTTTTCTTTCTCACCTCACTCAAAACTAGAGAGCAAAAAAGGAGATGAAGAAGATAATCAAGTGATGAACCATGGGTGAGAAAAATATCTCAAATTATATTTTTAGAGACTTAACGATGGCTAAAGATATTGGTTGGGTTAATAAATATCTAGAGTAAAACAAAATTAGTGGACTATGTCAAGGCTTCTATATGCTTCCACAAGCATCTCAAGCAATGACATTTTCCACCTAATTTTGATTTATCCCTTAATTATTAATCACCCAAATTATCTTTAGTTTGGTATGAGTTTCATACACCCTTGTCCAATGTATCATCTAGCATGACACAATAGTAAATACATTAATATATATCTCATATATATTTATATGTATTTGTAGAAAAGAAATTCTTAAGTGAGATAATATTAGTTAATATATATTATTATATCAAATATATAATTATATATTAAATTATTAAATCAACACTTGATTTAATAATCCGGCTATATCACATACAACCGACTAATATCATTTATGTGTATATCAAATATACATATAACAAATTATTGAATCAACACTTGATTCTATAATCCAGTTTTACCACATATAACCTATATCGCGAGATTAGAATACTGTATCACATATACGTATTAATCTCGGTCCCGCACATATCACATATGTGCCCTACTTCATTTCGCTTGAGTTAGGAAACCTTTCTGTAGGACTCTAAAGACTCGTCAACACGCCAGCAGTAGATAATGATCATATCAGTCACCCACAAGCCGTCAGCGGTACTAGCTGGACGTAACGGCTACCTAGCTATTAAGCGAACAGAAGATCAACAAGCAAGCTTGTCCAAACTCCCATGAATCCAGTAAGTAACACTACCGTACAGTCCGGTCACTTCGTCTATTATGTCTCATATCGAGTCGGGGGGTTGTAAACGTCAGACCCCAATAACTTGATAAGTCATGCCGATGTGAGGCTCATAACGGGTCGAGAAACTACTGATAACACTTACCAGTAAATCTCATCATCAGCCCTAGCCAGGGACTTCCTGCTATAGCTAATCGAGCATAGTGCAACATCAACTCCCAATACCGGGAGAGACGAAACCCCTCCTATCGCTCATTGCCTCATTGTGACTCGGGACTGTACCCAAAATCCACCTGTTTGCATGACTCTCTTGAGCGTGGTAGGGAGTAAATCAAAGCATAGTGTGAATCACACAAGACTCTATGACGATATCGGTTCTACAAACTAACATGTACCGGTGTCACCAGAGAACTGCTATCTGACGATAGGTATAATACCATCTAGGAGTTCTCGGCGAGTCATGTTCGGTGTACCCATTCTCCTATGAGCACCTGTATACAATCTTTGATGTCAAACACCAATGGCTGTGGGATCAACCATCGCCCCATACAAGGTCAAGAAACGTACACACTAGTCTACTCTAGAATATCGATGCCCTGTCTCGATACTCTCTCTACTAGGAACACTTAAAGAATGAACTTGTGGACTACCCTGGTGCCACTAGTAGGATCTGCATTATAGTCCTGGTAGTCAAGTACACATCCTAAGGGCGTTATCAACATGTAACGGAGAGACGGTATAAAGATACAAGTGTACCTGTTAAGATAAAGAGCAGCCGGATAGCATACTATCATGTCGAGCAACAATGTCCTCTCTATATATGTCGAAGTATCTACTATAATATACAATCATCTACAATAATAGCCTCTAGGGCATACATATAACTAACAATCTCCCACTTGCACTAAGGCCAGTTGTTGTAGTATCGCATACCCAACATCCCAAAAGTCTCTCAAATTGCGTCTGGGGGAGGGCCTTCGTGAGTGGATCCGCTTTGTTGTCCTTCGTGTCAACTCTCCTGACCTCGATCTTCCGGCGATCAACAATCTCCCGGATCATATGATACCGCCTAAGAATATGTCTGGATATCTGATGGGACTGGGGTTCCTTGGCCAAAGCCACAGCTCCATTGTTATCACAATACAAAGGTATTGGATGCTTAATGGATAGAACCACACCAAGTTCAGATATGAACTTCTTCATCCAGACAGCCTCTTTGGCAGGATCGTTGGCGGCGATGTATTCAGCCTCCATCGTCGAGTCTGCCACGGTATCTTGCTTGGATCTTTTCCAACATACCGCCCCTCCAGTGAGGGTGAAGACAAAACCCGAGACCGACTTACTCTCTTCCTTATCACTGTAAAAGCTCGAATCGGTAAAGGACTCCACCTTGAGTTCTCCGTTACCATACACCAAGAACATCTCTTTAGTCATTCTCAAGTACTTAAGAATGTTCTTCACAGCTGTCTAGTGCTTCTCTTCAGGATCTGATTGATACCTTCTTACCACACTAAGTACATAAGCTACATCCGATCTGGTGCATAAAATCGCGTACATGATTGACCCAACTACAGAAGCATAGGGTATCCCTTGCATGCGAGCCCTCTCCAAATCAGTCTTGGGAGATATCTCTTTGGAGAGAGTGATTCCTGAACAAGCGCGTAAATTACCACGCTTAGAATCTTCCATACTAAACCACTTTAGTACGGTGTCTATGGGCCTAGATTGGGACAATCCCAACGTCCTCTTAGATCCATCTCTATAGATCTTAATCCCAGGATGTAGGAGGTATCACCTAGATCTTTCATGGAGAACTCTAGTGATAAGAAGAGCTGTTAGTTATATATATGGCCTAGAGGCCATTGTTGTACATATGATGTATATTATAGTGGATGCTTGGATATATAGAGAGAGGACTTTCTTGCTCGACATGATAGTATGCTATTTGGTTTCACTTTGTCTTAACATGTTGACTTGTATTAGTTTACTGTCTTACTCTCACATGTTGATAAAGCCCTTAGGATATGTACTCGGCTACTAGGACTATGATGCAGATAATACTAGTGGGGCCAGGGTAGTCAACGAGTACATCCTATAACTGTTCCTAGTCGAGGGTGTATCGAGATAGGGCATCGATGCACCAGAGTTGACTAGCGTATACGCATCTTGACCCATATCATGGGCGATGGATGATCCCATCGGTGTTTGACATCAAAGATGGTGTACGGGTGCTCAGAGGATACTGGGTACACTGAACGAACTCGCCGAGAACTCCTAGATGGTATTATACCTATCGTCAAATAGCGGTTCTCCGGTGACACTGGTACAGGTTAGTCTGTAGACCCCAGATCGTCATAGAGCCATGTGTGATTCCCACTGTGCTTTGATTTCCACCTTACCATGTCCAAGAGGGCGTGCAAAACGGTGGCTTTTGGGTACAGTCCCGAATCACATGGAGGAAATGAGCGATAGGAGGGGTTTTGTCTCTCCCGGTATAGGGTGTTGATGTTGTGCTATGTTCGATTGGATATAACTGGAAGTCCCTGGCCAGGGCTGATATGGAGTGCTACTGGTAAGTGTTATCGGTAGTTTCTCGACCTGTTATGAGCCTCACATCGACATGACTTATCAGTTACTGGGGTCTGACGTTTACCACCCCTAGACTGGATATGCGACATATCAGACGAAGAGACCGGACTGTACGGTAGTGTTACTGATTGGATTCACAGGAGAATGTACAGGCTTGCTTGTTGATCTTCTGATCGCTCAATTCCTGGGTGGCTGTTACGTTTAGCTGACCGCTTGCAGCTTGTGGGTGTTTGATATGATCATTACCTACTGCCGGCGTATTGACGATTCTTTAGAGTCCTACATAAAGGTTTCCTGGCTCAGGCAAAACAGAGTAGGAGCACATATGTGATATGTGCGGGACCGAGAATAATACGATATGAGATACCGTTTTCTATTCTCGCGATATGTGATATCGGCTGGGTATATGTGATATAGCCGGGTCATCGGATCAAGTGTTGATTCGATGAATTGGTACATGTTATATTAGTCGGTTATATGTAATATAGCCGGGTTATCGGATCAAGTGTTGATTCGATAATTTAATGTATAATTATATATGTGATATATTACGTTACGTTAACTGATATAAGCTCGCTTTATTGATTCATTTTCTCACGGGATAATACATTGATATATATGCGATATATGTTAATTGTATTATTTTCTTTTGTTACAAAATATATTGTATATGTGATATATAATATTGTAACATGTTAGGGTTACAAATTTAACGAAGGTTTAGGGTTTAAACTTAGTTAGGGTTTGGATTAGGGTTAGTTTTTGCATGAAGCTTCCATGAAGCTTCATGAAGCTTTGACTTTGTCTTAAGCTTGATATTTTGTGAAGATATTATTTAACCCAACCCAAACCTTAACCTCTATTTAATTCTCTATAAGGGTTAACTCTATCATTCTTAACCCTTGGTTGGATTTGTAACCACAACATAATAATTCATTATTCATCACAAAAGGTTTCATCTTCTTCTTCCTCCTTGAAAAGCTTACTAGCTTTTGTGTTTGTGATGATATAGTGTGAGAAATTGAAAACAAAAGAGAGCAAAATTCCTACTTCATCATCCTCATCTATTCTAGCCACTTAGATTTGGGTGTTCACTTCTCTAATAAGTTGTTTAGTGAAGTGTAAGCTAGGGTTAGAGATTCTTCAAGGTAGATCATCTTAGATCATGAAGACTACAAGCAAGGTGTCTCATTTACCTCATGGAGCCACTCGAGAGTCAGAGTTCATGATGATCGCAGCGACGGGACCTCAACACAGAGCTTATGAATTGAAGGAACGGACTATAAAGCTTGTAATCCCTATCTCTTAGAAGTAAAGTTGTTTACTTGCTCAATGTTTACCCTAATCCTCTAGCAAAGATCCTTGCTTTAGGTTGTTCGACACTTGAAAATTTTGATTTTGGCATGGTTGATGCCTTGTAGAACCTTGTTCTAGTGCCTAGTAACCTTACAGTGGTATCAGAGACTAGCTAGAACATTAGGCGACGTGTAGACGAAGTTAAAAGTCCGATCGAACCCCAAAACGTCGTATTTGACCCTCTCTCTGGAAATTTTTTAAAAGGATGGTTTTTTCCGTATTAAAAATACTCAGAAAAATAAGCAGGTGATTCTATGGATAACTGTGAAATACGAACCCCTAATTCCTTCAATTCACCGCGGAACCGCGGCAATACCAGGCTTTTCGCGGCGGTTCCGCGGCCGTACTTAGGTATTAGGGATAGATATTTCTAGGTAACATCCGTAGGTATTACTACATGCTTCTGGGAATTTTTAATATTACTCAAGTGTTGAGTTTTCTGGAGATCTTTAGAATTCATTGATCCGATCGAAAACTTTAACATCGTTTAATTTTTCTGGTAATTTAGAACGTGTTAAAAGGTTCGAACGGATATCAATAACTCATTTTTTCCCATGGCGGAAAACTTTCAAGTGTTGGATTTTTCCTCAGTTTAAAACTTTCAGGAAATCATGCTAGCGTATCTGTGGACCCTCTAGAAGAACGTAACCTTAACTCGAATATGTGACCGTCAAAACTGCCACTGAACCCTACGATTTGTGGTAGTTTAGCGTTGCCACATGTGAGGCGTTGGTTTGACCCTTCTACGGCTGGTTCATTGGGGCTGTGACATGTTCTGGGATTTTTGAACTCCGCTCAAGTATTGAGCTATTTGGGAAATCTTGGGTATTTGATTATTCGATCGGAAAGTTTAACATTGTCTATTTATCTGGAATGTGATACAATATGTGGAATTCATATAGTTAGGCATGAAATGCGAAATATGTGATATTTCAGATTTAAGATGTCTAAAGTGATTGTGGATTCCAAATGTTGTAGTTTTACACTTTCTTTTCTGTGACCGTAAGCGTAGTATGTGGTGTATCGCCGGCTTCGTTGCTATACATCAACGAATCGGGATACGCATACTTGCTTACGTTGATGATATGAGATATTATGTGTTGCTGTGATATGTTATATTGGATCGTCGTGTTCTGAATAGCCGGTGTTTTATGAGAGATGAGGGTGTTCATTTTTATTCATGTAAAATTCATTTGTATGTAATATTCTTTTATTGGGGCACTTCCGGGGTGAGGATGATGTCACCGTTGTATATTATTTATTTTTCCACATTAGGTAGACCCAAGGAGGGGAGCACAAGTAACCGGGTTCTAAGGTCCAGTGGGAGGCCATCTCGAGGAGTCGAGACCGGATCTCCTAACCCTAGAATTGGCAGTGTTGATTGTCGCTCTCGTAGGGGTCTAGGGATGTGGGTTTGGCTATTCATCGCGACCGTGGAATCCGTGTTTTATACAGGCTCGATATAAAACACGGACGTCCTAGTATATCCAATATTTCATATGTTATCTTCTGCTGCAATGTTCTGTGATGAGATCATATTACTGCCTGAGACGAATGTTTATATTATATATATGACGATATATAAATATTACTGCTTTCGTTTCTTATGTAATGCTTAGGAAGCATAATTGATGGGATTTATTAATGAGATTAATAAAAGAAAATAAACCTAAAAGATGTTGTAGAATCAAAACTTTATAAAAAGGGTAGCTACAGTTTTGCTTTGCATAGCGGTATATATGATATACCCTGCACCTTATTCGATGAGAAAAGAGCCGAGATCCCTTCACTGGGAGTGACCTCTTTAGCAAAACTGGCAGATGCTACAAACTCGCGGTTTAGTTTTTGATTGCTTCTACAGTTCTTTCTTTGTATAATGGTATATATGATATACCATGCACCTTATTCGATGAGGAAAGAGCCAAGATCCCTTCACCAGGAGTGACCTCTTTAGCGAAACTAGAAAAGCCTAAAAACACTCCTTTTCAAAATCACTTGTTTCTACAACGATATCAAGTTCATTACGCAATAGGTTTTCTGAAAAACCTGTCATAGCCCTCCATCATTTCAGATAAATCTTACTTAGTATTCGTGTTGCGTTTGTTGACCTTGTCAAGGCACAGTGTACGGTAGCTAATTAATGTTTATCTGCTAAAACATGAGATGTGATTGGATTAGGGTATTCGTACGGCCTTGTTGACCTTGTCAAGGGTTATGCGGGTGGGTTTAATTCAATCGGGAAATGACGGGTTGAACTTGACTTGCGATTTATGGTTTGTTGACCTTATCAAGGTCATAGATCGCTAGGGGCAGAATATTATCGGGAATTTCAAGTGTTGAAATTTGCAATGAGATTGCATACCTCCTATGAGATAGTTAGATCCCGATACCCACTGCGAGTAAAAGTTACTCCTGGGAGAATTTTACACAGGACAATTAGCCGATCAAGTAGGTGTCTAGAAAGGTGTTAACGGGGTTATGCCTATGGGAAAACGAGGTTTATTTTAATTAGGTCCGTGCGAAAGCACGGGGAACCTCCCTCAAAGTACCAACACAGGCCTGGCTGAAAGATTGTCGAACTTGTAAGGTGTAATTAATCCCGGCTAGTCTTTCCTTTTAGGGTTTCAAGGAAGATTTGATAAAAATAGTGGGAGACATCCTGATTAGATAAGATAATAACCAATCTAATCTTGCAAGAGCATACGCTAAAATGTTTTCTTCTCTCTCTCTCCAGGTAGTGACCATGTCAGGCCTTAATCAAGATAATAATATGGATGTATTGACTGAACCCGCTTTTTATACTGAGCAGGGGAACGTTGGTCCCGCTCCCACTTATAACTGTTATAAGTTTGAGCAGGGAATAGGACGATATCTGGATTCTCACGCCGCCTAAACGAAGAATAAGCATGCTGATGCATCTTCTTCAGGTGTGTTTGTTATCGAGAACCGTTTCCCAGTTCACTCTACGTCTTGGGTATTAGATACCGGATCGGGATCCCACATATGTAATATGTTACATGGGCTACGAAAAGGTAGAGAACTGGGAATGGGTGATCATTCCGTAAGAGTAGGGAATGGTGCAGATATTGCAGCCAAGGCTGTTGGTGAATATCACCTTTTGTTACCAAATGGTAATACATTGGTTCTGAACGAGTGCTATTACATTCCGACCCTGATATGCAATATTATATCAGTTTCTTTATTGAATTAAGAAGGATATAATTTTGTAGTACAGGATAATGTTATGAACATATTCCTGAATCAAAAGTTGATTGGATCAGGATCGTTAAATAATGGCATATACGTTCTCGACCAAACTACAATACTTAATATACAAAACACACACACGAGGAAGAGTTCAGAAATGAATGAATCCTTCTTGTGGCATTGTAGACTAGGTCATATCAATGCGACACGGCTAGCTAAATTACATAAGGATGGATATTTGAATCCGTTCGAATTTTCATCTTATGACACTTGCCAGTCATGTCTTAAAGGTAAAATGACCAAAACTCCGTTTAGTGGACACGGAGAAAGAGTTACAGAACTCTTGGGACTGATACATAGTGATGTATGTGGTCCCATGTCTACAAATGCCAGAAACGGTTCTTCCTACTTCATTACATTCACTGACCATCTCTCAAGATGCGGACATGTGTTCCTGATGAAACACAAGTCTGAAGCTTTTGAGAAATTCAGGGAATATAAGCACGAAGTAGAGAACCAAACGGGCAAAAGTATTAAGATCCTTCGATCTGATCGAAGAGTAGAATACTTGAGCAATGAGTTCCTAGACTATCTAAAAGAGAATAGGATTCTCTCTCAGATTACTCCTCCCTATACACTACAACACAACGGTGTATCGGAGCGAAGGAATCGCACCTTATTAGATATAGTGCGCTCTATGATGAGCACTGCTGAGTTACCTATTTCCTTCTGGGGTTATGCGCTTGAGACAGCGGCATACCTATTGAATCAAGTTCCATCTAAATCTATACCTACCACACCATATGAGATATGGAGTGGGAAGAGACCTTAGCTTAAACGAGTTAAAATATGGGGTTGTCCGGCCTATGTCAAAAAGCAAAATCCGGACAAACTCGAGGCACGATCAGTTCTCTGCAAATTTGTGGGATATCCGAAGAATTCTTATGGATATTTTTTCTACCACGGTGAGGAGAAAAAGGTGTCTGTTGCTCAACATGCCACCTTTTTAGAAAAGGAATTTCTTGCAAAAGAAATTAGTGGCAAAGAGGTAGAGATGGAAGAAGTTCCAGCACCACAAACTATAACTGAAGATTTAGTGGAACCAGATGTTTCAGTAGAACCTGACGAACCTCAGCCACTCCGCCGATCTAGTAGGGTTTCTCATCCACCTGAGAGATACTACGGTTTTCTCGTTGATGGTGGGAGCGAGGATTGCATCATGGAAGATGATGACCCGACTAGCTTCGAGCAGGCCATCACGAGTGGTGACTCTGTGAAGTTGCTGGATGCAATGCGATCTGAGATGGAATCCATGTACACTAACAAAGTATGGACTTTGGAAGTTGCTCCTGAAGGGGTAAAACACATTGGGAGCAAATGAATCTTTAAGAAGAAACTTGGTGTAGATGGAAAAGTTGAGACCTACAAAGCTAGACTTGTTGCAAAGGGTTTTCGTCAACGACAAGGTGTGGATTATGACGAAACCTTTTCTCCAGTGGCTATGCTTAAGTCCATCCGGATCTTACTTGCCATTGCTGCATACCATGACTACGAAATCTGGCAAATGGATGTTAATACCGCCTTTCTAAATGGTGATTTAGAGGAATGTGTGTATATGACTCAGCCAGAGGGATTCGTAGATAGTGGGAGCTGCGGAAAGGTGTGCAAGCTGCTTAAATCCATCTACGGGTTAAAGCAGGCATCGCGGAGTTGGAACATCTGCTTTGATGTTGTAGTCAAAGAGTTTGACTTCATTAAAAACGTAGATGAACCTTGTATATACAAGAAGGTTGCAGAGAGTAAGGTTGTCTTCCTCATATTGTACGTAGATGACATACTCTTGTTAGGAAATGATGTTCCTATGCTGCACTCGGTCAATCTCTTCTTATCACAAAGATTCTCAATGAAAGATCTAGGTGATGCCTCCTGCATACTGGGAATTATGATCTATAGAGATAGATCTAAAAGGATACTGGCATTGTCCCAATCCAGGTACATTGACACCATACTAAAGAGGTTTAGTATAGAAGAATCCAAGCGTGGGAACCAACCTACGATCTCTGGACTCACTCTCTCCAAAGAGATGTCTCCCAAGACTGATTTGGAGAGAGCTCGCATGCAAGGGATACCTTATGCTTCGGCAGTAGGCTCTATCATGTATGCGATACTATGTACCAGACCCGATGTAGCATACTCACTAAGTATAGTGAGTAGGTATCAAGAAGATCCAGGAGAGAATCACTGGACAGCTGTGAAGAACATTCTCAAGTACTTGAGAAGAACTAAGGAGATGTTCTTAGTGTATGGTAATGGAGAACTCCAGGTGGAGTCCTTTACCGATTCAAGCTTCCAAAGTGATAAGGACGACCCTAAGTCGCAATCGGGATTTGTCTTTACCCTCAATGGATGGGCGGTGTGTTGGAAGAGTTCCAAACAGGAAACCGTTGCAGATTCGACGATGGAGGCTGAATACATCGCTGCCAACGATGCTGCCAAAGAGGCTGTCTGGATGAAGAAGTTCATCATTGAACTTGGTGTGGTTCCATCCATTGAGCATCCAATACCTTTGTATTGTGATAACAATGGAGCAGTGGCTTTGGCCAAGGAACCCAGGTCCCATCAAAAGTCCAGACATATTCTGAGGCGGTATCACTTGATCCGGGAGATAGTTGATCGCCGGGAGATCGAGGTCAGGAGAGTTGATACGAAGGACAACACTGCAGATCCACTCACGAAGGCCATTCCCCAGACACAGTTTGAGAGACTCTTCGGGATGTTGGGTATAAGATACTGCAACACCTGGCCTTAGTGCAAGTGTGAGATTGTTAGTTATATATATGACCTGGAGGCCATTGTTGTACATATGATGTATATTATAGTGGATGCTTGGATATATATAGAGAGGACTTTCTTGATTGACATGATAGTATGCTATTTGGTTTCACTTTGTCTTAACATGTTGACTTGTATTAGTTTACTGTCTTACTCTCACATGTTGATAAAGCCTTTAGAATATGTACTCGACTACAAGGAAAATGATGCAGATCATACTAGTGGGGCCAGGGTAGTCAACGAGTACATCCTATAACTGTTCCTAGTCGAGGGTGTATCGAGACAGGGCATCGATGCACCAGAGTAGACTAGCGTATACGCATCTTGACCCATATGATGGGCGATGGATGATCCCATATCCATCGGTGTTTGACATCAAAGATGGTGTACGGGTGCTCAGTGGAGACTGGGTACACTGAACGGACTTGCCGAGAACTCCTAGATGGTATTATACCTATCGTCAGATAGTGGTTCTCCGGTGACACTGGTACAGGTTAGTCTGTAGACCCGAGATCGTCATAGAGTCTTGTGTGATTCCCACTGTGCTTTGATTTCCACCTTACCACGTCCAAGAGGGCGTGCAAAATGGTGGCTTTTGGGTACAGTCCCGAATCACATGGAGGCATTGAGCGATAGGAGGGGTTTCGTCTCTCCCGGTATAGGGAATTGATGTTGTGCTATATTCGATTGGCTATAACTTGAAGTCCCTGGCTAGGGCTGATATGGAGTGCTACCGGTAAGTGTTATCAGTAGTTTCTCGACCTGTTATGAGCCTCACATCGACACAACTTATCGGTTACTGGGGTCTGACGTTTACCACCCCTAGAATGGATATGTGATATAACAGACGAAGAGACCGGACTGTACGGTAGTGTTACTGATTGGATTCACAGGAGAATGTACAGGCTTGCTTGTTGATCTTCTGATTGCTCAATACCTGGGTGGCTGTTACGTTTAGCTGACCGCTTGCAGCTTGTGGGTGTTTGATATGATCATCACCTACTGCCGGCGTATTGACGATTCTTTAGAGTCCTATATAAAGGTTTCCTGGCTCAGGCAAAACGGAGTAGAAGCACATATGTTATATGTGCGGGACCGAGAATAATATGATATGAGATACTGTATTCTATTCTCGCGATATGTGATATCGGCCGGGTATATATGATATAGCCGGGTCATCGGATCAAGTGTTGATTCGATGAATTGGTACATGTTATATGTAATATAGCCGGGTTATTGTTCATATCAGATTTTTGCATTTTTATACCGCCCAATTTTTATCACATTGCATATCGGTAGGTACTCTTGAGACGTGTTTGCTAGTCAATTGCAGGATACAGGTTCTCGGCTCTAAACGGTGAAATTCATGGAAAAACACGACAAAATCCGGGTTCCTGCCAACCACAGATAAAACACGGGTCTCCGCTCTTTATCCGTCTGTTGCCACACACCAGTTTAAGAGACAAAATGGCAAATCAATATCATTTTCATGCACAAGGCTCAATGGCAACACAAGATCCAAGAAATCTACATGGAGCTCAAGAAAATCATGACAAAAAGATCCACATCCAATCACCCTTGATTCTGGAAGAAATGTGGAAAGATTATCAGAAAAAAACATGTACCAGACTAAAGGGAACAAAATACCAGGGCAGCACACAAAAGCCGACAGCCCAACTCCCCTATAGGGCGGCGGAACCGTGGCCAATAGGGGGTCTAGGCCGCGGTTCCGCGGCCGTACTGCCTCCTCGTATGATGAAATTTCAGGGGGTTTTGTGTCTTTTCATGTAAAGGCAGAATGTTTCCCTAGATTTCCAGTTCCCTGCCTATAAATAGCCTAGAACCTTGTGAAGCCAAGGGTGCTTAATCTTGTATTTTCCTAGGGTTTAGAATACTTGTTCTTCTTCCTCTTCTCATCTCTTCTCCATTGAAAAACTTGTAGTGAGCTTTTGTGAGTGAAGAATGATGAATAAAGAAGTTCATTTTATTATTATACTTGTCTTGCTCTTATGTTAATTGCTTGTAATTTTCATTTGTTAACTTAGTTGTTGTTATTTCTTGCTTTTCTCTTTTCCTTTATCCTTAAACAACCATGATGCTTACGCTTGATCCTTGCCAAGGTGAGGTCGCAAATAGCTAGTTGTTATCTTCTAATCTCTTTCTTTCTATCTTCCTCTTTTGTTTTACTTTCTTTTCGTTATGATGTGTGAGTAGTTTCATTCTTGTTAGGGTAGGATAAGGGAAGTTTGAGAGAAGGAAATCTCTCTCACTTTTTCCTTGCCCAACATCTTAATTCGACTCCCGTTAATTGAACCACAATCCGCTCCCTACGGCACCCTATCCTACATGATAGTGGTGATCCCGTAGTGAGACCGGTTGTGGTTGAATTAACCGGAGGTTATGGCTAAGAGCCAAGAACGGACGGACAAGCACCAAAAGGAAGAACTTAAGCGTTGGAAAGCCTAGCTTATACTCGCAAGTTCCTTCCTAGTCTAGCTAATCCCCGTTGTTGCCGATTACCGTAACACCGCTATTAAGAGTGGCAACGAAAGAAGTGAGCGACTCCTAACTCAAACTAATCTAATCCTAACCCTAATAAGCTCTCTTTACATATCATTTTAACACTTAGTTAATCACAAAAAAATCTGGACTTTCGGACTTAACTCGTTAAAATACATAGAAAAAGATTCCCATCTCCCTGCGGACGACCCGTACTCAACCGGCTAGCTACAAGCGAAACCGTCTTGATTGCGGTAATTAACTAAATTTGAACACGCAGAATATCTACCAATCAAATGGCGCCGTTGCCGGGAAGACGGTAGTTTATTTCTTTGTGTAATTTCGGGTTAACTTGTGAATATAAATATAACCAAAAAACAAAACAAAAAAAATACACTTTGTAAAAAAATCATCTTGTTATTTTTGATTAGTTTTTGTGCAAGTGTGCAGGATAATACGGAGTTCAAGTTCAGTGCCAAAGACGTGGGAAGATAGACCCATATTTCGCGGCTACATTGCGACGGATCAAGACGGAGCCAACGGTCTACTTTAAAAATCTGGAGCAGTTCCAGTGAGCAAATCAAGATTCAAAACATCCAGACAAGCAGAGAAGACCCAGACCAGCACCTACACAAAAATTGAAGGCCCCGCTCCCTGTTCCTGCCGCGGAACCGCGGCCACTTGGTAGCCTCGTCAACTCAAAATCACTGTGAGTACTTCTTGTCTTCTCCCCACTCCTCTGAACTCCAATAAACTGTGTTTTCTGCAGAATTCTTTGCGCAAACTCTCTTCCTCCTTCCAATAAACTGTTCTTGTGCAGGATTCTTTGCGCCGCGCTAAAAAATAAAAATTGTTTGCAGTTGATTTGTTACCGCTTTGCATTTATTAATACGGACTTAAGGGGCTTGAAACCAATTCAGATTGGGTGGGGATTTCATCACCCTTCCCAGGACCCCAAAAATCACAAAAAGCATATGCATTGACCATTGTTAAATTAAAAAATACTAGACTCAGCCCTAAGGACTTCGCGCTCAATAGGACAGAGGACTAGTTACAGGCATCGGCCATTTATCCTATCTGACTTTTGCGGTGTCTAGGCAAGTGTGTCGAAGGCAAGTGGTTATTTAATTAAGGAACTTCACGAAAGCGTTGGATAACCTCCCACTTACCTGGCACTTATCTGGCCGCATTTGACGGAGAAGAGGCGGTTTGAGGTCCTATTTCTAGCCTTCTGGAACAGTTAGGAGCTGTCTAGCAGACCTAGGTGACCCTAGATCTAGGTGTGATTGTGCATATCTTTTTGGTGATTGCTTAAAGCCGTAAGTCCGTATATATTTCTGTAAATCTCTTTCTAAAAAAAACAAAAAGGAAAAAATCAAAAACTTTTATAAAAACTTGCCCTTTGTCACCAAATCCATTTTTCACCCACCACCCAACGTATTTCTCCATTGACGTTTTCTTACCCTCACCTTCTCCGCTTTGACTATACTAAACTCATTTAGTGTATGTCCGCTTGGACTCGGGACACTAGCGCCCGCCTAGTCCACGTTACGTTAGTCGCTACCGACTACGCGATCCACTCAGACGTCGAAACTCCGTCCACTCCTCTTTCACCCTTACCTTTGCCGGCCAACTCCGACGTTGACCGGAATTCTGTTCATACATCTTCACCTTCACCATCACCAACCTCTTTTTCCGCGATGTCAGAATTTAATCCGAACATCTCTTTAACTACCCCTGGATTGGCTCCACCTCCTACGGAGACCAATAACCCACCACCACCGCCTGTTGTAGCGCCGCAGCGAATCGCGCTCCAGGATCATTTCTATCCCACCCGTTCTGCACTTCCCACCTGCCTTTCTCTTCCACCGGCCAATGGGGATAATTTTGAAATTAAGCCCCACTTCATCAACATGCTTCCACGATTTCATGGGCTTGAATCTGAAGATGCCTATATCTTCATCAATAAATTTCAAAACGTTTGTGCCATGATGAAAACCACCCAGCTGTCGGACGATGCTATACGTCTACGAGTCATTCCGTTTACCTTATGCGATCTTTCTGAAAAATGGCTGTATAGCACCGCTTCCCACTCCATAACCAGTTGGGACGAGTTTGTAAAAGCGTTTCTAAAGAAATTTTATCCGAATCATAAAACCGCAAGGATCCGCAATGAAATCAACCAATTCTCTCAGCTTCCTTCTGAACCCTTCTGGAAGTGCTTTGACCGGTACAAAGACCTTCTTGTTCAGTGTCCTCACCATGGTATCGAGAGATGGCAACTTTGCCAAACCTTATACGAGGGCCTGAACCCAGCAACCAAGCAGTTGTTGAAAACCATCTGTCAGGGCCACTTCCTATCGAAATCTGACGAGGAAGCGTGGCAATTCTTTGACGACCTTGCGGAGCAAACGCTACAATGGGAGAGCACCAGACCGACTTCTTCTTCTTCTACCTCCACTTCTACCGGTCAGTCTAGGGTAGGAATTCACCAACTTGATGTCTCTATTGCGATGAAAGCTGAAATGGCTGCAATAACGAGAAAGCTTGAAGCAATAGAGAGCAAATTTTCTTCTCCTGCTCCTGCCCCTGTTCTTCCCCTTCGTACCATTTGCGCTTGTTGTTCCGATCCTTCTCACTTAACCGAAGAGTATCCTTACAATCCACCATCGCAAGGACAGGATCAGGTTAATGCTGCATTTCAGCAAAGACCGAGGAATGATCCATACTCTTCCACCTACAATCCCGGTTGGAGGAACCACCCCAATTTCGCCTGGAATCAGAATCAGAATCAATTTCAAGGCAACAATTTCCAAAGGCCCCCTCCTCCGCAACAACAAGCGCAACAACAAACTCAACATCAGTTTCAGCAGCCCTTCCAACCCCAACCTTTTCAAAATCAAACGAACAACTTTGCACCCAACAATTCTTTTCCACCCAACAACTTTGTTCCGTCAAATAACGATAAGGTTTCCTCGCTCGAACGAAGTCTGGAGGCGTTCGTTAAACAATCGACACAATCCAATGCCAACATCCAGTCTTCCATTCAGTCCTTAGTGCAACACACTGCCGCACACGGGCAAAGCATCAAGACCATCGAGGCCCAGATTGCACGGCTGAATGCGGCCTTAAGCGAGCGAGAGAAGGGGAAGCTCCCATCCCAGCCACTCCCAAATCCCGGTCACCCACATAATGTACATGTTGCTCTTGAACAACAGAACCATAATGTGAGTGCCGTGACCACATTGAGATCGGGAAGGATGCTGCAAAACAACATTGGCACACGGATCAACGATGACACCCCGGCCGCTTCTTCTTCTTCTCCTGCTTCTTCGTCTTCTGAGCCTATTCTCCGTTCTTCACAAGGCTCTCCTTCCTCTTCTTCTGCTCTTAATTGACCCACTTCTCACTCCACGAAAACACCTGTTCTGGGATCCGTTCCAACTCCACAATCTCCTCCACAAGCATTAGACTCAACCAATTTTAAAAATGTTCCATTTCCAAACCGGTTGAGGTCTAATAAACAAAATCCTCAGATGGAGAAGATTCTGGAGTTGTTTAAGCAGATTAACATTAACATTCCTCTTTTAGATGCTGTCCAACAAGTCCCGTCCTACGCTAAAATCTTAAAGGACTTGCGCACGAAAAAGAGGAAATCTCAGGTACCAAAGAAAGTTTTCTTGGCTAGTGCTGTGAGTGATGCTCTTAACCAATCTTTACCACAAAAACGGAAGGACTCTGGCTGTCCTACGATTTCTATTACCATTGGGGATAAGAACATCAACCGCGCACTATTAGATCTTGGTGCCAGTGTTAACCTGCTTCCGTACTCAGTATACGAGCAATTAGGCGTAGGAGAGCTGAAACCCACGCACTGCACTCTCCAAATGGCCGACCGATCGATGACCCATCCTAGGGGTGAGCTGGAGGATGTGTTAATAAAAGTCGGGGACTTCATATTCCCCGTTGACTTCATTGTATTAGACACACAGCCTGTAGCTAACCCCCGGAATCAAATTCCGGTGATACTCGGTCGCCCATTCCTTGCAACCTCAAATGCTGTGATCAATTGTCGCAATGGTTCGATGAACCTCTCTTTTGGAAACATGACGATTGAACTCAACATTTTTAGGTTGGGGAATCAGCCCTCCGAACCTAATGCTCATATACTGGACGTTTGCTCAATCCAGGAGATCACCCCTGAAGAGTGTGAATTCGAGGAGTTTCTGTTCGAACACGATAACCTTGACGCCACTAGTGCGTTCCTCTTCGAACCTGCTGCTGTTTCTGCGCCCGACAACGACTACGAGTGTTTCACATTCTCGAACGATCTTAGCCGCTCACAACCCGAGTTTGAATCCTTCCAATTTCCGGATGAGTTACCTGAACCATCCAACTCGGTCGCCTACACTCGTTTTGAACCTTTGCTGGAGTCCTTTGAGTTCGAGACCTCTGCACCAATCTTGCCTTCAATCGTTTCACCTCCAACGCTCGAACTCAAGCCTTTGCCGTCTCACCTTAAGTACGCTTACTTAGGTGAGAACGAGACCCTCCCTGTCATCATCTCGGCTTCTCTAACTCCCGAGCAAGAGAAAGCCCTTCTTGCGGTCTTGCACAGCAACAGGAAAGCTTTTGGCTGGTCCATGGAGGACATCAAGGGGATTAGTCCCCTGATTGTTGAACATCACATTCACCTGATGGATGATGCCAAACCAGCCCGGGATCCACAAAGACGGCTCAATCCAGTCATGAAAGAGGCTGTGAAGAAGGAGATCGTAAAATGTCTAGATAGTGGTATCATTTACCCTATCTCTGATAGCCAGTGGGTTAGCCCCATTCACGTTGTCCCTAAGAAATCAGGTATAACGGTCATCACTAACGAGGAGAACGAGTTAATCCCTACTCGCACCCAAACTGGGTGGCGAGTATGCATTGATTACAGAAAACTCAACGCCGCAGCGCGGAAGGACCACTTTCCGCTACCTTTCATTGACCAAATGCTTGAACGATTGGCCGGACACGAGTACTACTGCTTTCTTGATGGCTACTCCGGCTATAATCAGATTCCCATCGCCGAAAAAGACCAGGACAAGACCACATTCACTTTTCTTTTCGGCACGTTTGCATATCGTCGCATGCCCTTTGGGTTATGCAATGCGCCCGCTACCTTCCAGCGGTGTATGATGGGAATCTTCTCAGACATGGTGGAAAATTTTCTGGAGATTTTCATGGATGTTTTCTCCATCTTCGGCGATTCCTTCAACGAGTGTTTGCTGCATCTTGACGCTGTCCTTACCCGATGTACGGACAAGAATCTCACTTTGAATTGGGAAAAGTGCTACTTCATGGTGCGCGAAGGTATTGTCTTAGGACATATCATCTCGCAAAATGGCATAGAGGTAGACAAAGCGAAGATTGAGGTCATTTCCAATCTCCCTCCTCCCCGATGCGTCACAGATATCCGAGCCTTCCTTGGTCATGCGGGTTTCTATAGACGGTTCATCAAGGACTTTAGCAAGATTGCTAGGCCCTTTACTCTTTTGCTGGCCAAGGATACGCCATTCGACTTCAACTTGAGCTGTGTTACTGCATTCGAGTCATTGAAAAGCTCACTCACTTCTGCTCCCGTTCTTTCTTCACCTGACTGGACGCACCCATTCGAGATTATGTGCGATGCATCCGACTTTGCCATTGGTGCTGTCCTTGGACAACACATCAACAAGATGCCGCACGTAATCTATTATGCGAGCCGAACCCTGAACGACGCCCAACTCAATTATACAACAACTGAGAAGGAATTCTTAGCTGTTGTATTTGCTTTAGAAAAGTTCAGGCCCTACCTCATCGGCTCTCCAGTCATTGTCTACACAGACCATTCTGCTCTGCGCCATCTTTTTGCGAAGAAAGATGCAAATCTCGGTTAATACGTTGGATCCTCTTGCTTCAGGAGTTTGACCTTGTCATTAAGGACAAACGAGGATGTGGAAATGTAGTTGTCGACCATCTCTCACGACTTCCTTCTTCGCCTTCGCTTCCAATTCCGATCAACGACATTTTCCCGGATGAACAGCTCTTGACAGTATGTTGCGAACCCTGGTTCGCAGATATTGTGAACTATTTGGCCACGGGATTACTACCGACTGAATGGTCAAGTCAGGACAGACTTTGCTTCTCATCCCAAGTAAAACACTTTTACTGGGACGAACCCTATTTGTTCAAGTACTGTCCCGACCAGATTATTCGTCGGTGTGTCCCTGACGAGGAATTCAAGAGTGTGCTGTCGTTTTGCCACGATCGAGCGTGCGGCGGGCATTTTGGCCCCAGAAAGACAGCTGAGAAGATCTTGCAATGTGGTTTCTACTGGCCACAACTCTTCAAAGACGCTCATGACAATTGCAAGACTTGCTCCCGGTGCCAACACATGGGCCGGATATCCCGGAGGAACGAGATGCCGCTCCAACCGATCTTGGTTGTGGAGATTTTCGATGTTTGGGGGATAGATTTCATGGGGCCGTTTCCCAGCTCTTTCGGGAACTTGTACATCCTTCTCGCTGTTGATTACGTCTCTAAATGGGTCAAGGCTGTGCCCAGCCGGACTAACGACAACAAGGTTGTCGTTAGGTTTCTTAAAGAAAACATTTTCTCCCGGTTTGGGCACCCCCGAGCAATCATTAGCGACAATGGAATTCATTTCTGCAACAAGACTTTCGAGGCCTTGATGCGGAAATACTCCATTAATCATAAGCTCTCTACGCCCTACCACCCCCAAACCTGCGGGCAGGCCGAAGTATCAAATCGGCAAATCAAGCAGATACAGGAGAAGACGGTTTCCAAGAACCGAAAAGATTGGTCGCTGAAACTCACTAATGCCCTTTGGGCATTTTGAACCGCTTATAAGACCGATCTTGGCATGTCTCCCTATCGGCTTGTGTACGGAAAAGCTTGCCACCTACCTGTCGAAATAGAGCATCGTGCATTTTGGGCGATCAAGGAGCTGAATCTGTCTCTCGAAGACGCGGACAGCCATCGGAAGCTGCAGCAGAACGAATTAAGCGAGCTTAGGGATGAGGCTTACGATAACGCGGTTGTCGTTAAGAACCGAACGAAGGTGTTTCATGATAAACACCTTTTGCGCAAAACCTTCGTACCTGGTCAGCAGGTACTGTTTTACGACACCCGACTACACTTCCATCCTGGAAAACTCAGATCTCGCTGGAAAGGGCCGTATTTTGTGCGGAATGTGTATCCGCATGGCGCTGTGGATTTGGAGAATCCAAAGGACGGTTCATTTTTCAGAGTGAACGGACACCGATTAAACCGTACCTTAGCGCCGAACCAACAGAGGAGCTCCTGGTCTTACAGGAGCCGGTTTACCCTGCATAATCTTCCTCTGCCTACCACCAAACTTCGGTTATCCAGCCAAGAACAGTAGACACTGTTCCAAATAAGTTTGGGGGTATGTATAAACCATTTTGTATATATTTGTGGATATTCTTTTTCTTTTTCTTTTCTTTAAAAACAAAAAAAAAATAAAAAATTGTGTATCACTAACCGACAATTTTGACCCTTCAAATGATCTCTTCATGCAATGACAGTGAGGACACTGTCTAGTTTAAGTTTGGGGGTACGCTCGGTACGCATTTCTTACCTTCGCATTCATATGTATATTTTGCATCTGCATTTTAAAATCCATAAAATCCATAAAAATCTGCAAATTTTCTAAAAATATAAAAACTTTTCTGTCAAGTTAGCTAGTGGGAGGACTCTGATTCAACATTTCGACGGTTTTGTTTGATAAGATAAGAATAACTAAATCTTATGTTTAGATTTTGAAAACCTGAAAGATAACTCTCCTTTGAAGTTAACTATAGTTGATATACGTCTTTACATCACACTACACGTGTCGTGAGTTTTGGAAATTAGATGACAAGTCTTTTATGCCTAAAAACTTTTAAATAGATAAATGATTTTCTGAGGATCAAATAGTTTTGTTCTGAAATAAGTAATACCAAGAATAGTTTATGAAGTAAAGAAAATATGAAGGAATGTTATTGATGCCTTAATTGGAACTAAGTCTGAAAAATAACCCATCTGGAACTTGATTGGAATGATTACACACCGAACCCACTAAACACGTCTTTTATCCAAAAAATAATTGAACTGCCGGTTATATCTCCGTTCGTATTAAATCATCATGATTTTCACGCCAAACTGTCTTTTGTTTTTGGACCTAGGTAACTTGAGTAATTAAGTCCGCTGGGGTGTTTCTACACCTAATGCCCTAAAACCAACTGGTTTGGATGCATTGGCCCAAAGCTCGCTAAGAAGCCTAGAAAGTCCAGATTAAAACAAAGTCAAGCAAGTGTTCTCTCCGAGTTAAAATTCCTAACGGTTCTTTGTGTGAGAATAATCTTGATAAAAGACAGGCTTTTATAAAAATTTTAGCGGAGATATGAAGGTTTTATTCTATGATAAAGACTATTGCACGTTCACAGAGGTGTGTATGAAATGAAAAAAAGAAAAAGGTGGAGTGAAAAATAAGACCTAGTTTCCTGTTAGGGAAGATAGAAATTCTGAAGTTGAAACTTTACTGTAAAACGAAACTTGAAAAATGCTTAACTCTTTATAAAACTTATGTGATCCTTTCAAAATTTTTATCTGGGCTTTATTGTGTGACATGATGACGTAAATCGATCCTTCTGGAAACTTAACGACACTATTTACACTACACGTAAAGACATATAAAATCTGTAGTTAAATAAGAAGCGAGGTGTGAAAAATAAAGGTTCGATAGTCTAGACTTAGGATAATAGAATTGTTATTTTCTGAAACAAAACTTTAGGGTTTGAATCTTAGTTATTTTACAAAACCAACTTGACCGGATTTTGTGGGTAATATCCGCTAAAAACCCTCAGGAGACAACACTCCTCCTACTAGGGACACCTAGAGGTTTAACGGCTTGTTGCACATGCTCAGTGCAATCGCGTTCCCTGCGAAAGTGAGGTTAGGAAATTTTTTGTGAATAAATTGGCTTTGCTCGGGACGAGCAAATGATAAGTTTGGGGGTATTTGTTCATATCAGATTTTTGCATTTTTATACCGCCCAATTTTTATCACATTGCATATCGGTAGGTACTCTTGAAATGTGTTTGCTAGTCAATTGCAGGATACAGGTTCTCGGCTCTAAACGGTGAAATTCATGGAAAAACAGGACAAAATCCGAGTTCCTGCCAACCACAGATAAAACACGGGTCTCCGCTCTTTATCCGTCTGTTGCCACACACCAGTTTAAGAGACAAAATGGCAAATCAATATCATTTTCATGCACAAGGCTCAATGGCAACACAAGATCCAAGAAATCTACACGGAGCTCAAGAAAATCATGACAAAAAGATCCACATCCAATCACCCTTGATTCTGGAAGAAATGTGGAAAGATTATCAGGAAAAAACATGTACCAGACTAAAGGGAACAAAAGACCAGGGCAGCACACAAAAGCCGACAGCCCAACTCCCCTATAGGGCGGCGGAACCGTGGCCAATAGGGGGTCTAGGCCGCGGTTCCACGGCCGTACTGCCTCCTCGTATGATGAAATTTCAGGGGGTTTTGTGTCTTTTCATGTAAAGGCAGAATGTTGCCCTAGATTTCCAGTTCCCTGCCTATAAATAGCCTAGAACCTTGTGAAGCCAAGGGTGCTTAATCTTGTATTTTCCTAGGGTTTAGAATACTTGTTCTTCTTCCTCTTCTCATCTCTTCTCCATTGAAAAACTTGTAGTGAGCTTTTGTGAGTGAAGAATGATGAATAAAGAAGTTCATTTTATTATTATACTTGTCTTGCTCTTATGTTAACTGCTTGTAATTTTCATTTGTTAACTTAGTTGTTGTTATTTCTTGCTTTTCTCTTTTCCTTTATCCTTAAACAACCATGATGCTTACGCTTGATCCTTGCCAAGGTGAGGTCGCAAATAGCTAGTTGTTATCTTCTAATCTCTTTCTTTCTATCTTCCTCTTTTGTTTTACTTTCTTTTCGTTATGATGTGTGAGTAGTTTCATTCTTGTTAGGATAGGATAAGGGAAGTTTGAGAGAAGGAAATCTCTCTCACTCTTTCCTTGCCCAACATCTTAATTCGACTCCCGTTAATTGAACCACAATCCGCTCCCTACGGCACCCTATCCTACATGATAGTGGTGATTCCGTAGTGAGACCGGTTGTGGTTGAATTAACCGGAGGTTATGGCTAAGACCCAAGAACGGACGGACAAGCACCAAAAGGAAGAACTTAAGCGTTGGAAAGCCTAGCTTATACTCGCAAGTTCCTTCCTAGTCGTGCTAATCCCCGTTGTTGCCGATTACCGTAACACCGCTATTAAGAGTGGCAACGAAAGAAGTGAGCGACTCCTAACTCAAACTAACCTAATCCTAACCCTAACAAGCTCTCTTTACATATCATTTTAACACTTAGTTAGTCACAAACAAATCTGGACTTTCGGACTTAACTCGTTAAAACACATAGAAAAAGATTCCCATCTCCCTACGGACGACCCGTACTCAACCGGCTAGCTACAAGCGAAACCGTCTTGATTGCGGTAATTAACTAAACTTGATCACGCAGAATATCTACCAATCAGTTATCGGATCAAGTGTTGATTTGATAATTTAATATATAATTATATATGTGATATATTACGTTACGTTAACTGATATAAGCTCGTTTTATTGATTCATTTTCTCATGGGATAATACATTGATATATATGTGATATATGTTAATTGTATTATTTTCTTTTGTTACAAAATATATTGTATATGTGATATATAATATTGTAACATGTTAGGGTTACAAATTTAACAAAGGTTTAAGGTTTAAACTTGGTTAGGGTTTGGATTAGGGTTAGCTTTTGCATGAAGCTTTCATGAAGCTTCATGAAGCTTTGACTTTGTCTTAAGCTTGATATTTTATGAAGATATTATTTAACCCAACCCAAACCTTAATCTCTAGTTAATTCTCTACAAGGGTTAACTCTATCATTCTTAACCCTTGGTTGGATTTGTAACCACAACATAATAATTCATTATTCATCACAAAAGGTTTCATCTTCTTCTTCCTCCTTGAAAAGATTACTAGCTTTTGTGTTTGTGATGATATAGTGTGAGAAATTGAAAACAAAAGAGAGCAAAATTCATACTTCATCATCCTCATCTATTCTAGCCACTTAGATTAGGGTGTTCACTTCTCTAATAAGTTGTTTAGTGAATTGTAAGCTTGGGTTAGAGATTCTTCAAGGTAGATCATCTTAGATCATGAAGACTACAAGCAAGGTATCTCATTTACCTTATGGAGCCACTCGAGAGTCGGAGTTCATGATGATCGTAGCGAAGGGACCTCAACACGGAGCTTATGAAGCGAAGGAACGAACTACAAAGGTTGTAATCCCTATCTCTTAGAAGTAAAGTTGTTTACTTGCTTAATGTTTACCCTAATCCTCTAGCAAAGATCCTTGCTTTAGGTTGTTCGGTACTTAAAAATTTTGATTTTGGCATGGTTGATGTCTTGTAGAACCTTGTTCTAGTACCTAGTAACCTTACAAGAGCTTGACCGAGTGTAGCATAGAAACATCATTTACTATCAAGAGTATGTCATCCACGTACAATACGAGGAAGACAACATTACTCTCTACTACCTTCTTTTATATAGAAGGCTCATCTACGTTTTTGATGAAGTTAAACTCTTTGACCGCTACATCAAAATATATGTTCCAGCTCCGCGATGTCTGCTTTAATCCGTAGATTGATTTAAGCAGCTTGCATACCTTTCCGCTGCTCCCACTATTTTTATCAAATCTTCCTTCAAACCCTAAAAGGTAAGATTAGCCGGGATTAATACACCCTACAAGTTCACCAATCGGTCAGCTAGATGGGTATTGGTACTCCGAGAGAGTCTCCCCATGCTTTCGCATGGAACTAATTAAATAACCTCATTTCTGCAGGGGCATAACCCCGTTAACACCTTTCTTAGACACCTATAGGATCAGTTAATTGTAAAGTGGAAAACTCTCCCAGAAGTAACACTTACTCACAGTGGGTATCGAGATCCAACTATCTCATAGAAGGTATGCAATCTCATTGCAAATTTCAACACTTGAAATTCCCAATATCTGTTTTTACCCCTAACATCATATTACCTTGACGGAGGCTAACAAACCATAGGCCTCTAGTCAAGTTCAACCCATTCATTTCGTGATTGAATTAAACCCACCCGCACGACCCTTGATGGAGGCCAACAAAGTCGTACGACTACCCTAATCCAATCGTATCATATGCTGCAGATAAGCATTAATTAGTTACCGCACACTACGCCTTGATGGAGGCCAACAAACGTAGCACGAATACTAAATAGTCCTTATATGAAATGACGGAGGGTTACGACAGGTTTTTAAGAAAACCTTTAGCGTAATGAACTTGATATCGTTGTAGAATCGAGTGATTTGAAAAGGAGTGGTTTAAGCTCCGATTTTAAAATCAAGCAGTTTTTAAAAATAAACCGAGTGGGTTGTAGCATTTGCTAGCGTTTGCTAAAGAGGTCACTCCCAGTGAAGGGATCTAGGCTCTTTCCCCATCAAATGAGGTGCTGGATATTCGTCAAGGAATACCACTATGCAAAGTCAGAACTAGAGCTAACTTTTTTGAAAAAATTTGATTCTACAACATCTTTTAGGTTTCTTTCTTTTCATTAATCTCATTAATGACGTCGCATCAATTATATTTCCTAAACATCACAGCAAAAATGAAAATAGAACGTACGCTTATGCCATCCGCATTCGCCACGGGGCCCCGTCATGCACTGTTAGGTTACTTAACTAACGACAGAGCGGGGGAAGGACTAGCGCGGGTGAAAAACATAAGCAATGTTTATTATATATATCATATATATATATAGCATTTTCCTCACGCAGTTATATGATCACATCATAGAACTCAGGCTGTAGAAACAAACATATGAAATATATGATATACTAGGAGGTCCGTGTTTCAAATTAAGCCAGTAATGAAAACACGGATTCCACGGTCGTGATGAATAGCCAAACCCACATCCCTAGACCCCAAAGAGAGCGGCAAGCAACCCTTCCAATTCTAGAGTTAAGAGACTCGGCAAGCAACCCCTACGGATTCCACGGTCGTGATTTTAAAATCGAGTAGTTTTCAAAAATAAACCGAGTGGGTTGTAGCATTTGCTAGCTTTATATAAAGAGGTCACTCCTGGTGAAAGGATCTAGGCACTTTCCTCATCGAATGAGGTGCTGGATATTCATCAAGGAATACCACTATGCAAAGAAAGAACTAGAGCTACCATTTTGAAATCTTTGATGTCAAACACCAATAGCTGTGGGATCAACTATCGCCTCATACAGGGTCAAGAAACGTACACACTAGTCTACTCTGGAATATCGATGCCCTGTCTCGATACTCCCTCGACTTGGAACAATTAAAGGATGAACTTGTAGACAACCCTGTCCCCACTAGTATGATCTGCATCATAGTCCTGGTAGTCAAGTACACATCCTAACGGCTTTATCAACATATAACGGAGAGACAATATAATGATACAAGTGTACATGTTAAGATAAAGAGCAACCAGATAGTATACTATCATGTCGAGTAAGAAAGTACTCTCTATATATGTCCAAGCATCCACTATAATATACAATCATGTACAATAATGGCCTCTATGGCATACAAATAACTAACAATCTCCCACTTGCACTAAGGCCAGTTGTTATAGTATCTCATACCCAACATCCCAAAAGGTCTCTCAAATTGTATCTAGGAGATGGCCTTCGTGAGTGGATCCGCCGTGTTATTCTTCATGTCAACTCTTCTGACCTCGATCTCCTGGCGATCAACTATCTCCCGGATCAGGTGATACCGTCTCAGAATATGTATGGATCGCTAATGGGATCTGGGTTCCTTGGCTAAAGCCACAACTCCATTTTTATCACTATACAAAGGTATTGGATTCTCAATGGATGGAACTACACCAACTTCAGTTATGAACATCTTCATCCAGAAAGCCTCTTTGCCGGCATCATTGGTAGCGATATATTCAACCTCCATCGTCAAGTCTGCCACAGTATCTTGCTTGAAACTCTTCCAACATACCGCCCCTCCATTGAGGGTGAAGAAAAAACCCAAAACCGACTTACTGTCGTCCTTATCACACTGGAAGCTCGAATCGGTAAAGGACTCTACCTGGAGTTCACCGTTATCATACACCAAGAACATTTCTTTAGTCCTTCTTAAATACTTAAGAATGTTCTTCATAGCTGTCTAGTGATTCTCCCAAGGATCCGACTGATACCTGCTTACGACACTAAGTGCATAAGCTCCATCCGGTCTGGTAGATAATATCACATATATGATAGACCCGACTGACAAAGCATAGTGTATCCCTTGCATGCAAGCCCTCTCCAAATCAGTCTTGGGAGACATCTCTTTGGAGAGTGATTTCTGAGATCGTGGGTAAATTTCCATGCTTGGAATCTTCCATACTAAACCTCTTTAGTATGGTGTCAGTGTACCTAGATTGGGACAATCCCAACATCCGTTTAGATCCATCTCTATAGATCTTAATTCCCAGGATGTAGGAGGCATCACCCAGATCCTTCATGGAGAACCTTTGTGATAAGAAGAGCTTGACCGAGTGTAGCATAGGAACATCATTTCCTATCAAGAGTATATCATCTACGTACAATACGGGGAAGACAACCTTATTCACTAAAACCTTCTTGTATATACAAGGTTCATCTACGTTTTTGATGAAGTCAAACTCTTTGACTGCCGCATCAAAACAGATGTTCTAGCTCCGTGATGCCTGCTTTAATCCGTAGATTGATTTAAGCAGCTTGCATACCTTTCCACTGCTCCCACTATCTACGAAGCCCTCTGGCTGTGTCATGTACACGCTCTTTTCTAAATCACCATTTAGAAAAGCGGTCTTGACATCCATCTTCCAGATTTCATAGTCATGGTATGCAGCGATGGCAAGTAGGACCCGGATGGACTTAAGCATAGCCACTGGAGAAAAGGTTTCATCATAATCTACACGTAGTCGTTGACAAAAACCTTTTGCTACAAGTCTATCTTTGAAAGTCTCAACTTTTCCATCTACACCAAGTTTCTTCTTAAAGATCCACTTGCTCCCGGTGGGTTTTATCCCCTCAGGAGCAACTTCCAAAGTCCATACTTTTTTGGTGTACATGGATTACATCTCAGATTTCATTGCATCCAGCCATTTCACAGAGTCCCCACTCGTGATGGCCTACTCGAAACTTGTTGAGTCATCATCTTCCATGATGCAATCCTCGCTCCCACCGTCTACGAGAAAACTGTAGTATCTCTCAGGTGGATGATGAACCCTACTAGATCTGTGGAGTGGATGAGATTCATTCGAGACTATCGAATCCTCCGGTACCACCAAATCGTCAGTTATAGTTTGTGTGGCTGGAACTTCTTCCAGTTCTACCTCATTACCACTAATTTCTTTTACAAGAAATTCTTTTTCTAAAAAGGTCGCATATTGAGAAACAAACACCTTTTGTTCCTCACTGTGGTAGAAAAGATATCCATGTGAATTCTTTGGATATCCAACAAACTTACAAAGAACTGACCTTGCCTCGAGCTTGTCCGGGATTTGCTTTTTGACATAGGCCGGATAACCCCATATCTTAACTCGTTTAAGATATGGTCTCTTTCCACTCTATATCTCATATGGTGTTTTAGGCATAGATTTAGATAGATCTTGATTCAATAGGTATGCGGTTGTCTCAAATGCATAACCCCAAAAGGAAATAGGTAACTCAGCAGTAATCATCATAGAGCGCACCATATCTAATAGGGTGCGATTCCTATACACCGATACACCGTTGTGCTGTGGTGTATACGAAAGAGTAAGCTGAGAAAGAATCCCATTCTGTTTTAAATAGTTACGGAATTCCATGCTCAAGTACTCCCCGATCAGATCGTAAGATTTTAATACTTTTACCCGTTTGGTTTTCTACTTCATACTTGTATTCCTTGAATTTCTCAAAAGTTTCAGACTTGTGTTTCAACAGGAACACATGTCCGAATCTTGAGAGATCATCGGTGAATGTGATAAAGTACGAGGAACCTTTACTGGCATGTGTAGACATGGGACTGCATACATTACTATGTATTAGTCCCAAGAGTTCAGTAGATCTTTCTCCGTGTCCACTAAACGGAGTTTTGGTCATTTTTCCTTTGAGACATGACTGGAAAGTTCCATAAGATATAAATTCAAACTGATTCAAATATCCATCTTTATGAAACTTATCTAGTCGTGTCGCATTGATATGACCTAGTCTATAATGCCACAAGAAGGATTCGTTCATTTATGAAATTTTCCTCTTGTGTGTTCTGTATGTTAAGAACTGTATTTTGATTCAGAACGTATAAACCGTTACATTACGCACTAAACCCAATATACACTTGATTTAGGAAAATGTTCATAACATTTTTCTCTACTACAAAGTTATATCCAACTTTATCTAATAAAGAAATTGATATTAAATTCCACATCATAGATGGTACATAATAACAGTCGTTCAAGATCAATGTATTCCCATTTCGTAATACAAAGTGATATTCACCAACTATTTTGGCTGCAACATTTGCACCATTCCCTACTTTTACAGAATGATCACCTTTTCCCTGTTCTCTACGTCTCTTAAGCCTCTATAACATATTACATATGTGGGATCCTGATCCGGTATCTAATACCCAGGACGTAGAGTGTACTCAGAAACAGTTCTCGGTAACGAACACACCCTAAGAAGATACATCAATATGCTTATTTCTCATTCGGGTCGCATGGGAATCCAAGTATTCCTCTATTTCCTGCTCAGACTTATAACAATTATAAGGTAGAGAGGAACCAATGTTCCCCAGCGTAGTACAACAAGCGGGTTCGGTCAATGCATCCATATTATTACCTTGATTAAGGCGTGTCATGGTCGCTACCTGGGGAGAGAGAGAAGAAAACACTTTAGTGTATGCTCTTACAAGATTAGATTGTGTAAGATTTCAGAAAATATAAAATATTATTTTTAGAATTTAATATTAAAATAATATATTTCGCGAAAACTACCTGATTTGCGAAATTGGGGTTTTCGTAAAATGGTATAAATATATACCAATAATTGTGAAATAATTGGGGATTAAAATTATTTATTCATTTAAAAATATATTTATCGGATTTGGTATTTTTAAAATTTATTATATGCAGTTTAAATAAAAACTCGATTAGTGCACTACTAATCGCGATTGGGCCTAATCCGTGTTTCTACAGTTTTTCATGGCTAGTGCACCATGTCATGTTGCATTTTAGGTACATGTTGTTTTAATTGTATTTGGTGTTATTTATGAGAAGGGAAAAGAAAAGAAAAGAGAAAAGGGTAAAAGAGTAAATAATTGAGAGAGGGGGTGAGAATAAGAGAGTGAGAGAGAGAGGGCTGCCATCTATCCTCAACCCTATTGTTTTCTCCATTTGTTTCCTCATCTCCTTCCTCTTCATCACCCTACACCATCACCTCCATGAATCACCTCCATTTCTTCATCAAAACCCTATACCCTCTTCATTAAAATTGATCCCCACCTCATCCTCAACACATTGGACCAAGCAAAGTTTGATTTTGGAGACTTTGGACGAGCTAGGGTTTTTCTTGAGTTGCCCAAATGAGGTATAATTCCTTTCATTTAGTTAGTTATAAGTTTCTTTGTATCCTAGTTTAGTTAGAAGTTGATTTGGTTAAGTTATATGATGTATGGAAAATTCTAGAGAAGGGTTTGGGTAATTGTGTGGAATTGGTGATGTTTAGGGGCTGTTATAAGACTTGGGTGGTGTTTTTACTGGCCTAGAATAGAGAATACGGACTTAGGATATTACCCGTGTCGGTTTTGTGAAGTTTGGTGTGCCTACAGGGAATCTGGGATGACCTGGGGTAATTTTGAGAAAAACAAACACCAGGGACCAAGTTGGACCAATAGGAGACCACCCTGAAAATATGAACCCCAACTGAGCAGTTTGGACCGAGCTCACCGGAATTTTAGGGCTTGTGGCCGTCCATGTGGTGGTGTTTGGTGCTGGAATTGGTCCAGTAGCTCACACACTCCATACACTACCCTATTGTACTATTTGTTTATCCCCATTTTACCTGAGAAAGAATCTGGGAGCTGTTGTGTGTGGTTTTTGGCTATGTATTCCGAGTTTTGAATGCTTGGTTTTGATTTTTGTATTTGTATTTGGTCATTGGATATTTGTACGTCAACGACGAGGGTTGTTTGGTTGTTTTTGCATGCATAGGCTGTAGGTTTTAACCTATGAGTGCACCGCGTGCCGTATTGAATTTATATGCTATCCGCATTCTCTACGGAGGATAAGGTCTTCACCGTAAGGTTACTTAACTTATGGTGAGATGGACACAGGGCTAGCGCGGATGCAAAATATATAGAACCATTCATTTATATATCATATATATCAACATATATATCATCATCATAGGAAGTTAATCAACATTACAGGCATGCGGTAAACATCATCACATGCAGGTAATCACATTACATGCATGTGGTAAATATCACAGAAATGGAATGGTCGGATTTCTTAGGAATCCTGCCTTTCGTTTGAGCCACAAATAAAACGCGACATTCCCCGGTCACGTGAATAGCCCATATAAAGCTAAACCAAGACCCCTACTAGAATAGCAAGCTACCCGCTAATCCTAGAAACGAGGCAACCCAGCCTCAGCGTCGTGAGTAAATCCATCCAACGCTTTCCAAAATCCGACAACTCGAGCACTCCTCCGTGGGTCAATTCTATACCCCCTACACACAAAAAGAGCAACCCGCTAACTTTAGAATGAGGCGGCCCGATCTCAACTCCTTGAGATGGCTACCCACTACATTCTAGAACCTGGTGGCCCGAGCACTTTTCCGCGGGGGTAAAACCTGTATTATATACAAAGGCAACTACTGTTAGGAATATGTATGCCCTAGAGGCCATTATTGATGATATAGTGGATGGTTGGACATATATATAGAGGACTTTCTTGCTCGACATGATAGTATGCTATCAGGTTACCTTTATCTTAACATGTAGACTGATATTTTTACTATCTGTCTCTTACATGTTGATAAATCCCTTAGGATATGTACTTGACTACCAGGACTATGATGAGATCATACTAGTGGGGCCAAGGTGGTCCAAAAGTACATCTTTAATCAGTTCCTAGTTGAGAGAATATCGAGGCTAGGGCATCGATATTCCAGAGTAGACTAGTGTGTACGTTTCTCGTTCCTTAGAGGGCGATGGTTAATCCCACAACCATTGATGTGTGACATCAAAGATTGTACATAGGTGCTCATTGGAGAATGGGTACACCGAACGGACTCGCCGAGGACTCCTATTTGGTAGTATACTTATCGTCAGATAGCAGTCCTCTGGTGACACTGGTACAGGTTAGTTTGTAGACCCGAGATCGTCATAGAGTCTTGTGCGGCTCATACTGTTCTTTGATTTCCTACCTACCACGCTCAAAGGAGACGTGCAAACAGGTGGATTTTGGGTACAGTCCCGAGTCGCATAGAGGCAATGAGCGATAGGAGGGGTTTCGTCTCTCCCGATATTGGGGGCTGATGTTGTCCTATGCTCGATTGGCTATAACTGGAAGTCCCTGGTCAGGGCTGCTGCCGAGATTTACTGATAAGTATTATCAGTAGTTTCTCGAACCGTTATAGGCCAGACATCGGCATGACTTATCACGTTACTGGGGACTGACGTTTACCATCCCTAGACATGATATGCGACATATCAGACGAAGAGACTGAACTGTACGGTAGTGTTACTGATAGGCTTCATGGAGACTATGGACAAGCTTGCTTGTTGATTTTCATATCACTCAATACCCGGGTAGCCGTTACGTCCTGCTAGTACCGCTGACAGCTTGTAGGTGACTGATGTGATTATCACCTACTACTGGCGTATTGACGAGTCTTTAGAGTCCCACATAGAAGTTCCCTAGTTCAAGCGAAACGAAGTAGGACATATATATGATATGTGTGTGGGCCTGATTAAATACGTGTATGTGATACCGTATTGTAATCTGGCAGTTATCTGTTATCGGTTCAGTTATATGTGATATAACCAGATTGTCGAATCAAGTGTTGATTTGATAATGTGATATACAGATAAATGATATTAGTCGGTCATATGTGATATAACCGGATAATTAAATCAAGTGTTGATTTAATAATGTGATATATATTATATGTGATATAATTATATCTTGACTAATATCATTAGCTCACTAATTATTCTTCATAATATATATATATATATATATTAAAATATATGATATATATATATATATAATAAAGCATGGCATAAAATTATATTTTGTGAAAATAGAAATGAGGTGGAAAATGAAAGCATGGTTGCAAGCATGGGATTTATATTTGTTTATTCATCTTGACTCACTATTCAAGCATGGTTGCAATTTTATATTGCAAATTTCCATGCTTGAATGAGTGGGGGTCAAGGGTTTCCATTCATTCTAAACTCATTTTCAACACTTAGCCATTTTATTGAGTTTCTCCCATGGTTGCTCTCTAGCTTCTTCTTCTTCCTCAATTGCTATAGTTCAAGCTTTAACCCTCACATGTGATGTGAACCATGAAGCTTGAACAAAAACTTGTGAGCTTTTAACATCTCCTACTTCACCATCCTACACTTGACTAGCGATCGAGTGTAGCGTGTTTACTACGCTAAAGAGTTTAGTGTAGAGGTAGCTCGAGGTGGAGGGACTTCGCGTGGATCATCTTCGGCACAAAGGTCATCGGAGGAAGTTCGTCCAAAGCCTCAAGTGGAGCTGAGTGGAGTCGCAGGACTACTACATGGAGCATGTGAAGTGAAGGACTCGATCTACGAGGGTATAACCATCTTTCACTTCTAATAGTTTTACTAAACCCTAATATTCTAGCAATGATCTTGTATAGTCTAACTTAGCACCTAATAAAAATTAAAATTTGGCATGCTTGATTCTACTAAAACCTCATGGTGGTGCTAGGGTCGACTTTCATGGTATCAGAGCCAAGCTAGAACATTAGGGTAGACTATCATAGCTTGTAGCGACGTTAGAAATCCACCTTTTTTGTCGCGCAAAAACTGCCGATAAAAACAGTTTCCAAAATGATGTTTTGAGTTGTTTGCACACCCCGCGGGCTCACGGTTTGAACCGAGAAGCTGCAGGATAGAGCATGCACACCCCGGGGATACCCCGGGGAGGACCAAAGGTCGGACCCACACCCCAATACCGCCACAAGGAGGGCTTGGGGGTGGGTGACCTAAGAGCACCCCAACTGGGTGCTCTCGGCTTGCCTTCACCTAGGGGCCACTTCGAGGTGGCCTCCGGAGGTGGGTACCCCCCTGAGTCCCTCCATTCGATAGTTAATTTTTGGATATTCGATTCCGCGAAGATTCGAGCAGGTTTCAAGTTCGTTTCGACTCCCGGATTGGCTTAAAACGATCGATTTTGGAACTTTAGCTCACTGGATTTTTCATGTCTTGGAAAAATTGGTTTAGTTTTCTAATTGCGTGTGGAATTCTAATGTCGTGGTTACTTTACAAGCTTTGTGGTGTGTGATACAATTATTAGAATCCGGATTAATTAGTGTTATGAAAACTAGTTAGTATATTGTAAACCTAGTCGTTTAATCTCAATTGATCGATTGCCATGAAGTTTTGATTCGGATCAAAGCTCCGTCGCAATTGTGTATTGTATGCGATCACTAAGTCGGGAATCTTATTGAATTATCCGACAACCAATTGAAAAAAGTTTTCAATTTGAGAATAAAATGAAAGTTTAATAAGTTAGGCATGAAATCCGGAATATGAGATATTCTGGGTTTATGATGTCTAAGGATATTGCGGATTCTAATTATTGTAGTTTTCTGTTTTCTTTTCTGCGACCGTAAGTGTAATATGTGGGGTATCCTAATCTCGTTGCTATATGTCAACAAGTTCTAGAGATACGCATATTTGCTTACATTGATGATATGTGATATCATGTGTTGCTGTTGATATGATTTATTGGATCGTCGTGAAAGAATAGCCGGGGGGTTCTATGTGAGATGAGAGTTTTTATTTTCATTCATATAAAATCTGTATGTAATATTCTTTTATTGGGGCACTTCCGGGTTGAGTATGATGTCACCATTATTGTATATTATTTAATTTTCCGCATTAGGATAGACCCAAGGCGGGGAGCACAAGTAACCGGGTTCTAGAGTCCAGTGGGAGACCATCTCAAGGAGTTAAGACCGGGTCTCCTAACTTTAGAATTGGTAGGGTTACTTGCTGCTCTCGTAGGGGTTTATGGGATGTGGGTTTGGCTATTCATCACAACCGTGGAATTCGTGTTTTACATTACTGGCTAAATTTAAAACACGGACATCCTAGTATATCCAATATTTCATATGTTGCTTCTGCTGCTTGGTTCTGTGATGTTGATCATATAACTGCGTGAGATGAATGTTCTATTATATATATGATATATAATAAACGTTGCTTATGTTTTGCACCCGCGCTAGTCCAGTCCTCGCTCTGCCGGTAGTTAAGTAACCTAACGGTGCATGACGGGGCCCAGTGGCGAATGCGGATGGCATAAGCTTACGTTCTATTTTCGTTTCACTTTTCTGTAATATTTAGGAAACATTAATTGATGGGACTTCATTAATGACATTAATGAAAAGAAAGAAATCTAAAGATGTTGTAGAATCAAATTTTCAAAAAGGGTAGCTCTAGTTTTTGCTTTGCATAGTGGTATTTCTTAATGAATATCCAGCACCTCATTCGATGAGGAAAGAGCCGAGATCCCTTTACAGGGATGACCTCTTTAGCGAAACTAGCAAATGCTACAACCCACTCGGTTTTGTCTTTTGATTGCTTCTCTAGTTCTTGATTTACATAGTGGTATTCCTTGATGAATAACCAGCACCTCATTCGATGAGGAAAGAGCCGAGATACCTTCACCGGGAGTGACCTCTTTAGCGAAGCTAGAAAAGCCTCAAAAACACTCCTTTTCAAAATCACTAGATTCTACAACGATATCAAGATCATTACGCTCATGGTTTTCTGTAGCGCCCCGCTTCCCAGTAGATGGAAACGGTGACGTGGCAAGCCCGCGACGTATTTATTCCGAGAAAATTATTTCTCGAAATAAATACGCTAAGCGTATATAAGCAACATATACTAACAAGAATAAACAAAAGAATGAAATCCAACTGTGATATATTACATTCATGATTCATAGTAGAAAAAATATCTGAATACAAGATATTTAACATGATAAGCCTTAACAATGAGGCATACATAAATAAGCTGAAATGAAATGAAAAACTGAATGAAACTATATGTCTGTTTGTGATGTGAACTGGTTGTACTCCTTTTCGACCGCTTCTATCTTCTCTGTCTCAATGTCACATGACGAACATTCCAAGAATAGAATGAAATGGGTGGAATGTCCGTCAGCGAACTTGCGCTCGGTAAGTCCCCAAGAATGGTGGGATGTGAAAGTATATAAATGAATATGCAAGGTGACATGTGATATAGCATGAATGGAAATAAAACATGAACAAGTATAACATGGTGATATTAATGACAACTATGTAAGCATGGCAATATAACATAAGCATAGTAAACAAGTATAGCATGAATATAAATCATGAACATATAAACAAGTATGGTAGCATGCATGGTAATGTGTATGTCAACTATATCAGCATGGCAAACAAGTATAATATGGCCGTGGAGTATTGTATAGTTAACATGAAGTGAATGTAAGTGTCTTAACAGGTGTCTACTTGGGTATACTAATCTAACGTGAGTTCAAGTGTGAATGTCAACCAATCTCAAGAGTGTTCTCGAACCCAACAGGCTGTAATCTAGGGGTAGGGAACCACGGGCCTGAATCAAATGTTAGTAATGGGACTTCAACCTAGTGTTGAAGTATTCTAAACTCAACAGGCTGTAATCCAGGAGCATGGAAACACGGGTCCTCATGATAGCTTGCTTGTGTTAGTAGACATGGATTCATGATCTAGAGGAACTCTTGAGATTCACGCATGAACTACCCTAACACCCCATGTATATAAGTCTATGATTAATGTTATGAGTCTTGATCGAATCCATGAATACAAAAGGTGATATATGATATCAAGTTTTCAAGATTGAGTTCATGTAGTCATGTCAAGTGCAAGTCATACCAATTGTATTCATGGTTCGTTGTCAAGTTAGTTCAAGTGTACATACTGGGTTCAAGTATTCATGATTGAGTCGTGTCAAGATTAAGTCAATTCTAAAATGTAATGATTTAATCACAAGTCATATAAACAAAAATAAATAAGTAATTACAGAACATGATATGAAATAAGTATACAAGTAACGTCCAAAACAATGCTGTAAATATGTGATGTGTTCGACTAGTTAATTAAGTCATTTGAAATAAGAATATAAACGAAAACATAGCCTTAAGTGTTATGCACACGTGAGTTCCAGTCTCGCCTAAATATGACTATCGGTTTGGGAGATATACACGTTTTCGTATCGTCGCACAAAACAGATCAGAATCTGTTCAGCACCGTCACACATTTTTAAAACGCAGTTTGAGTTAATTTATATCGGGTTTCAGGTTACAACAATTATTAGAAAATTGTAGGTATTTCGATTTACTTATCCAAAACACTAATATTCGTGCGATTTGGATTTCTTAAGCTCTAGTTATAATCGTTTTAATATCAGCGTTTAAACCAGAAATTCAGATTTCTAGACAGCAACTATATATTCTATTGCAAAGCCTACATCAGGCTGTTTCATGCATTTCTAGGTAATCTAGTATAAAGAAAATTATAGTTCTATCAATTGTGCATCTACACATCTAATGTTTGTCACAAACGGACATTGGGTGTTCGAGTTATGTCCAATTTAAAAACAGTGTGCGAATCAGGACAAATTCGTCGCTTAATATTGTAATGCAGTTTTCTATTTTTTACGTCATTTTCAGTTAAAACTTAAAACTAAGAAAATCTATATATTTTAATGCAAATGTTCAAACCATATGAAAACACTTAATTTGGATTAACGATTACAGAGTTATGATCTCTCGAAGAAGACCGTTATTGGCAATTCTGGTTTTAAAAACAGCGAATAAAAAACTACATAACACCTAAACCGTTATGCGAGTAGATCTGAAATTATTACAGCGTATACACAAAAATATATTCTATCCAAGGTAATTTTCTTGAAATTTTCAGAATTAAAAATTAATTTCTAAAAATTATTTTAATAGTAAAAGTATTGATATGTCATATGCGAGAAATGAGAAAACCATAGTATTTATTCGTAACTTCATTTTTTTGACAAATTTAAATAAAGTAATTTAAAATACAATATCAAACGATGCAATCCTAATTGGTTACTATGAGATCTTAACATATGAATTGAGAGTAATGAAAAAGACTTTACAAACTATATATTGTGTATGTTTGTGTGTGTTCATTATTTATATATGTATCCATTTAATTAATTATTTAGGGACTATGATATGAAAATGGAGTTTTTCATGGCAGTATAAAAAAGAGAAGTATAAAGAGAAAGAGATGGAGGGAGGGAAAGAGAGAAGGGACTTACATACACAAGCCGGTATTATCACCGGACTTGTCTATTCGCCGATAGTCTCGCGTTTCTAGCGAGACTTTCTTGAAACTTCTTGGTGTTCTTCTTCTAGGACTCTAGGTGAAGAGGGAGAAGGGAGAGATAGAAAAATGTGAGAAAGAAAAAGAAAGAGGAGGACAAATAAAGATGATGTAATGGTGAATTATCTATAATAATATATGCATTCAACATGGAAATTAAAAGAGAAATGAAAGGTCAACATTCATTTTGGAAATGAAAAATCTCATTTGTAAGTTATGAGAAGAATAAAAAATTGATAAAAAAATAATTGCAAAAATGGGGATTTAAACATGTGATCTATGGAATAACAATACAAAGACTTAACCAATTAGCAACAAGGTTGTTCATACATATATTTAATAAGAATTAAATATATGATGTTGCTTAAAAAGAAAGTGGGCTTTTGGGCTCATAGTTTTATTAAAGAATATGAAAATGAAATTGGATTTAAGTTATGTGCTGGGTTAAGACTTATGTTTAATTTGAAGAAAAAAAGGTTAAAATTTTGTTTTAAAGAAATGTGATTGGGAAAAATAGATGGAATAATAAAATAATATATTTATATAAAAAAAATACAGAAAATACTAAGAATAAATAAATACAATATTTTACTAAAGAAATAAAATATGGAGGTATATTAATATTGGGGTCGTTACATTTTCTTAAAAACCTGTGTAGCTCTCCGTCATTTCAGATAAGTGCTTTTTAGTATTCGTGATGCGTTTGTTGGTCTTTGTCAAGGCATAGTGTGCAGTAGTTGATTAGTGATTATCTGCAACCATATGATACGATTGGATTAGGGTAGTCGTACGACCTTGTTGGCCTTTGTCAAGGGTCATGCGGGTGGGTTTAATTCAATCAGGAAATGATGGGTTGAACTTGACAAGCGCCCTATGGTTTGTTGGCCTTTGTCAAGGTCATAGGACGTTAGGGGTAAAAACATTATCGGTAATTTCAAGTGTTGAAATTTGCAATGAGATTACATACCTTCTAAATGATGGTTGGATCCCGATACCCACTGCGAGTAAGAGTTACTTCTGGGAGAGTTTTGCACTTTACAATTAGCTAATCAAGTAGGTGTCTAGAAAGGTGTCAACGGGGTTATTCCTCTAGGAAAAAGAGTTTTATTTTAATTAGGTACGTGCGAAAGCACGGGGAACCTCCCTCGGAGTACCGATACCTACCTGACCGAGCGATTGGCGAACCTATAGGGTGTAATTAATCCCAGCTAATCTTACCTTTTATAGTTTGAAGGAAGATTTGATAAAAACAGTGGGAGCCATCCTGATTAGATAAGATAATAACAAATATAATCTTGCAAAGAGCGTAAGCAAACTGATTACCCTTCTCTCTCTCCTGGTAGAGACCAATGAAATGCCTTAATCAGGATAATAATATGGATGTTTTGACCGAACCTACTTATTATACTGGACTAGGTTCCGCTCTATCTTATGATTGTCATAAGTCTGAGCAAGAAATAGGGGAATATTCGGATTCCCACGCCACCCAAACGAAGAAAAAGCATGTTGATGCAATGTCTTCGGATGTGTTCGTTACCAAGAACTATTTCTCAGTTTACTCTACGTCCTGGGTATTGGATACCGGATCAGGATCCCACACATGTAATTTGTTACATGGGCTATAGACAGGTGGAGAACTAGGAAAGGGTGATATGTCTTTAGTAGTAAAGAATGGTGCAATTTTTTCAACCAAAGCAGTTGGCAGATATCACCTAATGTTACCAACTGGTAATACATTGATTCTTAGAGACTGTTATTTCGTACCAATCATATTGTGAATATTTTCCTAAATCAAGTATTGATTGGGTAAGGTATTTTGTATAACAGTATACACGTTCTGAATCAAACTACTGTTCCAAACGTACAGAACACACACAAGAGGAATAGTTCAGAAATGAACGAAGTCTTCTTATGGCTTTGTAGACTAGGTCATATCGATGAAACAAGGCTAGCTGAAGTTACATAAGGATGCATATTTGAATCCGTTCGAATTTACATCTTATGAAACTTGACAATCATGTCTCAAAGACTAGGTGACCAAATCTTCATTTACTGGAAACAGAGAAAGAGCTACTGAACTCTTGGATAGATATATGGTGATGTATGCAGTCCTATGTCTACATATGCCAGGGATGGTTACGCGTACTTTATTATATTCACCGATTTTCTCTCAAGATACGGACATGTGTTCTTGTTGAAATACAAAACTGAATCTTTTGAGAATTTCAAGAAATATAAGTACGAAGTTGAGAACCAGATGGGTAAAGGTATTCAAATCCTTCGATGTGATCGGGGAGAAGAATACTGAAGCATAGAATTCCGAGACTATTTAAAAGAGAATGAGATTCTCTCTCAGTTTACTCCTCCGTATACACCACAGCACAACGGTATATCGGGGTCGAGGAATCGCACCCTATGAGATATGGTGCGCTCTATGATGAGTACTGCTGAGTTGCCTACTTCCTTTCAGGGACATGCACTTGAGAAGATGCATACCTATTGAATAGAGTTCCGATCAAATCTGTTGCCTACCACTCCATATGAGATATGGAATAGGAAGAGACCATCTCTTAAACGAGTTAAGATATGGGGTTGTCCGGCCTATGTTGAAAAGCAAAATCCGGACAAGCTCAAAGCAAGGTCAGTTCTGTGCAAGTTTGTAGGATATCCTAACCATTTGCGAGGGTATATCTTCTACCACACCGAGGGACAAAAGATGTTTTGTTTCTCGACATTCCACCTTTTTAGAAATGGAATTTCTTATGGAAGAAATTAGTGGCGATGAAGTAGAAATGGAAGAAGTTGCAGCAAAGCAAACTATAACTGACGATTTGGTGGAACCGGAGGATTCAATTGTCCACGACGAACCGAAGCCACTCCGCAGATCTAGTTGGGTTCCTCATCCACCTGAGAGATACTACGGTATTCTCATAGACAATGGGAGCGAGGATTGCATAATGTTGATGATGACCCAACTAGTTTCGAGCAGGCCATCACAAGTGGAGACTATGTGAAATGGCTTGATGCTATGCGATCTGAGATGGAACCCATGTACACCAAAAAAGTATTGACTTTGGATGATGCTCCTGAAGGGGTAAAACACATCGGGAGAAGGATGATCTTTGAGAAAGATAATTTGGTGTAGATGGAAAAGTTGAGACTTTCAAAGCTAGACTTGTTGCTAAGCTTAAGTCCATCAAGATCCTACTTACCATTGCTGCATACCATGACTACGATATCTGGCAGACTGCACATCAAAACCGCTTTTCTAAATCGTGATTTAGAAGATAGCGTGTATATGACACTACCAGAGGGCTTCGTAGACAGTGGGAGCAGCGGAAGAATGTGCAAGCTGCTTAAATCCATCTACGGGTTAAAGCAAGCATCACGGAGATGGAACATCTGTTTTAATGAAGCTTTCAAAGAGTTTGACTTCATCAAAAAGGTAGATGAACCATGTATAAATAAGAAGGTTGTAGAAAGTATAGTTGTCTTCCTCGTATTGTACGTAGATAACATACTCTTGATAGGAAAGAATGTTCCTATGCTACACTCGGTCAAGCACCACTTATTACACAGGTTCTCCATGAAAGATCTAACTGATGTCTCCTACATCCTGGGGATATAGATCTATAGAGATAGATCTAAATGGATTTAGGATTGTCCCAATCCAGGTACATAGAAACCATGCTAAAGGGGTTTAGTATGGATGATTCTAAGCGTGGTAATGTACCCGCTTGTTCAGGAATCACTCTCTCCAAAGAGATGTCTCTCGAGACTGATTTGGAGAGGGCTCGCATACAAAGGATACCCTATGCTTTGGCAGACGGGTCAATCATGTATGCGATGTTATGTACCATAACAGATGTAGCTTACTCACTAGGTGTAGTGAATAAGTATCGAAAAGATTTTTGGGAAAACCACTGGACAGCTGAAGAGCATTCTTAAGTGCTTGAGAAGGACTAAAGAGATGTTCTTGATGTATGTTAACTGTGAACTCCAGATGGAGTCCTTTACCGATTCGAGCTTGGAGGGTGATAAGGATGACTGAAAGTCAGTCTCGGGTTTTTTCTTCACCCTCAGTGGAGGGACGGTATGTTGAAAGGGTTCCAAGCTATATACAGTAGCAGACTCGTTATAGAGGCTAATTACATCGCTATCAACGATACTGCCAAAGGGGTTGTATGGATGAATAAGTTCATATGATGAACTTGGTTCCTACCATTGGGCATCCAGTACCTGTGTATTGGGATGACAATGGAGCTGTGGCTTTGGCCTAGGAACCCCGGTCCCGTCAATGATCCAGACATATTCTTAGACAGTGTCACCTGATCAGGGAGATAGTTGATCTCCGGGAGATCAAGGTCAGAAGAGTTGACATAGAGGATAACACAGCGGATCCATTCACCGAGACCATCCCCCAGATACTATTCGAGAGACTTTTGGGACGTTGGGTATGAAATACTACAATAACTGGCCTTAGTACAAGTGCGAGATTGTTAGGAATATGTATGCCCTAGAGGCCATTATTGATGATATATTGGATGCTTGGACATATATATAGAGGACTTTCTTGCTCGACATGATAGTATGCTATTAGGTTATTATCTTAACATGTAGACTGATATTTATACTGTCTGTCTCTTACATGTTGATAAGGCCCTTAGGATATGTACTTGACTACCAGAACTATGATGAGATCATACTAGTGGGGCCAGGGTGGTCCAAAATTACATCCTTTAATCAATTCCTAGTCGAGGGAATATCAAGACTAGGGCATCGATATTCCAGAGTAGACTAGTGTGTACATTTCTTGTCCCTTAGAGGGCGATGGTTGATCCTACAACCATTGATGTGTGACATCAAAGATTGTACACAGGTGCACTTTGGAGAATGGGTACACCGAATGGACTCGCCAAGGACTCCTATATGGTAGTATATCTATCGTTAGATAGCCGTCCTCACGTGACACTGATACAGATTAGTTTGTATACCCGAGATCGTCATAGAGTCTTGTGCGGCTCCCACTGTGCTTTGATTTCCTCCCTACCACGCTCAAAAGAGACGTGCAAACAGGTGGATTTTGGGGACAGTCCCGAGTCGCATGGAGGCAATGAACGATAGGAGGGGTTTCGTCTCTCCCGATATTGGGGGTTGATGTTGGGCTATGCTCGATTGACTATAACTGGAAGTCCCTGGCCAGGGCTGCTGCCGAGATTTACTGATAAGTGTTATCAGTAGTTTCTCGAACCGTTATAGGCCAGACATCGGCATGACTTATCAAGTTACTGGGGACTGGTGTTTACCATCCCTAGATATGATATGCGACATATCAGACGAAAAGACTGGACTGTACGGTAGTGTTACTGATAGGCTTCATGGAGACTATGGACAAACTTGCTTGTTGATATTCATATCGCTCAATACCCGGGTAGCCGTTACTTCCAGTTAGTACCGCTGATGGCTTGTAGGTGACTGATGTGATCATCACCTACTACTGGCGTATTGACGAGTCTTTAGAGTCCCACATAGAAGTTCCCTGGTTCAAGCGAAACGAAGTGGGACACATATATGATATGTGTGTGGGCCTGATTAAATACGTATATGTGATACCGTATTGTAATCTGGCAGTTATCTGTTATCGGTTCGGTTATATGTGATATAACCAGATTGTCGAATCAAATGTTGATTTGATAATGTGATATACAGATAAATGATATTAGTCGGTCATATGTAATATAACCGGATTATTAAATCAAGTGTTGATTTAATAATGTGATATATATTATATGTGATATAATTATATCTTGACTAATATCATTAGCTCACTATTTATTCTTCATAATATATATTAATATATATATATAATAATAATATTAATAATAAAGCATGGCATAAAATTCTATTTTGTGAAAATAGAAATGAGCTGTAAAATGAAAGTATGGTTGCAAGCATGGGATTTATATTTGTTTATTCATCTTAACTCACTATTCAAGCATAGTTGCAATTTTATATTGCAAATTTCCATGCTTGAATGAGTGGGGGTCAAGGGTTGCCATTCATTCTAAGCTCATTCTCAACACTTAGCCATTTTCTTGAGTTGCTCCCATGGTTTCTCTCTAGCTTCTTCTTCTTCCTCAGTTGCTATAGTTCAAGCTTCAACCCTCACATCTGATGTGAACCATGAAGCTTGAACTCAAACTTGTGAGCTTTTAACATCCCCTACTTCACCATCCTACACTTGACTAGCGATCGAGTCTAGCGTGTTTACTACGCTAAAGAGTTTAGTGTAGAGGTAGCTTGAGGTGGAGGAACTTCGTGTGGATTATCTTCGGCACGAAGGTCATCGGAGGAAGCTCTTCCAAAGTCTCAATTGGAGCCTAGTGGAGTCGTGGGACTACTACACGGAGCATGTGAAGTGAAGGACTCGATCTATGAGGGTATAGCCATCTTTCACTTCTACTAGTTTTACTAAACCCCAATATTCCAGCAATGATCTTGTATAGTCTAACTTAGCACCTAATAAAAATTAAAATTTGGCATACTTGATACTACTAAAACCTCATGGTGGTGCTAGGGTCGACTTTCAACTACGGACGCTACCTGGTCCCATCCCGAAAAAGAATATTACATACAACGGAAATGACAGCCACAATGTGGCCGCTCGTTGATTGTTCGCGTTTTTGCGTGTGCGTTTAAAATTTAAGAATATACCGCAATCAAGACGGTGTCGCTTGGTAGCTAGCCGGTTAAGTACGGGTCGGTCCACAGGGAAATGGTGTTATTATCTTTAAGTTCTAACGAGTTAAGTCCTATTTTTGGTAGGTTTTGTTTTAAATCTAAGAATGAGATTAAATTGATTTAAAGTCTTTCTAGGGTTAGGATTAGATTAGTTTGGAAAAGGGATTCTACTCACTACTTTCTTTGCCCTAGTTAAGAATATATGTGTTAGGGTAATAGTCAACAAAGGGAATTAGCACGACTAGAAAGAAACGTAGTTTCTTCCTTTTGGTCCTTGTCCGTTCTTTCTTAACTCTTAGCCCTAAGCTCTATTTAAATCAACCACAACCGGTCTAACTATGGAATCACCGCTATCTTGTAGGATAGGGTGTCGTAGTGAGCAGTGTATGGTTAATGTAAATAGAGTCTGTATTAATTAAAATTATAGGGGCAAGGAAAGGAGTGAGAGATATTTCCTTCTCTCAAACCTTCCCTATCCAAACCCTAACAAGTGAGGAATTACTCACTCATTAGGAAATTGACGAAGGAATTCATTTTTATAATTTTTTTATTTTAGAAAACTAAATTGCAGATAAGGAAAGACAGATAAAAAAAATGCAGGAATTAAATTCTGATAAAAAAAATCCACGATAAAAAACAAACATTACTTTATTGATGACCTCTTCAACGATTACAAGGAAATAAAATTTTAATTTAGAAAATAAAAAGAGGCCTGCCCCAAAAGAGGCTATAGGCTTTCCTATTTATAAATAGGAGAAACCCTAAGGTTTACATCTGATCCATATTTAAAATTACAAGATTATCCTAAGAAAGCTGTTAATTATATGTATGCCCTAGAGGCCATTACTATACATGAGATGTATATTGTAGTGGATGCTTGGACATATATAGGGAGGACTTTCTTGCTCGACATGATAGTATGCTATCTGGTTACTCTTTACCTTAACGTGTACACTGATTGTCTCTCTGTTACATGTTGGTAAAGCCCTTAGGATGTGTACTTGACTGCCTGGACTATGATGCGGATCATACTAGTGGGGACATGGTAGTCCATAAGTACATCCTTCAAGGTCCCTAGTCGTGGGTGTATCGAGACAGGGCATCGATGCACCAGTGTAGACTAGCGTATACGCATCTTGACCCATATGATGGGCGATGGATGATCCCATATCCATCGATGTTTGACATCAAGGATGGTGTACGGGTGCTCAGTGGAGACTTGGTACACTGGATGGACTCGCCGAGAACTCCTAGATGGTATTATACCTTACGTCAGATGGCAGTTCTCTGGTGACACTGGTACAGCTTAGTCTGTTGACCCGAGATCGTCATAGAGTCTTGTGTGATTCCCACTGTGCTTTGATTTCCATCATACCACGTCCAAGAGGGCGTGCAAAAAGGTGGCTTTTGGGTACAGTCCCGAATCACATGGAGGCGATGAGCGATAGGAGGGGATTCGTCTCTCCCGGTATAGGGAGTTGATGTTGCGCTGTGTTCGATTGGCTATAACCGGAAATCCCTGGCCAGTGTTGCTGAGATATACTAGTAAGTGTTATCAATAGTTTCTCGAACTTTTATAGACCTCAAATCGACACGACTTATCGAGCTACTGGGATCTGACGTTTACCACCCCTAGGTGAGATATGCGACATATCAGACGACGAGACCGGACAGTACGGTAGTGTTACTGATTGGATTCGCAGGAGTACTAGCGGGCTTGCTTGTTGATCTTTTGATCGCTCAATACCCGGGTGGCCGTTACGTTTAGCAGACCGCTTGCGGCTTGTAGGTGTTTGATATGATCAACACCTACTACCAGCGTATTGACGAGTCTTTAGAGTCCTACACAGGGGTTTCCTGGCTCAAGCGAAATGGAGTAGGAGCACATATGTGATATGCGCGGGACCGAGATTAATACGATATGAGATACCGTATTCTATTCTCGCGATTCGTGACATTGATTTGTTGTATGCGATATAGCCGGGTTATCGGATCAAGTGTTGATTCGATAAGTTGTTACACATGATATTAGTCGGTTATAGCCGGGTTATTAAATCAAGAGTTGATTTAATAATTTAATGTATAATTATATATTTGATATATTACATTACATTAATTAGTATTAACTCACTTAAGATTTATTTTCACACTAGATTGTGCACATTGTTTATATGTGATATATGCAAGTGTACATGTTTGTATCATGCTTGATGATACATACAAGTTGGGTGTATGAGATTTAAACCAAGTCAAAGTTAAATTAGGGTTTACTAATTTCCTAACAAATAACAAAAGAGATGAGACTTTGGTCAAAGTTATCAAGCTTCATGAAATTTGATAAACATTGACAAAGTCAACTCTTTTGTCATTCCTTAGGATATTAGTTAACCCAACCCTTAACCTCATACTTTGGTTAATTCTCTACATGAGTTAAGCATGAGGGCTTAACTCAACCATGGTGCAATAATTAAAAGGATAAGTTTTCATTTGGATCTTTATCCTTTCTTCTTCTTCTTCATCAAGCTCCATGAAAAGCTTGCTAGCTTTAATGGTGCCATGAGAAAAAGTGTGAGAAAATCAATTCTAAAGTGAGCCCACTTCCAACTTCTTCATCCTCTACCACTTGCCATGTAGTAGAGTGTGTTCTCTTCACAAAGTTCATGACCTAGTGAAGGAATAGCTTGAGTTAGTGTCTCCCCGACGTAGATCATCTTCGGCCTCGAAGTCATCGAAGCAAGCACGTTCGTTCTTCTCGTGAAGCTTCTCTAGAGTCCGGAGTTCACGATCGCAGCGATGGGGACATCTACACGGAGCTAATGAAGTGAAGGACCGGATCTAGAAAGGTTGTAATCCCTCTCACTTAGTGTTAAAATGTTTAATATGCTTGTTTTCGCCTAAACCCTAGTTTAAAGATCCGGCTTTGGGTTGTTCGGCACGGCTAAAATTTTAATCGGGCATGGTTGATACCTCGTAGAACCTTGTGAGCGTGACTAGCAACCATACAGTGGTATCAGAGCCAAGCTAGAGCTTTAGGCAAAGTCTGAGCAAAGTTTAAAGTCCGATCGAACCCGGAAACCCCGATGTTTACCCCTCTCTGGATATTTTTCAAAAATGTGATTTTTTATGAATTAAAAATGCTCAGAAAAACAAGAAGGAAAAACTAAGATTTACTGTGAAGTACGGTCCACTAAGTCAATTATTTGACCGCGGAACCGCGGCCAAACCATGGGTTTGGCGGCGGTTCCGCGGCCAAAATTGTGACTTAGTCCCTGGAATTTCATATATTTATTCTTAGGTCCTTTCTTGTCAATTTTTTCTGGGAATTTTTTAATTCCACTCAAGTTTTGAGTTTTATAGGGTTATATTGGGGACTCATTGATTCGATCGGATAATTTAACTTTGTTTAGTCTTTCCGGATAATTTTAGAAACTGTTAAAAAGTTCGACCGGATATCAATAACTCACTTTTTCCCCTGTCGGAAAATTTTCAAAAGTTGGATTTTTTCTCGAGTTTGAAACTTTCGTAAAGTCATGCAAGTAACGCGGTGGACCCTCTAGAAGACAACAAACCTTAACTCGATTATGTGACCGTCTTGAACTGCCTCTAAACCTTAGGGTTTGTGGCAGTACGGCGTGCCACATGTGAGGCGTTGGCTTGACCCTTCTACGGCTGGACCATTGGTACCGTGGCATGTGATAGATGTTTTTAAACTGATTTCAAGTGTTGAGATATATTGGGGAAATCTTGGGTGTTTGATTATTCGATCGGAAAGTTTAACATTGTCTATTTATCTGGATTATGATACAATATTTGGAATCCACAAGAAGTTATGAGATAACTAATTTGAATATTGTAAACATAGCAGTTTAGTCTCAGAAGATCGGTTGCCATGGGATTTTGATGCGATCAAAAGTCCGTCGCAATCACGTAGCGTACGCGGATACTCGCCGGGTAAACTTAACAGACAGCCACGCCCCATAGCCCCGACCAAGTGACTGTAGGAGAACCCCGTTGCCAAAAGCATCCGTTCGGGTACTCACGGCAGCGGTGTTCCTCCTTAGTGCACTTCGTCGACGGCATCCGGGGGTGCGGCCGTCTACTAAAGTTTGCGACGAGCATTCGATCAGGTTTTCGGAAATCTTGTTGAATTGCCCGACTAGATATTGAAAAGAGTTTTCGATAATGAGACTAAAATGCGGGGTTTAAAATTGTTAGGCATGTGATGTCTAAGAAATTCATTTGGTTAGGCATGCGATGTCTAAAGAGGATGCGGATTCCAACTGTTGTAGTTTTACACTTTCTTTTCTGTGACCGTAAGCGTAGTATGTGGTGTATCGCCGGCTTCGTTGCTATACATCAACGATAATCGGAATACGCATACTTGCTTACGTTGATGATATGAGATATTATGTGTTGCTGTGATATGTTGTATTGGATCGTCGCGTTTGAATAGCCGGGGGTTTTATGTGAGATGAGAGTTTTTCTTTTTCATTCATGTAAAATTCATTTGTATGTAATATTCTTTATTTGGGCACTTCCGGGCTGAGGATGATGTCACCATTGTATATTATTTACTTTTCCGCATTAGGTAGACCCAAGGCGGGGAGCACGAGTAACCGGGTTCCAGGGTCCAGTGGGAGACCATCTCGAGGAGTCGAGACCGGGTCTCCTAACCCTTGAATTGGCAGTGTTGCTTGCCGCTCTCGTAGGGGTCTAGGGATGTGGGTTTGGCTATTCATCGCGACCGTGGAATCCGTGTTTTATACAGGCTCGTATTGAAAACACGGACGTCCTAGTATATCCAATATTTCATATATGTTTCTTCTGCTGCATTATCTGTGATGTGATCATTTGATATGTTGTGATAGATACAGTATATAGTATATACGATATATTATATAGACGTTACTTATGTTTTACACCCGCGCTAGCCCTGCCCCGCTCTGCCGTTAGTTACCTAACCTAACGGTGCACGAGGGGACATCGAGGCGAATGCGGATGGCAAAAGTGTACGTCGTATTTATCTGTGATGTTTAGGTGACTTAAATGATGGGACTTCATTAATATGATTAATGAAAGAAAAGAAACCTAAAAGATGTTGTGGAATCGAATTTTCAAAAACAGGTAGCTACGGTTCTTGCTTTGCATCGCGGTGTTCCTTCTAGAACATCCTGCACCTTATTCGATAAGGAAAGGGCCGAGATCCCTTCACCGGGAGTGACCCCTTTAGCAATGACTGGCAGATGCTACACCCCTCGGTTTGTCTTTTGATTGTTTCTATAATTTTTGCTTTGTATAGTGATATATATGATATATCCTGCACCTTATTCGATGAGGAAAGGGCCGACGATCCCTTCACCGGGAGTGGCCCCTTTAGCAAAACTAGAAAAGCCTAAAAAACACTCAATTTAAAAACATTTGATTCTACAACGATATCAAGTTCATTACGCAATAGGTTTTCACAAAAACCTGTCGTAGCCCTCCGTCATTTCAGATAAGGACTGTTTGGTATTCGTGCTGCGTTTGTTGGCCTTTGTCAAGGCGTAGTGTGCGGTAGCTGAATTGTACTTATCTGCTTATACATATGATGCAGATTGGATTAGGGTAGTCGTGCGACCTGTAAGTCTACGCTAGCGCCCCGGCAGTCAACAGATGCCAAATGCGGAACAAAAACTTTTTAACTGGCGCTATCGTATACTTTAAACCGGATCTGCCATTATTGCTAAACTAACAAACTGTAAAGAGTGTAGAAAGGTTATACCGAACAATCCGAGTCCTTCGTTCTTCAACCATCATCCCACGCTCCGTTGCGGCTGCTCCGATCTCGTCGATCTCCGATATCCTCGTCGAGGTGGCACCACATCGACGATTCTTTAAATGGCCTCCCGCCTCTGACTTGAGGCAACTCGATCGTCAAGTTTGCTAAAAGAGACGACCAAGAATGATGTAGAGAATGAGTAGATGATTTTGTCTCACTTCGTCCAAAGCCGTGGACGATCGGTTAATGAAGTTGCCATTTTTATCGGGTGATGGAATGAAAGAGGTAATGAAATTTCCATGCACCCTTAACCATAGTCTTTTCTCTCCAAAAATGAAATCATTCTCTCTCTCTTCTCTTCAAGGGTGGCCGGCCATATTTATGTGGAGGAGGAGGGTGAGAGTAGGAGCAAACAAGGAGGTGACCATAAACAAATATCATGAAGAAATATCCTTAAGCAAATAAAATGCTTTAATGATAAAGCATGAGTCACTAATACACATCATCAAGCCTTTAATGCAACCAATGAAAACTCAACACCAATTAATCCTAGTCACCTCATCTAGAACCTTCTAGAAGCACGACTCACCTCAACTGAAGAAAAGATAAATACGTCTTTAACCGAATGTTAAAAGACGGCTGATAGAAAACTGGAAACTGGCAACTTCCAAAAGTGATCCTGAAACGACTTTCAGGATAACCCCGAAACTGTATAAATATACCCGCATTTGTATTACGACCGAATACAAATGCAACTGAGATAAAGATATTATACCTACTCAATATAATACTCGGATCCGGCTTAAACCAAAGCCGACCAGTATCATCTGCATGAAAAATAACACGTGCGTAAACGCACGTGCATTTTCCGAACCCTGCCATAAAACCATACGGCCTCTACAACGTTTCGCCCGAACTTGGGAAACTGTCTGTGGGGGACTCTAATGACTCGTCAGTACCCTGGCAGTGGGTTTAACCACAAACCGTCAGCGGTACTAGCAATGCGTAACGGCTGCCCATGGACTGACCTCAAGGGATGCCGATGAGCGCACTCATCCGGAAAACCCTACTGAGCCTAACAGTGACAATGTATATACAGTCCGGTCTGTTCGTCTATGAGTATCGCATATCTGCCTAGGGGGCTAGTAACGTCAGACCCCTAATAGCAGTATAAGTCGTGTCGGAGTGAAGCCCAATAACACCCTGAGATACTACTGGAGTACCTACCAGTAAATCTCCTGCCACGGCCGTGGGCTTTGTGTAATGGCTCTCCTAGACACAGCACGATCTTGCCCCCAATACCGGGAGAGACGAATCCCCTGCCGATCCGCTCACGTGCCTCCATATGGCTCGGGACTGTACCCAAAAACTACCTGTTTGCACGACTCCTTTGAGCCGTGGTAGGGTAGAAATCAAAGCACAGTGGGAACTCACACAAGACAAATGACGACCTCAGGTCGATGAACTAACCTGTACACATGTCACCAGGGAACTGCTATCTGACGGTAGATATAATACTAACTAGCAGGTTCCCGGCGAGTCCTGTCCGGTGTACTCATAACCCAATGAGCACCTGTATACATCTTAGGTGATCCAACTGACACCAGTGGCTTGTGAGACCGGCCACCGCCCCTCGTCGGGGTCTCGACTGTACACACTAGTCTACTCCGGAGTATCGATGCCCTGTCTCGAAACTCCCACGACTAGGGACCACAATTAAGGATATGCGTATAAACCACCCAACTCTCACGTATATGATCGCCATCATACTGTTGGTGGTAAAGCAAGATCCTAAGGGCTCTATCAAAGTGTAACATGTAATCAGTCACCTGATCATGTACACGACTGATAAAGGCAAACCAGATAGCATACTATCATCTTGAGTAAGACTGTCCTACCGGTATAGGTCCTCCGCAATCATTGCAATCCCGTACCTGTGATCCAATAATTGACTATGAGGGCACTATCTCCAACAATCTCCCACTTGCACTCAAGGCTAATTATTGCGATGTCGACTACTCACAGCCCTTGTGAAACCGAACATCCAACTCCTCTACTAATCAGTATCACAAAACCCGTTTGTAAAACTATTGTGTTCGAGAAATAGCCTTAGTGAGTGGATCCGCCTAGAAGTTTCTTTCTATATCTCTCTTAATCTCAAGTTCGCGGATAAAGCCATCTCCCGAATTGAGTAATACCTGTCTTAGAATGTGTCTGGATATCTGATGGGACCTAGTTCATAAATGAACTCCAAATCCAAACTTCTTAGACTGTATCGATCACTGAACCTAATCAGTATCCGGCACCATGCCACCCACAGTATCCTCTTGGACCACCTGTCCATAATACTGTCCCTCTTCGTCAGGGGGAAAAACTATAACTCTGACAATCACTCTGTCAACCATGTCACCTTTGAAGCCTGGAATGATAACCGTCTCCCGAAGGAGGCTGCCGTCATCAAATCCGTAGAACATATACTTATGTTCTAAAACTGCTTCCTTATGTTTCTCCAGGATTGGATTAATACAAACTTATTGCATCTAGTGCAAAAACAACATCTGGTGTGGTACTTGACATCTCATGATTGACTCAATTGCCTAAGCAAGTGATCTGCCAATCATGCACATCCCTCTCCCCTTTAGTCTGTAAGACACCTTTAGAGAGGGTGACTCCATCTCCTGCAGGTACACCACCATGCTAGGAGTCAACTATTCCAAAAACCATTAGAATATCTGTCAAAGTACCCACATTGGGAAACTACCCAAATCCAAATCTAAAACCATAGATCTAGAAACCAGAATGTCAAATATTATATCCATATCCTGTCTGGAGAAACAACTGTGTGACGACCACAGTACAACCGATCGTAGTATAGGAATTTTACTTCCTACTCTGTGTATGTCATCCAGATACCATGACATCACACCCTACTACCTTCTTAACAGATCCATCCCCTATTCTGATTGAAGTCAAACCCATGACTGTCACATCAAAATTAGATGATCTATCTCCGCTATTACTGCTCAAGTCTATAAATAGACATAAGCTACTTGCCCACTATGCTTCCGCTGCTCCCACTGACTACGACAACCCTCCTACCGGGTCTCATAGCCTGGAACAACAGTAGTGTCAAGTCTGGGTAGATAAGAACCTCCCTGTCACCGTCCTTGAGCTTACCGAAGTACCTCTCGGGTGTCTGAGGTTACCCACCAAATCTGCGGAGTGGCTATTGGAATGTCAAACCTGATTGAATATATAAGTCCTATTAAATTTTCCGTAATCGTTTGCGGTTCTGGAATCACTTCCAGTTCTACCATACTCCCACTACTGTTTTATGAAAAAGATCCATTTTACTAAAACTGTGGCGAGTCAAGAACAATATCACTATTGATCTTCCAAATGGTAGAATATCAACCCTCGTCATAGCCAGGGTCAACCCACAAACAACCATTACAGAAACGTGCCCTGAGTTATCCAGAGTCTGGTTTTAAGCATAAGCTGGACAACTCCCCGTACCTTAACAACTTTTAAGGTACGAACCATTCTATATCCAATATAGAAACTTTGGCACTAATTTAATTGGAACCATATTCAAATCATGCAGCTGTCTCCAGTGCATATCATCTTAATGGAAAGAGACTAATCAGCATTACTCAACTTAGGAATCCATCCAATTATGAGTAACCTGAAAGAGAAACACGTTTCTCAAAACCATCACTATCATCTGAATACCAATCACAAGAATCTACATCTTCGATCTCTTTGAAGAATCCCGATACTTGTGATACTTGGTTCTCTACTTTATTCTTATACCCACAACTTCTCAAAACTTAGACCTTGTATTTCTACGAAACACTTGTCTAAATACTAGAGAAGTTATAAGTAAATAGAACATAGTACGAGGACCTACCCCTTTATCCTGATGGACACTGGACAACATACAATACTCTGTATAAGTCCGCTGAGTTTGAAGACCTCAAAACCTGTGCGTTGTAGGTGGAAAACTGTACCCTGGCGATTTCCTCAAATATCACCAATTACAACGAATTCCGATATAATGAGGATGATCACCTAATTCCCAATATCTTACACCCACTCATCATCTGTAAAACCATACAGGTATGAGAATGAAACCTGGTAAATACATACCCTTGGAGTAAGTGTCTAATCGGGAAAACAGTTTTTCTTTAACAATGCACAGAAACATGAAAATGTTTCGTAGGGGTATCCTGGTATTCATAGCAATGCCTCTTCCATAATCCAATTCATGACTTCAACCGTATATTTTATTGCCGTCTATCCAAATCCCTTTATTTGTCTTTAGTCGTTAACTTCTGTACACCATCGTTAGGCTAAATGGTTTTCTTCCTTCCCTACCGTTCGACACCAGCCTATGGTTTGGAAGAAGACTATCCAGTAAGCATAATAGGTGTACCCTCCTAAACCAAGGAGTACTCGCATCTCGAGAGAAGGTGATGATAAAAGACAACTGAATAATACCTTATTCTTTTAAAGGTGAAATAGGAGTGGCGATGAAGTACGCGGTTTTGGTCGTGAATGATATCAGTCGCAATTTACTTTGCCCTCTTTCTAATCCCTTTATTTTGTCTTTACATATTACCTTCTGCACACCCTACTTAGGCTAATTGGTTTTCTTTATTCCCTACCTTTCGGCACCAGCCTATGGTTTGGAATAAGACTATCCAATAAGCGTAATAGGTGTACTCTCCTAAACCAAGGAGCCCTCGCAACCTGAGAGAAGGTGATAATAAAAGACAACTGAATAAACCAATTCTATTTCTCCTGAACCTGGATCCATCCCCGAAGAAGTCCCTTCGAGTTCGTATATAACCATACGATGGATCTATCCAATGGAAGTGGATATCCGTAGTAATACGGGTGTTCTAAGAAATTCAAAGGGTAAAAGAAGGAGTGGCAATGACTTATGCAACTCAGACAATCCAGAAGCCAGTATTTTTAAGAAGGTTCGGTTAACTTGGTCACTGAGTCATAGTCTAGGGTCGGTCAAAGGTCGCTGCCAAAGAGAGAGAGAAAAGAAACACTCTGCGTGCACTCTAACCTAGATCAGAATGGTTATCACTTTATCTAATCCGGAAACCTCCCACTGTCCTGTCAAATTCTCCTCCAAACCTAAAGAAGAATCAATCGGAATCACCCAAAGAGTAAACCAACTCATCAGTGGGAATCGGGATCCAACTCTCATCGCATGATAACGTGACGGAATCCACTCGCGTTATCACACTCCAGAAGGTATGCGCATGCCTGGCAAGTTTCAGTTTCTTTAGAAACTCCTGATATGATTTTTGCCCCATGTTCTTATGACCTTGGCGAAAGTCAACAAATCATAAGTCGCATGTCAAGTTCTGCCCGTCATTATCTTGTTAATTTGAACCCACCCGTACATACCCTTGACGAAAGCCAACAAGGTAATACGACTGTCCCAAACCAACACATCTATCTATGCAACAAATGAATACCCCAGCAACTACCAAACACTATGCCTTGACGAAAGCCAACAAACATAGCTTGAATATTACTGACCATCCATAAGAAACGACGGAGGGCTACGGTTGGTTTTTGGCGAAAAACCTTTAACGTAATGAACTTGATCTCGTTGAAGGAACCTGATAGCTTTTTAAAATATAGTGGCGAAAACCTTTTGCTAAAGAGGTCACTACCGGTAAAGGGATCTCGGCTCTTTCCTCGTGGAATGAGGTGCAGGATATTCCACTGAATACCGCTATGCAAAGCAACATGTAATCGACTATAGTGAAGTTATTACCCTGACGCAAACTTCTGCCCAAGGGGTCAGTCCCGGTGAAGGGATATCAGCCCTTGCCCCGTCGAATGAGGTGCAGGATATTCCACTGAATACCGCTATGCATAACAAAAGAAAACGTCTTTGCAATAACACTTTTTAAATTTTTTCCAACAACATCCAAACAGGTTTGTTTTACTTTGCATTGATCAGAATCAACACAGTCTCATCATTTAATCACACCAGAAAAGAACGAAAATAAAATGTACGTATATGCCATCCGCATTCGTCACTGGGTCCCGTCATCACCCGTTAGGTTACTTAACTAACGACAGAGCGGGGACTGGACTAGCGCGGGTGAAAAACATATACAACATCTAATAGTATATAAACCAATATACAATAATCGCTCCAGGCGTGATAGTATGCAACATTATAGAAAAGTAATAAGCATCACAGAACAATACAGATAATCTGGGATCCTCGAGTTTCACAGAGCCGCTGCTGAAACTCGACGTTCCCCTGTCGTGTGGATAGCCTGTGCAATGAAACCTAGATCCCTACGGGCGCGGCAAGTTACCCGCCAAAACCTGAAGCGAGGCAGCCCCCTACAGCACAGTGAATGGACCATCCAGCACTTCACGGAATCCGGTAATCTTGGGCACCCCTCCTTGGGTCAACCTGTACCCCCTACGAGTGCGGCGAATAGTCTGCCAATTCTAGAGTGGGACCCCTCTGCCTCTTAAAGCCATGAGATGTGGACCCGTTGCCCCTCAGAACCCGGCTATCCGTGCACTCCGTCGCGCGGCAAAACCTAGTACAGTAATGAAAAATAGTACAACAGGTACATCGACCGCAACCTGGTCGTGCCCCAAAAGAATATTATACAACAGGCAGTGACGGCAGTCCACAAGTTGGACGCTCGCCCCGCAATATCAAATGTACAAATAAACTCAAACTGTACTACCATTGCACACTGCTATCCACCACGACAAATCCGCAACATCACAGCACAACACAGAACATCAACGCGATTGTCACGTTCGCAAACCCGTCTAAAAGAACTATAGCAATCAGACGCGGTTTACCGATCAAATGACATTCCCGGTCGGAGATATAATGTAAGCACTGTAAACTAACATGTTTAAATTTCGATCGACCAAATATCAAAAAGTGGGCCCCACGACTTACTGGTGAACAGTAACAAAATCTGGGCCAAAACGATATTTACCAAAAACCACAAAATCCAACAGAGAACCCACTGTACAAATTTGGGAGCACGAGCTCACCACGTGGCCGTGAATGCGCGGCCAAACCATGGGTTTGGCTGTGTTTCCGCGGCTCTTTGGTGGAGACACGTGCCCAAATTTGGTCGTGGTTCTTAGAAAAGCCTGCAAAGATTTTTAAGACATGTAGAAAAATTTTATCAGACCATTTAAAATCGACAAAAACTGTTAGGCTTGGATTTTGCAATTTTCGATTTCCGGTCGGATCGATGTTTTAAATGCGTTAGCACAAGTTAGTATAGTAAAATGGTGAGGCTCTGATACCACTGTAAGTCTACGCTAGCGCCCCGGCAGTCAACAGACGCCAAATGCGGAACAAAAACTTTTTAACTGGCGCTATCGTATACTATAACCCGGATCTGCCATTATTGCTAAACTAACAAACTGTAAAGAGTGTAGAAAGGTTATACCGAACGATCCGAGTCCTTCGTTCTTCAACCATCATCCCACGCTCCGTTGCGGCTGCTCCGATCTCGTCGATCTCCGATATCCTCGTCGAGGTAGCACCACATCGACGATTCTTTAAACGGGCTCCCGCCTCTGACTTGAGGCAACTCGATCGTCAAGTTTGCTAAAAGAGACGACCAAGAATGATGTAGAGAATGAGTAGATGACTTTATCTCACTTTGTCCAAAGCCGTGGACGATCGGTTAATGAAGTTGCCATTTTTATCGGGTGATGGAATGAAAGAGGTAATGAAATTTCCATGCACCCTTAACCATAGTCTTTTCTCTCCAAAAATGAAATCATTCTCTCTCTTTCTCTTCAAGGGTGGCCGGCCATATTTATGTGGAGGAGGAGGGTGAGAGTAGGAGCAAACAAGGAGATGACCATAAACAAATATCATGAAGAAATATCCTTAAGCAAACAAAATGCTTTAATGATAAAGCATGAGTCACTAATACACATCATCAAGCCTTTAATGCAACCAATGAAAACTCAACACCAATTAATCCTAGTCACCTCATCTAGAACCTTCTAGAAGCACGACTCACCTCAACTGAAGAAAAGATAAATCCGTCTTTAACCGAATGTTAAAAGACGGCTGATAGAAAACTGGAAACTGGCAACTTCCAAAAGTGATCCTGAAACGACTTTCAGGATAACCCCGAAACTGTATAAATATACCCGCATTTGTATTACGACCGAATACAAATGCAACTGAGACAAAGATATTATACCTACTCAATATAATACTCGGATCCGGCTTAAACCAAAGCCGACCAGTATCATCTGCCCGAAAAATAACACGTGCGTAAACGCACGTGCATTTTCCGAACCCTGCCATAAAACCATACGGCCTCTACAACGTTTCGCCCGAACTTGGGAAACTGTCTGTGGGGGACTCTAATGACTCGTCAGTACCCTGGCAGTGGGTTTAACCACAAACCGTCAGCGGCACTAGCAATGCGTAACGGCTGCCCATGGACTGACCTCAAGGGATGCCGATGAGCGCACTCATCCGGAAAACCCTACTGAGCCTAACAGTGACAATGTATATACAGTCCGGTCCGTTCGTCTATGAGTATCGCATATCTGCCTAGGGGGCTAGTAACGTCAAACCCCCAATAGCAGTATAAGTCATGTCGGAGTGAAGCCCAATAACACCCTGAGATACTACTGGAGTACCTACCAGTAAATCTCCTGCCACGGCCGTGGGCATTGTGTAATGGCTCTCCTAGACACAGCACGATCTCGCCCCCAATACCGGGAGAGACGAATCCCCTGCCGATCCGCTCACGTGCCTACATATGGCTCGGGACTGTACCCAAAAACTACCTGTTTGCACGACTCCTTTGAGCCGTGGTAGGGTAGAAATCAAAGCACAGTGGGAACTCACACGAGACAAATGACGACCTCAGGTCGATGAACTAACCTGTACACATGTCACCAGGGAACTGCTATCTGACGGTAGATATAATACTAACTAGCAGGTTCCCGGCGAGTCCTGTCCGGTGTACTCATAACCCAATGAGCACCTGTATACATCTTAGGTGATCCAACTGACACCAGTGGCTTGTGAGACCGGCCACCGCCCCTCGTCGGGGTCTCGACTGTACACACTAGTCTACTCCGGAGTATCGATGCCCTGTCTCGAAACTCCCACGACTAGGGACCACAATTAAGGATATGCGTATAAACCACCCAACTCTCACGTATATGATCGCCATCATACTGTTGGTGGTAAAGCAAGATCCTAAGGGCTCTATCAAAGTGTAACATGTAATCAGTCACCTGATCATGTACACGACTGATAAAGGCAAACCAGATAGCATACTATCATCTTGAGTAAGACTGTCCTACCGGTATAGGTCCTCCGCAATCATTGCAATCACGTACCTGTGATCCAATAATTGACTATGAGGGCACTATCTCCAACAGACCTTGTTGGCCTTTGTCAAGGGCCGTGCGGGTGGGTTTAATTCAATCAAGAAATGACGGGTTGAACTTGACTAGCAGCCTATGGTTTGTTGGCCTTTGTCAAGGTCATAGGACGCTAGGGGTAAAATATTATCGGGAATTTCAAGTGTTGAAATTTGCAATGAGATTGCATACCTTCTATGAGATAGTTGGATTCCGATACGCACTGCGAGTAAGAGTTACTCCTGGGAGAGTTTTACACATTACAATTAGCCGATCAAGTAGGTGTCTAGAAAGGTGTTTACGGGGTTACGCCTTTGGGGAAACGAGGTTTACTTTAATTAGGTTCGTGCGAAAGCACGGGGGACCTCCCTCAAAGTACCGACACTGGCCTGGCTGAAAGATTGGCGAACTTGTAGAGTGTAATTAATCCTGGCCAGTCTTTCCTTTTAGGGTTTGAAGGAAGATTTGATTAAAACAGTGGGAGACATCCTGATTAGATATATTAGATAACCAATCTAATCTTGCAAGAGCATACGCTGAGTGTTTTCTTCTCTCTCTCTCCTGGTAGCGACCATATCATGCCTTAATCAAGATAATAATACGGATGTATTGACCGAACCCGCTTGTTATACTGAGCTGGGGAACGTTGGTCCCGCTCCAACTTATAATTATTATAAGACAGAGCAGGAAATTGGAGATTACCAGAATTCCCGTGCCGCCCAAACAAAGAAAGTGCATATTGATGCATCTTCTTCGAGTATGTTCATTACAGAGAACTGTTTCTCAGTATCCTTTACGTCCTGGGTATGAGATACCGGATCAGGATCCCGCATATGTAATCTGTTACATGGGCTACAGAAAGGTAGAGAACTGAGAACGGGTGATAAGTTTCATGAGACAGAAAACGGTGCAAGTGTTGCAGCCAAGTCTGTTGGTCACTATCACCCTGTATTACAAGAATACATTGATTCTGAACAAATGTTATTAGATACCGAACCTGATATACAACATCATATCAGTCTCTTTATTAGTAAAGAAAGGATATAATTATGTATTGTTGGATAATATTTTGAACATTTCCTATATCAAGAGTTGATCGGTTCAGGCACGTTATCTAAAAGCATTGACGTTCTAAATCAAACTACAGTTCTTAGTATACAAAACACACACGAGAGGAAGAGTTCAGAAATGAACGAATCCTTCTTGAGGCATTGTAGACTAGGTCATATCAATGCGACCCGACTAGCTAAGTTACATTTAGATGCATATTTAAATCTGTTTAAATTTACATCTTGTGAAACTTGTCGGTCATGTCACAAAGATAAGATGACCATAGCTCTGTTTATTGGAAACAGAGAAAGAGTTAGTGAACTCTTGGGATTGATACATGCTGATGTATGAAAGTCTCATGTCTACACATGCCAAGACCGGTTCTTTGTACTTTATTACATTCTCTAATGATCTCTCAAGATTCAGACATATGTTCCTGTTGAAACACAAGTCCGAACCTTTTGAGATATTCACAGAATGTAAGTTAGAAGTAGATAACCAAAATACGGGTATAAGTATTATGTCTTTTGATGAGATCAAGGAGGAGAATACTTGAGCACAGAATTCCTGGACTATTCTAAAGGAGAATGAGATTCTCTCTCAGCATTACTCCTCCGTATACACCACAGCACGTCGGTGTATCGGGGTGGAGCAATAGCACCCTATTTCCTTTTGGGAGTTATGCGCTTGAGAAGCTGCATACATATTGAATAGGGTTCAAATCAAATCGGTTGCCTACCACTTCATATGTGATATGGAAAGGGAAGAGCCCATATCTTAAGTTTGTTAAGATTTGGGGTTGTCCGGACTATGTCTAAAAGAAAAATCCGGACAAGCTCGAGGCAAGGTCTGTTATGTAGAACTGGAAAGGTTCCAGCTATACAAACTGCAGCTGATGATTTGGTAAAACCAAAGGATTCAATAGTTTCCAACGAACCTCAGCCTCTCCGCCGATCTAGTAGGGTTCCTCACCCACCTGAGAGATACTTCGGTTTCTCTATGACAGTGGGAGCGAGGATTGCATCATGAGATGATGACCCAACTAGTTTCGGGCTGGCTATCAGGAATGAGACTCTCTAAGAATGGCTGGATGCTTATCGATATGAGATGGAATTCTTATACACCAACAAAGTATGGACTTTGGTTGCTCTATCTAAAGGGTTAAATCCCCATCAGGAGCAAGTATATCTTGAGAAGATTACTTGGTGTACATGGTAAGGTTGAGACTTTCAAAGCTTTTCTTAAGTCCATCAGATCCTACTTGCCACGGCTACATACCATGACTACGATATCTGGTGGTTGGGTGTCATGACTACTTTTCTAAATGATGTTTTAGAAGAGAACGTCTATAAGTATACAGCCAGAAGGCTTCGTAGATAGTGGGAGCAGCGGAAACGTGTGCAAGATGTTTTATGTGATAAAACAGGCATCGCGGAGTTGGAACATCTGTTTTGATGTGGTAGTCAAAGAGTTTGACTTCATCAAAATGGTAGATGAACCTTGTATATACAAAAAGGTAGTATGGAGTATGGTGGTGATCCTCGTAGAGTACGTGGATGACATACTCTTGATAGGGAAGGAGTTTCCTATGCTACGATCGGTCAATCTCCGCTTATCACAAGGATTCTCCATATAGGATCATAGTAATACCTCCTGAATCCTGGATTTTGGATCTATGAGATAGATCTAATTGGATGTTAGGATACTCACTAGTTGTAGTGAGATGGTATCAATCGATTCAGGGGAGAATCACTGGAAAGGTTCCAGGGTGATAAGGACGACTGAATATCAGTCACAGGCATTGTTTTTACCCTCAGTGGAGGGACGGTATGTTGCAAGAGTTCCAAGCTAGATACCGTGACTTACTAGACGATTAAAGGCAAGATACATCGTTACCAAGATTGCTACCAAAGAGGCAGTCTGGATATATATAAGTTCATGAGATGAACTTCGTTCCTACCATTGTGTGACAATGGAGTTGTGGCTTTGGCCCAGGAACTACCGTCCCATCAGAAATCCAGATATAATTCTTAGGCAGTATCACCTGATCATGGAGATGGTTGATCTCCAGGGAGATCGAGGTTAGGAGAGTAGACTAAGAGGACAACATGGCGGATCCACTCACAAAGGCTTTTTCCCAGAGAGAGACTATTATGGGATGGTTGAGTATGAGATACTACAACCACTGTTATCAGATGGCCCTAGTGCAAGTGGAAGATTGTTAGTTATATGTATGCCCTAGAGGCCATTACTATATATGAGATGTATATTGTAGTGGATGCTTGGACATATATAGGGAGGACTTTCTTGCTCGACATGATAGTATGCTATCTGGTTACTCTTTACCTTAACGTGTACACTGATTGTCTCTCTGTTAAATGTTGGTAAAGCCCTTAGGATGTGTACTTGACTGCCTGGACTATGATGTGGATCATACTAGTGGGGACATGGTAGTCCATAAGTACATCCTTCAAGGTTCCTAGTCGTTGGTGTATCGAGACAGGGCATCGATGCACCAGTGTAGACTAGCGTATACGCATCTTGACCCATATGATGGGCGATGGATGATCCCATATCCATCGGTGTTTGACATCAAGGATGGCGTACAGGTGCTCAGTGGAGACTGGATACACTGGACGGACTCGCCGAGAACTCCCAGATGGTATTATACCTTATGTCCGATGGCAGTTCTCTGGTGACACCAGTACAGCTTAGTCTGTTGACCCGAGATCGTCATAGAGTCTTGTGTGATTCCCACTGTGCTTTGATTTCCATCATACCACGTCCAAGAAGGCGTGCAAAAAGGTGGCTTTTGGGTACAGTCCCGAATCACATGGAGGCGATGAGCGATAGGAGGGGATTCGTCTCTCCCGGTATAGGGAGTTGATGTTGCGCTGTGTTCGATTGGCTATAACCGGAAATCCCTGGCCAGGGTTGCAGAGATTTACTGGTAAATGTTATCAATAGTTTCTCAAACTGTTATAGACCTCAAATCGACACGACTTATCGAGCTACTGGGGTCCGATGTTTACCACCCCTAGGTGAGATATGCGACATATCAGACGACGAGACCGGACTGTACGGTAGTGTTACTGATTGGATTCGCAGGAGTACTAGCGGGCTTGCTTGTTGATCTTCTGATCGCTCAATACTCGGGTGGACGTTACGTTTAGCAGACCGCTTGCGGCTTGTGGGTGTTTGATATGATCATCACCTACTACCGGCGTATTGACGAGTCTTTAGAGTCCTACACAGGGGTTTCCTGGCTCAAGCGAAACGGAGTAGGAGCACATATGTGATATGTGCGGGACCGAGATTAATACGATATGAGATACCGTATTCTATTCTCGCGATTCGTGACATTGATCGGTTGTATGCGATATAGCCGGGTTATCGGACCAAGTGTTGATTCGATAAGTTGTTACACATAATATTAGTCGGTTATAGCCGGGTTATTAAATCAAGAGTTGATTTAATAATTTAATGTATAATTATATATTTGATATATTACATTACATTAACTAGTATTAGCTCACTTAAGATTTATTTTCTCACTAGATTGTGCACATTGTTTATATGTGATATATGCAAGTGTACATGTTTGTATCATGCTTGATGATACATACAAGTTGGGTGTATGAGACTTAAACCAAGTCAAGGTTAAATTAGGGTTTACTAATTTCCTAACAAATAACAAAAGAGATGAGACTTTGGTCAAAGTTATCAAGCTTCATGAAGCTTGATAAACAGTGACAAAGTCAACTCTTTTGTCATTCCTTAGGATATTAGTTAACCCAACCCTTAACCTCATACTTTGGTTAATTATCTACATGAGTTAAGCATTAGGGCTTAACTCAACCATGGTGCAATAATTAAAAGGATAAGTTTTCATTTGGATCTTTATCCTTTCTTCTTCTTCTTCATCAAGCTCCATGAAAAGCTTGCTAGCTTTAATGGTGCCATGAGAAAAAGTGTGAGAAAATCAATTCTAAAGTGAGCCCACTTCCTACTTCTTCATCCTTTACCACTTGCCATGTATTAGAGTGTGTTCTCTTCACAAAGTTCATGACCTAGTAAAGGAATAGCTTGAGTTAGTGTCTCCCCGACGTTGATCATCTTCGGCCTCGAAGTCATCGAAGCAAGCACGTTCGTTCTTCTCGTGAAGCTTCTCTAGAGTCCGGAGTTCACGATCGCAGCGATGGGGACATCTACACGGAGCTAATGAAGTGAAGGACCGGATCTACAAAGGTTGTAATCCCTCTCACTTAGTGTTAAACTGTTACTTGTTTTCGCCTAAACCCTAGTTTAAAGATCCGGCTTTGGGTTGTTCGGCACGGCTAAAATTTTAATCGTGCATGGTTGATGCCTCGTAGAACCTTGTGAGCGTGCCTAGCAAACCTACAAAAGCCAGGTCAAAGAACCGACACCCACCGACACATGCACCGACGCGTGCACAGCACGGCCGCGGATCCGCGGCGGAATGCCGTGTTTGTCCGCGGATCCGCGGCCATCTTGAGGGAACTCTGGCTCATTTCTTCAGGGTTGCTTTATGTTGCCTTTTTCTTCAGTTTTCTTCACTTGGTTCTTCAGAATCTTTTCTACTTTCTTCCAGATTTCCAGCAGTGCAGAGTTTGTAGACTTTTACCATAAGCTTCGTGTTGAAGTCTTGAATCTTATGCTTCCTTCGTACTTTATGCAATCGAACTGTTCATTGATCTTCATTTGTTCCCCAACCTGGTAGGCGGCATCATACATATTCGTCTATTTGTTGGTCGTAGTCTCACATTTGTAGCGTCTTTTCCTGAATTTCACTGTATTGTTCTGAGAACCTGTAACCTGCAACTATTTAGAAGACATGGATCAAAAACACCTATTTATTTGCAATATGATTAAGAATGGGGAATATAATGATGCAAAATTCTGATATGAACAAATACCCCCAAACTTATCATTTACTCGTCCCGAGCAAAGCCAATTTATTCTCGAAAAAATCCTAACCTCACTTTCGCAGGGAATCGCGATTGCACTGAGCTCGTGCAACAAGCTGTTAAACCTCTAGGTGTCTCTAGTAGGAGGAGTGTTGTCTCCTGAAGGTTTTCAGCGGATACTACCCACAAAATCCGATCAATTTAGCCTATTGACTTTCATTCTTCAATTCGGTGTTCTAGCAAGAAATTCTATCATCTTCAACAGAGAAATCATCAACCGGTATTTTTCACACTCACTTATCATTTAACTTAAGATCGTATATGTTCTGTAAATTTATTTAGCTTTTAGCATCTTTGAATTTTCCTTCTAAGGTTCCATCTCAACTTAGGAATTTTTATCATCTCCACTGAAGATATAAGTCCTATTTTTCATTCCTATCTCTCATCCAAACCCCAATCATATACCCCTACGTGTGTGTATGTATCACCCCTACACTTGGAAATTCAATTCAAGCTATCATACTCTTGTCCATTGTCCAAAGTACTTTTAGTTGGTGAATTTTAGATGAAATTGCTCACACATCCTTCATGCGACCGTTAATACTTCTTGAGGTACTAACGACTGATTACAAAATGTGTTTGCGCATTAAGGCGTAATTCCTCATCTTGTAATACCTAAGGCTTTAGCAGTGACTCCCAAATCTGTTGGTCTAAGGTACTAGGTGATAAAGCACCCTCGCTATATATTTTTTTATGTTACGCAGCCTTAAGTGATTACAAAACCAGTGTTCATTTTTTTATCTCTTTATTCACACTTTTATTTTATTTTTTTCTAATACTAAGGATTTTAGACAAGAGAAATTCAAGGTATCCTCTACTATTCCAAGTATCAAGGTGCGTGTTTGTGAAAGTTGTAGGGTATATATTTTCAGAATTTATACTTAAGGTTTGGAATTATTTTTCAGACTTACACTTCAATAAAAATTTCAATACTCTTCCCTTATTTTGACTTAACCCAAGAACTGAACTCAAAATTTACCTATTTCTAAATAAACTACAAGAACATATATTTTCTACCGTTAAACTTTAAGAAAGGTTATTTCTAGGGCTTTTAATTTACTAAGTTTAGGATCTAGTTTTTCCTAGCTAGTTAACCGTCTTGTCAAACTTAAGTCAAATATGGCCAAAATTGAACTTTTTGAATTTTTATAAAAAAAAATTATTTGATTTGATTTTTTAAAAAAAATTATTTTCATTTTATTTATTTTTATAATTTTTTATAAAGATGCAATGCAGAAATAAACATGCAAAAGAAAAAAGAAAAATATATACAAAAATTAAAATATGCAATGCAATGATAACAATTTACAAACCACCTTGTTCCCCTCTGAATGGCGGCCGAGACGTGAGGACGTCGTGCCTGAGATTCGGGGCAGATGCTATTTGGTTTTATCCGTCCACCTCTCCGAAGATGCCAAGTTTATTTATGGCACCGTGTATCGGAGGTTTAGACGGATGCGGCCGATATAGCAGACTTCGTCATATTCCCCCTCGCTTAAGGGGTTTTTGATTGTGGGGACGCTCTTCCCTGCAGGCGCAAGCTCCTGCAGTTAATTACGCTACCGCATCGCAGTAACAACTTTCACCTTCTCCAGAATTTCACTTCGTGTCGTGGGTGTTTGTTTTGTTTGTGGTTGCCCATGGATTGTATACGGAGACTGAGTAATGCCGTCGCCCGTAGGACGTGGATTAGTCCAAATCCGTATTTACTTAGATTTGGGTTTGGTGTTTTTAGTTTAAGGATGCATTAGCCGCGTTACGGCTAAGATCAACTTAAACGTTCGTTAAGGATACGATAGTCCTGTTTGAGACTAAGATCGACTTAACGTGATGGTCCATTTAATATATAGCCGTCGGGACTCGTCACCTCTATAACGTCGTTGAAGGATTACAACGGCAGATGTCAGAGGAGTTCAGAGATGTACCCTTGAACCAAGGTTGATTTGGAGTTTTATAGTCCGTTTGAATGTTTAAGGATACGTTTGCCGTGTTTGGGAGCTAAGATCAACTTAAACGGGATCATTTAGATCCAGTAAAAGAGCATTTGGAGGCTCTATTGTTCCAGTTTAGGGACGTAGTGGTCCATGTTCCAGTTTAGGGACACGATGGTCCGTATTCCAGTTTAGAGACGTGGTGGTCTATATTCCAGATTGAAGACGTGGTGGTCTATATTCCAGTTTAGGGATGTGGTGGTCTATATTCCATTTTTGGGACGTGGTGGTTTATATTCCATTTTAGGGACGTGGTGGTCCGACATTAGTTTAAGGACGTTTCGGTCCAATATTAGTTTAAGGACGTTTCGGTCCAACATTCCCGTTTCGGGACGAATATTAGTTTAAGGACGTTTCGGTCCAATATTAGTTTAAGGACGTTTCGGTCCAACATTCCCATTTTGGGACGAATATTAGTTTAAGGACGTTTCGGTCCAATATTAGTTTAAGGACGTTTCGGTCCAATATTCTTTTAAGGACGTTTCGGTCCATGAGTTTAAGGACCCCGCAGTCCATATTGATGTGTGGTCGTCGGGATCCGTCACCTCTCTGACGTCGTTGAAGGATTAAAAAGATAAGTGTCAGAGGAGCTCGGAGATGTACCCTCGAACCGGATATAAATTGATTTAAGAGAGAGTTGTGCTCAGTCAATTTTATTTAAGGACTTACGGCCAGAATTAGGCTAAGTCCAGTTGAAAATGTTCACATTTTGTTTGCATTTGGCCTGTTAGGCCACTGTTTGGGCTTTCCTCTTTTTAGAATGATGCATAGCATTACTTCAGGCTATTTATGCCTATTTTAACTGGGCTCTGCCCTTTTTATTATAATGCAGAGCATTTGTTTTGGTCCATTGGACCTCTCAATTGGGCTCTGCCCCTTTAAATAATGCATAGAATTATTTTTGGTCTGTTTAGACTTTTTAATTGGGCTCTGCCTTTTTAAAATAATGTGCAACACTTTTATTTGGTCCCTTGGACCTTTGATTGGGCTCTGCCCTTTAATAATGCATTGCATTAGATACCGTGACAGTGTCCCACATGGCTTGTCAGGTACTTTGCGCAATTAATGAGCGCAAGCGCTCGTGGAGGTGACACGTGTCACGTTCTGGTGAGCGCAAGCGCAACAGCGCAGTACGCTGCGTTAGTGCGCTGCGCTGCTGCACTGCTGACACGTGGCGCTTCCTGGCGGCTTGCGCAATAGCGCAGTTTCGGCAAGTGCTGGGCACTGTTCTTATTCTTTTGGATCAATTTCAGATCAGAGAAAATAAGTTTTTCTTGTTTTATAAAGAACCAGTGGTTCATATAAGGTGCAAGGCATTGTTATCTTGAGAATCTTTTAGATTCAGAACCAATGGTTCATAAAAAGAAGTGCAAGGCACTGTTTATTATTTATTTTTTCTTTTCTTTTCATTAGAGATCCTAGATCTTTTTCTCAGATCAATGATCTGTTCATAAGAGAATTTTCTCTTTTTCTAAAGGTTTTTACCTTTTTCTTTGTTCTTGAGGATTTCTCTCCAATTCTTCAGAGTCTTCTCTGTTAAATTTTTCACAAAATGTTCCTTTTTCTTTCTTTCGAATTGAGGTCTAGGGTCCTTTTTATAGTGCCCATAAATTAGTTAAATTTGTTAAAGAGATCTTTCTCTGAGTGATTTGGGGAATTTTCTCCACCGTTGGATCTTTGATCCAAGGGCTCCTGTTTTACAGAAGAAAATCTTCTTGTTTTAACAAGAACAGAAAAGATTTCTTTAAAATTTCAATTATGTTTTGCGCAACGCCCCAGCGCGTGTCGCGCAGCGCAGCGCTTGCGCAGCTGTGCTTCCGCAACTGCGCAGACACGTGTCGTGCAGTGCAGCGCTTGCGCAGTTGTGCTTGCGCAACTGCGCAGACACGTGTCGTGCAGCGCAGCGCTTGCGCAACTGTGCTTGCGCAGTTGTGTTTGCGCAACTGCGCAGACACGTGTCGCGCAGTGCAGCGCTTGCACAACTGTGCTTGTGCAGTTGTGCTTGCGCAACTGCGCCGACACGTATCGCGCAGTGCAGCGCTTGCGCAGCTGTGCTTGCGCAACTGCGCAGACATGTGTCACGCAGCGCAGCGTTTGCGCAACTGAAACGTTGCTTCCTTTACTTTTTTGTTTTAAACAGAGCTTTGCTCTGATTGGTTGCGCTACCTCGGGCGCTGTGCTGACGCATCAACTTCTGACACGTGGCGCATTGCGCTCAGCGCACGGGATTTGAAGCGTTGCTTCAAAATTTTGAATTTTTGAAATTCAAACAGAGCCTTGCTCTGATTGGAGGAAATAAATGCCCCCCCACCGTTGCGCTCATGTGGCGCGCACGTGAGTGCAGCGGTGGCAAGATCCCAGCCTTTGGATCAACAGATAAGTTGAAGGGGCGCAGGCGCCTATAAATAGGACCCTTGGTCTTTAGAAAATTCTTACAACTTTCAAGAATTTTGATTCTCAGAGCCTTGCTCTTGCTTAAGAACTTTCAGAGCCTTGCTCTTGTTCTTTCCCCAAGAACTTCAAAGTTCAGAACTTAGAATCACTCTAGGTAATTTAAATTAAATTAAATTTAATTAACAGAGCCTTGCTTTTATAGATCTTTGATCTAAAGAAAACCCCTTTAGGGTTTCATCAACAGAGCCTTGCTCTCAAAAACTTACAGATCTACAGAGATCTTGTCCATGGGTTTTAACCCATGAACAAAGCTTTGCTCTTGGATCGAATGTAAATCTTTTTAGATCTGAAAAATGAAGTTTTTTTTATAAGTTTTCCTGGATTTTTCAAGATTTCAAAATTTTAATTCTTTTAAGTGTTAAAAAAAATTGATGGATCTTTCCATTATTACCACAGAGCTATGCTCTTTTGAGGAATCTTGTTCCCCTGAGACCAGAGTTTGACAAATGTCACTCTGTGACAGAGCTTTGCTCTAAAAGAGGAGATTTTCTCCTTTTCTCTATGGATTTCCCATCAATGAGGATATTCTCTTGTGGATCTTTTTCATGAATTGACAGTCTCATCTAATGATGGGATTGTCTTATTAAATGATGCACCGTCATCCAGATTTTGTGGGTCCCCCTTTGGTCCCCTACCCACTGCATCACAGTGTGGAATAAGATTTTAAAATACCAAGCGTTAGAACACTAATGGTTATTTTTGTCTTTCTACAGGAAACATGTCTGCCAACCTGTCTTTCCCATTTGTTCGCTCGGAGGGAGGGTTTCCCCATGCACCAGAGGACCGGGTGGTGCTCGCTCTTATTAAGGATCACGACCCCGAGCACAAAAACCTTCACTTGTGGGGAAAGTGGTACAATGAAATCATCCAAGGTCGTCGCAGTTTCAGTTCCGCCACGCCGTCTAAGCCCATAACTTCAATCCCTTATGCGGACGAACCCCCGGTGAAGTATGCCGTGGAGGTTAAAAATTGGAACTCGGATGACCTCCTCCAGCCCGCAATTGGTGCTATTCCCGTGCAGCCGCCGCCGGCAATAGATATTTTAGGAAGGCGAATCTGTCAGGGTGAAGCATGCCCTTGGGGACAGGCCTATAATATTGGATTGGTGCCGCGACCGCCCGCCGGATACTTGCAGTGGGCCCGATACATCTTATCGGCGAAAAAGACTCATTTAACGAAGATTGGATTGATTCGGCCGTCTACGTCTCGCTCTTCGAGTATCCCTCTCCTCCAACGTGGTGGATTAAGGCCTTTATCGAACAATGGAATATCCCCACCCACACTTTCTTGATGACGGATAGGGAGGTCTCAATTTCTTTGGAGGAGTTTGCCGAACTCTCGGGTTTGCCGATGAGGGGGAGAATTACGAGGAGTTGCTCCCTCCTGACGAATACGTTTTTTCCACCAAGCCACTGGTGTTTGACCTGACTCCGAAGAACGCCGTTCAGCATCAGTATCCGGGCCTGGTGAAGATGTTGGAGATCTATGAAGGACTCCATCTGGAATCGGGCGACCGGGGCGTCAGTTTCGCAGATTTTATTGCCCGCTTCATTCGCCCGGAGTTCCTATCAGAGCGGAGTGAGAAGTTCGCCCAGCTCGATGACCCTTTCGGTTTCGGCTTGGACCGCCGACCCGTATCGGAGAATGTTCAAAGGGATTTTTATCTCCCCGGCGCTGCCATCGTCCCTTTCTCAGAAATCGCCGTCCCGGGCATGGACGAGGAAACCTTTTTTATTGGGTTCTTAGGCTTGTGGCTATGCAGCTTTGCGCTCCACATGCACCCGCGTCACATGCGGCCCTCCTTCTTTTACCCAGCGCATCGGATGGTGGCTGGTTTGCAGTTATCGGTAGGAATCGCCGGGCTGGCCTACCTTTATAAAGGACTTAGCGTAGCGGCGGACGCTAGTGAGCCTGGGGTGCAGCCCGCTAACTTCCCGACGCACTATTTCACCTCCTGGATGGAGATGCACGTGCAAGGGGTGTTCGGTGCCCATAAGATTCCTCCGTTCTTTGAGAAATGTAGACTCCCGAGAGTCATGCGGTTGGTCGGCGCTTCAATTGTGGTTGCACCCCCGCAGGAGTCTAGGGGGCTGCTCCTTCGTCCACATCTGGTCGGAGCGAAGGTTTCCTTTATGGATAAGGTTATAACCATAGGCTCAGAGACTACTAAGTCAGTAGTGCCACTGCGCGATGATTTCAAGGACGGGGCTTCCGTATTGAAGGCTCGGGAAATCCTCCACCTCTACTCCATTCGGCCGGGCTATCTAGTGTTTAGGCAGAATGAGATAGCACATTTTATGAGGTACAACCCACACCGGTTTGCTCAGCAATCGAGCTACAACCAAGGGGTCCCGATGGAAGCTTTCTTGGAAAAGCCCGTGGTCAGCCGAGAGGGGATGAAGAATGCAATGCATAATTTCACACGGCTTAACACGGGTTCCTATTTCTTTATCAGTGTCCCTAAGATGCTCAACACGTACGTGGCTTGGTATGCGCATGCGATGGGCCCAGTTATCTTAACGGAGAAGCACATGCTGGTTGACCGTAGGGGTGCGCCTCCTGGCGGTGATCGCAAGGCCCCGCTCCTTTGAAGCTAAGGATTCCGGTCATTCCTCCGCTAAAAGATGCCGGAGTCGATCGACCACGCGTGTGGAGCCCTCCGCGTGGATTGCCGTTGTCTGCTATGGTGAATGCACTACAGGCGCCCCGTGCTCCCATGAAGACGGTTAATGTAATATCGCCAGAGTCCGGCGCAGGAGCGGATATCGGAACCCGCCGCCCCAAGGTGACTGCCAAGCGCAAATCAATTCCAGGTGCATCTAGAGCTGGCGGGCAAAAGAAAAAGAAGTCGATCCTTTCCCTTAACGCGATCCTCAGTTTAGAGCCTGAGGCCCCTCTTACCAAAGGAATAAGTGAATATGGCAGCAATAAGGGCTTCTTGGTAGACCCCACAGACACCAATTTGGCGGCCGCTATTGCAGCTTCTGAGCGATCAGCAAGGCTCGAAGTGATGTTAAGCAAACTCGCTGAGTCAGGTAATCATTAGCTTCTTTCTTCATCATTTCATGGCATTTTTTTTATCATTATTCTTGACTAATACTTTTCCCCATTTTCAACAGGTGTCTCTACTGAAGAAGCTATTGCTGCCTCTTTGAAAACCTTCCAAAAGGAGGAGGAGAAACGCGCTTTAGCGGGCGCCGGTATATCCTACCCCCCCCCTTTTCTTAAAACAAATTTCGTCATTCTTTTCGATGATCAACCTGACTTTCTTCCCTTGTTTCTTTCTAGGGGTTATAGCAGTCGATGAAGAGATCTTTCCGGAACCCGTCACTGGAGTTCCGGTCTCGTCGGGGCTGCTGCAAGAGCCTCGACTTGACCGGTCGATGAGGGATGCCTTGAAGAGCTTGGAGTCATCCCTGTATACAGACGAGGACGCCTCAATAAGAGAGGATCTGGTAAGGTCCGTCTCAACGGCTCAGGAGGAGAGAAAGCGGCTGAGGCGCGAGGCGAAGGCGCGCCGGACTGCTTTGGCTACGGGAGCGGGCCTAAGCACCGTCCCTCGGGCAGATACTCCTTTCGGAGAGGCCCCTGTCGCCCTATCCACTACTCGCAGACAAGTGGCGCGCGCCGCTCGAAGCGCAAATGATAAGTCCACTTCAGGTAACATTTCTTTCAGAATTTTTATTGTGAGAGTTATAATGCCGACGGTTCTTATATATATTATTTTGCAGGGCCAAGTCCGACCGAGGGTGAGGCGGAGACCGTTGAACCCAGGGGAACAGAGGAGGCGGTGCCTGCTGAACTCGAGCCGACAGTGGGCAACATCGTTGAGGCTTTGGAGCCTGATGCAGAGGTTGAGGGGCCTATAGCCGAGAAGGTCGTTGATGCCGAGCCTGAAGTGGCGGCAGATGAAATGATCATTACAACTGAGCCCGGGGTGGTGGCGGACGAGGCACTTGAGGCTGGCGACCTCGTGGTGACAGTAGATGAGCCGATGGAGACGGCGGAGCCTGAAGAAGTAGCGGGTGAGATGGGTACGACTCTTGGGGAAGAGTCAGCCGCTTCCTTCCAAGAGTCCAGCAACGCTCCAATCATTGCCTTCCCCGCCTACGATCTTCTGCCGTCTCCTGGTCGCGAGAGCACGACGACGGTCCCTATCGAGTCGGGTGATGAGGTTACGGGCGGTGGCCTTGTGTCAATGGAGGAGGGAGTCACCTCCGTTTTAGCCGGCAGCTCATCAGGTAAATCCCAAGTTGCTGTCTTTCTTTACCTTACAATCCTTTCTGACAAGTTCACCTTTTTCGTAACGCAGGTGCAGCCGATGCCCTACTGCTTGAGGGAGCGCCTTCAACGACTGCCTTGGCGGTGGTCACCTCTCAACCCTCTCTCATACCATCTAAGATGTTGGAAGGTATGGGTTTGCAATTTATTAATCCTATCCTTTAGACGTATAATTTGTGTACTAAAGTCGTATTGTTGTGTCTTTTCAGGAGTGCTCTTTGATCATCTATATCAAGTGTTGCTTCCACACTTCTCCCTCCCATCTGAACTCGCTTCTCCCTCTGGTGATGCTGGTGAGTATAGTCCCCGACTGATACCTTTCTTTTTTGGTGATAGAATTATTTCTAAATCTCTCTTGTCCTGACTGCAGTGTTACAAATCGAAGGGGGAGAAGAAAGATCGGTCGCGCCACCAGCCCTTCTGGCCTTGCCACCTGCTTCAACCGGTATAGTAAACTATCTTATCAATGGCTTTTTCCATATCTGTTGAATCGTCATTTAATCGCATTTTGTCTTTTCAGCTGTCGTTCCGGCTCCGGTCCCTCTTGAGTCTCGTGTCCTTTCACCGGCAGGCCCCTTCTTGAAACGTCCATCTTCAAAGGGTGCCGTGATTGAGTTTGGGCATGCTGAGCGGGTATATCGAAGAGCTTAACATGGACGCTCTCCCCTCTGCCGCAGATTTCGCTGTGGAGGTTAACCCAATGTTGGCGGCGCTCGTAAACTTTCACAACGAAGGCGTCGTCGAATCTTGGGTTAACCACTGCAGGGAGATCGAGGCCTGCCTACATCGGTTGGAGTCGACGCGTCCTTCCCCTGAAGTTTTGGCCATAAGCACCCAGCGGACAGTCTGGCTCAAGCAAAGCACTTCTTATTTCCGCCATTTGGAGCAAGAAGCAGCTTTACGGTTGAAGGAACGTCAGGAGTCCTCAAGCCCAACTGCTCACCTGCACGCTGAAGTTAGGACGAATGCTGCCGAGGTGAAAGCTGTCTTTGAAGGCCTCCTGGAGCGTATCTCTAATGGGCTAGCACTGAAGCAGAAGCTTGATGCCGCCGAGCGTGATACCCGAGGCCGTGAAGCAGCTCAGCAGGTCGTTGGGGAACAGCTTGCATCCTTCATGCAGCAGCGGGCTCAAGTAGAGGACGAACTGGCGGTGGTAGCCGATCGGGAAAAGGCATGGAAGGAAGTGTGCGAACAACTGATAAAGCTACTTAAGACGCTTCCTTCATAGTAACTCTCCTTGTATCGTTTGTACTTGTAAATAAAAAATGTATATGTATATTTTTTATTCTTTAGCACAATGTATCCTGTACTCAATCAAGTTTATGAATAAAAGATACACATTTTTTTTGTAATGTCTTGTGTCGTTTTCTCCGTCTTTTCTTCCTTTTGTTATCAGCATGCCACCTTAGTAACCATGGTTGACGGATAATAGAGCACGCATCTTGACTTTCTTAAGAAATAGCGATGGCTTAGGCCGCAGGTTCAGATCTGCAGCCTAACACTTTTCAACTCCATAAACCGTGAGGGTCTCATAGAGACTTTTCTCCCTACGGACCGAGAGGATCTCGTAGGTGGTTTTTCTCCTTAGGAATCGTGAGGATTCCTAAGTGTGGTTTTCTCTTATAAGTCGTAAGGATCCTATAAGAGAATTTTTCCCTCTTACGAGTCGAGAGGACCCGTAAGCGGTTGTTTCCCTCCTCGTCGAAACTCGACTTTGGAGAGTGAGACCCGTGAATAGTATGCAAGAGACCGTTTAGATCGACTTGTAGGGTCCCATTATTTAGGAAGCAAGTTTTTTTTTTAGTCCCTGCTGCCTGAGGCTTCATCTTGCAAGTTGAGACGAATCGGGAATTTTCCCGCGGAGACACTGGTTTCTCTGCGAGCCGACGCGAATCAGGAGGCTCTCGTCAAGGAGTGTTTGTATCCGTGAGTCGAGGAATTTGCTAAGGATTATTTATTTCCCTAGCGCCAAGGATTATTTGTTTCCTTGGGGTTTGAAACGAGTCGAGAATTTTCCACGGAGGCATTGGTGGCTCTGCGAGTCGACGCGGATCAGGAGGCTCTCGTCAAGGAGTGTTTGTATCCGTGAGTCGAGGAATTTGCTAGGGATTATTTGTTTCCCTAGCGCCAAGGATTATTTGTTTCCTTGGGGTTTGAAACGAGTCAAGGATTTCCCACGGAGGCACTGGTGGCTCTGCGAGTCGACGCGGATCAGGAGGCTCTCGTCAAGGAGTGTTTGTATCCGTGAGTCGAGGAGTTTTCTAGGGATTATTTGTTTCCCAAGCGCCAAGGATTATTTTTTTTCCTTGGGGTTTGAAACGAGTCGAGAATTTTCCACGGAGGCACTGGTGGCTCTGCGAGTCGACGCGGATCAGGAGGCTCTCGTCAAGGAGTGTTTGTATCCGTGAGTCAAGGAATTTGCTAAGGATTATTTGTTTCCCTAGCGCCAAGGATTATTTGTTTCCTTGGGGTTTGAAACGAGTCGAGAATTTCCCACGGAGGCACTGGTGGCTCTGCGAGTCGACGCGGATCATGAGGCTCTCGTCAAGGAGTGTTTGTATCCGTGAGTCGAGGAATTTGCTAAGGATTATTTGTTTCCCTAGCGCCAAGGATTATTTGTTTCCTTGGGGTTTGAAACGAGTCGAGAATTTCCCACGGAGGCACTGGTGGCTCTGCAAGTCGACGCGGATCAGGAGGCTCTCGTCAAGGAGTGTTTGTATCCGTGAGTCGAGGAATTTGCTGAAGACACTGGTTTCTTCGGAGTTGGACTGAACCGTCAAGATTTGGCTTCGTCTTTTGGCGGAGCCTGTTAGGAAGGTATGGTTTCCTCTTTGTTTACGCCCTTGCATTGTATACAGGGATCGATGTGATCTTAACTGTAGGGCCAAAGTTTTATCATTTCTTCTTCTTTTTTTTATTTCCGCGATGCTCTATCATTTCAGCTTTTATATCGCGAAGGTCGCGATTGCCCAATCATTTCGGCCATTTTTCGCGGTGCCCAATCATTTCGGCTATTTATTTTATTTTTACTCGCTGCTTTTTATTACGAGTTGCCCAATCATTTCGGCTATTTATTTTATTCTTACTCGCTGCTTTTTATTACGAGTTGCCCAATCATTTCGGCTATTTTGCGTGCATACATTTTTACTTGCTGCTTTTTATTGCAAGTTGCCCTATCATTTCGGCTATTTCGTATGCATGTGCGGCCTATTGGCTTTTCGCTGTAAACCGATTTCGGCATCAGCACCGCTACAACTGGGATATTACCAGGAGCGAATCATCATCTGCCTCTGTCAATGTCGAACACAGGTGGCTTAGCGACCAGGGTTAGGGTCCTGTCGACTAAGGCTTTTGACTTCATGAGCCGTAAGGGTCTCACGAAGTTATTTCTCCCTACAAGTCGTGAGGATCATGTAGGTGTATTTTCTCCTTAAGAATCGTGAGGATTTCTAAGTGTATGTTCCTCTGTAAGTCGTAAGGATCCTACAGTCGGGTTTTCTCCTTGTAAGTCGAGAGGACCTACAAGGGTCATGCGAACATGTCCCCAGTCACGGATGAGACTTGGTTAGGGAAATATTTATTCGCGCCCGTGGATTGTATACAAGAGTCAGTATTGAGCCACTTATAGGGCAATATCGGAAGTTGTGGGGGTTGCTTAAGCACAGGTTTAGGTCTCTGTAACTTAAGACTTTCAACTCTTATGAGCCGTGAGGGTCCCATAAGAGAGTTCTCCTTACGAGTCATGAGGATCTCGCAAGTGTATTTTCTCCCTAGGAATCGTGAGGATCCCTAAGTGTGTTGCTCCCTTGTGAGTCGTAAGGATCTCACGCGGGTGGTTTCTCCTTACCAGGTCGAGAGGACCCTATAAGTGTCTTTTAACGAGGTTGCGCCCTTTCGGGTTTTCACAAACACTCGCCGGTAGTCCTGCTGTTTTTACTCACGGAGCCCTTTCGGGTTTTCATCCGTGCCCATTTTGCTTATGGACATACCGTTTTTATTTTATAATTTTTTTATTTATTTTCTTCTTCTCTTTTTTTTTTATACGAGGTCGCGCCCTTTTCAGGTTTTCACGAACACTCGCCGATAGCCCTGCTGTTTTTACTCACGGAGCCCTTTCGGGTTTTCATCCGTGCTCTTTTTGCTTATGGACATACCGTTTTTTTTATTTTATTTTTATATGTTTTTTTATCTCGTCAGCCTAAAAGATGCTGCGGTAGTAGTTTAAAGACGTTTCGGTCTGCTATTAGTTTAAGGACATTTCGGTCCGACATTGAGAAGGCTGGCTACTGCTGATAGAGTTTGAGCTTAGGAAGATAGCGAGCGGACATAGTCGTCGTCATCTACCATTGACCTAGGCTGTGGCTCATTAAGCATAGTATGTCTTTAGGAAGCGACCGTTTATTGGCCTGAAAGGCCTTTCACCGTACATGTCCATGAGTAGATAGGTCCCACCCTGGTAGACCTTATCTATGGTGTATGGGCCTTCATAGTTTGGCTCGAATTTTCCTCGCTTGGCGCGATTGGGAATCATAGGCCTTTTGACCACTAGCACAAGTTCGCCTTGGCGGAATTTCCTCGGTCGGGTCAATCTTTCATATGAGCGCGTCATCTTTGCTTTATAAGCTTCCAGATTTTGTTGTGCTATGAGCCGGGTTTCATCAAGGGCGTCAAGCTCCTCAAGCCGAAGGTGAGCATTTTCTTCATCCGTTAGCTCGTAGTGGACTGCCACTCGTAGAGAGGGTAACTCTATCTCGAGGGGGAGTACTGCTTCCGTCCTAAATACCAACGCGTACGGCGTTGTGTTTGTGGCCGTCTTAAATGTAGTTCGATACGCCCAAAGAGCTTCTTGCAGTCTTTCGTGCCAGTCCTTCTTATTTCGGGACACCGTTTTCTTTATGATCTTTGTCAAGGTCTTGTTGAAAGCCTCGGCTTGACCATTAGCTCGCGGATTATAAACCGAGGAATATCTCCAGTATATATTGTGTTGTTGCGCGAAGCGACTGATCTTGTGGCTTCTGTAGGCTGGCCCGTTATCGGAGATGATCCGTCTTGGCGTTCCAAACCGATATATGACGTGCGTCTTGAAGAAATGGAGGATATTCTCCGTCTTCACTTCCCTCAGTGGTACCGCTTCCGCCCATTTGGAGAAGTAGTCAGTCGTCGCCAGGATGAAACGATGTCCTCTAGACGATGCTGGTTCGATGGGGCCGACTATGTCAGTCCCCCACATTTCGAATGGCCAGCTAGCCACCATTGGATACAGTGGATTTGGATGCTGGAGGATGAAGTCCCCATGGATTTGGCATGAGTGGCATTGCTTCGCATATTCGAGGCAGTCTTGAATCATCGTGGGCCAGTAGTAGCCCATCCGTTTTATCTTCAACTTCATCTTTGGGCCCGCTTGGTGAGAACCGCAGAGTCCGTCGTGAACTTCATGGACGACCTTTTTCGCTTCGTCAGGTCCTAAGCATCTCAGCCACAGAGAATCAAATGACCTCTTATACAGAGTATCGTTAACGAAGGCGAAAGACAGAGCTCGTTTCATGAGCTGATGTCTTGCGAACGCTTCTTCAGGCATTCGGTGGGATTTAAAGTAGTCTATGAAGACTTCCCTCCAATCCTCAGCCTTTTCCCGGTCTTCTATTTGCAAGGTCGTCTGCTCAGTCGCTCCCTTCTCTTCGGGTGATTCCAGAGATATTTCCGCTGGGGCAAGCACCCGACGGCTTTGTACCACGAATCTTACGTCATCGAGGTTCTCGTCGGCCAGTTCTTTAGCAAGTTTGGCCAACGCGTCTGCTTTGCTGTTTTCCGCGCGCGGTATGTTTTCTAAAGTGTAGAAGGGAATTTGGGTCAACAGTTGCTGCACCTTTTCGCCGTACTTCACCAACTCCGGTTTGCACGTCTGGTAGTCGCCGTTTACTTGACTAACGACTAGCTGGGAGTCTCCGTATATGAGGAGGTTTTCAATTCCCATGTCAATGGCGATCTCGAGGCCCGCTATCAGAGCTTCTTATTCGGCTTCATTGTTTGTCCTTGGCTCTGTCAGGGAGAACGCGTAGCGCATTATCCCTCCTTGTGGTGTTATAAAGATGAGTCCTACCCCCGATTTGATTATAGGGGTACTTTGTTTGCGCTTTTTCATGGAAGATGCTCCATCGAAATAAAGTTCCCATTGGGTATCACCACCGTCGATCGTGTCAAACGCATGTTCGTCTGGCAAATCGCAATTCAGAGGAGAATCAGCCGATATCGGATGCTCAGCGAGGAAGTCGGCGATGGCCTGGCCTTTCATTGCCTTGAGAGGTTGATATATTATCGAGAACTCCATCAAGAGCAGGGCCCATTTAGCGAGTCGTCCCGTCAGTATGGCCTTTGACATCAAGTATTTAAGGGGGTCCACCTTTGAAATAAGACGGACTTCATGCGCCAACGCATAGTGCCTGAGCTTTGTTATCACAAAGATCAACGCCAGGCAGTGTTTCTCAATGAGGGAGTAGTTGCTTTCTGCCTCCAGCAGAACTCGACTTAAGTAGTAGAGTGCTCTTTCTTTCCCTTGATCGTTCTCTTGTGCCCATAATGCGCCTAAGGAACCTTCGAGGGCGGTCGTGTAAAGAATGAGATGCTTTCCCTTAACTGGAGCAGCCAATACTGGAGGGTTCTGCAGGTACTGCTTGATCTCGTCCAGTGCGCCTTGGCATTTGTGATCCCAGACAAATGGGGTTTCTTTCTTCATCAGGTGGCTATAGGGACGGCACTTGCCTGAAAGGTTGGCTATAAATAGCCGTATGTATGCGAGCTTCCCTTGGAGAGATCGCAACTGTTTGAGAGTTCTCGGCGGAGGCATTTCCATGATCGCTTTGATCTTTGACGGATCTATTTCAATACCTCGGTGTCGAACAATGAATCCCAGGAATTTGCCTGAGGAAACTCCGAATGCACACTTGAGCGGGTTCATCTTCAAGTTGTATTGCCGAAGGCGTTGAAATACGGTCTTCAAATGCTCGAGATGTTCCTCGTATGATTTGCTTTTAACCACGAGATCGTCGATATAGCATTCGACGATTTCGTGTTTAAGGTCATCGAAGATCTTTGTCATGGCCCTTTGATAAGTGGCACCGGCGTTCTTTAAACCGAAGGGCATCACCTTGTAACAAAATATTCCCAAAGGGGTCCTGAAGGTTGTGTGCTTCTGGTCTTCTGGATGCATTTTTATCTGATTATATCCTAACGAGCCATCCATGAAGGAGAAAACCTCATGAGTGGATGTGTTGTCTATCATCAGTTCGGTGACTGGCACTGGGAAATCATCCTTCGGACAAGCTTTATTAAGATCCCGGAAGTCTACGCATATGCACACAGTCCCATTTTTCTTCATCACCGGGACGATGTTGGTGATCCACTCCGGATATTGAACCTCCTGGATGAAGCCAGAGTCGATCAGCTTTTTGACTTCAGCATTGATACTCATTTCAAGCTCGAGCCGCATTCTTCTCGGCGCCTGTTTGATTGGCTTGACGTCCGGAGATATCGCCAATCTGTGCACAGCATTATCTGGATCTAGTCCCGGCATTTCGGAATAGTTCCATGCGAAGCAATCTTTATGCTGTAGAAGCACATCTTTTAACGCAGCCATCCTTTCTTCAGATAGCAGCTCGCTGATGAATGTCGGTCGCGGGTCATTTGCCGTCCCCAACTCAATTTTCTTGAGATTATCTGCAATTGTATGGATTCCATCTTCCAGCTCTTTTGGCGCTGGTGGGAATTCTGAGATCACCTCATCGTTGCTGTTTTCGAAGCACCAGGGAAGGTCATCCATGTTCTCGGGCTCTTCTTTTGATATCATTATCACGTGACAAGTACGGATTAGCTTCCAATCCCAATGCGGGACTGGTTCTTCTTTCGTGGCCTTGGGCTCGTGCTTTTGTGGCGGTGCTACCCTCCAGTTGTCGGACAGAGCGAACTTGCCAAGCTGATATTGATCTTCGACCCAATTCTTGAAGGTGAAGCAGTCCTCGAGAGGGTGCCCTACCACTCGGTGATAAGAGCAATAGTCTGGGTGTGAGACTTCTCCTGCTTGTTCGGGGTGTTTAGACTCCGGCAGTGTAAGCATCTGATGTTTTCGAGCAAGATCAAATATCTTTTTCGTCTTGTCTCGCGGAAACGAGTATGCTCGACCCATTTTCTTCATAAGGGATAGGTCAATAACGTTTGACTCCCGTTTGCATGGCTTCTTAGCCCCGCTTTGTTGCTGTTGAGCGCCTTTTCGGCCTTTCGACTTATTTCTGCTTTTGCGTCGAGCCTTCTTTATAACAGGTTGACATGGAGCGGCCTTTTCATCTTTCACGGCCTGTTGGAGAAGGCGTTGCGTCTTGGCTTTCTCATAGATGACCATTTCGCGGTTATGATCGTCTCGGACTTTTTGACCCGCTTCCCTTATAAGCTTGTCCATTTGTTCCTCGAACGACGGACTGGGCTCCTTTGTATCTGGAACTTTCAATGGCTTAGGATTAGCGTCCTCCCATTGAGCATCCGCTTCTTCATCAAGGTCATACACGACGTAGCAGCCAGGTAGTAACTCTCGTTTCTTTGACCGGATGTATCCAAGCCCTTTTGTTTCCATTCTCCCGTTAGGCAGTTTGCGTCGAGTCCCGGGGACTTTCCAGACCCTGTCATAGAATTTGTCCTTTCTAACGGTCTGTTTGAAGGGTATCCCCTGGCGTTTCAGCAGCTTTTTCAAACCTTCCGTGTAACATCTGGGGAGACGGATAGGCTGAAGCCTGTCGAGCGTAGAATCCGCGCCATGCCAAATTTCTTTTTCTACCTTGGTTTCTTCAGAGCGGTAAAACAGAATTGCTTTCTCGCTCTCTCGCCTGGGAGGGATATAGAATGTCCGCAACTCTTCTACACTGTAGATATTAAGTCCATCCAGTTCTTTATGGTGTTTAAGCGGCACCATGGCGACTTGTAGACTTTGTTCTTCGTCAGCGGACGTTCGTATGGAAGGTCGAGCAGAGAATACAACGTGGACTTCATCTTCCGAGTCGCTGCCAAAGATCAATGTAGGAGCCGATGGTCCCGGCTTGTTGTGTTGTGGCGGACCCGAATAAACTATCTCATCTTCCTCCTCAGTATCACTGCCGAAGACAGGGATGGTAGCGTTAGATTTATTCTCAGGCTTGTGACACTTCTCTGTGTCTTCGAAATCCGGTAAGAAGTATTTGGCGTCTTCATATTTGCGGACCTCGTTCACAGAGAACGGGTTCAGCTCTCCCGTCACGGTATACTCGAAACCATCCTTAAAATACTTCATACACTGATGTTGTGTAGAAGGGATGATGTTGTACTCGTGTAACCATGGTCGGCCGAGCAAAACGTTGTAGCATGTCTTGGCGTCTATGACGTGAAACTTAATGTCCGTGACGAGTAGCCCGAAGCATAGCGTCAGTATCACAGACCCAAGAGTTCTTGATGACTGGGAGTCAAACCCGGAGATGGTGATCTTGTCAAGAGCAAGGTGCTGGACGCTCATGCAGATTTCTTTTAACACCCAAACATTGAGGAGGTTAACTGAGGATCCATTGTCGATCAGGATTTTGCCTATCTTTATATCGTGGCAGTATCCTGAGACATAAAGGGGACGATTATGCTCACACGTCCCAAGGAGAAGGTCCTCGTCGCCGAAAGTGACATCGGCCGTGTGCACTTCCTCCAATTCATCCTTCATCTTTTCCTCGGCCAGGCATGCTTGGAATTGTTCCGGCTCTTGGAGTGCCTTAATTAACGAATCTCTTGCCTCCTTTGATAGCAAAAGAACGTCAAGAATGCTGAGCTGTGAGGGTAGCTTCCTCAGATGCGCTAAGACGTTGTAATCCACCTTATTCTTCTTCGGCGGGTTGTTGGCGTTTAGCTCTTCCAGAACTTGGTCATCTAAGACGATATCTTCAGAGACCTTTTCTTTCCCTTTATCTTTTCTGCTTGAGGGTCCGAGGTTCTTCTCAGGCAGCGTCCGATTCTGCAGCCGAATATTTTCGCAGACCTTCAGCTCCTCTTCTTTTCCCGAAGCGGACTCTTTAAAGAGAGGGGCAAGTTCCAGCTCTTCATCAGAATCGCTCCCGAATGTAGGCACTTGTGATCCACCGGTGTTAACCATGCAACAATCGCCAGCAGTTCTTTTAAGCCCTTCGGTCATATTTCTTTGCTCTCGACGAGTTTTACGCTTTTCCCGCTTAAAGCGTTGTCGATGAGCAACATATCCTTGCCACCATCTATCGAAAGCTTTGCACTCTTGAGTAGGGTGCGAAATCTTTTTATGATATAAGCAATAGGAGGGGTGCGTTTCCATTTCACCAGTGATGTTTCCTTCAGAGGATGGTAGCTTCATGCCCATTGATATGGCCTTAGCAAACTTTTTCCTCATCTTGAATTGGCTTTTATCGGTAGCGGAGGTGTTTAGCTCCAACGGGATCGTCTCAGCTCCTCTATCAAGTCGCTGGCGCTTGGCCCTTTCAAATATAGCCGCCTCGCGCTCTCGATCAGCTTTACTTTTCAATCGAGCTTCGTTAAGGAACGCGTCAATCATTTCATCTGATAGCTCCGGAAATTTTGGTTCAAGATCTGCCCCCAGCGCTTCGGTACAAGTAGTTTCCTTATCGTCCATGAACGAATGAGAAATCACACGACAGCTTTCTACGCATTCTTCAGATTCATCTGATGAACTTTCTCCCTCATCTTCTTCTTGAAAGACGTGATTGAGTAACTCTTGGAGCGTAATGGGAGTCCGTGCCTTTTGGTTGTATTCATCCAGCGCGTCAATTTGCTTTTGTAAGTCCGTGCGCTTGTCGCCAGGCTTCACGGGCTTCTTAGATTTTTTCTTCTTCTTTTTCGAAGAATTTGACGATTGGCTGCAAGTGCTTGAACCACCACCATCGGTCTTTGGAGTTGGACGTGGCTTCAACATCCCTTCAATGACCTGCGGTTCCAACGGGTTCTTCCACTTGATCGCTGGACATGTCTGAAGATCGTTTAGCGTCCTCTTTGTCTTGGCTGATAATACAACCTCCCAAGGAGCTTCTTCAATGACGGAGCATGTTGCCCCCGGCGTATTCGTCCCCTTAGAGGTGTGGGGTTGCGGGGGATTCACCTTCCATTTGTCAGATAACGCGAACTTGCCCTGTCGGTACTGGTTTTTGAGCCAATTCTTGAAAACGTAGCAATCTTCGATCGGATGGCCTAGTACTCGATGATAAGGACAGTAGTTGGGCTCGCTGACGTCACTTGGTTGCAACGGACGTTTTGGATCCGGCAGATTTATGAGTCTGTTGCGCAACGCCAGCTCGAACAACCTCCTCGTTTTATCGCGGGGAAAGGAATAAGGACGCCCTAGTCTCTCCTCAAGGTCTACATATGGGCGTGTATTATTTTGACGCACAAACGGCTTCGAGTTGCTCGGTTGTTGTTGAGCATTAGCGACGACGATCGCTTTTACCTTCCCTTTTGTCATTTTGGGAGTCCGGCTTTGGAAGAGGGGGTTTATGGCCCATTTGATCCATTTGCGCTAGTTTGTCAATCAAGGCCTGGAAGGTAGTTGGCTTGCAAAACATCATAAATTGTGAGATGGTTGCTTGCGGATCAAGGGTTCCCACAAACATACCCACCGCGGGAGCTTCTTCGATGCGCTGCTCACACTTCGACCATAAGTTCCGCCATCGTATAGCGTACTGAACCCACGTCTCACCTGGCATTACCCTGGCGTTAATCAGTGCCGTCATCGGGGTGCGTTCACTGGCGCTTGCAAAACGCTGAGTAAACAGCAGCTCCATCTCCGCGAAGGTTTTAATAGAGTCGTTCGGGAGCTTAGAGTACCATTCGAACGCCGTATCTGATAAGCTTCCAACGAACTGGCGAAGCAACAGCTTGTCGCCACCGCCGGTGTTGCCGCAGAGTGCCCTGAACTGGGCAACATGTTGATGAGGATTGCCCGTCCCTTTGTAGACATGGAACTTGGGAATTGTGTAACCGGGTGGGTACTTGATTTGATCGTACCAACTTGGATATGGCCGCCCCGTTTTTACGACCTGACCGGCCGCTTCGGTCATATGATGAACCCGTATTTGCTCGGCGATGTACTCATCCAAATCAACTTTAGAGATTGTATCCTCCTTAGCCATCGACAGAGCTGGTGGAGGATTTGATGTTTCTCCCCTATCGTCTCCAAGGACGATCGGGAGCTCTTCAGCCGGAGGATCTTGTTGTATCATCATCCCTATCATGTCTTGGAAGAGGAGGCACATACGCTGTATGTTGGCTGCTTGTTCAGCAGCCTCTTTGTCCTTCTTCTCCAATATCCGACGAAGAAATTCGGCGTCGGTTTCTTCCTCCTGGCGCTCATCTGAGGACGTTTCAGGATTTTCTTTTGGCCCTGTAAGTGCGGCCATAGCGTTCATCATTTCTTGAAGCTTTTGCTGTTGCTCCTGCGTCTTGGTCACTGATCGGGTAAGCGGTCGATGACCCGTAGATATGCGACTGTCTTCTTTACCAGAAATCACATAGACGGTGTGCACTACGATGCCCCCTGACTTAGGGCGTTTGGGTGCACCACCTCTGACATTTGTCGCCGGCACGGGGGTTTTCTCTGGCCTTCTTCTTTTGTGGGCCGTTGAAGTTGAAGGGGCCGTTGCAGTGGGTACTCTAGCGATCGTTGTCCCTTGCTGTTCAATATGACGGTCTTTTCCTTTTTGCACTATCATCTTCTTTTGTTGACGAGAGTGATCTGGGTCGATCACGGAGTCTTGAACCCTTCGCCAAACCTTGTGTATTTTTGAGGACAGTCGTTGAGGGGGCTGTTCTTGCTTCGTTTTTGGAGCTCTCTCCGCAGGTGGAGGAGATCTCTTCAGTGTAGTGGTTGGAGAGTTCTTCCGTACCCTTCTCAGCAGTTCAAAGCTGTTCCCAGTTGGAACAGCTGCGTTGACTTCCACCACTGGAGTCGGTAGAGTTAGCCCTGAGGGGGAGTTGCCCCCTGCCTTCCTCACTCGTTGCCAATGGCGACGTCGAGCATGACGAGCCGTTGGGACTGGCTCGGAGATTGAGACATCTTCTTTTTGCCCCCTGTCTGAATGAGGCGCCGCTGGTGTTAACCTCTTAAAGACTGAGGTTATCTTTCGAGGGGTGATATCCAACCTATCGAAGATAGATCCTCGAGCAGGGACAGGAGCAGGAATCGTCAGTCTTGAAAAGACTGACTCTTTGACAGGGGAAGCCGCCTTGACGACTTCTGGAGCAGCAGTCATTTCCTTCCTTGGGATAGCCAGTTTAGAAATCTGATCCATCCTGGCGAAAACCGAAGCTGTTGGTTTAGCAGTAGGCGACCCGTTGACAGGGGTTGTCGTAGCAGTGAGCCGGTCGAAGACCGACTTCTTGTTCACTTCTGGTGCAGGTATTGGCATAGAGAAGCTTGTAAGTGGGATCATGGTCCCGAAGAACAGGCCAGTGGTGGCTTGGGTCACCTGGTCTACCGGCAGAATGAGGAAGGAAGCCACTTGGGGCCCATATGCTACACCTCCTAGTGAGGTGGAGCGTCCGTTCCAGTGGCATTTCGAGCAGTTGGTGCAGTTGAAGGCCATTGAATCTTGAGTTCTGCGCCAGGCAAAAGACCAAATCTTAGTAACTCAAAAATCCAAAGGCAACCATTTAACAAACCGCGATTGGTTCGCGAGGACGACACACGAAGTGTGGAGTGGAAAGAGGAAAAGGTCCCACCGGGCGTGCCAGAATCTGTTCCCCTCCGAATGGCGGCCGAGACGTCAGGACGTCTTGCCTGAGATTCGGGGCAGATGCTATTTGGTTTTATCCGTCCACCTCTACGAAGATGCCAAGTTTATTTATGGCACCGGGTATCGGAGGTTTAGACGGATGCGGCCGATATAGCAGACTTCGTCAGATTCCCCCTCACTTGAGGGGTTTTTGATTGTGGGGACGCTCTTCCCTGCAGGCGGAAGCCCCTGCAGTTAATTACGCTACCGCATCGCGGTAACAACTTTCTCCTTCTCCAGAATTTCACTTCGTGTCGTGGGTGTTTGTTTTGTTTGTGGTTGCCCGTAGATTGTATATGGAGACTGAGTAATGTCGTCGCCCGTAGGACGTGGATTAGTCCAAATCCGTATTTACTTAGATTTGGGTTTGGTGTTTTTAGTTTAAGGATGCATTAGCCGCGTTGCGGCTAAGATCAACTTAAACGTTCGTTAAGGATACGATAGTCCTGTTTGAGACTAAGATCGACTTAACGTGATGGTCCATTTAATATATGGTAGTCAGGACTCGTCACCTCTCTAACGTCGTTGAAGGATTACAACAGCAGATGTCAGAGGAGTTCAGAGATATACCCTTGAACCAAGGTTGATTTGGAGCTTTATAGTCCGTTTGAATGTTTAAGGATACGTTAGCCGTGTTTGGGGGCTAAGATCAACTTAAACGGGATCGTTTAGATCCGGCAAAAGAGCTTTTGGAGGCTTAATTGTTCCAGTTTAGGGACGTAGTGGTCCATGTTCCAGTTTAGGGACATGATGGTCCGTATTCCAGTTTAGGGACGTGGTGGTCTATATTCCAGTTTAGGGACGTGGTGGTCCGACATTAGTTTAAGGACGTGGTGGTCCGACAACATTAGTTTAGGAACGTTTCGGTCCGACATTAGTTTAAGGACGTTTCGGTCCAATATTAGTTTAAGGACGTTTCGGTCCAATATTAGTTTAAGGACGTTTCAGTCCAACATTCCCATTTTGGGACGAATATTAGTTTAAGGTTGTTTCGGTCCAATATTAGTTTAAGGACGTTTCGGTCCAATATTAGTTTAAGGACGTTTCGGTCCAACATTCCCATTTTGGGACGAATATTAGTTTAAGGACGTTTCGGTCCAATATTAGTTTAAGGACGTTTCGGTCCAATATTAGTTTAAGGACGTTTCGGTCCATGAGTTTAAGGACCCCGCAGTCCATATTGATGTGTGGTCGTCGGGACCCGTCACCTCTCTGACGTCGTTGAAGGATTACAACGATAAGAGTCAGAGGAGCTCGGAGATGTACCCTCGAACCAGATATAAATTGATTTAAGAGAGAGTTGTGCTCAGTCAATTTTATTTAAGGACTTACGGCCAGAATTGGGCTAAGTCCAGTTGAAAATGTTCACATTTTGTTTGCATTTGGCCTGTTAGGCCACTGTTTGGGCTTTCCCCTTTTTAAAATGATGCATAGCATTACTTCAGGCTATTTATGCCTATTTTGACTAGGCTCTTCCCTTTTTATTATAATGCAGAGCATTTGTTTTGGTCCATTGGACCTCTCAATTGGGCTCTGCCCCTTTAAATAATGCATAGCATTATTTTTGGTCTGTTTAGACTTTTTAATTGGGCTCTGCCTTTTTAAAATAATGTGCAGCACTTTTATTTGGTCCCTTGGACCTTTGATTGGGCTCTGCCCTTTAATAATGCATTGCATTAGATACCGTGACAGTGTCCCACATGGCTTGTCAGGTACTTTGCGCAATTAATGAGCGCAAGCGCTCGTGGAGGTGACACGTGTCACGTTCTGGTAAGCGCAAACGCAACAGCGCAGTGCGCTGCGTTAGTGCGCTGTGCTGCTGCACTGCTGACACGTGGCACTTCCTGGCGGCTTGCGCAATAGCGCAGTTTTGGCAAGTGCTGGGCACTGTTCTTATTCTTTTGGATCAATTTCAGATCAGAGAAAATAAGTTTTTCTTGTTTTCTAAAGAACCAGTGGTTCATATAAGGTGCAAGGCACTGTTATCTTGAGAATCTTTTAGATTCAGAACCAATGGTTCATAAAAAGAAGTGCAAGGCACTCTTTATTATTTATTTTTTCTTTTCTTTTCATTAGAGATCCTAGATCTTTTTCTCAGATCAATGATCTGTTCATAAGAGAATTTTCTCTTTTTCTAAAGGTTTTTACCTTTTTCTTTGTTCTTGAGGATTTCTCTCCAATTCTTCAGAGTCTTCTCTGTTCAATTTTTCACAAAATGTTCCTTTTTCTTTCTTTCGAATTGAGGCCTAGGGTCCTTTTTATAGTGCCCATAAATTAGTTAAATTTGTTAAAGAGATCTTTCTCTGAGTGATTTGGGGAATTTTCTCCACCGTTGGATCTTTGATCCAAGGGCTCCTGTTTTACAGAAGAAAATCTTCTTGTTTTAACAAGAACAGAAAAGATTTCTTTAAAATTTCAATTCTGTTTTGCGCAACGCCCCAGCGCGTGACGCGTGTCGCGCAGCGCAGCGCTTGCGCAGCTGTGCTTGCGCAACTGCGTAGACACGTGTCGTGCAGCGCAGCGCTTACGCACCTGTGCGTGCGCAGTTGTGTTTGCGCAACTGCGCAGACACGTGTCGCGCAGTGCAGCGCTTGCGCAACTGTGCTTGTGCAGTTGTGCTTACGCAACTGCGCCGACACGTGTCGCGCAGTGCAGCGCTTGCGCAGCTGTGCTTGCGCAACTGCGCAGACACGTGTCACGCAGTGCAGCGTTTGCGCAACTGAAACGTTGCTTCCTTTACTTTTTTGTTTTAAACAGAGCTTTGCTCTGATTGGTTGCGCTGCCTCGGGCGCTGTGCTGACGCATCAACTTCTGACATGTGGCGCATTGCGCGCAGCGCACGGGATTTGAAGCGTTGCTTCAAAATTTTGAATTTTTGAAATTCAAACAGTGCCTTGCTCTAATTGGGGGAAACACACCTCCTCCCCCAAACTTACCAAAAGCAGTGCCCTCACTGCTCAGGACCTCGCCGTCCCCTTGAACGGGAACGCTCCTCTCGCGCCAGCAGTGTAGATACGCCATGTTCAATCTCTGTCACCCGGTGATCCAAGTTGGTTACCATCCCCACCAAATTATCAATCCCCTAATGGTTCTTCTAAGAAGATGTGCATGTTCTATGGGGGTAACCTCTTTCTCGCTCGCGGTCGAGCTGGAGCTGGGTGTTCTGGCGGGTACATGTTCGGCCGGTTCTCTTCACGACCAAACATCAGCTAGGCGGGTATAGGACGTAGATACGCCCTCAATAAGAGGCCTAATGAGTATACCACCATGCATGTAAAACTCAAATTCCTCCAAAGGGAGGAAATAGCGACACAGTTTTGTCACTAACATAGGGCGTGGGCAATTGGCAGCCCTTTTGCCCGCACCAATTGAATTAAGAAAAACCGTGCACATGTCAAATCTAGGGTTCCTGGTCATTAAGGTGTGCATGATATGAAGAGATGGGGTGAAAAATGTTGTGTTATGTGAACTGCCAAAAATGTTGTTTTATGCCCAACGGCACACGGTTTATACATTGGCGAAGACGGTTCTAGCCTGTATGCCCTTCCTAGGTTCCCTCGAACAGTCATTACCCATTAAAGATAAGTAGTCTTCAAATTGGAGGGGTTGGTCGTGAACAGGTAATCTAGGAATTAAGCTGACTTCATGGATGAAGTACCTATCAATGATTATTTCCCTATCACCCCAAAGTAATTTAATAAAACCGTATTATGCTAGGAAACCTTTCTCCATGCACTCGTAAAAACGAGTAACTAGATCTGGAAGAGCGTAGGCATTGGGATGATTGTAAATTAAAAAGTTCCACCCTCACCGTGTGATTTCATCAGCAAAATAACTTCCGTAAATTGTGTGTGCAGAGATTTGTGAAAAATCTCATTCTAATTGCATGGTTGGTGCCATTCAGAAAGTTCACAGATTTATAAAAAAAATTTAACAGAGAGGGAGAGATGATGCAAACCTCCTCTGAAAAAAATCAGAAGGTGACGACACAGAGGCGCGGCGGAAGCGCGGCACAAGCAAGGTTTGGCGGCGGAAGCGCGGCACGATAGGACGATCTCCTTCTTCTAGCTGCTGCGGCGGCTAAGGTTTCTTTGAGGAATTTTTAGGGTTTGATAAAAACCGAGAGAGGTCGGGTTCTATTTATATAGGGAGGAGTGTGTTGGTTATTTGCAAAAAGCCCCTCTTAAAAAGAGGAAATTATTTGTAAATTAAAATTTTTATTTTTTTATTTATTTATTTTTTATTAAAACTGAAAATATACTAAAATACCCAAAAAAATTATTTTTAAAAGTTTTTTTTTAATTTTGTTTTTATATAATTACAAATGATACATACCCCCAAACTTGTTTGAAACAGTGACTTTGCTAGATAATCGAAATTTAGGGGTGGATAGAGGAAGATTAGTCAATGTAGATCGGCTCCTGCAAAAACAGGAGCTCCTCCGAAGGGTCCACAGTGAGGAACAGTCCATAAAAATCTCCAAGAATTTTTCCACCATGTCTGAAAAAATCGCCATCATACACCGCTGGAAAGTAGCGGGTGCATTGCATAACCCAAAGGGCATGCGACGGTAAGCAAACGTACCGAAAGGACAAGTAAATGTGGTCTTGTCTTGGTCCTTTTCGGCGATGGGAACTTGATTATAGACGGAGTAGACATCCAAAAAGCAGTAAAATTCATGCCCAGCCAATCGTTCTAGCATTTGGTCAATAAAAGGTAATGGAAAGTGGTTTTTCCGTGTCGCGGCGTTGAGTTTTCTATAATCGATGCAAACTCGCCATCCAGTTTGGGTGCGAGTAGGTATTAACTCATTCGCCTCATTAGTTATGACCGTTATGCCTGATTTATTTGGGACAACGTGAATGGGGTTAACCCACTGGCTATCAGAGATAGGGTAAATGATACCACTATCAAGACATTTTACAATCTCCTTTTTAACAGCCTCCTTCATTATAGGATTTAGTCGTCTCTGTGGATCCCTTACTGGCTTGGCATCATCCATCATATGAATATGATGTTCAACTATTTGGGGACTAATCCCCTTGATGTCCGCCATAATCCAGCCAAAAACTTGCCGGTTATTTTGTAAGACTGTTAAAAGGGCTTTCTCTTGCTCGGTGGCTAGAGAGGCCGAGATGATAACGGGAAGGGTCTCATTCTCACCTAAGTAAGCGTATTTAAGGTGAGATGGAAATAGCTTGAGTTCGAGTTTTTGAGGCGAAACAATTGAAGGTAAAATTGGTGAAACTGTCTCGAACTCGAAGGATTCCAACAAAGGTTCGAAGCGAGTGTAAGCAACCGAGTCGGATGGTTCAGCTAACTCATCCGAAAATTCAAAGGATTCAAACTCGGGTGGTGATTCTTCAAAATCGTTCGAAAAAGTGAAACACTCGTAATCGTTATCGGGTGTGAAAGCTGTGTCAGATTCAAGGAGGAACGCACTATTGGCGTCAAAATTGCTGTAATCGAACATAAATTTTTCGAGCTCACAGTCCTCCAGAGTGATCTCTTGGATCGAGCAAACCTCAAGTATATTAGCATTAGGCTCAGAGGGTTGATTCCCCAACTTTAAAATGTTGAGCTCAATTGTCATATTTCCAAAAGATAGGTTCATCGAACCATTTCGACAATTGATCACTGCATTAGAAGTTGCAAGGAATGGTCGACCGATTATCACCGGAATTTGACTCCGGGGTTAGCTACAGGATGTGTGTACATAACAATGAAATCAACGGGAAAAATGAAGTCCCCTACTTTAGTCAACACATCCTCTAACTCAACCCTAGGATGGGTGATAGATCGGCCGTCCATTTGGAGAGTACAATGTGTGGGTTTCAGCTCTCCAACGCCTAATTGTTCATATACTGAATAGGGAAGCAAATTAACACTGGCACCAAGATCTAAAAGTGCGCGATTGATGTTCTTATCCTCTATAGTTATTGAAATTGTAGGACAGCCAAGGTCCTTTCATTTTTGAGGTAAAGGTTGAGTAAGAACATCACTTACTGCACTAGCCAAGAAAACTTTCTTAGGTACCTGTGATTTCCTTTTCTTGGTGCATAAGTCCTTCCAGATTTTAGCGTAAGAAGGGACTTGTTGGATTGCATCCAAGAGAGGTATGTTAATACTAACCTGTTTAAATAACTCCACAATCTTCTCCATTTGTGGAGTTTGTTTATTGGATCTCAACCTGTTTGGAAATGGAACATTTTGAAAATTTGTTGAGTCCAATGTTTATGGAGTAGATTGCGGAGTTGGAACGGATCCCGGTGTTGGTGTTTTCGTGGAGTGAGATGTGGGTCCGTTCGAATTAGTAGAAGAAGTAGAGCCTTGTAAAGAATGAAGAACAGTCTCTGTAGAAGATGAAGAAAATGAAGAAGAAGAAGGAGCGGTGGCCGGGGTGTCATTATTATTCCCAACGTTGTTGTGCAATACCTTTCCAGATCTCAATGTAGTCACTGCACTCACATTATGATTTTGTTGTTCATGAGCAACATGTGTATTTTGTGTGTGACTAGGATTTGGCAGTGGTTGAGATGGAAGTTTCCCCTTCTCTCGCTCGCTTAGAGCAGCATTCAGTTGTGCAATTTGGGCTTCAATGGTTTTGATGCTTTGCTCATGTGATGCAGTGTGTTGCACCAAAGACTGAATGGAGGACTGGATGTTGGCTGAGGATTGCGTAGATTGATTTAAAAACGCGTCCAGACTTCGTTCTAGCGAGAAAACCTTATCGTTATTTGGTTGAAAAAAATTATTTTGAGGAAAAGAGTTGTTTGGTGCAAAATTGTTCATTTGATTTTGGTAAGGTTGGGGTTGGAAAGATTGTTGATATTGAGTTTGTTGAGGGGCTTGTTGTTATGGAGGAGGCCTCTGAAAATTGTTATTTCCTTGGAATTGTTGTTGATTTTGATTCCAAGCAAAATTGGGGCGGTTCCTCCAACTAGGATTATAAGTTGAAGAGTATGGATCATTTCTTTGTCTCTGCTGAAAGACTGCATTGACTTGATCTTGTCCTTGAGCAGGTGGGTTGTAAGGACACTCTTCGGTCAAATGGGATGGATCCGAACAACAAGCGCAAATAGTGCGAGGGGGTAAACCGGGGACAGGAGGAGGCGATGAGAATTTGCTCTCAATTGCTTCAAGTTTACGTGTAATTGTGGCCATTTCAGCTTTCATTGCAATTGACATGTCAAGTTGATGAACACCTTCCCTAGACGAACCGGATGAAGTGGACGAAGCGGTTTGTCTAGTGCTTTCCTACTGAAGCGTTTGTTCAGCAAGATCGTCAAGAAATTGCCAAGCTTCCTCGTTAGATTTAGTAAGAAAGTGACCTTGACAAATGGTTTCCAGCAACTGCTTAGTTGCTGGGTTCAGTCCTTCGTATAAAGTTTGGCAAAGTTGCCATCTCTCGATACCGTGGTGAGGGCACTGAACAAGAAGGTCCTTAAATCGTTCGAAACACTTTCAAAAAGGTTCGGAAGTAAGCTGGGAAAACTGATTAATTTCATTTCTAATTCTCGCGGTTTTGTGGTGTGGGTAAAACTTTTTTAGAAAAGCCTTAACAAACTCTTCCCAACTTTTTATGGAATGCAATGCTGTGCTATATAGCCACTTTTCAGCTAGGTCACATAAAGTGAATGGAATGACACGTAGCCTTATAGCATCATCGGAAAGTTGGGTGGTCTTCATCATTGCGCAAACATTCTGGAATTTGTTAATGAAGATATAGGCATCTTCGGATTCCAGCCCGTGAAATTTGGGCAACATATTGATGAAGTGGGGTTTAATTTCGAAGTTATCCACATTAGCCGGCGGAAGTGAAAGATAAGTAGGAAGTGCGGTGCAGGTTGGATAGAAAAGATTCTGGAGCGCGATTCGTTGGGGCGCTTCAACAGGAGGGTGTTGTGGGTTATTCGCACCCAGTTGAGGTGGAATCAGTCCCGAAGTAGGTAAGGGGTTGTTAGGATTGAATCCCGACATCTCCTTAGAAGATGATGAATTTGAAGATGAAGGTAAAGAAGTGGAGGGAATTTCGACTTCGGGGTCGAACGCGTCGTCAGTAGGCACTAATGAGACACGGACTAAACGGGCGCTAGTGTCCCTAGTCCAACCAGATATACACAAACGAGTTGTAGTGTAGTCAAAAAGTAGAAGGTGGGGGTAAGAAAACGTCAATGGAGAAAATGAGGGTGAAAGTTGGGTGCAATGGATTTCTAGCGACAAAATGGCAAGTTTTTGTAAAAATTTTTGTTTTGTGGTTTTTTTTATAAAGATTTTTGCAAAAGATTTTATACGGAACTACGACACACTTTCAAGTAATCACAATTTGAACATGCACAATCAAGCCTAGAGCTAGGGTCTCCTAAGTCAACTAGACTGCTCCTAACTGGTCCAAAGGGCAAGTTGTGAGATATCCCTCGAATCGCCTCTTCACCGCCAATTGTGGCCAGGTAAGCACAAGTAAAGAAAGGAGCGATCCGCTTACGAATCACCGTGAGACGGGCCTTTTAAAATTACATTTCTCACTTGTCTAGCCTAGGCACCACAAAGTCAGGTTTAGATAAACGACCGATTGCCCACAACCTTCCTTTATCCTAATGAAAACGACAGTCCTTATTGGCTGAGTCTAAATATTTTTTTAATTAACTCGAGGGTTGATGCATATGCTTTTTGTGATTTTTTGGGGTCCTAGGAAGGGTAATGAAATCCCTACCCAATCTGGATTAGTGTTATAGCCCCTTAAAAGTCCGTTTTAAAAATGCAAAGTAGTAAACACACAAAAATCTAAAACACTTGCCAAATTTTTTTTCTTTTTTTATTTGCGGCGCAAAGAATCCTACACAAGATTGATTTATTGGAGAGGAGGAAGAAGTTTTGCGCAAAGAACCCTGCAGGAAAATTTTTCAGTGGAGTTTAGGGGGTTACAGAGGAGATAAGGAATAATTACAGAGAAATCAGACTGCTGACGTCAGTAGTTGACTGCGGTTCCGCGGTCAAACCTGCACTTGTGCCGCGGTTCCGCGGTGGAATAATAGGTTCAGATCTCCAAAATCTTTCTGTTTTCTGTTGTGGTTCTCCTCTGTCTGTTCAGATCTTCTGTTTCTGGATTTGTTCACCGAGCTTGCTCCAGATCTGAATATGTCCTTCTTCCTTTCCTGCGCAATTCACACAAAAACCCTTCAAAAAATAACAACATGATATTTTTTTATGTTTTTATATTTTTTAGTTTTTATGCTTTTTTAATTTTAATTAACCCGAAATTACAAAAATAAAATAACTACCGTTATCCCCGGCAACGGCGCCATTTGATTGTTCGCGTTTTTGCGTATGCGTTTAAAATTTAAGAATATACCGCAATCAAGACGGTGTTGTTTGGTAGCTAGCCGGTTGAGTACGGGTCGGTCCACAGGAAAATGGTGTTATTGTCTTTAAGTTCTAACGAGTTAAGTCCTATTTTTTGTAGGTTTTGTTTTAAATCTAAGAATGAGATTAAATTGATTTAAAGTCTTGCTAGGGTTAGGATTATATTAGTTTGGAAAAGAGATTCTACTCACTGCTTTCTTTTCCCTAGTTAAGAATATATGTGTTAGGGTAATAGTCAACAAAGGGGATTAGCACGACTAGGAAGAAACGTAGTTTTTTCCTTTTGGTCCTTGTTCCCTTTGTTAACTATTACCCTAACACCTAAGTTCTTAATTAGGGCAAAGGAAGCAGTGAGTAGAATTCTCTTACCAAACTAACCTAATCCTAACCCTAGCAAGGTTTTAATCCAAATTAAATTCAATCTTAGTTTTTATAAAAATCAAAACCTACCACAAATAGGACTTAACTCGTAAGAACAATAAGAAAAGAACACGTTTTCCCTGTGGACCGACCCGTACTCAACTGGCTAGCTACCAAGCGACACCGTTATTGATTGCGGTATTGTTAACTTTGATTTTAAAACGCACAAAAAAAACAACCAATCAAATGGCGCCGTTGCCGGGCAATCTCTGTTTTTATACGGGTAAAAAATATCATCTTGTTAGCACGACTAGGAAGAAACGTAGTTTCTTCCTTTTGGTCCTTGTCCGTCCTTTCTTAACTCTTAGCCCTAACCTCTATTTAAATCAACCACAACCGGTCTAACTAGGGAATCACCGCTATCTTGTAGGATAGGGTGCCGTAGTGAGCGGTGTGTGGTTAATGTAAATAGAGTCCGTATTAATTAAATTCTAGGGGCAAGGAAAGGAGTGAGAGATATTTCATTCTCTCAAACCTTCCCTATCCTAACTCTAACAAGTGAGGAATTACTCACTCATTAGGAAATTTACAAAGGAATTCATTTTTATAATTTTTTTATTTTAGAAAACTAAATTGCAGATAAAGAAAGACAGATAAAAAAATGCAGGAATTAAAATCTGATAAAAAATGCACGATAAAAAACAAACCTTACTTTATTGATGACCTCTTCAACGATTACAAAGAAATAAAATTTTAATCTAGAAAATAAAAAGAGGCATGCCCAAAAAGAGGTTATAGGCTTTCCTATTTATAGATAGGAGAAACCCTAAGGTTTACATCTGATCCATATTTAAAATTACATGACTACCCTAAGAGAGTCGGGTCAAAACACCGACACCCACAGACACATGCACCGACGCGTGCACAGCACGGCCGCGGATCCGCGGCGATCTTGATGGAACTCTGGCTCATTTCTTCAGGGTTGCTTTATGTTGCCTTTTTCTTCAGTTTTCTTCACTTGGTTCTTCAGAATCTTTTCTACTTTCTTCCAGATTTCCAACAGTGCAGAGTTTGTGGACTTTTACCGTAAGCTTCGTGTTGAAATCTTGAATCTTGTGCTGCCTTCGTACTTTGTGCAATGGAACTATTCATTGATCTTCGTTTGTTCCCAAATGGGTAGGCGGTATCATACAGATTCATCTATTTGTTGGTCGTAGTCTCACATTTGCAGCTTCTTTTCTAAAATTTCACTGTATTGTTCTGAGAACCTGTAATCTGCAACTATTTAGCAGACATGTATCAAAAGCACCTATTTATTTGCAATATGTTTAAGAATGGGGAATATAATGATGCAAAATTCTGATATGAACACTCGTCCCGATAAAAGAATAATACATATGACTTATAAAAAAATTGAAATACAACACAAGTATTATAAACAATCACATACGGGGCTATTCGTTGAGATAATCTGAACCAAACCAAACACACCAACATAGCAGATTCACTATGTGTAACCCCGTCGAATTGATCACACATCAATTCACTGATGTTAAACAACACATATCAACATATGTAGATACAAAATGATTCAATATTTTCAAAAACAAATCATTTCTAAAGATCAAAACCTTCCAGATCACTCAAATGAAAATCTGGGATATTTTAGGGCACCAAAATAGCTATGTTTTCAAATAGACAAGTCTCTGGCCAAATCCCAAAGCCAATTTCTACTATGCAACTACCTAAAGCAGGGTAGAAGCCGGTGAAATGGTGCCTCGGGTTTTGGGAAAGTTCAAAATACCATCAAAGGATTCTTATCACTAAGGTTCCTCGTCTAGTACGTGGATGACATTCTCTTGATAGGAAATGACATTCCTATGCTGCGATCAGTCGAAGGATTCTTTTCACTAAGGTTCTCCATGATTGACCTGGGTGATGCCAACTACATTCTGGGGATCCAGATCTATCATGATAGATCAAAGAGGATGGTGGAACTTTCACAGTCAAGGTACATCAACACCATACTGAAAATATTTAGTATGGACGATTCTAAGCGCGGTAGTCTACCAGCTTGTCACGGAATCACCCTCTCCAAAGAGATATCTCCAAAGACTGATTTGGAAAGGGCTCGCATGTCATTTATACCCTACGCTTTTGCGGTAGGCTCTATAATATATGTGATGTTGTGTACCAGACCAAATATTGCTTACGCACTCAGCGTGGTAAGCCGATATCAGTCAAACCCAGGGGAGAAGCACTGGAGAGCAGTAAAGAACATTCTCATGTACCTGAGAAGGACTATGGAGATATTCTTAGTGTATGGCGGAAAAGACCTCCAGATCGAGGCCTTTGCTGACTCCACTGTTCCCTCATAAAATACAAGAAATGGGGCATCACGTGCCCACACGTGATCGGGGGTCACGTGCCGATACGTGATGGTTTCCCCAGGACTCTGAAATAATAAGAATTAAATTCTGATCAAAAGGGGTCACCTGCCCACACATGATGGGCCTTTAAACACACTGAAAGGAATTAAAAGGTATAATAAAACGGCAAGAAAAAACCCCAATGGGGCATCACGTGACCAGGGGTCACGTGCCAACACGTGATGAGTTCCCGAGTTCTTTAAAATAATAGAATTAAATTCTGGTTAAATGCTTAATCAGTGGATCACGTGCCACCATGTGATAGGGTTCTAAAACTCTCTGAGTTAGTGGAAAGAAAACCCTAAATGGGGCATCACGTGGCCACACGTAATGGGGGCCACGTGCCAATACGTGATGGGTTCCTAAGATCTCTGAACTGATAAAATTAAATTCTAATTAAATGGTAAATCAGTGGAGTCACGTGCCAACACGTGATAGGCTCTTAAACTTTCTGAACTAATAGAATTAAATTCTAATTAATGGAAATCAAAAACCCTAATATTTCCCTAGATCTTTTCAAACAAAAAGATAGTGCTCTGTAAAGTGGAGCACCGTTGGATCAAAAATCCAATGATGATTAAAAAATAACCAATTTATAGAAAGATTCTATACAAGGAGATATTTCCCTAAAATTTGCCAGGAACAACAGATAAAATATCTTTTGGATTAAAATCCAATGGTGAATAAAATTCACCAAGTGATCTAAAAGATCATGTTGGTTACAAAATCAATCAAAATCTTTCAATGAAAGATTGACTAAACAAACTGATTCTTTTCTTTCTCCTATAAATAGGTGCCAAACATAGAAGAGGAAAAAAAGGAGTGAGAGATATACATACAATAGAGAGAGAAAAGAAGAGAATTTAATTCTCGAGAGAGAAAAGAAGATTTCTTCAGAAAAGAAAGAAACCCTAAGTAAGAGAGAGAAAGAGATCATTCTATAAGCTCCCATAACCCTATAAGAGAATTTAATTCTCAAACTAAGAGTTTAACTCTTCTGAATAAGAACTTAGTTCTTCCTTTGGTTGAAGATCTGCAGAAGCAAATCTCTCCATAAGTTGATAATTTAATTCTCATCGAGGGGATTTTGCCATGCAGATCTAAAGCCTAAGGAAGGACCTAAGTTTAGAGAATTTTATTCTCCTACAAAGCACATAAGAAGTTAATTCCTCCAAAAAAGATATGGTTTAACCCTTAATTTAAGAACACGGTTCTTCTTCATGGTAATAGATCTGCAGAAGCAGATCTCCCCATAAGTTGAGAATTTAATTCTCATCAGGGAGATTCTGCCATGCAGATCCAAAACATACAGGGAGAATTGAGTTTAGAGAATTTAATTCTTTCGAACATATAAGAATTTAATTCCTCTAAATAAAATTAGGGTTTAACCCAAGAAGAGAATTTAATTTTACAAAGGATTCATCTCTCCATGCACGTAAAAAGATCAAGTACCCAACATGATCACGTGTCAACACGTGACCCTCCTTCCAATGACCAAAAGAGAACGAATAAGATTAGGTCACGTGCTCCCACATGACCCTTGAACAGACTTCTCAAAATAAAAGGGCAAAATCGATTTTGGGTGCCTCACGTGTCCCCACATGACCCCTGACAAACATCTCTCTAAAAAAAAGAAGATGGAAAAAACTGAAGGATTAATACCCAACGCATGGGCGCCCTCACGTGTCCCCATGTCACCCCTAACAAATTTTTTAATATCCAGTGCATGGGTACCCATCACGTGCCCACACGTGATGGCCATGAAGACTAAGTGTTTAACACTTATTTGAATATTCTGAGAATAAAATAAGGGAAGTCTGGCCCAATACTCAAGCGCCTCACGTGACCCCACGTGAGCGCTTTTTATTTTTTAGTGTTTAACACTATTTTGTGTGCTTCATCCCTAGCGTTTAACACTATTCTAAGCGCATCATGTGGGAGCACGTGATAACTGAGTGTACTCTAGTGTTTAACACTATATCCAAGCCAATCTTAGCCTGAACTAGCCAAGTTTTCCAGAGGCAAGATCTCCTGAAACTGAACTCCAACCATACTCTTGACATTCAAAATAATTCCCAGAGCCCTTTCAATCAACTTTGGTTCAAGGGTACATCTCTTCACTCCTCAGATATTTGTCGTTGTAATCCTTCAACGTCTTCAGAGAGGTGACGGGTCCCGACAACCAGACATTCCATGGACTGTGGGGTCCTTAAACTCATGGACTATGATGTCCTTAAACTTTACAGACTGTGGGGTCCTTAAACCCATGGACTATGATGTCCTTAATCTCGCACTGTAGGGTCCTTAAACCCATTGACTATGATGTCCTTAACCTCGGACTGTGGGGTCCTTAAACCCATGGACTATGATGTCCTTAACCTCGGACTGTAGGGTCCTTAAACCCATGGACCGAGATGTCCTTAAACTAACATTGGACCGTAATGTTCTTAAACTAACAATGGACCGAAATGTCCCTAAACTAAACAATAGAGCCCAAATGCTCTCTTGTCGGATCTAAATGATCCCGTTAAGTTGATCTTAGTCTGAAATTTGATTAACATATCCTTAACATACGTTTAAGTTGATCTTAGTCTCAAATGAGACTAACGTATCCTTAAACCCAACCCCAAACCCAAATCTAAGAAAATACGGATTTGGACTAATCAACGCCCTACGGGCAACAAAATAAATTAGTCTCTGTATACAATCCATGGGCAAACAAAAATAAAACAAACACACACGACACGAAGTGACCATCTGGAGAAGGAGAAAGTGGTTACCGCGATGCGGTAGCGTAATTAACTGCAAGGGCTTGCGCCTGCAGGGAAGAGCGTCATGTTCAGTTGATAAAACTGCATATTTAATATGACATTTTTCCTACTATTTCTATATAATAAAAGGTGTTATTATAATATATGACACATATAAGGGTTTATCTGTAAAAATACTATTTTCATGTGTTTATATATTATAATTAACATTTGGTAGGAAAAAATAAGCATATAATATCCATGTAACATTTGGCCCATTTAAATATGCTTACCTTATTAAATACCTTTGACCAATTCTTAATGGTTAAGTTAATATCTCAATAAAACAAACTCTACTAATATTATTTGTTGAGTTTGTTGTGCAGAATTTTCAGGGCTGAAATCAAGGAAATCAAAGTTGTTAGAACAAACCTGCCTAATTAAGAAAGTAAACTAAAGAAATCAACTTTGGCAGTGATGTAGAAAATATTTTCAGTTTCCAGATATTCAAAAGATCACCACGTGTCATCAGGATGAATCCCCAGAAATTTAAGGCCAGGATCCCACCATAAGACCGCGGATCCGTGGTCAAACCCATCCAACGGCCGCGGTTCCACCGCACTTTAATGGAGTTGGGATTCTGGATTTTTTTGGTTAGAATCTTAACCACTGGTTTCCATATTAGGAAACTAGAGTTCTGGCTCTGGGACTATAAATAAGGACCGAGAGCCTCTTGGAAAATTCATCAAGCTGAAGAGATCACGAAGTCCGCGACAGGCTCACGCATCCAGGCTGATCATCAACGGTTCATCTACCTCCTTATAAGAGATCGAGAAGCAAACTAGCATTTTGTAATCATTTTCTAAGGGAACAAAGTGTAAATGAATTTTTTTGATTAATAAAGGTAGTTGTTTTTCTTTTTCTATCTCTTTGTAGGTTTTCATTATGATTTCCCTCTCCATCTCTTCTTATCCCAACATGTACGAGTAATTCTTCGCGTGTTAGGGTTCGTAGGATTAGGGTAGATTAATAGATGATAAAGATCCTTAAACTCTTTTGAAATCCTATAAAGTTTATAAACTTTATCAAAAGAATCATTAACATCCTAATTGGGCGCGCTATCAATTCATTGCTAGTCTTGACCGCGATTAGAGATTAGATTAATGATTGTTTTGGTAAAGTCTAGATATGAACGGAGTTCCATGTCGAGATAGAGGTTAAGAGTGGGAACCCTTTTCCCTCCAAAAACCCTAATCTACATGCATCACTGTCTTTCTAGTTTTAAATCTATTAAAGGATAAAAAGAGTAATCTTTAATTAATCATCCATAACTACTAAATCCTAATGAACCCTACAAGCCCCCTTTTAATATTAAACCTACATCCGTAGTTAATCTAGATCTATATTTTGCATCCGTGTTTAACGTAGATCTAGATCCTACAACCATTCTTCATCATTCTTTATTCTTCCTCCTTTCTTTCTCAACACGCCTAAAGTAAGAATAAAATATTCAACGTTTCCCAGAGGATGACCCGTACTCATCTCGGTCTAGCTACACGCGACAAAGTTATTGATTGCGGTTAACTACTACACTACATAAATTCTAGATCAATCACGTCCCCACAATCAAAAACCCCTCAACGGGGGGGAATCTGACGAAGTCTGCTACATCGGCCGCATCCGTTTAAATCTTCGATACATGGTGTCATAAATCAACTTGGCATCTTCAGAGAGGTGGACGGATAGCACCAAATACCATCTGCCCTCGAAGTTCAGGCCGGAAGTCCCAATGTCCCGGTCGTGTCTTTCGGCGGAGAACATATTCTGGCACGCCCGGTGGGACCTTTTCCTCTTTCCACTCCACACTTCGTGTGTCGTGTTTCGCGAACGAATCGCGGTTTGCTATGGTTGACCCTGGATTCGAGGTACTAAGATTTGGTGTCTTGCTCCGTGCAGAAAATCGAAGATCAATGGCTTTCAACTGCCCAAACTACAACAATTGCAACAACGCCCGTTCCGCCTCATCTAGAGGAGTAACCTACGGGCCCCAAGCGGCCTCCCTTTTCACAATGCCAGTGGAATAAGTGACCCAAGCCACCACTAGGCTATTCTTCGGGACTATGATCCCACCAACGAGCTTCAACGTTCAGATGCCGTCACAGGAAGCTGTGAAGAAGTCGGTCTTTGATCGGCTTGCAACCACCACGGCCCCTCTCATCCGGTCGTCCAACTCCAATACCTCAGTCTTCGACAGGCTAGGTCAAAGCTCAAGTGGGCCCGCGAAGAGGATCGCAATACCAGAGAAGGACACTCCAACTCCTGCTACAGTGGAGGTCGTCCAAGCTGCTCTTCCTACTCGAAGATCGGCTTTTGACAGGTTGACCATTCCCTCTCAACGAGCATCTGTCTTTGACAAGCTGGTGACAACAACAGACTCTCATCAGAACAAGGGGCATAGAAAAGCTGATCCAACAGCGGAGGTGATCCCGGCCACACGACATGCTCGACGTCGCCACTGGTGCCGAGTGAGGAAAGCTGGGGGAAATTCCCCTTCTGGACTAACTCCGCCAGCTCCAATGATGGAAGTTGATGCTGCTGTTCCAACTGGGAACAGTTTTGAACTAATTAACAGGGTGCGCCGGAATTCGCCAACTGATGTGCTGAAAAGATCTCCACCAATGGAGAACGCTACAAAGGTAAAGCTAGAGCAACCCCCTCAGCGGTTGTCCTCTAAAATTTATAAAGTTTGGCGACAGGTCCAGGACTCCGTGATAGATCAAGATTACTCCCGCCGACAGAAAAAGATGAAAATTTGGCGAAAAGAGGACCATCCTATCAAGCCACAGAAGGGGACAGCTAATTAGGTGACCGCTGCAACGGCCCCCTCAACTTCGACCGCTCACAAGAGGAGAAGGCTGGAGAAAATCCCGGTGTCTACGAAGAATCGCAAGAGCACTGAATCTAAATGCCCCAAGTCTGGGGGCATGGTGGTACATACTATTTATATGGCATCCAGGAAAGAGGATAGCCGTATCTCTACGGGCCATCGACCACTCACCAGATCCGTAACAAAGGCCCAGGAGCAACAACAGAAGCTCCAGGAAATGTTGACGCAAATGGCCGTACTCACAGGACCAAAAGAAAGCCCCGAAACGTCATCGGAGCAATGTCAAGAACAAGAAACTGATGCTGAGTTCCTCCGCAGAATCCTCGAAAAGAAGGATAAATAGGCAACGGAACAAGCTTCCAACATAAAACGAATGGCATTCTTATTCCAAGACATGGTCGGGATGATGTTATAGCCGGATCCTCCTGGTGAAAATCCTCTGATTATCCTCGAAGACGACCGAGGGGAGACGTCAAACCCTCTTCCGGCTTGTTCAGCAGCCAAAGAGGAGACCATCTCAAAAGCTGCCCTGGATGATTACATCGCTCAGCAGATACGAGTTCATCAGAAGAATGAAGCGGCTGGGAAAATTTTTAAGACTGGAAGACCCTATCCGGGTTGGTACGACCAAATAAAGTACCCTCCAGGATACACGATCCCCAAATTCCACGTATATAAGGGGACGGGAAATCCACACCAGCACGTTGCTCAATTTAGGGCTCTGTGCGGCAACACTGGAGGGGATGACAAACTATTGCTTCACCAGATTGTTGGCAGTTTGTCGGAGACAGCATTTGAGTGGTACTCTGAGCTCCCGAACGACTCCGTCAAAACTTTTGCAGAAATGGAGTTACTCTTTACACAGAGGTTCACAAGCGCTAGCAAGCGCACCCCGATCACCGCATTAATTAACGCCAGAGTGAATCCCGGAGAAACTTGGGTCCAGTACGCTATACGGTGGCGGAATCTATGGTCGAAGTGCGAGCAGCGCATCGAAGAAGCGCCTGCGGTAGGCATGTTCATGGGTACTCTCGACCCTCAGGCGACCATTCCCCAATTCATGATGTTCTTCAATCCAACTACATTCCAGGCCTTAATTGACAAGCTAGCCCAAATGGATCAGATGGGGTCATAGACCATCTTCTTTGAAGTTAGAGCCTTGAAACGAAAAGGGGAAAGGAAAAGCAACCTTCGTCGCCAATGCTCAACAGAAGCCCAGTGGTCCAAAACTAACTGATCGCCAAGATGAGAGACGGCGATTCTTCACAAAGCGATCCTTAGCAGCCGAAAGAAGAAATGAGAAAATAAAGCGCTCTTATTCATTTCCCCAGGACAAAATGAGGAGATTGTTCGAGCTGGCGGTGCGCAACAGGCTCATCAACTTGCCGGATCCAAAACGCCCATTGCAACCCGGTGGGGCTAATAATCCCAATTATTGCCCCTATCACTAAGCGATAGGCCATCCAATCGAAGATTGTTTCGACTTCAAAGGGTGGATTGAGAACCAATACCAACAGGGAAAATTCGCACTGTCCGAGAATTGGAAAGTAAACCCGCCCCAGCCGCACGCTCTCAAAAAGGCGGACACACCGGGGGCATCATGCTCTTTTATAGAAGAAGCTCCATGGGAGGTCGTTCTTTCAGCCAAAACGAAAAGAATGCTGAAAGATCTCCAAACAAGCCCGGCAATCAAATGGAAAAGTCCGCTGGAACCCGAAGTCATCAAGGGAATGCTGAAGCCCCGCCTAACTCCAAAAATTAGTGGTGATAGTCAAAGCGCCCATACCCAGCCGTCAAAGTCTTCAAAGAAGAAGAAGAAGACCAAAAAGCCCGTGAAGTCTGGTGATAAGCGCACGGAACTGCAAAACCATATCGACGCACTGGAAGAATATAACCAGAAGGCGCGAACCCCGGTCACACTACAAGAGTTTCTCAGCCAAGTCCTTGAGGACGGAGATGATGACAATGGAGAAGACTCGTCAGATGAACTTGAGGATTATGTGGCAAGCTGCCATGTGATCTCTCACTCGTCGATAAACGGTGAAGAAGCTCCTGACGCAGAGAAACTGGGGACAGATCCTGAATCGGAGCTCCTAGGACCGTCGGATGAGATGATTGATGCATTCCTGAACGAAGCTCTTCTGAAAAGCAAAACTGATCGAGAGCGCGAAATGGTCATATTTGGAAAAGCCAAACGCCGGCGACTGAACAGAAAGACTGAAGCACCCCAACCAGATAAGAGCACTTCGGCCGCTAGCAAAAACAGGTTCAAGACAAGGAAAAGGTTCTCCAAAGCCATATCGACGGGAATGAAGCTGCCACCCTCCGAAGGAAACACTTCTGATGAGATAAACCATAATGAAGAGGATGTGCATCCTAATTACTGTTTATATCATCGAAGGATTGCGCACCCTACTGAAGAATGCAACGCCTTTATAAATTGGTGGAAAGGGTATGTCACGCACAGGCAGCACTTCAAGAGGATGAAGCGTGAAGCTCGTCGACAGCGGAAAAATACGACAGACGAACGTGGAAGAGTTGCCGGTAATTATCATATGGTGGATAGCAGGGGATCGCAAGTTCTCACCTTCGGAAGTGATTCAGAAGAAGAAATGAATCTTGGCCCTCTCTTCAAAGAATCAACATAAAAAAAAGAGGAAGAAATGAAGACCTGTGAGAACATTCAGTTGCGCAATCGTACGCTGCCCGAAAAGAACCTCGGACCTGCGAACGATGGATCGAATAGAAAAGATAAGGGGAAAGAAAAAGTCCCTGAAGATATCGCCCTCGATGACCAAGCCGTCAAAGAGTTGACGGCCAAGGACCCTCCAAAGAAAAGTAAGGTGGATTACAACGTTCTGGCACACATGAGAAAGATACCCTCGCAGCTAAGCATTCTCGATGCCCTTCTGCTATCTAAAGAGGCAAGAGATTCCCTGATCAAGGCACTACAGGAGCTCGAACAGTTCCAGGCTTTCCTCGCCGAAGAAAAGATGAAGGACGGGCTGGAAGAAGTGCACACAGCCGATATCATCTTCGGTGATGAAGATCTCCTCCTCGGGACGTGCGAGCATAACCGTCCCCTTTATGTCTATGGATACTGTCATGATATTAAGATAGGCTATATCCTGATTGACAATGGGTCTTCCGTCAATCTCCTCAATGTAAGAGTGTTGAAAGAAATCTGCATTAGCGTTCATCACCTCGCTCGTGATAAAATCACCATCTCCGGGTTTGACTCCCAGTCGTCACGGACGCTCGGGTCTGTGATACTAACGTTACGCTTTGGGCTGCTTGTCACGGACATCAAATTTCACGTCATTGACGCTAAGATATGTTACAATGCTTTGCTCGGCAGGCCTTGGTTACACAAGTACAACATCATCCCTTCTACACAACATCAGTGTATGAAGTATTTCAAGGATGGTATCGAGTATACCGTGACAGGGGAGTTGAACTCATTCCCCATGAATGAATTCCGAAAGTACGAAGATGCAAAATACTTCTTACCAGATTTCGAAGACACGGAAAGATGCCATAAACCGAAGAACAAAGCTATCACCGCTATTCCGGTCTTCGGGAGTGATATCGAGAAGGAAGAAGAAATAGTTTATTCAGGGCCACCCAAGGTAACAAGCCGGCACCGTCCACCCCTATTCTGGACTTCGGAAGCGACTCGGAAGATGAGGTCAATGCCGTATTTTCTGTTTGGCCATCAATACAAACCTTTGCTGACGATGATCGGAGTTTGCAAATCGCCATGGTTCTGCAAGAGCATTACAAAGAGCTTGACACACTTGATACCTATAGTGTGCAGGAAATGCATACATTCTACGTCCCTCCCAGGCGAAGAGATGAAAAGGCGATCCTCTTTTATCGATCCACGGAAACAAAGTGGAGAAAGAAATTTGGCATGGTGCCGATTCTACGCTTGACAAGCTCCAGCCCATCCGTCTGCCCAGATACTACACAGAAGGATTAAAAAGGCTATTGAGGCGCCAAAGCGTACCCTTCAAACAAACTGCTCGAAAAGCTCAGTTCTACAACAGGATCTGGAACGTCCCCGGAACTCAGCGAAAATTGCCCAACGGGAGAATGGAAACGATCGGGCTTAGATATGTTCAATCCAAGAAACGGGAGCGATTCCATGGCTGCTACGTTATACATAATTTCGATGAAGAAGAGGATGCCCTTTCAAGAGACGCTAACCCTGAACCAAGACGAGGTCCCGCCATGAAAATACCAAGTCCGTCGTTTGAAGAACAGATAGACAAGCTAATAAGGGAAGCGGGTCAGAAGGTCCGGGATGACCATAGCCGCGAAATGGCCATTTACGAGAAAGCCAGGACGCAGCGCCTCCTTCAGCAGGCCTCGGAGAATGACAATGCTCTTCGTCGCCAGCCCTTCATACAAAAGACCAGGCGCAGAGGAAAAAATAAACCAAAGAACGGAAAAACGTTCGGCGGCGGCAAAGCGGATCTAAGAAGCCACGATATCGAGAATCGAGCAGCCGGGATCCATCTCTTATAAAGAAGATGGGTCGAGCATATTCTTTTCCCCAAGATAAGACAAGGAAGATATTCGACCTCTTCGTGAAACATCGGATGATTACGCTCCCAGAGTCCAAGCACCCCGAGCAAGCAGACGAGGTCTCTCACCCAGACTATTGTTCCTATCACCGAGCAATAGGACATCCTCTCGAAGACTGCTTCACCTTCAAGAACTGGGTCGAAGACCAATATCAACAAAGCAGGTTCTTCTATCCAGCAGTTGGAGGATAACCCCGCCACAGAAGCATGAACCGAAAGCGACGTGTATAGCGAGAGTAGAACCAGATCAACATCGGTCTTGGAAACGATTTCGTACTTGTCACGCGATAACGCTGCCAGAAGAAGAACCCGAGAATATGGATGACTTTTTTGGTGCTTCGAAAACGATGAAGATGAGTTGATCTCAGAATTTCCACAGGCGTCAAAAGAGCTGGAAGATGGGATACATACTACTGCAGATGACCTCAGAAAAATCGACTTGGGGACGGAAAATGACCCGCGGCCGACGTTTGTCAGTGAACTGTTGTCTGAAGAAAAGGAGGCTACGCTTAAAGATGTGCTCATGAAGTATAAAGATTGCTTCGCATGGAACTATTCCGAGATGCCAGGACTAGATCCGGAGATTGTTGGGCACAAATTGGCGATATCTCCAGACGTCAAGCCGATCAAACAAGCACCGAGAAGAATGCGGCTCGAGCTTGAGATGAGCATCAACGCCGAGGTCAAGAAGCTAATCGACTCTGGCTTCATCCAAGAAGTTCAATACCCTGACTGGATTTCCAACATTGTCCCAGTGATGAAGAAAAATGGGACGGTGCGCATATGTGTGGACTTTCGGGATCTCAACAAAGCTTGCCCAAAGGACGACTTTCCAGTACCGGTCACTGAGCTGATTATAGATAATATATCCACTCACGAAGTTTTCTCATTCATGGACGGCTCATCAGGATACAATCAGATAAAGATGCATCCCAAGGACCAGAAGCATACCGCTTTCCGGACCCCTTTGGACATATTCTGCTAAAAGGTGATGCCTTTCGGTCTAAAGAACGCCGGTGCCACCTATCAGAAGGCCATGACAAAGATTTTCGATGGCCTCATACATGAAATCGTCGAATTCTATATTGACGACCTCGTAGTTAAAAGAAAATCATATGAGGAACATTTAGAGCATCTGAAGACCGTGTTTCAGCGCCTTCGAAAATACAGCTTGAAGATGAACCCTCTCAAATGCGTGTTCGAAGTTTCCTCGCGCAAGTTCTTAGGATTCGTCGTCCGACACTGAGGCATCGAGATAGACCCGTCGAAGATCAAGGCGATCATGGAAATGCCTCCGCCAAGGACTCTCAAGCAACTGTGGTCTCTCCAAGGAAAGCTTGCGTATATCCGGCGATTTATAGCCAATCTCTCCGGCAAGTGTCGTCCTTACAGTCACCTAATGAAGAAGGGAACCCCGTTCGTCTGGGATCGCAAATGCCAAAGCGCACTGGACGAAATCAAGCAATACCTGCAGAATCCGCCGGTACTGGCCGCTCCCGTTAAAGGAAAACCTCTCGTCCTGTACACAACAGCCCTCGAAGGTTCCTTAGGCGCGATGTGGACACAAGAGAACGACCAAGGGAAGGAGAGAGCCCTCTACTATTTAAGTCGAGTTCTCCTGGGGGCAGAAAGCAACTACTTCCCCATCGAAAAACACTGCCTGGCGTTAATCTTCGCGATAACGAAGCTCAGACACTATGCTTTGGCACATGAGGTCCACCCCATATCAAAAGTGGATCCTCTCAAATACTTGATGTCAAAATCCATACTAACAGGACGACTCACTAAATGGGCCCTGCTCTTGATGGAGTTCTCGATAACTTATCGTCCCCTCAAGGCGGTAAAAGGCCAGGCTATCGCTGACTTCCTCGCTGAGCATCCGATACCTACTGATTCTCCTTTGAACTGTGAATTGCCCGACGAGCACGCGTTTGACACGATCGGCGTGGAGAGAAGAGAGAATGATACCCGGTGGGAACTCTATTTCGATAGAGCATCTTCCATGAAGAAGCGCAAACAAAGCACCCTCATAATCAAATCCATGGTGGGCCTCATCTTCGTGACTCCATAAGGAGGGATAATGCGCTTTGCCTTCTCCTTAACAGACCCAAGAACGAACAATGAAGCCGAATATGAAGTTTTGATAGCAGGACTTGATATCGCTGTCGACATGGGAATCGTAAACCTCCTCATATACGGAGACTCCCAGCTGGTTGTTAGTCAAGTAAATAGCGACTATCAAACGTGCAAAGCAGAGTTGGTAAAGTACGGTGAGAGAGTGCAACAACTGCTGACTCGAATCCCTTCCTACGCCCTGGAAAGCATACCATGCGCGGAAAATAGCAAAGCGGATGCATTAGCCAAACTCGCTAAAGAATTGGCCGACAAAAACCTCGATGACGTGAGGATCGTTGTGCAAAGTCACCGGGTTCTCGCACCGGCAGAAATATCTCCAGAGTCGTCCGAAGAAAAAGGAACGACCGAGCAAACGGCCCTACAAATAAAAGACTAGGAAAAGGCTAAGGATTGGAGAGAAGTCTTTATAGACTACTTCAAATCCCGTCGAATGCCTGAAGATGCGTCCTCAAGACATCAGCTCATGAAACGAGGTCTATCTTTTGCCTTCGTCAATGATACTCTGTATAAGATATCATTTGATTCTCCGTGGCTAAGATGCCTGGGACCTGAAGAGGCAAGTAGAGCCATCCAAGAAACTCATGACGGGCTCTGTGGTTCTCACCAAGCCGGGCCAAAGATGAAACTAATGATCAAAAGGATAGGCTGCTATTGGCCCACGATGATCCAAGACTACCTCGAATACGCGAAGCAGTGCTACTCGTGCCAGATTCACGGGGACTTTATCCACCAGCATCCAAATCCGCTACATCCAACGGTGGCTAGCTGGCCATTCGAAATGTGGGGAACCGACATAATCGGGCCCATTGAACCAGCATCGTCCAGAGGACATCGATTCATACTGGCGACAACTGATTACTTCTCCAAATGGGCAGAAGCAGTACCACTAAGAGAAGTGAAGACGGAGAAATCCTCCACTTCTTCAAGACACACGTCATCTATCGGTTCGGTACTCCGCGACGGATTATCTCCGATAACGGGCCAGCTTACAGAAGCCATAAGATCAGCCGCTTCGCACAGCAACATAATATAGACTGGAGATACTCTTCGGTCTATAATCCCCGAGCAAACGGTCTGGCTGAGGCTTTCAACAAGACCTTGACGAAGATCGTGAAAAAGACGGTGTCCAAAAATAAGAAGGACTGGCATGAAAGACTGCATGAAGCTCTCTGGGCGTATCGAACTACTTTCAAAACAGCCACAAACAAAACGCCGTATGCATTGGTATTCGGCACAGAAGCGGTACTCCCCCTCGAGATAGAGTTACACTCTCTACGAGTGGTGGTTCACTATGAGCTAACAGACGAAGAAAATGCTCACCTTCGGCTTGAGGAGCTCGACGCCCTTGACGAAACCCGGCTCATGGCACAGCAAAACTTGGAAGCTTATAAAGCAAAAATGACACGCTCATACGAGAGATTGACTAGGCTGAGAACATTCTGCCAAGGTGAACTCGTGTTAGTGGTAAAAAGACCCATGATCCCCAATCATGCCAAGCTGGGGAAATTCGAGCCGAACTATGAAGGCCCGTATATCATAGACAAGATCGACCAAGGTAGAGCCTATCTACTAATGGACATGCATGGTGAAAGACCTTTCAGGCCAATAAACGGTCGCTTCCTGAAAAAATACTACGCCTGATGAGTCACGGCCTAGGTCAACGATAGATGACGACGCCTATGTCTGCTCGCTATCTTCTTAAGCCTAAACTCTATAAGTAGTATCCGGCTACGTACCGAAACGTCCTTAAACTAACGATGGACCACTATGTCCTAAAACTGGCTATTGACCGAGACGTCTATAAACTACTACGGACCGCAGCATCCTTGGGCTGACGCGTAAAAAAACGGTATGTCCATAAGCGAGATGGGCACTGATGAAAACCCGAAAGGGCTCCGTGAGTAAAAACAGCAGGACTACCGGCGAGTTTTGTGAAAGCCCGAAAGGGCGCAATCTCGTTAAAAGACACTTGCAAGGTCTTCTCGACCATGTAAGGAGAAACCACCTGTGTGAGATCCTTACGACTCATAAAAGAGAAACACACTTAGGGATCCCCACGATTCTTAAGGAGAAATTACACTTGCAAGATCCTCATGACTCGTAAGGAGAACCCTCTTATAAGACCCTCACGGCTCATAAGATTCAAAAGCCTTAAGCTACAGGGATCTGAATCTGTTCTTAAGACATCACAATCGCCAGATTGCCCTACAAGCGGTTCAATATTGACCCTTGTATACAATCCATAGGAAAGAATAAACATTTTCCTAACAAAGTCCCACCAGCGACTAGGGGTATGCTCACACGGCGAACAACCCTTATAAGTCATCTCTAATTATGAGGAGAAAACACTTTTGTAAGATCCTTACGACTTATGAGAAACCATACACTTGGGAATCCTCATGATTCTTAAGGAGAAAACGCACCTACGAGATCCTCACGACTCGTAGGGAGAAATACCTTTATGAGACCCTTACGGCTCGTAAAGTCAAAAAGCCTTAGTCAATAGGATCCTAACCCTGTTTGCTAAGACTCCTTTGTTCGACATCGACAGAGGCAAATGATGATTTGCTCCTGGTAATATCCCAGTTGTAGCGATGTTGATGCATAAATCGGTATCAAATCCCAAACTCGCAGCAAAAAGTCATCCAGCCACAAATGCATATGAAATAGCCGAAATGATGGGGCAACTTGCAAAAAAATCAGCAAGTAAAAATGTGTGCATACAAAAACAGCCGAAATGATTGGGCAACTCGCAATAAAAAAACAGCAAGCAAAACGGAAAAATGCCGAAATGATTGGCACCGCGAAAAATAGCTGAAATGATAAAGCATCGCGGAAAGAAAAATATATAAAATGAAATTTTTTGCCCTACAGGTGAGATCACATCGATCCCTATATACGATCCAGGGGCACAAACAAAGAGGGAACCATACCTTCCCACCAGGCTCCATCAGAAAAAGAGCCAAGTCTCGACGGCCGCATCTATAGCCTAGAGACCCACAACAGCATTCCTCCTCATTCCAGCAGGATTCAGATGCGACAATCAACCTTGGAGCCATGGAAAAATCCTTGTTCCAAATCTCGACGGTTCACAGACAACCTAGAGACCCACAACAGCGTTCCTCCTCATTCCAGCATGATTCAGACGCGACTATCAACCTTGGAGCCATGGCAAAGTCCATGTTCCAAATCTCGACGGTTCACAGACAGCCTAGAGATCACCAACAGCGTTCCTCCTCATTCCAGCAGGATTCAAACGTGACAATCAATCTTGGAGCCATGGCAAAGTCCCTGTTCCAAATCTCGACGGTTCACAAACAGCCTAGAGATCACCAACAGCGTTCATCCTCATTCCAGCAGGATTCAGACGCGACAATCAACGTTGGAGCCATGGAAAAGTCCATGTTCCAAACCTCGACGGTTAATAGACAACCGAGAGAGAAAATCCTGGTCTCGTAGAATACGGCTAAGGGCAATCCTGACCCCGTGGAAAATAGCCAGAGCACCTCCTGGTCCCGAAGACCACGACTAAAGTTAATCCTGACCCTATGGAAAACAGCCAGAGCACCTCCTGGTCCCGTAGACCACGGCTGAAGTCAATCCTGACCCCGTAGGAAACAGCCAGAGCACCTCCTGGTCCCGTAGACCATGGCTAAAGTCAATCCTGACCCTGTGGAAAAATGGCCAGAGCAAATCCTGGTCCTATAGACCACGGCTGAAGTCAATCCTGACCCCGTGGAAAACATCCAGAGCAAATCCTGGTCCCGTAGACTACGGCTAAAGTCAATCCTGACCCCGTGGAAAACAACCAGAGCAAATCTTGGTCCCGTAGAACACGGCTAAAGTCAATCCTGACCCCGTGGGAAACGGACAGAGCAAATCCCGGTCTTGTAGAACACGGCTAAAGTCAATCCTAACCCCATGGGAAACGACCAGAGCAAATCCTGGTCCCGTAGAACACGGCTGAAGTCAATCCTGACCCCGTGGGAAACTTCCAGAGCAACCCCTGACACCGTGAAATGCGGATAAAGTCAACCCCTGACGCCGTGAAATGTGGATAAAGTCAACCCTTCATGGCCCCGTAAAACACGGCCAAAGTCAATCCTGACTCCGTGGGAAACAGCCAGAGTAAACCCTCGAACTCTCCGTCAAAGCAATGCTTTGACTCGGGAGCAGGTCAACTCATCAATCACTTACAAGTCCTCTCGACTCGTAAGCAAAAAAAATCCTATTATGAGATCCTTATGACTCTCAAGAGAAAACGCACTTAGGAATCCTCACGATTCCTAAGAAGAAACCACACCTGCGAGATCCTCTCGACTTGATTGATTCTTATTTCTCGTTGTCGGTATTTAGAAAATTGTATACAAATCACAACCAAAAATATTTGACCGCAATCAATAACGGTGTCGAATTGTAGCGCGTTAGTAAGTGCGGATCGTCCACAGGGATTATGAGATTCGTTCGTATTTTGTTTTGTTTGAATTGAAAATTTAATAGAAAAGAAAAGCAAAACGATTCAAGATTTTTATCGATGAATTTCAAGAATCAACTAAATCTAATCAAGAATAAAGAAAGCGTTAAATATCAAGAATCAAGAAAGATAGAATTCCAATCGATTTAAGTTTCAAGATTTGAAGTAAGGCTCGTAGGAATCAATTAGATCGAAGATGTGAAGAAGACTAGAAATTACCGTTTCTTATCCATTAATAAATTGGTGCTAAATCGATGTCGATTTATCGAGGATTAAAGATCTTGCGAAGAATTAGGGTTCCTCATCCTATCCTTTGTCCTTTCGATGAATCGCATTCACAAGATAGCTTCTAAGAAATCGAATGATTGATCGTTGATATCTAGATCGTGCGAAAAGAATCAAGAACGCATTTCACATCGATCTAGATCATCGATCATTCAATTTTCAAGAATTTACAATTGTTATAGGACTTAAGAAAACGTTTAAAGATACATCAACATCATCATTCTACAATCATCTCGATTCCTCTACGAGCGGAGTTTTATTCAAGCATCATCACAAGAATACATTCAAGAATTGAAGATGAATCATAATGCTCGAATAGAAATATAAGCAAGTTTAAAGAATCTTCACCTTTATTTATTCCACAAATTGTTACACATTGCTCAAGACTACAAGAATTTGAGAAGGAACAAGATTGTCGAATCTAGCGTTGCATCGGCTCCTTGAGTCGTGGATCGGCTTGGATCTCGTGCTCCGTTGAAGTCCGGCTTCGCTTCTAAAGGTTGGTTGAAGACTTGCTTGCTAGAACTCAAAAGATCTTGAATTTGGAGTTTCTTGATTGGATTAGGGTTAGGGTTTGGAGGTGGCTATAGTTGGGTTGAAGATGAAGAACAACACTCAACCACAAATGAATTGAGGAACAAACTATTGAACAACCCAATTTTTGAACAACCTTTTTCTAGTGAGCCTTGGGTCCTTTTTATAGGTTTCCAAAACCCTAGGTTTAGCATTTCAAATTTGAATTTCCCTCCAAAAGTTTGTTATAGGGAGAGGCTTCTAGAAGTAGTTAGTTAGGAGCTTAGCTTCTACCTTAAGCTAGGAGGTTAGGGAGAAGGTTCTAGGCTCTTAATGTACTTAAGGTGAAGTTTGTTGTGGAAGCTTGGAGTGCATAGTTTAGAACCTTAGGGCTTGCTGATCTGGCAGAATGTTCAGGATCTTTCTGGAAAATGTCATGTCTTTATGAGGTGTAGGACCAGAGAGAAGAGGGCTGAGCTGGAGAAATGTTGCTGACGTGGTATAGCCGCCGCGGAACCGCGGCGCAAGGCGGCTCCGGCCGTGGTTCCGCGGCCACTTGGCTGCCTTAGGGCTTCATACTTCATATGTTGCTTCCTGATGTCTTCTTGGTGTTTTTATGATATGTTGAATCTCTGAATGCTTTTTAGATCATTGCCAGATTCCAAATCCTTGAGTTGGCGTATTTTTAGCAGCTTTGTTATGTAATTTTGACCGATCTCTTGGAATTTCCTGCACAGACTTCGAAACACAAGTTGCGATATGCAAGAATGATGCGATGCTATGAGATACAGTCAATTTCCCTTAAAGTTCCGGTTTAAGAGTATAACACATGCAATCTAATATTTTACAACTGTTTCGCTAATATGTGCTATATGAATGTCGAACACTTCAGGATGAGTGCAAATGATAGGGAAATTGCCGGTTTAAAGATGCAGTATTTTTGACTGATCACGACTCATAGGGAGAAAAGTCTTTATGAGACCCTCACGGCTCATAAAGTTGAAAAGTCTTAGGTGGCAGATCCTAACCCTGTCTCCCTAGCCATCATTGCCTTGCAGAGAGGTTAAGGTAGATTTTCTACAGGCCACACTCTCCTAAGTCAAACATCGGCAAGGAAGTAAATAACCACTTATGAGTCCTCTCGACCTGTAAGGAAGAAAATTCTCTTGTGAGATCCTTACGACTCTCAAAGAGAAAACACACTTAGGAATCCTCACGATTCCTAAGGAGAAAATACGCCTACGAGATCCTCTCGATTCATAAGGAGAAAAGTCTTTATAAGACCCTCACGGCTCATGGAAAGCCTTAGGAGGCAGATTTGAACCTGACTCCTAAGCCATCGCTGTACTACAAGGAGATCAAAATAGATTATCCACAAAATTCATTTACTAAAAGGGACACACCACCATGAAGAAAAATATGTTTTTTATTCATGAATCAAAATGAATACAAATTACAATCTATGAAAGAATCAAAAAACAAAAAAATACTCTCATTCTGGAGTATGTAAAAAAGAAGAATAAAAAGAAAATATACAATTTTTCAAGCCGGCGGACGATATAACAGATTTGTCAGTTCATCCTTTTTCCTCTGGGCCTCGGCTTTATAATTTGTTATTGCTACGAGACGAGCCTCCGCTTCAGACTGTTGGGCCTAGTACGAGGCAAGCCGACTTTCAAGCTCCTGTTCGGTGACTTTGTGGGCTTCAACCATCTCGCGGGTAAAAATGACGGCTTTATCAATAGCTACCACCTCCCTAATAGCTTCTTGAAGCACCCGCCAGATTTCATACGCCCGAGTGGTCTTGGCCGTAAGTTCATCTTGAAGTTCCCCCAGCGCATTTGAAGCCAGCTTCCTCTCTGAAAATTTTCGGCTGAGCCTCTTCTCGCATGACAGCATATTTGCGGCGCACCGTTCAATCAGCCCCCACAAGCTCGCCTTTGCAGCCATAACCTCTGAAGGAAGGCGCGTACATTCAAGACTATGCAAACAAGCCTCCACCCGATGACAAAACTCAACCCAGACTTGCACCAATGTTTCACTATGGTAAGCAGCAAGAAAGGGGAGAGAACTGTTGGCTTCGACGGCAAATTCTTCGACCGTGATCAAGCTACCAGCACGAAGGTCTTCGATCAGAGCTGATAAAGAGTGAAGGCTTAGTTTTGCCATCCGTTCAGAGGCACGTAGAGCATAGGGGCCGGGAGGCATGACGATGCGAGATTCCAGCGTGGTAAGAACTGGCAAAGCTATTAAGATTTATAAACAATTAGCGAGACTTGCAAGCAAAGAGCAGATGGAACAACGTCGAAACTTTATTTACCCACAGTCATGCAAGAAGGGTCTAAAAGATCCCCAGGCCCGTCAAGAATCTTAACTTCATCATCAGCTTCCAGAACTACAGAAGACATCAGTATCGTTATACAAAATAATAATGATACCATGAAGAAGGCAAATAACACTAACCTTGCCTGGAAGATAGGATGATGCGTTGTGGGGATATTTCCTGCGGAGCAGCCATCTCTAGCAAACGCTAAAAGGATTTTCTAGGAGACAGATCAGCGATAGACGTCGCTAACCTGTGTAATTCTGAAAAGACAGAAAAGTTCAGATGATGGAGAGATTATTAAAATAAAATATAGAAGGCTACCTTTTATGCTCCTCCCGCTCTGAACTGGAGGGATAGCAGCTTCGGCAACCTCCTCCATGCCCCCAGGAACATCATCAGGGACATGGGCCGGTATAACAGCTTCCAATTGAGGAGCAGCGGCCATCGCTGCAGGCTCCAATGAAAGTACGGTGGCCTCGACTACCTGTCCCATAGTCTGCGGGCCGTCCCCAGAAAGATCCATTGAATCTGCGGCCAATGAAGATGCCTCTTCCGGGATAGCAAGCATCGGGAGAACGGAAGCCACCAATGGAAGCTCTGCCCCAGTAATAGCAACCGTAGCGACCCCCTCCACACCTACTGATGTCTCATCGAAGGTATTTACAGAGTCCACGGTCAAGATGCGACTCGAAGCCATGGCCAAAGTCCCTGCAAAAGTTTTACAAAGATAAGAAGACGAAAAAGCAAAACAAATTACTTGCCAAAGGAAAAATACAGAAATCATGCATACCGATACTCCAGGATGCCTCTAATATGGATTTTTCAAGACGACGTTCCTTCCTGAGGAGGTATGCTCGCCGGGGTTTGAGGGTAGACTCATGGCCACCAGTCCACAACGACAGCTCATCTTCGGCATCGGCCGAGATAGGCCGCTTAAGGGCTATCTCGCCTCCCTCTTCCAAAGGACCTATAAATATCCGCTGTATCGATGGAGGATCTTCGTAGAAGATGACGGCAGGATAAAGCCTCTTCGTGGCCCTCACATTTTCAGTCTCATCCTGGGAGCGTCTTATAACCTCAGCCAATTGTGCGGCTTCCTCGGCGGATGAACCTGGAAAAAGAAGACCACCATCCGGCTCTTGCATAGCTATTGGTTCATCTTGAAAGATAGGCTCATATTCCACTAAAAAGTTGAGCAAATTGGTGACCGTCTTCTTTTGACTCTTTGACCCAGAACTATCACCAGAAGACGATCGCTTCTTTCCCCTCGGTGCTTTGGTACGACGTTGACCCACTTCGCCTTCAGTATCCTTTCTCGGCGGTGCTACCGATGATGACACTGCCATTGCTGACGCCGCAGCTGATGAAACTGCTACTGGCGTCTTATCAAAAGCCATTGCATGAGCTCTAGTGCGCATCGGCATACCAACTGTCGGGGTCAAGTCCACATCCGTCGCCTTAGGAATAAGTGCGGTACCAGTATCCCTCAAGGGAGGGAGAACCATTGCCCACTGTCGCGGCGGGACTCCCGTAGCCTGGAGCGGGGAAGGAGCTCTAAGCCCAAAAAGTATCCTCCTCTCCTCAGCAATGATTGGACTAACCCGGTGGCGGTACCAACCCATGAAAGCCCCTATACACCTCGGAATGTAGTCGGCCTCGAGGATCATGAAATGAGAACCGGTATTCAGCCTCATGAAATGGTGGGTGGCGTCACGAATAGCTTCCAAAGAAGGGCCAGGCTCCACTGTGAATGCCTCGAAATAGGGGACACCTTGGTTATATCCTAATTGCCGGGCAAAGCGGTGTGGATTGTACCGCATGAAAAGAGCCGCATCGTTTCGACGGAACACCAGATAACCAGTTCTGATCGAATACAAGTGTGTGGCTTCCTTGGGCTTCAAGGAGGGTGCTCTCTCTTTCGACAAGTCAAAAAGCTGTTGACTAGGTCCCGAAGGAGCAGAGAGGACTCGATCATTAAATACTATCCCTCCATCATTGGCATAAAGATTGAGCAGCACTCGAAGAGCCCCTAATTGAGTTGGGTCAGGAGCAAAAGCGGCCACCAACCTTATGAGCCGCGGAAAGTTATAAGCATCATAAAAGATGGGTCTCTGGTGCGTAGCAAATGCCCCTAGCATGTGCATCTCAATCCATGATGTAAAATAATGAAGAGAGAAACTCACTACGTTCACGCCTGGGTTGAGGTATTGGCTGCAGTGCTTAGCCCATGGTACAGATGCGACAGCCCTGCAATGCCCACGGCTAGTCGTGTCCCTTAGGCAATGCGATGAGCAGGGTAAATGACCGAGGCTCTCATGAATCGAAGATGCGTTGGAACGACAAACCAACTGAGCCAAACGCTGATAAAACCAATGAAGAAAGTCTCTTCATCCATGCCAGGAGATGCGATCGACTCGAAAGGTACAGCCGACAAGACTGGAATGTAGAACTGTGGCAAATCCTCTTCTTTAGCCAGTAGCTTATTTAAACCAAACCCGAAGGGGTCGTTGATATTCGCGAACTTTGGAGCCGCCTTTGATAGAACGTCTCCACGAAGGAAGCAGGCGATAAATCTTTTAAAAGTGACGCCCTGTTCCTCTGACTCTGTGAACAGCTTCTCAAAAATCCCCAGAGTCTTGATTAGACTCGGGTATTTGTGACGGACGGCATTTTCAGTCGACAAGCCGTCAAGCGTAGCGGGCACAGTCTCGAAGGCATACTTGTCAGAAGGCAACAATTCTTCGTAAGGCACTCCCCTGATCGGTAAACCCGAGATCTCGCAAAATTCTTCCAAAGAGATCGAAACTTCGCGGTCCCCTAACAAGAAAGTGTTGGTGGGAAGATTCTATTGATTTAGGAAAGCTTTAACCCACCATACATGGGGAGATTGATAATGGAAGAGGGATGCATACAACGCCTGGTAAAGCCCGACCCTCTGCAGTCGCGCACGATGAGCGGACAAGATGTAACGAGCCCAGAGAAGATAGCCCGTGGGATGGCAAGGGGTAAGCCCTATCTTGTAGACTTGTCCCCAGGGCTGGGATTCACCTTAGCAGATACGACACCCCAAGATGTCTATGGCCGGCATAGGCTGGTTTGGGATCCCAACTGTCGACGGTTCGAGCCGGCCTGTAGAAGTCCAATCCGCCACCTCTACAGCAAAAGCAGTCCGCGGACGGTCCATCGGCAGGAACGGGTGGAAAGGTTCTGTTGGCACCTCGCAAAGAAAGCTTCGGCGACCACGGATGATATGACCGTACCAGGTCCCCCACAAAAGCAGGTTGGCGCAGTCCGGGTCGTGAGCTCTAATCATCGCCATCACCTCTTCGTCAGACGGTGACTGAGGAAAGGCAGCCTCCGAGCGGGTGAAAGGGAAGTATGGAAGAGAAGCCATTGGCCCTGAAATAAAGGAAAGGAAACTGTTGGTGAAGCCCACACGTGTATATATATTTATAAATATATATATAAAGACAGTGGAAGAAGGCGACAAGACGCTTATTTCATGGGACCATTGGTTGCAAAACACAGGGGCCCCACAAAATCAAGATGGCGGCCCACTAATGATGAGGCAGGGTAATCATTATGAGAACAAAAGGAAGATTCTCAATAAATTCAAACAACTCTACACATTCCCCCAAGGAGAAAACCCATTGCAGAAACTCTGTGCAAATCAAGAAGGACGTCTCCTAAACTATTTTTGCAAGAATAACTCGGGATGAAAAATCCCAAGAAGTCTTCTTTTAAGAACTAAGTTCTTTAGAGGAATTAAATTCCTTTTGAACAGAGGAATTAAATTCCCGGAAAAAATTTCAGAGGCAGACAAGTATCATCATCAATCCCCTAAGATCATAGAAACGCCTAGCAAAAGGGGTTTATTATTTAAAGATCGGACATTCTTAAAGAACTTGGAAGGATGGGCTTTTGTTAAAGGGAAAAACCCTTGGTGTGGATTTAAAATCCAAAGAAAATTTCTATAAGTTCCTCGGTCGTTCAAGATCCTTACCTGAAAAAGGAAATCTTTTGTTGACAGAGTTAAACTCTGGAATTTTTTTTTAACAGAGAACTAAGTTCTGAGGAGGAGAATTAAATTCTCAAGGCAAGAACAAGGAAGGAAGAAGATGAAGGAGTGGAGGCACTGCTGAAGAGACCCCTGCATTTATAGGACATGATGGGAAACGGTTCATCTTCCCTATTCCTTAGGCAGATCCAACGGCCATAAAAGTTACAGCGTTGCACTCACGTGCAAACACGTGAGAACAACACTGTGGGGGAAATTGTTCCCTCATAAAATACAAGAAATGGGGCATCACATTCCCACACGTGATCGGGGGTCACGTGCCGACACGTGATGATTTCCTGAGGACTCTGAAATAATAAGAATTAAATTCTGATCAAAAGGGGTCATGTGCCCACACGTGATGGGCCTTTAAACCCACTGAAAGGAATTAAAAGGTATAATAAAATAGCAAGAAAAAACCCCAATGGGGCATACGTTCCCACACATGACCAGGGGTCACGTGCCAACACGTGATGAGTTCCCGAGTTCTTTAAAACAATAGAATTAAATTCTGGTTAAATGCTTAATCAGTGGGTGACATGCCACCACGTGATAAGGTTCTTAAACTATCTGAGTTAGTGGAAAGAAAACCCTAAATGGGGCATCACGTGCCAACACGTGATGGGTTCCTAAGATCTCTGAACTGATAAAATTAAATTCTAATTAAATGGTCAATCAGTGGGGTCACGTGCCAACACGTGATAGACTCTTAAACCTTCTGAACTAATAGAATTAAATTCTAATTAAGGGAAATCAAAAACCCTAATATTTTCCTAGATCTTTCCGAACAAAAAGATTGCGCTCTATAAAGTGGAGCACCATTGGATCAAAAATCCAATGGTGATTAAAAAATCACCAATTTATAGAAAGATTCTATACAAGGAGATATTTCCCTAAAATTTTCCAGGAACAACAGATAAAATATCTTTTGGATTAAAATTCACCAAGTGATCTAAAAGATCATGTTGGTTACAAAATCATTCAATGAAAGATTGACTAAACAAACTGATTCTTTTCTTTCTCCGATAAATATAAGCCAAAGATAGAAGAGGAAAAAAAGGGGGGAGAGATATACATACAATAGAGAGAAAAAAGAAGAGAATTTAATTCTCTAGAGAGAAAAGAAGATTTCTTCATAAAAGAAAGAAACCCTAGGTAAGAGAGAGAAAGAGATTATTCTATAAGCTCCCATAACCCTATAAGAGAATTTAATTCTCAAACTAAGAGTTTAACTCTTCTGAATAAGAACTTAGTTCTTCCTTTGGTTGAAGATCGGCAGAAGCAGATCTCTCCATATGTTGAGAATTTAATTCTCATCGGGGGGATTTTGCCATGCAGATCTAAAACCGAAGGGAGGACCTAAGTTCAGAGAATTTTATTCTCCCACAAAGCACATAGGAATTTAATTCCTCCAACAAAGATAGGGTTTAACCCTTAATTTAAGAACTTAGTTCTTCTTCATGGTAATATATCTGCAAAAGCAGATCTCCCCATAAGTTGAGAATTTAATTCTCATCGGGGAGATTCTGCCATGCAGATCCAAAACTTAGAGAGAGAATTGAGTTTAGAGAATTTAATTCTTTCAAACATATAGGAATTTAATTCCTCTAAATAAAATTAGGGTTTAACCTTATAAGAGAATTCAATTTTACAAAGGATTCATCTCTCCACGCACGTAAAAAGATCAAGTACCAAACATGACCGCGTGGCAACACGTGACCCTCCCTCCAATGACCAAAAGAGAACGAATAAGATTAGGTCACGTTCTCCCACGTGACCCTTGAACAGAATTCTCAAAATAAAAGGGAAGAATCGATTTTGGGTGCCTCACGTGTCCCCACGTGACCCCTGGCAAGCACCTCTCTAAAAAAGAGAAGATGGAAAAAACTGAAGGATTAATACCCAATGCATGGACGCCCTCACGTGTCCCCACGTCACCCCAAACAAATCCTTTTAATATCAAGTGCATGGGTACCCATCACATGCCCACACGTGATGGCCATGAAGACTAAGTGTTTAACACTTATTTAAATATTCTGAGAATAAAATAGGGGAAGTCTGGCTCAACACTCAAGCGCCACACGTGACCCCACGTGAGCGCTTTTTCTTTTTTAGTGTTTAACACTAATTTGTGCGTTTCATCCCAAGTGTTTAACACTATTCTAAGCGCATCACGTGGGAGCACGTGATAACTGAGTGTACTCTAGTGTTTAACACTATATCCAAGCCAATCTTAGCCTGGACTAGCCAAGTTTTCCAGAGGCAAGATCTCATGAAACTGAACTCCAACCATACTCTTGACATTCAAAATAATTCCCAGAGCCCTTTCAATCAACTTTGGTTCAAGGGTACATCTCTTCACTCCTCTGATATTTGTCGTTGTAATCCTTCAACGTCTTCAGAGAAGTGATGGGTCCCGACAACCAGACATTCCATGGACTGTGGGGTCCTTAAACTCATGGACTATGATGTCCTTAAACTTTACAGACTTTGGGGTCCTTAAACCGATGGAATATGATGTCCTTAACCTCGGACTGTAAGGTCCTTAAACCCATGGACTATGATGTCCTTAACCTCGGAATGTGGGGTCCTTAAACCCATGGACTATGATGTACTTAACCTCGAACTGTGGGGTCCTTAAACCCATGGACCGAGATGTCCTTAAATTAACATTGCACCGTAATGTCCTTAAACTAACAATTGACCGCAATGTCCCTAAACTAAACAATAGAGCCCAAATGCTCTCTTGTCGGATCTAAATAATCCCGTTAATTTGATCTTAGTCTGAAATTAGACTAACGTATCCTTAACATACATTTAAGTTGATCTTAGTCTCAAATGAGACTAGCGTATCCTTAAACCCAACCCCAAACCCAAATCTAAGAAAATACGGATTTGGACTAATCCATGTCCTATGGGCGACAACATAAATTAGTCTCCGTATACAATCCACGGGCAACCAAAAACAAAACAAACACACACGACACGAAGTGACCATCTGGAGAAGGAGAAAGTGGTTACCGCGATGCGGTAGCGTAATTAACTGCAGGGGCTTACGCCTGCAGGGAAGAGCATCCCCATAATCAAAAAACCCTCAACGAGGGGGAATCTGACGAAGTCTGCTACATCGGTCGCATCCGTTTAACCCTTCGATACATGGTGTCATAAATCAACTTGGCATCTTTGGAGAGGTAGACGGATAGCACCAAATAGCATCTACCCTCGAAGTTCAGGCCGGACGTCCCAACGTCCTGGTCGCGTCTTTCAGCGGAGAACATCCACCTTCCAGAGTGATAAGATGACTCCAAGTCCATGTCGGGTTATGTCTTTACCCTCAGTGGAAGGGCGGTGTGTTGGAAGAGCTCCAAGCAGGACACCGATGCAAACTCGACGATGGAAATGGAGTAGTTCGCTGCATGAGACGCCGCAAAAGAGACAGTCTGGATGAGAAAGTTCTTAACTGAACTTCAGGTGGTTCCTTCCATTGTTGATCCAATACTTTAGTATTGTGACAACAAACGGTGCTATAGCTTTAGAGAAGGAACCCAGGTCCCATCAGAGATCCTGACATATCTTGAGGCGGTACCACCTGATCAGGGTGCTCATTGATCTCCAGGAGATCGAGGTGAGGAGAGTAGATACGAAGAACAACACTGCAGATCCACTCACCAAGGCTATTCCTCAGACACAGTTCGAGAGGCTATTTGAGATGCGATATGCCAATATATGGCCTTAGTGCAAGTGGGAGATTGTTAGTGATATATGCCTTAGAGGCCATTATTGTATCATAATGAATTGTATATTACTTAATGGAAGCTTGGGATATACACGGATATAGTAACTGTCTTGCTCGAAATGGTAGTATGCTACCTGGTTTGTTTCTACCTCAATATGTGCATATGTTTTCTTAGCATATCGCTTATACATTTTGGTAGAGCCCTTAGGATCTTTGCTTGATTACCAGCGTTGTGATGGTAATCACACTAGTTGGGGCTGGGTAGTCTATAAGCACATCCTATACAGGTCCCTAGTCGTAGGATTATCGAGACGGGGCATCGATACTCCATAGTAGACTAATGTATACACTTCTCATCCCAGCAGGGGAGATGGTATATCCCACAGCCATTAGTACATTGTACTAGAGATAGTATGCAGGTGCTCATTATGTTATGAGTACACTGGACAGGACTCTTCGGGAACTGCTGGTGGGTATTATACCTATCGTCAGATGACAGTTCCCAGGTGACATGAGTACAGCTTAGTCCGTCGACTTGACACTGCTACTTCCCCTCGAGTGTGTTCCCACTGTACTTTGATTACTACCCTACCATGGCTCAAAGGAGTCGTGCAAACAGGAAGTAGTTGGGTGCAGTCCCGAAGCACTTGGAAGCAATGGTGGTTAGATAGGATGCGTCTCTCCCGGTATTTGGGGGTTGATATCGCGCTGTGTTCGGAAGGCCATTACACAAAGTCCTTAGCCAAGGCAATCGAGATTTGCTGGTAGGTACTCTAGTAGTTTCTCAGGGTGTTTTAAGCTATACTTCGACACGACTTATTGCGCTATTAGTGGTCTGACGATTACCGCCCCCTAGGCCCGATATGCGATACTCTTAGACAAACAGACCGGATTGTACGGAGATTGTCACAAATAGGCTCAGTAGGAGTTCGGATGAGTTAGCTCATTGGCCTTCTTATCGACACATACCTGGGTAGCCGTTACGTGCATCTAGTACAACTTGCGGCTTGTGGTTAAACTCACTGCTAGAGTAGTGTCGAGTCTTTAGAGTCCCACACAGAGAGTTTCCATGCACCGGGCAAAAGGTGTAGAGGTCGTATGGTTTTACGGCAGGGCTTCGATCACTTACGTGTACTTGTGCACGTATGATGATCGAGCGGATAATACTAGTGGGTTTTAATTTAAGCCGGATCCTAGTATTATATTGATGGATTATTTTTGTCTCTTTGTATTCGTATTCTTCGGAATGCGGATGCAAGTATGTATATACGGATGAGGGGTTTTCTCGTAATTTCTCGGGAAAGCTTCTAGAAGGAGATGCGTCATTAGGGTTTCATTTTCTTTATGGATTTAAATTTAAATGAGGTGGAGGTGGACAAAAGATCAAGCATAACTCACCACTTAGATATTTTCAAGCATTCTTTATATTTTGAAGAGATATTTATCTCCTCAATTATTTAGCATGCTTGATTATTTTATTCTTGAGCCATCTCGTTTCCAAGCTCATTCTTCACTAGCTTTTCCTCAAGTGACCTTCTTCTTCCTCTAAACCTTAAAGCTCTCATGTGTTGAGAATCCTAGGGTTCCAAGAGACAAACAACTCCATCTTCTTACTCTACACCATCTAGGACTTCTAGTTTAGCGAACTAGAAGCCGTAGTTACCTCGGATTCGAGGTAGGATCTCAGACTATAGACTCTCGGGTGGACCGTCTTTGATTCGAGGAGGCCGTCGAGGTTGCCCGATCCGTTTTGATCCTTGGAGGCTATGACGAGATGGAGGACAGCGATGAAGACCCGAAGGACTTGTATCGTGAGGTATAACTTCGTATCATAGTAGTTAACCTCATACCAAGTTAAGCTAGTTAGGGTTTAGTAACGATCCTGGAGTTCAAGTTGGTGTTGCAAGTTTTGAAAAATCGTTTTTTGCATATTCCGCCTCCCCAGGAACACGCGGGGTGCGCGACATCGACTTACACCACAGACCTACTACTGAGAGACCTTCATGAGCCACCATAAATATACCGCCCCATGCCTTAGTACAGATGGTATTTTCCGCTCTGGCCGAAACCACACGGTTTTGCCCTTTCAGAGCGAACCAGACCCGACCAGAGGCCACTTCCCAGGAGGTCACCTATCCCAAGACTTCCCAGGCCTGAGCACGCTTAACTACGGAGTTCTCAAGCTCCTGTAGTACCGATTCACTTAAAATGCACCTCAGTAAATGAGGGTGGCATCATTACATTTATAATGCAGTTCGGTCCTCTTTCGGAATGTATTCCGAAGATTCCTCATTGTTCTACAGTAGGTCCAACGGACTTAAGAGGTGGCCCACACAGATTGAAAAGGTGGCTCCCACCCCTTGGCATGACACTTATCATGACACTTTGTTCTGTGTGGCACTTTGTTCTGTGAGCAAGAACCGGGTCCCGACACCAATTTGGAAAGACGGCTTTGAAACCATTAAATCATTCATGCAATCAATTAGTAAATGATCGGCTTGATACTATGTTAGTCAGACAGTGCACCCCATCCCATGAGGTCGCCGTAGCACCAATTGGTCCGTTAAAATCACTTTTTACGTATGTCTTGTAAGTCGATGTTGCGCACCCCACGTGTTCGCGGGGAGGTAGAATTTGCAAAAAATGATTTTTACGAGCTTCGCAACACCGACTAGAACCAGGGATCGTCCATAAACCTTAGCTAGCAAACTACTTGAGGTTTAACTACTCGGATACGAAGTTATACCTCACGATACATGTCCTTTGAGTCTTTATCGTTGTCCTCCTCGTCTACGTAGGCTCCAAGGATCGATCCGGATCGTAGCAACCTCCACGGCCTCCTCGAGTCAAAGACGATCCACCCGAGAGTCTATAGTCTGAGCTCCACCTCAAGATCGAGGTAACTATGGCAACAAGCTTGCCAAACTTGATGTCCTAGGAGATGTAGAGTATGAAGATGGATTTATTTGTCTCTTGAAACCCTAATTTACTCAACCCATGAGACTTTAAGGGTTTTGTAGTGAGGAAGAAGAAGAGAGCTAACATGAGATCTCACTTGAGGAAAGAGAAAGTATTTTTACAAATGATAATTCCATATGAAAATTAGATGGCTACCCTTGACATGACCACTATCATAGCATCAAAATATCTCATCAAAATATCTCACAAAAATATCTAGGTCAAATAGTCAGCCCAAGTCAAGAGGTCAAGCCAAGTCAAAAGGTCAAACAAAGTCAAGTAGTCAAAACTAGTAGCCATGACTCAATTATCATTTACAAAAATAACAAATACTTTCCTCCACCTCATAATTGTTTTAATCAAATAAATGGTCAAAACCCTAATGAGGTGTCTCCTTCTATGCTCCTCCCATCCGTATATACATACCCGCATTCGTGTTCCGAGAAACACGAATACAAAGAGACGAAACTGATCCATCAATATAACACTAGGATCCGGCTTAAACCAAAGCCCACTAGTATTATCCGCCCGAACATCATACGTGCATAAGTGCATGTAAGTGATCGAAGCCCTGCCGTAAAACCATACAGCCTCTACACCTTTTGCCCAGTGCAGGGAAACTCTCTGTGTGGGACTCTAAAGACTCGACACTATGTTGGCAGTGGATTTAACCACAGGCCGCAAGCGGTAATAGCTGCACGTAACGATCCCCGGGTAGATGTCGATAAGAAGGCCGATGAGGAAAACCCATCCGAACTCCTGCTGAGCCTGAATATGACAATCTCTGTACAGTCCGGTCAGTTCGTCTAAGAGTATCGCATATCGGGCCTAGGGGGCGGTGAATGTCAGACCCCTAATAGAGGTATAAGTCGTGTCGGAGAGTAGCCCAATACACCCTGAGAAACTACTGGAATATCTACCGGTAAATCTCGCTTGCCTTGGCTAAGGACTTTGTGTAATGGCTTTCCGAACACAGCGCGATATCAACCCCCAATACCGAGAGAGACGAATCCTATCTAACCGCCACTGCCTCCAAGTGCTTCGGGACTGCACCCAACCACTACATGTTTGCACGACTCCATTGAGCCGTGGTGGGGTAGTAATCAAAGTACAGTGGGAACACACTTGAGGCGAAATACCAGTGTCAAGTCGACGGACTAAGCTGTACTCATGTCACCTGGGAACTGCTACCCGACGACAGGTATAATACCCACCAACAGTTCCCGACGAGTCCTTTCCAGTGTACTCATAACCTAATGAGCACCTGCATACTATCTCCAGTACGACGTACTGATGGCTGTGGGACAGAACATCTCCCCTGCTGGGATGAGAAGCGTATATACTAGTCTACTGTGGAGTATCGATGGCCCGTCTCGATAATCTTACGACTAGGGACCTGTATAGGATGTGCTTATAATCTACCCAGCCCCCACTAGTGTCACTGCCATCACAACGCTGGTAATCAAGCAAAGATCCTAAGGGCTCTACCGATATGTATAAGCGATATGCTAAAGAAACGCATGCACATATTGAGGTAGAAACAAACCAGGTAGCATACTACCATTTCGAGCAAGACTGTTACTATATACGTGTATATCCCAAGCTCCCATTAAGTAATATACAATCAAGTATGATACAATAATGGCCTCTAGGGCATATATCACTAACAATCTCCTACTTGCACTAAGGCCATCTACTGGCATATCGCAGACCGAAGATCTCGAATAGCCTCACGAACACTGTCTGAGGGATGGCCTCTGTGAGTGGATCTATAGTGTTGTTCTCCGTATCTACTCTCCTCACCTCGATCCCCTGGGGATCAACGATCTCCCTGATCAGGTAGTACCGCCTCAAGATATGTCTGGATCTCTGATGGGACCTGAGTTCCTTCCCTAAACCTATAGCGCCGTTGTAGTCACAATACTAAAGTATTGGACAACAATGGAAGGAACCACCTGAAGTTCAATTAAGAACATCCATATCCAGACTGCCTCTTTTGCGGCGTCTCATGCAGTGAACTACTCCGTTTCCATCGTCGAGTTTGCAACGGTGTCCTTCTTGGAGCTCTTCCAATAGACCGCCCCTCCACTGAGGGTAAAGCCATAACCTGATATGGACTTGGAGTCATTCTTGTCACTCTGGAAGCTAAAGTTAGCAAAGGCCTCGATCTGGAAGTCCTTTTTCTCCATACACCTAGAACATCTCCTTAGCCCTTCTCAGGCACTGATCAGTCGAAAATATTGCATTCTCAACACATCAATTTCCCTACTCTTTGTAATCATCTAAAGGTGTTTGGTATAAATATAGCACATATTAGCAATTCGTCTGCAAAATATCAAATAACATGTGTTATACATTATAACCGGCATTATGAGGGAAATTGAGTGTTTATTACTACATGCATGATTTTATATATCTCAACACTTTTCAGCGAGATTGTGTGCAGAAAATTCTTCAGGTCAAAGAGCCAGAATCACAAAAGTGCCGATAAAATGCATTAAGTCAAAGACTTGAAATCTGGCAGCAACCAAGAAAGAATTATAAGATTCCAGACATCAAAAGAACACCCAAAGACTAACCCAAAGACACCCCAAGAAAATGATCCAGAGATCTCCTCAAATAGCCGTGGATCCGTGGCCGATCCAGGCCGAGTCGCCGCGGTTCTGTGGCCATGTTGACTCGTCGGCGCTCGAGACTTTTCTAGAGCCTTCCTTATAACGGCCTAGCTTCCTCAAGACGCTCCATTTCCACGTGGCATCTTCTGGAAGGCTGTTACACCCCGCTTCCCAGAGTACGCTAAGATGGGCACGTGACATAGCCAACCATGCTACCTGTGAATAGGAAAAATCCTTCCACAGTCACATTACGGCTTTAGAGATATCAAGAACAGGAAAGTAAACTAACTATCTAGTACATGTCCATAAGCCGGGGTAAAAGAGTCAAGAAATAACAATATGCGGAAGCCAAAAGATACAATAAATGAAACACCTGGAAGTGAAAACTACATACCGACAGGAACTTCACCGCTCGTCTAACAGCGGCAATACTCCTGATCAGTCTGCAACAGGGTAGAAGAATCAGGGCCATGCAAAACCCAGACGTCAGTGCGTCATGTCATAAAGCAATAAAAATATAAACAGGGTAACAGGCAATGCAAATATAATCATGAACAAAATGCAGATGTAACAATAATGTAAATCAGGGCCGTGAAGGGTAGTGTGCAGTGAGTAAACTAAACTGCTCTATTGGGTTGTCTATTCTAAAGTCTTTGAAATCAATTTGATGAATCATCGATGTAACTCAATAGTATCGCGTGCATACCCAGGACCACGGTCAAGATTCTCGGGCTGAATCCGAGACATGCCGCTAGGCACTAAAACAGGAAATATGTACAGATGAATGATGTCAGCAGCATCATCCCAAGGCTGGCCTAGCCTCTAAAACTGATCAGTAAAGATTGTACACTGTCGAGTTACAAGTCAGGTTTCATCATTGATTTCCCCATACCCCCAAGTTGTGTATGTCAAGTCAAGTATTCCGTAATCAAGAACTAATGCCAACACAGGATCAGGTAAGAGCAGGTTTGTCTGGATATACAACAGGAACGGTCCGTGAGGACTACATGTCAGGTTTGTTGGCATTAGACACAAGATCAGGTAACGGATCAAGCCAGGTAATGTATAAAGGTGTCATGTCATGTCAGGAGTGTACGGTACCATGTCATATCAAGTAGGCAGTGCATCAGGTCATGTCGGGAGCACAAGATGTCATATGGGTAGTCATAATCAAACTAACATAAACAAGATTATAAACAAACCAGCATGAATACTATCAGAACAATAAACTAAATCAGGTAATATAGTAAGCAAATAGGTACATATTACATTATATGGATGCACAGTCATCATTACTTATCTACAGTATACAAATATGGATGTTAGGATCATGTTAACATGCACTACGTAATCTAGAGATGCACCATCCTGTATAATAGGTTCAAAAGATGCAATTAAAACTAAAACCGGTTAAAGAATCACACGGTGTCCAACAGGGTATAAAACATAAAAGGGTACTGTGGACTATACAATAATTGTTATGTGATTTAATTATGATTGTGGGTACTATGTATGGTAGAACTAAATGCAGCAAGGCATGTTTCATGCGATGAAACTAAATGATATAACGGAACGTCAAACTGTTACAAGGAAATATTAAAGCATTAAATATAAGCTGCAGGTGTAACATGCAATCAAGAGATATATAGAACTTTAAATAGCATAAGTAGTAGTTTAAAGTAGCATGTAGCAAGATTAACTTGCCTTATGGATCGCGATGCGGATATGCTGCAACGTACAATGTCGGTAAAAGCTGCGATGCGTATACACGTGCCCGGAACTGAACCAGCCAAAGCAAGAAGTGACCCCGCTGCACGAGAACGTCTTCTGGGTTGCTCGGATCGTCGGCGACGAGTACGGCTCCGGCAACGATCGGAAACCGAGAAGACAAGAGAAAGAGAAGAATAGGAAAAGGATAGAGGAAGAAGAGAGAGAGAGAGATTGCTTCTGGTTGGTGCTCTGGGGTCAGAGGAGTTGACAGGGACGGCCGATGAAGGTGGTCGACGTTGAGGGTCACCGGAGGTGAGCTGCCGGCAAGGTGCAGGGTGCAGGTTGGGGTTCTGCTGCGTGGGAGTTTTAAAAGAGAAGAAGAAGGGAAGAGAGGGAGGCGAAGAGAATGAAGAGTATGAGGAGAGGAGAATGGGTGGTGACGCTGGAGTCGAGGGATCGCCAGCGACGAAGTGTGCGGGGTGACGGGTTTCTCGTCGCGGTGGGTGTAGGGGTGAGAGGAGGTCGGGTGTGTAGAGGGTTTCGATGATGGTGAAAGGTTCCTAGGCACCCTATAGAGGTCTCACAAGGCATCAACCATGCCATTTTACAAAAATATGGTGCCGAGAAACCCTAGTTAACGGATCGTTGCTAGAAATCTAGGCGAAAAGATAAACTAGTTAACACTTAACTACTAGGATACGGAAATTACAACCTTTGTAGATCCGGATATCCACCTCCACGGCTCCGCAACGAAGTCTTCTCGTTGTACATCATGAATCCTAGACTCATTCGTCGGCTTCATCGGGAAAACGGGCGAGCTAGGTCGTCGGCTTCGTGTCAAAGACGATCTACGTCGAGGTGGCACTAGTTCAAGCTCCGACTTCACAAATTAGTGAAACTTGTGAAGAAAACACCCAAAACAACTTGGCAAGAGGTAGAGGGTGAAGAAATAGGAGATGGGTTCGCTTTAGAATTGGATTTCTCACTTTGGATCTCAAGATGCCATTAAAGTAGCAAGCTTTTCTATTGAAGATCAAGAAGAAGAAGATGATAGAATTATGATAAGTCTTTTAAAAGAAAAAGAAAATCTATACTTATCATAACTCTAACTAAAGTTAAGTGTAGAGAATAAACCATGGTTAGTAGAGTGGGTTAGGGTTAAGCAAGATGACAAGAATGGTTGCTAAAGTCAATGGTTCATGAAGCTTCATATAAGAAACAAAAATTGCCACCATTCTCTTTTAAACTTATCCAAATAAATGAATAAATAAATATGCAAAACCCTATTTATCATAATAACCATGGTTTAATTCTATTCACTTAACCATATGATCAAGTATCATCAAACATGATACAAAAAGTGCACAAAAGTATATCACATATACAATGTGCAATCCAAGTGAGAAAAATCCGTTTAAAGTGAACCAATACTAGTTAATGCAAAGTAATATATCAAATATATAATTATACATTAAATCATTAAATCATTAAATCAACACTTGATTCAATGATCCGGTCATGTCGCACACGACCGACTAGTATTCAATGCATCGATTTATCGAATCAATGATTCGATAACTAGGTCATATCTCATACAACCAATCGAAACAATTATCGCGAGAATCAAATACGGTATCACATACACGCATTATTCTCGGTCCCGCACATATCTCATATGCACTCCTATTTCGTTTCGCTTGAGCTAGGAAACCTCTGTGTAGGACTTTAAAGACTCGTCAATACGCCGGTAGCAGATGATGATCATATCAAGCACCCACAAGCCGCAAGCGGTCTGCTAAACGTAACGGCCACCCGGGTATTGAGCGATCAGAAGATCGACGAGCTAGCCCGCTCACACTCCTGCGAATCCGACCAGTAACACTTACCGTACAGTCCGGTCTCTTCGTCTGATACGTCGCATATCAAGTCTAGGGGTGGTATACGTCAGACCCCAATAACCGATAAGTCGTGCCGATGTGAGGCCCATAACGGGTCGAGAAACTACTGGTAACACTTACCAGCAAATCTCTGATCAGCCCTGGCCAGGGACTTCCCTGTTACGGCCAATCGAGCACAGCGCAACATCAACTCCCAATACCAGGAGAGACGAAACCCCTCCTATCGCTCATTGCCTCCATGTGACTCGGGACTGTACCCAAAGACCACCGTTTTGCACGCCCTCATGGACGTGGTAAGGTGGAGATCAAAGCACAGTGGGAATCACACAAGACTCTATGACGATCTCGGGTCTACAGACTAACCTGTACAAGTGTCACCTGAGAACTGCCATCTGACGTGAGGTATAATACCATCTGGGAGTTCTCGGCGAGTCCGTCCAGTGTACCCAGTCTCCACTGAGCACCCGTATACCATCTCTGATGTCAAAAACCAATGGATATGGGATCATCCATCGCCCATCACATGGGTCAAGAAGCGTATACGCTAGTCTACTCTGGTATATCGATGCCCCGTCTCGATACACCCACGACTAGGGACCTTCAAGGATGTACTTATGGACTACCATGTCCCCACTAGTATGATCTGTATCATAGTCCAGGCAGTCAAGTACACATCCTAAGGGCTTTACCAACATGTAACTATAAGACAGTATAAAGAGACTAGTATACATGTTAAGATAAAGAGTAACCAGATAGCATACTATCATATCGAGAAAGAAAGTCATCTCTATATATGTCCAAGCATCCAATATAATATACAATATCTGTATAATACTGGCCTCTAGGGCATACATACTACTAACAATCTCCCACTTGCACTAGTGCCAGCTGCTGTAGTATCGCATACCAAGCATCCCGAAGAGTCTCTCAAACTGTGTCTGGGGAATGGCCTTCATGAGTGGATCCGCCGTGTTGTTCTTCGTTTCAACCCTCCTGACCTCGATCTCCCGGCGATCAACTATCTCCCGGATCAGGTGATACCGCCTCAGAATATGCCTGGATCGCTGATGGGACCTGGGTTCCTTGGCCAAAGCCACCGCTCCATTGTTATCGCAATACAAAGGTATTGGATGCTCAATGGATGGAACCACTCCAAGTTCAGTAATGAACTTCTTGATCCAGACAGCCTCTTTGGCAGCATCGTTGGCAGCGATGTATTCAGCCTTCATCGTCGAGTCTGCCACGGTTTCCTGCTTGGAACTCTTCCAGCTAACCGCCCCTCCGTAAAGGGTAAGGACAAAGCCCGACTGCGACTTAGAGTCGTCCTTATCACTCTGGAAGCTCGAATCGGTAAAGGACTCCACTTGGAGTTCTCCGTTACCATACACCAAGAACATATCTCTAGTCCTTCGCAAGTACTTGAGAATGCTCTTCACAGCTGTCCAGTGACTCTCTCCACGATCAGCTTGATACCTGCTCACTACACTTAGTGAGTATGCTACATCGGGTCTGGTACATAGCATCGCATACATGATAGAGCCTACTGCCGAAGCATAGGGTATCCCTTGCATGCGAGCTCTCTCCAAATCAGTCTTGGGAGACATCTCTTTGGAGAGAGTGACTCCAGAGATCGTGGGTAAGTTCCCACGCTTGGACTCTTCCATACTAAACCTCTTTAGTATGGTGTCAATGTACCTGGATTGGGACAATCCCAAAATCCGTTTGGATCTATCTCTATAGATTCTGATTCCCAATATGCAGGAGGCATCACCAAGATCTTTCATTGAGAATCTTTATGATAAGAAGAGCTTGACCGATTGCAGCATAGGAATATCATTTCCTATCAAGAGTATGTCGTCCACGTACAATACAAGGAAGACAATCTTACTCTCTGCCACCTTCCTGTAGATACAAGGTTCATCTGGATTTTTGACGAAATCAAACTCTTTGATAACGACGTCAAAGCAGATGTTCCAACTCCGCGATGCTTGCTTTTATCCATAAATGGATTTAAGCAGCTTGCACACCTTCCCGCTGCTCCCACTGTCTACGAAGCCCTCTGGCTGAGTCATGTACACGCACTCTTCTAAATCACCATTTAGAAAGGCGGTCTTAACATCCATTTGCCAGATTTCGTAATCATGATATGCAGCGATGGCAAGCATGATCCGGATGGATTTAAGCATAGCCACTGGAGAAAAGGTCTCGTCATAGTCCACACCTGGTCTTTGACGAAAACCTTTTGCTACAAGTCTAGCTTTGAAAGTCTCCACTTTCCCATCTACACCAAGTTTCTTCTTGAAGATCCACTTGCTTCCAATGGGTTTTACCCCTTCAGGAGCAACTTCCAAAGTCCATACTTTGTTAGTGTACATGGAATCCATCTCAGACCGCATAGCATCCAGCCATTTCACTGAGTCCCCACTCGTGATGGCCTGCTCGAAGCTAGTTGGGTCATCATCCTCCATGATGCAATCCTCGCTCCCACCATCAATGAGAAAACCGTAGTATCTCTCAGGTGGACGAGAAACCCTACCAGATCGGCGGAGAGGCTGGGGTTCGTCGGGTACTACCGAATCCTCCGGTTCCACTAAATCTTCAGTTATAGTTTGTGTTTCTGGAACTTCTTCCAGTTCTACCTCAGAGCCACTAATCTCTTTTGCAAGAAATTCCTTTTCTAAAAAGGTGGCATGTTGAGCAATAAACACTTTTTGTTGTTCACTGTGGTAGAATAAATATCCATTTGAATGTTTAGGATATCCCACAAACTTACATAGAACTGACCGTGCCTCGAGTTTGTCTGGATTTTGCCTTTTGACATAGGCCAGACAACCCCATATCTTAACTCGTTTAAGACATGGTCTCTTCCCACTCCATATCTCATATGGTGTGGTAGGTACAGATTTAGTTGGAACTTGATTCAATAGGTATGCCGCTGACTCAAGCGCATACCCCCAGAAGGAAATAGGTAACTCAGCTGTACTCATCATAGAGCGCACCATATCTAATAGGGTGCGATTCCTCCGCTCCGATACACCGTTGTGCTGTGGTGTATAAGGAGGAGTAAGCTGAGAGAGAATCCCATTCTCTTTTAGGAAGTCCAGGAATTCATTGCTCAAGTATTCACCTCCTCGATCAGATCGAAGGATTTTAATACTTTTTCCGGTTTGTTTCTCGACTTCTTGTTTATATTCTCTAAATTTCTCAAAAGCTTCAGACTTGTGTCTTATCAAATACACATGTCCGTATCTTGAGAGATCGTCAGTGAATGTAATGAAGTACGAAGAACCATTCCTGGCATGTGTAGACATGGGACCGCATACATCACTATGTATTAGTCCCAAGAGTTCGGTAACTCTTTCTCCGTGTCCCGTAAACGGAGTTTTGGTCATCTTACCTTTGAGACATGACTGGCAAGTGTCATAAGATGAAAATTCGAATGGTTTCAAATACCCATCTTTATGCAACTTAGCTAGTCGTGTCGCATTGATGTGGCCCAGTCTACAATGCCACAAGAAGGATTCGTTGAGTTCAGAACTCTTCCTCTTGTGTGTGTTTGTTATGCTCAGAACTGTTGATTGATTTAGAACATAAATGCCATTGCACAACGTGCCTGATCCAACCAACTTTTGGTTATGGAAAATGTTCATAACATTGTCCTGTAATACAAAATTATATCCCTCTTTACTTAATAAAGAAACCGATATAATGTTGCATATCAGGTTCGGCATGTAATAGCATTCGTTCAGAACCAATGTATTACTAGTTGGTAATACAAGGTGATATTCCCCGACAGTCTTAGCTGCAACAATTGCACCATTTCCAACTCTAATGTCTTTATCACCTTCTCCAAGTTCTCTACCTTTCCTTAGCCCATGTAACTGATTACATATATGGGATCCTGACCCGGTATCCAATACCCAGGACGTAGAGCAAATGGAGAAACAGTTCTCAGTAACGAACACACCCGAAGAAAATGCATCAACATGTACTTTCTTCATTCGGGTGGCATGGGAATCCTGGTATTCCCCTATTTCCTGTTCATTCCTATAACTCTTATAAGAAAGAACGGAACCAACGTTCCCCAGCACAGTATAACATGCGGGTTCGGTCAATACATCCATATTATTATCTTGATTAAGGCATGAACTGGTCGCTACCTGGAGAGAGAGAGAGAAGAAAACACTTTACCGTATTCTCGTGCAAGATCAGATTGGTTATTATCTTATCTAATCAGGATGGCTCCCACTGCTTTTTATCAAATCTTCCTCCAAACCCTAAAAGGAAAGACTAGCCGGGATTAATTACACACTACAAGTTCGCCAATTTTTCAGCCAGGCCAGTGTCGGTACTTTGAGAGAGGTCCCCCGTGCTTTCGCACGAACCTAATTAATGTAAACCTCGTTTTTCCAGAGGCGTAACCTCGTTAACACCTTTCTAGACACCTACTTGATCAGCTAATTGCAATGTGTAAAACTCTCCCAGGAGTAACTCTTACTCGCAGCGGGTATCGGGATCCAACTATCTCGTAGAAGGTATGCAATCTCATTGCAAATTTCAACACTTGAAATTCCCGATAATATTTTGCCCCTAGTGTGCCATGACCTTGACAGAGGTCAACAAATCATAGTGCACTAGTCAAGTTCAACCCGTCATTTCTTGATTAAATCAAACCCACTCGCACGACCCTTGACAGAGGTCAACAAGGTCGTACGACTACCCTAATCCAATCACATCACATGCTTTGCAGATAATTACTAGTTAGCTACCGCACACTACGTCTTGACAGAGGTCAACAAACGCAGCACGAATACTAAATAGTCTTTATCTGAAATGACGGAGGGCTACGCCAGGTTTTTCTGAAAACCTATTGCGTAATGAACTCGATATCGTTGTAGAATCAAATGAAGTTTTAAAATGGAGTGATTTTGAGGCTTTTCTAGTTTTGCTAAAGGAGTCACTCCCGGCGAAGGGATCTCGGTCCTTTCCTCGTCGAATGAGGTGCGGGATATATCATATATATCGCTGTGCAAAGTAAAAACACAAAAGCAGTCAAAAGCAAACCGAGTGTGTAGCATCAGCCAGTTATTGCTAAAGGAGTCACTCCCAGTGAAGGGATCTCGGTACTTTCCGCATCGAATAAGGTGCAGGGTATATCATATATACCGCTGTGCAAAGCAAGAACTGTAGCTACCTGTTTTATATTAAAATTCGATTCCACAACATCTTAGGTTTCTTTTCTTTCATTAATCACATTAATGAAGTCCCATCATTTAAATACCTAAACATCACAGATAGATATGACGTACACTTATGCCATCCGCATTCGCCTCGATGTCCCCTCGTGCACCGTTAGATTAGGTAACTAACGACAGAGCAGGGCATGGCTAGCGCGGGTGTAAAACATAAGTAACGTCTATATAATATATCATATATACTATATACTATATCCATCACAGAGTCACAACACAGATATCGCAGCAGAATAAATATATGAAATATTGGATATACTAGGACGTCCGTGTTTTCAATACGAGCCAGTATAAAACACGGATTCCACGGTCGTGATGAATAGCCAATCCCACACCCCTAGACCCCTACGAGAGCGGCAAGCAACCCTGCCAATTCTAGGGTTAGGAGACCCGGACTCGACTCCTCGAGTTGGTCTCCCACTGGACCCCAGAACCCGGTTACTTGTGCTCCCCTCCTTGGGTCTATCCTAATGCGGAAAAGTAAATAATATACAAAGGGTGACAACTTCCGCTACCTGGAAGTGCCCCAAATAAAAGAATATTACATACAAGTTTTTACATGAATCAAAATGAAAAACACTCATCTCACATAAAAACCCCCGGCTATTCAAACACGACGATCCAATATAACATATCCAGCAATACATAACATCATATGTCATCAACGTAAGCAAGTATGCATACCCCAATTGTCGTTGACGTATAGCAACGAAACCGGCGATATGAACATACTACACTTACGGTCACAGAAAAGAAAGTGTAAAACTACAACAATTGGAATCCTCAACTTATTTAGACATCACATGCCTAATCAAATGAAATACTTAGACATCACATGCCTAACAGTTATAAATCCCGCATTTTAGTCTCATTATCGAAAACACTTTTCAATATAAAGTGAAACTAAACCGCTAGATTTATAACATTCATTCAGTTATCACATAACTGTTTGTGAATTCCAATTATTGTATCACATTCCAGATAAACAGAAAATGTTAAACTTTCCGATCGGACAGTCGAATACCCAAGTTTTCCCGATACAGCTCAACACATGAAATAAGTCTAACAACATTCAGTTCGTGCCTCAGTACCGACGGTCCAGCCGTAGAAGGGTCAAGCCCAACGCCTCACATGTGGCACGCCGTACTGCCCCAAACCCGAAGGTTCAAAGGGCAGTTCAAGACGGTCACATAATCGAGTTAATGTTTGTTGTCTTCTAGAGGGTCCATCGCGTTACTTGCACTACTTAGAATGTCGTTAAACTACGGAAAAATCCAACACTTGGAAATTTCCCGACAGGGGAAAAATTGGGTATTTATATCCGGTCGAACTTTTTAACATATTCTAAAAATTATTCGGAAAGCCACACAGACAAAATTTGATAATCCGATCGAACATTCGAATCCCCAAATACAACCCAGAAAAATTCAACTCTTGAAAAAATATTAAAAATACCCAGGAAAACCAGCACTGTTAAATAGGAGTTACTGTGTAAACATCACCTCACAAAACGACAAAACGGCCGCGGTTCCGCCGCACAAGCCATGCTTGTGCCGCGGAAGCGCGGCGCTTTAATGGAATTAGGGCATCGAAATTTACAGTAACTCTTAGATATTCCTGCTGATATTTCTACATATTTTTAATACTGAAAAATCCATGTTTTTAGAAAAAGTCCAGAGAGCCACTTTGTGATCGGGTTTCGGGTTCGTTCGGGTTTCAAATTCCGTCTAGAATTCGCCTAAGGCTCTAGCTAGGCTCTGATACCAGTGAAAGGTTCCTAGGCACCCTATAGAGGTCTCACAAGGCATCAACCATGCCATTTTACAAAAATATGGTGCCGAGAAACCCTAGTTAACGGATCGTTGCTAGAAATCTAGGCGAAAAGATAAACTAGTTAACACTTAACTACTAGGATACGGAAATTACAACCTTTGTAGATCCGGATATCCACCTCCACGGCTCCGCAACGAAGTCTTCTCGCTGTACATCATGAATCCTAGACTCATTCGTCGGCTTCATCGGGAAAACAGGTGAGCTAGGTCGTCGGCTTCGTGTCAAAGACGATCTACGTCGAGGTGGCACTAGTTCAAGCTCCGACTTCACAAATTAGTGAAACTTGTGAAGAAAACACCCAAAACAACTTGGCAAGAGGTAGAGGGTGAAGAAATAGGAGATGGGTTCACTTTAGAATTGGATTTCTCACTTTGGATCTCAAGATGCCATTAAAGTAGCAAGCTTTTCTATTGAAGATCAAGAAGAAGAAGATGATAGAATTATGATAAGTCTTTTAAAAGAAAAAGAAAATCTATACTTATCATAACTCTAACTAAAGTTAAGTGTAGAGAATAAACCATGGTTAGTAGAGTGGGTTAGGGTTAAGCAAGATGACAAGAATGGTTGCTAAAGTCAAGGGTTCATGAAGCTTCATATAAGAAACAAAAATTGCCACCATTCTCTTTTAAACTTATCCAAATAAATGAATAAACAAATAAATGAATAAATAAATATGCAAAACCCTAATTATCATAATAACCATGGTTTAATTCTATTCACTTAACCATATGATCAAGTATCATCAAACATGATACAAAAAGTGCACAAAAGTATATCACATATACAATGTGCAATCCAAGTGAGAAAAATCCGTTTAAAGTGAACCAATACTAGTTAATGCAAAGTAATATATCAAATATATAATTATACATTAAATCATTAAATCAACATTTAATTCAATGATCCGGTCATGTCGCACACGACCGACTAGTATTCAATGCATCGATTTATCGAATCAATGATTCGATAACTAGGTCATATCTCATACAACCAATCGAAACAATTATCGCGAGAATCAAATACGGTATCACATACACGCATTATTCTCGGTCCCGCACATATCTCATATGCACTCCTATTTCGTTTCGCTTGAGCTAGGAAACCTCTGTGTAGGACTCTAAAGACTCGTCAATACGCCGGTAGCAGATGATGATCATATCAAGCACCCACAAGCCGCAAGCGGTCTGCTAAACGTAACGGCCATCCGGGTATTGAGCGATCAGAAGATCGACGAGCTAGCCCGCTCACACTCCTGCGAATCCGACCAGTAACACTTACCGTACAGTCCGGTCTCTTCGTCTGATACGTCGCATATCAAGTCTAGGGGTGGTATACGTCATACCCCAATAACCGATAAGTCGTGCCGATGTGAGGCCCATAACGGGTCGAGAAACTACTGGTAACACTTACCAGCAAATCTCTGATCAGCCCTGGCCAGGGACTTCCCTGTTACGGCCAATCGAGCACAGCGCAACATCAACTCCCAATACCAGGAAAGACGAAACCCCTCCTATTGCTCATTGCCTCCATGTGACTCGGGACTGTACCCAAAGACCACCGTTTTGCACGCCCTCATGGACGTGGTAAGGTGGAGATCAAAGCACAGTGGGAATCACACAAGACTCTATGACGATCTCGGGTCTACAGACTAACCTGTATAAGTGTCACCTGAGAACTGCCATCTGACGTGAGGTATAATACCATCTGGGAGTTCTCGACGAGTCCGTCCAGTGTACCCAGTCTCCACTGAGCACCCGTATACCATCTCTGATGTCAAACACCAATGGATATGGGATCATCCATCGCCCATCACATGGGTTGAGAAGCGTATACGCTAGTCTACTCTGGTATATCGATGCCCCGTCTCGATACACCCACGACTAGGGACCTTGAAGGATGTACTTATGGACTACCATGTCCCCACTAGTATGATCTGCATCATAGTCCAGGCAGTCAAGTACACATCCTAAGGGCTTTACCAACATGTAACTATAAGACAGTATAAAGAGACTAGTATACATGTTAAGATAAAGAGTAACCAGATAGCATACTATCATATCGAGCAAGAAAGTCATCTCTATATATGTCCAAGCATCCAATATAATATACAATATCTGTACAATACTGGCCTCTAGGGCATACATACTACTAACAATCTCCCACTTGCACTAGGGCCAGCTGTTGTAGTATCGCATACCAAGCATCCCGAAGAGTCTCTCAAACTGTGTCTGGGGAATGGCCTTCGTGAGTGGATCCACCGTGTTGTTCTTCGTGTCAACCCTCCTGACCTCGATCTCCCGACGATCAACTATCTCCCGGATCAGGTGATACCGCCTCAGAATATGCCTGGATCGCTGATGGGACCTGGGTTCCTTAGCCAAAGCCACCGCTCCATTGTTATCGCAATACAAAGGTATTGGATGCTCAATGGATGGAACCACTCCAAGTTCAGTAATGAACTTCTTGATCCAGACAGCCTCTTTGGCAGCATCGTTGGCAGCGATGTATTCAGCCTCCATCGTCGAGTCTGCCACGGTTTCCTGCTTGGAACTCTTCCAGCTAACCGCCCCTCCGTAAAGGGTAAAGACAAAGCCCGACTGCGACTTAGAGTCGTCCTTATCACTCTGGAAGCTCGAATCGGTAAAGGACTCCACTTGGAGTTCTCCGTTACCATACACCAAGAATATATCTCTAGTCCTTCACAAGTACTTGAGAATGCTCTTCACAGCTGTCCAGTGACTCTCTCCAGGATCAGCTTGATACCTGCTCACTACACTTAGTGAGTATGCTACATCGGGTCTGGTACATAGCATCGCATACATGATAGAGCCTACTGCCGAAGCATAGGGTATCCCTTGTTAGTTATATGTGTGCCCTAGAGGCCATTACTGTACATACGATATATATTGTAGTGGATGCTTGGACATATATAGGGAGGACTTTCTTGCTCGACATGATAGTACGCTATCTGGTTGTACTTTATCTAAACATGTACTCCGATTGTCTCTTTTGTTACATGTTGATAAAGCCCTTAGGATTTGTACTCGACTACTGGGACTATGATGAGATCATACTAGTGGAGCCATAGTAGTCTATGAGTACATCCTATAACTGTTCCTAGTCGAGGGTGTGTCGAGACAGGGCATCGATACACCAGAGTAGACTAGCGTATACGCATCTTGACCCATATGATGGGCGATGGATGATCCCATATCCATCGGTGTTTGACATCAAGGATGGTGTACGGGTGCTCAGTGGAGACTGGGTATACTGAACGGACTCGCCGAGAACTCCTAGATGGTATATATACCTATTGTCAGATAGCAGTTCTCTGGTGACACTTGTACAGGTTAGTCTGTAGACCCGAGATCGTCATAGAGTCTTGTGTGGTTCCCACTGTGCTTTGATTTCCTCCCTACCACGGCTCTACTGAGTCGTGCAAACAGGTGGATTTTGGGTACAGTCCCGAATCATATGGAGACAGTGAGTGATAGGAGGGGTTTCGTCTCTCCCGGTATGGGGAGTTGATGCCGCGCTATGTTTGATCGGCTATAACACCTAAATCCCTGGCCAGGGTTCTCGAGGTTTACTGATAAGTGTTATCAGTAGTTCCTCGACTCGTTATGAGCCATAAATCAACATGACTTATAAAGTTACTGGGGTCTGACATTTACCACCCCTAGACTGCATATGCGACGTATCAGACGAAGAGACCGGACTGTACGGTATGTGTTGCTTACAGGCTCGTAAGGGTTGTGATGAGTTCGCTCGTCGGCCACCTTTTAGACAATACCTGGTAGCCCGTTATGTATTGGCTTATACCTCTAACGTGCTAGTGGTTAAATCCACAACTAAGGTATTGACGAGTCTTTAGAGTCCCCCACATTCAGTTACTCAAGTTTTCGGGCGAAAAGCTGTAGAGGCCGTATGGAGATGTGGCAGGGTTCGATCAGGATCGGACGGGTTTTTTACTAGCCGGCTTTGGCTTAAGCCGGATCCTAGTATTAGATGGTGTAGTTTTGTCTCTTTGCATTTGTATCCGGTCGGAATACAGATGCGGGTGTGTATGCACAGTATCGGGGTTTTCCTGTAATTTGTTACGGGACCAGTTTTCTGGAGTTGCCAGTTTGCATTCCGTTCCGACCGGTTTTCTCTTTTTCCTTCCCGGTCGGACTTTTCGTTGGAGGGTGTTAATTGCAAGTTTGCAATTAACAATTTGTGGAGGGGGTTTTGACATCTTTCATTCTTGCCATCATTGCTTTGGGCCGGCCACTATTGATTGGAGTGGGGAAATGAGTGTGCAGGCATTATGAATGAAATGGGTTAATTAATGTACAAAGAAAAGGATAAAGAGCTGAAATGTGCAACTGCTGGAGTTTCAGCATAGTGGTATGATTAATTATTAAAAAGTGAGGCATGGGCCTTTTTTAAGTGTGCTGAACCATTATATCATGATGGTTAATTAAAGAGCTTAAGGAATGAATACATTGAGATTCTTTAATTTGTAATGTGGCTGTTGCTTTCTCTTCTTCAATTTCGTAGCCCCCCCTCCCCATGCTTGTGCAGGAAGTTTTTAATTGGGCCGGCCACTGTTTGGAATAATTGATATGAGGGATTAATTAATTGAAAAGGAATAAATGTGTGTGCTAGAGTGCATGATGATTGATAAAGGTGGAATTATTTTTTAGTGGTTGACAGAGCACAAAATTAAGGTGGCTGGGCATGTGAGTGTGCTGTGGGTTATTTATAGGTTGCCTGCATTAATCACAAGTGAGCACCATTGTCCACAAAACATTTTGAGAGCATTCATCATTATCATTCCCAGAAGCCTCCATGGCCGGCCATTCTTTTAGTATGGCTGTCCAAAATTTGTGGTGTGGGTTTTTGGCTCATTTGATGTTGCAAAAATCCCACAAGATCAATCTCCAATGCTTCTTCTCTTGTACCAATTCCTCCATCATGGCAACTCCTCCACTACCCCAAAAAGAGACACAAGTCCTACACAATATTCTACAGCAAATCTTGGGCACGTCGACTAGCCAGCTTCGTGCCCGAGTTGCCTCGGCATTGAGGTGGGAGCCCGTAAAAGACGTAGGCGATGTGGTGCCCTTCCGGCGACGAGGAGGAGACCGGACATTCCGCGGGAGATCGAGACGACGAAGAGAAGACCCGAAGGACCGGATCATCAAGGTATAATCCCTAACATAGTAGATAAGATCTCTAGTTGGGGTTTACTAGTTGTGGTTTAGACAAGATCTTCGGTTAAGTGCGTGTTGCATGCTAAGAAATTTTTGTTCATCGCTTCCGCCGCGCCACAAGAGTTGTGGGAGCATGCAGCACTCACCAACATTGTATCAGAGCCTACCTAAACCACAATTAGATGTTAGCCAAAAGTTAGAAGCTCGATCGACAGTTTTTTCTCCCGAAAACTCGTATTCTGCCCCTGCTGCTGTCAGTTTTTGAAAGTGTTCAAAATGGAATTTGACATATCTTAAAAATACATGCAGGGATATATAAGATCACTGTAGAAACCCGGAGTCACAACTCACCAAAACTGCGGCGCTTCCGCGGCCAAACCCTGGGTTTGGCCGCGGAAGGGCGGCCGAGTCAACGCGGCGTTGACTCAGTTTCTACAGTAATCCTATATTTGGTTGAATATGTTTTCTGGGATGTGCAGAATTGTACAAAGGTGTTTGTACAGGGACATGTCAAGTGTTGGCGTGGTTGTTTTAAAAATTATCGATCGAAATTCTAAAAGTGTTTGGCTAATCGGGTTTTCTTTTTAATATGTGTTTGAAACGTCCGCTAATTGCTATATGACAATTAGTGGGGGTTGCACATATGGATATCATGGGATGGTATGTGTATATGAATGTGTTGGATCGTTGTGATGAATGGCCGGGAGGTGTGAGAAGAGTGTTTTTCCTTTTCTATCATTCCATGTAATTTGTAAAAAGCAATGTTATATTGTATAATTTCTTTTTACTGTTTTTTCTCCTAGGATAGACCCAAGGTGGGGTGCACAAACTACCGGGTTCTCCAAGTGCCGAGTGGCCTACTCAATTGTTGAGGGAGGTTGCTACACTTCGGGAATTTGGCGGGTAGTTTGCCGCACCCGTAGGGGTCTAGGGGGGTTTTGGCTATTCATCACGACCGTGGAACCCGTTTTTCATTAAGGGCTTAAATGAAACACGGAATTCCTAGTATATCCAATTCATTCATCTGTGATCTGAAATGGCTATATTTATATATGAGATATATATATTAAACGTTGCTTATGTTTTGCACCCGCACTAGTCCAGCCCCCGCTCTGCCGTTAGTTAAGTAACCTAACGGTGCATGACGGGGCCCAGTGGCAAATGCGGATGGCATAAGCGTACGTTCTATTTTGCGTTTCTTTTCTGTGATGTTTAGGAAACATAAAAGATAGGAAACGTAAATGATGGGACCACATTAATATGATTAATGTTAAAAGAAAAGAAACCTAAAGATGTTGTAAAATCAAATTTTTTGAAAAAGGGTAACTCTGGTTTTTGTTTTGCATAGTGGTATTGTTGAATATCCTGCACCTCAATCGATGAGGAAAGGGCCGAGATCCCTTCACCGGGAGTGACCCCTTTAGCGAAACTGGAAAATGTTACAAAGAACTCGATTTGGTTTTATAGTTGATCTATTGTTGCTTTGCATCGTGGTATTTACATATCCAGCACCTTATTCGATAAGGAAAGAGCCGAGATCCCTTCACCGGGAGTGACCTCTTTAGCAAAATTAGAAAGATACTACAAAACCATTCGATTTTTAAACTGGAGCTTAAACCACTCCTTCCCACTTGATTCTACAACGACATCAAGTTCAAAACGTTAAAGGTTTTCATAAAAACCATCTGTTGCCCTCCGTCATTTTAGGAAGCAGAGTACTTAGTATTCGTGCTACGTATGTCGACCATAGCCGAGGCGTAGTGTTCGGTAGCTAAGTGATGAATTCCTACAAAGCATATGATGCGATTAGTCAGGACATTCATGTGATTATGTTGATCATAGTCAAGGGTCATGTGGGTGGGTCTGGCTAATCACGAAATGACGGGCAGAACTTGACTAGTACTTATGATATGTTGATCATAGTCAAGGTCATAAGTGACTAGGGGTAGAAACCATATCGGGAATTTCAAGAGTTGAAATTTGCAATGAGATTGCATACCTTCTATATGATAGTTGGATCCCGATCTCACTGCGAGTAAGAGTTACTCCTGGGAAAGTTTTACACAAGACAATTTGATGAAATTATAGGGTGTAATTATTCCCGGCTAATCTTACCTTTTAGGGTTTGAAGGAGGATTTGATAAAAACAGTGGGAGACATCTGGATTAGATAAATAACCAATCTAATCTTGCAAAGAGCATACGCCAAAAATGTTTTCTTCTCTCTCTCTCCAGAAAGTGACCATATCATGCCTTAATCAAGATAATAAATACGGATATATTGACTGAACCCGCTTGTTATATTGAGCTGGGGAACGTTGGTCCCGCTCCAACCTATAATTGTTATAAGACAGAGCAGGAAATAGGGAAATATCAGAATTCCTATGCCGCCCAAACGAAGAAAGTGCATATGATGCATCTCCTTCGGGTGTGTTCATTACCAAAAACTGTTTCTAAGTATCTTTTACGTCCTGGGTATAATGATACCGGATCAGGATCCCATAAATGTAATCTGTTACATGGGCTACAGAAAGGTAAATGACCGAGAACGGGTGATAAGTTTTAAGAGTTGGAAATGGTGCAATTGTTGCAAGCCAAGAAGTTGGCAGTTATCACCCTGTATTAAGAATACATTGATTCTGAACAAATGCTATTAGATACCGAACCTGATATGCAAAATCATATCAATCTCTTTATTAGTAAAGAAATGATAAAATTTTGTATTGATGGATAATGTTTTGAACATTTCCTATATCAAGTGTTGATCGGTTCAGGCACGTTATCTAAAAGCATAGACGTTCTAAATCAAACTACAGTTCTCAGTATACAGAACACACATAAGAGGAAGAGTTCAGAAATGAACGGATCCTTCTTGAGGTATTGTAGACTAGGTCAGATCAATGCGACTCGGCTGGCTGAAGTTACATTTTAGATGCATATTTAAACCAGTTTGAATTTACATCTTGTGAAACTTGCCAGTCATGTCACATAGATAAGATGACCATAGCTCTGTTTATTGGAAACAGAAAGAGTTAGTGAACTCTTGGGGTTGATACATGATGTTGTATGAAAGATCCCCTGTCTACATATGCCATGACCGGTTCTTTGTACTTCGTTACATTCTCTGATAATCTCTCAAGATTCAGACATTTGTTCCTGTTGAAACATAGGTCCGAAGCTTTTGAGATATTCACAGAATATAATAGAAATAGAGAACCAAAAACGGGTATAAGTATTATGTCCTTTGATGAGATCAAGGAGGAGAATACTTGTGCATGGAAATCCTAGGCTATTCTAAAAGAGAATGAGATTCTCTCTCAGCATTACTCCTCCGTATACACCATAGCACGATGGTATAACGGGGCGGAGCAATTGCACCCTATGAGATATGGTATGCTCCATGATGAGTACTACTGAGTTTCCTATTTTCCTTTTGGGAGTTATGCACTTGCGAAGCTGCATACCTATTGAATAGGGTTCAAATCAAATCAGGTGCCTACTACTCCATATGTGATATGGTAAGGGAAGAGCCCATCTCTTAAAGATGTTAAGATTTGGGGTTGTCCGGCCTATGTCTAAAAACCTAAATCCGGACAAGCTCGAGGCAAAGTCAAAACTGTGGAAGTTTGTTGGATATCCCAAAGCATTAGCAAGGGAATATCTTCTACCTAACCGAGGAACAAAAGTTGTTTTGTTTCTCAGCATGCCACCTTTGTGAAAGGGAATTTCTTGTGAAGAAATTAGTGGTCATGAGGTAGAACTGGAAGGAGTTCCAGCTACAGAAAATGATTTGGTAGAACCAAAGGATTCAATAGACACTAACGAACCTCAGCCTCTCCGTCGATCTAGTAGGGTTCCTCACCCACCTAAGAGATACTTTAGTTTCTCTATGACAGTGGGAGCGAGGATTTCATATTACCCCAGCGTATCCCAAGACCGGAAGATGTTCCGGCGGGTTGTAGTCCTCGCGAGGGGGCATGCGTAGAAAGTAGCTGCTGAGGGACCCGTTGGCGCCACGGCAATCCCATGGGATGGGGTTGCTTACTGACCAAAGTGGTATGACCTAACTAGTTTCGAGCAGGCCATCAGGAGTGGGACTCTATAAGAATGGCTGGATGATTAGCGATCTGAGATGGAATCCTTATACACCAACAAAGTATGGACTTTGGTTGCTTTATCTGAAGGGTTAAATCCCCATCAGAAGCAAGTAAATCTTGAGAAGATTACTTGGTGTATATGGAAAAGTTGAGACTTTCAAAGCTATGCTTAAGTCCATCCAGATCCTACTTGCCACTGCTACATACCTTGACTGCGATATCTGGTGGTTGGGTGTCATGATTGCTTTTCTAAAAGAAGTTTTAGAAGAGAGCGTCTATAAGTACACAGCCAGAGGGCTTCGTAGACAGTGGGAGCAGCGGAAAAGTGTGCAAGATGTTTTATGTGATAAAACAGGCATCGCGGAGGTGGAACATCTGTTTTTTGATGTGGTAGTCAAAGAGTTTGACTTCATCAAAATAAATAGATGAACCTTGTATATACATAAAAGGTAGTAGGGAGTATGGTGGTGATCATCGTAGAGTACGTGGATGACATACTCTTGATAGGGAAGGAGTTTCCTATGCTACGCTCAGTCAATCTCCTCTTATTATAAAGATTCTTCATATAGGATCAAAGGTGATACCTCCTAAATCCTAGGTTTTGGATCTATGAGATAGATCTAAATGGATGTTAGGATACTCACTAGATGTAGTGAGATAGTATCAATCGATCCAGGGGAGAATCACTGGAAAGGTTCCAGGGTGATAAAGACGACTAAATGTCAGTCGCATGTATTGTCTTTACCCTAAGTAGAGGGACGGTATGTTGGAAGAGTTCTAAGCTAGATACCGTGACATACAAGAAAGGCAAAATACGTCATTATTAAAGATGCTACCAAAGATAAAATCTGGATATATATAAAAGTTCATAAGATGAACTTCGTTCCTACCATTGTGTGACAATGAGGTTGTGTCTTTAGCCAAGGAACTACCGTCCCATCAGAAATCCAGATATATATATAATTCTTAGACAGCATCGCCTGATCATAGAGATGGTTGATCTCCAGGGAGATCGAGGTTAGGAGAGTAGATACAGAGGAAAACAGAGCGGATCCACTCACTAAGGCTTTATTCCCAGTAGAGACTTTTATGGGATGGTTGAGTATGAGATACTTAAACCACAGCTGATTGATTGGTATGTGATACCACAACAGATGGCCCTAGTGCAAGTGGGAGATTGTTAGTTATATGTGTGCCCTAGAGGCCATTACTGTACATACGATGTATATTGTAGTGGATGCTTGGACATATATAGGGAGGACTTTCTTGCTCGACATGATAGTACGCTATCTGGTTGTACTTTATCTAAACATGTACTCCGATTGTCTCTTTTGTTACATGTTGATAAAGCCCTTAGGATTTGTACTCGACTACTGGGACTATGATGAGATCATACTAGTGGGGCCATAGTAGTCTATGAGTACATCCTATAACTGTTCCTAGTCGAGGGTGTGTCGAGACAGGGCATCGATACACCAGAGTAGACTAGCGTATACGCATCTTGACCCATATGATGGGCGATGGATGATCCCATATCCATCGGTGTTTGACATCAAGGATGGTGTACGGGTGCTCAGTGGAGACTGGGTACACTGAACGGACTCGCCGAGAACTCCTAGATGGTATATATACCTATTGTCAGATAGCAGTTCTCTGGTGACACTTGTACAGGTTAGTCTGTAGACCCGAGATCGTCATAGAGTCTTGTGTGGTTCCCACTGTGCTTTGATTTCCTCCCTACCACGGCTCTACTGAGTCGTGCAAACAGGTGGATTTTAGGTACAGTCCCGAATCATATGGAGACAGTGAGCGATAGGAGGGGTTTCGTCTCTCCCGGTATGGGGAGTTGATGTCGCGCTATGTTTGATCGACTATAACACCTAAATCCCTGGCCAGGGTTCTCGAGGTTTACTGATAAGTGTTATCAGTAGTTCCTCGACTCGTTATGAGCCATAAATCAACATGACTTATAAAGTTACTGGGGTCTGACATTTACCACCCCTAGACTGCATATGCGACGTATCAGACGAAGAGACCGGACTGTACGGTATGTGTTGCTTACAGGCTCGTAAGGGTTGTGATGAGTTCGCTCGTCGGCCACCTTTTAGACAATACCTGGTAGCCCGTTATGTATTGGCTTATACCTCTAACGTGCTAGTGGTTAAATCCACAACTAAGGTATTGACGAGTCTTTAGAGTCCCCCACATTCAGTTACTCAAGTTTTCGGGCGAAAAGCTGTAGAGGCCGTATGGAGATGTGGCAGGGTTCGATCAGGATCGGACGGGTTTTTTACTAGCCGGTTTTGGCTTAAGATGGATCCTAGTATTAGATGGTGTAGTTTTGTCTCTTTGCATTTGTATCCGGTCGGAATACAGATGCGGGTGTGTATGCACAGTATCGGGGTTTTCCTGTAATTTGTTACGGGACCAGTTTTCTGGAGTTGCCAGTTTGCATTCCGTTCCGACCGGTTTTCTCTTTTTCCTTCCCGGTCGGACTTTTCGTTGGAGGGTGTTAATTGCAAGTTTGCAATTAACAATTTGTGGAGGGGGTTTTGACATCTTTCATTCTTGCCATCATTGCTTTGGGCCGGCCACTATTGATTGGAGTGGGGAGTGTGCAGGCATTATGAATGAAATGGGTTAATTAATGTACAAAGAAAAGGATAAAGAGCTGAAATGTGCAACTGCTGGAGTTTCAGCATAGTGGTATGATTAATTATTAAAAAGTGAGGCATGGGCCCTTTTTAAGTGTGCTGAACCATTATATCATGATGGTTAATTAAAGAGCTTAAGGAATGAATACATTGAGATTCTTTAATTTGTAATGTGGCTGTTGCTTTCTCTTCTTCAATTTCGTGGCCCCCCTCCCCATGCTTGTGCAGGAAGTTTTTAATTGGGCCGGCCACTGTTTGGAATAATTGATATGAGGGATTAATTAATTGAAAAGGAATAAATGTGTGTGCTAGAGTGCATGATGATTGATAAAGGAGGGATTATTTTTTAGTGGTTGACGGAGCACAAAATTAAGGTGGCTGGGCATGTGAGTGTGTTAGTGTTTATGTCCTAGAAGGCCATTACTGTATCATACTAGCTTGTATATTACTTAATGGAAACTTGGGATATTCACATGTATATAACAGTCTTGCTAAACATGGTAGTATGCTACTTGGTTTTTCTATCTTAATATGTGAGTGTACGTATTGATAGAGCTCTTAGGATCTTGCTTGTCTACCAGCGTTGTGATGGCAGTCACACAAGTGGGGGCTGGGTAGTCTACAAGCACATCCTCATTCAGGTCCCTGGTCGTTGGATTATCGAGACAGAGCATCGATATTCTGGAGTAGACTAGTGTGTATGCTTCTCATCCCAGTTGGGGAGATGGTCTGTCCCACAGCCGTCAGTACGTCGTACTGGAGATAGTATGCAGGTGCTCGTTAGGTTACGGGTACACCGGACAGGACTCACAGGGAACTGTTGGTTGGTTTGATACCAGTCGTCAGTGAACAGTTCCCAGGTGACATGAGTACAGCGTAGTCCGCAGACTTGACACTGCTACTTCGTCTCGAGTGTGTCCCACTGTTCTTAGATTGCTACCCTACCACGGCTCAAAGGAGTCGTGCAAACAGGTAGCAGTTGGGTGCAGTCCCGAGCACTTGGAGGCAGTGGCAGTTAGAAAGGATTCGTCCCTCCCGGTATTGGGAGTAGATATCGTGCTGTGTCAGAGAGCCATTACGCAAAGTCCCTGGCCAGGGCAAGCGAGATTTGCTGGTAGGTTCCAGTAGTTTCTCAGGGTGTAATGGGCTTCCCTCCGACACGACTTATACCGCTATTAGGGGACTGACGCTTGCCGCCCCCCTAGGCCCGATATGCGATAGTCTTGGACGAACGGACCGGACTGTATGGAGATTGTCACATCAGACTCAGTAGGAGTTCGGATGGGTTTTCTCATCGGCCTTCTTATCGACAACTACCTGGGGACCGTTACGTACAGCTAGTGCCGCTTGCGGTCTGTGGTTAAACCCACTGCCAGCGTAGTAGTCGAATCTCTAGAGTCCCACACAGAGAGTTTCCTACTCCAGGCGAAACGATATAGAGGTTGCATGGTTTTGCGACAAAGGGTTCGGACGCATACGTGCGTTTACGCACGTACGACTTTCGGACAGTTTTTACCAGTCGGCTTTGGTTTAAGCCAGTTACTGGTATCCGGTTATTGGATTTTTACAGTCTAAAGTTTTTCCGTATTTTTGCGGATCGGAGGGGCGTTCTCGTAATTGTACGAGAAGCTTCTAGAAGATGTGACTAAGGAGGTTACTTTGGATGAGGTTGTGAGTCATTGTGGTGATTCATTCATTTCATTAATGCACATTTATTGCTTAATGACTCATGCTAATGAATCACCACTAGATATTTTATGAAGCATGCTTATTCATTTCTTTTATTCATTATTGATAAATGAGAATGCTTCATAATATATTATGATACACTCTCTCTCCTCTCATTATCTTATCTCATATTCTCTCTCCTCAAGCTCTCATCTTCAAGATACTAATCCTTAATCCTCATGTATTGAGATCAAAGGTTTAGTTAGACTTAAGCATCCATAACCATCACTCTATCTCATCCTTTCATCTTTGATTAGCAATCAAGGTTGATTAGTTACCTCAAGTTAGAGGTGTAGCTTGGTGTCTTGCTCTCGGGTGGATCGTCTACTACCTAGAGAAGGTCGGGGAGAACAAAGGAGGACACAAAGACGAAGGACTAGTTTCGATCGGTATAATCCCTTAACACTATAGTTTAGTATAGCTATGTGTTTGGTTATTATTTGTTTAGCTTCGATTTAAGCGGTTAGTCGATGTTCGTTCCTTAAACTTGATCGTTTTTGTAAATTCCGCCTCCCCACAAGTACTGGGGTGTACTACATCGACTTACAGTGGTATCAGAGCCTCGCTAAACAATAAATAACTTAATTGCAAATTTGTACGAATTTCGAACGGAAAAACAAAGCCACAAAACCCTAATTCTGTCAAGTTTCTGTCGAAGTTAAAATCAAGTCAGAAAATTTTTCAGGTGTGTTCAGAGAGCTTGACATGACCACAGGAGAACACCCAAAAAATTTGGGCTTCTGATTCGTCTACAGTGCCGCGGAAGGGCGGCGGATCCCACCGATCCGCCGCGCAACCGCGGCCGAGTTGACGAGTCAGGAACTCGTTTTTTTTGGGTGGGTCCCCTGTGGTGTTTTGGGTTTTCTGGAATATTTAATTATTGCTCAGGTTACTGTTTAACAGAGCAGATTTTGGAGCAATATTGATGTTGTTTATTCGATCGAATTGTACAGTATTTGCGTATTGGATTATATCTGTGATTGTTTAATGTGTTCGTAAACCTCCCCTAACTGCTAGTATGTCGGTTGGCAGGGGGTTGCACATTTCTGAAATGGTTATATCTGTTTGTGCATATAAACTGTATTGGACTGTTGTGGTGTATAGCCGGGGTTCGCAATGGGTTATTGATTAATTCATTTGTTGTAAATGTAATTTGTTGTAATATTATTTTCGCGGGGCACTTCCAGGTTGCGGTTGTAGCCACCGTTGTATTATTTCATTTTACTGTTTTTGCTCCTAGGACTGACCCAAGGTGGGGTACACAGACTGCCGGGTGGGTAGTTTGCCGTACCCGTAGGGGTCGAGGGTGGGGTAACGGCTATTCATCACAACTGTGTAATCTGTCTTTTCTTGCAGGCTCAAAAGAAATACAGATTGCTTGCAAATCCAATATTGTTTATCTGTGTTCTGGAATGAATATCATTGCGTCAGACGAATGTAAAATATCTATATTTATGATAGCTATTTAGACGCCACTTATGTTTTACACCCGCGCTAGCCCAGCCCCCGCTCTGTCGTTAGTTAAGTAACCTAACGGGTGATGACGGGACCCCGTGGCGAATGCGGATGGCATAAGAGGACGTTGTATTTTCGTTGTTTTCTGCAATGATAGGTTAATGATGGGACGCATTATCTATAATGCAAAGTAAAACAAACCAAAGTTTAAATCATTGGAACAATTTAAAAGAAACCACTCGGTTATTTTTAAAACAGATATTTTTAAATGTGGAGATTTAACCACTCCTTTTAAAAGCTATCAGGTTCCTTCGGTTATATCAAGTTCACTACGTTCACGGTTTCGCCAAAACCATTCGTAGCCCTCCGTCATTTCATCTGGGTATTCAGTAGTATTCAAGCTATGTATTTTGACCTAACGCCAAGGCATAGTGTTTGGTAGCTGCTGGATATCCATTTGTTGCATAGATAGATGAGTTAGTTTGGGACAGTCGTATTATCATTTTGGTCGAACGTCAAGGATATATACGGATGGGTTCAAATTGACAAGATAATGATGGGTAGAACTTGACATGTGACTTATGACATTTTGACCTAACGCCAAGGTCATAAGAGCATGGGGCAAAAACTTATATCGGGAATTTCTAAAGAAACTGAAATTTGCAAAGAGATGCATACCATTTGGAGTTTGATGAATGTTGGTAGCATTCCTACAACATTATCAGACGATGATATTTGGATCCCGATCCTACTGTAAGTATATGATACTTATCAGGATATTCGTCACTTAACGATCAATGCTATAAACCTAGTAGGTGTCCAGAAAAGTGTCAGCGGGGTTACGCCCCCAGAGAAAAGAGGTTATTTAATTAAGGAACTTCGCGAAAGCGTTGGAAAACCTCCCTCGAAGTATCGACACCAGCCTGGCTGAACGGTTAAGCAAGTATTGTACGGTGAGAATAGTCTTGGCTAATTCTTCTTTTATGGTTTGAGGAAGGATTCGAAAAACAATGGGAGCCATCCAGTTTAGATAAACTAAAAACCACTCTAAACTTGCAAGAGCATCATGCTAAAGAGTTTTCTTCTCTCTCTCCTAATTGCAGCGACCCTGAAAATGACTGGACTTAAGTTACTTTTAGAGAAAAATATACTGACGGGGCCAAACTATAAAGATTGGCTGCGGAATGTCAAAATGGCTTTGACCTATGACAAACTGGGGTACGTCCTCACCGCTACGGCACCTGCTGTCCCTGGTCCCAAATCCAGCAATGCGGATAAGGAAATCCGCAAAACCTGGGATTTAGATTGCGCGAGAGCCAAGTGCATCGTGCTTGCCTCGATGAACAATGAACATCAGAGGAGGCACGAGGATATGGACCTTGATGGCATATTTCTCCATACAAAGGAACTTTATGGAGAGCAATCTCGTATAACAAGATACGAGACCTCAAAGAACTTGTTTCGAGCGAGGTTGGCTGCCGGGTCATCGGTAGGTGAACATGTCCTACAGATGATCAGCTATATTGAAGAGCTCGCAGACCTTGGGACGACTTTGGATAATGAGCTCTATACAGACCTTATTCTCCAGTCCCTTCCTCACACCTACGCCCAGTTTATCCTGAACTTCAACCTTCAAAGAAAAGAAGTTGAACTTCCGGAACTCCTGAACATGTTAAGGAGTGCAGAGGGCACCTTGAAGACATCAAGGGAAACACCCGCTATGTTTGTTGGCAGTTCATCTTCTTCCGGGTCCAAGGCTAGGGCCAAAGGAAGGAAGAAGAAGGCCGCACCCAGACCTAGAGGAGGTGTTAGTAAGGTGGGAGGGAAGGGAAAGAAAAAGAAAGCAGTACCGATAGTTGGCCAGGATGAGTGCTTCCATTGTCACAGGAAAGGGCACTGGAAGAAGGATTGCAAGGCGTGGAACGCCAAGAACCAGGAACCGAAGCAAGCTGTGGCTTCGACTTCAGGTGTGTTTGTAATTGAGAATTGTCTGTCGATCAACTCTACTTCCTGGGTATTGGATACCGGATCAGGATCTCATATTTGCAATTCATTGCAGGCACTGAGAAACCGTAGAGTGCTGAAGGAAGGTGATATGATCCTCAGGGTTGCTAACGGAGCTAGCGTGGGAGCTGCGTCCGTCGGGGATTATCACCTAGGATTGACGAGTGGACACATTTTGGTTTTACATAACTGTTATTTTGTACCCAGCTTAACGTGTAATATCATATCAGTTTCCTTGTTATCAAATAAAGGTTATGATTTCACGTTTGTAAGAGATGTTGTCAACATCCACCTTAATCATGGTTTGATTGGGTCCGGTACATTAAATAACGGCATATATGTTTTAAACCAACTCCAAATTTTCAATGTCCAGAACACACTAAAAAGAAAGTCTCCAGATTTGAATAAAGCTTTCTTATGGCATTGTAGACTGGGTCACATCAATGAGAGAAGGTTGACTAAGTTGCATAGAGAAGGATATTTAGACTCGTTCGAATATCAATCTTATGACACTTGTCAATCCTGTCTCAAAGGAAAGATGACAAAGACTCCATTTACTGGACAAGGAGTAAGAGCGAGCGAGCTCTTAGGACTCATACACAGTGATGTATGCGGTCCAATGTCTACATATGCGAGAGGTGGTTTTTCCTATTTCATTACTTTCACGGATGATTACTCAAGATACGGATTCATTTATCTGATGAAACATAAATCCGAGGCTTTTGAGAAATTCCAAGAGTATAAGAATGAAGTAGAAAACCAAACCGGCAAAAGTATAAAGACACTTAGATCTGATCGAGGTGGTGAATACTTGAGTGCCGAGTTCCTAGGTTACCTAAAAGAGAAAGGAATTCTCTCTCAGCTTACTCCTCCGTACACTCCACAGCATAATGGTGTATCGGAGAGACGGAATCGAACCCTATTGGATATGGTACGATCCATGATGAGTAATGCTGAGTTACCGCGATCTTTCTGGGGACATGCGCTAGAATCAGCGGCATATCTTTTGAACATGGTACCTACCAAGACTGTGCCTACCACTCCATATCAGATGTGGAGTGGGAAGAAACCCCATCTACAGTATATAAAGATTTGGGGATGTCCAGCTTTTGTTAAAAAGCAGCATGTGGACAAGCTCGAGGCACGATCAGTAAAGTGTTTGTTTGTGGGATATCCAAAGCACTCCAGAGGATATCTATTCTATTACGCAGAGGAACAAAAGGTATTTGTTTCTCGTAATGCCCATTTTCTAGAACATGAGTTTTTAGAAAAGGAATCAAGTGGGAGCGAAATAGAACTGGAAGAAATTCCAGAACCACAAACTGCAACTGAAAGTTTGGTAGAACCAGAGGTTCAAGAAGAACAGAACATTCCCGCACCCCTCCGCAGGAGTAGTAGGCCGTCTCATCCGCCTGAGAGATACTACGGTTTTCTCATTGACGGGGATAGAGAGGATTGCATCATAGATGATGATGAACCTACTGACTTCCAGCAGGCCATCCAGAGCGGCGACTCGGTACGATGGCTAGATGCAATGCGGACCGAGATGGAGTCCATGTACACCAACAAAGTATGGACTTTGGACTTTGCTCCAGATGGGGTAAAACCCATAGGATGCAAATGGATCTTCAAGAAAAAGATTGGTGTAGATGGACAGGTGGAAACCTATAAGGCTAGACTTGTTGCAAAGGGTTTTCGTCAAAGACCTGGTTTGGACTATGACGAAACTTTTTCTCCAGTGGCTATGCTCAAATCCATTCGGGTCCTTCTTGCTATTGCTGCCTTCCATGATTATGAAATCTGGCAGATGGACGTAAAGACGGCTTTTCTGAATGGAAATTTAGAAGAGAGCGTCTATATGGATCAGCCAGAGGGTTTCAATCAGAGTGGGAGCAGCGGGAAAGTATGCAAGCTGCTTAAGTCTATTTATGGACTAAAGCAGGCATCGCGGAGTTGGAACATCTGTTTTGATGAGACAGTCAAAGAATATGACTTTATCAAAAATCCAGATGAACCGTGCATATATAGTAAAGTTGTGGCCAGAAGTGTCGTATTCCTCGTCTTGTACGTGGATGACATTCTATTGATAGGAAATGACATTCCTATGCTACAATCTGTCAAAGGATTCTTGTCACACAGGTTCTCCATGAAAGACCTGGGTGATGCCTCTTACATTCTGGGGATCCGGATCTATCGTGATAGATCCAAGAGGATGTTGGCACTTTCGCAGTCCAGGTATATCGACACTGTACTGAAAAGATTCAGTATGGAAGATTCTAAGCGCGGTAATCTACCGGCTTGTCACGGAATCACCCTCTCCAAAGAGATGTCTCCCAAGACTGATTTGGAAAGGGAACGCATGTCTATTATACCCTACGCTTCTGCGGTAGGCTCTATAATGTATGCGATGTTGTGTACCAGACCAGATGTAGCTTACGCACTGAGCGTGGTAAGCCGGTATCAGTCAGACCCAGGGGAGAAACACTGGATAGCAGTAAAGAACATTCTCAAGTACCTGAGGAGGACTAAGGAGATGTTCTTGGTTTACGGCGGAAAAGACCTCAGGTTGGAGGCCTTTGCTGATTCCGGCTTCCAGAGTGATAAGGACGATTCTAAGTCCATGTCGGGTTATGTCTTTACCCTCAATGGAGGGGCGGTGTGCTGGAAGAGCTCCAAGCAGGACACCGTTGCTGACTCGACGATGGAAGCGGAGTATATAGCTGCTTGCGATGCCGCAAAAGAAGCAGTCTGGATGAAGAAGTTCCTAACAGAACTTCAGGTGGTTCCTACCATAGTTGATCCAATACCTCTGTATTGTGACAACAACGGAGCTATAGATTTAGCGAAGGAACCAAGGTCCCATCAGAAGTCCAGACACATCTTGAGGCGGTATCACCTGATCAGGGAGATCATTGATCGTCAGGAGATCGAGGTTCGGAGAGTTGCTTCAGAAGAGAACATTGCTGATCCATTCACAAAGGCCCTTCCTCAGATTCAGTTCGAGCGGCTACTCGAGATCATCGGTCTTCGATACGCCAGTACATGGCCCTAGTGCAAGTGGGAGATTGTTAGTGTTTATGCCCTAGAAGGCCATTACTGTATCATACTAGCTTGTATATTACTTAATGGAAGCTTGGGATATTCACATGTATATAACAGTCTTGCTAAACATGGTAGTATGCTACTTGGTTTTTCTATCTTAATATGTGAGTGTACGTATTGATAGAGCTCTTAGGATCTTGCTTGTCTACCAGCGTTGTGATGGCAGTCACACAAGTGGGGGCTGGGTAGTCTACAAGCACATCCTCATTCAGGTCCCTGGTCGTTGGATTATCGAGACAGAGCATCGATACTCCGGAGTAGACTAGTGTGTACGCTTCTCATCCCAGTTGGGGAGATGGTCTGTCCCACAGCCGTCAGTACGTCTTACTGGAGATAGTATGCAGGTGCTCGTTAGGTTACGGGTACACCGGACAGGACTCACAGGGAACTGTTGGTTGGTTTGATACCAGTCGTCAGTGAACAGTTCCCAGGTGACATGAGTACAGCGTAGTCCGCAGACTTGACACTGCTACTTCGTCTCGAGTGTGTCCCACTGTTCTTAGATTGCTACCCTACCACGGCTCAAAGGAGTCGTGCAAACAGGTAGCAGTTGGGTGCAGTCCCGAGCACTTGGAGGCAGTGGCAGTTAGAAAGGATTCGTCCCTCCCGGTATTGGGAGTAGATATCGTGCTGTGTCAGAGAGCCATTACGCAAAGTCCCTGGCCAGGGCAAGCGAGATTTGCTGGTAGGTTCCAGTAGTTTCTCAGGGTGTAATGGGCTTCCCTCCGACACGACTTATACCGCTATTAGGGGACTGACGCTTGCCGCCCCCCTAGGCCCGATATGCGATAGTCTTGGACGAACGGACCGGACTGTATGGAGATTGTCACATCAGACTCAGTAGGAGTTCGGATGGGTTTTCTCATCGGCCTTCTTATCGACAACTACCTGGGGACCGTTACGTACAGCTAGTGCCGCTTGCGGTCTGTGGTTAAACCCACTGCCAGCGTAGTAGTCGAGTCTCTAGAGTCCCGCACAGAGAGTTTCCTACTCCAGGCGAAACGATATAGAGGTTGCATGGTTTTGCGACAAAGGGTTCGGACGCATACGTGCGTTTACGCACGTACGACTTTCGGACAGTTTTTACCAGTCGGCTTTGGTTTAAGCCAGTTACTGGTATCCGGTTATTGGATTTTTACAGTCTAAAGTTTTTCCGTATTTTTGCGGATCGGAGGGGCGTTCTCGTAATTGTACGAGAAGCTTCTAGAAGATGTGACTAAGGAGGTTACTTTGGATGAGGTTGTGAGTCATTGTGGTGATTCATTCATTTCATTAATGCACATTTATTGCTTAATGACTCATGCTAATGAATCACCACTAGATATTTTATGAAGCATGCTTATTCATTTCTTTTATTCATTATTGATAAATGAGAATGCTTCATAATATATTATGATACACTCTCTCTCCTCTCATTATCTTATCTCATATTCTCTCTCCTCAAGCTCTCATCTTCAAGATACTAATCCTTAATCCTCATGTGTTGAGATCAAAGGTTTAGTTAGACTTAAGCATCCATAACCATCACTCTATCTCATCCGTTCATCTTTGATTAGCAATCAAGGTTGATTAGTTACCTCAAGTTAGAGGTGTAGCTTGGTGTCTTGCTCTCGGGTGGATCGTCTACTACCTAGAGAAGGTCGAGGAGAACAAAGGAGGACACAAAGACGAAGGACTAGTTTCGATCGGTATAATCCCTTAACACTATAGTTTAGTATAGCTATGTGTTTGGTTATTATTTGTTTAGCTTCGATTTAAGCGGTTAGTCGATGTTCGTTCCTTAAACTTGATCGTTTTTGTAAATTCCGCCTCCCCACAAGTACTGGGGTGTACTACATCGACTTACAGAGTGTGCTGTGGGTTATTTATAGGTTGCCTGCATTAATCACAAGTGAGCACCATTGTCCACAAAACATTTTGAGAGCATTCATCATTATCATTCCCAGAAGCCTCCATGGCCGGCCATTCTTTTAGTATGGCTGTCCAAAATTTGTGGTGTGGGTTTTTGGCTCATTTGATGTTGCAAAAATCCCACAAGATCAATCTCCAATGCTTCTTCTCTTGTACCAATTCCTCCATCATGGCAACTCCTCCACTACCCCAAAAAGAGACACAAGTCCTACACAATATTCTACAGCAAATCTTGGGCACGTCGACTAGCCAGCTTCGTGCCCGAGTTGCCTCGGCATTGAGGTGAGAGCCCGTAAAAGACGTAGGCGATGTGGTGCCCTTCCGGCGACGAGGAGGAGACCGGACATTCCGCGGGAGATCGGGACGACGAAGAGAAGACCCGAAGGACCGGATCATCAAGGTATAATCCCTAACATAGTTGATAAGATCTCTAGTTGGGGTTTACTAGTTGTGGTTTAGACAAGATCTTCGGTTAAGTGCGTGTTGCATGCTAAGAAATTTTTGTTCATAGCTTCCGCCGCGCCACAAGAGTTGTGGGAGCATGCAGCACTCACCAACATCCCTTGCATGCGAGCTCTCTCCAAATCAGTCTTGGGAGACATCTCTTTGGAGAGAGTGACTCCAGAGATCGTGGGTAAGTTCCCACGCTTGGACTCTTCCATACTAAACCTCTTTAATATGGTGTCAATGTACCTGGATTGGGACAATCCCAAAATCCGTTTGGATCTATCTCTATAGATCCTGATTCCCAATATGCAGGAGGCATCACCAAGATCTTTCATTGAGAATCTTTATGATAAGAAGAGCTTGACCGATTGCAGCATAGGAATATCATTTCCTATCAAGAGTATGTCGTCCACGTACAATACGAGGAAGACAATCTTACTCTCTGCCACCTTCCTGTAGATACAAGGTTCATCTGGATTTTTGACGAAATCAAACTCTTTGATAACGACGTCAAAGCAGATGTTCCAACTCCGTGATGCTTGCTTTAATCCATAAATGGATTTAAGCAGCTTGCACACCTTCCCGCTGCTCCCACTGTCTACGAAGACCTCTGGCTGAGTCATGTACACGCACTCTTCTAAATCACCATTTAGAAAGGCGGTCTTAACATCCATTTGCCAGATTTCGTAATCATGATATGCAACGATGGCAAGCATGATCCGGATGGATTTAAGCATAGCCACTGGAGAAAAGGTCTCGTCATAGTCCACACCTGGTCTTTGACGAAAACCTTTTGCTACAAGTCTAGCTTTGAAAGTCTCCACTTTCCCATCTACACCAAGTTTCTTCTTGAAGATCCACTTGCTCCCAATGGGTTTTACCCCTTCAGGAGCAACTTCCAAAGTCCATACTTTGTTGGTGTACATGGAATCCATCTCAGACCGCATAGCATCCAGCCATTTCACTGAGTCCCCACTCGTGATGGCCTGCTCGAAGCTAGTTGGGTCATCAACCTCCATGATGCAATCCTCGCTCCCACCATCAATGAGAAAACCGTAGTATCTCTCAGGTGGACGAAAAACCCTACCAGATCGGCGGAGAGGCTGGGGTTCGTCGGGTACTACCGAATCCTCCGGTTCCACTAAATCTTCAGTTATAGTTTGTGTTTCTGGAACTTCTTCCAGTTCTACCTCAGAGCCACTAATCTCTTTTGCAAGAAATTCCTTTTCTAAAAAGGTGGCATGTTGAGCAATAAACACTTTTTGTTGTTCACTGTGGTAGAATAAATATCCATTTGAATGTTTAGGATATCCCACAAACTTACATAGAACTGACCGTGCCTCGAGTTTGTCTGGATTTTGCCTTTTGACATAGGCCAGACAACCCCATATCTTAACTCGTTTAAGACATGGTCTCTTCCCACTCCATATCTCATATGGTGTGGTAGGTACAGATTTAGTTGGAACTTGATTCAATAGGTATGCCGCTGACTCAAGCGCATACCCCCAGAAGGAAATAGGTAACTCAGCTGTACTCATCATAGAGCGCACCATATCTAATAGGGTGCGATTCTTCCGCTCCGATACACCGTTGTGCTGTGGTGTATAAGGAGGAGTAAGCTGAGAGAGAATCCCATTCTCTTTTAGGAAGTCCAGGAATTCATTGCTCAAGTATTCACCTCCTCGATCAGATCGAAGGATTTTAATACTTTTTCCGGTTTGTTTCTCGACTTCTTGTTTATATTCTCTAAATTTCTCAAAAGCTTCAGACTTGTGTCTTATCAAATACACATGTCCGTATCTTGAGAGATCGTCAGTGAATGTAATGAAGTACGAAGAACCATTCCTGGCATGTGTAGACATGGGACCGCATACATCACTATGTATTAGTCCCAAGAGTTCGGTAACTCTTTCTCCGTGTCCCGTAAACGGAGTTTTGGTCATCTTACCTTTGAGACATGACTGGCAAGTGTCATAAGATGAAAATTCGAATGGTTTCAAATACCCATCTTTATGCAACTTAGCTAGTCGTGTCGCATTGATGTGGCCCAGTCTACAATGTCACAAGAAGGATTCGTTGAGTTCAGAACTCTTCCTCTTGTGTGTGTTTGTTATGCTCAGAAATGTTGATTGATTTAGAACATAAATGCCATTGCACAACGTGCCTGATCCAACCAACTTTTGGTTATGGAAAATGTTCATAACATTGTCCTGTAATACAAAATTATATCCCTCTTTACTTAATAAAGAAACCGATATAATGTTGCATATCAGGTTCGGCATGTAATAGCATTCGTTCAGAACCAATGTATTACTAGTTGGTAATACAAGGTGATATTCCCCGACAGTCTTAGCTGCAACAATTGCACCATTTCCAACTCTAATGTCTTTATCACCTTCTCCAAGTTCTCTACCTTTCCTTAGCCCATGTAACTGATTACATATATGGGATCCTGACCCGGTATCCAATACCCAGGACGTAGAGCAAATGGAGAAACAGTTCTCAGTAACGAACACACCCGAAGAAAATGCATCAACATGTACTTTCTTCATTCGGGTGGCATGGGAATCCTGGTATTCCCCTATTTCCTGTTCATTCCTATAACTCTTATAAGAAAGAACGGAACCAACGTTCCCCAGCACAGTATAACATGCGGGTTCGGTCAATACATCCATATTATTATCTTGATTAAGGCATGAACTGGTCGCTACCTGGAGAGAGAGAGAAGAAAACACTTTAGCGTATGCTTGTGCAAGATCAGATTGGTTATTATCTTATCTAATCAGGATGGCTCCCACTGCTTTTTATCAAATCTTCCTCCAAACCCTAAAAGGAAAGACTAGCCGGGATTAATTACACACTACAAGTTCGCCAATCTTTCAGCCAGGCCAGTGTCGGTACTTTGAGGGAGGTCCCCCGTGCTTTCGCACGAACCTAATTAATGTAAACCTCGTTTTCCCAGAGGCGTAACCTCGTTAACACCTTTCTAGACACCTACTTGATCAGCTAATTGCAATGTGTAAAACTCTCCCAGGAGTAACTCTTACTCGCAGCGGGTATCGGGATCCAACTATCTCGTAGAAGGTATGCAATCTCATTGCAAATTTCAACACTTGAAATTCCCGATAATATTTTGCCCCTAGTGTGCCATGACCTTGACAGAGGTCAACAAATCATAGTGCACTAGTCAAGTTCAACCCGTCATTTCTTGATTAAATCAAACCCACTCGCACGACCCTTGACAGAGGTCAACAAGGTCGTACGACTACCCTAATCCAATCACATCACATGCTTTGCAGATAATTACTAGTTAGCTACCGCACACTACGCCTTGACAGAGGTCAACAAACGCAGCACGAATACTAAATAGTCTTTATCTGAAATGACGGAGGGCTACGCCAGGTTTTTCTGAAAACCTATTGCGTAATGAACTCGATATCGTTGTAGAATCAAATGAAGTTTTGAAATGGAGTGATTTTGAGGCTTTTCTAGTTTTGCTAAAGGAGTCACTCCCGGCGAAGGGATCTCGGTCCTTTCCTCGTCGAATGAGGTGCGGGATATATCATATATATCGCTGTGCAAAGCAAAAACACAAAAGCAGTCAAAAGCAAACCGAGTGTGTAGCATCAGCCAGTTATTGCTAAAGGAGTCACTCCTGGTGAAGGGATCTCGGTCCTTTCCTCATCGAATAAGGTGCAGGGTATATCATATATACCGCTGTGCAAAGCAAGAACTGTAGCTACCTGTTTTATATTAAAATTCGATTCCACAACATCTGAGGTTTCTTTTCTTTTATTAATCACATTAATGAAGTCCCATCATTTAAATACCTAAACATCACAGATAGATATGACGTACACTTATGCCATCCGCATTCGCCTCGATGTCCCCTCGTGCACCGTTAGGTTAGGTAACTAACGACAGAGCAGGGCAGGGCTAGCGCGGGTGTAAAACATAAGTAACGTCTATATAATATATCATATATACTATATACTATATCCATCACAGAGTCACAACACAGATATCGCAGCAGAATAAACATATGAAATATTGGATATACTAGGACGTCCGTGTTTTCAATACGAGCCAGTATAAAACACGGATTCCACGGTCGTGATGAATAGCCAATCCCACACCCCTAGACCCCTACGAGAGCGGCAAGCAACCCTGCCAATTCTAGGGTTAGGAGACCCGGACTCGACTCCTCGAGTTGGTCTCCCACTGGACCCCAGAACCCGGTTACTTGTGCTCCCCTCCTTGGGTCTATCCTAATGCGGAAAAGTAAATAATAGACAAAGGGTGACAACTTCCGATACCTGGAAGTGCCCCAAATAAAAGAATATTACATACAAGTTTTTACATGAATCAAAATGAAAAACACTCATCTCACATAAAAACCCCCGGCTATTCAAACACGACGATCCAATATAACATATCCAGCAACACATAACATCATATGTCATCAACGTAAGCAAGTATGCTTACCCCAATTGCCGTTGACGTATAGCAACGAAACCGGCGATATGAACATACTACACTTACGGTCACAGAAAAGAAAGTGTAAAACTACAACAATTGGAATCCGCAACTTATTTAGACATCACATGCCTAATCAAATGAAATACTTAGACATCACATGCCTAACAGTTATAAATCCCGCATTTTAGTCTCATTATCGAAAACACTTTTCAATATAAAGTGAAACTAAACCGCTAGATTTATAACATTCATTCAGTTATCACATAACTGTTTGTGAATTCTAATTATTGTATCACATTCCAGATAAACAGAAAATGTTAAACTTTCCGATCGGACAGTCGAATACCCAAGTTTTCCCGATACAGCTCAACACATGAAATAAGTCTAACAACATTCAGTTCGTGCCTCAATACCGACGGTCCAGCCGTAGAAGGGTCAAGCCAACGCCTCACATGTGGCACGCCGTACTGCCCCAAACCCGAATGTTTAAAGGGCAGTTCAAGACGGTCATATAATCGAGTTAAGGTTTGTTGTCTTCTAGAGGGTCCATCGCGTTACTTGCACTACTTAGAATGTCGTTAAACTACGGAAAAATCCAACACTTGGAAATTTCCCGACAGGGGAAAAATTGGGTATTTATATCCGGTCGAACTTTTTAACATATTCTAAAAATTATCCGGAAAGCCACACAGACAAAATTTGATAATCCGATCGAACATTCGAATCCCCAAATACAACCCAGAAAAATTCAACTCTTGAAAAAATATTAAAAATACCCAGGAAAACCAGCACTGTTAAATAGGAGTTACTGTGCAAACATCACCTCACAAAACGACAAAACGGCCGCGGTTCCGCCGCACAAGCCATGCTTGTGCCGCGGAAGCGCGGCGCTTTAATGGAATTAGGGCATCGAAATTTACAGTAACTCTTAGATATTCCTACTGATATTTCTACATATTTTTAATACTGAAAAATCCCTGTTTTTAGAAAAAGTCCAGAGAGCCACTTTGTGATCGGGTTTCGGGTTCGTTCGGGTTTCAAATTCCGTCTAGACTTCGCCTAAGGCTCTAGCTAGGCTCTGATACCAGTGAAAGGTTCCTAGGCACCCTATAGAGGTCTCACAAGGCATCAACCATGCCATTTTACAAAAATATGGTGCCGAGAAACCCTAGTTAACGGATCGTTGCTAGAAATCTAGGCGAAAAGATAAACTAGTTAACACTTAACTACTAGGATACGGAAATTACAACCTTTGTAGATCCGGATATCCACCTCCACGGCTCCGCAACGAAGTCTTCTCGCTGTACATCATGAATCCTAGACTCATTCTTCGGCTTCATCGGGAAAACGGGCGAGCTAGGTCGTCGGCTTCGTGTCAAAGACGATCTACGTCGAGGTGGCACTAGTTCAAGCTCCGACTTCACAAATTAGTGAAACTTGTGAAGAAAACACCCAAAACAACTTGGCAAGAGGTAGAGGGTGAAGAAATAGGAGATGGGTTCACTTTAGAATTGGATTTCTCACTTTGGATCTCAAGATGCCATTAAAGTAGCAAGCTTTTCTATTGAAGATCAAGAAGAAGAAGATGATAGAATTATGATAAGTCTTTTAAAAGAAAAAGAAAATCTATACTTATCATAACTCTAACTAAAGTTAAGTGTAGAGAATAAACCATGGTTAGTAGAGTGGGTTAGGGTTAAGCAAGATGACAAGAATGGTTGCTAAAGTCAAGGGTTCATGAAGCTTCATATAAGAAACAAAAATTGCCACCATTCTCTTTTAAACTTATCCAAATAAATGAATAAACAAATAAATGAATAAATAAATATGCAAAACCCTAATTATCATAATAACCATGGTTTAATTCTATTCACTTAACCATATGATCAAGTATCATCAAACATGATACAAAAAGTGCACAAAAGTATATCACATATACAATGTGCAATCCAAGTGAGAAAAATCCGTTTAAAGTGAACCAATACTAGTTAATGCAAAGTAATATATCAAATATATAATTATACATTAAATCATTAAATCAACACTTGATTCAATGATCCGGTCAGGTCGCACACGACCGACTAGTATTCAATGCATCGATTTATCGAATCAATGATTCGATAACTAGGTCATATCTCATACAACCAATCGAAACAATTATCGCGAGAATCAAATACGGTATCACATACACGCATTATTCTCGGTCCCGCACATATCTCATATGCACTCCTATTTCGTTTCGCTTGAGCTAAGAAACCTCTGTGTAGGACTCTAAAGACTCGTCAATACGCCGGTAGCAGATGATGATCATATCAAGCACCCACAAGCCGCAAGCGGTCTGCTAAACGTAACGGCCACCCGGGTATTGAGCGATCAGAAGATCGACGAACTAGCCCGCTCACACTCCTGCGAATCCGACCAGTAACACTTACCGTACAGTCCGGTCTCTTCGTCTGATACGTCGCATATCAAGTCTAGGGGTGGTATACGTCAGACCCCAATAACCGATAAGTCATGCCGATGTGAGGCCCATAACGGGTCGAGAAACTACTGGTAACACTTACCAGCAAATCTCTGATCAGCCCTGGCCAGGGACTTCCCTGTTACGGCCAATCGAGCACAGTGCAACATCAACTCCCAATATCAGGAGAGACGAAACCTCTCCTATCGCTCATTGCCTCCATATGACTCGGGACTGTACCCAAAGACCACCGTTTTGCATGCCCTCATGGACGTGGTAAGGTGGAGATCAAAGCACAGTGGGAATCACACAAGACTCTATGACGATCTCGGGTCTACAGACTAACCTGTACAAGTGTCACCTGAGAACTGCCATCTGACGTGAGGTATAATACCATCTGGGAGTTCTCGGCGAGTCCGTCCAGTGTACCCAGTCTCCACTGAGCACCCGTATACCACCTCTGATGTCAAACACCAATGGATATGGGATCATCCATCGCCCATCACATGGGTCGAGAAGCGTATACGCTAGTCTACTCTGGTATATCGATACCCCGTCTCGATACACCCACGACTAGGGACCTTGAAGGATGTACTTATGGACTACCATGTCCCCACTAGTATGATCTGCATCATAGTCCAGGCAGTCAAGTACACATCCTAAGGGCTTTACCAACATGTAACTATAAGATAGTATAAAGAGACTAGTATACATGTTAAGATAAAGAGTAACCAGATAGCATACTATCATATCGAGCAAGAAAGTCATCTCTATATATGTCCAAGCATCCAATATAATATACAATATCTGTACAATACTGGCCTCTAGGGCATACATACTACTAACAGATGGGAGAGAGGAGAGAAGATGAGAAGTGTGACGAGATGATGAGGGTGACGAGATTGGGTGAGGTCGACGGCGACGCCAAGGTGGGGCGCAGGCGTGGGTTAGAGCTTGGCATGGGTTTTCTGCGATGAGGTTGAAGGCGTCGTCGGGGGAGAAGAGGGTGGTGATGAAGGAGATGAGGTGATGAAGACGAGGAGGTGATGGTTTAGGCGGCGACGGAGGCGCTGGGTTAGGGTTTGTGAGAGGTGAGGCGGCGGGATCTCGTGGGCGCTCTGGCCTTTTTAAAGAAGAGAAGAAGAAGAAGAGATAGAGGGAGGTGACGTTATCGGGAGCAGCGGTGACGGGACCAATACTTTCCGCGAGAAGAGAGAGAGAGAGGCGCGAGAGGAGAGAGATAGGGAGAGAGCGAGAGGAGAGATAGAGGATGAGAAAGAAACTTGGACGCTAGCGGTGGGGGTGAGAGAGGAAGAGAGAGAGGAAGAGAAAAGGAAATGGTGGGGCCGCGATAAAGGAATGGAGGGCTCTGATTGGTAAAGGGAACAGTTAGGGAAATATAAAAAGATTCACTTGGTTTTAAAAAATATAGTCTCAGGTTAAAAATCTATAATATGCTGTGAGAAATATTTTTGTCTGTTTTAAAAGATTTAAATAAATAGGATTTGGCGGAAATACAAAATATTTCAGAATTTCGCCCGGGTCGGGTCCAAAAATTTGAATTTGAAATATGAAAATTATAGGCAAGTTCTAAAAATTAAAATGAACAACTTTGTAACGAAAAGGCATACCCTCAAGAACGAACGCACGCACGTGCGCGTAGCCATCCAAACACGTTCGTTACACTGAACGGAACAAGAACACGATGCAAGGACACTACCACAGGGTTAGGGGTATCAAGCAGGCCATGACACGTATTTTAATTTATTTTATGTGATATAAATTGTTATATGCAACAAATGCGATACAAGATAAAATGCCAATATAAACTGAATTATGAGATGCAATAGCCCATGCAACCAGTCAAGGTAAACTATAAATAAGAGTCACGCGAGTTCAATTAAGCGGGTCGGGTCGAATGCAAAGTAATATGTAGAAATACCATTCGCACCCAAACACACCAAATCAAAAAGGAGCTCGGATAAATAAATACGGAACTGGAATTGGTATAAGTGAACTCGGGTGTTACATTATACCGAACTACAAAAGAATTTCGTCCTCGAAATTCCAAGAACAGGAAAGGATAATCAATCAAGAAACTATAAGGATAGATGAGAAATTTTCTGTCGGACTTCATCTTCTCGTTCCCAAGTTGATTCTCCATACGAGCGATTTTTCCAAAAAAACAAGTACAAGAGGGATAGATAACCTTATTCTTAGGGACCTTTTCCTTTCGATCCACACTCGACCTCAGTCGTTCCTCAAAGGCTAAAACTTCACGTACAGTCATCTCCGAAAGACCCAATACATGTATTTCATCTCGAGCATACCTACGGGGTTGAGATACAAGAAACTCATCATGAACATTCTCCAAAGATTGCAGTAACACCAAACGATGCGCCGCTTCTCCAATACGCCCCAAAAGTCTTAAAAGGTCCAACGAATCGAGGACTAAACCTTCCTCGACTTCTGTAACGGATCACCCCTCTAGTCGGTGACATCTTCCAGAATACTAAATCACCAACAGTGAACTCTAGAGGTCTTCTCGATGTAACTGCTCACTCTTTTGTCGGTCTTGTGCTGCTTTCATAAGATTCCGGATAGTATAAACCATCTCAACTGTCTGCACAACCAAATCTGGTCCCAACAATCTTCGTTCACCGACATCGTCCCAACAAACAAGTGAACGACACTTGCGAACACATAAAGCTTCGAACGGAGCCATCCAAAAGTCGCCTGGAAACTGTTGTTGTACGAAAACCCCACCAAGTATAGATTATCCTCCCATGAACCCTTGAAGTCTAACATGCAAGATCTCAACATGTCTTTGAGAATGTGGATCGCTTCCTCCGACTGGCCATCGGTTAGAGGGTGATAAGCTGTGCTAAACTTCAATCGAGTCCCCAAACTTCTCTGTAAGCTCCTCCAAAAGTGTGCTAAGAAACGAGTGTCACGGTCAGACACGATGCTCCCAGGTACTCCATGCAATCTCTCAATCTCCTGCATGTATCGTTCTGCCAACGCTTCCGTTGATTGACCAACTCGAAATGGTACGAAATGAGCTGCCTTGGTCAATCGATCAACAATCACCCAAACTGCATTGTTGCCTTTTTGGACTCCGCGGTAAAGCTGTCACGAAATCCATGGTTATATGTTCCCACTTCGATTGAGGAATCGGAAGTGGTTGCAATAAACCAGTAACCTTCTGATGTTCAGCCTTAACTTTTTGACGCACCAAGCACTTTGACACAAAGCGAGCAATCTCCCGTTTCACGCCTTTCCACCAGAATTGCTGTCGAAGATCTCGGTGTATCTTCATGCCTCCTGGATGTATGGAATACGTGTACTGTGTGCCTCCTTCAAAACTTCTTCGCGAATACCTCCATTGGCACACACAAACAACTATCACAGCGAACCATCTTCATAAATCACCAAGCCCGTTCGAAGTCCAACTTCAACATGTTCTCGACACTTCTGAAATCTTGGGTCCTGCAATTGCACTGCTTTGATATCCTCGATCAACGATGGCTGTATTTGCAGTTGCAATAACTGTCTTGAAGAATGCGGTAGTACAACCTCCAAATCGAATCTTTGAAAGTCTTCAATAAGTTCCCTTGGTGCAGTCAACATCAGAATTGCTGGCAACCGACTAAGCGCTTCCGGCACAACATTAACTTTCCCGGATGGTACTCAAGATCAAGATCGTAGTCAGCCATCAGCTTCAACCATCTTCGTTGTCCCACAATTAGCTCCTTCTGAGCAAACACGTACTTTAGGCTTTTATGATCGGTGAATATTTCGACCCCTTTCGCCCAATAAGTAGTGTCCCCAAAACTTCAAGCGAAAAAATCCCAGCCGCAAGCTCCAAGTCATGAGTTGAGTAATTTGTCTCCTGGGTCTTCAACTGTCTCGATGCGTAGGCTATAACCTTCCCATGCTGCATTAAAACACATCCCAATCCTTTTCCAGATGCGTCGCTGTGAATCACCAATCCTCCGGAACTTTCTGGTATGGTCGAAATAAGAGCGGTTATCAATCTCTGCTTCAACGTCCCAAAAGCTGACGCACACTTATTTGTCCACACACATGGTACCCCCTTGCACGTAAGCTTGGTCAAGGCTCAGCCAAACGAGAAAATAATCTCCACGATCCTTCTATAATACCTGGCAAGCCCAAGAAACTCCTTATCTCCGCAACATTCTTCGGAATCGTCCATTCTCGAATCGCAGTGATCTTTCAGGATCAACGGCGATTCCATCTCCAGCTTCGATATGTCCCAAAACCTTTCTTCTTCAAGCTAAAACTTGCACTTGCTCATCCTTGCATATAATCTTTCTTGCCTCCAAGTCTGCAGTGCGATCTTCAAGTGTTCTGCATGCTCTTCAAAGCTCCTCGAGTAGACCAGAATATCTTCCATGACCATTACTAAAACTGGTCCAAGAATGGTGAACAGATTCAGTTCATCAAGTCCATAAATATTGCCGGTGTATTCGTTACTCCGAAGGGCATCACTAATACTCGTAATGTCCATACTGAGTTCGGAACACAGTCTTGCAAATATCTTCAGATTTAACTCGGACCTGATGATATCAGAACCGCAAATCCAACTTCGAGAATACCCTCGCGCTACTAAGCTGCTCAACCACTTTGCCAATGCGAGAGATCGGGTACTTGTTCATAATGATCACTCGGTTTAATTCTCGATAATCAATGCACGCCTTCCCTGTGTCATCTTTCTTCTTTGCTAGAAGAACTGGAGCTTCCCCAGTTAATTTGCTGCGGTGAAACCAATCCTTCTCAAGTAATTCAGCAACCTACTTCGTGACTTCTTCCAACTCCACTGGTGCCATCGGGTAATATGCCCTTTAAGATTGGCGCTGCACCAGGAACAAGCTCAACTGCAAACTCCACGTCCCGCCTCGGCGGTAAACCTGATATGTCTTCAAACACTTCCATGAAACTCTCAAATATAGTCGGCGCTTCATCCTTATCCACAGCCCTGTACGAAAGAACCTTGTTTGTCGGCCTAGCCCTAACTCGATTGGCCCGACAGAACTGCTTCCACCAGCAAAACTGTAAGTCCATGGTAGCGCCCCGGCCGTCTAACAGACGCCAAATGCGGAACAAAAACTTTTACAACTGGCGCTATTGCGTACTATAACCCGGATCTGCCATTAAAGCTAAACTAACAAACTACAAAGTGGGTAGAAGAGTTATACCGAACGATCCGAGTCCTTCGGTCTTCAACCATCATCCCACGCTTTGTTGCGGCTGCTCCGATCTCCTGAATCTCCAGTCTTCTCGTCCAGGTGGCACCACGTCGACGGATCTTTAAACGGGCTCCCGCCTCTGAACCGAGGCAACTCGGTCGTCAAGTTTGCTAAAAGAGACGACCAAGATGAAGTAGAGAATGAGTAGAACACATTGTCTCGCTTCGTCCAAAGTCACGGACGAACGGTTAATGAAGTTGCCTTTTGGAATCAGGTGGAAATGTGAAATGAGTATCTATCAAATTTCCATACACTTAAACTCTCATCTTTTTCCCTCTCAAGCAACCATGTTTTCACAAGAGGGGAGGGACCGGCCTATATATGGTGAGGGGGGGTGAATGTAGGAGAGGGGAGAGTGACCATAGCATTAATAAAGAGAAGAGTCATCAAAACACCTAGTGTGAACACATTAATGAAAGTGATGATTCATTAACCTTAGTCACCCTTTCATTAATGCACCATTAATGAACAAAGCCACCTCGCCATTCTAGTCACCTACTAGAAACTTCCACACTCATCTCAAGAAGAAAAGATAAATCCGTATTTAACCGAATGTTAAATACGGGCGATAGAAAACTGGAAACTGGCAACTTCCAAAAGTGATCCTGAAACGAATTTCAGGATAACCCCGTATCAGTATAAACATACCCGCATTTGTATTACGACCGAATACAAATGCATCTGAGACAAAGATATTATATCTACACAGTATAATACTGGGTTCCGGCTTAAACCAAAGCCTACCAGTATTATCTGTCCGAAAAATGACACGTGCGAAAACGCACGTGCTTTTTCCGAACCATGCCATAAACCCATACGGTCTCTACAACGTTTCGCCCGAACTTGGGAAAGTGTCTGTGGGGGACTCTAATGACTCATCAACACACTGGCACTGGGTATAACCACTAGCACGTCAGAGGTACAAGCTGTACGTAACGGTTTGCCTATGTATTGATTGGAAGGGAAGCTGACGAGCGAACTCATCCATAAACCCTACTGAGCCTAACAGTGACAATATACATACAGTCCGGTCCGTTCGTCTATGAGTATCACATATCTGCCTAGGGGCTTGTAACGTCAGACCCCCAATAGCAGTATAAGTCGTGTCAGAGAGTAGCCCAGAACACCCTGAGATACTACTGGAGTACCTACCAGTAAATCTCCTGCCTCGGCCGAGGGCTTTGTGTAATGGCTCTCCTAGACACAGCGCGATCTCACCCCCAATATCGGGAGAGACGAATCCCCTGCCGATCCGCTCACTTGCCTCCAATGTGGCTCGGGACTGTACCCAACTAAAACCTGTTTGCACAACTCCTTTGAGCGTGGTAGGGTAGTAATCTAAGCACAGTGGAAACTCACATGAGACAAATGGCGATCTCAGGTCGATGAACTAACCTGTACACATGTCACCAGGGAACTGCTATCTGACGATATGTATAATACCAACTAGCATGTTCCCGGCGAGTCCTGTCCGGTGTACTCATAACCTAATAAGCACCTGTATATATCTTAGATGAACCAACTGACACCAATGGCTTGTGAGACCGGCCATCGCCCCTCGTCGGGGTCTCGACTGTATACACTACTCTACTCTGGAGTATCGATGCCCTGTCTCGAAACTCCCACGACTAGGGTGTTGGAGATAGTGCCCTCGGAGTCAATTATTGGATCACAGGCACGTGATTGCAATGATTGAGGGGAGGACCTGTCCCAGTAGGACAGTCTTACTCAAGATGATAGTATGCTATCTGGTTTATCTTTATCATCGTGTACTGCTTTAGGTGACCTTACGAGTCGCTATTACATATTGATAGAGCCCCTAGGATTCTTGCTTGACTACCAGCAGTATGAGGGCGATCATATAAGTGAGAGCTGGAGTCTATAAGCACATCCTTAAAAGGTCCCTAGTCGTGGGAGTTTCGAGACAGGGCATCGATACTCCGGAGTAGACTAGTGTATACAGTCGAGACCCCGACGAGGGGCGGTGGCCGGTCTCACAAGCCACTGGTGTCAGTTGGTTCACCTAAGATGTATACAGGTGCTCATTGGGTTATGAGTACACCGGACAGGACTCGCCGGGAACCTGCTAGTTGGGATTATACCAGACGTCAGATAGCAGTTCCTTGGTGACATGTGTACAGGTTAGTTCATCGACCTGAGATCGTCATTTGTCTCGTGTGAGTTCCCACTATGCTTTGATTACTACCCTTCCATGGCTCAAAGGAGTCGTGCAAACAGGTTTTAGTTGGGTACAGTCCCGAGCCACATGGAGGCAGTCAGCGGATCTGCAGGGGTTCGTCTCTCCTGGTATTGGGGGTGAGGTCGCGCTGTGTCGAGGAGAGCCAGAACATGAAAAGTCCTTGGCCAAGGTTGGAGATTTGCTGGTAGGTATTCCAGTAGTATCTCAGGGTGTTCTGGGCTACACTCCGACACGACTTGTACCGCTTTTGGGGGTCTGACTTTTACCAACCCCCTAGGCCCGCCATGCGATGCTCATAGACGAACGGACCGGACTGTACGGATATTGTCACTGACAGGCTCAGTAGGGTGTCAGGATGAGTTCGCTCATCGACGTCCCTTTCAGTCAATACCTGGTAGCCCGTTACGTATTGGCTTATACCTCTGAGTTGCTAGTGGTTAAATCCATAACCAAGGTATTGACGAGTCTTTAGAGTCCACCACACTCAGTTACTCAGGTTTCGGGCGAAACGCTGTAGAGGCCGTATGGAGATATGGCAGGGTTCGATCAGATACGTGCGGTATAACACGGATCGTGATCGGACGGTTTTTACTAGCCGGCTTTGGCTTAAGCCGGATTCTAGTATTTGATAGTGTAGTTTTGTCTCTTTGCATTTGTGTTCAGTGGGAATACAAATGCGGGCATGTATTTGCAGTAGCGGGGTTTTCCTGTAATTTATTACGGGATCAGTTTTCTGAAGTTGGCAGTTTGCATTCCGTTCCGGCCTGTTTTCTTTCATTCCTTCACGGCCGGACCTTTTGGTGGAAGGGGGTTAATTGCAAGTTTGCAATTAACTTACTTGTGAGGGACTTTATTGCATTTGTGCCTTTGTCATGATGAGATTCCTTTTTAATCTCATCACTTGCTTTCATGAGATGAGATATGGAAATGATTTGGATTTGTAATGAGGTGACCATTTTCTTATACATTCATTCCCTCTCTTCTCTTGATTTTTGATATCCTTTTTCCTCCACCCATTTGTGAGAGTGGGCCGGCCATATCTTGTGAGGGGAGAGAGAGAGAGGTTCACATGAGTGGAAAATTTTATCATCTCATTCCTAGAAAAAATTTAAGAGTTCAATCTTCTTTCAAAAGGTGCATTCTCTCCTCCTCACATCCCTCCATAAAGGCACCTTCATGAACCCTAAAGAGACAAGGCTACTACACTATTCTATAGCAAGTCTTGGACGCGTCGGCTAGCCAACTTCGCGCCCGAGTTGCCTCGGTCAAGAGGCGGGAGCCCGTAAAAGATTCCGGCTACGTGGTGCTTATCCGACGAGCGAGAAGGTGACGAACATTCCGCAGGAGATCGGAGTGGAGACGAAGACCGAAGGACAGGGATCGCTTGGTATAACTCTTCACCCATCTTTTAGTTTTCTAGTTAGCTAGGTTAATGGCCCGATCCGGGTGAAAAGTGCGCGGTGGTGCCGGTTGCAAGTTTTGCAAAGTTTTTGTTTCCGCGTTTCCGGCGTCGGATCGACGGCCGGGGCGCCCCCGCGGGCTTACATTGGTATCAGAGACACGCCATTAACTTAGCCTAGCCTGGTCTAGTGTGTTTAAAACCCGATCGAACAAAATTTCCTAAATACCGTATTTTGTATGCACAAGTGTTCTCTGTCGAAATATTTTCCGCTCCAAAAATTTTTCAGGTTATTGCAGAGACATGTGCATGAAATTCTAAGAATTCTGGGAAAATACGGTTCAGTGATTCCTTACTCAGACCGCGGAAACGCGGCCAAACCCCTGTTTTGGCCGCGGTTCCGCGGTGGGTAAAAGGAATCGTTGCACCATATTTTCCCAGTAAGCTTCTAAGTTGGAAATAGGGGTTTTGGGATATTTTCTTTGGGCCCAGATTTTCTGTAAGTGCTACAGTACTTCTTGGGGCCCACTTGATAAAATTTGTTCGATCGGATATTTTAAACACGCCAGTTCACAGTATTTACATTATATCTGCAACCGTGAATGTCATTCGATCGGTAAATCCAGTCCAACTGCTATAGCCCGGTTAGACGGATTTGCGAACGTGACATTCACGTTAATGTTCTGTGTATTGTTGTGATGTTGCGGATCGGTCGTGGGGGATAGCCTGGATGCAATATAGTACAGTTTTGTTGTATTATGTACATTTGATATTGCGGGGCGAGCGTCCGACATGTGGACTGCCGTCACTGCCTGTTTGTATTATTCTTTTGGGGCACGACCAGGTTGCGGTCGATGTACCCGTTGTATGTATATTTTACTTTCTGTACTAGGATTACCCCAAGGAGGGGTGCACGGATAGCCGGGTTCTAGAGGGCAACAAGCCCGCATCTCATGGCGTTGAGATGGAGGGGGCTTTACTCTGGAATTGGCAGGGCTATTGGCCGCACTCGTAGGGGGTACAGGTTGACCCAGGAGGGGTGCCCAAGTTACCGGATTCCGTGAAGTGCTGGGTGGTCCATTCACGTCGCTGAAGGGGGCTGCCACGCTTCAGGTTTTAGCGGGTGACTTGCCGCGCCCGTAGGGGTCTAGGTTTTCATTGCACAGGCTATCCACACGACCAGGGGAACGTCGGGTTTCAGTAGCGGCTCTATGAAACCCGGGGATCCCAGATATCTGTATGTATTCTGTGTTGCTGTACATTTCTGTGTTGTTGCATTTTATCACGCCTTGAGCGAAAATTATATATTATATATATACTAGTAGATGTTGTATATGTTTTTCATCCGCGCTAGTCCAGTCCCCGCTCTGTCGTTAGTTAGCTAACCTAACGGGTGATGACGGGACCCAGTGGCGAATGCGGATGGCATATACGTACGTCAGTATATTTTCGTTCTTTGTGGTGTGATCAATTGATGGGACTGCGTTGATTCGGATCAATGCAAGATAAACAAACCTATTCTGATGTTGTTGGAACACTTTTTCAAAAAGCTGTTATTGCAAGGGCGATCTCTTTTGTTTTGCACAGTGGTATTCAGTTGGAATATCCTGCTCCTCAGTCGACGAGGCAATGGCCGAGATCCCTTCACCGGGAGTGACCCCTTGGACAAAAGTTTGCGTCAGGGCAATAACTTCACTATAGCCGATTGCTTTTGCTTTGCATCGTGGTATTCAGATGGAATATCCTGCACCTCATTCTACGGGGAAAGAGCCGAGATCCCTTCACCGGGAGTGACCTCTTTAGCAAAGGTTTTCGTCACCATATTTTTAAAAAGCTATCAGTTCCTTCAACGATATCAAGTTCATTACGTTAATGGTTTTCGCCAGAAACCATTCGTAGCCCTCCATCGTTTCATATGGGTAGTCAATAGTATTCAAGCTGTGTTTGTTGGCCATAGTCAAGGCACAGTGTTTGGTAGCTGTTGGGTATTCATATGCTGCATAGATAGATGCGTTGGTTTGGGACAGTCGTATAGCCTTGTTGGCCCTAGTCAAGGGCTTGTACGGGTGGGTTCAAATCAACCTGGACAATGACGGGTAGAACCTGACATATGACTTATGATTTGTTGGCCTTAGTCAAGGTCATAAGAGCATAGGGTAAAAATCCACATCGGGAGTTTCAAAAGAACTGAAACTTGCCAGATATGCGCATACCTTCTGGAGTGTGATAATGTGAGAGGATTCCATCACGTTATCATGCGATGATAGTTGGATCCCGATTCCCACTGATGAGTAATTCTTCTTTCAGGTTTGGGAAAGAATTTGACGTTACAGTGGGAGGTTTCCAGATTAGATAAAGTGATAATCATTCTGATCTAGGTTAGAGTGCACGCTGAGTGTTTCTTTTCTCTCTCTCTTTGGCAGCGACCATTGACCCGACCCTAGACTTTGACTCAGTGACCAAGTTGACTGAACCTTCTTAACACTGGCTTGGATTGTCAGAGTTGCAAACCTCATTGCCACTCCTACTTTTACCCTTTTCTCCGGGACACCCCGTATTACTACGAACGTCCACTTCCATTGGACAAAACCATCGTATGGTTATATACGAACTCGAAGGAATTCGAGGATGGTTTCTGGTTCTGGAGAAAACGAATAAGACTATTCAGTTGTCTTTTCCTTTTACCTTCTCTCAGGTTGCGAGTACTCCTTAGTTTAGGAGTAGTACACCTATTACGCAAATTGGATAGTCTTATTCCAAACCATAGGCAGGTGCCGACCGGTAGGGAAAGAAAAAACCAATTAGCCTAAACGGTGTACAGAAGGTATTAAGTTAAGACAAAAGAAAGGGACTAGTAAGAGGGCAAAGTAAATTGCGACTGCTATTCACGACCAAACCAAGTATTTCTTCGCCAATCCTAAATCACCTTTGTATTTCTCCAGGACACTCCGTATCACTACGAAGATCCCAGTTTATTGGATAATCCATCGTATGGTTATATACGAACTCGAAAGGAACTTGTTCCAGTTCGGGGATGGATCCTAGTTCAGGAGAAATAGGAATAAAGTTCATTAAGGTGTATTTTATCTTCACCTTCTCTCGCGTTGCGAGTGTTCCTAGGATTAGGACAGTACACCCATTATGCTTTTTGGATAGTCTTCTTCCAAACCATAGGCTGGTGCCGAACGGTAGGGAAAGAAGAAAACCATTTGGCCTAAAGGGGTGTATAGAAAGTAATGACTAAAGACATATAAAGGGATTTGGAGAGATGGCAAAGAACTATACGGTTACAGTCGTGAATCCGGATAATGGAAGAGGCATTACTAGGAATACCAGGATACCCCATCGAAACATTTCAATGTTTCAGGTTCACTGTGTACTGTTAAAAGAAAACTGATTTCCCAATTAGACACTTGCTCCAGGGTATGTATTTACCAGGTATGATTCTCACATCTGTATGGTTTTACAGATGATGAGTGGGAGTAAGTTATTGGGAATTGGGTGACCATCCTCATTATATCGGGATTCGTTGGAATTGGTGATATTTGAGGAAGCCGCCTGGGTTGTTTGCCGGTCGGCAAATATTTGGTTTTGAATATCCGTTGTTGTGCACCAATTTCAAATTGATATATCTGTACGTCTATTTTTATAGAGTGAGACATACCTTTTTGAAATTATGTCTATGACATTTACCTATACCAATGGATGGTTAGGTAAGGAGCATTGAACAACGGTGTAATTCTTCTTAACCATAAGTACAGTTTTCAACCTACGACACACAGTGAATGAGTCACTAGACTCAGGGGACTTATACAGAGTATTGTATATTGTCCAGTGTCCATTAGGACAGAGGGGTTGGTCCTCGTACTATATTCTGTTTACTTATGACTTCTCTAGTTCTTAGACATGTGTTTCGTAGAAACACAGGGTCTAAGTTTTGATGAGTTATAGGTATAAGAATAAAGTAGAGAACCATATATTGCAAGTATCGGGATTCTTCAAAGTGATCGAAGATGTAGATACTTGTATATGGTATTCAGTTGATAGTAAAGGTTAAGAGAACTTGCTTCTCTTTCAGGTTACTCATAATTGGAAGCACTCCTAAGTTGGGTAACGCTGATCGGCCTCCTTCCATTCAGTTGACATGCACTGGAGACAGCTGCATGATTTGAATCTGGTTCAATTAAATCAGTGCCTCTGTTTCTATATTTGATATAGAACAGTTCATATCTTAACGATGTTAAGATACAGGGAGTTGTCCGGCTTATGCTTAAAACCAGACTCCGGATAACTCAGGGCACGTTTCTGTAATGGCTGTTTGTAGGTTGACTCGGGCTATGACGAGGGTTGACTTTCTACCATCTGGAAGATCAATAGTGATATTGTTCTTGACTCGCCACAGTTTTAATAAAAATGGATTTTTTCAGAAAACAGTAGTGGGAGTATGGTAGAACTAGAAGTGATTCCAGAACCGCAAACGATTACTGAAGATTTGATAAGAACCTAAAGATTCAATCTAGTTTGACATTCCATTGGCCACTCCACAGATATGGTGGGTAACCTCAGGTACCCGAGAGGTACTTCGGTAACCTCAAGGACGGTGGCAGAGAGGTTCTTGTTTACCCAGACTTGCCATTGCTGTGTTCCAGACTGTGAGACCCGGCAGGAGAATGAGTATAGCGCCGTTCTAAACTGGCTTTAGAAGTGCACGTCTATATGACTCTGCCAAAGGGTTGTCGTAGTCAGTGGGAGCAGCGGAAGCATTGGTGGACATCAGGCTTATGTTTATTTATAGACTAAAGCAGATATAACGGAGATAGATCATCTATTTCTGATGTGACAGTCATAGGTTTGACTTCATCAGAATAGGGGATGGATCTGTTAAGAAGGTAGTAGGGTGTGATGTCCTGGTATTTGATGACATACACAAAGTAGGAAGTGATATTCCTATACTACGATCGGTTATACTTTGGTCGTCACACAGTAGTTTCTCCTCATAGGACTTGGATATTATATCAGACATTCTGGTAACTAGATCTATGGTTTTAGATCTAGATTTGGGTGGTTTCCCAATCTGGGTACTTTGACAAGCATTCTATGAGTATTTAGAATGGACGACTCCTGGCACGGTAGTGTACCTACAGGTGTTGGAGTCACCCTCTCTAAAGGTGTCTTACAGACTAAAGGGGAGAGGGATGTTCATGATTGGCAGATCACTTGCTTAGGCAATTGAGTCAATCATGAGATGTCAAGTACCACACCAGATGTTGTTCTTGCAGTAGGTGCAATAAGTTGATATTGATCCAATCCTGGAGAAACAATCGGAAGCATTTTTAGTACATAGGTTGATGTTCTAGGGATATGATAACGGCAGCCTCCTTCGGGAGACGGTTATCATTCCAGGCTTCCAAGGTGACCTGGAAGGCAGAGTGGCTGTCAGAGTTATAGTTTTCCCTCTGACGAGGGGCAGTATTTTGGACAGTTGGTCCAGGTGGATACAGAAGGAAGGCATGGCGCAGGATACTGATTAATTTCAGTTGACGATACAGTCTAAGAAGTTTGGATTTGGAGTTCATTTATGAGCTAGGTCCCATCAGACATCCAGACATTCTAAGACAGATATTGCTCATTTCAGGAGATAGCTTTCTCCGCGAACTTGAGATATAGAGAAACATAGAAAGAAACACCAGAGCGGATCCACTCACTGAGGCTATTCCTCGAACGCAATAGTTTCGCAAACGAGCTTTGTGAGACTGACTAGTAGTGGAGGTGGGTGTTCGGTATCACACGAGCTGTGAGTATGCGACATCGCAATAATTAGCCTTGAGTGCAAGTGGGAGATTGTTGGAGATAGTGCCCTCAGAGTCAATTATTGGATCACAGGCAAGTGATTGCAATGATTGAAGGGAGGACCTGTCCCAGTAGGACAGTCTTACTCAAGATGATAGTATGCTATCTGGTTTATCTTTATCATCGTGTACTGCTTTAGGTGACCTTACGAGTCGCTATTACATGTTGATAGAGCCCCTAGGATTCTTGCTTGACTACCAGCAGTATGAGGGCGATCATATAAGTGAGAGCTGGAGTCTATAAGCACATCCTTAAAAGGTCCCTAGTCGTGGGAGTTTCGAGACAGGGCATCGATACTCCGGAGTAGACTAGTGTATACAGTCGAGACCCCGACGAGGGGCGGTGGCCGGTCTCACAAGCCACTGGTGTCAGTTGGTTCACCTAAGATGTATACAGGTGCTCATTGGGTTATGAGTACACCGGACAGGACTCGTCGAGAACCTGCTAGTTGGGATTATACCAGACGTCAGATAGCAGTTCCCTGGTGACATGTGTACATGTTAGTTCATCGACTTGAGATCGTCATTTGTCTCGTATGAGTTCCCACTGTGCTTTGATTACTACCCTACCACGGCTCAAAGGAGTCGTGCAAACAGGTTTTAGTTGGGTACAGTCCCGAGCCACATGGAGGCAGTGAGCGGATCTGCAGGGGTTCGTCTCTCCCGGTATTGGGGGTGAGGTCGCACTGTGTCGAGGAGAGCCAGAACATGAAAAGTCCTTGGCCAAGGCAGGAGATTTGCTGGTAGGTATTCCAGTAGTATCTCAGGGTGTTCTGGGCTACACTCCGACACGACTTGTACCGCTTTTGGGGGTCTGACTTTTACCAACCCCCAAGGCCCGCCATGCGATGCTCATAGACGAACGGACCGGACTGTACGGATATTGTCACTGACAGGCTCAGTAGGGTGTCAGGATGAGTTCGCTCATCGACGTCCCTTTCAGTCAATACCTGGTAGCCCGTTACGTATTGGCTTATACCTCTGACTTGCTAGTGGTTAAATCCACAACCAAGGTATTGATGAGTCTTTAGAGTCCACCACACTCAGTTACTCAGGTTTCGGGCGAAACGCTGTAGAGGCCGTATGAAGATATGGCAGGGTTCGATCAGATACGTGCGGTATTGCACGGATCGTGATCGGACGGTTTTTACTAGCCGGCTTTGGCTTAAGCCGGATTCTAGTATTTGATAGTGTAGTTTTGTCTCTTTGCATTTGTGTTCAGTGGGAATACAAATGCGGGCATGTATTTGCAGTAGCGGGGTTTTCCTGTAATTTATTACAGGATCAGTTTTCTGAAGTTGCCAGTTTGCATTCCGTTCCGGCCGGTTTTCTTTCATTCCTTCACGGCCGGACCTTTTGGTGGAAGGGGGTTAATTGCAAGTTTGCAATTAACTTACTTGTGAGGGACTTTATTGCATTTTTGCCTTTGTCATGATGAGATTCCTTTTTAATCTCATCACTTGCTTTCATGAGATGAGATATGGAAATGATTTGGATTTGTAATGAGGTGACAATTTTCTTATACATTCATTCCCTTTCTTCTCTTGATTTTTGATATCATTTTTCCTCCACCCATTTGTGAGAGTGGGCCGGCCATATCTTGTGAGGAGAGAGAGAGAGAGGTTCACATGAGTGGAAAATTTTATCATCTCATTCCTAGAAAAAATTTAAGAGTTTAATCTTCTTTCAAAAGGTTCATTCTCTCCTCCTCACATCCCTCCATAAAGGCACCTTCATGAACCCTAAAGAGATAAGGCTACTACACTATTCTATAGCAAGTCTTGGACGCGTCGGCTAGCCAACTTCGAGCCCGAGTTGCCTCGGTCAAGAGGCGGGAGCCCGTAAAAGATTCCGGCTACGTGGTGCTTATCCGACGAGCGAGAAGGTGACGAACATTCCGCAGGAGATCGGAGTGGAGACGAAGACCGAAGAACACGGATCGCTTGGTATAACTCTTCACCCATCTTTTAGTTTGCTAGTTAGCTAGGTTAATGGCCCGATCCGGGTGAAAAGTGCGCGGTGGTGCCGGTTGCATGTTTTGCAAAGTTTTTGTTTCCGCGTTTCCGGCGTCGGATCGACGGCCTGGGCGCCCCCGCGGGCTTACATAGTGACACTTTAAGGATGTGCTTACAGACCCCAGCTCCCACATATATGATCGCCATCATACTGCTGGTAGTCAAGCAAGAATCCTATGGGCTCTATCAATATGCAATAGCGAACTAAAGCTTATATACGATGATAAAGACAAACCAGATAGCATACTATCATCTCGAGCAAGACTGTCATATCGGTATAGGTCCTGCCTCAATCATTGCAATCATGTACCTGCGATCCAATAATTGACTTTGAGGGCACTATCTCCAACAATCTCCCACTTGCACTTAAGGCTAATTATTTCAATGTCGCATACTCACAGCCCGTGTGATACCGAACATCCAACTCCTCTACTAATTAGTTTCACAAAACTAGTTTGTAAAACTCTTGTGTTCGAGAAATAGCCTCAGTGAGTGGATCCGCCCTGATGTTTCTTTCTATATCTCTCTTAATCTCAAGTTCGCGGAGAAAGCCATCTCCCGAATCGAGTAATCCCTATCTTAGAATATGTCTGGATATCTGATGGGACCTAGTTCATAAATGAACTCCAAATCCAAACATCTTAGACTTTATTGATAACTGAACCTAATCAGTATCCAGCACCATGCCTCCTACAGTATCCTCTTGGACCACCTGTCCACTATACTGTCCCTCATCAGAGGGAAAACTATAACTCTGACAATCATTCTGTCATCCATGTCACCTTAGAAGCCTGGAATGATAACTGTCTCCCGAAAGAGGCTGCCGTCATCAAATCCGTAGCACTCATGTTCTAAAACTGCTTCCTTATGTTTCTTCAGGATTGGATTAATATAAACTTATCGCAACTAGTGCAAATACAACATCTGGTGTGGTACTTGACATCTCACGATTGACTCAATTGCCTAAGCAAGTGATTTGCCAATCATGCGCATCCCTCTCTCCTTTAGTCTGTAAGACACCTTTAGAGAGGGTGACTCCATCACCTGCAGGTACACCACCATGCCAGGAGTCATCTATTCTAAAATTCCATTAGAATATTGTCAAAGTACCCAAATTGGGAAACTACCCAATTCTAGATCTTACACCATAGATCTAGTAACCAGCATGTCAAATATTATATTCATATCCTGTGGAGAAACAACTGTGTGACGACCACAGTACAACCGATCGTAGTATAGGAATTTAACTTCCTACTCTGTGTATGGCATCCAAATACCAGGACATCACACCCTACTACCTTCTTAACAGATCCATCCCTTATTCTGATGAAGTCAAACCTATGACTGTCATATCAAAATTAGATGATCTTATCTCTGCTATATCTGCTTAAGTCTATAAATAGACATAAGCTACTTGCCCACTATGCTTCCGCTGTTCCCACTGACTACGACAACCCTCTGGCAGAATAATATCTACGCACACTTCTAAAGCTAGTTTAGAACGACGTTATACTTATCCTCTTGCCGGGTCTCATAGTCTGCAACAACAGTAGTGTCAAGTAGTGTCAAGTATGGGTAAACAAGAACCTCCCTGTCACCGTCCTTGAGGCTACCTGAGTACCTCTCGGGTGTCTGAGGTTACCCACCATATCTGCGGAGTGGCTATTGGAATGTCAAACCTGATTGAATATATTGGTCCTATTAAATTTTCCGTAATCGTTTGCGGTTCTGGAATCACTTTCAGTTCTACCATACTCCCACTACTGTTTTCTGAAAAAGTCCATTTTAATAAAACTGTGGCGAGTCAAGAAAAATATCACTATTGATCTTCCAGATGGTAGAAAATCAACCCTCGTCAAAGCCAGGGTCAACCCACAAACTGCCATTACAGAAAAGTGCCTTGAGTTATCCAGTGTCTGGTTTTAGGCATAAGTTGGACAACTCCCTATACCTTAACATCTTTAAGATATGAACCATTCTATATCCAATATAGAAATAGAGGCACTAATTTAATTGGAACCAGATTCAAATCATGCAGCTGTCTCCAGTGCATATCAACTTAATAGAAAGTGGCTACTCAGCATTACTCAACTTAGGAATCCATCCAATTATGAGTAACTTGAAAGAGAAATGAGTTTCTCAAAACCATTACTATTATCTGAATACTATCACATGAATCTACATTTTCGATCTCTTTGAAGAATCCCGATACTTGCGATACCTGGTTCTCTACTTTATTCTTATACCCACAACTTCTCAAAACTTAGATATTGTATTTCTATGAAACACTTGTCTAAAAACTAGAGAAGTCATAAGTAAACAGAACATAGTATGAGGACCTTATCCCTTTGTCCTGACGGACACTAGACAACATACAATACTCTGTATAAGTCCGTTGAGTTTGAATAACTCTAAACCTGTGCATTGTAGGTTGAAAACTGTACCCAGGCGATTTCCTCAAATATCACCAATTACAACGAATTCCAATATAATGAGGATGATCACCTTATTCCTAATAACCTACTCCCACTCATCATCTGTAAAACCATACAGATATGAGAATGTAACCTGGTAAATACATACCCTGGAGTAAGTATCTAATCGGGAAATCAGTTTTCCTTTAACAATGTACTGAAACATGAAAATGTTTCGTAGGGGTATCCTGGTATTCTTCGTAATGCCTCTTCCATAATCCTATTCATGACTATAACCGTATATCTCTTTATCATCTCTCCAAATCCCTTTATTTGTCTTTAGTCGTTACCTTCTGTACACCTTCGTTTAGGCTAAATGGTTTTCTTCCTTCCCTACAGTTCGGCACCAGCCTATGGTTTAGAAGAAGACTATCCAGTAAGCATAATAGGTGTACCCTCCTAAACCAAGGAGTACTCGTAACTTGAGAGAAGGTGATGATAAAAGACAACTGAATAATACCTTATTCTATTTCTCCCGAACTGGGAAAAAACAAAGGTGAAATAGGAGTGGCGATGAAGTATGCGGTTTGGTCGTGAATGATAACAGTCGCAATTTACTTTGCCCTCTTTCTAATCCCTTTATCTTGTCTTTATATATTACCTTCTGCACACCTACTTAGGCTAATTGGTTTTCTTCATTCCCTACCTTTCGGCACCAGCCTATGGTTTGGAATAAGACTATCCAATAAGCGTAATAGGTGTACCCTCCTAAACCAAGGAGCCCTCGTAACCTGAGAGAAGGTGATAATAAAAGACAACTGAATAAACCAATTCTATTTCTCCTTAACCTGGATCCATCCTCGAAGAAGTCCCTTCGAGTTCGTATATAACCATACGATGGATCTATCCAATGGAAGTGGATATCCGTAGTAATACGGGGTGTTCTGAGAAATACAAAGGGTAAAAGAAAGAGCGGCAATGACTTATGCAACTCGGACAATCCAAAAGCCAGTATTTTAAGAAGGTTCGGTCAACTTGGTCACTGAGTCATAGTCTAGGGTCGGTCAAAGGTCGCTGCCAAAGAGAGAGAGAGAAAAGAAACACTCTGCGTGCACTCTAACCTAAATCAGAATGGTTATCACCTTATCTAATCAGGAAACCTGTAACGTCTTCAAAATAATAAAATATGATTTTTGGGAAATTTTATAATTTAATATTATTTTAATGAATATTTTAATATTCTGGTATAATTAAATACAGATAAATGGGGAAAAATTATGGAAAATTCTAAAATAAGGTATTTTAAGGAATTGCTTCGTTTTCTGTGCATGCCCCCATTTCCTCTAGTTTTGACCCTGAGTATGTCTAGTTTTGACTGATTCCATCTAGGGTGAAATCTGGGTTGATTTTCCTATGTTGGTGTATAATTTGGGACTTGTTTTAGCATGGATTTTGGTATTTGGTGATTCATTCCTGTCGGGTGGCGTTTGGACGTCAACGACAAGTGGATTTTGATTGTGTTTACATGCGAGTCGATAAGTTTTTACCTATGCGGGTAGCGTGTGCTATTTTGGTTTCCGATATGATTTTCATGTGCTTTAGCATTGTGATATACTTGTAGGTACCCCGCGTGATGTTGAGGCAAAGGAGGTGAAGATAGCGACATCGGCTTTGGCACACGAGAAGCAATGTGAGTAGATTTATATCTGTGGGGAGAAGTCGGGTGGATGGCGTATAGCACCCCCGCAGTCCGTGGTGAAGTATACGAATACGTATACACACGAATATTTATTATGTGTTGTTTAGGGTTATTGATGGTAATAATGATATTTTGATGATAAGAATATATTGATTTAGTTTAGTGCGAACCCTAGAGTAGTGGTTGCACTCACACATACATTTACACACATACTTGCATTCATTCTTTCATTTATTAGAGTGCATATGATGGTGCGTATATCTACACATGGGTATGGGACTATGTGTTTATATACTGGATTTGAGGATAGTATTTGGGATTTGAGATGAGTCGATGAGATTGGGCTTGAGGCCAGGAGATCGGTGATGTGATTTGGTTCGTATCGAGATACGACACGATGTTTTAACGGGTCTTTTGACGTAGTGATTCTTACACCTGCATGCATACATTGAGGGTATCAATATTGTACTAGACGTAGATCAGTACCCCGATCATGACATTTGATAAAGAGGATACCAGATAAATAGTATGATGAATGTGATATTGACCCGTACCCAGATTTGGGATGCCGTACGACGGATTTACGTACAAGCTATATTTTGATGATTGATCCGCACTCTTGACTTGGGATGTCTGATTATAGATAGGGTATCGGATATGATATTATTGAGGCGGGATCACCGACTAATATATATACATGTATGTATATGTATCGACTCAGATGTTAGGCGGTTTCCTCACCCGTAGCTCTACTTGTTAGTTCAGCCGTATAGTTTAAGATGGTTGTTAGATTAGATTAGACTCCTACCTATTTCAAAAACTAACGAATCGTGGGTATTTTAAAAGACAGCCCAAGGGATCCTACGGATATTTCAAAAGACGTATCTTTTCATAAAAACACCGTAGCCCCTATTTTCAAAACCCCATGATTCGTGTTATTTCAAAAGGCACCAATTGTAGAGGTTATTTTAGATTAATGCAGATTAGTTATAGTTGCGTCTAGTATTCAGCTTCCGCTCATTATTGTGGTTCGCATCGCATCGCATGCTTATATTATGTTTCATACTCCATTATTGATGTTATGCTGTTAGGACACCAGCACCATTACCGATGATGCGTATGTACCACGTACACTTACTTGCCGGCTCACACACATCTTCATCGGTAATTGCCATGTCACGTACACCTTAGAAAATATTATTGCATCGACATAGGTTAGCTAATAATTTAGACATGATATTAGTGTACTTGCCTTATATGCTAGATTAGACATTGTAATTATTAGTTGTTACATCATGCATGTTATTATTCATGGATTTTTATGCCTGTATGCACTGTTTACATGCTATTGAGGATTGGATTCGGATTTCTATGAGATTTTCTGGATTTGGGGGAAAACCGCAAAACTTATATAAACTTCTTTTCTCTCTTTAAAATAAAAAGTGCGGTTTTCCCATGATGTATGAGTCGTCCACCATGAGTTTGCTGATGGATTTGGAAACCCGATTCGAGGAGACGGATGAACCGTTTCGGGTACATGGTGGACCCGGTAAGGTACCCCGGGGCAAGAAGCGCGTGGTGATGACGATGTGAGCCTGGCAGGGGAGCACTACCTACCGGTGATTTTACCCGACGCGTCGGATATCCGGAGGATACCGTCGTGGTCTTGAGATGGATGGTAGGGGCCGGTCTGGACTGACGGCGCCCTAGATATTATGATTGAGACATTGGGATTTCGAGATTTCGAGGTACAGAGACTGTGATACAGAGATATCGAGATATTGGGATTACGTTTTGTGCCGATGCTAGGCACTGTTTTATGCTGATTTCATTATGATACCTCAACTAAAAATACAAGGGAAATCTCACTAAATTATGAAAACAGTTTCTTCATTTACATGTATTATGCTTTCGTGCATTCATACCTCATATTCATGACATACTATTACCTGAGGCACTAGCACGAGCACTTGGCACTACATTCACGTATAGAGATTACATTGCCAGTTTAGCATGCTTCAGCTTTATTCATATTGAGGTTTCTTTATATCTGATCGTATTGACCTAGGTTGGGTCATGCATTCGATCTCTGCTTGTAGATATCTTTCTATTCACGAGTTGGCAACTCACCCCCGTTGTGCCCCAGTTCTTGCAGGTTTGCCGTACAGTTCTATAGCGGCATTTCTGGCACACTGCTTCCTTTTGGGTGATTTGCTTGGATAGGTGGGTTCTTTTGTATCAGAACCGCCGTTGTATTTATATTATTCATTGTATCTAGAATATCCATCAACCAAAACTCGTATATTGTTTCAGACCTAGACTAGTGATGTATTATTCGACCATAGAGTCGCGCTTAGTAGTGTTGCGGTTTTCTTGTTGCTTTTGAGCTTTCTTTTGGATTTGATCCTCGCCACTTGGCGTTGTATATTATTGTTGCATGTGTGGTGGTGACCGTCGTTTGACGAAGAGCTAGCTCCCGCTTGGGGATGCCTTTATCATTGCATATATTGTTATCCTTGTTATACCCCATTCGGGGCCAGTTTTACAAAAGAAACTCTGCCGAAATTTTTAGAAAAGACTGTACTGTTTTTAAAAATGCATATTCGGCTTAGTTATTTAAAAACCTTGATTTCAAACCTGTTTTTCTTCACTTCTTTAAACCAGTTTCTTTACTTATTCTTAAAAATGGTTTTAGATTTCTGGGCTTTTGGCTTACTTGGATCAGATGGAGTCCTATAGACTTCATATGGTTCAAGGGCCAGTCACGTGCTCTTTCGGGTCGTGACAAAACCTTTCACTGTAATCTCAAATTCTCCTCCAAACCTGAAAGAAGAATTAGTCGGGATCACCCGAAGAGTAAACCAACTCATCAGTGAGAATCGGGATCCAACTATCATCGTATGATAACTTGATGGAAGCCACTCAAGTTATCACACTCCAGAAGGTATGCGCATGCCTGGCAAGTTTGCTGTATGTTTGAAACTCCCGATATATATTTTTTTCCCCATGCTCTTATGACCTTGACTAAGGGCCAAATATCTCATAAGTCACATGTCAAGTTCTATCCATCATTATCCAGGTCAATTTGAACCCACTCGTACATACTCTTGACAAAGGGCCAAGTATAGTAATACGACTGTCCCAAACCAACGCATCTATCTATGCAACATGTGAACACCCCAGCAGCTACCAATCACTATGTTTTGACTAAGGGCCAAATATACATAGCTTGAATACTACTGACCATCCATAAGAAATGACGGAGGGCTACGGATGGTTTTTGGCGAAAAACCTTTAACGTAATGAACTTGATCTCGTTGAAGGAACCTGATAGCTTTTTATAAAAATATAGTGGCGAAAACCTTTTGCTAAAGAGGTCACTCCCGGTGAAGGGATCTCGGCTCTTTCCTCGTGGAATGAGGTGAAGGATATTCCAACTGAATACCTCGATGCAAAGCAACTTGTAATCGACTATATTGAAGTTACTACCCTGACGTAATCTTCTGCCCAAGGGGTCACTCCCGGTGAAGGGATCTCGGCCCTTGCCTCGTGGAATGAGGTGCATGATATTCCAACTGAATACCGCTATGCAAAACAAAAGGAAACATCTTTGTAATAACACCTTTTAAAATTTATTCCAACAACATCAAATATATAGGTTTGTTTTATCCTTGCATTGATAAGAATCAATGCAGTCCCATCAATCAATCACACCAGAAAAGAACAAAAATATAATGTACGTATATGCCATCCGCATTCGCCACTGGGTCCCGTCATCACCCGTTAGGTTACTTAACTAACGACAGAGCGGGGGCTGGACTAGCGCGGGTGTAAAACATATACAACATCTAATAGTATATATACCAATATACAATAATCGCTCCAGGCGTGATAATATGCAACATTACAGAAAAGTAATAAGCATCACAGAACAATACAGATAATCTGGGATCCCCGGGTTTCACAGAGCCGCTACTGAAACCCAACGTTCCTCTGGTCGTGTGGATAGCCTGTGCAATGAAACCTAGACTCCTACGGGTGCGGCAAGTTACCCGCCAAAACCTGAAGCGAGGTAGTCCCCACAACATAGTGAATGGAACACCCGACACTTCACGGAATCCGGTAAATTGAGCACCCCTCCTTGGGTCAACCTGTACCCCCTACGAGTGCAGCGAATAGTCTGCCAATTCTAGAGTGAGGTCCCTTTGCCTCTCAAAACCATGAGATACGGACCCGTTGCCCTCCAGAACCCGGCTATCCGTGCACTCCTTCGCGGGATAAACCTAGTACAGAAATGAAAAATATGTACAACGGGTACATCGACCTCAACCCAGTCGTGTCCCAAAAGAATATTATACAACGGCAGTGACGGCAGTCCACATGTTGGACGCTCTTCCCGCAATATCAAATGTACAAATAAATACAAACTGCACTATCATTGCACCTTGCTATCCACCACGACATATCCGCAACATCACAACACAACACAGAACATCAACGCGAATGTTACGTTCGCAAACCCGTCTAAAAGAACTATAGCAATTAGACGCGGTTTACCGATCAAATGACATTCCCGGTCGGAGATATAAAGTAAGTACTGCATACTAACAAGTTTAAAATTTCGATTGACAAAATTTCCCGAAGTGGGCCCCACGTACATCTGCTGTACAGTAACAAAATCTGGGCCCAAAAGAACTATACCAAAAACCACAATTTCCAAAAAGAAGCTCTCTGGGAAAAATTGATGCACTGTTCCCAATAAAGCGCCACGGTTCCGCGGTGCTCTTGAGGGATCACGTGCCCAACTTTTTCCAGTATGCTTAGAAAACCCTGCACGCTTTTCTGTGATAAGCAAAATTATTTTTAAGCCCTTTAAAAAATCGACAGAAACCCGTGTGCTGAAAATTGCGATTTCGGAAATTCCGTTCAATCGATCTTTTAAACGCGTTAGCACAAGATAGTATAGCTTAATGGTGAGGCTCTGATACCACTGTAAGTCCACGGTAGCGCCCCGGCCGTCTAACAGACGCCAAATGCGGAACAAAAACTTTTTACAACTAGCGCTATCGTGTACTATAACCCGGATCTGCCATTAAAGCTAAACTAACAAACTACAAAGTGGGTAGAAGAGTTATACCGAACGATCCGAGTCCTTCGGTCTTCAACCATCATCCCACGCTTTGTTGCGGCTGCTCCGATCTCCTGAATCTCCTGTCTTCTCATCCAGGTGGCACCACGTCGACGGATCTTTAAACGGGCTCCCGCCTCTGAACCGAGGCAACTCGGTCGTCAAGTTTGCTAAAAGAGACGACCAAGATGAAGTAGAGAATGAGTAGAACACTTTGTCTCGCTTCGTCCAAAGTCACGGACGAACGGTTAATGAAGTTACCTTTTGGAATCGGGTGGAAATGTGAAATGAGTATCTATCAAATTTCTATACACTTAAACTCTCATCTTTTTCCCTCTCAAGCAACCATGTTTTCACAAGAGGGGAGGGGCCGGCCTATATATGGTGAAGGGGGTGAGTGTAGGAGAGGGGAGAGTGATCATAGCATTAATGAAGAGAAGAGTCATCAAAACACCTAGTGTGAACACATTAATGAAAGTGATGATTCATTAACCTTAGTCACCCTTTCATTAATGCACCATTAATGAACAAAGCCACCTCACCATCCTAGTCACCTACTAGAAACTTCCACACTCATCTCAAGAAGAAAAGATAAATCCGCATTTAACCGAATGTTAAATACGGGCGATAGAAAACTGGAAACTGGCAACTTCCAAAAGTGATCCTGAAACGAATTTCAGGATAACCCCGTATCAGTATAAACATACCCGCATTTGTATTACGACCGAATACAAATGCATCTGAGACAAAGATATTATATCTACACAGTATAATACTGGGTTCCGGCTTAAACCAAAGCCTACCAGTATTATCTACCCGAAAAATGACACGTGCGAAAACGCACGTGCTTTTCCGAACCTTGCCATAAACCCATATGGTCTCTACAACGTTTCGCCCGAACTTGGGAAAGTGTCTGTGGGGGACTCTAATAACTCATCAACACACTAGCACTGGGTATAACCACTAGCACGTCAGAGGTACAAGCTGTACGTAACGGTTTGCCTATGTATTGATTGGAAGGGAAGCTGACGAGCGAACTCATCCATAAACCCTACTGAGCATAACAGTGACAATATACATACAGTCCGGTCTGTTCGTCTATGAGTATCACATATCTGCCTAGGGGCTTATAACGTCAGACCCCCAATAGCAGTATAAGTCGTGTCAGAGAGTAGCCCAGAACACCCTGAGATACTACTGGAGTACCTACCAGTAAATCTCCTGCCTCGGCCGAGGGCTTTGTGTAATGGCTCTCCTAGACACAGCGCGATCTCACCCCCAATACCGGGAGAGACGAATCCCCTGCCGATCCACTCACTTGCCTCCAATGTAGCTCGGGACTGTACCCAACTAAAACCTGTTTGCACAACTCCTTTGAGCGTGGTAGGGTAGTAATCTAAGCACAGTGGAAACTCACATGAGACAAATGGCGATCTCAGGTCGATGAACTAACCTGTACACATGTCACCAGGGAACTGCTATCTGACGATATGTATAATACCAACTAGCATATTCCCGGCGAGTCATGTCCGGTGTACTCATAACCTAATAAGAACCTGTATACATCTTAGGTGAACCAACTGACACCAATGGCTTGTGAGACCGGCCATCGCCCCTCGTCGGGGTCTCGACTGTATACACTAGTCTACTCTGGAGTATCAATGCCCTGTCTCGAAACTCCCACGACTAGGGACACTTTAAGGATGTGCTTACGGACCCCAGCTCCCACATATATGATCGCCATCATACTGCTGGTAGTCAAGAAAGAATCCTATGGGCTCTATCAATATGCAATAGCGAACTAAAGCATATATACGATGATAAAGACAAACCATATAGCATACTATCATCTCGAGCAAGACTGTCATATCGGTCTAGGTCATGCCTCAATCATTGCAATCACGTACCTGCGATCCAATAATTGACTTTGAAGGCACTATCTCCAACAAAAACAACCTCCGAATGTCTGGGAATCTGGAGAATCACCTTCCCTTCCTTACAATCAATACGAGTGTGAAAAGTGCCACGAAATCCCATTCCCAAGACAACACAAACAAGGAAATGTACCAGGATTGAATAATCCTAACGCGGGGAAAAACAAGAACGAGTAAGATACCAAGATGACTTCATCCGGAGTCAAGATACTGAAGAGGGTTAACCACAGTAAACATGATTCAAGCTGGCGATGAAACAATAACTGGTAAGCAATGAAACCGAGAGGAACAAGGTAGTACAACTATCATGGAACAAGGAAGTGAATCAAGACCAGGACTCCAAGTTACTTAGATAGAGTACCGCATTGTAACCATGCTGCAGTTCATGGGCACAATTACATAACTCCACCCAAGTCACCCAAATCCTAGTATCAGAATCAAGAAAAAGGGAGAAACAATGATGAATGCAAAAGGTTTCGAGCCAAGATGCAAAGTTGTTTGCATATCGTCAAGACAAGGATCAAAAGAAAGAGATGATTCAAGAATCACGATAACAAGGTGGCAGGACATGTTCCTAATCACGAGTATTCTGATTCGTGTATTGGGTCCAATACCCAACTACTAAAGAATCAAACCCGATTAACCTATATCCTAGGCTCTGATACCAAAAGAACCATATCACGCCCCGCTTCCCAGAGTACGCTAAGATGGGCACGTGACATAGCCAACCATACTACCTGTGAATAGGAAAAATCCTTCCACAGTCACATTACGGCTGTAGAGATATCAAGAACAGGAAAGTAAACTAACTATCTAGTACATGTCCATAAGCCGGGGTAAAAGAGTCAAGAAATAACAATATGCGGAAGCCAAAAGATACAATAAATGAAACACCTGGAAGTGAAAACTACATACCGACAGGAACTTCACTGCTCGTCTAACAGCGACAATACTCCTGATCAGTCTGCAACAGGGTAGAAGAATCTGGGCCATGCAAAACCCAGACGTCAGCGCGTCATGTCATCAAGCAATAAAAATATAAACAGGGTAACAGGCAATGAAAATATAATCATGAACAAAATGCAGATGTAACAATAATGTAAATCAGGGCCATGAAGGGTAGTGTGCAGTGAGTAAACTAAACTGTTCTATTGGGTTGTCTATTCTAAAGTCTTTGAAATCAATTTGATGAATCATCGATGTAACTCAATAGTATCCCGTGCATACCCGGGACCACGGTCAAGATTCTCGGGCTGAATCCGAGACATGCCGCTAGGCACTAAAACAGGAAATATGTACAGATGAATGATGTCAGCAGCATCATCCCAAGGCTGGCCGAGCCTCTAAAACTGATCAGTAAAGATTGTACACTGTCGAGTTACAAGTCAGGTTTCATCATTGATTTCCCCATACCCCCAAGTTGTGTATGTCAAGTCAAGTATTCCGTAATCAAGAACTAATGCCAACACAGGATCAGGTAAGAGCAGGTTTGTCTGGATAGACAACAGGAACGGTCCGTGAGGACTACATGTCAGGTTTGTTGGCATTAGATACAAGATCAGGTAACGGATCAAGCCATGGTACATCAGGTCAAGCCAGGTAATGTATAAAGGTGTCATGTCATGTCAGGAGTGTACGGTACCATGTCATATCAAGTAGGCAGTGCATCAGGTCATGTCGGGAGCACAAGATGTCATGTGGGTACTCATAATCAAACTAACATAAACAAGATTATAAACGAACCAGCATGAATACTATCAGAACAATAAACTAGATCAGGTAATATGGTAAGCAAATAGGTACACATTACATTATATGGATGCACAGTCATCATTACTTATCTACAGTATACAAATATGGATGTTAGGATCATGTTAACATGCACTACGTAATCTAGAGATGCACCATCCTGTATAATAGGTTCAAAAGATACAATTAAAACTAAAACCGGTTAAAGAATCACACGGTGTCCAACAGGGTATAAAACATAAAAGGGTACTGTGGACTATACAATAATTGTTATGTGATTTAATTATGATTGTGGGTACTATGTATGGTAGAACTAAATGCAACAAGGCATGTTTCATGCGATGAAACTAAATGATATAACGGAACGTCAAACTATTACAAGGAAATATTAAAGCATTAAATGTAAGCTGCACATGTAACATGCAATCAAGGGATATATAGAACTTTAAATAGCATAAGTAGTAGTTTAAAGTAGCATGTAGCAAGATTAACTTGCCTTATGGATCACGATGCGGATATGCTGCAACGTACAATGTCGGTAAAAGCTGCGATGCGTATACGCGTGCCCGGAACTGAACCAGCCAAAGCAAGAAGTGACCCCGCTGCACGAGAACGTCTTCTGGGTTGATCGGATCGTCGGCGACGAGTACGGCTCCGGCAACGATCGGAAACCGAGAAGACAAGAGAAAGAGAAGAATAGGAAAAGGATAGAGGAAGAAGAGAGAGAGAGAGATTGCTTCTGGTTGGTGCTCTGGGGTCAGAGGAGTTGACAGGGACGGCCGATGAAGGTGGTCGACGTTGAGGGTCACCGGAGGTGAGCTGCCGGCAAGGTGCAGGGTGCAGGTTGGGGTTCTGCTGCGTGGGGGTTTTAAAAGAGAAAAAGAAGGGAAGAGAGGGAGGAGAAAAGAATGAAGAGTATGAGGAGAGGAGAATGGGTGGTGACGCTGGAGTCGAGGGATCGCCAGCGACGAGGTGTGCGGGGTGACGGGTTTCTCGTCGCGGTGGGTGTAGGGGTGAGAGGAGGTCGGGTGTGTAGAGGGTTTCGATGATGGGAGAGAGGAGAGAAGATGAGAAGTATGACGAGATGATGAGGGTGACGAGATTGGGTGAGGTCGACGGCGACGCCAAGGTGGGGCGCAGGCGTGGGTTAGAGCTTGGCATGGGTTTTCTGCGATGAGGTTGAAGGCGTCGTCGGGGGAGAAGAGGGTGGTGATGAAGGAGATGAGGGGATGAAGACGAGGAGGTGATGGTTTAGGCGGCGACGGAGGCACTGGGTTAGGGTTTGTGAGAGGTGAGGCGGCGGGATCTCGTGGGCGCTCTGGCCTTTTTAAAGAAGAGAAGAAGAAGAAGAGATAGAGGGAGGTGACGTTATGGGGAGCAGCGGTGACGGGACCAATTCTTTCCGCGAGAAGAGAGAGAGAGAGGAGAGAGATAGGGAGAGAGCGAGAGGAGAGAGAGAGGAGGAGAAAGAAACTTGGACGCTAGCGGTGGGGGTGAGAGAGGAAGAGAGAGAGAAAAAGAAAAGGAAATGGTGGGGCCACGATAAAGGAATGGAGGGCTCTGATTGGTGAAGGGAACAGTTAGGGAAATATAAAAAGATTCACTTGGTTTTAAAAAATATAGTCTCAGGTTAAAAATCTATAATATGCTGTGAGAAATATTTTTGTCTGTTTTAAAAGATTTAAATAAATAGGATTTGGCGGAAATACAAAATATTTCAGAATTTCGCCCGGGTCGGGTCCAAAAATTTGAATTTGAAATATGAAAATTATAGGCAAGTTCTAAAAATTAAAATGAAGGACTTTGTAACGAAAAGGCATACCCCCAAGAACGAACGCACGCACGTGCGCGTAGCCATCCAAACACGTTCGTTACACTGAACGGAATAAGAACACGATGCAAGGACGCTACCACAGGGTTAGGGGTATCAAGCAGGCCATGACACGTATTTTAATTTATTTTATGTGATATAAATTGTTATATGCAACAAATGCGATACAAGATAAAATGCCAATATAAACTGAATTATGAGATGCAATAGCCCATGCAACCAGTCAGGGTAAACTATAAATAAGAGTCACGCGGGTTCAATTAAGTGGGTCGGGTCGAATGCAAAGTAATATGTAGAAATATCATTCGCACCCAAACACACCAAATCAAAAAGGACCTCGGATAAATAAATACGGAACTGGAATTGGTATAAGTGAACTCGGGTGTTATAAAGGCTCTGCATAACTACCAAGCTTTGGAGGGAAGATTCATTTGAAATTATAAAAAGGGATCTAGATCTACAATTTTGGGGTTGTTAAATGGTTCAATAGTTAGTTAGATAATTGGAGCCAAAATTCAAATTCAAGTTGAGTGACACAACTTGTTACCAAAACCCTAACCCAAATTCATTTTCCAAAGCCAAATCAAGATCATTTTGAGAAGCAAATCAAGTGAACCATCATTGATCATTTATTCGCGAAGCCAATCTTCATCAAGAGCGTGAGATCCACGACAATTCAAGTCTCACGGAGATCGAGCGGAGCGAACTTCGACGGATCTATTTACCTCTTCAAAAGGAGCAATCGAGAGCAACATCTTGTAACCTCGAATTGAGGGAATGTGTAATTATTCGTCGATTGAATAAAGGTGATAATTGCAATTCTTATTTTCTTTACATTCTTGCATTATGAAACTTCTTGATTATCGATTCATTAATTTTCATAATGTGTGAGTGAAATCTCCGCTTGTAACGGAATCGAGAGAATAGGTAGATCTAATGGTGATGAAATCCTTTTACTAGTTTTAAGTCTTATGAGAATTGTTAACTCTAGGAAAATGAATCATCGATGACCTAATTTGGAGCGAGATAACTTTATTGATTATTTCGTTGCAAATTAGGCATCAAACGATTGATGATTTTCTTTGCTAGATGTTAGATTTGAATGATGATTAATGAAAAGATAAGGGGAAGAAGGAGAAACCCTAGTTTCTTCAAAAGATCCCTAATCTTCATTCATCATCATCTTTCTAGCTACAATCCATCAAAAGATAAAATTAGTTATAATTAGTATTCATCATGGCTACCAATTTGATCGATTCCTATAAGTTATTCTACAAATCTTGATAACTAAATTGATTGGGACATTTCTTGATTCTTGATTCTAGATCTTTATTTTCTTTATGTTTCTTGAAATTAAAACTCACAAATCTTGAATCAATTTTCTTGCATTTTCTTTTATCTTTTCATTTCGACTCATCTAAAACAAGATCAACCAAAACACACATCTCAGTGGACGATCCGTATTCATTAATGCGCTACATCAACACCGTTAATTGATTGCGGTATAAATTTCTTTGGTTGTGATTAAAACTTTTCCAAATACACACGAAGATGATCAATCAGGCACATTAGAATGTTCTTTACTGCTTCCCAGTGCTTCTCCCCTGGGTTTGACTGATACTGGCTTACCACGCTCAGTGCGTAAGCTACATATGGTCTGATACACAACATCGCATACATTATAGAGCATACCGCAGAAGCGTAGGGTATAATCGACATGCGAGCCCTTTCCAATTCAGTCTTGGAAGACATCTCTTTGGAGAGGGTGATTCCATAATAAGCCGGTAGACTACCGCACTTAGAATCATCCATACTAAATATTTTCAGTATGGTGTTGTTGTATCTTGACTGTAAAAGTCCCACCATCCTCTTTGATCTATCACGATAGATCTGGATCCCTAGAATGTAGTTGGTATCACCCAGGTTTTTCATGGAGAACCTCTGTGACAAGAATCCTTTGACTGATTGTAGCATAGGAATATCATTTCTTATCAAGAGAATGTCATCCACGTACTCAATGAGGAATTCCACAGTTCTTCCTACAATCTTACTATAAATGCATGGTTCATCTGGATTTTCGATAAAGTCGAATTCTTTGACTGTCTCAATAAAAACAGATGTTCAAACTCCGCGATGCCTGCTTTAGTCTATAAATGGACTTAAGCAACTTGCACATTGTCCCGCTGCTCCTACTCTGATTGAAACCCTCTGGATGATCCATATAGACGTACTCTTCCAAATTACCATTTAGAAAAGCCGTCTCTACATCCATGTGCCGGATCTCAAAATCTTGGAAGGCAGCAATGGCAAGAAGGATCCAAATGGATTTGAGCATAGACACTGGAGAAAAGGTTTTATCATGGTCCAAACCAGGTCTTTGACGAAAACCTTTTGCAACAAGTCTAGCCTTATAGGTTTCAACCTATCCATCTACACCAATCTTCTTTCTGAAGATCCATTTGCAGCCTACGGGTTTTACCCCTTCTGGAGCAATGTTCAAAGTGCATACTTTGTTGGTGTACATGGACTCCATTTTGGTCCGCATTGCATCCAGCCATTTTACCGAGTCACCGCTCTAAATGGCCTGCTGGAAGCTAGTTGGCTCATCATTGTCAATGATGCAATCCTCTCTATCCCCGTCTATGAGAAAACCGTAGTATCTCTTGGGTGGATGAGACTGCCTACTAGTCCTGCGGGTGGATTGGCGTAGGGATGTCCGGTTCTTTTGAAACCTCTGGTTCTACCATACTTTCAGTAATAGTTTGTGGTTCTGGAATTTCTTCCAGTTCTATTGCGCTCCTACTATTTCCTTTCAAAAAATTGATTTTCCAAAAAATGGGCATGACGAGGAACAAAAACCTTTTGTTCCTCTGCGTAATAGGAAAGATACCCCCTGGAGTCCTTTGGGTATCCCACAAACCTACACAGTACTGAGCGTGCCTCGAGCTTGTCTGCATACTGCTTTTTGACGAAAGCTGGACATCCCTATTTCTTCAAATACTGAAGATAGGGTTTCTTCCCACTCCACATCTGATATGGTGTGGTAGGCACGGTCTTGATAGGAACCGTATTCAAAAGATATGCAGCTTATTCTAGTTCATAACTTCAAAAGGATCGCGGCAACTCGGCATTACTCATTATAGAACGAACAATATCCAATAGGGTTCTGTTCCTCCTTTCCTATAAACGTTTGTGTTGTGATGTGTATGGAGGAGTAAGCTGAGAGAGAATCTTATTCTCTTTTAGGTAATCCAGGAACTCGGCAATTTAAGTATTCACCACATCGATCAGATCTCAGTGTCTTAATACTTTTGCCTGTTTGTTTTTCCATATCATTCTTATATTCTCGAAACTTTTCAAAGGGTCTCGGATTTATGCTTCATCAAGAAGACATGTCCTAACCTAGAGAAATTATCCGTAAAAGTAATGAAATAGGAATAGCCACTTCGTGCATCTGTAGATTTTGGACTACACACGTCACTGTGTATGAGTGCTAAGAGCTCACTTGCTCTTACTCCATGTCCAGTGAACAGAGTCTTTGTCATCTTTCCTATGAGACAAGATTGACAAGTTGCATAAGACTAATATTCGAACGGATCCAAATATCCCTCTCTATGTAACTTCATCAACCGTATTTTATTGATGTGACCCTATCTACAATGACATAAGAAAGCCTTATTTAATTCTAGAGACTTTCTTTTAAGTGTGTTCTGGACGTTTGAAAACCTGAGCTTGATTCAATATATACTGTCCCTAGTATACCTGACCCAATCAAACTTTGATTTAGGTGGATATGAACCACATCGCTTACAAACTAGACTTGGCACACACAAACAGTTACGTAGAATCAATATCTGCCCACTTGTCAATTTTAGATGATATACACTACGGATACAGCGTCCACGCTCATTCCGTTAGCTTCCCTGAGAGTCATATCACCCGCCCTGATAACTCTACGGTTTCTCAAGGTCTGTAATAAATTACAGATATGAGATCTTGATCCGGTATCTTGTACCCAGGAAGTAGAGTTAATTGGCAGACTGTTTTCAATCACTAACACACCCGAAGTCGAAGCCACAACATACTTCGGATCCTGGATTCTGTCTTTCCAAGCCCTGCATTCTTTCTGCCAATGTCATTTCCCGTAACAATAGGAACAACCCTCCTTCCCTACCGTTAACCCCAAAACTTTTTCCCTTCCCTTTTCTTATACCTTACTGACACCGCTTATCGTCTTTGTGGAGGTCTTCTTCTTCTCACCCTTGGCATCTGCCTTAGATCCAGAAGAGGAAGATTCTCCAATAAGCAGAGCGGGTGTCTCCCTGGTTTCCTTTCAAGGTTGCCTCAACTGGAAGTATAACTTTCTTCCTCTGGGCGTAAGTAAAAGATAGGGACATTAGAATCAAGTCAGCATATGACTCGTTCTCCAACGTGGTCTCCAGGTCTGTGAGTTATTTAATATAGCTAATCATTGTAGGGACGTGGTCCCCTACAGATGATCCGACAACTAACCTTGCTTGAAGCAATTTATTCGAGGTCTCATAACTGGTGATATGAGATTGCTCTCCATATAAAACTTTGTTATGGAGGAAAATAGAAACTAAGTCCATCTTCTCGTGCTGGCTCTGGTATACACCATCAACTGAGGCCAACATGAGGCATTTGGCATTCGCACATTCTTTTTCCCTCGTCTTACGGATATCCTTATCCGCGACGGTGGAAACTGGACCTGGGACGGCGGGGGCTTGAGTAATAATGAGGTGGTCCAACTTGTCATAGGTAATGGACATCTGGATAAACCTTTGCCGGTCTTTATAGTATAACTCAGTCATTTTATTATCTATCTGTAACCTAATCTGGTCACCTGGTCGCTGCAATAAGGAGAGAGAGAAGAAAACACTGAGCATGATGCTCTTGCAAGTTTAGATTGTTTTTTGTCTATCTAAACAGAATGGCTCCCACTGTTTCTCGAATCCTTCCTTAAACCATAAAAGAAGAATTAGTCAGGATTGATCTCATCGTACAATACTTGCTTAACCGTTCGGCCAGGCTAGTGTCGGTACTTCGAGGGAGGTTTTACGACGCTTTCGTGAAGTTCCTTAATTAAATAACCTCTTTTCCCTGGAGGCGTAGCCCCGCTAACACTGTTCTAGACACCTACTTTGTTTATAGCATTGATCGTTAAGTGAAGAATCTCCCGAGGAGTAGCAGATACTCACAGTAGGATCGGGATCCAAATATCATTGTGTGATAATGCTGAAGGAATCCTACCAACATTATCAAACTGCAAATGGTATGCAGCACTCACAAGTTTCAGTTTCTTTAGGAACTCCCGATGTGGATTTTTTCCCCATGCTCTTATGACCTTGACGAAGGCTAACATATCATAAGTCACATGTCAAGTTCTACCCGTCATTGTCTAGGTTAATTTGAACCCACCCGTACATACCCTTGACGAAGGCCAAAATAGTAGTACGACTGTCCCAAACCAACGCATTCATCTATGCTACAGATGAATATCCAACAGCAACCAATCACTATGCCTTGATGAAGGCCAACATACATAGCTTGAATACTACTGACTATTCATATGAAATGACGGAGGGCTACGAATGGTTTTGGCGAAACCGTGAATATAGTGAACTTGATATAATCGAAGGAACCTGATAGCTTTTAAAAGGAGTGGTTTAAGCTCCGCATTTAAAAGTCTGCTGTTTTAAAATAACCGAGTGGTTTTAAAATTTGTTCCAACGATTCAGCTTTGGTTTGTTTGCTTTGCATTAATTTAATGCAATCCCATCAATTAACCCACCATTGCAAAAAACAACGAAAATACAACGTACGCTTATGCCATCCGCATTCGCCACGGGGCCCAGTCATCACCCGTTAGGTTACTTAACTAATGACAGAGCGGGGGCTGGACTAGCGCGGATGCAAAACATAAGCAACGTCTATTATATAATACATATATAATAATACCCATTCGTCAGACGCAATGATAGGTATTCCAGATCATAGATGAACACGTTGGATATACTAGAAATTCTGCATTTCGTTGAGCCTGTAACGAAAGACGGATTCCACGGTCGTGATGAATAGCCAAACCCAACCCTAGACCCCTACGGTTGCGGCAAACTACCCGCCAAATAACCGAAGTGAAGTAACCTCCCTCAACAAAGTGAGTTGGCCACTCGGCACTTCAAAGTACCCGGTAGTTTGTACACCCCACCTTGGGTCTATCCTAGGAGCAAAAACAGTAAAAGAAATAATACAACGGTGGCTACAACCTCAACCCGGATGTACCCCACAAAAATAATATTATATCACTTTACAAATTTATACATCGAATGAAAGAATGAAAACCCTTATCTCACATCCCCGGCTATTCATCCACGACGATCCAACAAGTTCATATACACAAACCATCACAACAACATCACAGATATGTGCAACCCCGACTAATCGACGTATAGAAACTAGTCGACGTTTCCAAACACATATATATATCACAGAGCTTTTAAAGTAACTACGACATTAGAATTCCACACGCAATTAGCAAACTTAAACAATTTTCTAAACACTTGAAAATCCAGTGAGCTAAAGTTCCAAAACTGAAAGTTTTGAGCCAATCCGAGAGTAGAAACGAACTCGAAACCAGCCCGAATCTTCGTGGAGGCGAAGACACATGATAATATGTCGAATGGGGGGCCTGGGGGTTCCCACCCCTGGGGGCCACCATGAGATGGCCCCCAAAGGAGGACAGACCCGAGAGCACCTGTTTCTGGTGCTCTCGGGTCAGCAGCCCCCAAGGCCACCAATTGGTGGTCTTGGGGGTGTCCCGGCCGTTGGTCCCCTCTGGGTATCCTCGGGGTGCGCACGCTTCACCCCGCAGCTCTCGATTCAAACAGTGAGCCCACGGGGTGTGCAAACAACTCAAAACCTCACTTTTGAAAACTGTTTTTGTCGACAGTTTTTTTGCGACAAAAACGACGGAATTCTAACATCGCTGCAAAATATCTAAGGTTTATGGGTGGCTCTAATACCACTGTAAATCAATGTCGCGCACCCCACGTATTCGTGGGGAGGCGGAATTTGCCAAAAATGATTTTTACGAGCTTCGCAACACCGACTAGAACCAAGGATCGTCCATAAACCTTAGCTAGCAAACTACTTGAGCTTTAACTACTCGGATACGAAGTTATACCTCACGATACATGTCCTTCGGGTATTCATCGCTATCCTCCTAGTCTACGTAAGCTCCAAGGATCGATCCAGATCGTAGCAACCTCCACGGCCTCCTCGTGTCAAAGATGATCCACCCGAGAGTCTATAGTCCGAGCTCCACCTCAAGACCGAGGTAACTAGGGCAACAAGCTTGCCAAACTTGATGTCCTAGGTGATGTAGAGTATGAAGATGGATTTATTTGTCTCTTGAAACCCTAATTTACTTAACTCATGTGTCACGACCCGAAAGAGCACGTGACTGGCCCTTGAACCATATGAAGTCTATAGGACTCCACCTGATCCAAGTAAGCCAAAAGCCCAGAAACCTAAAACCATTTAAAGAGTAAGTAAAGAAAACTGGTTTAAAGAAGTGAAGGAAAATATGTTTGAAGTCAAGGTTTTTAAATAACTAAGCCGAATATGCATTTTTAAAAGGTAAAGTCTTTTCTAAAAATTTCGGCAGAGTTTCTTTTGTAAATACTGGCCCCGAACGGGGTACAACAAGCACAACATATATACAATGATAAAAGGCATCCCCAAGCGGGAACTAGCTCTTCGTCAATCGACGGTCACAACCACGCAAGCAACAATAATATACAACACCGAAAGGCGAGGATCAAATCCAAAAGAAACACAGTAAGCATGAAAACCGCAATACTACTAAGCGCGACTCTAAGGTCAAATAAAACATCACTAAAGTCTGAGTCTGAAACAATACACAAATTTGGTTGATGGAAATTCTAGATATAGAGAATAATATAAATACAGTGGTGGTTCTTGATACAAAAGAATCCACCTACCAAAAGCAATTCACCCGCAAGAAAGTAGTGTGCCAGAAATGCCGCAATGGAACCTGTACGGCAAAACCTGCAAGAACTGTGGCACAACGGGGGTGAGTTGCCAACTCGTGAATAGAGAATATCTACAAGCAGAAACCGAATGCAAGACATAATCCTAGGTCAAAACGATCAGTACAAAATCTTCAATATAAAACATGCAGCCTATAACAAGGCTAGGGTAAATATCTAACCCGAGTATAATCTCATGTGCCTGTGTCAGTGCCTCAGGTAGCAATATATCATATGAATGAGGTATGAATGCATGAGAACAGAATACAGGTAAATGAAGAAACTGTCTTCATAATTTAGTGAGATTTCCTTTGTATTTTTAAAATGAGGTATCATAATGAAATCAGCATAAAACAGTGCCTAACATCGGCAAAAAACGTAATCCAAAATCCCGATATCTCTGTATCACAGTCTCTGTACCTTAATATCTCGAAATCGCAATGTCTCAATCATAAAAATCTAGGGCGCCGTCAGTCCAGACCGGCCCCTACCATCAATCTCAAGACCACGACGGTATCCTCCGGATATCCGACGCGTCAGGTAAAATCACCGGTCGGTAGTGCTCCCCTGCCAGGCTCAACGTCATCACCACATTCCTCTTGCCCCGGGGTACCACACCGGGTCCACCATGTACCCGAAACGGTTCATCCGTCTCCTCGAATCGGGTTTCCAAATCCATCAGCAAACTCATGGTGGACGACTCATACATCATGGGAAAAAATCGCACTTTTTATTTTAAAAGAGAGAAAATGTTTATTTGTGTTTTTGCGGTTTTTCCTCCAAATCCAGAAAATCTCACGGAAATCCAAATCCAAAACCTCAGTAACACGTAAAATAGTGAATATATGCATGAGAATCCATGAATGCGGCATAACAATGAATAACAGTATGCATGAAGTAGCAGGTAATAACTACAATGTCCAAACTATTAGCTAATAGGTTATGTCAAGCAATAGTATTTTCTAAGGTGTACGTGACATGGCAATTACCGATGAAGATGTGTGTGAGCCGGCAAGTAAGTGTACGTGGTACATACGCAACATCGGTAATGGTGCTGGTGTCCTAACAGCATGATATCAATAATGGAGTATGAAACATAATATAAGAATGCGATGCAAAGCGAACCACAAAAAAAGTGGGAGCTGAATCTAGACGCAACTATAACTAATCTGCATTAATCTAATATAAGTCCTACAAATGGTTCCTTTTGAAATATCACGAATCATGGGGTTTTGAAAATAGGGGCTACGGTGTTTTTATGAAAAGATACGCCTTTTGAAATGTCCGTAGATCCCTTGACCTGTCTTTTAAAATACCCACGACCCGCTAGTTTTTAAATAGGTAAGAGTCTAATCTAATCTAACAACTACACTAAACTATACAGCTGAACTAACAAGCTGAGCTACAGGTAAGGAAACCGCCTAACATCTGAGTCGATATACATAAAGATATAATAGTCGGTGATCCCGCCTCAATAGTATCGCGTACGATACAGTATATCATCTGACATCCTCGAGTCATGAGCGCGGATCTATCATCAATATAGGCTTGTACGGTAAATCGTCGTACGGCATCCCAATAGCTGGGTACGGGTCAATATCACACTATCTCATCACATCTCAGGTATCACTATCATCAGATCATATAATCCGGGGTACTATTCTATGTCTAGTACAACTGATGCCATCTACAAAGTATGAATGCGGGGGGGGGGGGGGGTAAACACACATCCCAAGCCCGCAAGAAACACATTTCGTATCCCAAATACGAATCACATCACATCACCGATCTCGCGGCACAAAGCCCAATATCATCGACTCATCTCCAAAGTCATCCAAAATCATCATTTAACACCGTGTAAGTATGGGTAATATGCAAGGGTGTGCGTGCAGGTGTAATTATATTCTAGGGTTCGCGACTATGAACTACACTAGTCACTTCTAACCCTACACTATCCAATATACACCTAACTATCATAATAATAACAACTACGGACTGCGGGGGTGCTATACGCCATCCACCCGACTTCCCCCAGTAGATATAATCTACTCACCTTGCGTCTCCATCTTTCGATGTCGCCACGCGTTTGCTTGTCGTCCCGTAGTCTTCATAGGGTACCTACACATCAAAATATCGTATATGCGCATTAAAACCAAATCAAAGCTAAAACGGCATATGAAATCCAAAATGATACGATAAGAGGCCTATAGGTTAAAACCCATGGCACGCCTTCAAAACCATCAACACATCCTCTATATCGTCGTATAAACGCCAAATAGTCGAGGCAAAACACAATCCACAATTGCAGAATTAAAAATACGGAATACGGAAACATGAATCTAAAACAGCAACTTAGGAAATATGTCCCAGATTTTACCCTAGGTCACTTTATACAAATCTATATATATCATGGGTCTAACATGAACATGTAGGAGCTACAGAACCAATACGAGCCAAAATGGTGGGACCCAGGCCGCAATTTGCGGCCAATGGGGATAAATTGGCGGCCGGGAAGAAGAAGTGGGAGCTGGGGTCTTGGGGTTAGCTTCCTGGGTGCCTGCACGTGTCACTGTCCAATCAATTTTAATTTAGGGTGTCTCGGGTGATAGCAGATTCAAAATACCCTGCACAGATTTCACAATTTCCCCGATATCGGTTTCTAAAATCCGTATTTTGTGTTTAAGCTTCAAGGTTGGGTCTCAATTATAGAACTAAGGTGTTGGTGTAGCCTCTACTGAACTCAATTTCACACTACAACTCACAATTTCCTCAAACCCTAACTAGATTTCCTTTAAGTCCACAACACCACCCGATATCGATTCACTTTTAACATAGGGGTATAAGTAATGCAAAAACTAATCTAATGATCCAGAAATTACCTCATTTGGCAACTCAAGAATTTTCTTGAGTTGCCCCTAGTGGCCAAAATCCATGCTTTCATGGTCCATCATGAAGGTCTTGAGCTTGTGCATCCTATTAGTGAAATGAGATTGGGGTTTTGGGGTTGTTTTGAATGTGTTTTGGAGCTTGAAGAGGGGAGGGAAATGAGGGAGGAGCAGCAGCAGGAGAGAGGAGAAGAGGGAGGGAAATGAAGTGAAGAAGAATGGCTAAGTCCTTAGGTCAAATGAAGCCCATACCTCTCTCTCTTACCAACTACCCATTTCTTTATTCTTTTCCTTTTTTTCTTTTTCCTTTTAAAACCCTTCTCACTCAAATAGTAATCCCAAAACAAACCATGGCAAGAAAATGCACAAGTGTAGGAAAAAGGATGTGTGCATGTTTTTCACAAAAACGCCAAAAATCCGATTAGCAATTTTTAATCGCGATTAGCACTAAATTAGCATATAAATGATCATAAAAATATAAAAATGCCATAATTCCAATAATTACCCAATTTTAGAATTTTCCATTATTTTTCCATAATTTTTCTCAAATTTTTTCCTATTTATTTGTATTTAATAATACCAAAATATTAAAATATTCAATAAAATAATATTAAATTATAAAAATTCCCAAAATTAACATTTTATCTTTTTTGAAATGTTACAATCTACCCCCCTTAGAGAAATTCGGTCCCCGAATTTAAATTTAAACCCCCAATACTAAAACAATTTTTGTAATACTCCAATTTGTCGGGGCTCCGAAGACATCAATACATAGAGAATATCCTATGCGTCTGGTGCGCAAGGAATCAAAATCCATATATGTGTCAAACAGGTGAACAAAACAACATCTAGGTGCAACTGGTGTGCACGAAACATCTGTCGTAGGCAACGTGTGTGCCTGACAGTAAAAAAAATCAGGTGCATGTGACATGCACGAAGAATCCCGATTTAGTGCATCTGGCGTGCACCAAAATCGTATATCAAAACACTAAAGGTGCATGAAAACTCTGCTGGAAGTGTAAATCAAATCACTGTATAAGATGGGCGTGAATTCACAATCAATACCTCGAATGTAATAACTATGCGCAAAATATAAATATCCAGTGGGTGCATGAAACGAATATCATGAAACTCAGTCATCAAACTAAATCATGCAAACAGAACGCACAAAATACCGAAATCCCAAACGACGGATACGTGATAATCGAATCACAAAATCACAAATCATAAATACCGTCTTCGGTAGTTCCTCCTTCGAGGTCGAGAAGGAGTTAGTGCATCCAAAACTAGTAGCGCAAGATATCTACTTGCCTCTTGCTCACGGTCTGGCGTCCTCTGACTCTGGGTCCTTATCTTCTCTGCGGATCCCTATCTCACAATCAATCGGCTCATCAGCCCTGTCAGGTGTGCTAACGGGGACGATTCCGTTCTGGCACTTCTCTGGTCGTCTCTCGGTCAATCCTCACGACTACTCATAAGCAGCATATCACTGGCGTCGGCCTCTGGCTCTCTGAATGCACATCACACATCTGATCATGGGTGCAATATCATTGCAGCAATGTCCTGAAAGGAACCCTGCTCAAGGTCTCTTCCGATCTTGCCTATGCCGAACTATACGGAGGTTGGCTCTCTTGCATAATCTCTTCTCACTCGATAGACAGCTGTGTCCTCAGCACAATATTTCTCGGAATCTGGTCGCATCCCAATGCCTCTGTAAGCATATCTGACCTCTGGTCTCGACGGGAAGCAATGACAGCTCTTCAGCGTCTCGCTCGAACCTCTGGTTCCACCTGTCTCTATCGTCGTCCACTATGACGTCATGCCATGCATATCTACGCACTACACTGTCCTCGGCCACGGTCAAATCTGAAGTCTCTCGCACGGACTCGAAATCGCGTACTCTGTAGCTTCATCATTCTGTAGAAGATGTCAGGCTGACAGGTCCTCGGGACCACGTCCCAACCATCGGAGGAATACTCAATACTCGTCCGTCCTTGATCGATTCGCAACGCATCTGGGTAAGTTCCTTTATCCGAACCTGGTCCACTACCTCGTCGACAATGCCGAACCCTGGCCTGCTGGGTGTGCGCAATATGACCACCCCTGGGTCTAGGTCTTCTCGTATCGCATTCCAGAAGGGTCCTATCGAGATTTCTCTCTCAAATCTCTTTTCTGCAGGATTGCCAGGAAGTCATCATCCATTGCTGAAGCAAATTCTTATTCCGGAACGGCTGCATACTTATCGCGCTTCTTTCTGGAAGATATATCCATTTACAACGCCTCTGGGTGCGTATCACATCTCTAATGTCAGCGGAGTGGGACGTCATCTCGTCGAAATCTCTTACGAACTCTTTTCTTCACTCTGCTTCAATGTCGACTGATTCGGACTCGTCTCATCGTGGCTGCATGGACTATGCTCCAACGGCTATACTCGTATCTGGAGTCTCCCAAGTAAGCATCCCATCACATGATATCCGAATGATGTCGAAACATTCGATCGACTCGTCAGAACCTTATAATCCCCCCAAGAGATCAACATCTCGAGTACAGTTTAATAGTATCGAGTACATGCCTCAGCGTCGGTGGTCCAGCCTTAGAAAGGCAAACCCAAGCCTCACTAATGGCGCCGAGGAACTGCCGCAAACCCTAAGGTTCAAAGGCTTTCACACGGTCATTAAGTCGAGTTAGGGTTTCATTCTTCTAGAGGGTCCATAGAAATCACCTGCATGTCTTTCCGTATACTTTAAACTGGAAAAATGGGCTCCTGACATTCGATCGTCTCTATCGACTCTCAACGAATCTGCGCGAAGTCGTCTCCAGCTGGAAACAATCTATCTGATGACCTCGCATCGGTAACCGAACGAACCATATGTCCTAGTCATTCATCCTCAGGTGACTAGCGACTCGCTATCATCGCTCTAAGTATATGCTCATGCTGCAGTAGTTCCAACCATCTGGGTGATATCTCGTCATTTGCAGCAACAACTGGCTCATTCGCCTGTACGCCGAACAGCGCCTCAATCCTCCAGGAAAGGCGACACATTGGCGGTCATCTCTGAATCGGTCTGCTCTAGATCTGAGTAAGACTCTCCACACTGGAAATCTTCAACTCAACTGGGCCCGCTCCGGCGCATAAATCGGACGAATCACCTTCGTCTCTCAAATCGGGTAGACTAGATATCATCTGTCTCATATCTGCCTGGAAGCTCCGAAAATCTCAGCTCGTAAGCTCCGAAAGCGACATCCTGTCCATCTCAGCAACAGCTGGTCCATCTGTCTGCACGGTAGGCGACATCATAATCTCTGAGGTATGCTGTACATCAACAGTCCTCTCTCAACCGGCAGCTCTAACAATGGCCCGATCATCCGGTGCAAAACCAAGCACTCGCCTCCACTTGAGGTCACAGTCATAAATACTAACTCGAGACGTTCCCATGTCACCAGAAAACACAATGGTCGGCCCTCATACCAAACGAGCTCGCCCTGACCGTAACCCTAGCAGCAGCCCAAACTGCGCTCAAACATGGCGACAGGAACCTCAATCGAGTATCGAAGAGAGCAGATCAATGACAAGAAAGGAAACAACAGATCCGGAGTGGATACATGATCATAAGAAGGAACAGCATCAATGAAGGTATGATCATGGACTAATAGAATCGGGGATCTCAAAGGAATGTATAATCATGGATATAAAGAGAATCACTGATCTCGAAAATATGTACATCCAAAGGTTCCTTAAGCGGAGTGGTGTGTCGTAAGTATGCCGCGGAACATACCAACGGTACGTCACTCTACTTTAGTCACCTATTCCATCAACCAAGGGTCATCCTATACGACGAAAGTTCGGGTCTAATACCCCCTCGACTAAGTCCAAGTTCCGTAAGGTCAAGCCTAAGTTCCGTATATATATAAGCGCCCTAGGCTCCACATAGTCAAACTTAGACTCGAACCAAGGTCAACCTAGCGCTCTGATACCAACTCTGTCACGACCCGAAAGAGCACGTGACTGGCCCTTGAACCATATGAAGTCTATAGGACTCCACCTGATCCAAGTAAGCCAAAAGCCCAGAAATCTAAAACCATTTAAAGAGTAAGTAAAGAAAACTGGTTTAAAGAAGTGAAGGAAAATATGTTTGAAGTCAAGGTTTTTAAATAACTAAGCCGAATATGCATTTTTAAAAGGTAAAGTCTTTTCTAAAAATTTCGGCAGAGTTTCTTTTGTAAATACTGGCCCCGAACGGGGTACAACAAGCACAACATATATACAATGATAAAAGGCATCCCCAAGCGGGAGCTAGCTCTTCGTCAATCGACGGTCACAACCACGCAAGCAACAATAATATACAACACCGAAAGGCGAGGATCAAATCCAAAAGAAACACAGTAAGCATGAAAACCGCAATACTACTAAGCGCGACTCTAAGGTCAAATAAAACATCACTAAAGTCTGAGTCTGAAACAATACACAAATTTGGTTGATGGAAATTCTAGATATAAAGAATAATATAAATACAATGGTGGTTCTTGATACAAAAGAATCCACCTACCAAAAGCAATTCACCCGCAAGAAAGTAGTGTGCCAGAAATGCCGCAATGGAACCTGTACGGCAAAACCTGCAAGAACTGTGGCACAACGGGGGTGAGTTGCCAACTCGTGAATAGAGAATATCTACAAGCAGAAACCGAATGCAAGACATAATCCTAGGTCAAAACGATCAGTACAAAATCTTCAATATAAAACATGCAGCCTATAACAAGGCTAGGGTAAATATCTAACCCGAGTATAATCTCATGTGCCTGTGTCAGTGCCTCAGGTAGCAATATATTATATGAATGAGGTATGAATGCATGAGAACAGAATACAGGTAAATGAAGAAACTGTCTTCATAATTTAGTGAGATTTCCTTTGTATTTTTAAAATGAGGTATCATAATGAAATCAGCATAAAACAGTGCCTAACATCGGCACAAAACGTAATCCAAAATCCCGATATCAATATCTCGAAATCGCAATGTCTCAATCACAAAAATCTAGGGCGCCGTCAGTCCAGACCGGCCCCTACCATCAATCTCAAGACCACGACGGTATCCTCCGGATATCCGACGCGTCAGGTAAAATCACCGGTCGGTAGTGCTCCCCTGCCAGGCTCAACGTCATCACCACATTCCTCTTGCCCCGGGGTACCACACCGGGTCCACCATGTACCCGAAACGGTTCATCCGTCTCCTCGAATCGGGTTTCCAAATCCATCAGCAAACTCATGGTGGACGACTCATACATCATGGGAAAAAACCGCACTTTTTATTTTAAAAGAGAGAAAATGTTTATTTGTGTTTTTGCGGTTTTTCCTCCAAATCCAGAAAATCTCACGGAAATCCAAATCCAAAACCTCAGTAACACGTAAAATAGTGAATATATGCATGAGAATCCATGAATGCGGCATAACAATGAATAACAGTATGCATGAAGTAGCAGGTAATAACTATAATGTCCAAACTATTAGCTAATAGGTTATGTCAAGCAATAGTATTTTCTAAGGTGTACGTGACATGGCAATTACCGATGAAGATGTGTGTGAGCCGGCAAGTAAGTGTACGTGGTACATACGCAACATCGGTAATGGTGCTGGTGTCCTAACAGCATGATATCAATAATGGAGTATGAAACATAATATAAGAATGCGATGCAAAGCGAACCACAAAAAAAGTGGGAGCTGAATCTAGACGCAACTATAACTAATCTGCATTAATCTAATATAAGTCCTACAAATGGTTCCTTTTGAAATATCACGAATCATGGGGTTTTGAAAATAGGGGCTACGGTGTTTTTATGAAAAGATACGCCTTTTGAAATGTCCGTAGATCCCTTGACCTGTCTTTTAAAATACCCACGACCCGCTAGTTTTTAAATAGGTAGGAGTCTAATCTAATCTAACAACTACACTAAACTATACAGCTGAACTAACAAGCTGAGCTACAGGTAAGGAAACCGCCTAACATCTGAGTCGATATACATAAAGATATAATAGTCGGTGATCCCGCCTCAATAGTATCGCGTACGATACAGTATATCATCTGACATCCTCGAGTCATGAGCGCGGATCTATCATCAATATAGGCTCGTACGGTAAATCGTCGTACGGCATCCCAATAGCTGGGTACGGGTCAATATCACACTATCTCATCACATCTCAGGTATCACTATCATCAGATCATATAATCCGGGGTACTATTCTATGTCTAGTACAACTGATGCCATCTACAAAGTATGAATGCGGGAGGGGGGGGGGGGTAAACACACATCCCAAGCCCGCAAGAAACACATTTCGTATCCCAAATACGAATCACATCACATCACCGATCTCGCGGCACAAAGCCCAATATCATCGACTCATCTCCAAAGTCATCCAAAATCATCATTTAACACCGTGTAAGTATGGGTAATATGCAAGGGTGTGCGTGCAGGTGTAATTCTATTCTAGGGTTCGTGACTATGAACTACACTAGTCACTTCTAACCCTACACTATCCAATATACACCTAACTATCATAATAATAACAACTACGGACTGCGGGGGTGCTATACGCCATCCACCCGACTTCCCCCAGTAGATATAATCTACTCACCTTGCGTCTCCATCTTTCGATGTCGCCACGCGTTTGCTTGTCGTCCCGTAGTCTTCATAGGGTACCTACACATCAAAATATCGTATATGCGCATTAAAACCAAATCAAAGCTAAAACGGCACATGAAATCCAAAATGATACGATAAGAGGCCTATAGGTTAAAACCCATGGCACGCCTTCAAAACCATCAACACATCCTCTATATCGTCGTATAAACGCCAAATAGTCGAGGCAAAACACAATCCACAATTGCAGAATTAAAAATACGGAATACGGAAACATGAATCTAAAACAGCAACTTAGGAAATATGTCCCAGATTTTACCCTAGGTCACTTTATACAAATCTATATATATCATGGGTCTAACATGAACATGTAGGAGCTACAGAACCAATACGAGCCAAAATGGTGGGACCCAGGCCGCAATTTGCGGCCAATGGGGATAAATTGGCGGCCGGGAAGAAGAAGTGGGAGCTGGGGTCTTGGGGTTAGCTTCCTGGGTGCCTGCACGTGTCACTGTCCAATCAATTTTAATTTAGGGTGTCTCGGGTGATAGCAGATTCAAAATACCCTGCACAGATTTCACAATTTCCCCGATATCGGTTTCTAAAATCCGTATTTTGTGTTTAAGCTTCAAGGTTGGGTCTCAATTATAGAACTAAGGTGTTGGTGTAGCCTCTACTGAACTCAATTTCACACTACAACTCACAATTTCCTCAAACCCTAACTAGGTTTCCTTTAAGTCCACAACACCACCCGATATCGATTCACTTTTAACATAGGGGTATAAGTAATGAAAAAACTAATCTAATGATCCAGAAATTACCTCATTTGGCAACTCAAGAATTTTCTTGAGTTGCCCCTAGTGGCCAAAATCCATGCTTTCATGGTCCATCATGAAGGTCTTGAGCTTGTGCATCCTATTAGTGAAATGAGATTGGGGTTTTGGGGTTGTTTTGAATGTGTTTTGGAGCTTGAAGAGGGGAGGGAAATGAGGGAGGAGCAGCAGCAGGAGAGAGGAGAAGAGGGAGGGAAATGAAGTGAAGAAGAATGGCTAAGTCCTTATGTCAAATGAAGCCCATACCTCTCTCTCTCACCAACTACCATTTCTTTATTCTTTTCCTTTTTTTCTTTTTCCTTTTAAAACCCTTCTCACTCAAATAGTAATCCCAAAACAAACCATGGCAAGAAAATGCACAAGTGTAGGAAAAAGGATGTGTGCATGTTTTTCACAAAAACGCCAAAAATCCGATTAGCAATTTTTAATCGCGATTAGCACTAAATTAGCATATAAATGATCATAAAAATCTAAAAATGCCATAATTCCAATAATTACCCAATTTTAGAATTTTCCATTATTTTTCCATAATTTTTCTCAAATTTTTTCCTATTTATTTGTATTTAATAATACCAAAATATTAAAATATTCAATAAAATAATATTAAATTATAAAAATTCCCAAAATTAACATTTTATCTTTTTTGAAATGTTACATCATGAGACTTTAAGGGTTTTTTAGTGAGGAAGAAGAAGAGAGCTAACATGAGAGCTCACTTGAGGATAGAGAAAGTATTTTTACAAATGATAATTCCTTATGAAAATTAGATGGCTACCCTTGACATGAACACTATCATGGCATCAAAATATCTCATCAAAATATCTCACAAAAATATCTAGGTCAAATAGTCAACCCAAGTCAAGTGGTCAAGCCAAGTTAAAAGGTCAAACAAAGTCAAGTAGTTAAAACTAGTAGCCATGACTCAATTATCATTTACAAAAATAACAAATACTTTCATCCACCTCATAATTGTTTTAATCAAATAAATGGTCAAAACCCTAGTGAGGTGTCTCCTTCTGTGCTCCTCTCATCCGTATATACATACCCGTATTCGTGTTCGGAGAAACACAAATACAAAGAGACGAAACTGATCCATCAATATAATACTGGGATCCGGCTTAAACCAAAACCCACTAGTATTATCCGCCTGAACATCATACGCGCACAAGTGCATATAAGTGATCGAAGCCCTGCCGTAAAACCATACGGCCTCTACACCTTTTGCCCAGTGCAGGGAAACTCTCTGTGTGGGACTCTAAAGACTTGACACTACGCTGGCAGTGGGTTTAACCATAGGCCGCAAGTGGTACTAGCTGCACGTAACGGTCCCCAGGTAGATGTCGATAAGAAAGCCGATGAGGGAAACCCATCTCAACTCCTACTGAGCCTGAATGTGACAATCTTTGTACAGTCCGGTCTGTTTGTCTAAGAGTATCGCATATCGGGCCTAGGGGGTGATAAACGTCAGACCCCTAATAGCGGTATAAGTCGTGTCGGAGAGTAGCCCAATACACCCTGAGAAACTACTGGAATACCTACCAGTAAATCTCGCTTGCCTTGGCTAAGGACTTTGTGTAATGGTCTTCCGAACACAGCGCGATATCAATCCCCAATACCGGGAGAGACGAATCCTATCTAACCGCCACTACCTCCAAGTGCTTCGGGACTGCACCCAATTACTACCTATTTGCACGACTCCATTGAGCCGTGGTAGGGTAGTAATCAATATACAGTGAGAACACACTTGGAGCGAAGTAGCAGTGTCAAGTCGATGGACTAAGCTGTACTCATGTCACCTGGGAACTGCTACCCGACGACAGGTATAATACCCACCAACAATTCCCGACGAGTCCTTTCTAGTGTACTCATAACCTAATGAGCACCTGCATACTATCTCCAGTACGACGTACTGATGGTTGTGGGACAGAACATCTCCCCTGCTGGGATGATAAGCGTATACACTAGTCTACTGTGGAGTATCGATACCCCGTCTCGATAATCCTACGACTAGGGACCTGTATAGGATGTGTTTATAGACTACCCAGCCCCCACTAGTGTCACTGCCATCACAACGCTGGTAATCAAGAAAATATCCTAAGGGTTCTACCAATATGTATAAGCGATATGCTAAAAGAAACACATGCACATATTGAGGTAGAAACAAACCAGGTAGCATACTATTATTTCGAGCAAGACTGTTACTATATCCATGTATATCCAAAGATCCCATTAAGTAATATACAATCCAGTATGATACAACAATGGCCTCTAGGGTATATATCACTAACATGTCCCATGGCGATGGACTACAACCAGTCGGACCCTCCGTACGGGACAACCTGGGGATAAGGGCCTGCACTTTGCCACACTGTCACACAGTGAGAACCCCCCATAGGTCGGCACTGCCTAATAGCTCTTATACCACTGTAGGAATCGGCGCAAGGGTCGCGATGATCGCGGACCCGGCGGAAGAAAAAAATGAAAATATTCAAACAATAGCATATGAATCCCACTTTAAGATCAATCATTTACTAAAATTAACTGCAAACATGAAACTCAAGAAAGCAAGAGAAGGGACTAAAACCTTTCTAACATCTCCGATCGCCTATCGAAATACCCTAGCTAGACCCGTGATCTCCCGGATGAAAGTGGATGTCGCCGTCTCGCCGTAGATGATCTGCGGTGAAAAGAACCCACCCAAAGCTCCATCTCCATCAACAAGCAGAGAGACTCCCTCTAAGAACTTGCTAGGGATAGAGGAAGATGATGTGGTGAATAAAAACTCACTTTAACCATTTCCCATTCTAAATCTCCAACCCCTAATTTTCAAGTGAACAAGAAGATGAGGAAGAAGAAGGGAATCTCTCTCTCTCTCTCTCTCTCTCTCTCTCTTCTTAAAAGAATAATTCCTCTAAGAAAAATGAGAGAGGCCGCTCTCTTTATGTCATCCCCCTCCCTTATAAGATGACACCTAAAGAGAGAGAGAGGGGGACCCACTCTCACATGCATACCTTTGTTTCTATTTGACAAAGAAAATAATATATATATAGCATAACCATAACCATATGAGAGAGTGAGGACATATGTATTTAAATACATATAAAGAAGAGAGTGTGAAAGAGTGTGTATCATATACACTATACTAGAAACAATATCACGAATACGGTTATTAAGTCAATACTTAACTTAACATTCTGGCTTACAAATAAACCAGATAGTATAACTACCGTCCAATTAAATCATGTGTATCGCATACACATATTTAATCGAACTCATGTGCGTATCCAATATGCACGCCACATCATCATTTCTCCTGGGTAGGCACTTTCGTTGCGGGACTCTAAAGACCTATCAATACTCTAGCAGTAGGTTAAACAAGATCATATCAGATTGAATCTGAAATACTTTCAGATTCAACCCCCTCACGGGTTAACCCACAAGCTCATCAGTGGTATTAGCTACACGTAACGGCTACCCAGTTATGACTAAGATAAAGGTAGGTCGACAAGCAAATTCATCCTGACCCGACAATGTCTATAAGCGACGAATACCATACAGTTCGGTCTCTTCATCAAAGAGTATCGCAAACTGGGTGTGAGAGTAGAATTTGTGTAATGACCCTAAAATCGCTGTACATTTTTGTTAATCCAATATTAATAAAAGAGTGTATTTCTGTTCTGATTAGGAGTTATAAGTAATTCTTGTTAAATAAATGCAAGAAACAACTTGTAGCTCACTGGTTAAGCCTCTACATTGCTGTCCCATAGCCCGCGTATTCGAATTCTTGCATCCCCGATTAGTTTATTTAATTTCTTTTGATGTTTTTAGAATCCTGAAACTTTCACGGGTGATTCACTGTATTACGGAAGGTTACAAAAAAAAAGAAATATATTTTTGGAGTCAGTGCACTGAAACAAGCCCGTACCCCGAGACACGGACCCGGAACCCAAGATGGAGCCGCCAATGACCCTGTTTGGTCGGCCCAAAGTGCCCCAAATGGGCTTCACCCGTGTTAGTGCGAATCTTTGCCTCTAGACTCTTCATTTTCATACCTCACACTACCCTATTATCACAGTAACTCAAAGACTCTTCATTTTTCTTATTAAATCATTTTAATTACTCTTTAAATATTTTTTTCTACATCTTTCTTCTTTGCTTCATCTCTATAAATACCCTAGCCATTCCAATGCTCCCCCTTCTGAAAATATTCAAAAATTAGATTATAGTCCCTTGAAGAATTTTGCCCAAGTCCAAAGTGAAGTGCCCAAGCTTCCGAAGTCGAAACTCCGCTCAAACGAACCTTCTTTCAGCGCAAACGATCAATCTAGTTCCTAGCTAATGGTGAATTGGTTGTTATACCAATTCACACCGCGAGTAAATCTCCTATCCCTCTCATTCTTCTTCCCTTGAATCCATTCTTTTGCCATGTCGCCGAATACGTCTATGCTTTGAACTATGTCCATGAAATACCATTCCTTGTATCAAAATCTCTTTATGCCTTATTGAACGAAAAAGGGAAATTTTGTGAAGAAATTAACATGTCTCCAATTCTTATAAAGTTCAAGGAATCACTTCATATCTATTGTTGTTATAACATGTATTTCACTTACTTTTTATTACCCGATATTCTTTAACATGTAATTGTTGTACATTGTTAAACATGTTTTAGTGATAGCGCGCAGGGTAACGACTTAGCCCCCCCCCCCCCCCTCCACACACACACTTTTGAATCAATATACACTCACATATTCGTTGATATATCTCTAAATATTTAAACTTGCTGTAAAATACCCTCAAGCTTTTAAAAAATAATAAAAGAGGCAAAACAATTGAATTGGGTTTATATCTTTTAAATCAAATTATATTTTGTCTAAAGGAAATAAAGATTCAAACTTTAACTTTTACAAACTAATACTAATTATCTAAATTAGATTTTTTAATAAAATTCCTTAACTTTCTAAAAGATAGGATTTTACGCTATCATGCCCTAAACTTCTGCAGGTTAGGTTTTGTCACTAAAATACATAAATTCCAAAGTCTATTTTTATTAAAAACTCTCTACATTTTAATTAACATATATTTTTCACCAAAATACCCTCGAGGTATTAAAATAAAGTATTTTACATAAAAACTCCTCGAACTTTTAATGGAATATTTTACATAAATACACACAATCTAAAAACAATTAATCTTTAAGGTATATAGATAACAGATGGGTTTAAGTGATCTATTCTCTCTTGAGCCTCGGAAAGCCAGAGACAATTAATGTTATCACTTGCCTATCTTCCGATATAAATCATAGCTTCATGAAAATCAAGTTACATGAATATTGACTCAAAAATAACCCAACACATGATACTTTACATGAACTCGTGCTAAACCATCTCATGCTAAGACTTTACTTGACTCGAACCATGAACACAACTTGACATGAACTCAATTATATTTACTTGACTTAGTCGATCAAACATATTACATGCTTGACTAAACTTAACCCGAATCATAAATACATAATGACTTGACATGAACACTTGACATGAATACTTGAACCTGTCATGAATACATGAACTCGACTTGAACCATGAACTTGTACTCTTCTTATGTATTCATTGATTCGGACAAGACTTGTGACTATAACTATAAATTAGATATGCGGGGTGTTGGGGTAGTTTAAATATGAATCCAACGAAATTTCTGGAGTTCCCTAGTACATGAATCTATGGATACTAACACATACAATTTATCATGAGGGCCTGTGTTTCCAAGCCTCTGGACGATAGCCTATTGGATTTGGAATACTTCAACAAAAGATTGAAGTCCCGTTACTAACACTCTTGATTCATGCCCATGGTCCCTTACCCCTGGACGATAGCCTATTGGGTTCGAGAACACTTTTGAAATTTGGTTGATATTCACACTTGAACTCACGTTAGTTAGATTACACCTTTAATGACCTCTTTAGGAAATATTTCTATTCATTACATGTTCATCACTTTTACTTGTTACATGCTCACTATATCTACACTACACGGCCATGATATACTTGCTTACCAAGCTCATATTACATTGCTATGCTTATGTTACATTGTTATGCTTATATATATATATATATATATATATATATATATATATATATATATATATATATGTATGTATATATATATATATGTATGTATGTATGTATGTATGTATGTATGTATGTATGTATATTGCCACACTCATGAAACCTTTCCATGTGCATATAATTGCTAGGTTTAATTGACACCCTTACATAACCATATTAGAATTCATATTCTACTTACATGTTGTTCTTTATCACATTCACATTCCTATCATTTTTGGGGACTTACCGAGCTCAAGTTCGCTGATGGACATTCCACACATCTTTTTTTCTTTGGAATATTCGTCAAATGATCTAGAGACTGAGGAGATCGAGCTATGTCAGGAGGATTACTCTCAGCTTGCGGAGCAGACCGACTTCTGGTTCTTTACTTCAGCTTTTACTTTTCTGTATGCCACTGTTTAGGCGCTTTCAATTTGTGTTTCTTGTTTCATGCATCATGTATCAGTTTAACTCCGTAAAGTTTGGAATTTAAATATATAAAGTTGGATTTTCATTATCATGCCATTCTTGTCTTTTCATACTGCTTACTTTACGCTTAGCGTATTTGTTTTGAGAAAGAACTTTCTCAGAATAAATACGTCGCGGGCCTCGTCACATGTCTACTCCTGTCTTTTGGGAAGCAGGGCGTGACAATCTATCAGACACCTAATAACTCGATAAGTCATGCTGACAGAGCATTCATAATCATAAAGATACAACTGATAACACTTATCAGTTTATCTTATCTGCTACGACCGTGGGCTTCTGGTTATAGTCCTTTCCTGTACAGCGCGATATCGACTCTCTATACCGGAAGAGATGAATCCCTTAGACTGCTCACTGTTTCCATGTGCTTCAGGACTGTACCCAACTAAAATCTGTTTGCATGACTCTTTAAAGCCATGGTAGGATAGTAATCAAAGTACAGTGGGAACATACATAAGGCACTATGGCAATCTCAGGTCAAAATACTACCATATACTATCATCATCAGAGAACTGCTATCTGACAATAGGTATAATACCATCTAGGAGTTCTCGGTGGTCTCTCCAGTATAACTCATAACCTAATGAGCACCTGCATAAAATCTTCGGTGTCAAACACCAATGGTTATGGGATCAACCATCGCCCTGTACGGGGTCAAGAAACGTATACACTAGTCTAAACTGGAGTAGCGATACCCGGTCTCGATACTCCTACGACTAGGGAATTTTAAAGATGTGCTTATGACTACCCAGGCCCCAGTAGTATGATTTGTATCACAATCCTGGTAGTCATGTAAACACCCTATGGGCTTTATCGTCATGTATTAGCTATACATGATAGCGAGAAAAAAATATATACACATGAAAGATAAAGACAAACCAGATAGCATACTATCATCTCGAGCAAGACTGTTCTATCCATATAGGCCCTCCTTCAATTAAGTAATTGTCATCCTGCAATTACAATAATTTCCTTGAGGGAACTATATCCAACATATAATTGGTTGCAAATAGGTATTTAAAATTAAACGTTCTCCGAATGGCTCTATTAGTCGCTATAAAGCACGTTTAGTGGCTAAAGGTTTCCATCAACAACTTGGTATAGATTTCATAGAAAAGTTTAGTCCTGTTGTCAAGCATACCACAATTCGGGTTGTTCTCTCAATTGCTCTATCTCAGAATTGGTCTCTACTCCAATTAGATGTAGAATGCGCCTTCTTTCATGGAAATATTAAAGAAGAATTTTATATGGCCCAACCATCCGTTATGCGGATCTAGATCATCGAACTTATGTTTGTTACATGAGAAAATCAATCTATGGTCTTCGATAAGCCTATCGGGCTTGGTATGAGAAATTCGCTTTGCATGACTTGGGTTTTATTATCTCTATAGCGGGTACCTCTTTATTTATATATCAAATCGATAGCATTCTCATCTATCTTTTATTATATGTAGATGATATTATACTTACAGGAAATAATCAATGCTATATTTCAAGGCCGATTCATGAACTTAGCAACTCATTCAAGATGAAGGATATGGGCGATCTTTCATACTTTCTTGGCATTGAGGTCCACCGAACCTCAAAAGGAATTCTTCTTATTCAAAACAAGTATATTATAGATCTTCTTCAGTGAACAGAATTGCTTGGATGTAAACCGATTGCTTCTCCTTCTTCTACAAGAAAATTAGGTGTTTCTTCAAGCAAACATTTTGATGATCCATCTCACTATCGAATTATCATGAGCGCTTTACAATATGTGGTTTCAACTCGGCTTGACATCTCCTTTTCAGTCAATCAAGCTTGTCAATTGATGAAAGAGCCCACCAAGGATCATTTCGTTGCAATTAAACGAATCATACGCTTTTAAAAGGGACTCTCACTTGTGGACTTTATCTTAAGCCTGGTCCATTGCATCTTACAGCCTATTATGATGCAGATTGGGATGGTTATCCTATTGATCGCCGGTCCACCAATGGATTCTGTTTGTATTTAAGCCATAATCATATCTCTTGGTGTGCTAAGAAACAACCAACAGTGTTAAGATCGTCAACAAAAGCGGAGTATCATTTTCTTGCACATACGACTGCTAAGGTATATTGGTTGTGCTCTCTTTTACAATAAATGCATATACCACTTATGAAAATGCTCATTATTTTTTGTGATAATATTTCTGCTATTTCATGCTCGAACTAAACATGTGGAGACTGACTATCATTTTGTACATGAAAAAGTGGTGCGTAAACTTTTAGATGTTCGTTTCGTGTCCACAATTGATCAGATTGCTGGTATATTCACAAAAGGATTGCATCCTCGCCGACTTCACCAACTTCAACACAAGCTGAGTCTCCGCAATAAAACGCTCATCATGAGAGGAGATGATAATGTTACATGACTATCTACTCGGTTATAACTACAAAATCAACCGTATCCTACACAATCTAATTTGTTGCAACTAATATTAGTTGTTACAACCATAAATTGCACAATCTAGATTGTTGGGAATAATCTTAGTTTTTGTAACTAATTACACAACTACAATAATCACTTGCCCCTATGGATTTAGCCATAGGGTTAAACCACTACCCTTACGGATATATCCGTAGGGAGATAAAATTCTTCCGTAGGTCCAAAGACCGCTAGTGCAAGTCGTCGTCCTGAACATGCCACTACAGAGTAATAATTGCCCCTATGTCTTAATCCATAAAGATATTTATCCATACGTATTATTCTGTAGGGACATAATCTTTATTTAATTTATCTGTTTATAAAAGAAAATAATTGCCCCTATGGAGTTATCCGTAGGGCCAGATAAATGCCCCTACGAAGTTGTCCATAGGGCCTGATAAATGCCCCTACGGTTTAAGCCGTAGGGGTAAGTTTTGCCCCAATTACTGAGTCTATAGGAATAAAATATTATTCTGATATTTTTTCCTTTCGGAGAAGTGTGTAGGGGCAAAACTTGCCCCTACGGATTAATCCGTAGGTGCAACAGTTGCCCCTACGAATTAATCCGTAGGGAAATTATATCAGTTTTTTTTAAAAGGGGCTTCCCGTTTTTTCCCCATCATGTGCACAATAATATATATATCATATAGCCAAATATAAAAATATTCATAAACAACATCTCGCACATAATATATAAAAGAAATAAACAAATTGAATACGAAATCAATCTAAAATCATCGTAAACATACAAACAACCACTAATATTGTCCAAAATATATACAATATGTATCAAATAAGTACATGCATCCTCAAAAATATAAATAAAGCTATCCTAGCTTGGTCTAGCTCCTCCACCTCTGATAATCACCGTAATCTGGCGCATCTTCTCCTCGGTGCAACCCTGAGTCGTCAAAAACTCGACTAATGAAGGAGCGGACTGTGCGGGAGTCTGAGCGGGCTGTGGAGCTATAGGAGTGGTCTGCGCAACCACAGCCGAGGTAGTGGCTTGCGGAGCCGCAGCCGAATGAGATCCATATGTAGCCGCAGCCAAAGTAGCCTGTCGATTCTGTAAAATTTTGTGTTTATGTAATAAACGAGTAAGAACGGTGTATTAGATTTTAGTCGAATTTGTATCATTATCAGATTATTGCAAAACCGTGAATTTATATATGCTTTGTTGAGATTCCACACGTTCTGTTGAAATTCATATGTTATGTATGAGAATTTATACATGTTGAAATTACATAAATTTAGGGCTATGCTTTTATACCCCAATCTGAGAATACTTAGGGACTTAGGCCTAGTTTGGGTATCTAGTTTGGAAAACCATAGTTTATTTTAAATGGAGGTAGAAATGATGCTTACTCTAACTTGTAAGCCCGTATCTCTCCTTAATTGTTTAGGTTTGATTGGATGCTTGGTTTTGGAGTTATCTAATTTACAAAGAAATGTTTTCTTCTCAAGTTTTGAATTTAGATAATCATAACTTTTTAAACTCCAAAATGAAGAAAGATGTGGCATGGTTATAATTATAGAGTTCAGTTTAATTAGATAGTTTTATGTAATTCTGATTAATCAAACCTAAGTCTAAAACCAAATAAGCTCAGGCTACTAATATTGCATATGTTACTATCTATAATATGATATAATATTTACTAATAAGTAATATATGTACCAACATCTCCTTCAACTCCTCAACGGTGGTCGTCAAGACGGCAACATCATGCTCCAGACGTCGCTCACGGGGGATAGGGGAAGTAACCACTGGAGTGGAGACCAACTTTATATGGGCCCTGCTAGGATCCAGTCTCCGGCCTCTCTCCCAACCTCCATGATGTTTGCCGTGTGCGGCGTCTAGGACTGGGGTCAGTAGGATCGAATCGATCTGTCCACTAAAATAGATCTCCGATACCTCCGCTTGCTTCACCGCCTGCTCCTACACCCACATTAACCATTAAAATATAAGTATATCATTTAAATTTGAACTTATTAAAACAAAAATTTCATTTGAATTAAAATAAATATTAACACTTACGCAATACTCCTAGGTAGCGGTGTCAGGGAATCGAAGCTCTCCCGTGGCGGGATCTGTCGAGGTGCCGTGGATGACAAGATACGTGGTCAACACGCTCGGTGTACCACCTTGCGCCAGGGTCTGAGCTTTCTGCAATTCGCCAAAAATTTACATATATTATAAAATAACTCATAATATTGCATTATATAAAAATAGACATATTGTAATTTACCGATGCCTCCATGGCATGAGTAATGTTTCTCGAGCCATCTGTGTAAGTGGGGTGACCCCTCTTCGCCGACTTCCTATTCTCCTTATTTTGATCGGCCTGTTTCTGCACAACACAATCAGATTTAGTTTTCTAAACAAGCAACACAAAAGAATAAATTATATATTAAACAATGAATTCCATTTAAATTACAAATATGTTTGCGCTCAGAGTCATAATATTGGCACAAGAGAAGCCATATAGCTACATCGACTCGGGCAAAGGCCGGAGAATATAGGAGATCCGCTCTCTCCACCTCAGGGGTCGCCAGCCATACCAAATAGCAATCGATCTTCAGCTCGTTACTATTATATCAGACCTTAGATTGTACATTCTTCATGAGGCCTAGGTAAAGAGCGTGAAGATCGAGCACTCTGTCAGTGTGATCAGGGTCGGTCATAATCCAACTGCAAATAAAAGAAAATAATGTATTTAAATTATAAGTGTTAAAATAATAATAAATTTATTTGATAAGTCAAATGAAAATATATATTAATACCCGAGCCTGATCCCAGAAGAGAGAAAATGAGCGCCGGTGCTGATCGCCCTACTCAACTTGAAGTGGATACTTCTTTTGGATGCGGCTCTCATCCTCCATATACCGGCCGAACCTCTCGGCATAATCGCCAGTATTGTGATAATTGGGAATAAAGAACAAGGGGAATGGTGTCTTCCCCTAACTCTATCGGGCCTCAGCCTGTGGGACTGATTCGGCCCTCGAGTCCCCTTCTCGGAGTAGGGCTACCTTGCATCTAAAAGAAATATCAAGACAAAACGGTATTTAGAAATCATGGATTAACGAAAATTGAAGTGCGATATATACCTCCAGCGACAGTAGCACGAGCCTGGGCCCGGGTAGCAGCACGAGCGGGACGATAGTTCCTCCAGTGAGGAACAGCCGGTGACCCAGATATGGACGCATCCCCTCCAACTAGAAAATAAACATTGACGATAAAATTACATGAAGTTCATGGTTATTCTTAGAGGATATGTAAAATTAAAAAATATTTTATATTTAAGAATACTAACCTGTAGAGTGTGCGGAGGGTACGGAAGTGGGGGGAGTGGCCTCTGCGCCAGATGTGGATGCACCACCTACAATCAGACAATTAAAAATAGATTAAAAAAAATTAATTGAAAAAAGAATGTGTATATCTATAATATAACATTCTAAATCAATATGCATGCAATATAGGATATATAAACATACCTGCTGGTGCGGTGGTGGCCTCTGTCCGGGATGTGGAGACACCACCTACAGCCAGGCAATCAAAAATTGATTATCTAAGTAAGAGCAAAAAGAATGTGTGTATATTTATAATATAACATTATAAATCAATATGCATGCACTATAGGATATATAAATATACATGCAGGTGCGGTGGCGGTCTCTGTCCGGGATGTGGAGGCACCACCTACAACTGGACAATCAAAAATTGATTATCTAAGTAAGAGTAAAAGGAATGTGTGTATATTTATAATATAACATTCTAAATCAATATGCATTCACTATAAGATATATAAACATACATGCAGGTGCGGTAGTGGCCTCTACCTCTGATGGGGACGCACCACCTATACCTAGACAATTAAACATTGACTATATAAGTAATTTTTAAATAAATATTCGTGTATATTTATAATATTACATTCAAAATGAATATGCATGCAATATACCTGGAGATGTGACAAAGTCTACACGGAAGGAGTCATCCGAAGGGGATACGGATCGGGGTGCAAGACCAACACTCTGGAGCTCCCTACGCAGCTCTCCGAGCGGCGGAACCGCTCTGCTTCTTCCTCTGCCGCGGCTGGTGCTCCTGCCGCCCCTCGCCGCTCCGGGCATCGTCATCAAACCTAGATAAGAGTACAATCATTACATATGCATGCAATATATGTATGGATCGTAGAAATGTGAAGTAATAATATAACATTACTGATAACCGTTTTCGTTTCGTAAACGCATTAGACATATCTACTTAGATTTCATCATCGATATCATTCCTAACTCACGTAACTTCATGATCAGCCGAAGACAGCCCGTCTTTGGAAACAGACGGTCAGAGTACTCTAAGTCTTCTTTCTTCTTCATCCTCATCGCTGTCCTTCATACAATCCTCAAATTTTGGGACATCGTAAACAACCCTAGGTTTCCAACGGCAAACGACACTCCATCCTGGATGATTCAAACACTGTGAGTAGTATACTTGAAACGCTTGTTGCAGAAAGATAAATGGATCATCCTGACCGTAAAATCGAAGTGTGTTCACACTAGTCAATCCATATTCATTTTTCCAAATCCCGATATTGTTTCTTCACTTATCTATATCGGTTCATGTATCGTACCAAATACACTGAAATATATAAAACGGTTCTAATCGTCCGGGATATTGGATACCAAGTATGCAATTTAAGTATCCATAATAAATCACACCATCCGATCCTACGGTTGCAATCCCATTATTCTGAGTGGTTCGAGATGTTTCTATGTCCTTAACTTCAAATTTATATCCAAGGACACCGAATCCTGTATAGTATGCAACCTCTATGCTAGGAAACTGAGTTAAATATCTTGAATCTCTCTCTAATGATGAAAACAAGTTCGGATCGTGGATCTGACAAAAAACATTTTACGGCAAATACATAGCGATATAAGTTTAGATTAAGACTGGTAGCAATAATATGCTATTCGAACAACTTACATGATCTGCAACCCAATCGCAAAAATTATCCTGATGATATTTTTCTAATTGTTCATCATTCCAATCAAGATGCTCCTCACGTACCTCATCAATATGAATTCCGTTCTTAACAATAAATTATGACATTAATATTATATCATTTCATACACACACACAAATATAACAATTAATCCAAAAAACTTACTCTCTAATTTCTTCAAGACATACGCTATTGAGGAGGATAAACCGATATATCTTGTTAATAAACATACGGTCTACTCTCTTATAATCAGCTTTACCATATGGCCCGTCCTGAATTCTCCAAGACCGGTTAAGTTTCATCTCAATGTTCTCGTCCAGATAGCGGGAACAAAATGTGGTTATTTCATCTAGTAGAACACTCTAATCGATTTTTATTGCGTATATAATTTTTTAGAGTGTAGAGGTACCTAAAGAAAAATAAGTTAAATAAATAAATACGGGCATATAAGACAACAAAAATTTTACAAAATGCGTGAAACGAAAAATTCAACGTATCTTTCGACGGGATACATCCATCGATATTTTACCGGTTAGCAAACTTAACCTCGGTTGCAAGATGAACCGTCAGGTGTATTATGATATCTAAGAATGATGGCGGGAAATTACACTCAAGCTTGCAAAGTATCAATGAAATAGAATTTTCTAGATTCTCCAGCGTCACAACATCCAAGGTTTTAACACACAATTCTCTAAAAAAGAAACAAAGGTCATTAATTACTTGACCAACCGATTCGGGAAGGGAAGTCCTAAGGGCTAATGCGAGAAGGTGCTCCATAATAACATGGTGATCATGACTTTTCAGCCCATCGATCTTACCTTTCACAGTCTTTATCTTCTTTCTAAATGATCCTGAGAAACTTATGGGAACTTTCAAATCATGCAACACCTGCAGAAATCTTTTCTTCTCCGGTTGTGACATATGATACAAGACATTAGGAAGTACAAACTTGCCGGGTTTACCCGCTATCGGTTTAGGATGCAATTCACTTCTAATTTTCTAGTCCTGAAGATCCATCCGAGTACGGAAGTTGTCTTTCGATTTTTCATCTTTATAAAGAAACAAGTTAAGTACGTGCTCGGATACTCCCTTCTCTATGTGCATGACGTCCATACAATGACGCACTAAATTTTTTTACCAGTACGGAAGCTCGTAGAAAATGCTTAACTTGTTCCGGTAGGGTGGTTTGACCTGTTTTGCCAGATCTATCCCGAAGGTCACTGTAGCGCCTTGAAAAGTCGTTTTGGTGTTTTCCTGAAAATCGGTGAAAAATCGGTATTTTTCCGAAAACCGTCTTTTTTGTTATTTTGCAGTTTAGGACTAATTATACCTAAAATGGATAGGTAATTGCTTGTTTTTAGTAGCTAATGAGTTACTTATGAAATTCTGGTCGTTTAAAAATTTTCCCTAATTTTTCAATTTTTTTAATATTATTTTAAGCCGGTAAGAAAATACATTAAATTAGCGATAAATACAAAATTTTTTGGGCTAATTTTAATCTTTAAAATTATGTTAATTAAAATCTAGTTGTAACATAAATTTTTAGTATTTTATTTTGATTTTTAACTAATTTTTATTATAGAAAACGAAATTTATTGAATTTAAGCTTAAACTTGCAATTTTGGACTTGTAGGGGGTCTTTTTGCATAAACTTTTTTTGTGCACTCTCTCTCACTCATTCCTCACCTCTAGGCCAGCCATTTCCAGCAGCTCATGGGAAAAAAAATTCCATGCTCCTTTGACTTTGTATATTATGTGGAAATGAGGGTTTTTTTTTAAGGTTTTTGAATTGTTAATTGGGTATGGTCTTTTGTGGGTTGGTAGGAGTTGACCTAGACTTTTCCCACACCCCACACCACTCCCCTCTCCCTCATTTCTGGCCAGAAACCAGCAGCTCCCCCCCTTCATTTTTCCTCTCTCTTTTGTTCACAAATTCATCTCAAAAATCAACAAAATCAACAAATTTCTTCACAATTTCAAAGCAAAACCATATTCCATCTCTTCTCCAACCTAATTTGGTTCAAATTGAGGTAAAAGGAGGTGTCTTGGGAAGCTTGGGCAATCTTAGGATTGATCTTTTGAGGTATAATTTCTAATCAAATGGTTAAATTATAGCTTAAGTGTGCTAAACTAGAACCTTGAAAATTGTTTAGTGTTAAATTTAGTGTTAGTTTCATTCTAGTTTTTTTTTAAAAAGTTCATGGTTGAAATTAAACTAGGGTTTTTAGAAACCATTATTTAGTTAATTAAATCTATTTTGCTATCTAGTTGTTTGCTAATCTAAGTTAATGAGGTTACTTTATTGGTGTGGAATTCAAATTAGTGCTAATTTGGTATTGTCATGTTTAGTGTTGGATTGAAATTGCTAATGATGAAAATCAAGAAAGGTTTTGTTTATGAAAATTAGGTTTTTAAGCATTGCTAATGGTTTAAAACTAATGTAATGGCTATCTAGTGGGTTAGTTGGATGTTGTGTTGGATTGTGAGCACTTTATCGCATAACGACGATGTTGCGTCGTTTTTTTTAGAATGTTTGTGCTTACTAGTTTTGTGATAAAAGTATGTGATAAATTAGTTTTGATATCTTGATGATTGTATTGGCTTATCCTATGACATTTAGGATGCATGAGTGCGGATTTTTGAGTAGTCGGGTTTTAGTTTTGCCGGGCGACCAAATCGGCGATTTTTGCAGTTTTTGCTATTTTCGCGTGTGTTCCGCGCACCTTGTGCACGTTGTACCTAGCTAGTGAACGTTGGTATTTTCGTTAGGGAATTGCGTCGTTCTTGATTTGTAACCTTATGTTTGTATTGATGTTAATTCCAGGTTCGGTCGCGGAGACGTCAGACGCGGCTCGAAAAGGGAAAGCGGTGATTGGACGCAGCTAGCTAGGGATTCCGGTGAGTAGATGTAACATCTACGGGGGACTATCGTTGGATGGCGCAAGCCGCCCGATAGTTTTAGTAACATAAAAGATTCTTAGTGATGTTAGTAATTATGGGTGTAATACTTATATGATTATTTGCTGCATCCATGCCTTATATTGACATACATATGCGAACCCATTTTATAGGACACCTGCACCATTGCCAGGGTTTTCATATGCAGTACGAGCACTATTCATGCTTACACACACGCCGTGGTAATTGCCATGCCACCACACTAGATAACCTATAATTTGAAACCTTTTACTAATTGATGCTTAAACCTGTGCTATTGCCTTTAATTCCTTAAAATGAAATCGTAGGATTGCCATTCATGTGCATGTACCTCATCATATTATTTGTTCATGCCTAGTCTATTAATCATACATCGTAGCTTAATTATTGATATCATATCCATTCATCACCATTGATATATGCACTTATGAGGATTTCTTGAGATTTTATGATATTTCTGGATTTCGGGGGAAAGCCGCAAAATTTCTAAACTTATTATGTTTTTAAAATATGTAATTGCGGTTTTCTAGTGATGTAAAGTGTCGTCCACCATGAGTTTGCTGTGGTTTTCGAGATCCGTGTCGAGGAGTGGAGGAACCGTCACGGGTACATGGTGGGCCCGGTATGGTACCCCGGGGCAAGATGAATGTGGTGTTGACGTTGAGCCTGGCAGGGGATGGATTACCTACCGGTGACTGTTTTGGCACGGCGGATATCCAGAGGATACCGACCGTGGCCGTGAGATGATGAGATATTGATATTTGAGATGGGTCAGCCGGATGGCTGAGGCCAGAGATACTATGACATGGATATATGAGATTTGTGATAGTTTTGAGGTGTCGTTGCTGGACACAGGTTCTTGTTGATTCTAGTGGTATAATGCTGGTATTTCAAAAGAGGTTCCTAAAGAAAAAACATGATTCTTATACTTACACATTCAGATCATGAGTTGATTCACATCGCATTCATACCTGCTAGTATATTCATATTGCATACATACCTGCTATTATGTCCTGCCATACCTGTATTATAGATGCTAGGATGCTTGTGTGCATGCATTCGATAGCTTGTGTAGATGTTATTTATTACTCACGAGTTGGCAACTCACCCCCGTTGTGCCACAGCCTTTTTCAGGTCCGCTCTGTCAGTACAGTAGCGGCGGACGCACTTGCTTCTTTTGCCTGGACTCGAAGTTTTGCTCTTAGGTGGGTTATATTATTATTTTTGCACCACCTTGTATATTCTTTGTATCTAGAGTACTCCATCTACTGTATCTACCAGTATTGTTGTATATTGACCTAGAGATGAGACTGTGAGGTTTGTGGACTTTTATGCTGTATTTTGGGGTCGAGCTCACTTGAGTCGACATGCTGTTTTTCTTATGCTTCATTATGATTATTTCGCATGTTGTTGCTTTACATTGCGTGGGATTTGTGACCGCCCTGTGGCGAAGAGCTAGCTCCCGCTTGGGGATGCCATATTTGTTGGATTCATTTATATTCTTGTTGTACCCATTTTGGGGGCCAGAATTTACAAGGGAGACTCTGCCGAAATTTTCGGAAAAATTGATATTGTTTTTAAAAAGGGTTTTATATGACTTATTTGATAAACTCGCTTTCAATTGATTGGGTTTTCTTCACTCTTCTGCTTTGTGGTTTTGGTTTTCTGGGCTTTGGCTTACTTATTTTACGGACGTCTTGAGACGTTTCGTAAACTTAAGTGCCAGTCACGTTCCGTACCCTGCGGGTCGTGACAAAGTTGGTATCAGAGCGATAGGTTTTACCTTTTTTAGTGTAGGATGACCCTTGGTAGATGGAGTAAGTGACTTAAGCAGGGTAACATAGCGTGCGTATGTCCGCGGCATACTTGCGATACGGTACTCTGCCTAAGTGACTTTAGGATACTTGCTTGAAATTCCTTCTTCAATTCCGTGTATCCTATGATTCTTTTGTACTGTTCTTATTATCCTTTTTCTGTACCAGCCACTATGCCGCCGAAGGCTACGAGGGCACAGAGGGCTGCCGCCCGAGACGAGATTCGTGCTGGCTCGTCCGAGACTAGGACTGAGCAGGGTGGTATGCCTACGCCGCAGGGACAGACCGATCCACCTTCCCCAGGCCGTATGGATAGGCTCGAGACTGGTATGGAGGAGTTGCGACAGATGATGGGGGGTATGCAGGAGCTACGTCAGATGGTAGGATCCCTAGTTGCAGCCAGTCGTACACCGAGGCCGGATGACGTACCTACTACATCACAGACGACCATGATACCTGCTCCTACTACTACCACCGTGGCCATTCCGGTTTCGCTACAGGATTTCATGAGGCTGAGACCTCCAGTATTCACCGGCACCGAGGCAGCGAAGGACCCACAGACGTTCCTTGACAGTTTAGCCAGGATCTGCCGTTCGCTGAGATGTTCGGATGATCGATGGGTAGAGCTTGCGAGTTTCCGACTAGAGGGTCTCGCGCAGACATGGTGGGAGTCAGTCTTGAGAGGTCGAGCTGCAGGTCTACCGCCTATGACTTGGGCCGAGTTTACAGCGGTCTTTCTAGCTCGTTTCCTCCCAGAGAGCGTTCGTGACGCCAGAGCTCGCAGCTTCGAGGCCTTAGTCAAGACACCTGGGATGACGGTGTCTGAGTATGACGTCCAGTTTACGCAGTTATCCCGATATGCTCAGTATTTGGTGGATACCGAAAAGAAGATGGTGAAGAGGTTTGTACAGGGACTTGATGCCCAGTTATATCTTGCCATTAGCGCCCAGCACTACAACACTTATTCAGCTGCTATGGATACGGCATTACGGATGGAGGCACGCATATCACAGACTTCGGCCGTTTCTGGGCCGAAGAGGATTCGCACCGATGTACCGTCTCAGAGGCAGCGCGCCAGATTCTTTCCGAGAGATAGGCCTGACAGAGGATTTGGACGGGGACAGTTATATGGTTCTTATCCCCAGGGACAGCAGCCGTCGCCAAGGTGTTTTGGGTGCGGGAGTCTGCACCATCTTGTCAGAGACTGTCCGGCGAGACGACAGGGAGCAGCGACAGTTCCGCATGTGACCCTACCACCATCACCACCCCCTCCTCAGAGAGCCCTACTTCCTACCACAGGCGATGCTCCACGCCAGTTAGGTGCACCCAGAGGCCGTGGACGCGGCAGTCCTGTTCAGAGAGGACGAGGAGGCAGAGGCCGAGGTCGAGGTCAGCCCGCTATCGGTGGAGGACAGGCCCGAGTATTTGCTTTGACACCGCAGGATGCGCAGGCATCCAATGCCGTTGTGACAGGTACCTTGCCAGTTTGCTCTTTCGACGCACGGGTATTATTCGAGCCAGGTTCCACACATTCGTGCGTCTCTACACACTTTGCACCGATGTTGGGCCGTGAGTCGTCGTCGTTAGATCATCCGCTTGTTGTTAGTACTCTGGTAGGCGAGTCGTTTGTCGCTCGTTTTGTTTTTCGTTTGTGTTCCGTTCGTATCGGGGAGAGGGATTCATCAGTTGATTTGATTCTCCTCGATATGTTGGACTTTGATGTGCTTCTGGGCATGGATTGGCTAGCCACTTGTTATGCTTCGGTGGACTGCCGTGAGAAGGAAGTCAGATTTAGCTTTCCGGGAGAGCCAGTCCTTGTTATTCAGGGAGACCGCAGTGTCACCCTTCCCAGCTTAATTTCGTCTCTTCACGCTGGTCAGCTCTTGCGGAAGGGATGTCAGGGATTCTTAGCGTATGTTTGTGATACTCGAGCTGCAGAGGTTCCGTTAGACCGGGTCCCGGTTGTTTGTGAGTTCCCTGATGTTTTCCCTGATGAGCTACCTGGGCTACCGCCTGAGCGCGATGTTGAGTTCTGCATCGATTTGATTCCCGGCTCGGGGCCTATTTCTATACCGCCTTATCGGATGGCCCCGGCAGAGCTTCGAGAGCTGAAGGATCAGTTGCAGGATTTGTTAGATAAGGGGCTTATTCGACCTAGTGTTTCTCCGTGGGGTGCTCCGGTCCTGTTTGTCAAGAAGAAGGATGGAAGTTTGCGCTTATGTATCGACTACCGCCAGCTGAACAAAGTTACCGTTCGGAACAGATATCCGTTGCCACGCATTGATGACTTGTTCGACCAGCTTCAGGGTGCGGGATATTTTTCGAGGATCGACTTGCGATCAGGATACCATCAGCTGCGAGTTCGACAGGAGGATATACCGAGAACAGCTTTCCGCACGTGCTACGGACACTACGAGTTTTTGGTGATGTCGTTCGGACTCACCAACGCCCCAGCAGCATTCATGGATTTGATGAACCGTACATTCAGGCCGTATCTTGACTTGTTCATCATCGTGTTTATCGACGATATCTTGGTGTACTCCCGGAGCAGAGAGGAGCACGAGCAGCACTTACAGATTACGTTACAGACTCTGAGGGAGCACCAGCTGTTCGCAAAGTTCTCTAAGTGTGCATTCTGGCTGGACAGCGTCGGATTCTTGGGTCACGTGGTTACGAGAGACGGCATTTGTGTGGACCCGAAGAAGATTGAGGCTGTTCAGCAGTGGCCCCGACCTACATCGGTTACTGAGATCCGTAGTTTTCTAGGCCTGGCGGGCTACTACAGGCGTTTTGTTCAGGACTTCTCCCGTATAGCTGCACCGTTGACCGGTTTGACCCGGAAGGGAGTTCCTTTCGTCTGGACGGAGGAGTGCGAGCGCAGTTTTCAGCAGCTACGGACTCGTTTGACTACGGTGCCGGTGTTATCTTTGCCTTCGGGATCAGGCGGATTTGTGGTCTACTGTGATGCTTCGCGAGTGGGATTAGGATGCGTGTTGATGCAGCATGGCCGGGTGATCGCATATGCTTCTCGGCAGCTGAAGAAGCATGAACAGAACTACCCTACTCATGATTTGGAGATGGCTGCAGTGGTCTTTGCACTGAAGATTTGGCGACATTACCTATACGGCGAGTCGTGTCAGATATTCACCGATCACAAGAGCTTAAAGTACATATTTCAGCAGCGAGACCTGAACCTCAGACAGCGTCGTTGGATGGAGTTAGTGAAAGACTACGACTGCGAGATCTTATATCACCCAGGCAAGGCGAATGTAGTGGCAGATGCGTTGAGTAAAAGGCCCGGGGGTAGTCTATCCCTTTTGCGCGCAGTGCAGAGGCAGTCGTCAGCAGATTGGCAGATGCTATGCGACAGCCGAGTTGAGTTCGAGTTTACTCAGACAGGGGGACAGCTCGCGCATGTTCGTGCACGCCCACAGTTGCTTGACCGTATATATGAGGCACAGCGCAGTGACGACCGTTGCTCAGAGATCATGGCACAGATGGGACAGGGCAAATTTTCCGAGTTCGTGATTGACGATCAGGGGATTTTACGCTATGGATCTAGACTATGCGTACCAGATGCTGATGGATTGCGGCGCGACATTCTTGAGGAGGCACACCGATCAGTGTATAGTATCCACCCCGGTTCCACCAAGATGTACCACGATATGAGAGAGACCTACTGGTGGGACGGGATGAAGAGGGACATTGCGGAGTTTGTTTCGAGATGCCTGACTTGCCAGCAAGTCAAGGCCGAGCACCAGAGGCCCGCAGGAGAGCTGCAGCCGTTACCCATTCCGGAGTGGAAATGGGAGCAGATTTCGATGGACTTCATTGTGGGTCTACCCAGGACCAGTCGAGGGTACGACTCCATCTGGGTGATCGTGGATAGATTGACGAAAGCGGCTCACTTCCTACCAGTGAAGACCACTTTCAGCTTCGCTCAGTATGCTCAGCTCTACATTGACGAGATCGTGCGACTACATGGCGTACCGACTTGTATCGTGTCAGATCGAGGCACTCAGTTTACCAGCCGACTATGGCAAAGACTTCAGGAGGCTTTGGGCACTCGTTTGAGCTTCAGCACAGCATTTCATCCGCAGACCGACGGACAGTCAGAGCGGACCATTCAGACTCTCGAGGACATGCTCAGAGCGTGCGTTTTAGACTTCGGTGGTAGCTGGGATCGTCATTTACCTCTAGTGGAGTTCTCCTACAACAACGGCTTCCAGGATACTATTCAGATGGCACCTTTCGAGGCATTGTATGGGAGGAGATGCAGATCGCCCGTCTGTTGAACAGAGCTCAGCGAGAGCAGCATTTTAGGGCCGCAGCTTGTTGAGCAGACGACAGCGAAGATACAGTTGATCCAAGACCGGATGAGAGCGGCTCAGAGCAGGCAGAAATCCTATGCAGACAGGCGCCGTCGCAGATTAGAGTTCGCAGTTGGCGACCATGTTTTTCTGAAAGTCTCTCCGATGAAGGGCGTGATGCGTTTTGGGAAAAAGGGGAAGCTTAGCCCTAGATTCGTAGGTCCCTTCGAGATCCTCGAGCGTGTCGGCGCAGTTGCATATCGTTTGGCCCTTCCACCCAGCTTTCCCGATGTTCACCCCGTCTTCCATGTTTCGATGCTCCGCAAGTACCTTCACGACCCTTCGCATGCGATTCAGCACCCGACAGTCCAGCTAGAGCGCGACCTTTCGTTTGCAGAGCAGCCGGTGGCCATCCTGGATCGGCAGGTGAAGAAGTTGAGATCGAAGATTATACCAACCGTCAAGGTACTTTGGCGTAGCCCGAGCAACGAGGAGGTCACCTGGGAGACCGAGGGCGAGATGAGGAAGAAATATCCCCATCTCTTTGAAGGTACGCGTAGTTATATTTTTAAATTCGGGGACCGAATTTCCTTAAGGGGGGAATATTGTAGCGCCTTGAAAAGTCGTTTTGGTGTTTTCCTGAAAATCGGTGAGAATTCGGTATTTTTCCGAAAACCGTCTTTTTTGTTATTTTGCAGTTTAGGACTAATTATACCTAAAATGGATAGGTAATTGCTTGTTTTTAGTAGTTAATGAGTTACTTATGAAATTCTGGTCGTTTAAAAATTTTCCCTAATTTTTTAATTTTTTTAATATTATTTTAAGCCGGTAAGAAAATACATTAAATTACCGATAAATACAAAAAATTTTGGGCTAATTTTAATCTTTAAAATTATGTTAATTAAAATCTAGTTGTAACATAAATTTTTAGTATTTTATTTTGATTTTTAACTAATTTTTATTATAGAAAACGAAATTTATTGAATTTAAGCTTAAACTTGCAATTTTGGACTTGTAGGGGGTCTTTTTGCATAAACTTTTTTTGTGCACTCTCTCTCACTCATTCCTCACCTCTAGGCCGGCCATTTCCAGCAGCTCATGGGAAAAAAATTCCATGCTCCTTTGACTTTGTATATTATGTGGAAATGAGGGTTTTTTTTTAAGGTTTTTGAATTGTTAATTGGGTATGGTCTTTTGTGGGTTGGTAGGAGTTGACCTAGACTTTTCCCACACCCCACACCACTCCCCTCTCCCTCATTTCTGGCCAGAAACCAGCAGCTCCCCCCCTTCATTTTTCCTCTCTCTTTTGTTCATAAATTCATCTCAAAAATCAACAAAATCAACAAATTTCAAAGCAAAACCATATTCCATCTCTTCTCCAACCTAATTTGGTTCAAATCGAGGTGAAAGGAGGTGTCTTGGGAGGCTTGGGAAATCTTAGGATTGATCTTCTGAGGTATAATTTCTAATCAAATGGTTAAATTATAGCTTAAGTGTGTTAAACTAGAACCTTGAAAATTGTTTAGTGTTAAATTTAGTGTTAGTTTCATTCTATTTTTTTTTTTAAAGTTCATGGTTGAAATTAAACTAGGGTTTTTAGAAACCATTATTTAGTTAATTAAATCTATTTTGCTATCTAGTTGTTTGCTAATCTAAGTTAATGAGGTTACTTTATTGGTGTGGGATTCAAATTAGTGCTAATTTGGTATTGTCATGTTTAGTGTTGGATTGAAATTGCTAATGATGAAAATCAAGAAAGGTTTTGTTTATGGAAATTAGGTTTTTAAGCATTGCTAATGGTTTAAAACTAATGTAATGGCTATCTAGTGGGTTAGTTGGATGTTGTGTTGGATTGTGAGCACTTTATCGCATAACGGCGATGTTGCGTCGTTTTTTTTAGAATGTTTGTGCTTACTAGTTTTGTGATAAAAGTATGTGATAAATTAGTTTTGATATCTTGATGATTTTATTGGCTTATCCTATGACATTTAGGATGCGTGAGTGCGGATTTTTGAGTAGTCGGGTTTTAGTTTTGCCGGGCGACCAAATCGGCGATTTTTGCAGTTTTTGCGATTTTCGCGTGTGTTCCGCGCACCTTGTGCACGTTGTACCTAGCTAGTGAACGTTGGTATTTTCGTTAGGGAATTGCGTCATTCTTGATTTGTAACCTTATGTTTGTATTGATGTTAATTCCAGGTTCGGTCGCGGAGACGTCAGACGCGGCTCGAAATGGGAAAGCGGTGATTGGACGCAGCTAGCTAGGGATTCCGGTGAGTAGATGTAACATCTACGGGGGACTATCGTTGGATGGCGCAAGCTGCCCGATAGTTTTAGTAACTTAAAAGATTCTTAGAGATGTTAGTAATTATGGGTGTAATACTTATATGATTATTTGCTGCATCCATGCCTTATATTGACATATATATGCGAACCCATTTTATAGGACACCTGCACCATTGCCAGGTTTTTATATGCAGCACGAGCACTATTCATGCTTACACACACGCCGTGGTAATTGCCATGCCACCACACTAGATAACCTATAATTTGAAACCTTTTACTAATTGATGCTTAAACCTGTGCTATTGCCTTTAATTCCTTAAAATGAAATCGTAGGATTGCCATTCATGTGCATGTACCTCATCATATTATTTGTTCATGCCTAGTCTATTAATCATGCATCGTAGCTTAATTATTGATATCATATCCATTCATCACCATTGATATATGCACTTATGAGAATTTCTTGAGATTTTATGATATTTCTGGATTTCGGGGGAAAGCCGCAAAATTTCTAAACTTATTATGTTTTTAAAATATGTAATTGCGGTTTTCTAGTGATGTAAAGTGTCGTCCACCATGAGTTTGCTGTGGTTTTCGAGATCCGTATCGAGGAGTGGAGGAACCGTCACGGGTACATGGTGGGCCCGGTATGGTACCCCGGGGCAAGATGAATGTGGTGTTGACGTTGAGCCTGACAAACTCGAGGCACGGTCAGTTCTATGTAAGTTTGTGGGATATCCTAAACATTCAAATGGATATTTTTTCTACCACAGTGAACAACAAAAAGTGTTTATTGCTCAACATGCCACCATTTTAGAAAAGGAATTTCTTGCAAAAGAGATTAGTGGCTCTGAGGTAGAACTGGAAGAAGTTCCAGAAACACAAACTATAACTGAAGATTTAGTGGAACCAGAAGATTCGGTAGTACCCAACGAACCCCAGCCTCTCCGCCGATCTAGTAGGGTTTCTCGTCCACCTGAGAGATACTACGGTTTTCTCATTGATGGTGGAACCGAGGATTGCATCATGGAAGATGATGACCCGACTAGTTTCGAGCAGGCCATCACGAGTGGTGACTCAGTGAAATCGCTGGATGCTATGCGGTCCGAGATGGAATCCATGTACACCAACAAAGTATGGACTTTGGAAGTTGCTCCTGAAGGGGTAAAACCCATTGGGAGCAAGTGGATCTTCAAGAAGAAACTTGGTGTAGATGGGAAAGTGGAGACTTTCAAAGCTAGACTTGTTGCAAAAGGTTTTCGCCAAAGACCAGGTGTGGACTATAAAGAAACCTTTTCTCCAGTGGCTATGCTTAAATCCATCCGGATCATGCTTGCCATCGCTGCATATCATGATTACGAAATCTGGCAAATGGATGTTAAGACCGCCTTTCTAAATGGTGATTTAGAAGAGTGCGTGTACATGACTCAGCTAGAGGGCTTCGTAGATAGTGGGAGCAGCGGGAAGGTGTGCAAGCTGCTTAAATCCATTTATGGATTAAAGCAAGCATCGCGGAGTTGGAACATCTTCTTTGACGTCGTTATCAAAGAGTTTGATTTCGTCAAAAATCCAGATGAACCTTGTATCTACAAGAAGGTGGCAGAGAGTAAGGTTGTCTTCCTCGTATTGTACGTGGACGACATACTCTTGATAGGAAATGATATTCCTATGCTGCAATCGGTCAAGCTCTTCTTATCACAAAGATTCTCAATGAAAGATCTTGGTGATGCCTCCTGCATATTGGGGATTAGGATCTATAGAGATAGATCCAAACGGATATTGGGATTGTCCCAATCCAGGTACATTGACACCATACTAAAGAGGTTTAGTATGGAAGAATCCAAGTGTGGGAACTTGCCCACGATCTCTGGAGTCACTCTCTCCAAAGAGATGTCTCCCAAGACTGATTTGGAGAGAGCTCGCATGCAAGGGATACCCTATGCTTCGGCTGTAGGCTCTATCATGTACGCGATGCTATGTACCAGACCCGATGTAGCATACTCACTAAGTGTAGTGAGCAGGTATCAAGCTGATCCTGGAGAGAGTCACTGGACAGCTGTGAAGAGCATTCTCAAGTACTTGCGAAGGACTAAAGAGATGCTCTTGGTGTATGGTAACGGAGAACTCCAAGTGGAGTCCTTTACCGATTCGAGCTTCCAGAGAGATAAGGATGACTCTAAGTCGCAGTCGGGTTTTGTCTTTACCCTTTACGGAGGGGCGGTTAGCTGGAAGAGTTCCAAGCAGGAAACCGTGGCAGACTCGACGATGGAGGCTGAATCTGCCAACGATGCTGCCAAAGATTCTGTCTGGATCAAGAAGTTCATTACTGAACTTGGAGTGGTTCCATCCATTGAGCATCCAATACCTTTGTATTGCGATAACAATGGAGCGGTGGCTTTGGCCAAGGAACCCAGGTCCCATTAGCGATCATATTCTGAGGCGGTATCACCTGATCCGGGAGATAGTTGATCGCCGGGAGATCGAGGTCAGGAGGGTTGACATGAAGAACAACACGGCGGATCCACTCACGAAGGCCATTCCCCAGATACAGTTTGAGAGACTCTTCGGGATGCTCGGTATGCGATACTATAGCAGCTGGCCCTAGTGCAAGTGGGAGATTGTTAGTTGTATGTATACCCTAGAGGCCAGTATTGTACAGATGATGTATATTATATTGGATGCTTGGACATATATAGAGATGACTTTCTTGCTCGATATGATAGTATGCTATCTGGTTGCTCTTTATCTTAACATGTACACTTGTCTCTTTAAACTGTCTTATGGTTACATGTTGGTAAAGCCCTTAGGATGTGTACTTGACTACCTGGACTATGATGCAGATCATACTAGTGGGGACATTTTAGTCCATAAGTACATCCTTCAAGGTCCCTAGTCGTGGGTGTATCGAGATGGGGCATCGATATACCAGAGTAGACTAGCGTATACGCTTCTCGACCCATGAGATGGGCGATGGATGATCCCATATCCATTGGTGTTTAACATCAGAGATGGTATACGGGTGCTCAGTGGAGACTGGGTACACTGGACGGACTCGCCGAGAACTCCCAGATGGTATTATACCTCACGTCAGATGGCAGTTCTCAGGTGACACTTGTGCAGGTTAGTCTGTAGACCCGAGATCGTCATAGAGTCTTGTGTGATTCCCACTGTGCTTTGATCTCCACCTTACCACGCCCATGAGGGCGTGCAAAACGGTGGTCTTTGGGTACAGTCCCGAGTCACATGGAGGCAATGAGCGATAGGAGGGGTTTCGTCTCTCCCGGTATTGGGGGTTGATGTTGCGCTGTGCTCGATTGGCCGTAACAGGGAAGTCCCTGGCCAGGACTGATCAGAGATTTGCTGGTAAGTGTTACCAGTAGTTTCTCGACCCGTTATGAGCCTCGCATCGGCACGACTTATCGGTTATTGGGGTCTGACGTTTACCACCCCTAGACTTGATATGCGACATATCAGACGAACAGACCGGACTGTATGGTAAGTGTTACTGGTTGGATTCACAGGAGTGTGAGAGGGCTAGCTCGTCGATCTTCTGATCGCTCAATACCCGGATGGCCGTTATGTTTAGCAGACCGCTTGCGGCTTGTGGGTGCTTGATATGATCATCATCTGCTACCGGCGTATTGACGAGTCTTTAGAGTCCTACACAGAGGTTTCCTGGCTCAAGCGAAACGAAATAGGAGCGCAAATGAGATATGTGCGGGAGCGAGAATAATGCGTGTATGTGATACCGCATTTCATTCTCGCGATAAATGTTTCGATTGGTTATATTCGATATGACCTAGTTATCGAATCATTGATTCGATAAATCGATACATTGGATACTAGTCGGTTATGTGCGACATGACCGGATCATTGAATCAAATGTTGATTTAATGATTTAATGTAAAATTATATATTTGATATATTACTTTGCATTAACTAGTATTGGTTCACTTTAAATGGATTTTCTCACTTGATGTGCACATTGTATATGTGATATACTTTTGTACACTAGTTTGTATCATGTTTGATGATACTTGCTCACTTGGGTTTGTGTAAAGATTAAACCATGGTTATATGAATGGTTAGGGTTTTTATTATTTACTTAGTTATTTATTTATATTCATTTTGGAAATTATTAAGGATGGTGGCTTATTTTGTTTTTATGTTGAAGCTTCTTGAAGCTTTGAACAAGTCCACCATTCTTATCTCATCCTTAACCCTAACCATTCCAACTAACCTTAGTTTAATCTCTACACTTGACCATGGTTTACATTATGATAAGTATTCATTTTCTTTTCATTTTAAAAAGACTTATCATAATTCTAGCTTCATCTTCTTCTTCATCTTCAAAAGAAAAAGCTTGATGCCATTAATGGCAACTTGAGCTATAGTGTGAGAAATCCAATTCCAAAGTGAACCCACCTCCTATTTCTTCACCCTCTACCTCTTGCCAAGTAGTTTTGGGTGTTTTCTTCACAAGTTTCACAACTTGGTGAAGTCGGAGCTTGAACTTGTGATGCCTCGACGTAGATCATCTTCGGCACGAAGCCGACGACCTAGTCCGCCCATTTCTCCGATGAAGCCGACGTTTGAGTTCGGGATAAGAGATGGACAGCGAGAGGACGCCTACGTGGAGCTAAGGAAGTGGAGAAACGAATCTACAAAGGTTGTAGCCTCTCTCCTTTAGTTAAGTTGTTAACTAGTTTAATGTTTCGCCTAGAATTCTAGCCGACGATCCGTATTAGGGTTTCTCGGCACCCATAAAATTTTAATTTGGCATGGTTAATGCCTTGTGAGACCTCTATAGTGTGCCTAGGAACCTTTCACTGGTATCAGAGCCTAGCTAGAGCCTTAGGCAAAGTCTAGACGACGTTTGAAACCCGAACGAACCCGAAACCCTAAAACCCAAGTGCTCTCTGGACTTTTTCTAAATTCTGGGATTTTTCCATATTAAAAATGCTTAAAAAATTCAGCAGGGAATTCTAAGAATTACGGTGCAAATATTTTCCAATGAACAGTAAAATGCGCGGCGGAACCGCGGCATAAGCCTGCTGAGGCGGCGGTTCCGTGGCCTCATGATGACGTCAGCCCTCCTCCTTTGCACAGTAATTCATTGTTTCAGATGCTGAGGTTTCTGGGAATTTTTAATATTTATTCAAGAGTTGATTATTCTAGGGTTGTTTTGGGGATTCGGTGTTTCGATCGGGGTATCAGATTTTGTCTATGTGGCTTTCCGGATAAATTTTAGAATATGTTAAAAAGTTCGACCGGATATAAATACCCAATTTTTCCCCTGCCGGGAAATTTCCAAGTGTCGGATTTTTCCGTAGTTTAAAGACGTTCTAAGTAGTGCAAGTAACGCGATGGACCCTCTAGAAGACAACAAACCTTAACTCGATTATGTGACCATCTTGAACTGCCCTTTCAACCTTCGGGTTTGGGGCAGTACGGCGTGCCACATGTGAGGCGTTGGCTTGACCCTTCTACGGCTGGACCGTTGGTACTGAGGCACGAACTGAATGTTGTTAGACTTATTTCATGTGTTGAGCTGTATCGGGAAAACTTGGGTGTTCGACTGTTCGATCGGAAAGTTTAACATTTTCTAATTATCTGGAATGTGATACAATAATTGGAATTCACAAGAAGTTATGAGATAACTGAATGAATGTTATAAATCTAGCCGTTTAGTCTCACTTGATGTTGAAAAGAGTTTTCGATAATGAGACTAAAATGCGGGGTTTATAATTGTTAGGCATGTGATGTCTAAGTAATTCATTTGATTAGGCATGCGATGTCTATGCAGGTTGCGGATTCCAACTATTGTAGTTTTACACTTTTTTTTTCTGTGACCGTAAGTGTAATATGTGATATCGCCGGTTTCATTGCTATATGTCAACGACAATTGGGATACGCATGTTTACTTACGTTGATGACATGTGATGTTATGTGTTGCTGGATATGTTATATTGGATCGTCGTGTTAGAATAACCGGGGGGTTTTATGTGAGATGAGTTTTTTTCATTTTCAGTCATGTAAAAACTTGTATGTAATATTCTTTTTATTTGGGACACTTCCAGGTAGCGGAAGTTGTCACCTTTTGTATATTATTTACTTTTCCGCATTTGGATAGACCCAAGGAGGGGAGCACAAGTAACCGGGTTCTAGGGCCCAGTGGGAGACCAACTCGAGGAGTCGAGTCCGGGTCTCCTAACCCTAGAATTGGTAGGGTTGCTTGCCGCTCTCGTAGGGGTCTAGGGGTGTGGGATTGGCTATTCATCACGACCGTGGAATCCGTGTTTTATACTGGCTCGTATTGAAAACACGGACGTCCTAGTATATCCAATGTTTCATATGTTTCTTCTGCTGCGATATATGTGATGTGATCATGTGATGTTCTGTGATGGATACTGTATATAGTATATATATGATATATTATATAGGCGTTACTTATGTTTTACACCCGCGCTAGCCCTGCCCTGCTCTGTCGTTAGTTACCTAACCTAACGGTGCACGAGGGGACATCGAGGCGAATGCGGATGGCATAAGTGTACGTCGTATTTATCTGTGATGTTTAGGTACTATAAATGATGGGACTTCATTAATGTGATTAATGAAAGAAAAGAAACCTAAGATGTTGTGGAATCGAATTTCAAAATAAAACAGGTAGCTACAGTTCTTGCTTTGCATAGCGGTATATATGATATACCCTGCACCTTATTCGATGAGGAAAGGACCGAGATCCCTTCACCAGGAGTGACTCCTTTAGCAATAACTGGCAGATGCTACACACTCGGTTTGGTTATTGATTGCTTTTAAGAGTTTTTGCTTTGCACAGTGATATATATGATATATCCCTCACCTCATTCGACGAGGAAAGGGCCGACGATCCCTTCACCGGGAGTGACCCCTTTAGCAAAACTAGAAAAGCCTCAAAATCACTCCATTTTAAAAACTTCATTTGATTCTACAACGATATCAAGTTCATTACGCAATAGGTTTTCAGAAAAACCTGACGTAGCCCTCCGTCATTTCAGATAAAGACTATTTAGTATTCGTGCTGCGTTTGTTGACCTCTGTCAAGGCGTAGTGTGCGGTAGCTAACTAGTAATTATCTGTAGAGCATGTGATGTGATTGGATTAGGGTAGTCGTATGACCTTGTTGACCTCTGTTAAGGGTCGTGCGGGTGGGTTTGATTCAATCAAGAAATGACGGGTTGAACTTGACTAGTGCACTATGGTTTGTTGACCTCTGTCAAGGTCATGGCACACTGGGGGCAAAATATTATCGGGAATTTCAAGTGTTGAAATTTGCAATGAGATTGCATACCTTCTATGAGATAGTTGGATCCCGATACCCACTGCGAGTAAGAGTTACTCCTGGGAGAGTTTTGCGCATTGCAATTAGCCGATCAAGTAGGTGTCTAGAAAGGTGTCAACGAGGTTACGCCTCTGGGAAAACGAGGTTTACATTAATTAGGTTCGTGCGAAAGCACGGGGGACCTCCCTCAAAGTACCGACACTGGCCTGGCTGAAAGATTGGCGAACTTGTAGTGTGTAATTAATCCCGGCTAGTCTTTCCTTTTAGGGTTTGAAGGAAGATTTGATAAAAACCAGTGGGAGCCATCCTGATTAGATAAGATAATAACCAATCTGATCTTGCACGAGCATACGCTAAAGTGTTTTCTTCTCTCTCTCTCCAGGTAGCGACCATTTCATGCCCTAATGAAGATAATAATATGGATGTATTGACCGAACCCGCATGTTATACTGTCCTGGGGAACATTGGTTCCGTTCTTTCTTATAAGAGTTATAGGAATGAACAGGACATAGGGGAATACCAGGATTCCCATGCCACCCGAATGAAGAAAGTACATGTTGATGCATTTTCTTCGGGTGTGTTTGTTACAGAGAACTGTTTCTCCATTTCCTCTACGTCCTGGGTATTAGATACCGGGTCAGGATCCCATATATGTAATCAGTTACATGGGCTAAGGAAAGGTAAAGAACTTGGAGAAGGTGATAAAGACATTAGAGTTGGAAATGGTGCAATTGTTGCAGCTAAGACTGTCGGGGAATATCACCTAGTATTACCAACTGGTAATACATTGGTTCTGAACGAATGCTATTACATGCCGAACCTGATATGCAACATTATATCGGTTTCTTTATTGAGTAAAGAGGGATATAATTTTGTATTACAGGACAATGTTATGAACATTTTCCGTAACCAAAAGTTGGTTGGATCAGGCACGTTGTGCAATGGCATTTATGTTCTAAATCAATCAACAGTTCTGAGCATAACAAACACACACAAGAGGAAGAGTTTAGAACTGAACGAATCCTACTTGTGGCATTGTAGACTGGGTCACATCAATGTGACACGACTGGCTAAGTTGCATAAGGATGGATATTTGAAACCATTCGAATTTTCATCGTATGACACTTGCCAGTCATGTCTCAAAGGCAAGATGACCAAAACTCCGTTTACGGGACACGGAGAAAGAGTTACTGAACTCTTGGGACTAATACATAGTGATGTATGCGGCCCCATGTCTATACATGCCAGGGATGGTTCTTCGTACTTCATTACATTCACTGACGATCTCTCAAGATACGGACATGTGTACTTGATAAGACACAAGTCTGAAGCTTTTGAGAAATTTAGAGAATATAAACAAGAAGTCGAAAACCAAACCGGAAAAAGTATTAAAATCCTTCGATCTGATCGAGGAGGTGAATACTTGAGCAATGAATTCCTGGACGTCCTAAAAGAGAATGGGATTCTCTCTCAGCTTACTCCTCCATATACACCACAGCACAACGGTGTATCGGAGCGGAGGAATCGCACCCTATTAGATATGGTGCGCTCTATGATGAGCACAGCTGAGTTACCTATTTCCTTCTGGGGGTATGCGCTTGAGACAGCAGCATACCTATTGAATCAAGTTCCAACTAAATCTGTACCTACCACACCATATGAGATATGGAGTGGGAAGAGACCATATCTTAAACGAGTTAAGATATGGGGCTGTCTGGCCTATGTCAAAAGGCAAAATCCAGACAAACTCGAGGCACGGTCAGTTCTATGTAAGTTTGTGGGATATCCTAAACATTCAAATGGATATTTTTCTACCACAGTGAACAACAAAAAGTGTTTATTGCTCAACATGCCACCTTTTTAGAAAAGGAATTTCTTGCAAAAGAGATTAGTGGCTCTGAGGTAGAACTGGAAGAAGTTCCAGAAACACAAACTATAACTGAAGATTTAGTGGAACCAGAAGATTCGGTAGTACCCAACGAACCCCAGCCTCTCCGCCGATCTAGTAGGGTTTCTCGTCCACCTGAGAGATACTACGGTTTTCTCATTGATGATGGAACCGAGGATTGCATCATGGAAGATGATGACCCGACTAGTTTCGAGCAGGCCATCACGAGTGGTGACTCAGTGAAATCGCTGGATGCTATGCGGTCCGAGATGGAATCCATGTACACCAACAAAGTATGGACTTTGGAAGTTTCTCCTGAAGGGGTAAAACCCATTGGGAGCAAGTGGATCTTCAAGAAGAAACTTGGTGTAGATGGGAAAGTGGAGACTTTCAAAGCTAGACTTGTTGCAAAAGGTTTTCGCCAAAGACCAGGTGTGGACTATGACGAAACCTTTTCTCCAGTGGCTATGCTTAAATCCATCCGGATCATGCTTGCCATCGCTGCATATCATGATTACGAAATCTGGCAAATGGATGTTAAGACCGCCTTTCTAAATGGTGATTTAGAAGAGTGCGTGTACATGACTCAACCAGAGGGCTTCGTAGATAGTGGGAGCAGCGGGAAGGTGTGCAAGCTGCTTAAATCCATTTATGGATTAAAGCAAGCATCGCAAAGTTGGAACATCTGCTTTGACGTCGTTATCAAAGAGTTTGATTTCGTCAAAAATCCAGATGAACCTTGTATCTACAAGAAGGTGGCAGAGAGTAAGGTTGTCTTCCTCGTATTGTACGTGGACGACATACTCTTGATAGGAAATGATATTCCTATGCTGCACTCGGTCAAGCTCTTCTTATCACAAAGATTCTCAATGAAAGATCTTTGTGATGCCTCCTGCATATTGGGGATTAGGATCTATAGAGATAGATCCAAACGGATATTGGGATTGTCCCAATCCAGGTACATTGACACCATACTAAAGAGGTTTAGTATGGAAGAATCCAAGCGTGGGAATTTGCCCACGATCTCTGGAGTCACTCTCTCCAAAGAGATGTCTCCCAAGACTGATTTGGAGAGAGCTCGCATGCAAGGGATACCCTATGCTTCGGCTGTAGGCTCTATCATGTACGCGATGCTATGTACCAGACCCGATGTAGTATACTCACTAAGTGTAGTGAGCAGGTATCAAGCTGATCCTGGAGAGAGTCACTGGACAGCTGTGAAGAGCATTCTCAAGTACTTGCGAAGGACTAAAGAGATGCTCTTGGTGTATGGTAACGGAGAACTCCAAGTGGAGCCCTTTACCGATTCGAGCTTCCACAGTGATAAGGACGACTCTAAGTCGCAGTCGGGTTTTGTCTTTACCCTTTACGGAGGGGCGGTTAGCTGGAAGAGTTCCAAGCAGGAAACCGTGGCAGACTCGACGATGGAGGCTGAATACATCGCTGCCAACGATGCTGCCAAAGAGGCTGTCTGGATCAAGAAGTTCATTACTGAACTTGGAGTGGTTCCATCCATTGAGCATCCAATACCTTTATATTGCGATAACAATGGAGCGGTGGCTTTGGCCAAGGAACCCAGGTCCCATCAGCGATCCAGGCATATTCTGAGGCGGTATCACCTGATCCGGGAGATAGTTGATCGCCGGGAGATCGAGGTCAGGAGGGTTGACACGAAGAACAACACGGCAGATCCACTCACAAAGGCCATTCCCCAGATACAGTTTGAGAGACTCTTCGGGATGCTCGGTATGCGATACTACAGCAGCTGGCCTTAGTGCAAGTGGGAGATTGTTAGTTGTATGTATACCCTAAAGGCCAGTATTGTACAGATGATGTATATTATATTGGATGCTTGGACATATATAGAGATGACTTTCTTGCTCGATATGATAGTATGCTATCTGGCTGCTCTTTATCTTAACATGTACACTTGTCTCTTTAAACTGTCTTATGGTTACATGTTGGTAAAGCCCTTAGGATGTGTACTTGACTACCTGGACTATGATGCAGATCATACTAGTGGGGACATGGTAGTCCATAAGTACATCCTTCAAGGTCCCTAGTCGTGGGTGTATCGAGACGGGGTATCGATATACCAGAGTAGACTAGCGTATACGCTTCTCGACCCATGAGATGGGCGATGGATGATCCCATATCCATTGGTGTTTGACATCAGAGATGGTATACGGGTGCTCAGTGGAGACTGGGTACACTGGACGGACTCGCCGAGAACTCCCAGATGGTATTATACCTCACGTCAGATGGCAGTTCTCAGGTGACACTTGTGCAGGTTAGTCTGTAGACCCGAGATCGTCATAGAGTCTTGTGTGATTCCCACTGTGCTTTGATCTCCACCTTACCACGCCCATGAGGGCGTGCAAAATGGTGGTCTTTGGGTACAGTCCCGAGTCACATGGAGGCAATGAGCGATAGGAAGGGTTTCGTCTCTCCCGGTATTGGGGGTTGATGTTGCGCTGTGCTCGATTGGCCGTAACAGGGAAGTCCCTGGCCAGGGCTGATCAGAGATTTGCTGGTAAGTGTTACCAGTAGTTTCTCGACCCGTTATGAGCCTCGCATCGGCACGACTTATCGGTTATTGGGGTCTGACGTTTACCACCCCTAGACTTGATATGCGACATATCAGACGAACAGACCGGACTGTATGGTAAGTGTTACTGGTTGGATTCACAGGAGTGTGAGCGGGCTAGCTCGTCGATCTTCTGATCGCTCAATACCCGGATGGCCGTTACGTTTAGCAGACCGCTTGCGGCTTGTGGGTGCTTGATATGATCATCATCTGCTACCGGCGTATTGACGAGTCTTTAGAGTCCTACACAGAGGTTTCCTGGCTCAAGCGAAATGAAATAGGAGCGCATATGAGATATGTGCGGGAGCGAGAATAATGCGTGTATGTGATACCGCATTTCATTCTCGCGATAAATGTTTCGATTGGTTATATTTGATATGACCTAGTTATCGAATCATTGATTCGATAAATCGATACATTGGATACTAGTCGGTTATGTGCGACATGACCGGATCATTGAATCAAATGTTGATTTAATGATTTAATGTAAAATTATATATTTGATATATTACTTTGCATTAACTAGTATTGGTTCACTTTAAATGGATTTTCTCACTTGATGTGCACATTGTATATGTGATATACTTTTGTACACTAGTTTGTATCATGTATGATGATACTTGCTCACTTAGGTTTGTGTAAAGATTAAACCATGGTTATATGAATGGTTAGGGTTTTTATTATTTACTTAGTTATTTATTTATATTCATTTTGGAAATTATTAAGGATGGTGGCTTATTTTGTTTTTGTGTTGAAGCTTCTTGAAGCTTTGAACAAGTCCACCATTCTTATCTCATCCTTAATCCTAACCATTCCAACTAACCTTAGTTTAATCTCTACACTTGACCATGGTTTACATTATGATAAGTATTCATTTTCTTTTCATTTTAAAAAGACTTATCATAATTCTAGCTTCATCTTCTTCTTCATCTTCAAAAGAAAAGGCTTGATGCCATTAATAGCAACTTGAGCTATAGTGTGAGAAATCCAATTCCAAAATGAACCCACCTCCTATTTCTTCACCCTCTACCTCTTGCCAAGTAGTTTTGGGTGTTTTCTTCACAAGTCACACAACTTGGCGAAGTCGGAGCTTGAACTTGTGATGCCTCGATGTAGATCATCTTCGGCACGAAGCCGACGACCTAGTCCGCCCATTTCTCCGATGAAGCCGACGTTTGAGTTCGGGATAAGAGATGGACAGCGAGAGGACGCCTACGTGGAGCTAAGGAAGTGGAGAAACGGATCTACAAAGGTTGTAGCCTCTCTTCTTTAGTTAAGTCGTTAACTAGTTTAATGTTTCGCCTAGAATTCTAGCCGACGATCTGTATTAGGGTTTCTCGGCACCCATAAAATTTTAATTTGGCATGGTTGATGCCTTGTGAGACCTCTATAGTGTGCCTAGGAACCTTTCAGATTCTAGTGGTATTATGCTGGTATTTCAAAAGAGGTTCCTAAAGGAAAAACATGATTCTTATACTTGCACAATCAGAGCATGAGTTGATTCACATCGCATTCATACCTGCTAGTATATTCATATTGCATACATACCTGCTATTATGTCCTGCCATACCTGTATTATAGATGCTTGGATGCTTGTGTGCATGCATTCGATAGCCTGTGTAGATGTTATTTATTACTCATGAGTTGGCAACTCACCCCCGTTGTGCCCCAGCCTTTTTCAGTTCCGCTCCGTCAGTACAGTAGCGGCGGGCGCACTTGCTTCTTTTGCCTGGACTCGAGGTTTTGCTCTTAGGTGGGTTATATTATTATTTTTGCACCACATTGTATATTCTTTGTATCTAGAGTACTCCATCTACTGTATCTACCAGTATTGTTGTATATTGACCTAGAGATGAGACTGTGAGGTTTGTGGACTTTTATGCTGTATTTTGGGGTCGAGCTCACTTGAGTCGACATGCTATTTTTCTTATGCTTCATTATGATTATTTCGCATGTTGTTGCTTTATATTGCGTGGGATTTTTGACCGCCCTGTGGCGAAGAGCTAGCTCCCGCTTAGGGATGCCATATTTGTTGGATTCATTTATATTCTTGTTGTACCCATTTTGGGGGCCAGTATTTACAAGGGAGACTCTGCCGAAATTTTCGAAAAAATTGATATTGTTTTTAAAAAGGGTTTTATATGACTTATTTGATAAACTCGCTTTCAATTGATTGGGTTTTCTTCACTCTTCTGCTTTGTGGTTTTGGTTTTCTGGGCTTTGGCTTACTTATTTTACGGACGTCTTGAGACGTTTCGTAAACTTAAGTGCCAGTCACATTCCGTACCCTGCGGGTCGTGACAGTCACATTATTGTAACTATTCCACTGAGCAATCACGTCCTCTCCGGAAAATGAGGATAGAGGCCCAAGAAGCTCCTGATGACCATTAAAGTGAGCAACGTCTAAGCTGTAGGGATGGTCTAGTGGCAGGAAACGCCGATGACCTCAATAACAAACCTTCCTGCTAAAATTCGACCATTTCGATGTTGTATCTTGATGGCAATAAGAGCATGCTTTGTGACTATGTACGGACCAACCAGATAGCATTCCATACACAGGAAAGTCATTAATTGTCCACATTAAAACCGTAAGTATTGTGAAGGTTGTATCGTAAGTCTCTACACCATCAATGAATAAAGATTTTAACTCATCGATCAGTGGTCAAAGATAGACGTCGATATTGTTACCCATTGAGTTTGGTTCGTCAATAAGAAGAGGCGTCATAAAGTATGATTGATCCATAACCAACCAAGACGACAGATTATAAACCATCATTACAACGGGCCATGTACTGTGGCCTCCAGCCATATAGTTGAATGGACAGAAGCCATCACTAACCAGTCCGATCCTGACATTCCGAGGATCACTACTGAATATTTGGTGCCTCTTATCGAAATCCTTCCATGCCGGTGAATCTCTTAGATGACTCATTTTTCCATCTTCGTTTGGAGCAGCACGGTGATGCCAAATCATTGCCTCGGTTGTTTTCTTGTATCTGAATAACCTCTGCTGCCTCTGTGTTATGGGAAAGGTATCTTGACAGGTATATCGGGATTCTTATCAAATTCTTTCGGCTTATACCCGGCCTCTCCACATGTTAGACACTCTTTCAAATCTGAATTCACTTTCCGGTACAGCACACAATTTTTGGGACATTCATGAATCTTCTCACAATTAAGACCCAAATCAGACATCATCTTCTGGGCTTCGTACCAGCTGTCGGGCACGTTATTTTCTGGGGACATAGAATCTTTCAGGAACTTCAGAAGTATCGTGAATGACTTGTTGCTCCATCCATTTATGCACTTAATCTGGAAAAGTTGGACGAACCATGATAGGGTGGAATACTTTGCATTCTCATAAATTGGTCTTCTAGCATCATTCATGAACTTTTCATATTTGTCCGCACATGATCCTTAATCGGAAGGAATGTCATCTTCGGTAGGAATACCATCACCGAGGGCAGCCTTCACCATATCCTCCATTTCTTCTCCTGGAAAGAAATTATCGTCTTTTTCTTCTTCCGCTGCATTACCGTCTTCTCCTTCTTCTTCTGCCGCATTACCGTCTTCTTCTTGTCCTTCCCCATGATATATCCAAGTTGTATAAAATCTAGTTAAACCATATTTAACGATGTGAAACTCTACGATTTCTACCTTCTGCCAGAACTTTTTCCCACATCTATCGCACGGACAGAGAATCTTCTCTAACACGATCTTATTATATGCGCGTGCAAATTCAATGAAAGCAACAACTCCTGCGACAAATTTAGATTGCATGCGTTGTTTCCAATCCACGTACATCCAGTCCTTAACTCTGATTTACTCATGAGCCATGTTAGACTGTATAACATATAAATTGTAAGTTATATTGACTATATTGAGAAATCTAAGAACGAGATGATTATTGATAAAGAAGAAAATCCATAAAGGCAAGTTTGTCATTGAAAAGAATAAATTATCGATTAACAAAGTTAGGTTTGAAGATACCCAAGTATGAGTTGTATTCTGTGTATATAGTTCAATTTATGATTTCGCTTAGGTGCAGGGTTGTAAGTGTGTATGTGCTTTGTGTGTGCGTTTGTTGTGTATTCGTATTGTATGTGTGTGTTTCGGCTGTTGGAGATAAGACTTCTTTTCCAATAAGAAAGTATAGAGCAGAAGCTCATTCGCTTGTGTTTTCATCCATTTCGAGTAAATTTCGGCAGCACCTTCGCGCTGTTCTCCGAGTACACTGTAATAGAATAGATAATTATTTCAATACTGTGAAACAATGTTGAAATGAACATCTAATCTATCTTTGTACACAGAGAACCAGCGGAAAAGTACCGACGAAATAACTCGAAATGAATGAAAACACAAGTGAATGCAGGTGTTTGCTTTATACATTCCTAACTTGTCCAAACTGGACAAATCTATCAGTTATCATACGATTGAATCTTCTCGTCATATAGACTATACGACGGTTGTTAGCACCAAACGATATCGTTCGATATTTGACAAATTTCGTATAATTCTATATCACGATGAACATTGAACGTATGTTAACCGATAGACGGGGACAAAGTCGCGCTTTGATTTTCACATATGACGATCGATGAGCATATGAAAATTTCATATTATCATCGATTATCATATATACACTTATTATAAGATTTAATTTGAATTGGTTTTACGTTTACCTTTCAATTTCAATTTCAATTTCAATTTCAATTTCAAGGGTTTTTAGTTTTTAGTTTAGGTAAAGTTTTTTAAAGTTAAGGGGTTTCTTAATCAAGTTTAAGATTTTAGATTTGGTTGTGGTGTGAAATTTTAGATTTTGGAGTTAGTTCTGGTGTTAACTTTAAAATTAGAGTTTGGCCTTATTTAATATGAGAGATCAACATCATCATTATTACAAACACACACACAAACATACGCATATCATCATCAACATTATCTCTCTCACACATACACGTAGGTGTTAGTCTTGCGGCTCCGTAGGGGCAAAACCAAATATTAAATTTTAATAAATTTAGTTTATAGATATCCTTACGGAGTTCCATAGTTTGTCCCTATATATATATCCGTAGAGGTAAACAAAAATTGTCCATTACCCTAACACACACACACTAAAATACCCAAACCCTAACCTAATTCAAAATTACACAAAAATACCTTATGAACCTAACCTAATTCAAAATTACACAAAAGTACCCTCATCATAGACTCTAACCTACCGCATCCCATCCCCCAAAATACCTTAACCTTAACCATCATGCTAATTAACAATCACCGTAATTGAAATATAATTAAAATTAACCAATTAAAATTAACATTTATTAGAACAAACTAATTAAAAAAAATTAATTAAAATAATTTCTAATAATGATTTTAAAAAACAATTACTCACCGGAGAGGATGGAGTCGACGACTCGGCCACTGGAGGATCAAAGGAAGGCTCGGCCATTGAAGAATCGGATGAGAAGGGGGAGGTCGCTGGAAGCGGCGATCGGAGGACCTGAGGAGGCTTTGATGATCGGAGAATCGGAGGAGGTGTTGATGATGGAAGGGATCGATAACGGGAAGGAGGATGAAGAGGAAGGTGGCTACGGCGATCGGCGACGACGGGGGTAAGAGTGGTGGCGACGAGAGGAGAAGATAGCGTGGAGGTGGAAATTTTTGGGAGGAAATGAATTGGGCGTGGAAAACATTAATCCGGTAATTTATTTTATTTTTAATACATCAATTTTGCTTCTACGGTTTGCACCGTAGGGGTTTATTTTGCGGCACCATAGGAGCATTTACAAAGGTTATTTTTATTAGTTTTTTATATAAAACTGTCTCTACGGTGGGATCTGTAAAGACATTTGTTGATCCTATGGTGGAAACTGTAGAGGCAAACTAAAATTTCCCCTACGGATATTCCCATCCATAGGGATAACCCATTTTTGTAAAGGTGATATCAATTTGTTGAGAAGATATATTTTGTATCATGTATATATACTGTCTGTATATGAGTGATTGTTGAGAAATGAGAAAAATTGATTCCTCCAAATCTATCTTGTTTTACATAGATCTGCCCGCTGCATACATATGCATATGAATAGGCATACGGTGGGTGGATGGGTATGTGTGTGTGAGAGAGAAGGAGAGGGAGGGAGAGAGTCAGAAACAGGATAAAGATCCCATAGAACCCCCATTTGATGCAAAATAGTCGAAGCTGATCATCTACTGTTCATGATATGATACATGGACGGTTAAGATTTAAATAGAAGAAACAATAGCCTCAAAAATAAGAATTAGTTTTTTCTTTTAATCTCAACCATCCATGTATCATACAATGGACGGTGGATGGTCAGCTTTGATCTTTTTGCATAAAATGAGGATTCTACTGGATCTTTACTCTTGGAAACAAGGAATTTGGTTCCATAACCTACTGCATATTCTATTGCACAGAGCACTTAACCTAATCAATAAACCTGCAAGTTTATGGGTATAATCCTTTTTTTTGGTACCCTTAGATCAAATCTTATATGCTATTGACGTATTATACTAAATATACTAGAGAAGTATCAGGATTAGATGCATTTGGACTTTTAATTTAGATATTAATAATTTGTAAGATTGTCACATAGGTTTAGAGTCCCAAATGTGATGGATTTCCATGTTGCCTATGCTGCAGAATATCTTCACTTGCCATCTTGAATCAACATCATATAAATGAAGAAAGGATTGACCGCAGCACCACAGTTGAATAATTAAAGATAGAAGGCAGCCTCTTGAGAAACATCGTTGGCACTCTTTATTTTAATCTCAACGTTTTAGAGTCCACCCCTATGGTTTTTCCTTCATGGGAGCGCAGCTATGGAGCTATAGTTGACCACATCCCCATACAACACTATATTTGGTATTGTTCCAACCATTTGAACAAGTTACATACAATTTGCCTAATAAATTATGATTATTACTCCTAAGAAATAGAAGAGCTAAGTAGGCATAAATTATTTGACAAGATCACAATTTCAGATATGCAAATATAATGTTACATTTGTTGGTTTGATTGACTTGGAGAAAAAAATATGGGTCCCCTAGGTATCCAACCTTATTGAAATAAATAAATTATAATGGTTCGGCAGCCTAATGCATTAATTTCTGCAGCCGGGGTGCACATGTGTTTGGGAGATTAAAACCGAAAAGATATTGTTTAATGTTTCAGATGCAATGCATCCAGACAGAAAAATGGACAAGTCATTTATAATCATGTTTAAGCGGGTAACTCTCTGTCACATGCGCTTATATATCTCTTTCCCCACCGCACATACATAACCACATGCAAAATGTTTTTTTCTGCAAAAGATTAATATTCAGGGATTTTGGAGTCTTCCAAATTAGAATCTTCCAGCATTTTCATAGTGTTATTTTTTTTTTAAGTCATGAAAACACCAACTCCCTAAGTAATAATAACAAGCAGTTGCTTTTGTTGGGATCTTCTTTACTCAAACTCCAAAGTCCAGATGGCATGCTCTTAGCCAGCAAGCTTGTTTCAAACGCATAGGACTGACATTTCTTAAATTGTCCCGTCCCGATTCAAAAAAACCAGAAATGAGAGCTACAAATCCGCGGCGTATTCATACCGAGAAGCGCTTTCTTGACATGAATACAAGAAATTTTAAGCTTATAAAATATCCAATAATATATATAACAATCCTAAAGATGATAACTGAACACAGTTCGAAAATTCAAGAAACTAGGAATGAAAAATAGGCTTGAACAAAAGAAGACATAACAACAACAACCGAGCCTTTTATCCCGAGCATATGGGGTAGGCTACATAAACCAACATGAGAATCACGCCGGGTCCAGCACATGAATCCTCCGCCTCCACTCACTCCTATCGAACAATATGCTTTCATTGAGGCCTTTGGCAACCATATCGTTTCGTATCACCTCCATCCATGTTTTCTTTGGTCTCCCTTTTGCCTTTTTGCCATTGCCCATATCGAGAGTATCTATTCGTCAAACCGGTGCTTCCATAGGTCTGTGTCACACATGACCAAACCATCTTAGCCGGTTTTCCCGCATCTTCTCCTCCACAAGTGCTACACCAACATTTGCACGAATATTCTCATTTCGCACCTTATCTTTTCTAGTGTTACCACACATCCAACGAAGCATGCGCATCACCGCTACGTGCATCTTCTGTGTATGATGCTTCTTAGGAGCTCAGCATTCTGTACCATATAATAAGGCAGGCCGAATAGCGCTCCGATAAAACTCCCCTTTCAATTTTAACGGAAAGTTACGATCACACAAAATCTATGTTGCACTCCTCCATTTCAACCAACCATCTTGGATCTTTTGATTAACATCATTATCGATCTCCCCATCCTTTTGGATGATGGAACCTAAATATCTAAACTGATCACTCGGTGATATCTCTTGCCCTTCCAATGTTATACCAATATGGTTTTGACTTCTCTGTTTACTAAATTTGCAATGCATACATGCTATCTTGGACCTGCTCAATCTAAACCCCCCGAGATTCCAATGTTTGCCTCCATAATTCCAATTTGGCATTAACCCCTGCTTTCGTCTCATTTACTAGAACAATATCATTAGCGAATAGCATACACCAAGGTATCTCATCTTGGACAGTTCTAGTAAGCTCATCCATCACGATGGTAAACAGGAATGGACTTAATGCAGATCCTTGAAATAAACCAATTGTAATCGGAAAATCACTCGTTAGGCCGCTGCAAGTTCTGATATTTGTCACTACTCCATCGTACATATCCTTGATTATGTCAATATGCTTGACGGGGACTCCCCTTCTTCATCATTGTCCCCCATAATACCTCTCTAGGTACGTTGTCACTACTACAAATAAGGGTTGCCCCTACGGATTTATCCGTAGGGGAAACCCACTGCCCCTACGGATATATGCGTAGGGGCGAAAAAATACCCCGTAGGTGCAAAGGCCGCAGGTGCAAGTTGAGGCCCTGAACTTGCCCCTACGGGCAAATTCTTCCCCTCCGGATTTCTGTGTAGGTCTTGTTGCCCCTACGGACTACGCAGTAGGGTATAAGATTTTATATTATTTACAGTTTTTTTTAATATATTAATTGTACCTACGGACATGTCCGTAGGTCCAAGTTATACCCCCTACGGACAGATACGTAGGTACCTATCCGTAGGGGCAAAATATCAGGATTCCTGATATTATGCCCCTACGGATATCTCCGTAGGGGCTAAGCAATGGCCCCTACGATTATGTCCGTAGGGCACTCCCAACCCCCTGGTACTGAGATCAGGGGGGAAATGTCAGTTACTGCTGACATTTTGCCCCTACGGATATAACCGTAGGGGTAACATGTGTGCCTACGGATTAATCCGTAGGTACATATTGTCTGTATTTTTTTTAAAAGTGCTGCCTGATTTTTTCCCGCCCTGTGCACAATAATATATACATCAATCAAATATAAAAATAATCATCACACAACATATATCGCTGTATTCATAATCACATCTCACGCATATAATATACAAAAGAAATCCAAAAACTGAATATGATATAAATATAAACCAATATCGATATCATTTCAAAATGTAGTACAATGTGTATGATATAAATAAATACATGTTTCAAAAAATAAGAACCAAAAAGCTACCCTAGTTCGGTCCAGCTCCACCTCTGAATAACGATAGAATAACGCGCGCCTGCTTCTCGGTCAATAAACTCTGCAATTCGGCACGAGCGGGAGTCTGAGCGGCCTGTGGAGCTGGCGATGTGGTCTGCGCAGCCGCCGTCGAGGTAGTCGCTTGCGGAGCCGCGGCTGCTGGAGTCTGAGTGGGCGGTGGAGATACAGGAGCTGTCTGCGGAAGCGCAGCCGATGTAGTGGCTTGCGGAGCCGCAGCCGAAGGAGATGCATGTGGAGGCTCGGCCGATGTACCCTGTCGCGTCTGGACCTAACGTGTGTAATAAACGTGTAAGAACTGTGTATTATTCGAATTCGTATCATTATTATGTTATTTCGAAACCCCGTTTGGATATCTAGTTTGTTGTTTATTTTAATTACATCTGTATGTATGATTAATCAAACTTAAGTCTAAAACCAAATAAGCTCAAGCTACGTACTAATTATGGATATGTTGATATCTATATAATATGACATGATATTTTACTATAAAACAGTATACATACCAGCATCTCCTTCAACTCCTGAACGGTGGCCCTCAAGCTCTCCAGTTCCTGATGGACACGTCGGTCACCGGAGACGGAGGAAGTAACCGCCGGGGTGGAGTCCAACCTTATATGGGCCCTGCTAGGTCCCAGTCCCCGGCCTCTCTCCCAACCTCCGTGGTGCCCTCCGTGTGCGGCGTCCAGAACTGGGGTCAGCAGCCTCGGATCGCTCTGTCCGGTAAAATCGATCCCCGAGGCCCGGGCCTGCTCAACCACCCGCTCCTACACCCACATTAAGCAGTAAAGTATAAGTATAAGATTTAAACTTGAACCTTCCAAAACTAAAATTTCAAATTTGGGCAGAAAAAATATTAACACTTACGCAGTACTCCTGGGTAGCGACGTCGGGATATCGAACCTCGCCCGTGGCGGGATCTGTCGAGGTGCCGTGGACGGCAAGCTATGCGGATAGCACGCTCGGTGTACCACCTGACGCCACGGTCCGAGATGTCTGCAATATTAGAAAGTAACTCTTAATATTAGAAATATTAGAAAATAACTCTTAATATTGCAGAATATCACAAACGTCGGTCTATTGTAATTTACCGATAACTCCATGGCTCGAGTAATATTCCTCGAGCCACCTGTGTAAGTGGGGCGACCCCTCTTCGCCGACTTCCTGTTCTCTGTATTCTGAGCGGCCTGTTTCTGCACAACGCTTTAACATTTAGTTTTTTAATTAAGAAACACAAAGAAATAAATTATATCATAAATAATGAATTACATTTAAAATACATACCTGTTTGCGTTGGGAGTCGAAATAAGCGCACAATAGAGGCCATGTCTCTACGTCGACTCTCGCAAACGCCGGAGTAGATAGGAGGCCGCTCTCTCTGCCTCGGGGGTCGCCATCCACAGGGAGTAGCAGTCGGCCTTCAGCTCATTCCTGTTGTATCGGATCTTGGCATGCATGTTCTTCATCAGGCCATTGTACAGAGCATGAAGGTCGAGCACCCTTCCCGGGTGATCAGGGTCGGCTACAGGCTGAAAATCGTAATCCAACTGAAAATACAAAAAAACATTGTTATTAGATTGCAAGTGTTAATAATAAATATATTGGATAGATCAAATGAAAATATATATTAAAACATACCCGAGCCTGATCAAAGAAGAGGGCGAATGAGCGCTGGTGCTGCTCGCCCCACTCAACGTGAAGTGGATAGTTCTTCACGAGCCGGATCTCGTCCCCCAAATACCGGCCGAACCTCTCGGCATGAGGACCGGTATAGCGATAGTCAAGGGTAAAAAAAGGGGAATGCTACCTCCCCCCTAGCTCTGTCAGGCCTCAGCCTATGGGACTGATTCGGGCCTCGAGTCCCCCTCTGGGGATGGGGAGGCCCTGCGTCTGCACGAAATATCAAGACAATCAATAATAAGACAAAGTTGTATTAAGAAATCAAGGTTAAACGAAAATTCAAGTGTGATATATACGTCCGGTGACTATCGCACGAGCCTGGGCCCGGGCAGCAGCACGAGCGGGACGATAGTTCCTCCGGTGAGGAACAACCGGGGTCCCGGATGCGGACGCATCCCCTCCAACTAGAAAATAAACATCGACGCTAAATTTCCATGAAGTTCATATTTATTCTATAGAGCATATGTAGAATGAGTAAATATTTTAAATTTATTCATACTAACCTGCAGACGATGCGGAGGGTATGGAAGCGGCAGGAGTGGCCCCTGCGGAAGGTGTGGACGCACCACCTATAATTAGACAATTAAAAATAGATTATATAAGTAATTGCAAAAAGAATGTGTAGATCAATAATACAACGTTCTAAATCAATATGCATGCACTATAGGATATATAAACATACCCGCAGGTGCGGTGGTGTCACCACCTACAGCTAGACAATAATAAAAATTGCTAAGTAAGAGCAAAAGGAATGTGTGTATTTATGATATAGCATTCTAAATCAATATACATACACTATATGATATATAAACATACCTGGAGGAGCGGGGGTGGCCTCTGTCCCAGATGTGGACGCATCACCAACAACTAGACAATCAAACATTGACAATATAAGTAATTTTGATATCAACAGGCATGAATATCTGTAATATTACATTCAAAATGGATATGCGTGCAGTATACCTGGAGATGTGGCAAAATCCACACGGAAGGAGGCATCCGAAGGGGTCTCCGATCTGGGTGCAAGACCGGCCCTCTGAAGCTCCCTACGGAGCTCTCCGGGCGGCAGAACCGCTCTGCCTCTGCCTCTGCCTCTGCCTCTGCCGCGGCTGGAGCTCCTGCCGCCCCTCGCTGCTCCCGACATCGTCATCAAATCTAGATAAACGGTTCGTGGACGCATTAGACAATCATTAAAAGTATTGACTATATATGTATAGACCGTAAAATGTGAAGTAATAATATAACATTACTGATAACCTTTTTCGTTTCGTGGGCGCATCATACATATCTACTTGGATTTCATCGTCGATGTCATTTCTAACCCACGTAACTTCATGATGGTATTTTTCCAAACGTTCTTCGTTCCAATCAGGATGCCCCTCACGTACCTCGTTAAAATGAGTTCTGTTTTCGACAAATAATTGTGACATTAATATTATGTCATTTCATACACACACAAACACAGATATAACAATTAATCCAAAAGAACTTACTCTCTAATTTGTTCAAGACATGCGCAATTAAGCAAGATAAACCGGTATATCTTGTTGATAAACATAGTGTCTACCCTCTTATACTCGGCTTTACCATATGGCCCGTCTTGAATTCTTCGTGGTCGGTTAAGCCTTGTCTCAATGTTCTCGTCCAGATAGCAGGAACAAAATGTGGTTACTTCATCAAGAAGATAACCTTGCATGATAGAACCCTCTGGTCGATTTTTATTGCGTATATACTTCTTAAGAGTGTAAAGGTACCTAATGAGAATATGTTGAATAAATAAATACGGGCATACAGGACAACAATAAATTTATAAATTGAGCGAAACGAAAAATTACACGTACCTCTCGACGGGATACATCCATCGATATTGTACCGGTCCGGCTAGCTTCGCCTCAGTTACAAGATGAACCGTCAAGTGTATTATGATATCGAAGAATGACGGTGGGAAAATACGCTCAAACTTGCAAAGTATCAACGCAATAGAATTTTCTAGTTTATCCAGCGTCGCAACCTCCAGTGTTTTAGCACACAACTCCCTGAAAAAACAACATAGGTCGTTGATTACTAGACCAACCGAGTCGGGGAGTGAAGTCCTGAGGGCTAATGGAAGAAGGTGCTGCACGATAACATGGTGATCATGACTTTTCAGCCCATCGATCTTGCCCTTCACAATTTTTATTTTCTTACTGAATGATCCTGAGAAACCTGTAGGGACTTTCAAATCATGCAACACCTGCAGGGATCTTTTCTTCTCCGGTTGTGACATATGATAAGCGGCATTGGGAAGTACAAACTTGCCCGGTTTACCCGCTACCGGTTTAGGGTGCAGTTCACTTCTTATTCCCCACTCTTGTAGACCCATCCAAGCATTCATGTTGTCTTTCGATTTCCCGTCTTTACACAGAAGCAAGTTAAGTATGTGCTCTGATACTCCCTTCTCTATATGCATGACGTCCAGACAATGACGCACTGAATTTGTAGACCAGTACGGAAGCTCGAAGAAAATGCTTAACTTGTTCCAATATTGTGGTTTGACCTGTTTCGTCGGATCCATCCCGAAGGTCACGTTATTGTAACCATCCCATTTAGCAGTCACGTCCTCTCCGGACAATGGGGATGGAGGTCCAAGAAGCTCCTGATGACCATCAAAGTGAACCGTGTCTAACCTATAAGGGTGGTCTGGAGGCAGAAAACGTCGATGGCCGCAATAACAAACCTTCCTGCTAAAATTCAAAAATTTTGATGTTGTGTGTTCATGGCAATGAGGACATGCTTTGTGACCATGTACGGACCAACCTGATAGCATTCCATATGCAGGAAAGTCATTAATTGTCCACATTAAAGCCGCACGCAGTATGAAGGTTGTATTTGTGTTTGAATCATATGTCTCTACACCATCAATGAACAAAGTTTTCAGCTTCTCGATCAGAGGTCGGAGATAGACGTCGATATTGTTCCCCGGTGAGTTTGGTCCGTCGATAAGAAGAGGCATCATAAAGTATGATTGGTCCATAGCCAACCAAGGCGACAGATTATAAATTATCATTACAACGGGCCATGTACTGTGACTTCCAGCCATATAGTTGAATGGGCAGAAGCCATCGGTAGCCAGTCCGAGCCGGACATTGCGAGGATCGCTACTGAATATTGCGTGCCTCCTATCGAAATCCTTCCATGCCGGTGAATCTCTTGGGTGGCTCATTTTTCCATTTTCGCTTGGAGGAGCACGGTGATGCCAAATCATTGCCTCGGCTGTTTTCTTGCATCTGAATAGCCTCTGTAGCCTCTGTGTTATGGAAAAGTATCGTGCTATCTTCACAGGTATATCAAGCTTCTTATCAGAATCTTTCGGCTTATACCTGGCCTCTCCGCATGTTGAACACTCTTTCAAATCTGAATTCTCTTTCCGGTACAACACACAATTTTTAGGACATGCTTGAATCTTCTCGCACTTTAGACCCAAATCAGACATCATCTTCTAGGTTTCGTACCAGCTTTCGGGCACATTATTTCCCGGAGGCATAGAATCTTTCAAGAACGAAAGAAGCATTGTGAATGACTTGTTGCTCCATCCATTTAGGCACTTAATCTGGAAAAGTTGGACGAACCATGAGAGGGTGGAATACTTCTCATTCTCATAAATTGGTTTCCTAGCATCATTCATGAAATTTTCATATTTATCCGCATGCGGTCCTTGACCGGAAGGAATGTCATCTTCAGTACGAATAGATTCACCTAGGGCAGCCTCTACCATATCCTCCATTTCTTCTGATGGAAATAAATTTCCGTCTCCTGCCGTATTACCGAATTCTTCTTCTTCTCCTGCCGCATTATCGTGTTCTCCTTCTTCTTCTACCGCAGTACTGCATTCTTCTCCTTCTCCGTGATATTTCCAAGTTGAATAAAGTCTAGTAAACCCATGTTTTACAATATGAAGCTCTGCCAATTCTACCTTCTGCCAGTACTTATTGCCACATCTATCGCACGGACAAAGAATCTTCTCTATTATGATCTTATTATGTGCGCGTGCAAATTCAAGGAAAGCAGCAACTCCCGCGACAAACTTAGGTTGCATACGTTGTTTCCAATCTACATACATCCAGTCCTTAACTCTGGCGTACTCATGGGCCATGTTAGACTGAATAACATATAAATTGTAGGTTATGCTGACTATATTGAGAAATATAAGAACGGGATAGTTACTGACAAAGGAGAAAATCCGTGTATATGCTTTGTGTGTGCGTTTGTCGTTGAAAAGAATAAATTATCGCACGTATGTTAACCGATAGACGGGGACTAAGTGGCGCTTTTAGTTTCATATATGAGTATCGATGGGAATATGAAGGTTTCATATTATCATCGAGTATCATATATTGGTTTTAACCCGAATATCTCGAATCGCTCTATAATTATGCGTTTGTATGTGTGTGTTCCGGCTGTCGGGGGTAGGCTTCTATCCCATTAAGAATGTATAGAGCGAACGCCCATCACTTGTGCTTTCAACCGTTTCGAGTAAATTTCGGCAGCACCTCCCCGCTGTTCTCCGAGTACACTGTAATAGAATAGATAATCATTTCAAAGCTGTGAAACAACGTTGAAATGAACATCTAATCTATCTTTGTACACGGAGAACCAGCGGAAAGGTACCGACGAAATATCTCGAAACGGATGAAAACACAAGTGAATGAAGGCGTTTGCTTTATACATTCTTAACTTGTCAACACGGGACAAATCTATGGGTTACCATACGATTGAATTTTCTCGTCGCGTAGACTATACGACGGTTGTTAGTATCGAGCTATACTGTCCGATATTTAACAACCTTCGTATAGTTCTAGGTCACGACGAGCATCGCACGTATGTTAACCGATAGACGGGGACTAAGTGGCGCTTTTAGTTTCATATATGAGTATCGATGGGAATATGAAGGTTTCATATTATCATCGAATATCATATATTGGTTTTAACCCGAACATCTCGAATCGCTCTCTAATTATGCGTTTGTTGTGTATTCTTGTTGTATGTGTGTGTTCCGGCTGTCGGGGGTAGGCTTCTATCCCATTAAGAATGTATTGAGCGAACGCCCATCACTTGTGCTTTCAACCGTTTCGAGTAAATTTCGGCAGCACCTCCCCGCTGTTCTCCGAGTACACTGTAACAGAATAGATAATCATTTCAAAGCTGTGAAACAACGTTGAAATGAACATCTAATCTATCTTTGTACATGGAGAACCAGCGGAAAGGTACCGACGAAATATCTCGAAACGGATGAAAACACAAGTGAATGAAGGCGTTTGCTTTATACATTCTTAACTTGTCCACACGGGACAAATCTATGACTTACCATACGATTGAATTTTCTCGTCGCGTAGACTATACGACGGTTGTTAGTATCGAGCTATACTGTCCGATATTTAACAACCTTCGTATAGTTCTAGGTCACGACGAGCATCGCACGTATGTTAACCGATAGACGGGGACTAAGTGGCGCTTTTAGTTTCATATATGAGTATCGATGGGAATATGAAGGTTTCATATTATCATCGAGTATCATATATTGGTTTTAACCTGAATATCTCGAGTCACTCTCTAATTATGCGTTTGTTGTGCATTCGTGTTGTATGTGTAACATGATTTTAAACCATTGAGATCAAGATTGATAGAACTGATCATCCTACATTGCAATAGCATTCATCAACCAAAAACTATTATTGCAATGGTATTCATCTATAACAATCAACAATTAAAACTACAAATGTAGAATACTGATATCATAAAGCGTTATACGCAACATTGATAGAACTGATAAATAAAAAAACGAAACACAAACCGTATCAAGATTTAACAACTTTGATTATGTCATATACGCGGGCCGATATTTTCATATTAGCCAATAGGAAAAAATAGATTGCGGTCTGGATATGGCATATTGGCAGATGTTACCTATATGCATACATGCATGTTGTCTCCCCATTTTTTCATAAATCAAACCAACTACATACATCAAACTAATCCATGCCACCAATCGGAATCTCCACTATATCTTTGAATTATTATTTTTCCAAATAGCATTGAGCTCCTATTGACATTGTCCCATCCAACAAATTTGTTGTGCTTGCCTCGACCTTCATCTAGCTTTCACATGACATACACATTATATGAGTAATATAGTTATAAATTATGGTATTTTGTTGTCATCAATCCACCTAACCCTAACCCCAAGTTGCTCTCTGAAAGCACATAGAATCATCCCCCCTAGTCAAGCATAGCTTTTTCTGTGCAATTGTTCTCATTCTTAATTTCTCACATTCATTACTCTCTCATTTTCTTATCAACAAATTTGTTGTGCAATTGTTCTCATTCTTAATTTCTCACATTCATTACTCTTTCATTTTCTTGTTTTTTTTCCAACTCCCCACCACTTAACCCCAACCCAGCCCCAGCCCCAACCTAACCCTAACCCCAGCGCGGCCAGCTAAACCCCAACACCAACCCTAAGGCAAACCCTAACCCCAGCCCCACCCCAGCAGCAGCCGAACCCCAACCCTAACCCTACCCCGACCCCGACCCCGACCGCGACCGCGACCCCTGCCGAACCCCAACTCGCGCGCGTAACCCCAGACCCAGCCATGAACCCTAAGCCCAAAATAATCAAAAAATTCTTTAATTTACCTCAATATTTACTCACCTGAACGGCTGCTGCTGGGGCTGGGGCGACGACCTGAATGGCGGTGGCGACGACCTGAACCGCGGTGGCGACGAGAACGGCGGTGGCGACGAGGAGAACGACGGTGGCGACGACGGCGTGGCGATTAGGGGATTTTTTTCGCGCGCGATCGAGAGAGAGAGAGAAAGTGAGCGTAAGCGATCGATCTGGGCTTTTGTTAAATCGATATTTACTTGCCCCTACGGATATACCCCTAGGTCCTTTGTTTGCGGCTCCGTAGGGACAAACACCAAATTAAGAATTAATATTTTTATTCTTGGACGTCTGTGCCCGTAGGGGCAACCTTTTAGCCCTACGGATTAATCCGTAGGGCCAAGGTAAATCTGCCCCTACGGATTCCAATATCCGTAGGGGCAACCCCCTATTTTACTAGTGTGTCGTACGCTTTCTCTAAATCAATAAATATCATACGCAAATCTCTTCTCCTCTCTCAAAAACGCTCGACAAGTTGATGAAACAAATTAATAGCCTCTATCGTCGATCGTCCAGGCATGAACCCAAACTGGTTCTCTGTTATCTTAATATCCTTGCTTAACCTGTGTTCAATCACTCTCTCCCAAAGTTTCATGGTGTGACACATAAGTTTTATTCCACGTTAGTTTGAGCAACTTTGAATGTCACCCTTGTTCTGGTAGATAGGTACAAGGATACTTTTCCTCCATTCATTTGGCACTTTTTTTGTCTGCCAAATCTTATTAAACAGATTTTTCAGCCATTTAACGCCTATTTCTCCTATGTATTTCCAAATCTCGATAATAATCCCATCAGGACCAACCGCTTTCTTAAACTCATTCTGTTCAAAGCTTCTTTAATCTCGGGTAGTCTTATTTTACGCATGAAATCACGGTATATATCTTGAGATTGAATGACAAGCATCCAAATTCATAGTAAAGCTCTCATTGAACAATTTGTCAAAATAATCTCTCCACATTTTCTTGATATCCTCATCTCGAATTAAAACCTTCTGATTTTCATTTTTGACACACTTCACCGCACATAAGTCTCTGGTCTTCCTTTCCCGCATCCTAGCAATCCGGTATATATCATTTTCAGCCTCTTTAGTGTCTAATTTCTCGTACATCTCCTTGTAGACCTTTGATTTAGCTTCCCGAACAGCTTTCTTAACTTCCTTTTTAGCCATTTTATACTTCTCAAATATCTCCACATCTCTACTTTTCTTCAAATCTTTATAAGAATCCCTTTTAATTTTAATAGCAGCTTTTACTTTTTCATTCCACCATGATGTGTTCTTAGATGGTGGAGTACCACCTCTCGACTCACCAAGTAGATCTCTAGCTACCCTCTTGATACAACTAGTCATTTTGTTCCATGTTCTGTCTGAATCATCTTCCGACTGCCAATCCGCTTCTTGGACTACACGATCTATAAAAGCCTTTTGGTTACTTTCTTTCAATCGCCACCATTTAATTCTAGGCTCTACCTTACGTCTAATCTTCCTAGCTTCTCTTTTAAATCGAAAATCTAGAACTAAAAGTCTATGTTGAGTAGTTACACTCTCACCTGGCACTACCTTACAGTCGATACAACAATCTCTATCTATTCTTCTCGTCAGAAAAAAGTCTATTTGACTAGAACTTGATCCGCTCCTAAAAGTGATAAGGTGGGACTCTCTTTTCCTAAACCAGGTGTTTGCTAAGATCAAGTCATAAGATAAGGCAAAATCTAGAATCGAGTCACCTACTTCATTCCTTTGTCCAAGACCAAAACCTCCATGGATAGTATCAAACCCACTACGACTAGTACCTACATGTCCATTAAGATCACCACCAATAAATAACTTCTCTCCACTAGGTATACTTTGCACCATCTCGTCTAAATCCTCTCAGAATAGACGCTTACTAGCGTCATCAAGACCTATCTGTGGTGCATAAGCACTAATAAGATTAAGGATCTCTCCACTTAGAATAAGCTTAACCAGTAAAATTCTATTACATTTTCTCCTAATCTTAACTACATCCTCAAGCAACCGTCTATCTATGATTATGCCTACCCCATTACGATTTTTATCTCTACATGTATACCAAAGCTTATAACCACAAGGCTCTATGACTCTACTCTTTTCACCTACCCACTTAGTTTCTTGCAAGCACATAATACCAACACTCCTCCTAATGATCACCTCCACTAATTCTATTAGTCTACCCGTAAGGGAACCTATGTTCTAGGAAGCTAGACGGGTCCTATGAAACCCTTGCTTATTTGTCACTACACCCGGGGTTCGATGTAGCGCGCTGTTTCTGGACGACGACCTAGAAACCCTTGCATACTTAACACTACACCCGGGATCCGATGTAGCGCATCGCTGAGTAAGGGACGCCCTAATGGTATTCTTATTATGGTTCATGTCATATAATGTGACAAAGTTTTACGTTGGCTGTCACAAGCCTACCACAACTCTCATCATTTCTCATCCAGACTTGGGACCGACAACGGTGGGTTTGAACAAAAGAAGACATACTTACTGAAAAGGAAAACTAGAGATCGGGTAGACTGGAAAGATTGGGATGTCCTTCTCAGTTGGTACTATCTCGTACCTATACTCTTCTCCTACCTCCACTGTAGTCTGACGACATTCCGCAAAAAAAAAACAGAAAACAGGAATGCCGTCAGCGAACTAAAATTCGGTAAGTCCTCATTTTTTATAAAAACGGTATTTGAAAACGAATATGGTATACATAATACTATGCATTAGAATAAGGTATACATAATACCAAGTATGAAAATAACTGTGAGCAGTAAACGGTAGTGTGGATATCAAATAAGTAATAGGTGTTAATCGGTGCAAGATAATTAGAGTATCATGATATTCGAGATTGCGGTGTTATTAATTATAAGTATAAGCTCGATTTGTGAGAGTTTTATGATGTAATCAGAATATTCGTAATGCCACGGAACAACAGAAACATGAGATTCACGAGATTCGGGATTTATATATAATGTAATGTATTGTTTTTCTCCGCTATCACGAGGAACAAGACATGATCCCCCTTTCCACATAAATACCCTCATTCTTCAAGCTATCCCATCCCCATATATATATATATATATATATATATACATGTCGTGTTCATGAGATTCAAGATATTCATTAGATTCACGATATTCATAAGATTCAAGTGATTCATGTTAGACTCATGTCGAGTTCAGATCAAGATAGTATAACCACAGGAGTATTCACAGACCCAATATATATATTCAATTAATAGCGTATATTTTACATGTGATGTTCACGAGATTCAAGATATTCATTAGATTCATGATATTCACGAGATTCAAGATTCAAGTGGTTCATGTCAGATTCATATCAAGTTCAATTCAAGATTGTATAACTACAGAAGTATTCACAGACCCAAGACTATCATTCAGGGGTAAGGAAACACTGGCTCATTCATGAGTTAGTAATAGGACTCCTGGGGAGTTCATGTCAAGATAATATAACCACAGGAGTATTCATATAGCCAAATCTATCATCCAGGGAAAAGAAAACATAGGCTCATTCATGAGTTAGTAATAGGACTCCTGAGATTCCGTTAATCGAATTTACAACTCAAATTGCCTCAATGTCAATTAATTGTTTAATTGTTAAATGCTGTCACAAATCAATGTCAATAATTATCAACAAATATAAAACTTTGAATGTTACAAATGAATAACTAATACTTTTATTGAACTTACCCTTAATAACCAATATTTATACTCAATGTGAACTTTTGTTACTCATATGCCTATCTATGCTACAATAAGCTATTACTTGATTCTAAATAGCATTTATATAACTAAGTTATATTACAATATATGACTTGATAAATAAACCGTAGTAGTAGTGATGTGTAGTATCCGATATTTATAGTAATTAATTTTTAGTATTGTACAAGTTACAAATGCATGAAGTTAAATAGCAGTACATTGTAATTTGATATATTAGCAAATACAAGTTATATAGTTAGCGGTGTATGATAATATAAGAACTTAATTAGGTTTAACAAAGATAATTAAACTTAATTTGCTTTGTTAAGTGCATACAATTAACGTGATGTGTCATAATGTAATATGTATAGATTAGTCTAATGCCACGTTTCATATTTCAAAGTATTAGGTATTAGCGACACAGGTCAGAAACATAAAAAGATGTCTGAAGATATATGCGCAGACGTCTGTCATAGGATTCAGACGTCTAAAGGAGAAGAGGCAGACGTCTGCCAGAGGTCTATCAAAACAACAGAACATAGGCAGACATCTGAGGAAGACGATCCAGACGTCTCAAATAGAGTCTTCGAAACTAACAGAGAACAAGTAGACGTCTGCGAGAATATGGTTCAGACGACTTCAAGTCATAAGCATAGCTGAATTCAAAAAATCAAATCTTACCAAAATAATTTATAGAAAGATTTTATTTTGATTTTATTTTCAATCATGTAATTGTATATATATATTCAAAGTTTTAATACAGTACTCATCAAGTTCAAAACCCCAAATTCATTCTTCTTCAAGACTTTTATATGGTATCGGAGCTTTACGATTAAAAGCTCAATTTTTATCCATGGCCTCCTCTCAAAACTCAATCATCATCATCACTAAATTTCCTTTTCCAACAAAACTTTCTCATACAAATTTCACTGTGTAGAGATCTCAAATCCAATCAGTCCTAATTGGCCACGATCTTCTTGGTCACATCGAAGGATCCAAATCCCCTCTTACGAGGACTATCTCCGACGTCAACGACACCACCAAACGTGTTGCAAATCCAGACTAATATCAATGGTACCGTCAAAATCAACTTATTCTCAATGCTATCCTTGGCAGCTGTATCGATACGATCCAATCCCATATCTCCTCTTTTTCTTCCTCTAAGGAAGCATAGGATCGACTTGTTATTCTCCATGCGAACAAATCTCTCTCTTGAGTTATGTCACTCAAGGAACGCCTGATCAATAATCAGCTTGTTCAAGACCTATAAACAAGTACCTACAAGAGATGCGCTTTATCTCTGACGGCCTCGCTCTTGCCTACCACCCTCTTCCTGAAGATGATCTAGTTTTTCACATTCTCGCTGGCCTTGGACCTGAATTCAAAGAGGTCGTCGTTGCTGTCCGAGTTTGTGATAACGCCATCATCTTTGACGGGCTTTACGACAAACTGACTATGAACACCATCTGAAGAAGGAAGACGTGGGTACGTCTCTCTCTCTCTCTCTCTCTCTCTCTCTCTCTCTCGCAACTACCAATTATACCAACCAACTCAATCGCTCGTCCTATCGCGTTCCACAACAGCGCGGAAGCGTCTTCTACAATCGCAATATGTCACGTCCTGCTTCCTAGTGTACGGGGAAGGAGACGTGGCGGGCTACAATGTATTTACTCAGAAGTAAACACGTTAAGCGTAAATAAACAATATAAATGAATAACATAAGAATAACAAGAGATGTAATAAAACAACAATTTTTTATTGATAATCATTCTTTACATACAACTGAAAAGTAAAGTACAATGATAGAAAGCGATACCTAAACAATGACATATGAACTGAAAAGAAAAGTAGTACAAGTAAAAGCCTAGAAGTCATGCTTCTCGGTGATCTGCTCCAAATCGTCCTGGCTGGGCTTGGTCTCCTGAGAGTCGGGTCCTCCTGACGAACATTCCAAAGAAAGAAGAGACAAGAATGTCGTCAGCGAACTAGCGCTCGGTAAGTCCCAAAAGATAGAATGGAATAGACAAATAAAGAGAATAGAACTGTTAAATTATCTGTTTGTTATGCTAACGTAGTTTTTTGTAGCTTGGTACAGAAGATATAAGTGTATACGAGAGGAGTCCAACTTTTCCCGTGGACTATGGTAACCCGTAGTACAAGGCCCCGTCAAAACCCACAGGACAACGGCACATGATGTTCATGTAGGTGTCTTTTAGTGACCATCATCGTGCCACTTTTAACACATTCCGTACCAATCTACCCCGTTAAAAACTCCATAGTGTATATTGTATTGATTGTATTGAGTTGTAGTTATCAGACTTGCTGAGACTATGGTATAAGTTGTTCATGTAAACTGATTCAGGATGTAAACGGTAGTCATGTAGTCAAGTTCAAGATATAGCCATGGTTCGGTCAAGTCAAGTCATGTTGATATTGTTCTGGTATTCATGTTCAAGTTCAAGGATTCATGTTTGGTATATTGGATTCATATTGTAATGGTGTTATGATTGGATTCATGTTTGGATTGTATTAAGATTAGACTGAGACTCAGATTGAGTCAGACACTTACACAGATTTGGATTCTGAATTAGATTTTGGTGTTATCCGTAACTGCTGCACATGGACGGTAGGATTTGTGTCTTCCTCCAAGACAATTACCATTGATAACCCCGTTTTAGTTTTCTACCTTAAATAGGAAAGCAACGACTTTCTCCGGCTCCATGAGGTTCAAGAGAATTGGTCCCGCTTAAACCTATATTTACTAGTGTCCTTATTGTAATTTAATATAACTTGAGGGTTTTTTATAAAAATATTTTTAGTATACTTTCAAAATAAACCTCAAGTATTTATTTATATTATTTAGGGTTTTCATGGATGTAAATTTTTAAAGAATGAAGTATATTAGTGAAACTTGAATAATTCAAGGTATTTTAATGTAACTTTGACTTGTATTGATACTTGATGGTATTTTCATGAAACTTGTAATTATTTTATTTTTTTTAGAAAATATGGAATTTAATAAAATCTTAAAAATATGTGGTTTGATAATATTTATATAATTATTAAAAATAAATTTTTTATTATTAAATAGAAATCCTCGTTTTTCTTAAAAATTATATTAAAATTTTATCGAGATCGTATGCTCCATGAGGAGGTTTGCATCTCGCTCTACTAGTCCTGAGGATGTGCGATAATCCGCACCATCCAAACCGGGTTCGTCAAAATGGGTTGTATAGGCATAATCACAAAGAATTAAACAACACAATTTAACGAAATCCGGTTTTTAATAGTTTAATGTATTTTGATGAAAAGTCGTATTATGCCACAAATATATTGTTTAAGAGAATCGTGCTATATCAAGATGTATGTATGTGAGAGGTAGGTCATTACCTCGTAAGGTTTTCTAAAGGTATGCTAAACAAAAATAATTAAAAGATGTCATATATAAAGTTTGTGGTATTTAAACGAAAAACGTAAATTTAAACTTACTTAACATGATATTTTAAGATGAAAAATATTCTAATTATTTGTTTCATGATTAATGAGCAAGGTATAGTGATATGGACGTGTGATTCCTAAAAGAAATTGAAATTTTAAAGATTATAGAATCGAATGTCAGTATAACTCCACTTACCGACAAGTTTTGAAAAGAAGAATTTTTATGGTAGAAAGAGAAGAGAGAAGATAAGACTTACTTGCTAAAAGAATAGAGGGGAGGTAGAGGAAGAGAATAGTAGTTTCGTAGTGTCGCGGGGTCGCCGAAATTGTCTCGAATCCTCTCCGGAATTGACCTAGGGCTAACTCCACTTGTACTCTTCTTAGATTTGAGAATATTTGAGAATTTTGGCAATATATTTCAGAATGAAGAGGGTTAGGGTGTAAGGTTGTATTTATAGGATGAAATTAGAGTTTAGAAATTGAAGAAAGAATTAAAAATAAATTAAAATTTGGATTTAAAGCTTCATTTTAATTCTCTGTTAATTTTCAGGGAAATAAAACAGAACAGGGGTAGTGGGGTAGTCCAAGGGTTTTAGTGTGCAGAGAACGGGGACATTCCCTACGGTGGAGCCCGACGGTGCCGGCCAAAAGGAGGATCTTGTCGGTCAAGTTGAAGGGGTGGGGGCTTGGATTGATTCCACGTGTCCTCGGCTGTTCATACAAAATTGTGCACATGTTTATTTTTCTTTCTTTTCATTTCTTACGTGTATTGCATGTGTAAACTTTTGGATTTCCAAAAAGTTTAAAATAAAGATCAGTAAAAATATATGTGGCTGATGGGATTCGAACACAGGGGCTACGTCACAGCGGTGCAAGGTTTTACCAGTGAGCTACAAGTTGTTTCTTCCTGTCCTTAAACAAAATTAATTTATAATTTTTACTCTAGTTAGCAAACTCTATTTTGTACATTAATTTTTTTAAAAAAATTGGTACAGTGAAAGTAGAGTCGTTACACAACAATAACAACAACTCTGCTCGCAACAGCAACAACAATCAGTATTCCGGAGCACGCAACAACTCACTCTGCTGTTACTCCTACTGTAATTTCAGCAAGTGTCCCGGTCACAACACCAAAAATTATCGTCAACTCGCTCGCTTTCTTCGTGAGAATGTGGTGCAAAGAAATTCACCGCATCATCCGGAACAGAAGCTCCCTCAACCTGTGGCAAACAACACAAATACCAACCGGCCCGCTCCTCCTCCTGGATATTGGACATTAGTGCTTCTCATCACGTTACGTCCGATATTTGGACTCTTCACAGCTACACCGATTACGGTGGTCCCGATAAGATCAACATAGGTAATGGTTCAGATTTGAATATTTCTCACATCGGTAACACAATACTCCACTAACCACAAAGGCCCTTTCTTTTAGATAATGTCCTTTTTGCACCATTTATTACTCAAAACTTAATTTCTGTTGCTAAATTTTGCAAATCAAATAAAGTCCCACTTTAGTTTTTTCCCTCTAATTTTTGGGTGAAGGATCTTCGCACGGGGACGTCTCTTCTTTGCGGGGATAGCCATAATGATGTCTACTACTTACCGCCCTCATCAAACCTTAAATTCACACTATTTCTAAGTTCGAAATAAGTGAGTGGTATTGTCGTCTTGGTCATCCCTCCATCTGAATCCTTCAGTTAGTCGTTAAGAGAAATAAGTTATTGTCTAATATCTCGGTAGTTAATAATTTTCAATGTAATTCATGTGATTGCAATAAACGTCACAAACATCCTTTTTTTAAAAATTCCCTTCGTGCTTCTAACCTTTGCAATTAATTTACACTGATATTTGGGGACCCATTGTAACAACCCTAGAATTTCTATACAAAATTTTTCCAAAATACGGAAAGGAGTAGCTAAGCCTGAGCACAAGTTATAAATTTAATTCGCTTTTGAACAGCAAGAAATAACTTGTGGCTCATTGGTAAAGCCTTGCACTGCTGTGACGTAGCCCCTGTGATCGAATCCCCCCAGCCGCATTATCTTTTTATTTAATTTTCTTTTAATCTTTTAGAAGCCCAAGGGTTTGCACGTGAACAACACGTAAGATGATAAGTTACAGAACAATCAAACATGTGCACAAGGGTATATGAATCGAGAGGGACACGTGGCCAAAGATCCAACACCATCCACCGGTATTGAACCGGTGAGATTGCCTTGGAGACCGGCACCGCCGGGCCCCCCGTAGGGGATGCTCCCCATCTTTTCACCCGAGCACCCCTCGGCCTATCGCACTCCTCTCATTTTGTTTATTTTCTCTGCACATTTTCCAGAGAACAATAAAACACCCTTTAATCCAATTTTAATGCAAATTTTAATGCATTCTTTAACCCTCTAAACCCTAATCCTACCCTATAAATACAACCCTATCTTTTGGCACTCCTCATTCTAGATTCAAGTGCCAAAACTCTAAAAAATTCTCAAATCTCATGTTGTGCAAGTGGAGTTAGCGTAGGGCAAAGTTCCGAGGAGATTCCGGCAACGAAACGACGCCCCGACACCTTCTCTAGCTTCCCCCTTCTCCTCTCTAACCTTGTAGCCAGTAAATCCCCTCTCCCCCTCTCTTCTTCTATTCTAAAAACTTTAATTTCTAAAACTCGACGAAAGCGGAGTTAATCCGACTTCCGTTTCTTTTTTTTAAAAAAAAATCTATTTTTATTAAACCATATAACACCATACTCTCATATAATGTTTAACAAACAAATTAAAATAAGTTTCATTTCAGAAGAATCTTTTATGCAACTTTTATCGTATTTTTACGGTAAAATACCAAATACTTTATTTTCGACACAAATCAACATAATACTGTAACATTTTCAAAAATATAAAATATTAATTTTGGGAATTTTTATAATTTAATATTATTTTATTGATTATTTTAATATTAAATCTATATTTAAATGAAAATAAATGGAGAAAAATTATGAAAAATTATGGAAAATTCTAAAATGGGTTAATTATTGAAATTATGACATTTTTAAGTTGTTGTGATCATTTTGACACTAATTTGGTGCTAATCGCGATTAAAATCGCTAATCGGGTTTTTTGGCAATTTTGTGCAAAACTTGCACATATCACATTTTCTACACTTGTGTATTTTCTTGCCATGGATTTCTTTTGGGTTTACTATTCTTATGAGAAGGTTTGGATTTAAAAGGGAATAAGAAAAGAAAAGAAAAAGAAATTGGAGTGAGGGTAGGTGAGAGAGAAGCATGGGGCACCCTTGACCTCTTGACTTAGCACCCTTGGCCATTCCTTTCCCTCTCATTTCTCTCCCTCTTCCTCTAGCTGCTGCTGCCCTTCCTCATCTTCCCTCCCCTCTTCAAGCCATGAAATCACCTCTTAAACATCACAAAAATCCTATGTCGGTTTCATTAAAAAGATGCGCGAGCCCGAGATCTACAAGATGGACCTAGAAAGCTTGGATTGTGACCACTTGGGGCAACTCAAGAAAGTTCTTGAGTTGCCAATCAAGGTAATTTCTGAACCATTGTCTTAGTTTTACCTTTACATATACCCCTATGCAAGTTTAGAATCGATATCGGGTGAAATTGTGGACTTGGTGAAAACTAGTTAGGGTTTGTGGAATTTGTGAGTTGTGATGGGTAATTTGAGTTCAGTGGAGATTGTATGAGCACCCTAGAGCTAGAAACCCAGCCCAATCCCATTGGAAACCAAGAATACGGAATTTCGGGACTTTATGTCGGTTTGTGTGTGCAGGAAAATCTGGAACATGCTGGGACATTTCTAGGCAAATTCAACAATACCAGAGACCCACATTAGACCACAGGAGGCTACCCTAGGGAGACGAGCACCTAACTCCCTAGTGGGGCCGGCCAGGCCGGCCAAACAGTGTATGTGGCCGGCCCCCCTATGGTGAAATCCCCCCATTTTGCTTCTGTACCTCATATTTACCCTGCATAGCACCCTGGAGTTGTTGATTTGATCTAGTTTGACCTGAGATGAAATCTGGGATCATTTTCTCATGTTGCTGTTTGGAAATGTGAATTGGTTTTATGTATTTTGAATTCCAGATTTTGATATTCGTGTGTTATCTCTATTGTGTGACGTTTGTACGTCTATATCGAGTGATTTGGAGTTGTTTTGCGAAGGCTAACCGTAGGTTCTAACCTATAGGCCTCTTTGCGTATCGTGTCGGTTTTAGCGTATCGTATTGGTGTGTTGTGTGTCGTTTCAAGTATTGAATTGGTTTTGATGCGATGCGATACGTGTGATGTGTGTAGGTACACCGCGACGATCCGAGGCGATGCGGAAGATGACGGAGACATCGACACCGACACGCAGGATTCAGGTGAGTAGATTATATCTACAGGGAGAAGTCGGGTGGATGGCGTATAGCACCCCCGCAGTCCGTAGATAGATTATTATGCAGTTATTGTGATTATAGGTGTACTATGGATAGTTAGGGTTAGCAGTGACTAGTGTAGTCATAGTCGCGAACCCTAGGATAGAATTACACCTATACACACATACCCTTGTATATCACTTATACTTGCACTGTGTTGATCATATGGGATGACTTTGGAGATGAGTCGATGGTGTGGGCTTGGTGCCCTGGGATCGGTGATTTGATACGATTCACATGTGGGATATGACTTGTGATTCTTGCGGCTTGGGATATGTGTTTACCCCCGCGTGCATACTTCTCTGATGGTATCGACTTGTACTAGACATAGAGTAGTACCCCCAGACTATATGATCTGATGATACTGATACCTGTTATGTGACGAGATAGTGAGTTGTTGACCTGTACCCAGCTTTTGGGAATGCCGTACGATGATTTACCGTACGAGCCGATATTGATGATAGATCCGCACTCATAACTCGAGGATATCTTACGATATGACATTGAGGCGGGATCACCGACTATATATCTATATACATTGACTCAGATTTAGGTGGTTTCTACACCTACCCCTCCTGATTGACCGGATACTTAGATGTAGTTTGCATAGTAGATACTTCACTGTGGTGTTGACTACTAGATATCTGCATTTTCCTGCTATTCGCATTGCTGGCATATGTTCATTATTTTACTATTATCATGCTGTTAGGACACCAGCACCATTATCGATGATGCGTATGTTTCACGTACACTATTTGCCGGCTCACACACTTCATCATCGATAATTGACATGCCACTACACTGTAGTACTGTTGCATTCATGATATGATTACTGCTTGGCATATTGTACACATGTACCTGTACACAAACATAGATGATTCATACTTGATTTAGATTGAGAACTGCAAGATATTCCATGTTACATGATTTCCGATATGATTACCTCTCTTTACCTGTCGCATACATCATGGATTGATTATATAGCACGTTGCATTGGATTTACTTCTCGATGCGGATTTTCATGTGATTTCTGGTTTTTGAGGACCGTGGGATTATTTAAGAAAAGATGTTCTTTTATGAAAAACCCAGTACCTCGTGATATGATATTTGGTGCGTCCACCACGCGTTTTCTCGGTGCTGAGACGTGTGCTTGAAACCCGATTCGAGGAGGTGATGTACCGTTTGCGGGTTCGTGGTGGGCCCGGTATGGTTCCCCTCGGCGAGATGATCGATGGGTTATGCCGATTGAGCCTGGAGGCGGGCGAGTACCTACCGGTGATTGTATTTGAGCTCGGCGGATGTCCGGGGGATACCGCCTGGAGCTGAGAGATGGGCGTACTGCCGGGGGCCGACGGGCCGATACCGCAGACGGAGCCCCATATGGATGAGGATTTACGTGTCGATGCTTGGCACGGGTTTCATGATGAGTTTTCCATGATTTTGGTTATATCCTCACATTGCATACATGATGCTTGCTGTCAGTGGGTGACAGGTGGACGGGTTCCACAGATATACAGATATGGATCATATACAGACTGGATTTACACTTATCTTACACCAATATTAGTGGTATGGGACGCTAATATATGTGTATTGATATCATTGATATTTCACCATATTTACTTCATGCAGACATACCTTACACTGATGACATGTTATTACCTGAGTACCTGGCACTACATACATGATTAGATGTTACCTTGCCACCTTATTACACTCAGATGTACTCTTGTGGATTATATTACTGATCGTTGACTTAGGTTTATGTCTTGCATTCGGTTTCTGCTTGTAGATGTTTCTATTCACGAGTTGGCAACTCACCCCCGTTGTGCCACAGTTCTTGCAGGTGCTGCCGTACAGGTTTCATTGCGGCATTTCTGGCACACTACCTTCTTGCGGGTGATTTGCTTTGGTAGGTGGATTCTTTCGTATCAAGAATCACCATTTTATTCATGTATTTCATTGTATCTAGAATGTCCATCAACCAGAACTTGTTTATTCTTTCAGACTCAGAGACAGTGTTGTATTATTCGACCTTAGAGTCGCGCTTAGTAGTATTGCAGTTTTCTTGCTACTTTTGAGCTTTCTTTTGGTTTGATCCTCGCCACTTGGCGTTGTATATTATCATATCATTGTGTGGTTGTGACCGTCGATTGACGAAGAGCTAGCTCCCGCTTGGGGATGTCTTTATCATTACATTTATATTGTATCCATGTTGTACCCCATTCGGGGCCCGTTTTACAAAAGAAACTCTGCCGAAATTTTTAGAAAAGACTGTACTATTTTCAAATGCACATTCGGCTTAGTTATTTAAAAACCTTGATTTCAAACATGTTTTTCTTCACTTCTTTAAACCAGTTTTCTTTACTTATTCTTCAAAATGGTTTTAGATTTCTGGGCTTTTGGCTTACTTGGATCAGATGGAGTCCTATAGGCTTCATATGTTTCAAGGGCCAGTCACGTGCTCTTTCGGGTCGTGACAAAGTTGGTATCAGAGCGCTAGGTTGACCTTGGTTCGAGTTTAAGTTTGACTATGTTGAGCCTAAGGAGTTGTTTTTATACAGAACTTAGGCTTGACCTTACGGAACTTAGACTTGGTCGAGGGGGTGTAAACCCGAACTTTCGTCGTTTTAGGATGACCCTTGGTTGATGGATTAGGTGACTAAAGTAGAGTGACGTACCGTTGGTATGTTCCGCGGCATACTTACGACACGCCACTCCGCTTAAGGAACCTTAGGAGGTACATGCAGTTGAGATTAGTGATTCTCTTCATATCCTGGATTATTCGTCCATTTGAGATCCCCGATTCTATTAGTTTCATGATCATACCTTCATTGATACTGTTCCTTCCTATGATCATGTATCCACTTTGGATCTGTTGTTTCCCTTCTTGCCATTGATGTGCTCTCTTTGATACTCGATTGAGATTCCTGTCACCGTGTTTGAGCGCAGTTTGGGCTGCTGCTAGGGTTACGGCCGGTGTGAGCTCGTTTGGTACGAGGGCCGACCGTTGTGTTTTCTGGTGACATGGGAACGTCTCGAGTTAGTGTTGGTGATTGTGACCTCTAGTAGAGGCGAGTGCTTGGTCTTGCACCGGATGATCGGGCCATTGTTAGAGCTGCCAGTCGAGAGAGGACTGTTGATGTACAGCATACCTCAGAGATTATGATGTCGCCTACCGTGCAGACAGATGGACCAGCTGTTGCTGAGATTGACAGGATGTTGCTTTTGGAGCTTACGAGCTGAGATTGCCGGAGCTTTCAGGCAGATATGAGACAGATGATAGCTAGTCTACCCGATTTGAGAGACGAAGGTGATTCGTCCGATTTTGCGCCAGAGCGGTCCCAGTTGAGTTGAAGATTTCCAGTGTGGAGAGTCTTACTCAGATCTAGAGCAGATCGACTCAGAGATGACCGCTTATGTGTTGCCTTTCCTGGAGGATTGAGGCATTGTTCGGCGTACAGGCATATGAGCCAGTTGCTGCTGCAAATGACGAGATATCGCCCAGATGGTTGGAGCTACTGCAGCATGAGCATGTTCTTGGAGATATGATAGCGAGTCGCTAGTCACCGAGGATGAATGACTAGGACGTGTGGTGAGTTCGCTTACCCCGATGCGAGATCATCAGGTGGATTGATTCCAGATAGAGACGACTTCACGCAGGTTCGTTGAGAGTCGATAGAGACGATCGAATGTCAGGAGCTTATTTTCCAAGTTTAAAGTATACGGAAAGACATGCAGGTGATTCTATGGACCCTCTAGAAGAATGAAACCCTAACTCGACTTAATGACCGTGTGACGGCCTTTGAACCTTAGGGTTTACGGCGGTTCCGCGGCGCCATTAGTGAGTCTTGGGTTTGCCCTTCTACGGCTGGACCACCGACGCTGTGGCATGTACTCGATACTATTAAACTGTACCCGAGATGTGAGCTCTTAGGGGATTATGAGGTTCTGACGAGTCGATCGGATGGTTCGACATCTTTCGGATATCGTGATGGGATACTGCTTGGGAGACTCCAGATACGAGCGTAGCCGTCGGAGCGCAGTTCATGCAGCCATGATGAGACGAGTCCGAATCAGTCGACATTTGAGCAGAGTGAAGTAAAGAGTTCGTACGAGATTTCGACGAGATGGCGTCCCACTCCGCTGACATTAGAGATGTGATATACACCCCGAGGCGTGGTATATGGATATAACTTCCAGAAAGAAGCGCGGTAAGTATGCAGCCGTTCCGGAATAAGCTTTAGCTTCAGCATTGGATGATGACTTCCGGGCATTTCGGCAGGATTGAGATTTGAGAAAGGAACCTCGACAGGACCTTTCTGGAGTATGTTACGAGAAGACCTAGACCAGGAGTGGTCATTTTGCGCACCCCCAGCAGGCCAGAGTTCGGCATTGTCGACAAGGTAGTTGACCAAGTTCGGATAAAGGATCTTACTCAGATGCGTTGCGAATTGATCAAGGACGGACGAGTGATGAGTTTTCCTCCGATGGTTGGGACGTGTTCCCGAGGACCAGTTCGGCCTGACATTTGCTACAGAATGATGAAGCTACAGAATACGCGATTTTGAGTCCGTGTGAGAGACTTCAGATTGACCGTGGCCGAGAACAGTGCAGTGCATAGTAGCTTGGCATGACGTCATAGTGGACAACGATGGAGACAGTTGAAACCAGAGGTTCGTGTGAGACACTGACGAGCTGTCATTGCTTCCCGTCGAGACTAGAGACCTGATTTGCTTACAGAGACGTTGGGATGTGACCAGTTTCCGAGGGAATGTTGTTCTGAGGACACAGGTGTCTTTTGAGCGAGAAGAGGTTGTGCAGGAGAGCCAGCCTCTGCGCAGATCGGTATAGGCATGATTGGAAGAGACCTTGAGCAGGATTCCTTCCAGGACGTTGCTACAATGATGTTTGCACCCAGGATCAGATGTGTGATGTGCATTCAGAGAGCCAGAGGCCGACGCCAGTGATATGCTGCCTTACGAGTGGTCGTGAGGTTTGACCGAGAGGTGACCAGAGAAGTGCCAGAACGGAATCGTCCCCGTTAGCACCCCTGACAGGGCCGATGAGCCGATTGACCGCGTGATAGGTAATCCGCAGAGAAGATAAGAATCCAGAGACAGAGGACGCCAGACCGTGAGCAAGAGGCAGGTAGATATCCTGCGCTGCTAGCAGTGGATTGCACCGACTCCTTCTCGACCTTGAAGGAGGAACTACCGAAGACGGTAATTATGAGTTGTGATTTTGTGATTCGATTATCACGTATCCGTCATTTTGGATTTCGTATTTTTGGGCGTTCTGTTTGCATGATTTAGTTTTGATGACTGAGTTTCATGATATTGGTTTCATGCACCCACTGGATATTTATATATTTTGCGCAGAGTTATTACATTTGAGGTATTGATTGAGATTTCATGCCTACAGTATTCAGTGATTTGATTTATGCTTCCAGCATGGTTTTCATGCATTTTGGTGTTATGATTTGATTTGTGCACGCTGATGCACACGTTTATGGGATTTTTCTTTGCGGTACACTTGATTTTGATTTGAGCCGCCTTATGTCGTTGATTTTGACCCTGATATGGATGGTTGACTTTTGCACTCCGTGCTTTGATGTGACTTACGCATGTTCGGCGGTTGCTGTTGGATTTCGTGATTCCGTGCATGTTGAGTGCGCAGGGTTTAGATTTTCATTCGTGCACGATGGATGCACCGATTTGGATTTTTGCGCGTGTTGGGCGCATGTTTTGGGATACGATTTGGGTGCACACCCGATGCACTAAATCGAGATTTCTTCGTGCATATCAGATGCACCGGATTTGTGGCTGTCCGGCACATACGTTGCTTACGACAGATGCTTCGTGCACACCCGTTGCACTAGATGTTGATTTGTGCACCTGTTTAGCACATAGATGGATTTTGATTTCCGTGCGCACCAGACGCACAGGATTGTGTTATGTGCATTTTGGGGATTGATTTCTAGTAGAGCAGTATATTTTTATGATATTCCCTATGTGTAGATTCGATCCATATCATATCGGTTCTGTATTGGATTTGACATTGTGTTTTTACATTGACTCCGATGATTGCGGGATGCTTGACGGAGTTTTATTTTCGAGATATCTACTCAGTACCCTTGCGCATGCATTGCGCTGTGACGTTCTATGTGTTGATGATTTCGGAGCCCCGACGACTTTGGTTTATTACTGAGATTGTTTTAGTAGTGGGGTTTTAAATTTAAATTCGGGGACCGAATTTCTTTAAGGGGGGTAGATTGTAACATTTTCAAAAATATAAAATATTAATTTTGGGAATTTTTATAATTTAATATTATTTTATTGATTATTTTAATATTAAATCTATATTTAAATGAAAATAAATGGAGAAAAATTATGAAAAATTATGGAAAATTCTAAAATGGATTAATTATTGAAATTATGACATTTTTAAGTTGTTGTGATCATTTTGACACTAATTTGGTGCTAATCGCGATTAAAATCGCTAATCGGGTTTTTTGGCAATTTTGTGCAAAACTTGCACATATCACATTTTCTACACTTGTGTATTTTCTTGCCATGGATTTCTTTTGGGTTTACTATTCTTATGAGAAGGTTTGGATTTAAAAGGGAATAAGAAAAGAAAAGAAAAAGAAATTGGAGTGAGGGTAGGTGAGAGAGAAGCATGGGGCACCCTTGACCTCTTGACTTAGCACCCTTGGCCATTCCTCTCCCTCTCATTTCTCTCCCTCTTCCTCTAGCTGCTGCTGCCCTTCCTCATCTTCCCTCCCCTCTTCAAGCCATGAAATCACCTCTTAAACATCACAAAAATCCTATGTCGGTTTCATTAAAAAGATGCGCGAGCCCGAGATCTACAAGATGGACCTAGAAAGCTTGGATTGTGACCACTTGGGGCAACTCAAGAAAGTTCTTGAGTTGCCAATCAAGGTAATTTCTGAACCATTGTCTTAGTTTTACCTTTACATATACCCCTATGCAAGTTTAGAATCGATATCGGGTGAAATTATGGACTTGGTGAAAACTAGTTAGGGTTTGTGGAATTTGTGAGCTGTGATGGGTAATTTGAGTTCAGTGGAGATTGTATGAGCACCCTAGAGCTAGAAACCCAGCCCAATCCCATTGGAAACCAAGAATACGGAATTTCGGGACTTTATGTCGGTTTGTGTGTGCAGGAAAATCTGGAACATGCTGGGACATTTCTAGGCAAATTCAACAATACCAGAGACCCACATTAGACCACAGGAGGCTACCCTAGGGAGACGAGCACCTAACTCCCTAGTGGGGCCGGCCAGGCCGGCCAAACAGTGTATGTGGCCGGCCCCCCTATGGTGAAATCCCCCCATTTTGCTTCTGTACCTCATATTTACCCTGCATAGCACCCTGGAGTTGTTGATTTGATCTAGTTTGACCTGAGATGAAATCTGGGATCATTTTCTCATGTTGCTGTTTGGAAATGTGAATTGGTTTTATGTATTTTGAATTCCAGATTTTGATATTCGTGTGTTATCTCGATTGTGTGACGTTTGTACGTCTATATCGAGTGATTTGGAGTTGTTTTGCGAAGGCTAACCGTAGGTTCTAACCTATAGGCCTCTTTGCGTATCGTGTCGGTTTTAGCGTATCGTATTGGTGTGTTGTGTGTCGTTTCAAGTATTGAATTGGTTTTGATGCGATGCGATACGTGTGATGTGTGTAGGTACACCGCGACGATCCGAGGCGATGCGGAAGATGACGGAGACATCGACACCGACACGCAGGATTCAGGTGAGTAGATTATATCTACAGGGAGAAGTCGGGTGGATGGCGTATAGCACCCCCGCAGTCCGTAGATAGATTATTATGCAGTTATTGTGATTATAGGTGTACTATGGATAGTTAGGGTTAGCAGTGACTAGTGTAGTCATAGTCGCGAACCCTAGGATAGAATTACACCTATACACACATACCCTTGTATATCACTTATACTTGCACTGTGTTGATCATATGGGATGACTTTGGAGATGAGTCGATGGTGTGGGCTTGGTGCCCTGGGATCGGTGATTTGATACGATTCACATGTGGGATATGACTTGTGATTCTTGCGGCTTGGGATATGTGTTTACCCCCGCGTGCATACTTCTCTGATGGTATCGACTTGTACTAGACATAGAGTAGTACCCCCAGACTATATGATCTGATGATACTGATACCTGTTATGTGACGAGATAGTGAGTTGTTGACCTGTACCCAGCTTTTGGGAATGCCGTACGATGATTTACCGTACGAGCCGATATTGATGATAGATCCGCACTCATAACTCGAGGATATCTTACGATATGACATTGAGGCGGGATCACCGACTATATATCTATATACATTGACTCAGATTTAGGTGGTTTCTACACCTACCCCTCCTGATTGACCGGATACTTAGATGTAGTTTGCATAGTAGATACTTCACTGTGGTGTTGACTACTAGATATCTGCATTTTCCTGCTATTCGCATTGCTGGCATATGTTCATTATTTTACTATTATCATGCTGTTAGGACACCAGCACCATTATCGATGATGCGTATGTTTCACGTACACTATTTGCCGGCTCACACACTTCATCATCGATAATTGACATGCCACTACACTGTAGTACTGTTGCATTCATGATATGATTACTGCTTGGCATATTGTACACATGTACCTGTACACAAACATAGATGATTCATACTTGATTTAGATTGAGAACTGCAAGATATTCCATGTTACATGATTTCCGATATGATTACCTCTCTTTACCTGTCGCATACATCATGGATTGATTATATAGCACGTTGCATTGGATTTACTTCTCGATGCGGATTTTCATGTGATTTCTGGTTTTTGAGGACCGTGGGATTATTTAAGAAAAGATGTTCTTTTATGAAAAACCCGGTACCTCGTGATATGATATTTGGTGCGTCCACCACGCGTTTTCTCGGTGCTGAGACGTGTGCTTGAAACCCGATTCGAGGAGGTGATGTACCGTTTGCGGGTTCGTGGTGGGCCCGATATGGTTCCCCTCGGCGAGATGATCGATGGGTTATGCCGATTGAGCCTGGAGGCGGGCGAGTACCTACCGGTGATTGTATTTGAGCTCGGCGGATGTCCGGGGGATACCGCCTGGAGCTGAGAGATGGGCGTACTGCCGGGGGCCGACGGGCCGATACCGCAGACGGAGCCCCATATGGATGAGGATTTACGTGTCGATGCTTGGCACGGGTTTCATGATGAGTTTTCCATGATTTTGGTTATATCCTCACATTGCATACATGATGCTTGCTGTCAGTGGGTGACAGGTGGACGGGTTCCACAGATATACAGATATGGATCATATACAGACTTGATTTACTATTATCTTACACCAATATTAGTGGTATGGGACGCTAATATATGTGTATTGATATCATTGATATTTCACCATATTTACTTCATGCAGACATACCTTACACTGATGACATGTTATTACCTGAGTACCTGGCACTACATACATGATTAGATGTTACCTTGCCACCTTATTACACTCAGATGTACTCTTGTGGATTATATTACTGATCGTTGACTTAGGTTTATGTCTTGCATTCGGTTTCTGCTTGTAGATGTTTCTATTCACGAGTTGGCAACTCACCCCCGTTGTGCCACAGTTCTTGCAGGTGCTGCCGTACAGGTTTCATTGCGGCATTTCTGGCACACTACCTTCTTGCGGGTGATTTGCTTTGGTAGGTGGATTCTTTCGTATCAAGAATCACCATTTTATTCATGTATTTCATTGTATCTAGAATGTCCATCAACCAGAACTTGTTTATTCTTTCAGACTCAAAGACAGTGTTGTATTATTCGACCTTAGAGTCGCGCTTAGTAGTATTGCAGTTTTCTTGCTACTTTTGAGCTTTCTTTTGGTTTGATCCTCGCCACTTGGCGTTGTATATTATCATATCATTGTGTGGTTGTGACCGTCGATTGACGAAGAGCTAGCTCCCGCTTAGGGATGCCTTTATCATTACATTTATATTGTATCCATGTTGTACCCCATTCGGGGCCCGTTTTACAAAAGAAACTCTGCCGAAATTTTTAGAAAAGACTGTACTATTTTCAAATGCACATTCGGCTTAGTTATTTAAAAACCTTGATTTCAAACATGTTTTTCTTCACTTCTTTAAACCAGTTTTCTTTACTTATTCTTCAAAATGGTTTTAGATTTCTGGGCTTTTGGCTTACTTGGATCAGATGGAGTCCTATAGGCTTCATATGTTTCAAGGGCCAGTCACGTGCTCTTTCGGGTCGTGACAAATACTTGTATTACCTTTAGACAATTCACGAGGTAATGACTTACCTCATCACAACACATATCTTTGACATAGCATGATTTAATTTTGGGCAATGTTTTTGGGAATATCACGAGTTACAATAAAATACCCTAAACTATTACAAAATTGTTTTTTCTTTAAAAAGAGTATTCATTAATTCCTTGCAATTACGCTTCTACAACCCATTTTGGGGAACCCCGATCGGGATGGTGCGGGTTATCGCACGTCCCCGGGCCTAGTAGAGTAAGATGCAGACCTCCGCAAAGAGCATTCGATCTCGATAGAATTTTTAATACTATTTTTAAGAAAAATGAGATTTCTAAAAAATAAATAAAATTTATTTTTATTAAATATATAAATATATATATGAGTATTATCAAAAGATCTATTTTAAATATTTTAAACAAATATTTCAAGTTTTCTAAATCAAAAGAATCACCATTATATTAAACTACCATCCAAATACAAAACAATTCCAATATTTCAATAAAATACCATATATAATGAAAACTAGATTTTTACCCACTAGAAAGTTCACTTTTATAAAATATATATCTATGAAAACCCTAAAGACGATAATTAAATACTTGATGTGTATTTTGAAAATGTACCAAAACTATTTTTACATAAAAACCCCTCAAATTATACTAAATTACAATAAGGATCCTAGTAAATATATATTTAAACGGGACCAATTCTCTTGAGCCTCAGGGAGCCGGAGAATGTGGGTGCTTTCCTATCTAACAAACGGTGTTATCAGTACGGTAATTGTCTTGGAAAAAGACACAAATCCTGCCGTCCATGTGCAGCAGTTACTGATAACATCAAAACTAATTCAGTATTTCAATTTCTTTTCAAAGTGTCTGAATCAGACTGAGTCTCAATCTAATCAATCTGACTTGAATATGATTCAAGTATAAACTACAGTACAACATGAATCCATGAATCTGTCTATTCAATCTATATCAATCTATATTGACCGAACCGAACCATGGATATACTCCGTCTACATGACTATCCATTTATATCTATTCCATTTACTAATATTATGGTTTCGGCAAGTCATCCATCTATATAACAAAACAATACAATCAATACAAAAGATATCGCGGGGTTTATAAATGGGTAGATTGGTACGGAATGTGCTAAAAGTGGCACGAGACTATAACCTTAATACACCTAACCTGAATATCCATTGCCGTTGTACCGTGGCTGAACGGTTTTTTGTGCTCCGTATACCTTAGTCTCCAGAATAGTGGGACTCCTCTCGTATACACTGGCATATTCTGTACCAAGCTACAAACAACTGCGTTAACAATATAATCAAATATTACTGGTTATATTCTCTTTTGTCTATTCTATCTCTACTCATCTTTGGGACTTACCGAGCGATTGTTCGATGACGACATTCTTTTTCTTCTATCTTTGGAATGTTGTCAGGTGATTTGGACGCACTAGGGACCGAGCCCAGTACTGAGGACTTGGAGCAGTTTGCTATCGATCCAGAGCTGTAGGCACTTGTACATGCTTTTCATTTCAGTTATGCCATTGTTTAGGCATTGCTTTCTATTCATGTATTTACATTCCAGTTGTACCTGTAAATGAATGTTTAATAAATAAAGTTGTTGTTCATTTATATTCCTGTCTCTTGTATACTTTTACTTTATATTGCTTAGATACGCTTAGCGTGTTTACTTCTGAGTAAATACGTAGCGGGCCTCGCTGCGTCCCCTCCCCGTACACCGGGAAGCGGGGCGTGAAAGGTTTTGTTGGTGGCCCATGCCGGTCAACTCTGTATGGACATGCAGGCCAGTTCTGCATGGACATGCATGCCAGTTCTGCATAAAGTCCTAAGCAATATAACACAATAATCAGTAACTAAAAACATTCTTTACATATTCCTTGAATCTTACAATTTCATATATTTTGAATCTATCCTAACCCTATTTTTCATTCAAGGTTATGGATTCTCCAAACAACACTAGTACCAACTTCAACAACACACCACCACCTCTACCGCTTACACCTACCATCGCAGCTTCGATCAATGAGCAAACGGTACTGCTAGAGGCAATCCGCAGCGTCCTGGAGGAACAGCAGCAGCAGACTACTATTTTGATGAACCGTCCAGAAGCGGAAGCACCTGGGGTAAAGCAATTCCGGGCTTTGCACCCCAAGCAATTCTCAAGAAAATAGAGCCCTCTGGAAGCTGAGGAATGGGCTCAAAGTATTGAAGATGATCTGGCAGAGGCACAAGTGCCAGATATCGCTTGGGTTCGAGTTGCAAAGCTGCAACTCACCGACAATACCCGAGTTTGGTGGAAGGCGGAAGAAAGCCGTCTTGAACAACCGATCGAATAGAGGACTTTTCACGATATGTTCGATGCGAAATACTTCCCAGAGACTGCCCGATTTTACATGGAGCAGCAGTTCATTAACCTACAACAGGGTTCTATGTGGACCAAATTAGTGGATGAATATGACGCTGAGTTTACCATGCTCAGTAGGTAAGATATGTCTCAATTTCAATTTTCAAATATCGCATACTACATAGCTAACACAAGAGGTAACAGGTTTGCAGCCCATCTCATACCAACTGCTGAGATCAGGGCTAGAAGATTTCAGCAAGGGTTGGACCAGGAAATCCAAGTTGCCTTAACTACAGGGGATTTCCCAACCCGTGATTTGGATTTGAAATCTGCCCGTCGATATGAGGCAGTAGTAAAGAGGAAGGGCAGACCCCAATCTGCCGGAGTAAAATGCCCTGCCACTCAGATGACAGGAGGAGCCTCTTCAAGGACAACTATTGAACCCAGGAGACTGGAAGAAACCAATAACCAGCCAAGTCCAGATTTTTGCTTCTATTGCAAAAGAGATGGACACCTATGGAAGGACTGTAGGTTCGCAAAAGGCCTGTGCTTAGTTTGTGGCGCATCCAATCATGGAATTGGAACATGTCTTTATAGACGCAACACAGTTCCAACTCACAACATTTATCCGCAGCAGCCAGCTATCCAGGCTCCTGCACCTCGTCTTGCACTTCTATCTCCACCTCCATGTGGACCTCCTGTACAGCCTAATCGCCAATTCCATCAGGCACCTAGGAACATGCTTCGAGGGCAGAGAAACATGCCCCAAGGACGGAGGAATGTACCCCGGCGTCAGGCATTCACTTTAACAGCCGTAGAAGCCGAGACTGTAGACCAAGGTAACCCTGGTAATTCCCTCACCTCTTTTTCAATTTTACCAAAACTTTCGCATTCTTTTGTTCTTCCAAATATTTTCATGCACTATCAATAGTTCTATCACTAAATTGCTTTGAATCTATTACACTTTCCATCTTCAAATTTCGAGGACAAAATTTTTATAAGGAGGGTAGAATGTAACAACCCTAGATTTTATGTACAAATTTTTTCCAAAATACGGAAAGGAGTACCTAAGCCTGAGCGCAAGTTATAAATTTAATTTTCTTTTGAACAGCAAGAAATAACTTGTAGCTCATTGGTAAAGCCTTGCACTGCTGTTACGTAACCCTTGTGATCGAATCCCCACAGCCACATTATCTTTTTATTTAATTTTCTTTTAATTTTTTAGAAGCCCAAGGGTTTGCACGTGCACTATACGTAAGATGATAAGTTACAGAATAATTAAACAAGTGCACAAGGGTATATGAATCGAGAGGGACACGTGGCCAAAGATCCAACACCCTCTACCGGTATTGAACCGGCGAGATTGCCTTGGAGACCGGCATCTCCGGGCCCCCCGTAAGGGATGCTCCCCTTCTTTTCACCCAAGCACCTCTTGGCCTACCCCACTCCTCTCATGTTGTTTATTTTCTCTGCACTTTTTCCAGAAAACAATAAAACCCCCTTTAATCCAATTTTAATGCATTCTTTAACCCTCTAAACCCTAATCCTGCCCTATAAATACAACCCTATCTTTTGGCACTCCTCATTCTGAATTCAAGTGCCAAAACTCTCAAAAATTCTCAAATTTCAAGTTGTGCAAGTGGAGTTAGCGAAGGTCGAAGTTCTGAGAAGATTCCGGCTACGAAATGACGCCCCGACATCTTCCCTAGCTTTCCCCTTATCCTCTCTAACCTTGTAGCCAGTAAGACCCCTCTCTCCCTCTCTTCTTTTATTTTAAAAACTTTAATTTCTAAAACTCGACGAAAGCGGATAATCCGACTTCCGTTTCGTTTTCTTTATTAAAAAATCTATTTTTCTTAAACCATCTAATACCATACTCTCATATAATGTTTTACAAACATTAAAAAACACATTAAAACAAGTTTCATCTCATAATCTTTTATGCAACTTTTATCGTATTTTTACGGTAAAATACCATATACTTTATTTTCGACACAAATCAACATAATACTTGTATTACCTTTAGACAATTCATGAGGTAATGACCTACCTCATCACAACACATATCTTTGACATAGCACGATTTACTTTTAGGCGATGTTTTTGTGAATATCACGAGTTACAATAAAATACCCTAAACTATTACAAAACCGTTTTCTTTAAAAAGAGTATTCATTAATTCCTTGCAACTACGCCTCTACAACCCATTTTGGGGAACTCCGATCGGGATGGTGTGGGTTATCGCACAACCTCGGGCCTAGTAGAGCGAGATGCAGACCTCCACAAGGAGCATTCGATCTCGATGGAATTTTTAATGTTATTTTTAAGAAAAATGAGATTTCTAGAAAATAAATAAAATTTATTTTTATTAAATATATATATGAGTATTATCAAAAGATATATTTTAAATATATTAAACAAATATTCTAAGTTTTCTAAATCAAAGAAATCACCATTACATGAAACTACCATCCAAATACAAAACAATTCCAATATTTTAATAAAATACCATATATAATGAAAACTAGGTTTTTACTCACTAGAAAGTTCACTTTTATAAAATATACATCTATGAAAACCCTAAAGACGATAATTAAATACTTGAGGTGTATTTTGAAAATGTACCAAAACTATTTTTACATAAACCCCCTCAAGTTATACTAAATTACAATAAGGACCCTAGTAAATATAGGTTTAAGAGGGACCAATTCTCTTGATCCTCAGAGAGCCGGAAAATGTGGGTGCTTGCCTATCTAAGGTAGACAATCTAACAAACGGTGTTATCAATACGGTAATTGTCTTGAAAAAAAGACACAAATCTTGCCGTCTATGTGCAACAGTTGCCGATAACATCAAAACTAATTCAGGATTTCAATTTATTTTCAATGTGTCTAACTCAGACTAAGTCTCAATCTAATCAATCTGACTTGAATATGATTCAAGTATAAATTACAATACAACATGAATCCGTCTATTCAATCTATATCAAGTTATATTGACCGAACCGAACCATGGATATACTCCGTCTACATGACTATCCATTTATATCCATTCCATTTACTAATATCATGATTTCGGCAAGTCATCCATCTATATAAAAAAAACAATACAATCAATACAAAATACATCGCGGGGTTTATAAATGGGTAGATTGGTACGGAATGTGTTAGAAGTGGCACGAGACTGTAACCTTAATACACCTAACCTGAATATCCATTGTCGTTGTATCGTGGCTGAACGGGTCTTTTGCTCCGTATACCTTAGTCTCCAGAATAGTGGGACTCCTCTTGTATATACTGGTATATTCTGTACCAAGTTACAAACAACCGCGTTAACAATATAATCAACATTACTAGTTATATTCTCTTCTGTCTATTCTATCTCTACTCATCTTTGGGACTTACCGAGCGATTGTTCGCTGACGAAATTCATTTTCTTATTTCTTTGGAATGTTGTCAGGTGATTTGGATGTACTAGAGACCGAGTCATGTACTGAGGACTTGGAGCAGTTTGCTATCGATCCAGAGCTGTAGGCACTTGTACATACTTTTCATTTCAGTTATGCCATTGTTTAGGCATTGCTTTCTATTCATGTATTTACATTCCAGTTGTACCTGTATATGAATGTTTAATAAATAAAGTTGCTGTTCATTTATATTCCTGTCTCTTGTGTACTTTTACTTTTGTAAGTCTACGGTAGCGCCCCGGCCGTCGATCTGAGGCCAAAATGCGGAAACGAAAACTTTTTCAAAACTTGAAACCGGCGCTATCACAGACTTTAATCCCGGATCGAACCATTAACCTATAACTAGCTAACAAGAGAAGGGTTGGAAAGGCTATACCAATCGATCCGTGTCCTTCGGTCTTTGGCCACCATCCCAAGCTCCTCACGGCATCTCCGATCTCCGGTCTCCTCGTCGGAAAGGGCATCACATCTTCGAATCCTTTTATGGGCTCCCGCTTCATCCGAAGCAACTCGGACACGAAGTTTGCTAGCCGACGTGTCCAAGGTGAAGTAGAGAATATATGCGATAAATTTGTCTCAAGCATCCATTGATTCTCAACGCATGAGAGTGTATGGATGGAGGTTGAAGATAATGCCATTAGTGGAAATGGTGAGCTAGAGGAAGAAGAAGAAGAAGAGGAGCCTTTTGTGTTATTATGTTGAGATGATAAAATGAGAGCTAGCATGAGAAATCCAAGAACAAACCCAAGCCTATATTGTTGTCCACTCTCTCTCCAAGCATCATATCAACACAATAAACAACTCCTAATGTGACATTAGCACAAATAAAGAGACCATCAGTCACTAAACATGACCATGTCACATTAATTGCACCTCATGATCATTTCCACTCACAATTTTCACATGTAAACATTAATCTAAATGTTTACAACAATAAAAAGATATGGCAACATCTAAAGTAAACTCGTGACGGATCACAAGGATACCCCTCACCTGTATATACATACCGGCATCCGCATTCCGACCGAATGCGAATGCGATGAGACTAAAGTAATCTAACAAATCTAATACTAGGATCCAGCTTAAACCAAAGCCCACTAGTATGATCCGCACGATCATGATCCGTGCACTACTGCACGTATATGATCGAACCCTGCCATATATCATACGGCCTCTACAATGTTTCGCCCGAAACTTGAGAAACTATCTGTGGGGGACTCTAAAGACTCGTCAATACTTTGGCTGTGGATTTAACCACTAGCACGTCAGAGGTACTAGCCGTACGTAACGGGCTACCAGGTATTGACCAAAAGGGAGGTCGATGAGCGAACTCATCCCGACACCCTACTGAGCCTGTCAGTGACAATATCCATACAGTCTGGTTCGTTCTTCTATGAGCATCGCATGTCGGGCTTAGGGGGTTGGTAAAAGTGAGACCCCCAAAAGTGGTACAAGTCATGTCGGAGTGTAGCCCAGAACACCCTGAGATACTGCTGGAATACCTACCAGTAAATCTCCTGCCTTGGCCAATAACTTCGTGTAATGGCTCTCCTAGACACAGCGCGATCTCACCCCCAATACCGGGAGAGACGAAACCCCTGCTGATCCGCTTACTGCCTCCATGTGGCTCGGGACTGTACCCAACTAAAACCTGTTTGCATGACTCCTTTGAGCCGTGGTAGGGTAGTAATCAAAGCACAGTGGGAACTCACACGAGACAAATGACGATCTCAGGTCGATGAACTAACCTGTACACATGTCACCAGGGAACTGCTATCTGACGTCAGGTATAATACCAACTAGCATGCTCCCGGCGAGTCCTGTCCGATGTACTCATAACCCAATAAGCGCCTGTATACATCTTAGGTGAACCAACTGACACCAATGGCTTGTGAGACCGGCCACCGCCTCTCGTCGGGGTCTCGACTGTATACACTAGTCTACTAATGGAGTATCGATGCCCAGTCTCGAAACTTCCACGACTAGGGACCACTTTAAGGATGTGCTTATGGACCTCAGCTCCCACATATATGATCGCCATCATACTGCTGGCCATCAAGCAAGAATCCTATGGGCTCTATCAACGTGCAATAGTGACATGTAATGTCACCTAAAGCATGTACACGATGATAAAGATAAACCAGATAGCATACTATCATCTTGAGTAAGACTGTCCTACTGGTATAGGTCCTTCCTCAATCATTGCAATCACGTGCCTGTGATCCAATAATTGACTCTGAGGGCACTATATCCAACAATCTCCCACTTGCACTCAAGGCAAATTATTACGATGTCGCATACTCACAGCCCGTGTGATACCGAACACCCAACTCCTCTACTAATCAGTTTCACAAAGCCCGTTTGCGAAACTATTGCATTCGAGGAATAGCCTCAGTGAGTGGATCCGCCATAATTTTTCTTTCTATGTCTCTCTTTATCTCAAGTTCGCGGAAAAAGCCATCTCCCGAAATGAGCAATACCTGCCTTAGAATATGTTTGGATATCTGATTGGACCTAGTTCATAAATGAACTCCAAATCCAAACTTCTTAGACTGTATCGTCAACCGAATTTAATCAGTATCCTGCGTCATGCCTCCCTCAGTGTCCGCTTGGATCACCTGTCCAAACCACTGCCCCTCGTCAGAAGGAAAACTACAACTCTGACAGTCACTCTGTCATTCAGGTCACCTTGGAAGCCTGGAATGATAACTGTCTCCTAAAAGAGGCTGTTGTTATCATATCCCTAGAACATCCACTTATGTTCTAAAACTGCTTCCGAACGTTTCTCCAGGATAGGATTAATATCACAACTTATTGCATCTTGTGCAAAAACAACATCTGGTGTGGTACTTGACATCTCATGATTGACTCAATTGCCTAAGCAAGTGATGTGCCAATCATGCGCATCCCTCTCCCCTTTAGTATGTAAGACACCTTTAGAGAGGGTGACTCCATCACCTGCAGGTACACTACCGTGCCAGGAGTCGTCCATTCTAAAACACCTTTAGAATGCTGTCTAAGTACCCAGATTGGGAAACTACCCAATTCCAGATCTAAAACCACAGATCTAGTAACCAGAATGTCTGATATTACATCTATATCCTATGTGGAGAAACTACTGTGTGACAACCAAAGTATAACCGATCGTAGTATAGGAATTTCACTTCCTACTCTGTGTATGTCATCCAAATACCAGGACATCACACCCTACTACCTTCTTACCAGATCCATCCCCTATTCTGATGAAGTCAAACCTATGACTGTCACATCAGAAATAGATGATCTTTCTCCGCTATATCCGCTTTAGTCCATAAATAGACATAAGCTACTTGTCCACTATGCTTCCACTGCTCCCACTGACTATGACAACCCTCTGGCAGAGTCATATATACGTACACTTCTAAAGCTAGTTTAGAACGACGCTATACTCATCCTCCTGCCGGGTCTCACAGTCTGGAACAACAGCAATGGCAAGTCTGGGTAAACAAGAACCTCCCTGTCACCGTCCTTGAGGCTACCGGAGTACCTCTCGGGTGCCTGAGGTTACCCACCATATCTGCGGAGTGGCCAATGGAATGTCAAACCAGATTGAATCTTTAGGTCCTATTAAGTTTTCAGTAATCGTTTGCGGTTCTGGAATCACTTCCAGTTCTACCATACTCTCACTACTGTTTTCTGGAAAAAAATCCATTTTACTAAAACTGTGGTGAGTCAAGAACAATATCACTATTGATCTTCCAGATGGTAGAAAGTCAACCCTCGTCATAGCCCGGGTCAACCCACAAACAGCCATTACAGAAACGTGCCTTGAGTTCTCCAGAGTCTGGTTTTAAGCATAAGCCGGACAACTCCCCGTACCTTAACATTGTTAAGATATGAACTATTCTATATCCAATATAGAAACAGAGGCACTGATTTAATTGGAACCAGATTCAAATCATGCAGCTGTCTCCAGTGCATGTCAACTAAATGGAGAGAGGCTGATCAGCATTACTCAACTTGGGAATACATCCAGTTATGAGTAACCTGAAAGAGAAGCAAGTTCTCATAATCATTACTATCAACTGAATACCATACACAAGTATCTACGTCTTCGATCATCTTGAACAATCCTGATACTTGCAATACCTGGTTCTCTACTTTATTCATATACCTATAACTTCTCAAAACTTGGATCTTGTATTTCTACAAAACACATGTCTAAGAACTAGAGAAGTCACAAGTAAATAGAATATAGTATGAGTACCAACCCCTCTGTCCTAATGGACACTGGACAATATACAATACTCTGTATAAGTCCCCTGAGTTTAATAACTCATTCGCTGTGTGTCGTAGGTTGAGAACTGTACTTATGGTTAAGAAAAATTACACCGCTGTTTAATGCTCCTTACCTAACCATCCACTGATTTAGGTAAATGTCATAGACATAATTTCAAAAAGTTATATCTCACTTTATAAAAATAAACGTACAGATATATCAATTTGAAATTGGTGCATAACAACGGATATTCAAAACCAAATTTTTGCCGTCCGGCAAACAACCCAGGAGATTTCCTCAAATATCACCAATTACAACGAATCCCGATATAATGAGGATGATCACCCAATTCCCAATAACTTACTCCCACTCATTATCTGTAAAACCATACAGATATGAGAATCAAACCTGGTAAATACATACCCTGGAGCAAGGGCTAATTGGGAAATCAGTTTTCTTTTAACAATACACAGTGAAACTGAAACATGTAAATATTTCAAAGGGGTGTCCGGGTATTCTTAATAATGCCTCTTCCATTATCAGATTCACAACTTTAACCGTATATTTCTTTGTCATCTCTCCAAATCCCTTTATATGTCTTTAGTCATTACCTTCTGTACACCCCTTTAGGCTAAATGGTTTTCTTCCTTCCTTACCGTTCGGCACCAGCCTATGGTTTGGAAGAAGACTATCCAATAAGTGTAATAGGTGTACTGTCCTAATCCTAGGAGCACTCGCAACCCGAGAGAAGGTAGAGATAAAAGACAACTGAATAAAACCTTATTCCTATTTCTCCTGAACCAGAATCCATCCCCGAACTGGAACAAGTCCCTTTGAGTTCGTATATAACCATACGATGGAGTATCCAATAAACCGTGGATCTTCATAGTGATACGGGGTGTTCCGGAGAAATACAAAGGTGAAGTAGGAGTGGCGATGAAATACTTGGTTTAGTCGTGAATAGCAGTCGCAGTTTACTTTGCCCTCTTTCTGATCCCTTTATTTGTCTTTACTTAATACCTTCTGTACACCTTTTAGGCTAAATGGTTTTCTTCATGCCCTACCTTTCGGCACCTGCCTATGGTTTGGATGAAGACTATCCAATTAGCGTAATAGGTGTACCGTCCTAATCCAAGGAACACTCGCAACCTGAGAGAAGGTAAGAGGAAAAGACAACTGAATAGTCCTATTCATTTTCTCCAGAACCGGAAACCATCCTCGAATCTGGAACAAGTTCCTTCGAGTTCGTATATGACCATACGATGGTTTTATCCAATGGAAGTGGACGTTCATAGTAATACGGGGTGTTCTGGAGAAAAGGGTAAAAGTAGGAGTGACAATGAGGTATGCAACTCTGACAATCCAAAAGCCAGTGTTTTAAGAAGGTTCGGTTAACTTGGTCACTGAGTCATAGTCTAGGGTCGGGTCATGGTCGCTGCCAAAGAGAGAGAGAAAAGAAACACTCTGCGTGCACTCTAATTTAGATCAGAATGGTTATCACTTTATCTTATCAGGAAACCTCCCACTGTAACCTCAAATTCTCCTCCAAACCTGAAAGAAGAATTAGTCGGGATCACCCGAGGAGTAAACCAACTCATCAGTGGGAATCGGGATCCAACTATCATCGCATGATAACGTGATGGAATCCACCTATGTTATCACACTCCAGAAGGTATGGGCATATCTGGCAAGTTTCAGTTTCTTTAGAAACTCCCGATGTGATTTTTACCCCATGCTCTTATGACCTTGACGAAGGTCAACAAATCATAAGTCACATGTTAAGTTCTACCCGTCATTGTCCAGGTTAATTTGAACCCACCCGTACAAGCCCTTGACAAAGGTCAACAAGACTATACGACTGTCTCAAACCAACGCATCTATCTATACAACAGAAAGGTAACAAGCAGCTACCATTCACTATGCCTTGACGAAGGTCAACAAACATAGCATGAATACTAAGTGCTACCCGTCTGAAATGACGGAGGGCTACGAATGATTTTTGGCGAAAAACCTTTAACGTAATGAACTTGATATCGTTGAAGGAACCGGATAGCTTTTTATAAATATAGTGGCGAAAACCTTTGCTAAAGAGGTCACTCCCGGTGAAGGGATCTTGGCTCTTTCCCCGTAGAATGAGGTGCAGGATATTCCAACTGAATACCACGATTCAAAGCAAAAAGGCAATCGGCTATAGTGAAGTTATTACCCAGACGTAAACTTCTTTCCAACGGGTCACTCCCGGTGAAGGGATCTCGGCCCTTGCCTCGTCGACTGAGGTGCTGGATATTCATAACCGAATACCACTGTGCAAACAAAAGAAAACGTCCTTGCAATAACAGCTTTTTGAAAAATGTTCCAACAACATCAGATTAGGTTTGTATAGCTTGCATTGATCCGAATCAATGTAGTCCCATCAATTAATCACACTACAAAATAACGAAAATATGATGTACGTATATGCCATCCGCATTCGCCACTGGGTCCCGTCATCACCCGTTAGGTTACTTAACTAACGACAGAGCGGGGACTGGACTAGCGCGGGTGTAAAACATATACAACATCTACTAGTATATATATCAATATATAATATTCGCTCATGGCGTGATAAAATGCAACATCACAGAAATGTAATAAGCATCACAGAACAATACAGATAATCTGGGATCCCTGGGTTTCATAGAGTCGCTACTGAAACTCGACGTTCCCCTGGTCGTGTGGATAGCCTGTGCAATGAAATCCTAGACCCCTACGAGTACGGCAAGTTACCCGCCAAAACCTGAAGCGAGGCAGCCCCCTACAGCAAAGTGAATGGACCATCCAGCACTTCACGGAATCCGGTAACTTGAGCACCCCTCCTTAGGTCAACCTGTACCCCCTATGAGTGCGGCGAATAGCCCGCCAATTCTAGAGTGAAGCCCCCTCCGTCTCAAAGACATGAGATGCGGGCCCGTTGCCCTCTGGAACCCGGCTACCCGTGCACCCCTCCGCGGGGTAATCCTAGTACAGAAAGTAAAATATACAACGGGTACATCGACCTAAGCCCGGTCGTGCCCCAAAAGAATAATATACAAACAGGCAGCGACGGCAGTCCACATGTCAGACGCTAGCCCCGCAATATCAAATGTACAAATACAACCAAACTGTACTACCATTGCATCCAAGCTATCCACCACGACAAATCCGCAACATCACAGCACAGCACAGAACATCAACGTGAATGTCACGTTCGCAAATCCGTCTAAAAGAGCTATAGCAATTAAACAAGATTTACCGCTCGAATGACATTCACGGTCGCAGATATTGTTTCCCCCAATCAGAGCAAAGCTCTGTTTGAATTTCAAAAATTCAAAAATTGAAGCAACGCTTCAAATTCCTTGCGCTACGCGCAACGCGCCACGTGTCAAAAGCCGATACGTCAGCGCAGCGCCCAAGACAGCGCACCCAATCAGAGCAAGGCTCTATTTAAAACAAAATTAAAAGAAGCAACGCTTCAGATGATCTGCGCTCTGCGCTGCGCGACACGTGGCAGCGCAGTTGCGCTGCGCGACACGTGTCAGCGCAGTTGCGCTGCGCTCTGCGCTGCGCGACACGTGTCAAGCGCAGGTGCATTTGCGCCAAACAGAATTAAAAATTCCAGTAAGATCTTTCTGTTCTTGTTAAAACAAGAAGATTATCTTCTGTAAAACAGAAGCCCTTGGATCAAAGATCCAACGGTGGGGAAAATTCCCCAAATCACTCAGAGAATGATCTCTTCAACAAATTTAACAAATTAATGGGCACTATATAAAAGCCCCTAAACTCCAATTCAAAACAAAACACAGAGAGAAATAGAGAAACACAGAAACAGAGAGAGAACTCTAGAGAATTTTGAGAAGAACTGAAAAAAGAGAACAAAAAAAAGGTAAACCCTTTGAATAAAAAAAGAAGAATTTCTTCTGAAAATATCATTGATCTAAGAACAAGATCAAAGGTCTCCAATAAAATATAATAATAACAAAGGCATTGCCTTTTTTATGAACCATAGGTTCTGGAATCTTAAAGATTCTTTTCTTGAATCCAAAATTGGATCAAGATATAAAAACAGTGCCTTGCACTTGCAAATCTGCACTGTTGCGCTCCTGGGTTGGCGCAAGCCACCAGAGAGCGCCACGTGTCAGCACCAGATTAACTTGCGCTATGCGCTTTTAAAATAGAGCATTGCTCTCTGAAATTGGCGCAACTCACCAGAGCGCGCCACGTGTCAGCAGCGCAACAGCGCAGCGCACTGGCACAGCGCACTGCGCTTGCGCTCACCGGAGCGTGACACGTGTCACCTCCACATGCGCTTGCGCTCAATAATTGGCGCAAAGCGCCTGACAGGCCACATGGCCACTGTCAGTTTGATTAATGCACTGAATTATTTACATAAGGGCCAAGCCCAATTTAAAAAGGCCTAACAGGCCAAATAAAATGCAATGCATTATTTTAAAAAAAAGGCAGAGCCGAAACAAAAACAGGTGTTGTGCATCATTTAAAAGGGACAGAGCCCGAATCAAAAAGGCCTAGCAGGCCAAAAGAAAATGCAGTGGATTATTAAACAGGGGCAAATCCCTAGCACAGGCCTAATAGGCCAAAGATAAAAACGTTGAATATTCTCAACTGGACTTAGCCCAATCATGGCCGTAAGTCTTCAAATTAAATTGACTGAGCAAGACTGCTCTCTTAAATCAATTTACATCCGGTTCAAGGGTACATCTCTGAACTCCTCTGACATATGTCGTTGTAATCCTTCAACGTCGTCAGAGAGGTGATGGGTCCCGACGGCCATACATGAAATGGACCACCATGTCCCTAAACTGGCAACGGACCACTATGTCCCTAAACTGGAATAATAGAGCCTCCAAATGCTCTTTTGTCGGATCTAAACGATCCTGTTAAGTTGATCTTAGTCTCAAATTGGACTAACCTATCATTAACGAACGTTTAAGTTGATCTTAGCCTCAAACACGGCTAACGTATCCTTAAACTAAAACTCCAAACCTAAATCTAAGCAAATACGGATTTGGACTAATCTACGTCCTACGGACGACGACATAAATTAGTCCCCGTATACAATCCACGGGCAAGCACAAACAAAACAAACACCCACGACACGAAGTGAAATTCTGGAGAAGGAGAAAGTTTTTACCGCGATGCGGTAGCATAATTAACTGCAGGGGCTTGCGCCTGCAGGGAAGAGCGTCCCCACAATCAAAACCCCCTCAAGCGAGGGGGAATCTGACGAAGTCTGCTACATCGGCCGCATCCGTCTAAACCTCCGATATACGGTGCCATAAATCAACTTGGCATCTTCGGAGAGGTCGACGGATAAAACCATATAGCATCTGCCCTGAATCTCAGGCAAGACGAACCTACGCGGTCGCGTCTCTGTATTCGGAGGGGAACAGATTCTGGCAAGCCCGGTGGGACCTTTTCCTCTTTCCACTCCACACTTCGTGTGTCGTGTTCGCGAACAAATCACGGTTTGCTGTGGTTGCCTTTGGATTCAAGGTACTTAGATTTGGTGTCTTGCTCCGTGTAGAAAACAGAAGATCAATGGCTTCAAACTGCACTACCTACAACTGCAACTCTCACTCCGTCCTTGCTGGAGGAGTGACTTATGGGCCCCAAGCGGCCTCTCTTTTTAGGATGCCAGTGGAGCAGGTAACTCAAGCCACCACTGGACTATTCTTCGGGACCATGCTCCCACCGATGAGCTTCAATGCCCCAATGATGTCGCAAGAAGCTCCAAAGAAGCCGGTCTTTGATCGGCTTGCTACTGCCGCGGCCACTCTCAACGGGTCGCCCAACTTCAATACCTCAGTTTTCAGCAGATTGGGCGAGAACGTTTACAAGCCCTTGATACCCGAAGCTGCCATCCCAAAGCGGATAGCCATCCCGGCTCAAGCGGACGAAATTATTGGAAAGGCTCCTCCTTCCAAGAAGTCAGTTTTTACAAGGCTGGCCATTCCGGTTTCTGCTCCAGGCGAGGTCCTCAAAGCTGCTTCCCCTGCCCAGAGGTCTGTCTTTGATAGATTAGACATTGCTCCTCAACGAGTGTCAGTCTTCGACAAGCTAGCACCAATAACGGTCTCTCCTCAAAGCAGGGGGCATGAGGAGGTCACCCCTATGGCTAAACCAACTCCAATCGCACGACATGCTCGCCGTCGTCACTGGCGCCGGGTAAGGAAGGCTGGGGGCAACTCCCCCTCTGGGCTAACTCCGCCAGCTCCGAGGGTGGAAATCAATGCTGCTGTTCCGACCGGGAATAGCTTTGAACCGCTAAGGAGGGTACGCAAGAACTCTCTGACTACTATGCTGAAAAGATCTCCTCCACCTGCGGAGAGTGCTGCGGGAACAAAGCCGGAGCATCCCCCTCAACGGCTGTCCTCCAAGATTTACAGGGTCTGGCGATGGGTGCAGGACTCAGTAATCGTTCAAGATCACTCTCGCCGGCAGAAGAGGGTGAAGGTTCAAGAAGAAAAGAACCGTCCTATTAAACCGCAAAGGACGACAACCACTTGGGTCCCCCTGCAACGGCTCCCTTAACGTCGATCACTCAAAAGAAAAGGAGGCCACAAAAAGCCCCTATGAGCATGGCGAACCGTAAAAGCGCTGAACACAAACACCCCAAGTATGGGGGCATGGTGGTCCACACTGTTTATATGGCTTCCGGAAAGGAGGAAGGCCGTGTTTCGACGGGTCACCGACCGCTTACCCGATCCGTGACAAAAGCCCAAGAACTGCAACAGCAGAGGCTTCAAGATATGCTGACTACAATGGCCGCACTTACCGAGCCAAAAGAAAGCCCCGAAGCGTCCTCGGATCAGCGACAGGAGCAAGAAACTGACGCTGAGTTCCTTCGGAGAATATTGGAAAAGAAGGACAAAGAAGCCGAAGAACAAGCGGCTAACATAAAACAAATGGCGCTCCTCTTCTAAGATATGGTAGGGATGATGTTACAGCCAGACCCCCCAGCTGATGACCCTCCAATCATCGTTGAAGACGATAGAGGGGAGACATCTAATCCTCCTCTGGCCCTTTCAGCAGCCAAGGAGGAAACCATTTCCAAAGCTGCACTAGACGACTATATAGCTCAGCAAATACGAGTTCATCAAGCGAATGAAGCGGCTGCGCAAATTGTTAGAACCGGACGACCCTATCCAAGCTGGTATGACCAAATCAGTTACCCGTCGGGATATATGATCCCTAAATTCCATGTGTACAAGGAGACAGGGAATCCACATCAGCATGTCGCTCAATTCAGGGCCTTATGCGGCAATACTGGAGGCGATGACAAATTGTTGCTTCGCCAATTTGTCGGCAGCTTAGCAGAAACAGCCTTTGAATGGTATTCGGAGCTACCTAATGACTCTGTCAAAACATTTGCGGAGATGGAGCTACTGTTTACACAAAGATTCGCGAGTGCTAGTGGACGCACCCCGATAACAGCACTGATCAACGCCAGGATAAGGCCAGGCGAGACGTGGGTTCAATATGTTAGTTATATGTATGCCCTAGAGGCCATTACTGTACATTGGATGTATATTGTAGTGGATGCTGGGACATATATAGGTAGGACTTTCTTGCTCGACATGATAGTACGCTATCTGGTTGCTCTTTATCTTAACATATATAATTTCAGTCTTTCTGTTACATATTGATAAAGCCCTTAGGATGTGTACTCGACTTCCAGGAATATGATGTAGATCATACTAGTGGGGCCTGGGTAGTCAATGAGTACATCCTTCATTGTTCCTAGTCGTGGGAATATCGAGACGGGGCATCGATATTCCAGAGTAGACTAGCGTGTATCTTCTCGACCCATGTGATGGGCGATGGATGATCCCATATCCATTGGTGTTTGACATTAGAGATGGTATGCGGGTGCTCAGTGGAGACTGGGTACACTGAACGGACTCGCCGAGAACTCCCAGATGGTATTATACCTCACGTCAGATGGCAGTTCTCTGGTGACACTGGTACAGCTTAGTCTGTTGACCCGAGATCGTCATAGAGTCTTGTGTGTCTCCCACTGTGCTTTGATTTCCACCCTACCACGGCTCTATTGAGTCGTGCAAACAGGTGGTTTTTGGGTACAGTCCCGATTCACATGGAGGCAATGAGCGATAGGAGGGGATTCGTCTCTCCCGGTATTGGGGGTTGATGTTGCGCTATGCACGACTGGCCATAACAGGAAATCCCTGGCCAGGGTTGCAGTGATATACTGGTAAGAGTTATCAGTAGTTTCACGATTGTTATGGACCTTACGTCGGCATGACTTATCAAGCTATTGGGGTCTGACGTTTACCACCCCTAGGCGAGATATGCGACATATCAGACGAACAGACCGGACTATACGGTAAGTGTTACTGGTTGGATTCACAGGAGTGTGAGCGGGCTTGCTCGTCGATCTTCTGATCGCTCAATACCCGGGTGGCCGTTACGTTTAGCAGACCGCTTGCGGCTTGTGGGTGTTTGATATGATCATCACCTGCTGCCGGCGTATTGACGAGTCTTTAGAGTCCTACACAGAGGTTTCCTGGCTCAAGCGAAACGAAATAGGAGCGCATATGAGATATGTGCGGGACCGAGAATAATGCGTGTATGTGATACCGCATTCTATTCTCGCGATGAATGTATCGATTGGTTGTATGCGATATAATCTAGTTATCGAATCAAGGATTGATTCGATAAGTCGATACATTGGATACTAGTCGGTTATATGCGACATGACCGGATCATTGAATCAAGTGTTGATTTAACGATTTAATGTATAATTATATATTTGATATATTACTTTGCATTAACTAGTATTGGTTCACTTTAAATGGATTTTCTCACTTGAATTACACAAGTTGTATATGTGATATACTTTTGTGCACTTGTTTGTATCATGTTTGATGATACATGCAAACTTGGGTTTGTGTAAAGAATTAACCATGGTTATGTTAATGATTAGGGTTTTGATTTACTCACTTATTTATTTATCTATTTATTTTGGAAAAAGAAAACAAAATGGTTGCTTTCAAACATGAAGCTTCTTGATGCTTCATGCATCTTTGACTAAGTGACCATTCTTGTCTTCTTCTCCTAACCCTAACCATTCAACTAACCTTAGTTAATTCTCTACACTAAACCATGGTTGAATATATGATAAGTATCATTTCATTTTCTATTTTTAAAATAGACTTATCATATTCTTTCTTCTTCTTCTTCATCTTCAACAAGAAGAAAGCTTGCCTCCATCAATGGCAACTTGTGAAAATGAGTGAGAAATCCAATTCCAAAGTGAACCCACTTCCTATTTCTTCATCCTCTACCTCTTGCCAAGTAGTATAGGGTGTTTTCTTCACAAGTTTCATGGCTTGGTGAAGTTGGAGCTTGATCTTGTGTTGCCTCGACGTAGATCATCTTCGGCATCGAAGCCGACGACCTAGCCCGCCCATTTCTCCGATGAAGCCGATGCTAGAGTCCTGGATCCGATATGGACAGCGAGGGGACTTCATCACGGAGCCATGGAGGTGGAGGACCGGATCTACAAAGGTTGTAGCCCCTTCCCTTTAGCTATAAATTCGTTTATTTGCATTGCATCGCCTATATATATCTAGTTAACGGTCCGTATTAGGGTTTGTAGGCACATGGAAAATTTTGAATTAGCCATGTTTGATCCCTTATGAGACCTCATTAGTGTGCCTTGGAACCCTACACAATACGCAACACGATGGCGGAATCTGTGGTTGAAATGCGAACAACGCATCGAAGAAGCACCTGCGGTAGGCATGTTCGTGGGTACTCTTGATCCGCAAGTGACCATCTCGCAATTCATGATGTTCTTCAGGCCGACCACCTTCCAGGCCTTGATCGACAAATTAGCCCAAATGGACCAGATGGGCCATGGACCGTCTCCTCCAAAACCGGACTCTCGAAATGAGAAGGGGAAAGGAAAAGAGATCGTCGTCGCCAATGCTCAACAACAGCCAAGCCATTTGAAGCCGGTTGTCCGTCAAAACAATATGCGTCCACGCGTATCCTTCCAGGAGAAGCTAGGACGTCCTTACTCGTTTCCTCAAAATAAAACGAGAAGACTGTTCGAGCTGGCACTGTAAGTCCACTTTGCGACCCTCGGTTCTTACGGGGAGGCGGAAACGGTATAAAACTCAAATTTTAAGCGCATGGGGCAACATGGACTAACAAAGCCGGGATCTTTTCTAAACTAAAACTAGCTATCATGCTAAAGGGAGTTAGCTACTCTGAAAAGAAGGTTATACCTAACTTGAACTCCTTCTTCTTGAAACCTTGTAGAGGTTGATGGTTCTTTCCTTGTTGCCTTCTTCCGTCAAAGATGGATCCACCTAAGGGTTCAACCTTCGGGCTCTTTCTCGAACTTAGAGTGAACTAGGATCTCCGGCTTGCTAAACCTTTAACCCTAGAGAGAGTAGAGAGTGTCTTTGGGGTGTTTTTCTTTCAAGGAGAGGGATTCTCAACACATGAGAAGGATTCTCCTTGAGCTAGAGGAAGAAGAAGATGAAGTGAGGAGAGAGAAGCAATATGATAGAATGAGTTCTTTTTCCTTTTGCAACCATAACAAAAGCAAAAAGAATTATCAAATTAATAATAATAATGAAAATGAAATAGTTGATGGAAGGTTTAGGAATGACCATTATCATTTCATTCATTAAATGAATTTTGCTAGAATCAAAGAGTATCTTTGCAAAGTAATGATGATGGTCAAACATTCAACTATCGTCAACTAGTCAACCATGGTCAACAAGTCAACAAAAAAACCAACCATGACACAATTTCATTTTATTAATATTATTAATTGATATATCACAAATCCATTAGGGTTTGGAAAAAGAAGACTGTCAACTGTGCATACGCACCCGTTCCGAAACCCTAATGAAAGTCCTCTTCCTCCTCCTCAAACAACTGTGCATACACACCTGCATTCTTGTTCCGAGGAACATGAATACTGAGAGATAAAAGCAACCCCAAAACATATACCAGTATCTGACTCAAACCAGAGCCAGCCGGTAATATCCGTCCGGACTCCAAACGTGCACAAGTGCGCGGATGAGAACGAACCCTGTCGCAAAACCATGCGACCTCTACTCTGTTTTGCCCAAAAGCGAATAGCCCTCTGTGTGGGACTCTAAAGACTCGACACTACGCTGGCAGTGGGTTTAACCACAGACTGCAAGCGGCACTAGCTGTGCGTAACGGTCCCCAGGTAGATGCCGACAAGAAGACTGACGAGGTGAACCCCATCTGAACTCCTACTGAGTCTGAATGTGACAATCTCTGTACAGTCCGGTCTGTTCGTCTGATACATCGCATGGCGGGCCTAGGGGGCCGTAAACGTCAGTCCCCTAAGAGCGGTACAAGTCGTGTCGGAGTGAAGCCCAAAACACCCTGAGATAACACTGGAAACCTACCAGTATATCTCGATTGCCCTGGCCAGGGACTACTCGTGTAATGGCTCTCCTAGATACGGCGCGATGTCAACCCCCAATACCGGGAGAGACGAATCCTGTCTAACCGTCACTGCCTCCAAGTGTTTCGGGACTGCACCCAACCACTACCTGTTTGCACGACTCCTTTGAGCCGTGGTAGGGTAGTAGTCAAAGTACAGTGGGAACACACTCGAGGCGAAGTGACAGTGTCAAGTCAGCGGACTAAGCTGTACTCATGTCACCTGGGAACTGATAACTGACGATAGGTATAATACCAACCTGTCAGTTCCCGACGAGTCCTGTCCAGTGTACTCGTAACCCAACGAGCACCCGTATACTATCTCCAGTACGACGTACTGATGGCTGTGGGACAGACCATCTCCCACACTGGGATGATAAGCGCATACGCTAGTCTACTCCGGAGTATCGATGCCATGTCTCGATAGTCCTGCGACTAGAGACCTGTATAAGGATGTGCTTATAGATTACCCAGCCCCCACTAGTGTGACTGCCATCACAACGCTGGTAATCAAGCAAAGATCCTAAGAGCTCCACTAATGTGTATAGGTGATATACTAAAATAAACACAAGTACACATTGAAGTAGAAACAAACCAAGTAGCATACTACTATATTGAGCAAGATTCTTTATACAAGGTGAATATCCCAAGCTTCCATTAAGTAATATACAAACTAGTATGATACAGTAATGGCCTCTAGAGCATATACACTAACAATCTCCCACTTGCACTAAGGCCATGTACTGGCGTATCGAAGACCTATCATCTCGATCAGCCGCTCGAACTGAGTCTGGGGCAAGGCCTTGGTGAATGGATCTACAGTGTTTTCTTCTGAAGCAACCCTCCGAACCTCGATCTCCTTGCGATCCACGATCTCCCTGATCAGGTGATACCGCCTCAAGATGTGTCTGGATCTCTGATGGGACCTGGGTTCCTTCGCTAAAGCTATAGCCCCGTTGTTGTCGCAATACAGAGGTATTGGATCAACAATGGACGGAACCACCTGAAGTTCTTTCAAGAACTTCCTCATCCATACGGCTTCTTTTGCGGCATCAGATGCAGCGATGTATTCCGCTTCCATCGTCGAGTCTGCAACGGTTTCCTGTTTGGAACTCTTCCAACACACCGCCCCTCCATTGAGGGTAAAGACAAAACCCGACATGGACTTGGAATCATCCTTGTCACTCTGGAAGCTGGAGTCAGCAAAGGCCTCGATCTGGAGGCCTTTTTCGCCATACACCAAGAACATCTCCTTAGTCCTTCTCAGGTACTTAAGAATGTTCTTTACTGCTATCCAGTGTTTCTCCCCAGGGTTTGACTGATACCGGCTTACCACACTCAGTGCATAAGCTACATCCGGTCTGGTACACAACATCGCATACATTATAGAGCCTACCGCAGAAGCGTAGGGTATAATAGACATGCGATCCCTCTCCAAATCAGTCTTGGGGGACATCTCTTTAGAGAGGGTGATCCCGTGACAAGCCGGTAGGTTACCGCGCTTGGAATCTTCCATACTGAATCTTTTCACTATGGTGTCGATGTACCTGGACTGAGAAAGTCCTAATATCCTCTTGGATCTATCACGATGGATCCGGATCCCCAGGATGTATGAGGCATCACCCAGGTCTTTCATGGAGAACCTGTGCGACAAAAACCCCTTGACAGATTGTAGCATAGGAATGTCATTTCCTATTAAGAGAATGTCATCCACGTATAAAACGAGGAATACTACAGTTCTCGCTAAAAATCTACTATAGATGCATGGTTCATCTGGATTTTTGATAAAGCCAAATTCCTTGACTGTCTCATCAAAGCAGATATTCCAACTCCGCGATGCCTGCTTTAGTCCATAGATGGACTTAAGCAACTTGCACACTTTTCCGCTGCTCCCACTCTGAATGAAACCCTCTGGCTGATCCATATAGACACACTCCTCTAAATTTCCATTTAGAAAAGCGGTCTTTACGTCCATCTGCCAAATCTCATAATCGTGGAAGGCAGCAATGGCAAGAAGGATCCGAATGGATTTCAGCATAGCCACTGGAGAAAAGGTTTCGTCATAGTCCAAACCAGGTCTTTGACGAAAACCCTTTGCAACAAGTCTAGCTTTATAGGTTTCAACCTGTCCATCTACACCAATCTTCCTTTTGAAGATCCACTTGCATCCTACGGGTTTTACCCCGTCTGGAGCAATGTCCAACGTCCATACTTTGTTGGTATACATGGACTCCATTTCGGTCCGCATTGCATCCAGCCATTTTACCGAGTCAACGCTCTGAACGGCCTGCTGGAAGCTAGTAGGCTCATCATAATCTATGATGCAATCCTCTCTATCCCCGTCTATGAGAAAACCGTAGTATCTCTCGGGCGGATGAGACTGCCTACTACTTCTGCGGAGCGGCATAGGAATGTCCTGTTCTTTTGAACCTACTGGCTCTTCCAAGCTTTCAGTAATAGCTTGTGGTTCTGGAATTTCTTCCAGTTCTATTGCGCTCCCACTTATCTGGGTTTCTAAAAACTCAGTTTCCAAGAAGCGGGCATGTTGAGAAACAAGAACTTTTTGTTCCTCTGCGGAATAGAACAGATACCCCCTGGAGTTCTTTGGGTATCCCACAAACTTACACTGTACTGAACGTGCCTCGAGCTTGTCCGCATGCTGCTTTTTTACAAAAGCTGGACATCCCCATATCTTAAGATACTTAAGACAGGGTTTCTTCCCACTCCACATCTGATATGGGGTGGTAGGCACAGTCTTGGTTGGAGCCTTGTTCAAGAGATATGCAGCTGCTTCTAGTGCATAACCCCAGAAAGATCGCGGTAACTCAGCCTTGCTCATCATGGAACGAACCATATCCAATAGGGTTCGATTCCGTCTCTCCGATACACCGTTATGTTGCGGAGTGTATGGAGGAGTAAGCTGAGAGAGAATTCCATTCTCTTTTAAGTAATTCAGGAACTCGGCACTTAAGTATTCTCCACCTCGATCCGATCTTAGAATCTTGATACTTTTGCCTGTCTATTTTTCAACTTCATTCTTGTAATCCTGAAATTTCTCAAAGGCCTCGGATTTGTGCTTCATTAAGAAGACATGTCCATACCTAGAGAAATCATCTGTGAAAGTAATGAAGTATGAATAACCGCTTCGCGCATGTGTAGACATCGGACCACACACGTCACTGTGTATGAGTCCTAAGAGCTCGCTCGCTCTTTCTCCGTGTCCAGTGAACGGAGTCTTTGTCATCTTTCCCATGAGACAAGATTCACAAGTGGCATAAGACTGATACTCGAACGGATCCAAGTATCCTTCTTTATGTAACTTAGTCAACCGTGTCTCATTGATGTGACCCAGTCTACAATGCCATAAGAAAGCCTGATTTATATCTGGAGACTTTCTTTTGTGTGTATTCTGGACATTGAAAATCTGTGGTTGGTTTAACACGTATATACCATTGCTTAGTGTACCTGACCCAATCAGAACTTGATTAAGGTGAATGTTTACAACATTACTTACAAACGCAAATTCATAACCTTCTTTAGAAACCAAAGATACAGAAATGATATTACAAGTTGCGTTGGGTACGAAAAAACAATTACGCAAAACCAAAACATGCCCATCTGACATTCCCAGGTGATAGTCCCCCACGGCTTTAGCATCCATGCTAGCTCCGTTTGCAACTCTGAGGGTCATGTCACCTGCCTTCAAAACCCTACGGTTTCTCAACACCTGCAAAGAATTACAGATATGAGATCCTGATCCGGTATCCAATACCCAGGAAGTAGAGTTTATTGAAAGACAGTTTTCAATAACATACACACCTGAAGCTGAAGCCGCAACCTGCTTCAGTTCCAGTGTCCTGGCCTTCCAAGCCCTGCAATCTTTCTTCCAGTGTCCACTCTTATGACAATAGAAGCATTCTTCTTTACCTATAAGCTTCCCCGCTATCATTGTTGCCTTTGCCTTTCCCTTCGTATCCACTTTACTAACACCGCCCCTTGGTTTGGCGGGGGCTTTCCTCTTCTTTCCCTTGGCTTTCGCCTTGGATCTAGAAGAAGAAGATCCTCCTACAAACAAAGTGGATGTTTCCCTACTTTTCTGTAGGGTGCCCTCTGCGCTCCTCAGCATGTTGAGGAGTTCTGAAAGCTCAACCTCTTTTTCTTGTAAGTTGAAGTTCAGTATAAACTGGGCGTAAGTGGAAGGAAGGGACTGGAGAATCAAGTCCGTATAGAGCTCATTCTCCAACGTGGTTCCAAGTTCCGCGAGCTCCTCAATGAAGCCAATCATCTTAAGCACGTGTTCCGCTACCGATGATCCGATGGCCAACTTTGCCGAAAATAACTTCTTCGACACTTCGTATCTTGCGATACGAGATTGCTCTCCATACAGTTCTTTTGTATGGAGAAATATGGATTCAAGGTCCATATTCTCGTGCCTCCTCTGATGTTCATTGTCCATCGAGGCAAGTACGAGGCACTTGGCCTTCGCGCTATCAATCTCCCAGGTTTTACGGATTTCCTTATCTGCGACGCTGGAGGTGGGACTTGGGACGGGGGGAGCTTTGGTGGTAAGAAGATACCCCAGCTTGTCGTAAGTGATTGCCATTTTGACATTCCTGAGCCAATCTTTGTAGTTTGGCCCTGTCAGTATATTTTTATCTAGAAGTAACTTAAGTCCAGTCATGTTGATTAGTCGCTGCAATTAGGAGAGAGAGAAGAAACACTTAGCACGATGCTCTTGCAAGTTTAGAATGGTTTTTAGTTTTTCTAAACAGGATGGCTCCCACTGTTTCTCGAATCCCTCCTCAAACCATAAAGGAAGAATTAGTCGGGATCAATCCCACCGCACAATACTTGCTTAACCGTTCAGCCAGGCCAGTGTCGGTACTTCGAGGGAGGTTTTCCAACGCTTTCGCGAAGTTCCTTAATTAAATAACCTCTTTTCCCTGGGGGCGTAGCCCCGCTAACACCTTTCTAGGCACCTACTAGGTTTATAGCATTGATCGTTTAGTGAGAAATTTCCCGAGGAGTAGCATATACTCACAGTAGGATCGGGATCCAAATATCATCGCGTGACGAAACTGAAGGAATCCTACCAGAATCACCACACTCCAAATGGTATGCAAATCTAGCAAGTTTCAGTACTTATGAAACTCCCGATGTGGATTTTTGCCCCATGCTCTTATGACCTTGACGAAGGTCAACAAATCATAAGTCATATGTCAAGTTCTGCCCGTCATTTTCCAGGTTAATTTGAACCCACCCGTATATACCCTTGACGAAGGTCAACAAGGCAATACGACTGTCCCAAACCAACGCATCTATCTATGCTACATATGAACACTCAACAGCTACCAATCTCTATGCCTTGACGAAGGTCAACAAACATAGCTTGAATACTATTAAATATTCATACGAAACGACGGAGGGCTACGAATGGTTTTGGCGAAACCGTGAACGTAGTGAACTTGATATAATCGATAGAACGAGATAGCTTTTTAGAAGGAGTGGCTCAAGCTCCGCATTAAAAAGTTATTTTTGAAAAGAACCGAGTGGTTTTTCGAAAGTGTTCCAACGACTTTTGCTTGGTTTATTATCTTGCATTAGTTCTTTTAATGCGTGATATTCTTGCATTAGTTCTTTTAATGCGTCCCATCATTTAATCCTACCATTGCAGAAAACAACCAAAGTATGACGTACGCTTATGCCATTCGCATTCGCCACGGGGCCCCGTCATCACCCGTTAGGTTACTTAACTAACGACAGAGCGGGGGCTGGGCTAGCGCGGCTGTAAAACATAAGCAACGCCTAAATAGTTATAAATGCAAAGCAATGATAGACATTACAGATCACAGATGAATACATTGGATATACTAGGAATCCGCAATCCGTTCGAGCCTACAACGAAAAGCGGATTACACGGTCGCGGTGAATAGCCAATACCCTACCCAAGACCCTTACGGGTGCGGCAAACTACCCGCCAAGTACCCGGTAGTTTGTGCACCCCTCCATGGGTCTATCCTAGGAGCAAAAACAGTAAAAAGAATTATACAATGACGGCTACAACCCCGACCCGGTTGTGCGGCCATACAAATAATAATATTACATCAATTTACATATTACAAATGAATGAAAGAAAAACAAAAGCTCATCTCACATCCACCCCGGCTATTCACCCGCGACAGTCCAACGCATTCATATACACAAACCATCATCAAACACAGATCACTGATATGTATAACCCCGACTAATCGACATATAGCGATTAGCCGACGTTCAATACATCCAAACATCACAGATATAACCAACATAGTCAAAGTGTAGTGAAGTTCGATAAAAATACGGATTTATAGGCCCCCAAAAACAAATTTCTTTTCTGGAAAATCTGGGCACAAATAAACCATCTGAAAAATCCCAAAACCCTACCATAAGAACACTGCACAAAACCCGATCACTAGAGGAGTCTAAACGGCGGCGGTTCCGCGGCAAATGCATACCTATTGCCGCGGATCCGCGGCGGTTTGAGGGAATCAGGGGATCGTTTTTCGTGGGTGTTCTCACAAAACCCTGAGCCGATTTTAGGAGTAAAACTTTTTACTTTTAGAGCACAAAAAATTTCAACAGAAACTTAGAGTTTTTGATTTTCCGGTTTTGCGATTTTTCTCGATCGAACTTCCATACACTTTACTACAAAGCTAGTTTAAGTTTAGTTAGGCTCTGATACCACTGTAAGTCCACTTTGCGACCCCCGGTTCTTACGGGGAGGCGGAAACGGTATAAAACTCAAATTTTAAGCGCATGGGGCAACATGGACTAATAAAGCCGGGATCTTTTCTAAACTAAAACTAGCTATCATGCTAAAGGGAGTTAGCTACTCTGAAAAGAAGGTTATAACTAACTTGAACTCCTTCTTCTTGAAACCTTGTAGAGGTTGATGGTTCTTTCCTCGTTGCCTTCTTCCGTCAAAGATGGATCCACCTGAGGGTTCAACCTTCGGGCTCTTTCTCGAACTTAGAGTGAACTAGGATCTCCGGCTTGCTAAACCTTTAACCCTAGAGAGAGTAGAGAGTGTCTTTGGGGTGTTTTTCTTTCAAGGTGAGGGATTCTCAACACATGAGAAGGATTCTCCTTGAGCTAGAGGAAGAAGAAGATGAAGTGAGGAGAGAGAAGCAATATGATAGAATGAGTTCTTTTTCCTTTTGCAACCATAACAAAAGCAAAAAGAATTATCAAATTAATAATAATAATGAAAATGAAATAGTTGATGGAAGGTTTAGGAATGACCATTATCATTTCATTCATTAAATGAATTTTGCTAGAATCAAAGAGCATCTTTGCAAAGTAATGATGATGGTCAAACATTCAACTATGGTCAACTAGTCAACCATGGTCAACAAGTCAACAAAAAAACCAACCATGACACAATTTCATTTTATTAATATTATTAATTGATATATCACAAATCCATTAGGGTTTGGAAAAAGACGACTGTCAACTGTGCATACGCACCCGTTCCGAAACCCTAATGAAAGTCCTCTTCCTCCTCCTCAAACAACTGTGCATACACACCTGCATTCTTGTTCCGAGGAACATGAATACTGAGAGATAAAAGCAACCCCAAAACATATAGCAATATCTGACTCAAACCAGAGCCAGCCAGTAATATCCGTCCGGACTCCAAACGTGCACAAGTGCGCGGATGAGAACGAACCCTGTCGCAAAACCATGCGAGCTCTACTCTGTTTTGCCCAAAAGAGAATAGCCCTCTGTGTGGGACTCTAAAGACTCGACACTACGCTGGCAGTGGGTTTAACCACAGACCGCAAGCGGCACTAGCTGTGCGTAACGGTCCCCAGGTAGATGCCGACAAGAAGACTGACGAGGTGAACCCCATCTGAACTCGTACTGAGTCTGAATGTGACAATCTCCGTACAGTCCGGTCTGTTCGTCTGATACATCGCATGGCGGGCCTAGGGGGCGGTAAACGTCAGTCCCCTGAGAGCGGTACAAGTCGTGTCGGAGTGAAGCCCAAAACACCCTGAGATAACACTGGAAACCTACCAGTATATCTCGATTGCCCTGGCCAGGGACTACTCGTGTAATGGCTCTCCTAGACACGGCGCGATGTCAACCCCCAATACCGGGAGAGACGAATCCTGTCTAACCGTCACTGCCTCCAAGTGTTTCGGGACTGCACCCAACCACTACCTGTTTGCACGACTCCTTTGAGCCGTGGTAGGGTAGTAGTCAAAGTACAGTGGGAACACACTCGAGGCGAAGTGACAGTGTCAAGTCAGCGGACTAAGCTGTACTCATGTCACCTGGGAACTGATAACTGACGATAGGTATAATACCAACCTGTCAGTTCCTGACGAGTCCTGTCCAGTGTACTCGTAACCCAACGAGCACCCGTATACTATCTCCAGTACGACGTACTGATGGCTGTGGGACAGACCATCTCCCATACTGGGATGAGAAGCGCATACGCTAGTCTACTCCGGAGTATCGATGCCCTGTCTCGATAGTCCTGCGACTAGAGACCTGTATAAGGATGTGCTTATAGATTACCCAGCCCCCACTAGTGTGACTGCCATCACAACGCTGGTAATCAAGCAAAGATCCTAAGGGCTCCACTAATGTGTATAGGTGATATACTAAAATAAACACAAGTACACATTGAAGTAGAAACAAACCAAGTAGCATACTACTATATTGAGCAAGATTGTTTATACAAGGTGAATATCCCAAGCTTCCATTAAGTAATATACAAACTAGTATGATACAGTAATGGCATCTAGGGCATATACACTAACAGGCACTGCGCAACAGCCTCATCAATCTGCCAGATCCAAGACGCCCGTTGCAGCCAAACGACGCCAATAATCCCAATTATTGTCCCTACCACCGAGTGTTGGGTCATCCGATTGAGGATTGCTATGTCTTCAAAAACTGGATTGAAGACCAGTACCTACAAGGCAAGTTTGTGCTGTCTGAAAAGTGGAAGGTAAAACCCATCACGGCCGCACACTCCAAAGAAAATGGACGCACCGGGGGCAACTTGTCATGTGATCTCTCACTCATTGGTGGATGATAAAGAGGCTCCTTGCGCCGAGAATCCGAGGACAGACCCTGAACCAGAAATTCTGCGGCCGTCAGACAAGATGATCGATACTTTCTGAATGAGATTCGTCTGAAAGTTAAAGCCAATCAAGAGCGTGAGATGGCCATATTGGAAGGAGCTAAACGCCGGCGACTAGACGAAAGAGTCGAGGCACTCCCGTCAAATAAAAAGTCATCCGCTGCGGATAAAAACAAATTCAAGACGAAGAAAAGGTTCGCTAAAGCCATATCAATGGGGATGAAGCTACCACCCTCTGAAGAAAACACTCTCGATGGAGTAGAGAAGCATCCTAACTTCTGCTTATACCATCGGAAGATCGCACATCCCACTGAAGACTGTGACTCCTTTAAGTGTTGGTGGTAAGGGTATGTCGCCCACAGGCAATACGTCAACAGAACAAAGCGTGAAGCTCGTAGACAGTGGAAGAATACGACGGATGAGCATAAAAGAGTTGCCGGCAATTGTCGTAAGGATGAGCCCGAGGGATCATGAGTTCTCACCTTTGGGAGCGATTCAGACGAAAAAGTAGCCCTTGCCCTCTCTTCAAAGAGTCCATCTCTAAAGGATTGAGGAGTTGCGAGAACGTTCAGCCGCATAATTGCACGATATCCGGAAAGGATCTCGGACTCACAAACAACGGAGCGAACAAAAAGGATAAAGGAAAAGGAAAAATGGCCTTTGCTGCCAACACTCAACAGCAATCGAGTGGCCTTTGACCGATTATTCGCCAAAACAACAAGCGGCAACCCCTCTATGAGAGGCTGAAACGTCCTTACTCGTTTCCTCAGAATAAAACAAGGATACTGTTCGGGCTGGCAGTGCGCAACAGACTCATCAATCTGCCGAGTCCAAAACGTCTGTTGCAGCCAGGCGATGTCAACTATCCCAATTATTGCCCTTACCACCAAACGGTAAGTCACCCGATCGAGAATTGCTACGTTTTCAAAAACTGGGTTGAAGATCAATACCAACAGGGCAAGTTCGCGTTGTCCGACAACTGGAAGGTGAGCCCGCCGCAACCACATGCTCCGAGAAGGGTGGATACGCCGGGAGCATCATGCTCAGTCATAGAGAAAGCCCCATAGACCGAAATGTCAGTAAACTAGAGATTCGCCTCAAATACAGCGACGGCGGACCGAAACGTCCTTAAACTAACGACGGACCGAAACATCCTTAAACTAATGACGGACCGCTACGTCCTAAAACTGGCCGATGACCGAAACGTCTTTAAACTACTACCGCAGCATCCTCAGGCTGACGAGATAAAAAAAAATAATAATAATAATAATAATAAAGACGGTATGTCCATAAGCGAAATGGGCACGGATGAAAACCCGAAAGGGCTCCGTGAGTAAAAACAGCAGGGCTACCGGCGAGTGTTTGTGAAAACCTGAAAGGGCGCAACCTCGTTAAAAAAAAGACGGTATGTCCATAAGCAAAGTGGGCACGAATGAAAACCCGAAAGGGCTCCGTGAGTAAAAATAGCAGGACTACCGGCGGGTGTTTGTGAAAACCCGAAAGGGCGCAACCTCGTTAAAAGACACTTACAGGGTCCTCACGACCTTGTGAGGAGAAACCACCCGCGTGAGATCCTTACGACTCACAAGGGAGCAACACACTTAGGGATCCTCACGATTTCTAAGGAGAAATTACACTTGTGAGATCCTCACGACTCGTAAGGAGAACTCTCTTATGGGACCCCCACGGCTCATAAGATTTAAAAGTCTTAAGTTACAGAGACCTAAACCTATGCTTAAGCAAACCCCCCATAGCCTTCGATATTGCCCTACAAGTGGCTCAATGCTGACCCTTGTATACAATCCACGGGTGCGAATAAACATTTCCCTAACAAAGTCCCATCCGTGACTAGGGATATGTTCGAACGGTGAACAACCCTTGTAAACCCTCTCGACTTATAAGGAGAAAACACTCCTGTAAGATCCTTACGACTTATAGGAGAACATGCACTTAGGAATCCTCACGATTCCTAAGGAGAAAACACACCTACGAGATCCTCATGACTCGCAGGGAGAAATACCTTTATGAGACCCTTACGGCTCATAAAGTCAAAAGCCTTAGTCGACGGAATCCTAACCCTATTTACTAAGCCACCTTTGTTCAAACATCGACAGAGGCAAATGATGATTCGCTCCTGGCAATATTCCAGTTGTAGCGATGCTGATGCCTGAACCGGTATCAAATTCCAAGTCCTTAAATGGAAAGTGATGATTCGCTCCTGGCAATATCCCGGTTGTAGCGATGCTGATGCCTAAACCGGTATCAAATTCCAAATCCTTTCATGGCAAATGATGATTCGCTCCTGGCAATATTCCAGTTGTAGCGATGCTGATGCTGAGATTGGCGTCAGATTCTAAATTCCACACTCACGATAAAAGAAAATCAGTGAGCAATACATGCATACGAAATAGCCGAAATGATTGGGCAACTTGCAATAAAAATCAGCAAGTAAAAATGTATGCATGAAAAATAGCCGAAATGATTGGTCAACTCGCAATAAAAAGCAGCGAGTAAAATAAAAAAGAACAGTCGAAATGATTGGGCAACTCGCAATAAAAAGCAGCGAGCGAAAATGAAATAAATAGCCGCAATGATTGGGCACCGTGAAAATAGCCGAAATGATTGGGCAATCGCGACCTTCGCGATATAAAAGCTGAAATGATAGAGCATCGCGGAAATATAATAATAAAAAAAATTAATGAATGAAACTTTTGCCCTACAGGTGAGATCACATTGATCCCTGTACACAATCCAGGGGCACAAATAAAGAGGGAACCATACCTTCCCGACAGGCTCCACCAGAAAGCGAAGCCAAATCTCGACGGTTCATAGACAACCTAGAGACAACCTCGACATTTGTCGCAATATTGCAGACACGATGTCAACAAACGGAGCAAAAGAAGATCCCTAGCTTCAGGGTCTCGACGTCGATATCGACAATTTAGAGATCGCTAACGGCGTTTCTCATCACTCTAACCAGATGCAGACATGACTTCAACAACCGTCCGCAGAGTCGCAATGAAACGGAGCCACGGCAAAGTCCCTAGTTCCAAACCTCTACGGTTCACCAACAACTTAGAGACACCCGCGACATTCGTCTCGATACAGCAGACGCGATGCCACAAAACGAAGCAAAGGCCAAATTCCTAGCTTCAAGGTCTTAACGGCAAGTCATATAAAGCCTGAAAGACAACCGGAGATCATCTCACACCAGTGCGGAATGGTCACCACCTTGACGTTCGTCTTGACACAGCAGACACAACATCATCAAACAGCGGAGCCACGGCAAAGTCCCTAGTTCCAAATCTCGACGGTTCACCAACAACCTAGAGACAACCGCGACATTCGTCTTGATATAGAGGACGCAATGCCAGCAAACGAAGCAAAGGTCAGATTCCTAGCTTCAAGGTCTTAACGGCAAGTCATATAAAGCCTGAAAGACAACCGGAGATCGTCTCACACCAGTGCGGAATGGTCACCACCTCGACGTTCGTCTCGACACAGCAGACGCAACATCATCAAACAGCGGAGCCACGACAAAGTCCCTAGTTCCAAACCTCGACGGTTCACCAACAACCTAGAGAAAACCGCGACATTCGTCTCGATATAGAGGATGTAATGCCAGCAAACGAAGCAAAGGCCGAATTCCTAGCTTCAGGGTCTTGACGGCAAGTCATATAAAGCCTGAAGGACTATCGGAGATCATCCCACACCAGCGCGGAGTGGTTATGACTCATCGGGGCTCTCCAAAATGAGCCTAACCTCAAGTAAAAAGTGACATGGAATATCACTACGCTTGCTCTTTCGACGGTAATACTACCTGGAAGATTACTTGAAGATGTCTTGTCCAGCCCCCGAAGGGATCAGAGACACAACAATCGCAAGTCTACTCGAACAGCAAGATTGCATATCGAGGAATATATCAGCCAACGCGACGGTACGACAGACAAAAACCTAAGTACCACAGACCCTAACGGACCTCTGTCGTAAAGAGCAGAGGTTAACTGTGACGTTAGGACATTCTTGCGAGAAATGCTCGATTCATCTCGACTCGTGAGGAAATTGATGTCTTTGCGAGAACTGCTCGATTCGTCTCGACTCGTGAGGAAAAGCCTTAGGCAGCGGGGATTAAAAAAAACTGTTTCCTAAGCACTGGTATCCTGCAAGTCGGCCCAAAACGGTCTCTTGCATACTATCCACGGGTCTCACTCTCCAAAGTCGAATCTCGACAAGAAGGGAAACAACCGCTTACGGGTCCTCTCGACTCGTAAGAGGAAAAATTCTCTTATAGGATCCTTACGACTTATAAGAGAAAATACACTTAGGAATCGTCACGATTCTTAAGGAGAAAATACACCTACGATATCCTCTCGATCCGTAGGGAGAAAAGTCTTTATAAGACCCCCACGGCTCATAAAGTTGAAAAGTCTTAGGCAGCAGATCTGAACCTGCCGCCTAAGCCATCACCACCTCCTGAAGGAGATGAAACCAAGATGCTTACTCTATTATCTGTCAACCATGTTTATCAAGACAGCATGCTGATAATAAGAGAAGGGAGAAAGCAAAGAAATGATACAAGACATTGCAAAGAAAAAAATGTGTATCTTTATTTATTAATTCAATCAAGTACAAGGTGAATCGTACAAAAGAATAAAGAATGGATACATCTTATTCGAAAAAGAAATTTTTTACAAGTATATCAATACAATGGCAGCTACTGGGAAGGAAGTGTCTTAAAAAGCCCTATCAGTTGTTCGCGCACTTCCTTCCATGCCTTCTCCTGATCGGCCACCACCGCCTGTTCCGCTTCCACTTGAGCCCGCTGCTGCAAGAAAGATGCAAGCTGCTCCCCAACGGCCTGCTGAGCTGCTTCGCGACCTTAGGCATCACGCTCGGCGGCATCGAGCTTCTGTTTCAGATTTAGCCCATTTGAGATACGTTCCAGAAGGCCCTCGAAGATAGCCTTCACCTGGGCAGCGTTCGCCTCAACCTCAGCACGCAGACGAGCCGTCTCGCTTGAGGTCTCTTGGCATTCCCTCATCTTTAAAGCCGCTTGTTCCCTGATTAAAAATCAGGAAAGGACTCAGAAGAAGCATCACGTGCTCACATGTGACCAGCGATTACGTGTTGGCACGTGACGTTCAAAGCAGCGGCACAAAGCGCATTCAAGAAAAGACTCCAGAAAAGGTCACGTGCTCACACGTAACCAATGGTCACGTGTTGGCACGTGACAGCTGAGCAGCGGCCAGATAACAGAGCGCAAAAGAAGAAGGAAGGCCCGTTCCAGGGGTCACGTGTCTACACATGACCAAGGGTCACGTGCCTACACGTGACCAGGGGTCACGTGGCCACACGTGACCGGCTTTAAAAGACTTATTATTTAACAGAATTAAATTCTGAGAAGAGATCATTCAAATCTTTCCAAATAGAGAATGATTATTTGGAACCGTTGGATTAAAAATCTACAGGTGATTAAATATCACCTATTTATGGAAAAATATTGGACTTGGAAAGAGTTCCCCCTAAATATAACCGAAACAACAAGGAAATATCACTGGATTTAAAATCCAATGGTGAATAAAATTCACTTAACAATCTAAAGGCCCAGATTAATGATAAAATCTCTCAACATACAAATCAAATCTCTCAATGAGAGATTTATTAAGCAGATTGATTCTCTTCCTTCTCCTATAAATAGGAGCCAAGAAAAGAAGAGAAGGACCCCTTTTCGAAGATCTTTTTTCTAAAAAAAATTTCTGAAACCTTGAGACCTTTGGATCTTTCTCTTTTGATACATAGAGAGAGAGAGAGAGAGCCATTGATTCTCTGCAAAAATGAAAACCTTAGGTAAGAAAGGAAAAAGGGGGCTTCAAAGGAGAATTTAATTCTCGGAAGAGTTTAACTCTTATATAAAAAAAAAGAACTTAGTTCTTTCTCTAGTTGAGAATCTGCAAAGTGCGCATCTCCCCATGAATTGAGAATTTAATTCTCATTGGGTTGAGATCCTGCCATGCAGATCTAAAACACAGAGGAGGAACTGAGTTTAAAGAATTTAATTCTCACAAAATGATAGGAATTCAATTCCTTTGAGATAAAGTTAGGGTTTAACCTTATGTTATGGGAATTTAATTCCTTCAAAATGAACAGAACTAGGGTTTAACCCTAACTGAGAATATAATTCTCTCAAACTCACAGGAATTTAATTCCTTTAAGAAAAGAAACTAGGGTTTAACCCTATCAAGAATATAATTCTTCAGAAGTTTAGGGTTTAACCCTATGAACAGAACTTTAAAACATGCAGAGACCCACAGAATAAAACTCTGAAGTAGGCACCTCACGTGTCACCACGTGACTCCTGCGAAGATATATAAAAGAGAGCTTTGAAGCAATGCCCCACGTGCCCCACGTGACACCTAAAGCACATAAAGAAAAAGAAAAATAAACAGAGACTCTGGGGCGCCCTCACATGTCACCACGTGACCCCTAATGGGTATTCTGATAAACCAGAGCATGAGCTCCCATCACGTGCCCGCACGTGATGGCTTTTAGGACTAAAAGTGTAAAACACTTATCTATAGAACAAAATAAAGAGAAGAAGGGTGTTCTCACGTGTTACCACGTGACCCTTTTTGCCTTAGTGTTTAACACTAAATTGAAACCTCTGTATCCAGTGTTTAACACTGATTCTCCTTAGTGTTTAACATTAATTTGGAAAATTCTATTTGCAGTGTTTAACACTGATTTGCTTAGTGTTTAACACTAATTTGAAAGCTCTTCTCCCAGTGTTCAACACTGATTATCTTTTAGTGTTTAACACTAACTTGTTAATCTTTTCCAGTGTTCAACATTGTCGGTCTCTAGTGTTTAACACTAGTCTTAGCCCAATTGGCTAAGTTTCGAGAGGCAAAGCCTCTCCTTCAATGAATCAACAGAGGGCCAATATCCCAGATACAATTGGACTTAGCCCAAGACGGCCATAAGTCCTCAATTCAAATTCAACTGGGCCAATGGGCTCATAATATAATAATTGATCTTAGTTTCCAAATTGGGCTACAGATCACTTAATCTACCTTGGTGTAAGGGTACATCTCTTCACTCCTTTGATACTTGTCGTTGTAATTCCTCAACGTCTTCAAAGAGGTGACGGGTCCCGATAACCACATACATTGATACGGACTGTGGGGTCCTTAAACTCACGGACTACGACGTCCTTAACCTTGACCGTGATGTCTTAAAACTAACATCGGACTGTGGAGTCCTTAAATCCACGGACTACGACGTCCTTAACCTTGACCGTGATGTCTTAAAACTAACATCGGACTGTGGAGTCCTTAAATCCACGGACTATGACGTCCTTAACCTTGACCGTAATGTCTTAAAACTAATATCGGACTGTGGAGTCCTTAAATCCACGGACTACGACGTCCTTACCCTTGACCGCAACATCTTAAAACTAACACCGGATTTGGCGTTTTGCTTGGTGCAGAAAACAAAGGATCAATGGCGTTCAACTGCTCGAACTGCAAATGCAACCGACGCTCCGCCTCACCTGGAGGTGTAGCATATGGACCGCAGGATGCTTCCCTATTCACTATGCCTGTGGAGCAAGTGACTCAGCTACTACCGGTCTATTCTTTGGGACCATGCTCCCGCCGGTGAACATTGACATCCCAATGCCCATACCGGAAGCTTCGAAGAAATCGGTTTTCGATCGACTTGCTACTCCCACGGCCCCTCTCAACGGGTCGTCCAATTCTTCAGTCTTCACCAGGCTGAGCTCGAGCACCAAAGGGCCTATCAAGAAGCCCATAACACCTGAAGTGGCCATCCCAAAAAAGATAGCTGCTCCTGAAGTCGACAAGGTGGCTTCTCCTCCCAGAGGGTCAGTCTTCGCGAGACTGAGTGCTCTCGTTCCCATTCCCGCTCAGAAATCTGTTTTTGACCGGTTGGACGTAGCTTCTCAACGAACGTCAGTCTTCAAGAGGCTGACACTGGAAACAACCCCTCACCTGAACATGGGGCAAGATAAAGCCATCGCTGAACCAATCCCAACAACCCGTCACGCCCGACATCGCCACTGGCGCCGGATAAGAAAGGCTGGGGGTAACTCCCCCTCTGGGCTAACTCCACCAGCTCCAACGGTGGAAGTTAATGCTGTTGTTCCAACCGAGAACAGCTTTGAGTTGCTGAACAAGGTGCGCAGGGACTCTCCTACCGCCGTGCTCAAAAGATCTCCTCCACCGGTGGAGACCGCCGTGGAAGCAGAACCAGAAAAGCCAGAGCAGTCTCCTCAACGGCTATCCTCCAGGATCTACAAGACTTGGCGACGGGTCCGAGAATCGGTGATTGATCCGAATTTCTCTCACCAGCATAAGAAGTCAAAAGGTCGGCAGGAAGAAAATCCCCCTGTCAAGCAACGAAAGACGACGACCGCTTGGGTGCCCGCTGCAACGGCTCTCTCCACGTCGACTACTCAAAAGAGAAGAAGGCCGGAGAAAAGCCTCAATCCTGCAGTAAAGGTCAAGGATAATAAGCCAAGACGCCTTAAGTCTGGGGGCATGATGGTGCATATAGTATACATGGCGCTTGGAAAAAAGGACAGCCGTGCATCTACGGGTCACAGACCGCTTACACGGTCAGTGACCAAAGCTCAGGAGCAACAGCAGAAGCTCCAAGAAATGATGACCGCGATGGCTGCACTTACTGGGCCGAAAGAAAGCCCCGAAGCGTCATCTGATCAACACCAAGAGCAAGAAACTGACGCTGAGTTCCTTCGTAGGATACTGGAGAAGAAGGATAAAGAGGCTGCTGAACAAGCAGCCAATATACAACGAATGGCCCTTCTGTTCCAGGACATGGTGGGTATGATGATCCAACAAGAGCCTCCTACTGAAGATCCTCCAATCGTTCTTGAAGACGACAGGGGAGAAACGTCAAATCCTCCACCCGCTCTGTCAACAGCCAAGGAGGAGACAATCTCCAAAGCTGACCTAGATGAATATATAGCTCAGCAGATACGGGTTCACCAGGCGACCGAGGCAGCGGGTCAAGTTGTCAGGACGGGACGACCATATCCGAGCTGGTATGACCAGATCAAGTACCCGCCGGGCTACACAATACAGAAATTCCATGTCTATAAGGGGACAGGCAATCCCCATCAGCATGTAGCCAGTTCAGGGCGATCTGTAGAAACACTGGTGGCGACGATAAGCTCTTGCTTCGCCAATTCGTCGGCAGCTTGTCAGAAACAACGTTCAAATGGTATTCTGAGCTCTCGAACGATTCCATCAAGACGTTCGCTGAAATGGAGTTGCTATCCACTCAGCGATTTGCGAGTGCCAGCGAACGTACCCCGATAACAGCATTGATTAATGCCAGGGTGAAACCAGGCGAGACGTGGGTCCAGTACGCTATACGTTGGTGAAACTTGTGGTCAAAATGCGAACAACGCATTGAGGAAGCGCCCGCGGTAGGCATGTTCGTGGGTACCCTAGATCCTCACGCAACTATCTCACAGTTCATGATGTTTTTTAAGCCCACCACATTCCAGGCTTTGATCGACAAGCTGGCCCAGATAGACCAGATGGGTCATAGAACGTCTCCCCCGAAGCCAGAACCTCGGAATGATAAGGGTAAAGGGAAAACAACTTTCGTTGCGAACGCTCAGCAGCAACCCAGTGCCCCAAAGCTGACGGATCAACTGGAAGAAAGACGGCGGTATTACAATGAGAGAATGAAGCGCCCCTACTCATTCCCACGGGAGAAGACGAAAAGTCTATTTGAGCTGGCAATACGCAACAGGCTTATCAACTTGCCAAACCCGAGGAGACCGCCGCAACCCAGTGAGGTGAACAGCCCCAACTACTGCCCTTACCATCAAACGGTAAGTCATCCGATCGAGGATTGTTTCTTCTTCAAAGGATGGATTGAAGATCAATACCTACAGGGCAAGTTTGCGCTGTCCGAGAAGTGGAAAGTGAACCCACCACAACCTCACACTGCTAAGGAGATGGACACACCGGGGGCAACTTGTTCTTTCATTGAAGAAGCTCCATGGGAAGTCGTGCTTTCGGAAAAAACCAAAAGAATGCTGAATGAGCTCCAGACATGCCCGGCAGTCAAGTGGAAGAACCCGCTGGAACCCCAGATCATTGAAGGGATGCTAAAGCCGCGCCCAACTCCGAAGATCAATGGTGATGGCCCGAGCACTCACACCCAGCCGTCGAAATCTTCAAAGAAGAAGAAGAAGAAATCTAAGAAGCCCGTGAAGCCTGACAACAAGCGTACGGACTTGCAGAAACAGATTGACGCGCTGGAGGAGTATAAGCAGAAAGCGCGAACTCCCATCATACTCCAAGAGTTCCTCAACCACATCTTTCAAGAGGAAGATGAGGGGGAGAGTTCGTCGGATGAATCCAAGGGATACGTGGAAAGTTGTAATGTGATCTCCCACTCGTTGACCGATGATGAAAAAACTCCTGGCACTAAGAAACTGGGGGCAGAGCCTGAACCGGATCTTGTGTGGCCCACGGACGAAATGATCGACGCCTTTTTAGACGAGATTTGTTTGAAAAGTAAAGCCGACCAGGAGCGTGAGATGGCCATATTAGAAGGAGCCAAACGCCGGCGACTAGATGAAAGAGTCGAGGCACTCCCGTCAAATCAAAAGACATCCGCCGCGGATAAAAACAAATTCAAGACGAGGAAAAGGTTTGCCAAAGCCATGTCAATGGGAATGAAACTACCACCCTCGGAAGGAAACACGCTCGATGGGGCGCAGAGGCACCCTAATTACTGCTCATATCATCGGAAGATTTCACACCCCACTGAGGAGTGCGACGCCTTTAAAATATGGTGGCGGGGATATGTTGCTCATCGGCAACATTTTAAGCGAATGAAACGCAGAACTCGTCGGGAGCAGAGAAGTACGACCGAAGGACACAAAAGAATTATTGGCAATTGTCGCACGATCAACGCCGGAGGATCACATGTTCTCACCTTTGGGAGCGACTCTGACGAAGAAATGGTTCTTAGCCCCCTCTTTAAAGAGTCCACCTCGGGAAAAGAGGAAGAACCAGAAGCCTGCGAAAACATTCAGCTGTGCAATCGCACACTTCCGGAAAAGAATCTCGGACCCGCAACTAGAAAAGATAAGGGAAAGGAAAAGGTCGCTGAGGATATCACCTTAGATGACCAAGTTATGAAAGAGCTGATTGCCAAGGACCCGCCTAAGAAGAGTAAGGTAGACTACAACATCCTAGCGCACCTGAGGAAGCTACCCTCGCAGCTCAGCATTCTCGACGCCCTCCTGTTATCAAAGGAAGCAAGAGATTCATTAATTAAGGCGCTACAAGAGCCCAAACAATTCCAAGCCTTCCTCGCTGAAGAAAGGATGAAGGATGAACTGGAAGAAGTGCACGCGGCCGATATCACTTTCGGTGACGAAGACCTGCTCCTAGGGACGTGCGACCACAACCGTCCCCTATACGTCTCTGGATATTACCACGATATAAAGATAGGCAAAATCTTGGTCGACAATGGGTCTTCCGTCAATCTCCTCAACGTGCGGGTGTTGAAGGAAATTTGCATGAACGTCCAGCACCTTGCTCGGGACAAGATCACCATCTCCGGGATCGACTCCCAATCATCGAGAACTCTTGGGTCTGTGATATTGACGCTACGCTTTGGGCTGCTCGTCACGGACATTAAGTTTCACGTCATAGATGCCAAGACATGTTACAATGCTCTGCTCGGCCGACCTTGGTTACACGAGTACAACATCTTTCTTTCTACGCAACATCAGTGTATGAAGTATTTCAAGGATGGTCTCGAGTATACCGTAACAGGTGAGCTAAACCCATTCTCCGTGAATGAAGTCCGTAAGTATGAAGATGCAAGATACTTTTTGCCAGATTTCGAAGACACAGAGAGGTGTCGCAAACCGGAGGACAAAGCAGCCGCCACCATTCCTGTTTTCGGGAGTGATACCGAAGAAGAAGAAGAGATAGTCTACTCTGGGCCGTCTCGACGCAATAACCCAGGACCATCCGCCCCCATATTGATCTTCGGAAGTGACTCGGAAGATGAGATTAACGTTGTGTTCTCCAGGCGGCCGCCAATACAAGAATTCCCTGGTGATGATCAGAGTTTGCAAATCACCATGATTCCGCGGGAGCACTACAAAGATCTTGACGCGCTTGAAGCTCACAACTTACAAGACCTGCAGACGTTTTACGTCCCTCCCAAGCGAAAGGGTGAAAAGGGGATCCTGTTCTACCGGTCCACGGAAACAAGAGTAGAGAAAGAAATCTGGCACGGCACGGATTCTACACTTGACAGGCTCCAACCCATCTGTTTGCCCAGATATTACACGAACGGATTGAAAAGGCTATTGAAGCGCCAAGGGGTACCCTTAAAACAGACTACTCGACAAGCTCGATTCTATAACAGGATTTGGGATGTCCCTGGGCTCAGCGCAAATTGCCCAACGGGAGAATGGAAACGCTTGGGCTTGGATACGTGAGAGCCGGGAAACGGGAACGGGTCCACGGTAGCTACGCCATATATAACTTCGATGAAGAAGAGGATGCCCTGTCAGGAAATGCCAACCCCTCATCAGAACTCGATCCCGTGATCGAAGTGCCGAGTCCGTCGTTTGAAGAACGAATGGACAATCTTATCAGGAAAGCGGGTCAAAAAGCTCGAGACGACCATAATCGTGAGATGGCCATCTACGAGAGAGCCAGGACGCAACGTCTTCTTCAACAGGCTGCAGAAGACAAAAATACTCCTCCCTGTCAACCTGCTGTGCAAAAGGCCCTACGCAGAGGTAGAAATAAGTCAAAAAGCAGAAAATGAGGTCGACAACGACAACGCAGGATCAAAGAGTCATGTGATCAGGTATTGCGCGGTCCGGATTTGTCCCTTATGAAAAAGATGAGTCAGGCATACTCTTTTCCTCAGAATAACACACGGAAGATACTTGACCTCGCTTTAAAACATCGAATGATTACACTTCCGGAGTCTAAACACCCTGAGCAAGCTAACGAGGTCTTTCATCCGGGCTATTGCTCTTATCACCGAGCCATAGGACACCCTATCAAAGACTGCTTTACCTTCAAGAACTGGGTCGAAGGTCAGTATCAGCTCGGCAAGTTCGCTCTATCTAACAGCTGGAGGGTAACGCCGCCACAGAATCATGAACCCAAAGCCACGAGAGCAGAATCAGATCCACATCAGTCTTGGAAGCGGGCTCGTACTTATCATATGATAACAATATTAAAAGAAGAACCCGAGAATGTCGATGACCTCCCTTGGTGCTTCGAAAACAATGGTGATGAGGTGATCTCAGAGTTTCCGCCAGCACCGAAAGAACTGGAAGATGGCATACATACTACTGCAGATAACCTCAGGAAAATTGAACTGGGAACGACGGACGACCCGCGACCAACATTCGTCAGCGAGTTGTTATCTGAAGAAAGGGTGGCTGCGTTAAAAGACGTGCTTATACAGCATAAAGATTGTTTCGCATGGAACTATTCTGAAATGCCAGGGCTAGATCCAGAAATTGTAGTGCATAAATTAGCAATATCCCCAGACGTCAATCCCGTCAAACAGGCGCCGAGAAGAATGCGACTCGAGCTTGAGATGAGCATCAACGCCGAAGTCAAGAAGCTGATCGATTCTGGGTTTATCCAAGAAGTGCAATATCCCGACTGGATCGCCAACATCGTCCCGGTAATGAAGAAAAATGGGATGGTGCGCATATGCGTAGACTTCCGGGATCTCAATAAAGCCTGGCCGAAAGACGATTTCCCAGTGCCAGACACTGAGCTGATGATAGACAATACGTCCACTCATGAGGTTTTCTCCTTCATGGACGGCTCGTCAGGGTACAATCAGATAAAGATGCATCCCGAAGACCAGAAGCACACCGCTTTCCGGACCCCCTTGGGTATATTCTGCTACAAGGTGATGCCCTTCGGTCTAAAGAACGCCGGTGCCACCTATCAGAGGGCCATGACAAAGATCTTCGATGACCTCATACATGAAATCGTCGAATGCTATATCGACGACCTCGTCGTGAAAAGCAAGTCATACGAGGAACATCTCGAGCACCTGAAGACCGTATTTCAACGCCTTCGGCAATACAACTTGAAGATGAACCCCCTCAAATGCGCGTTCGGGGTATCCTCAGGCAAGTTCCTAGGGTTCATTGTCCGGCACCGGGGCATTGAGATAGATCCGTCGAAGATCAAGGCGATCGAGGAAATGCCACCGCCAAGGACTCTCAAACAATTGTGGTCCCTCCAAGGGAAGCTCGCGTACATCCGGCGATTTATAGCCAACCTTTCAGGCAAGTGCCGCCCTTACAGTCACCTGATGAAGAAGGGAACCCCTTTCGTTTGGGATCACAAATGTCAGAGCGCGCTGGACGAAATCAAGCAGTACTTGCAGAATCCGCCAGTGTTGGCTGCTCCGGTCAAGGGAAAGCCTCTCATTCTATATACAACCGCCCTCGAAGGTTCTTTAGGCGCATTATGGGCACAAGAGAACGACCAAGGGACAGAAAGAGCTCTTTATTACTTAAGTCGAGTTCTCCTGGGGGCATTAAGCAACTACTCCCCCATCGAAAAACACTGCCTGGCGTTGATCTTCGCGATAACAAAGCTCAGGCACTACGCGTTGGCGCATGAAGTCCGTCTCATTTCGAAGGTGGACCCCCTTAAATATCTAATGTCGAAGGCCATATTGACGGGGCGACTCGCTAAATGGGCCCTGCTCTTAATGGAGTTCTCGATAACCTATCAGCCTCTCAAGGCAGTGAAAGGCCAGGCCATCGCCAATTTCCTTGCTGAGCATCCAATACCCGCCGATTCTCTTCTGAATTGTGATCTTCCAGACGAACATGCGTTTGATGCGATCGACGGTGGTGATACCCGATGGGAGCTTTATTTCGATGGAGCATCTTCCGTGAAGAAGCACAAACAAAGTACCCCTATAATCAAATCGGGGGTAGGACTCATCTTTGTAACTCCACAAGGAGGGATAATGCGCTTTGCTTTCTCCCTAACAGAGCCGAGAACGAACAATGAAGCCGAATATGAAGCTTTGATAGCAGGCCTCGAGATCGCCATCGACATGGAAATTGAAAACCTCCTCATATACGGAGACTCCCAGCTGGTCGTTAGTCAAGTAAACGGCGATTACCAAACATGCAAGCCAGAGCTGGTAAAGTATGGCGAGAGAGTGCAGCGACTACTAATTCAAATCCCCTCCTACACCTTAGAAAGCATATCGCATGCCGAAAATAGCAAAGCGGATGCATTAGCCAAGCTTGCTAAAGAACTAGCCGACGAGAACCTCGATGACGTAAGAATCGTGGTACAAAGCCGTCGAGTGCTTGCCCCAGCAAAAATATCTCCGGAGTCACCCGAAGAAAGGGGAGCAACTGAGCAGACGGCCCTGCAAATGAATGACCAAGAGAAGGTTGGAAATTGGAGAGAAGTCTTTATAGACTACTTCAAATACCGTCGAACACCCGAGGATGCGTCCTTGAGACATCAGCTCATGAAACGAGCTCTGTCTTTCGCCCTCGTCAATGATACTCTGTACAAGAGGTCGTTCGATTCTTTGTGGTTGAGATGCCTGGGACTTGATGAAGCGAAAAGAGTCGTTCAGGAAGTTCACGACGGACTCTGCGGTTCTCATCAAGCTGGCCCAAAGATGAAGCTGAAGATCAAACGAATGGGTTATTATTGGCCCACAATGATCCAAGACTGCCTCGAGTATGCGAAGCAATGCCACTCGTGCCAAATTCATGAGGACTTTATCCACCAGCATCCAAATCCACTCCATCCAACGGTGGCTAGCTGGCCATTCGAAATGTGGGGGACGGATATAGTCAGCCCCATCGAACCAGCATCGTCCAGAGGACATCGTTTCATCCTAGCGACCACTGACTGCTTCTCCAAATGGGCAGATGCAGTACCGTTGAGGGAAGTGAAAACGGAGAATATCCTCCATTTCTTCAAGACGCACGTCATATATCAGTTTGGAACTCCGCGACGGATCATCTCCGATAATGGGTCAGCCTACAGAAGCCACAAGATTAGCCGCTTCGCGCAACAACACAATATAGACTGGAGATATTCCTCGGTTTATAATCCACGAGCTAATGGTCTAGCCGAGGCCTTCAATAAGACCTTGACAAAGATCGTGAAGAAAACGGTGTCCCGAAATAAGAAGGACTGGCATGAGAGGTTGCAATAAGCTCTTTGGGCGTATCGAACTACGTTCAAAACGGCCACGAACACAACGCCATACGCGTTGGTATTCGGTACAGAAGCAGTACTCCCCCTCGAGATAGAGTTACCCTCTCTATGCGTGGCGGTCCACTGCGAACTGATGGACGAAGAAAATGCTCACCTTCGGCTTGAGGAGCTTGATGCCCTTGACGAGACCCGGCTCATAGCACAACAAAATCTGGAGGCCTACAAAGCAAAGATGACGCGCTCGTACGAAAGATTGACCAGGCCGAGGACATTCCGCCAAGGCAAACTCGTGCTAGTGGTCAAAAGACCTATGATCCCCAATCGCGCCAAGCGGGGAAAGTTCGAGCCAAACTATGAAGGCCTGTACATCATAGACAAGGTCTACCAGGGTGGAGCCTATATACTCATGGATATGCACGGTGAAAGGCCTTACAGGCCAATAAATGGTCGATTCCTAAAGAAATACTACACTTAGCGAGTTACTTCCTAGGCTAATGATAGATGACGACGACTATGTCCGCTCGCTATCTTCCTAAGCTCAAACTTTATAAGCAGTAGCCGGCCTTCTCCTGGACGGACCGAAATGTCCTTAAACTAACAACGGACCGAAACGTCCTTAAACTAACAACGGACCGAAACGTCCTTAAACTAATGGCGGACCGAAACGTCCTTAAACTAACAACGGACCGAAACGTCCTTAAACTAATGGCGGACCGAAACGTCCTTAAACTAACGAAGGACCGAAACGTCCTTAAACTACTACTGCAGCATCTTTAGGCTGACAAAAAAATAAAAAATAAAAAATATATATAATAAACGGTATGTCCATAAGCAAAATGGGCACGGATGAAAACCCGAAAGGGCTCCTTGAGTAAAAACAGCGAGGCTACCGGCGAGTGTCCGTAAAAACCCGAAAGGGCGCGACCTCGTAAAAAAAATAAATATATAAAAAGAATAAAAAAAAAGGGTATGTCCATAAGCAAAAAGGGCACGGATGAAAACCCGAAAGGGCTCCGTGAGTAAAAAACAGCAAGACTACCGGCGAGTGTTTGTGAAAACATGAAAGGGCGCAACCTCGTTAAAAGACACTTACAGGGTCCCGTTGACCTTGTAAGGAGAAACCGCCCGCGTGAGATCCTTACGACTCACAGAGGAGCAACACACTTAGGAGTCCTCACGATTCCTAAGGAGAAATTACACTTGCGAGGTCCTCACGACTCGTAAGGAGAACTCTCTTATGGGACCCTCACGGCTCATAAGATTTGAAAGTCTTAAGTCACAGAGACCTAAACCTGTGCTTAAGCAACCCCACAACCTTCGATTTTTGCCCTACAAGTGGCTCAATACTGACCCTTGTATACAATCCACGGGCGCGAATAAACATTTCCCTAACCAAGTCCCACCAGCGACTAGGGATATGCTCACATGGTGAACGACCCTTGTAAGTCCTCTCGACTTATAAGGAGAAAACACTCTTGTAAGATCCTTACGACTTACAAGAGAACACACACTTAGGAATCCTCACGATTCCCAAGGAGAAAACACACCTGCAAGATCCTCACGACTTGAAGGGAGAAATACCTTTGTGAGACCCTTACGGCTCATGAAGTCAAAAGCCTTAGTCGACAGGCCCCTTAACCCTGTTTACTAAGCCATCTTTGTTCAACATCGACAGAGGCAAATGATGATTCGCTCCTAGCAACATCTCAGTTGTAGCGGTGCTGATGCCGAAATCGGTGTCTAAAATCCAAGCTTGCAGCGAAAAGGCTAGTGAGCCACACATGCATACGAAATAGCCGAAATGATGGGGCAACTTGCAATAAAAAGCAGCAAGTAAAAATGTATGCATGAGAAATAGCCAAAATGATTGGGCAACTCGCAATAAAAAGCAGCGAGTAAAAATAAAATAAATAGCCGAAATGATGGGGCACCGCGAAAAATAGCCGAAATGATCGGGCAATCGCGACCTTCGCGATATAAAGCTGAAATGATAGAGTATCGCGGAAAAAGAAATAAAATAAAAATGAAATTTTTGCCCTACAGGTGATATTACATCAATCCATGTATACAATCCAGGGGCGCAAACAAAGAAGGAATCGCACTCCTCCTCTCCCAGGTTTCATCAGAAGAAGAAGCCCTCGATGAGTCACAAATAGCTTAGAGATCATCTCGACGTTCGTCTCATTGCAGCATACACAATATCAAGCAAAGCGGAATAGCGGCAATTCCCAGTTCCATGACTCGACGGTGTACAGATGACCGAGAGTCGAATCCCAACTCCGTGAAATACGGATACAATTAGAAAAATTCCTGGTTACGTGGAACGCGGATAACGTCACTCTTTGACCCCGTGGAAAACGTCCAGAGCGGATCTTAGTCCTCGCAGAGCACGACAGTGAACCCGTGTGAAGCATCTAGAGCGGAGCCTAGTCCTCGCCGAGCACGGCAGTGAACCCGTGTGAAGCATCTAGTGCAAAATTCTTGGTTACGTAGAACGCGGATAACGTCACTCTTTGACCCCCGTGGAAAACGTTCAGAGCGGAGCCTAGTCCTCGCCAAGCACGGCAGTGAACCCGTGTGAAGCATCTAGTGCAAAATTCCAGGTTACGTGGAACGCGGATAACGTCACTCTTTGACCCCGTGGAAAACGTCCAGAGAGGATCCTGGTCCTCGCAGAGCACGGCAGTGAACCCGTGTGAAGCATCCAGAGCGGAGCCCAGTCCTCGCCGAGCATGGCAGTGAACCCGTGTGAAGCATCTAGTGCAAAATTCCTGGTTACGCGGAACGCGGATAACGTCACTCTTTGACCCCGCGGAAAACGCCCAGAGCGGAGCCTGGTCCTCGCCGAGCACAACAGTGAACCCGTGTGAAGCATCCAGAGCAAATATCGGACTGTGGAGTCCTTAAAATCCACGGACTATGATGTCTTTAACCTCGACCGTAATGTCTTAAAACTAACGACCAACCATGATGATTCTAGACTGATTTTACCTTAGTTAAAGGGTACATCTCTTCACTCCTTTGAGATTTGGCGTTGTAATTCTTCAATGTCTTCAAAGAGGTGACGGGTCCCGATAACTAACATCGGACTGTGGAGTCCTTAAATCCACGGACTATGACGTTCTTAACCTTGACCGTGATGTCTTAAAACTAACATCGGACTGTGGAGTCCTTAAATCCACGGACTATGACGTCCTTAACCTTGACCGTGATGTCTTAAAACTAACATCGGACTGTGGAGTCCTTAAATCCACGGACTATGACGTCCTTAACCTTGACCGTGATGTCTTAAAACTAACATTGGACTGTGGAGTCCTTAAATCCACGGACTATGACGTCCTTAACCTTGACCGTGATGTCTTAAAACTAACATCGGACTGTGGAGTCCTTAAATCCACGGACTATGACGTCCTTAACCCTGACCGTGATGTCTTAAAACTAACCTTGGACTGTGGAGTCCTTAAACCCACGGACTATGACGTCCTTAACCTTGACCGCGATGTCTTTAAACTACGGTACCGTGAAGAACATCCCAAAGCAACCCCTGACCCCGTGAAATACGGATAAAGGCGACCGCACTCAGCACTTGTGGATCCTCACGACCTGCAAGAAAGAAAACTTTCTTGTGAGATCCTTACGACTCCCAAGGGAAAACCCGCTTAAGAATCCCCACGACTCTTAAGAAGAACTCACATCTACGGGATCCTCTCGACCTGTAGGGAGAAAAACTCTTTATGAGACCCTCACGGCTCATAAAGCTCAAAAGTCTGAGGAGACAGATCTTAACCCTGAATCCTAAGCCATCGCGGCCCTGCAAAGAGATCAAGATAGACTGTCCGCAGAACACATTCAATAAAAGGAGGACACACCATTGAGAGAAAAAAAAATATATGTCTTTATTCATAAAACAAAATGGGTACAAAGTACAATTCATGAGAGAACAAAAAGAAAATACTCTCGCTCAAGAGTATGTACAAAAAGAAAAAAGAAAAGATACAATTCTTCAGGCCGGTGGGCGATTTAGCAGCTTGGTCAGCTCATCCTTCTTTCGCTGGGCCAGGCCTTCGTGATTCAGTATCGCCAGAAGATGGGCATCTGCCTGAGCCTGCTGGGCCTGATACGAAGCAAGCCGGCCTTCAAGCTCTTTCTCGGTGGCCTTGTGAGCCTCGACCCTTTCACGAGTGAACGTGGCAGCTTTATCAAGAGCCACCACCTCTCTTATAGACTCTTGAAGCACCCGCCAGAGTTCATATGCTTTGTTGGCCTTGGCGGTAAGATTGGCTTGAAACTCGCTTAGCGCCTTAGAAGCCAGCTCACTCTCCGAAAATTTACGGCCGAGCCCTTTTCTCGCACAACAATATGTTTGCCACGCGTCGCTCTATCAGGCCACGTAAGCTCGCTTTCGCGACCACAACCTCGGAAACAGGACATATACGCTCAAGACCGTATAAACGAGCCTCCAGTCGACAGCAATAGTCAATCTAAAACGCGCTCGCATCACCTGGTATGGGAAGCAACCAAAAAGTTTTCGATGTACATCCTATCAAGCATGCATTCGCAACTATATGAATATCCGAAAAGAAATAATACACGAAGCTCTGACGTGCATGCAACATAGTGATAGTGTTCGCAATTAAAGAAAGTTCTCATAGAAAGAACACAAAGTTCATTTATGCAAGCAAAAACATGCATACGGATATCCAGCACACATGAAAGTTCAACATAAAGCGTACGAAAACTAATTTGAAAATACTACACTAGCGGGAAAAGGTCGCCGAACAAAGAATCGGTAGCGCAAGGGTTGACAAAACAAAAGACAAAACTCTCCATCTCTCTCTCCGCTCTCTCCAACACGTCAAAGCGCCGGTTCTCGCGAGGAGTCGCTCCCCACCGATTGGCGCCATGTTCGTCCGCAAAAGCAGACATAGCAGCCCGACGGGCTCTTATTTCGCTCAAAAGGTGAACCAAGCGATCTTTCAAAGCTTGAGTAATTAGGCACGCTTCGTGAAAGCCCTCGAGCTTTTCTTCGTCCGCGTCAAGCATCGCCAGGGTCATCTCCGCCGGGTGAGGAGGGACGTCGGCGAGCACGGCGGCAAGAATCATCCAGAGCCAGAGGGAGCCCATCGGGAGGGGAGACCCCCTGCGGATCGAGAGTTCATACGCCGCTGAGTCGCATTCGTCGTCGGTAAGGAGGGGATCCACCAATCGGGCGGCGAAGCGGGGGATCATCTCCTCGATAGGAACTTCTCATGGCTGTCGACGAGCATGAGGGCGATTGCAGGCCATGGCGCTCAGTTGTCTCTCAAGACAAATCACACTAAAATGAGAATAAATTTCTCTGTGAAGAAAAAAGAAGGCCATGGCCCCAGGATATAAAGAGGGGCATTAAGTGCTGTGCACGGAAAATCTTGCATGATCAAAGCTATTTCCAAGGCCTAAAAAAGGGAAGGCATTGGAAATCAAGGGGATGGAACTATTTCCAAGGCTCCTTTTCTGCATCTAATATTGTGCACTAAAAATATGGCATAAAAAAATTGAACAGCCCCATCAAAAGGACCCCACGTGCGGAGCACGTGAGCCCCAAACTTGACGTGCACTAAAAAATGGAATAGCACCCTGCACGTTAAAAACATCAACAGCAACAATAGCAAAATGATAAAATCCCATAGAAAGGCATGCAAACATAGAAAGGCACGATAAAACTTATCATTCATGCTTTAAGTAGTTCATACAAAATGAAAAGAAAACGATTACAACGGCAAGACCTCAGACGCGGGGCACGGATTGAGAAACTCAAACTTGACTTTGTTCAAGATCCTCCAAGCATCTCGAACCATTCGAGTATGTTTTCTTTCGCGGTCACAAGCATCGGGATCCTCACGAATGTCTTCTACCCTCCGATAGGCAGCAAGTATGGCCGACTGCTGAAAAGCCTGGTGCAAGAGATCAACGAGGTTGTCTCGCCTTCTCTTTGAGATTAGGCTCATCAGATACACTGAATGTATCTTATCCTCGGCAGCGTCCAATGCCTTGAGAGGTACACCAGTACAGAAGAGAGGAAGCGCCTCCCAAATTGCCAACACGATGAGTTTCAGAAGAGGAGAGCGATGGGGGAGTAGCCGATGGTTGTACTCATCGAAGCGGCTCATGATCTCAGCACATTGAGCGTTGTTGAACTCCTGGTTCTGGCTACGGCCCAGTGCACGAATATTCCCGTAAGAAATGATTTCGTTAAGATCATACAAATGAGCATCCATGACACCTGAAATAAAGATCATGAGAATCTATTACAAACCTTTTTTTTTCTGAGTTGTGAAGAAGATGACTCAGGGCATTAAAGCCCAAGAAGTCCCCATGAGAGCAACTTAGTTCTTCATAGGAAATAAATTCCTTTTTGAAAAAGGAAATTAAATTCCCAGAAAGTTTTGTCGAGAGCCAGAGTTCCTTATCATTTCCCTAAGGACCATATGAAAACCTAGGAGATCTACAGTTTGAAGGTTAGGTTGCTTTCTGTTCTTGTTGAAGAACTTGAAGAAAAAATGTTCATGTTAAAAGGGTGAAACCCTTGATGTGGATTTAAAATCCATAGAGTTTTTTTAAATAAAGGTTCTTCGATCGTTCAACATCATTACCTGAAAGGAAGAGTTATTCCTGAACAGAGTTAAACTCTGAAAATTTTTCAAGGCAGAGAACTAAGCTCTGGAAAAAGAGAATTAAATTCTCAAAAGAAGAAAGTTCTCAAAAAGGAAGATGAACAAAGTGGAGGCTCTTCTGAAAGGACATGGGCATTTATAGGATGGGATGGAAAACGTTTCATCTACCCTACTCCCAAAACAGATCCAACGGTCACAAAAGTGACAGCGTTGCACTCATGTGCAGACACGTAAGAACAACGCCGTGGGGGCATTTGTTCCCTGATTAAAAATCAGGAAAGGACTCAGAAGAAGCATCATGTGCTCATACGTGACCAGCGGTCACGTGTTGGCACGTGACGTTCAAAGCAGCGGCACAAAGCGCATTCAAGAAAAGACTCCAGAAAAGGTCACGTGTAGGCACGTGACAGCTGAGCAGCGGCCAGAGAAAAGAGCGCAAAAGAAGAAGGAAGGCCCGTTACAGGGGTCATGTGCCTACACGTGACCAGGGGTCACGTGGCCACACGTGACCAGGGGTCACGTGGCCACACGTGACCGGCTTTAAAAGACTTATTATTTAACAGAATTAAATTTTGAGAAGAGATCATTCAAATCTTTCCAAATAGAGAATGATTATTTGGAACCGTTGGATTAAAAATCTAAAGGTGATTAAATATCACCTATTTATGGAAAAATCTTGGACTTGGAAAGATTTCCCCTTAAATATAACCGAAACAACAAGGAAATATCTCTGGATTTAAAATCCAATGGTGAATAAAATTCACTTAACAATCTAAAGGCCCAGATTAATGATAAAATCTCTCAACATACAAATCAAATCTCTCAATGAGTGATTTACTAAGCAAATTGATTCTCTTTCTTCTCCTATAAATAGGAGCCAAGAAAAGAAGAGAAGGACCCCTTTTCGAAGATCTTTTTTCTAAAACTTTTTTTCTGAAACCTTGAGACCTTTGGATCTTTTTCTTTTGATACATAGAGAGAGAGAGAGAGAGCCTTTGATTCTCTGTAAAAAAAGGAAAACATTAGGTAAGAAAGGAAAAGGGGGGCTTCAAAGGAGAATTTAATTCTCGGAAGAGTTTAACTCTTATATAAAAAAAAAGAACTTAGTTCTTTCTCTAGTTGAGGATCTGTAAAGTGCGCATCTCCCCATGAATTGAGAATTTAATTCTCATTGGGTTGAGATCCTGCCATGCAGATCTAAAACACAGAGGAGGAACTGGGTTTAGAGAATTTAATTCTCACAAATTGATAGGAATTCAATTCCTTTGAGATAAAGTTAGGGTTTAACCCTATGTTATGGGAATTTAATTCCTTCAAAATGAACAGAACTAGGGTTTGACCCTAACTGAGAATATAATTCTCTCAAACTCACAGGAATTTAATTCCTTTAAGAAAAGAAACTAGGGTTTAACCCTATTAAGAATATAGTTCTTCAGAAGTTTAGGGTTTAACCCTATGAACAGAACTTTAAAACATGCAGAGACCCACAGAATAAAACTCTGAAGTAGGCACCTCACGTGTCACCACGTGACTCCTGTGAAGATATATAAAAGAGAGCTTTGAAGCAACGCCCCACGTGCCCCACGTGACCCCTAAAGCACATAAAGGAAAAGCAAAATAAACAGAGACTCTGGGGCGCCCTCACGTGTCACCACGTGACCCCTGATGGGTATTCTGATAAACCAGAGCATGAGCTCCCATCACGTGCCCGCACGTGATGGCTTTCAGGACTAAAAGTGTTAAACACTTATCTATAGAACAAAATAAAGAGAAGAAGGGTGTTCTCACGTGTTACCACGTGACCCTTTTTGCCTTAGTGTTTAACACTAAATTGAAACCTCTGTATCCAGTGTTTAACACTGATTCTCCTTAGTGTTTAACATTAATTTGGAAAATTCTATTTGTAGTGTTTAACACTGATTTGCTTAGTGTTTAACACTAATTTGAAAGCTCTTCTCCCAGTGTTCAACACTGATTATCTTTTAGTGTTTAACACTAACTTGTTAATCTTTTCCAGTGTTCAACACTGTCGGTCTCTAGTGTTTAACACTAGTCTTAGCCCAATTGGCTAAGTTTCGAGAGGCAAAGCCTCTCCTTCAATGAATCAACAGAGGGCCAATATCCCAGATACAATTGGACTTAGCCCAAGACGGCCATAAGTCCTCAATTCAAATTCAACTGGGCCAATGGGCTCATAATATAATAATTGATCTTAGTTTCCAAATTGGGCTACAGATCACTTAATTTACCTTGGTGTAAGGGTACATCTCTTCACTCCTTTGATACTTGTCGTTGTAATTCCTCAACGTCTTCAAAGAGGTGACGGGTCCCGATAACTACATACATTAATACGGACTGTGGGGTCCTTAAACTCACGGACTACGACGTCCTTAACCTTGACCGTGATGTCTTAAAACTAACATCGGACTGTGGAGTCCTTAAATCCACGGACTACGACGTCCTTAACCTTGACCGTGATGTCTTAAAACTAACATCGGACTGTGGAGTCCTTAAATCCACGGACTATGATATCCTTAACCTTGACCGTAATGTCTTAAAACTAACATCGGACTGTGGAGTCCTTAAATCCACGGACTACGACGTCCTTAACCTTGACCGCAACGTCTTAAAACTAACATTAGACCGTAATGTCCTTAAACTACCTATTGACCGCAATGTCACTAAACTAAACAACAGGGCTCCCCTAATTGCTCTCTTGTCGGATCTAAACGATCCCGTTAAGTTGATCTTAGTCTCAAATTGGACTAATGTATCCTTAACAAACGTTTAAGTCGATCTTAGTCTCAAAGGAGACTAACGTATCCTTAAGCACAAACCCCCAAACCTAAATCAAAGATAATACGGATTTGGACTAGTCCACGCCCTACGGGCGACGACATAACTCAGTTTCCGTATACAATCCACGGGCAACCGAACACGAATCAAACACACACGACATGAAGTGATCATCTGGAGAAGGAGAAAGTTGTTACCACAATGCAGTAGCGTAATTAACTGCAGGGGCTTGCGCCTGCAGGGAAGAGCGTCCCCACGATCAAAAACCCCTCAAGCGAGGGGGGATATGACGAAGTCTGCTACATCGGACGCATCCGTTTAAACCTTCGATACACGGTGTCATAAATCAATTTGGCATCTTCAGAGAGGTAGACGGATAGCACCAATTAGCATATGCCCCGAATCTCAGGCAAGACGTCCCCGCGTCGCGCCGTCTTTCGGAGGGGAACACCGCTTCTTGTTCCAAGTGACGGAAGTAAGAAGCGCTTTGCTCGATCCATGCTGCTCTTTGATTGCTCGCGGCTAAGGTCTCGGGAGCAGGGCGCATAAACTCCGATTGATGCAGGTGGACCTCGATTTCCCTGCAGTGATTAACCCAAAGCTCGACGACGCCTCCATCATGAAAATTCACAAGCGCCGCCAACATCGGGTTAACCTCCGCAGCGAAATCCGCAGCAGATGGGGGAGCGTCTGCGTCAAGCTCTTCGACGTATCCGCTCAGCATGCCCAAGCTCATTACGGCACCCTTTGAAGACAGACGTCTCAGGAAGGGGCCTGCCGGCATTATAACGCGAGACTCAAAGGGCGCCGGAATCGGAACGACAGCTGAAAAAACAAAATACGATTAGATGACGGTTCAAGAAATATGAAAAAGTCATCAATGCGATAGTTTACTATACCAGCTGCGGCAGGCGGCAAGGTCGGGAGGGCCGGTGGCGCGACCGATCTTTCATCTCCTCCTTCGATTTGTAGCACTGCAATCAGGACAAGGAAGAGTCAGAAATAATTCCATTACTGAAAAAAGAAAGACATCAATTGGAAACTATACTCATCAGCACCACTAGAGGAAGAAGCGAGTTCAGATGGGAAGGAGAAGTGCGGGTGCAACACTTGGTAGAGGTGATCAAAAAGCACTCCTGCAAAGACGCAGTAGTACAACATCAGTACATAGATCATGCGGCCGAAAGATGAAACTGATGGGTCACGAATCCATACCTTCCAACATCTGCGATGGTATGAGAGAAGGATGAGAGGTGGCCACCGCCAAGGCAGTAGTTGACGGCGCCCCCTCGAGCAATGGAGAGCCAGCACTGGTCGCACCTGCGTTAAAAATAAAGATACACATGTCAGGAAGGATTGCAAGATAAAAAAGGGACAGTAACTCGAAATTTACCTGATGAGCCGCCAACCGAAACGGAGGCGTCTCCCCCCTCCATCGACATGAGTCCACCGCCCGTGGCCTCATCACCCGACTCAACGGGGCTGTCGTCGTGCTCGCGCGGCTAGGAGACGGCGGAGGACCGTAGACGGGGAGAGCAATGATTGGAGCATTGCCAGACTCTTGAGAAAGAGCGGCTGGCTTGTCCCCGGGAGTCACGCCCGTCTCACCCGCTACTCCTTCAGGCTCGGCGGGCACTGTCGTCTTGTCCACCGTCGCCATAGGGTCGCCGGTCTCATGCGCTCCATCCGCCGCTGCCCCAAGCCCGGTTGTAGCAGTCGTCTCATTTGCCGCTACCTCAGGCTCGGCATCAACGACCTTCTCTGATGCAGTTTCCTCAGCCCCCGGCTCAGGTCCAGCAACCCCGGCGACGTCGCCCACCGTCGGCTCGGGTTCAGCCGGTGCCTCTTCCTCTGTCCCCTTGGGTTCAACGGTTTCCGCCTCCCCTTCGGTTGGACTTGGCCCTGCAGGACAAGATATATAAGAACCGACAGGTTTACATTTCTTATAACAAAATCTTGAAAGACACATTACCTGAGGTGGACTGATCGTTAGCCTCACGAGCTGCCCGCACCGCCTGTCTGTGAGCGGTAGACAAAGCGACCGGGGGATCTTCCGAGGGAGTATCAGCACGAGGAACGGTGCTTGGGCCCGATCCCACGGCCAAAGCAGCTCTGCGTGCCTTCGCCTCGCGCCTCAACCGCTTTCTCTCCTCCCAAGCCGTCAAGACGGACCTCTTCGAAGCTTCCTTCAGCGAGGCGTCATCGTCCGTGTACAGAGATGCCTCCAAATCCTTCAAGGCATCCTTCACTGACTTTTCGAGTTGAGACTCTCGCGGGAACCCTGAAGAGGCCGAAACATCAGTGGCTGGCCCGGGAAGAGTCTCTGCGTCACCTTGCGGGGCCGGCTTCATGGTTCCTGCGATGAGAAAAAGAAAGGGTTAGATCGACCATAACAAAAGGAGAATAAAGACCTAATGAATTGAAATGTACCGAGGCCTAAGGACGCTCTGAGTCGTTCCTCCTCTTGAAAAGTTTTGAGGGAGGCAGCGATGGCTTCTTCAGTGGTGATGCCTGTTTGAAGAAAAGAGGGGAAAAGCATTAGTCAAAGACAATAATAAAAGTACGATGCAATAAAAAAAATGCGACTAGTAATTACCCGGTTGTGAAAGCTTAGCTAGCCACGCGTCGCGCCTCGCCAATCGCTTTGAAGCTGCGATGGCGGCCGCCAGATCAGTGTCATCTGGCGGCATAACTAATCCTTTATTGGTCCCGTACTCGCCCAAGCCCTCGCTATAGGGAGCATGAGGTTCCTGACCGAACGCCACGTCAGCTGAGAGGATCGACTTCTTCTTCCTCTTCTGCCCGCCAGCCCTGGGTGCACCCAAGATCGACTTGCGCTTTGCGGGCACCTTAGGGCGGCGGGTCCCGATATCCGCGCCCATGCCAGACTCCGGCGGAGCCACATTTACCATCTCCACTGGAGCACGGGGCGCTGGTGGCACATCCGCAGTATCAAGAGGTGATCCGCGCGGAGGTCTCAACACGCGCGGTGGCCCAGCTCCGGCATCTTTCAGCGGAGGAACGACCGGGGTCCTTGGCTTCAGGGGAGCCTTGCGATCACCGCCGGGAGGCGCACCCTTGCGGTCAACTAGCATGCGCTTCTCCATATGGATAACTGGACCCATTGCGTGCGCATACCAAGCCACGTATGCGTTGAGGACCTTGGGAACGCATCTTGGCTCGCTGATGAAGAAGTAGGAGCCCGTGTTAAGCCGCATGAAATGGTGCATCGTACTCTGTATCCCCTTCAGGCTGGCCATGGGCTCTTCCAAAAATGCCTCCAGCGGGATCCCCTGGTGATAGCTTGATTGTTGGGCGAACCGTTGGGGGTTATACCTCATGAAAAGCGCCGTCTCTTTCTGCCTGAACACCAAGTAGCCCGGCCGAATGGAGTAGAGGTGAAGAATCTCCCGGGCTTTCAGCACGGAGGCCCCGTCCTTGAAGTCGTCGCGCAGCGCCACTACCGACTTGGAGGTTTCTGAGCCTATAGTTATGACTTTATCCAAAAAAGAAACCTTCGCTCCGACCAGGTGTGGACGAAGGAGCAAACCTTTAGCCTCCTACGGAGGCGCAACCACGATCGAGGCGCCGATCAGCCGCATGACTCTTGAGAGTCTGCACTTCTCAAAAAACGGAGGGATCTTATGGACGCCGAACACCCCATGCACATGCATTTCCATCCACGAGATGAAGTAGTGCATCGGGAAATTAGCAGGCTGCACCCCAGGTTCATTAGCGTCCGCCGCCACGCTAAGTCCATTATATAGGTGAGCCAACCCGGCGATTCCTACTGTCAACTGCAGACCAGCCACCATCCGATGCGCTGGGTAGAAAACGGACGGTCGCATGTGGCGCGGGTGCATGGGGAGTGCGAAGCTGCACAGCCACAATCCTAGGAACCCTACAAAAAAGGTCTCCTCATCCATACCCAGGACGGCGATTTCTGACAAGGGCATGACGGCGACGCCGGGGAGATAAAAATCCTTTTGATCATCCTCCGCTGTTAGTCGACGGTCCAAGCCGAAGCCGAAAGGGTCATCAAGCTTGGCGAACTTCTCTCTCCGCTCCGATAGAAACTCCGGTCGAATGAAGCGGGCGATAAAATCTGCGAAACTGACTCCCCGGATGCCTGATTCCATATAGAGCCCTTCATATATGTCCAGCACCTTCACCAAGCCCGGAAACTGGTGCTGAATAGCATTCTCCGGCGTCAGATCAAACACCAGCGGCTTGGTGGCGATGACGTATTCGTCAGGAGGAAGCAGCTCCTCGTAATGCTCCCCCCTCATCGGCAGACCCGAGATTTCAGCAAACTCTTCCAGGGAGATGGAGACTTCCCTGTCCGTCATAAGGAAGGTGTGAGTGGTGATATTCCATTGTTCGATAAAAGCCTTAATCCACCACGTTGGAGGAGAGGGGTACTCGAAAAGCGAGACGTAGATTGCCGAATACAAACCAATCTTCATCAGATGAGTCCTCTTCGCCGATAAGATGTACCGAGCCCACTGCAAATATCCGGCGGATGGTCGCGGGGTCAATCCAATGTTATAAGCCTGTCCCCAAGGGCTGCTTCACCCTGACATATTCGCCTCCCCAAAATGTCTATTGCCGGCGGCGGCTGCACGGGAATAGCACCAATTGCAGGCTGAAGGAGATCATCCGAATTCCAATCCTTGACCTCCACGGCATACTTCACCGGGGGTTCATCTGCATAGGGGATCGAAAATATGGGCTCAGACGGCATAGCGGAACCGAAGCTTCGGCGACCCTTGATGATGTCGATATACTACCTACCCCACAGGTGAAGGTTTTTGTGCTCGGGGTCATGGTCCTTGATGAGAGCGAGCACCTCTCGGTCCACTGGTGCCTGGGGAAATCCTCCCTCCGAGCGAACAAACGGGAATGACAGATCAGCAGACATGTTTCCTGTGGAGGGACAAAAATCAGCCGTCAGTGTTGTAATTCCAACGCTTGGTATTTTAAAAATTTACACCACACTGCAATGCAGTGGGTAGGGGACCAAAGGGGGACCCACAAAATCTGGATGACAGTGCATCAGTTAATAAGACAGCCCCATCATTGGATGAGACTGTCAATTAATGAAGAGATCCCCAAGAGAATATTCTCATTAATGGGAAATCCCTAGAGACAAGGAGAAAATCTCCTCTTTCAGAGCAAAGCTCTATCACAGAGTGACATTTGTCAAACTCTGGTCTCAAGGGAATAAAATTTCCTAAAAAGAGCCTAGCTCTGTAATAATGATGGAAAGATCCATCAAAAGAAAAATTTAACTCTTGAAAGAATTAAAAATTTTGGGATCTTAAAGATCCATGAAAACTCTTAGGAGTTCTTCATTTTCAGATCAAAAAGACCTACATTTGTGATCCATGAGCAAAGCTCTGTTCATGGGTTAAAACCCATGAAACAAGATCTCTGTAGATCTATGGACTCTTGAGAGCAAGGCTCTGTTGGTGAAACCCCAAAGGGTTTTCTTTAGATCAAAGATTTATAAGAGCAAGGCTCTGTTAATTAAAATTAATTTAATTTAATTTAAGTTAAATTTTACCTAAGATGATCTAAAATTTGAACTCTGAAGTTCTTGAAAAGAAACGAGAGCAAGGCTCTAAAGTTCTAAAAACAAGAGCAAGGCTCTGAAAACTCAAATTCTTGAAGATGGTGAACATCTGTTGAGGACCAAGGGTCCTATTTATAGGCGCTTGAGCCCCTTCAACTTATCAGTTGATCCAATGGCTAGGATCTTGCCACCGCTGTACTCACGTGTGCGCCACGTGAGCGCAACGGTGGGGGGGCATTTGTTTCCACCAATCAGAGCAAAGCTCTGTTTGAATTTCAAAAATTCAAAAATTGAAGCAACGCTTCAAATTCCTTGCGCTGTGCGCAACGCGCTACGTGTCAAAAGCTGATACATCAGCGCAGCGCCCAAGGCAGCGCACCCAATCAGAGCAAGGCTCTATTTAAAACAAAATTAAAAGAAGTAACGCTTCAAATGATCTGCGCGATACATGGCAGCGCAGTTGCGCTGCGCTCTGCGCTGCGCGACACGTGTCAGCGCAATTGCGCTGCGCTCTGCACTGCGCGACACGTGTCAAGCGCAGGTGCGTTTGCGCCAAACAAAATTAAAAATTCCAGTAAGATCTTTCTGTTCTTGTTAAAACAAGAAGATTGTCTTCTGTAAAACAGAAGCCCTTGGATCAAAGATCCAACGGTGGGGAAAATTCCCCAAATCACTCAGAGAATGATCTCTTCAATAAATTTAACAAATTAATGGGCACTATATAAAGGCCCCTAAACCCCAATTCAAAACAAAACACAGAGAGAAATAGAGAAACACAGAAACAGAGAGAGAACTCTAGAGAATTTTGAGAAGAACTCAAAAAAGAGAAAAAAAGGTAAACCCTTTGAATAAAAAAAGAAGAATTTCTTCTGAAAAGATCATTGATCTAAGAACAAGATCAAAGGTCTCCAATAAAATATAATAATAACAAAGGCATTGTCTTTTTTATGAACCATAGGTTCTGGAATCTTAAAGATTCTTTTCTTGAATCCAAAATTGGATCAAGATATAAAAACAGTGCCTTGCACTTGCAAATCTGCACTGTTGCGCTCCTGGGTTGGCGCAAGCCACCAGAGAGCGCCACGTGTCAGCACCAGATTAACTTGCTCTATGCGCTTTTAAAATAGAGCATTTCTCTATGAAATTGGCGCAACTCACCAGAGCGCGCCACGTGTCAGCAGCGCAACAGCGCAGCGCACTGCGCTTGAGCTCACCGGAGCGTGACACGTGTCACCTCCACATGCGCTTGCGCTCAATAATTGGCGCAAAGCGCCTGACAGGCCACATGGCCACTGTCAGTTTGATTAATGCACTGCATTATTTACAAAAGGGCCAAGCCCAATTAAAAAAGGCCTAACAGGCCAAATAAAATGCAATGCATTATTTCAAAAAAAAGGCAGAACCCAAACAAAAACAGGTGTTGTGCATCATTTAAAAGGGACAGAGCCCGAATCAAAAAGGCCTAGCAGGCCAAAAGAAAATGCAGTGGATTATTAAACAGGGGCAAAGCCCTAGCATAGGCCTAATAGGCCAAAGATAAAAACGTTGAATATTCTCAACTGGACTTAGCCCAATCATGGCCGTAAGTCCTCAAATTAAATTGACTGAGCAAGACTGCTCTCTTAAATCAATTTACATCCGGTTCAAGGGTACATCTCTGAACTCCTCTGACATATGTCGTTGTAATCCTTCAACGTCGTCAGAGAGGTGATGGGTCCCGACGGCCATACATGAAATGGACCACCATGTCCCTAAACTGGCAACGGACCACTATGTTCCTAAACTGGAATAATAGAGCCTCCAAATGCTCTTTTGTCGGATCTAAACGATCCTGTTAAGTTGATCTTAGTCTCAAATTGGACTAACGTATCCTTAACGAACGTTTAAGTTGATCTTAGCCTCAAACACGGCTAACGTTTTCTTAAACTAAAACCCCAAACCCAAATCTAAGCAAATACGGATTTGGACTAATCCACGTCCTACGGGCGACGACATAAATTAGTCCCCGTATACAATCCATGGGCAACCACAAACAAAACAAACACCCACGACACGAAGTGAAATTATGGAGAAGGAAAAAGTTGTTACCGCGATGCGGTAGCGTAATTAGTTCTGCAGGGGCTTGCGCCTGCAGGGAAGAGCATCCCCACAATCAAAAACCCCTCAAGCGAGGGGGAATCTGACGAAGTCTGCTACATCGGCCGCATCCGTCTAAACCTCCGATATACGGTGCCATAAATCAACTTGGCATCTTCGGAGAGGTGGACGGATAAAACCATATAGCATCTGCCTCGAATCTCAGGCAAGACGAACCTACGCGGTCGCGTCTCTGTATTCGGAGGGGAACAGATATAATGTAAGTACTGTAAACTAACATATTTAAATTTTTCGATCGACAAAATTTCCCGAAGTGGGCCCCAAGCACAAATCCAGCACTCAAAATAATCTGGGCCAAAAATAAAAATACCAGAAACCCCAATTCCAAATCAGAGACCACTGTAGAAAATTTGGTGCAGTGAAGCTACAAAATGGCGGCGGAACCGCGGCCAAAACATGGGTATGGCCGCGGTTCCGCGGCGCTACTGTAAAATCATGCTACCAAATTTTCTCAGATTTCTTAGAAAAGCCTGCCTGTTTTTCTGCAACACTCAAAATAATTTTTCGACCACAAAAAAAAATTCGACAGAAACTTCTTAAATTGGAATCACGGTTTTGGAAATTTTGCTTGGTCGATATTTTAAATACGTTAGAACAAGCTAGTAAAGGTTAATGGCATGGCTCTGATACCATGTAAGTCTACGGTAGCGCCCCGGCCGTCGATCTGAGGCCAAAATGCGGAAACGAAAACTTTTTCTAAACTTGAAACCGGCGCTATCGCAGACTTTAATCCCGGATCGAACCATTAACCTATAACTAGCTAACAAGAGAAGGGTTGGAAAGGCTATATCGATCGATCCGTGTCCTTCGGTCTTTGGCCACCATCCCAACCTCCTCGCGGCATCTTCGATATCCGGTCTCCTCGTCGAAAAGGGCACCACATCTTCGAATCCTTTTACGGGCTCCCGCTTCGTCCGAAGCAACTCGGACACGAAGTTTGCTAGCCGACGTGTCCAAGGTGAAGTAGAGAATGTGTGCGATCACTTTGTCTCAAGCATCCATTGATTCTCAACGCATGAGAGTGTATGGATGGAGGTTGAAGATGATGCCATTAGTGGAAATGGTGAGCTAGAGGAAGAAGAAGAAGAGGAGCCTTTTGTGTTATTGTGTTGAGATGATAAAATGAGAGCTAGCATAAGAAATTCAAGAGCAAACCCAAGCCTATATTGATGTCCACTCTCTCTCCAAGCATCATATCAACACAATAAACAACTCCTAATGTGACATTAGCACAAATAAAGAGACCATGAGTCACTAAACATGTCTATGTCATATTAATTGCACCTCATGATCATTTCCACTCACAATTTTCACATGTAAACATTAATCCAAATGTTTACAACAATAAAAAGATATGGCAACATCTAAAGTAAACTCGTGACGGATCACAAGGATACCCCTCACCTGTATATACATACCTGCATCCGCATTCCGACCGAATGCGGATGCGATGAGACTAAAGTAATCCAACAAATCTAATACTGGGATCCGGCTTAAACCAAAGCCCACTAGTATGATCCTCCCGATCATGATCCGTGCACTACTGCACGTATATGATCGAACCCTGCCATATATCATACGGCCTCTACAACGTTTCGCCCGAAACTTGAGAAACTGTCTGTGGGGGACTCTAAAGACTCGTCAATAGTTTGGCTGTGGATTTAACCACTAGCACGTCAGAGATACTAGCCGTACGTAACGGGCTACCAGGTATTGACCAAAAGGGAGGTTGATGAGCGAACTCATCCTGACACCCTACTGAACCTGTCAGTGACAATATCCGTACAGTCTGGTCCGTTCGTCTATGAGCATCGCATGTCGGGCCTAGGGGGTTGGTAAAAGTCAGACCCCCAAAAGCGGTACAAGTCGTGTCGGAGTGTAGCCCAGAACATCCTGAGATACTACTGGAATACCTACCAGTAAATCTCCTGCCTTGGCCAAGGACTTCATGTAATGGCTCTCCTAGACACAGCACGATCTCACCTTCAATACGGAGAGACGAAACCCCTGCCGATCCGCTCACTACCTCCATGTGGCTCGGGACTGTACCTAACTAAAACCTGTTTGCACGACTCCTTTGAGCCGTGGTAGGGTAATAATCAAAGCACAGTGGGAACTCACACAAGACAAATGACGATCTCAGGTCGATGAACTAACATGTACGCATGTCATCAGGGAGCTGCTATCTGACGTCAGGTATAATACTAACTAGCATGCTCCCGGCGAGTCCTGTCCGGTGTACTCATAACCCAATGAGCACATGTATACATCTTAGGTGAACCAACTGACACCAATGGCTTGTGAGACCGTCCATCGCCCCTCGTCGGGGTCTCGACTGTATACACTAGTCTACTAATGGAGTATCGATGCTCAGTTTCGAAACTCCCACGACTAGGGACCACTTTAAGGATGTTCTTATGGACCCCAGCTCCCACATATATGATCGCCATCATACTGCTGGCCGTCAAGCAAGAATCCGATGGGCTTTATCAACGTGCAATAGTGACCTGTAATGTCACCTAAAGCATGTACACGATGATAAAGATAAACCAGATAGCATACTATCATCTTGAATAAGACTGTCCTACCGGTATAGGTCCTCCCTCAATCATTGCAATCACGTGCCTGTGATCCAATAATTGACTCTGAGGGCACTATATCCAACAACTTAGCGTGTTTACTTCTGAGTAAATACGTAGCGGGTATCACCACGTCCCCTCCCCGTACACCGGAAAGCGGGGCGTGACACCCATTGAATTGACATATGATGGTTTTCATTATTACGTAATCTTTATTGATTATTACACAAAATATATCTGGTTGTACCCTATGACAAGTAAATCTTATGTTGCAACCATTTTTCCCCAATTCAAAAATCTTATCGAAAAATATTTTCAATTACCGCTCATATCAATATATTCTGATAAAGGCGGTGAATACATATCTCCTGCCTCCATCCTCACCTCTTATGGTGTCTCTCATCTCACCACACCTCCACACATCTCTAAACACAATGGTACATCCGAAAATCACCATCGTCATGTTGTCGAAACCGGTATCACACTCTTGCATACGGCCTCACTTCTCTCTGGGTGTCGGAGTCAAACTTTTCAAACCGCTGTTTATCTCACAAATCGTCTTCCCATACCGGTTCTTAACCTCCAATCCCCATATGAAAAATTATTTCAACGTCCACCAAACTAAAACGTCTCAAAAATTTTGGGTGTCTTTGCTGTCCATGGTTAAGGCCGTACACCTCTTCCAAACTTCAACCTAGATCCACCTTCTGCATTTATCTAGATTATTCAACATCTCAATCTGCGTAGTGTCTATATCCCGTCACTCACAAAATTTACATTTCTCATCATATCAAATTCTTCAAAACCAATTTTCCCATGCAGGTATCTACAAGACATCAAGAGGCACTTTCGTAAGATTTAGCCTCCTCTGGCGCAGTATCGCAACCAATCCCGTATACCCAACCTACCAAACTTCACATCCTACCCACCTTATCTAACCCAACCCCCACTGAACCCCAATCATTAACATCCCATACCTTCGATCTCTTCACCTCCACCGATACTTCACAATCCTCACATTCTAATCTCAATAACATCGCCAACCTACCCGTCCTTACCTCCCCAACCTCCTCCACAACTGCTCAAACACATTTACCTTCTCCACAATTATAGAAACAGAAGTAGACTTATGAAGATATATGCACAGACGTCTGTCAAAGGATCCAAACGTCTGAAGGAGAAGAGGCAGACGTCTGCCAGAGATCTGTCAAAAGAACAGAGCATAGGCAGACGTCTGAGGAAGGCGATCCGGATGTATGCAATAGAGCCTTCAAATTAACAGAGAACAAGCAGAAGTCTGCGATGATATGGTTCAGACGTCTACACGTCGTGAGCACAGCTGAATTCAGAAAACCAAATCTCACCAAATTAAGTTATAGAAAGATTTAATTTTGATTTTATTTTCAATCATGTAATTGTATATATATACTCAAAGTTTCAATACAATCTTCACCAAGTTCAAAACTCTAAATTCCATCTTCTTCAAGACTTTTATATTAGGAATAGTGAATGATCCGTGAGCGATAAATGTAGTAATTGAAAAACTTGTTAAGCAATCTTAATGTAATGTACAAGAATTAATGTAGTAAAATTAGATGATCACCATTAACTTGTTTACTCATTGAGAATATATTACATTATATAAATTCTGTTGTGCAAGATGGGGTGTGAGTTGTGCAGAACAAAGTGAACAGTAGTATATATTTTGCAGAGTACATGTGCGATAGTTACAATGTTATTTAGTATCAATGTAACAAGTGAAATTATATATAAAGTTTCAGTTTTGTTTATTGGCGATTTATTGTCAATCATAAAGTGACATATGTAACATGTTTTGTTGTTTTAAAAAAATAAAGTGATTATATAATGTTTTTGTTTGATTTTATATATATATATATATATATATATATATATATATATATATATATCCAACATAATTTTGATGGGTAAAGCTTGGCTGTGGCGATGATGAAGACATGTGACTACAACTAAAGGCAGGGGCAAGCAAATGCCGCAGGTATGCACACGCCTGGCAAACGGGCGTCAATACTAGCCCTTCCATAGTAGATATAAGATGGCAGGCTTCTATAGTGTGGTGGGGAAACATAGGATTTATGCAGAAATACAATTAAATTTACCAGAATAAGCAGGCATAGACATTTCACAAAAGTAGGTTACTTATAAAAAGATTTAAAAATAGATTTTTGATGATGAAGATCAGTAGGGGAAAAAGAAGAGGGGACTTACAAAGATAGAATGATCCACGATCGTTCTAAAGCATGTAAAGATAACCTCGATGTGATTTTCGAGGCTCTAATGATGGATTGGCGACTCCTACTCCAAGTGATGTTATAGATCTGACCATTGATGGCCATAAGAAAAGGCTTCTTAGGATTGGCGGCATCGTAGGCGCTGAGCTCTTCCTTGGCGATCTCGAGAAGCTGCACCGGCAACGGGGACTGCAACGATGTCACTAGGGGAGGAGAGGGGATGGAGGTGGAGGCAATCGGCAGAGGAGGAGGTCGAGACTGTTGGGGTCAAAATTTACATCCAACTTCCCAAAATTACAAATCAGAAATTAAGGGTCAAAGTCAAAATCAATGCGGGTCCGACTAATCCGGATCCAACCCCAGGTAATTGGATCCATACCCAAGCCGTCTCGAGCCCAAGCAAAGCCGGTCACCGTCAAAGAAAAGAAGAAAAGAATTACGCAATAAATGAAGTTAATGTAATTTTTATGAATAAAATATAAGAGAAATGGGCAGAAAGCCAAATAATTGTAAAGTTCATGGCTTATATGCAAAAATAAATAAGCACATGGGTATAGAAGAGGCAAAACCCAAAAGGGTAAAACCCAAAGGCCCAATGTAAAGTGCAAAAACTATAAAAGTCAATCCTATGATGAAATAAAGCATATCATTTCTCCTCTAAAAAAATTAGGGTTTGGAGCCGTCGTCTCCCTCTCTATTCCTCACGTATGTTTTTCTCACTGAAGAAAAATTATTTTTTTAGAAGCAAAGAGGATCTCTTGGCCTTCCCCTTCTTCATGTATCAAGATCCAATAACCAAAGAAGAAACAAAGAACGAACGGATCAACGACAGAGGATAAAAATTCATTTTTTTGTTTTGTTGCAAAGACCTCATGTCAAAAAGAAATGGAAAAAGAGGAGGGGAACGCCTCTCCTAAGGATCTCACCGCGATAAGATCCAAGCATTTAACAAAAAGATCCAAAGATCAATTTAGAAGCATGTGCTTCATAAATTTAAAAGCAAACACTTTCTGAAAGATTAAGCTTTCATCCATAAGGTGCGTCCTATGCAGAGACGCTAGCACCAAGATGCTTTCTATAAATTGCACATGTGCGCCACGTGCAATGCACGTGCTCCAGCGCCAAGGGCGCTTTCTGCACAATTGCGCAAATGCACTATATGCAATACACGTGCGCCAGCGCTAAGGCGCTACCCGCAGCATTTGCGCTTGTATACCACGTGCAATGCACATGCGCCAGCGCTAAAGTCAGCACCATATCCACACCAGGAGCACATGCTCCACCAAATCACGTGTAAAGCATTTCAGAAAATATAAAATATTATTTTTGTAATTTAAATAATAAAATAATAAATTTTATAAAGATTATGCAAGTATGAAAATAAGTTTTAGTAAAATGATTATATACCTATATTTTGGAAAATATTTGGAAATTAATATGAATTATTAATTATGAAGGCATTTATTAGATTTGGGCATTTTATAAATTAGTATACAATTATTTATATACAAGTTTAATGTTAAACTTGATTAATATTTCCTAATTATGTATTAAACCAAACTTATTTTGTTAAACCATGTTTAACTTGTCATAACACATTTATTTGTAAAGGTTAACATTTTACGTTGGTTTCTATGTATGGTTTTCCTTTTATAAAAAAAAGAGAAGAGAGAAGAAAAATAGAATATATGAGAGATGGGGACAAAGAGACATGAAGGTAAAGGTAGAGAGAGAGAGAGTGTGTGAGAATGAGAGAGTTATAGTTTCCTTCACATTTTTCTTTCTTCATTCCATTCTTCATCTTCTTCATCCTCTCTTCATTTTTCCTTCACCTCCAAACCCTCACTACCAACCCCACAAACACCACTCAAACCCCATCAAAACCTCACACCACCTTCACAAAAAATGTCGACAATCTCATCTCACACCACATAGCGGATTCAAGTTGGAGTTTTGAGCACTTTGGACAATCTAGGAATTTTCCTAATGTACTCCCTTGAGATAAAACATACATTCTTGTTCAAGTATTTAGTTTCCTAACCTCTACCATTAGTTTAGAGTTAAAAAGTTTAAGATTTGATGATCTTGGAAAATTCTAGGGTGAGGGTTAGTGGGTAAAACTTATAGTGATGGGGGTGCTTACAAGACCATTAGTGATAAGTGAGGGTGATATAGTGGAGAAATTCTCGGACTCGACGATCTTAGAATTTTCCGATATCGGTTTTTTGACGAAATGTGGTGATCAATTAGAATCTGGGATAAATCGGGGACTCTGAAATTATTTTGCAAACACAGTGAGAGTACAGACACTTAGGAAGCTACCCTAGAAGCCCGAGCCCCCATCTCCCCCTCTTGGCCGCCAATTTAATCCATATGGCCGCAAATTGTGGCCTGATCTCGGAGTTAGGGTTTGGGTTTGGTTCTGCGGTTCACACGTCTGATAACTAGACCTACCATATATACAAAATATTCTAATTTCACCTTAGGTAGAATCTGGGAGTATTTTACTAAGTCGCTGATTTCGTTTTGCGACTTTTGAAAACTTAGGTTTTGATATTTGAGTTTTAACAAGGCCGCTTGACGTTCGTAAGTCAACGACGGGGGTTGTTTGGTTTTTCTTGCATGCGTGGACCATAGGTTCTAACCTATATGCATTTCGTGTGCCGTATCGGTTTTTGGATTTGATTTTGATTTTGATACGATATGCATTGATTTGTAGGTACATTCGCGTGGACTTCCGGAGCGACGAAGGAGAGCAAGATATTCATCGACTTCGGCTAGAGCGAGAATAGTAGGTGAGTAGATGTATATCTACGGTGGATGGCGTATAACACCCAACAACCGTAGTACTAGGATACTAGCTATATAAAAATACTAGATATGTTTACCTAGCTAATAGGGATCTAGGATACTAAGTAACTGTAAGTGTACTCATGGAAAGGATTATCCTTAATTCTAATCTTTATTATGCCTTTAGCCATAGGTATTTGTGCTTCTACACACACACACATAAGTTTGAGAAAAAGTTCGATACAATATCATGAGATGAGGATATGAGATATTATGATGACACGAGTCGATATGATATTATAGGAAGATTAGGCGATATATATATATATTCATGATACGATATGAGATGATATGAAATATGACGATATGTGACTAGATGAGATGATATGATATACGTGACCATGGATCCGTACTTTTAATTGATGAAATCAAACGATGGATTATACTATACGTGATATGATGTACAGGACGATAGATCCGTACTTTTGATTGATGATACCATACGATGAATTATACCGCACGTGATATGATGTACAGGACAATAGATCCATACTTTTAATTTGATGATACCGTACGATGGATTATACCGTACATAATACTATGAGGATGGATCGCCGACTTATGAATGTATCGACTCGGAATTACATTGTTTTAAATCACTTAAGTAGATATTAGGATATATTTAGAACCATACCTATTTTCAAAACTAACGAATCTTTATACACTTTTAAATGACAATCTCAAGGAAGGCTGCGGATTTTCAAATGGTATCTTTTTCTCAAAAACAGCGTAGCCCCCATTTTCAAAAACAACGATTCGTACTATTTTAAACTATAACCGTATGGTTCATATGTAGTTACGTATTTATTTTTGTTCATGTTTACGCTTTCCCTTATTTTGTTTACGTTGTATTATTTTCTTTTGCGACATACATATCATGTTCCCTGTCCTTATCTTGTATGACATCGTCTGCTAGGACACACGCACCATTACCGATGATGCGCATGTTGAAAGTCTACCGTAGCACCACCATAAGCTTCTAATGACATCAAGCATGCCAAATTCAAATTTTTATAGGTGTTAAGCTAGACTAAACAAGATCTTTAACTAGATTATTAGGGTTTTAGTTTGATAATATGAAAAATTAAAAAGAAGGAAAAGATGTTATACCCTATAGATCAAGTCCTTCTCTTCTTTAGCTCCATATAGTAGTCCACGCGACTCTACTAGGCTCCACTTCAAGTAGGATCGAGGTTGCTCCGATGACCTTCGCGCCGAAGATGGTCCATCCGAAACTTACTAGTTCAAGCTATCTCTTCACTAAACTATTTTGTGAAGGTAACACACTACACTTAAGTGCTAGTCAGGTGTAGAATGGTGAAGTAGGGGTTTTGGAATCTCACTAGAGATCTCAGAAACTCAATGATTCACATCACATGTGAGGGTTTTGAGCTTGGAAGTGAGATGAAGAAAGTGTAGAGATCAAGAGAGCAAGAGCTCAAAAAATGGCTAAGACATGAAGAGCTCAACACTTGAGCAAAAAAAATAAGAGTCTAAAAATCAAATGGCTCCCTCTTTCCTCACTTATTCAAGCATGGAATAAAATGCAATAAGAAATTGCAACCATGCTTGAATAGTGAGTCAAGAGTAATATATAAATAATAAAACCCATGCCTTACCCATTCCACATTTTACACCTCATTTTCTATTTTCTAAAAATAGAAAAACATGACATGCTTCATATAATAATATATATATTTATATATATTAAATATACATTAACATATATATATATATATATATATATATATATATATATTAATATAGCAATTAGTGAGCTAATGATATTAGTTAATACATAATTATATCAAATATAATTCATATCAAATTATTAAATCAACATTTGATTTAATAATCCGGTTATATCACATATGACCGACTAATATCATTTATCTGTTTATCACATTATCAAATCATCACTTGATTCGATAATCTGGTTATATCACATATAACCTAACCGATAACATATAACTGCCAGATTACAATACGGTATCACATATTCGTATTTAATCAGGCACATGCACATATCAACATATGTGCCCTACTTCGTTTCGCTTGAACCAGAAAACTTCTGTGTGGGACTCTAAAGACTCGTCAATACACCAGCAGTAGGTGATGATCACATCAGTCACCTACAGACCTTCAGCGGTACTAGCTGGACGTAATGGCTGCCCGGGTATTGAGCAATATGAAGATCAACAAGCAAGCCCGTCTATACTCTCCATGAAGTCTATCAGTAACACTACCGTACAGTCCGGTCTTTTCATCTGATATGTCGCATATCATGTCTAGGGGTGGTAAACGTCAGACCCCGGTAATGTGATAAGTCATGCCGATGTCTGGCCTATAACGGCTCGAGAAACTACTGATAACTCTTATCAGTAAATCTCAGCAGCATCCCTGACCAGGGACTTCCAGTTATAGCCAATCTAGCATAGCGCAACATCAACCCCCAATACTGGGAGAGACGAAACCCCTCCTATCGCTCATTGCCTCCATGTGACTCGGGATTGTACCCAAAATTGACCTGTTTGCACGTCTCCTTTGAGCATGGTAGCGAGGAAATCAAAGCACAGTGGGAGCCACACAAGACTCTATGACGATCTCGGGTCTACAGACTAACCTGTACCAGTGTCACCAGAGGACTGCTATCTGACGATAGGTATACTACCAACTAGGAGTTCTCGACGAGTCCTGTTCGGTGTACCCATTCTCCAATGATCACCTGTGTACAATCTTTGATGTCACACACCAATGGTTGTGGGATCAACCATTGCCCCCTAAGGGAAAGAAATGTGCACACTAGTCTACTCTGGAATATCGATGCCCTAATCTCGATATTCCCTCGACTAGGAACTGATTAAAGAATGTAGTTTTGGACCACCCTGGCCCCACTAGTATGATCTCATCATAATCCTGGTAGTCAAGTACATATCCTAAAGGCTTTATCAAAATGTGAGAGCAAGACAGTAAAGAATACCAATCAACATGTTAAGATAAAGAGTAACCAGATATCATACTATCATGCCGAGCAAGAAAGTCATCTATATATATGTCCAAGCATCCACTACAATATACATCACATGTACAATAATGGTCTCTAGGGCATACATATTCCCAACAATCTCCCACTTGCACTAAGGCCATGTGTTGCAGTATCTCATACCCAACATCCCAAAAAGTCTCTCAAACTGTATTTGGGGGAGGGCCTTCATGAGTGGATCCGCTACGTTTTCCTTCGTGTCAACTCTCCTGACCTCGATCTCCCGACGATCTACTATCTCCCTGATCTGGTGATACCGCCTAAAAATATTTCTGGATCTCTGATGGGACCTGGGTTCCTTGGCCAAAACCACAGCTCCATTGTTATCACAATACACAGATATTGGATGCTCAATGGATGAAACCATACCAAGCTCAGCAATTAACTTCTTGATGTATTCAGCCTCCATCGTCGAGTCTGCTATGGTGTCTTGCTTGGAACTCTTCCAACACCCCCTCCCCCCTCCCGTTGAGGGTGAAGACAAAACCCGAGACCGACTTACTGTCGTACTTATCACTCTGGACGCTCGAATCGGTAAAGGACTCCACATGGAGTTCACCGTTACCATACACCAAGAACATTTCTTTAGTCCTTCTCAAGTACTTAAGAATGTTCTTCACAGCTGTCCAGTGGTTTTCCCCAGGATCTGGTTTATACCTACTCACTATACCTAGTGAGTAAGCTACATCTAGTCTGGTACATAACATCGCATACATGATAGAGCCTACTGCCGAAGCATAGGATATCCCTTGCATGCGAGCGCTCTCCAAATCAGTCTTAGGAAATATCTCTTTGGAGAGAGTGATTCCTGAACAAGCAGGTAAATTACCACGCTTAGAATCTTCCTTACTAAACCGCTTTAATATGGTGTCAATGTACCTGGATTGGGACAATCCCAACATCCGTTTGGATCTATCTCTATAGATCTTTATCTCCAGGATATAGGAAGCATCACCTAGATCTTTCATAGAGAACTTATGTGATAAGAAGAGATTGACCGAGTGTAGCATAGGAACATCGGTTCCTATCAAGAGTATGTCATCAACGTACAATACGAGGTAGAACACCTTACTCTTTACAGCCTTCTTATATATACAAAGTTCATCTACATTTTTGATGAAGTCAAACTCTTTGATATCTCATCAAAACAGATATTCCACTCCGCGACGCCTGCTTCAATCCGTAGATGGATTTAAGCAGCTTGTACACATTTCCGCTGCTGCCACTGTCTACGAAGCCCTCTGGCTGTGTCATGTACACGCTCTCTTCTAAATCACCATTTAGAAAAGCGGTCTTGACGTCCATCTGCCAGATTTCATAGTCATGGTATGCAGCAATGACAAGTAGGATCCTGATGGACTTGAGCATAGCTACAGGAGAAAAGGTCTCATCATAATTGACGCCAGGTCGTTAACGAAACCCTTTTGCTATAAGTCTAGCTTTGAAAATCTCAACTTTTCCATCTACAGTAATCTTCTTTTTGAAGATCCACTTGCTCCCAATGGGTTTTACCCTTTTGGGAACAACTTCCAAAGTCCATACTTTGTTGGTGTACATGGATTCCATCTCGGATCGCATAGCATCCAACCATTTCACAGAGTCTCTACTTGTGATGGCCTGCTCGAAACTAATAGGGTCATCATCTTCCATGATGCAATTCTCGCTCTCACCGTCTATGAGAAAACCGTAATATCTCTCAGATGGATGAGGAACCCTACTAAATCTGCGGAGTGGCTGGGGTTCGTTGGGAACTATTGGATCCTCCGGTTCTACCAAATCGTCAGTTGTAGTTTGTACTGTTGGAACTTCTTCCAGTTCTACCTCACTGCCACTAATTTCTTTTACAAGAAATTCCTTTTCTAAAAAGGTGACATGTCGAGAAACAAACACATTTTGTTCCTCTGAGTGGGAGAAGATATACCCTCGTGAATTCTTGGGATATCCTACAAACTTGCATAGAACTGACCTTGCCTCGAGCTTGTCCAGATTTTGTGTTTTAATATAAGCCGGACAACCCCATATCTTAACAATATTAAGACATAGTCTCTTCCCTTTCCATATCTCATATAGAGTGGTAGGTACAAATTTGGTGGGAACCACATTCAATAGGTGTGCGGCTGTCTCAAGCGCATAACCCCAAAAGGAAATAGGTAACTCAGCATTACTCATCATAGAGCGCACCATATCTAATAAGGTGTGATTCCTCTGCTCCGAAATACCATTGTGCTGTGGTGTATACGGAAGAGTAAGCTGAGAGAGAATCCCATTCTCTTTTAAATAATCCTGGAATTCTGTGCTCAAGTATTCTCCTCCCCGATCAGATCGAAGGACTTTAATACTTTTTCCCGTCTGGTTTTCAACTTCACATTTATATTCCTTAAATTTCTCAAAAGATTCAGACTTGTGTTTCAACAGGAACACATGTCCGTATCTTGAGAAATTATCGGTGAATGTAATAAAGTATAAGAAACCATTTCTGGCATGTGTAGACATGGGACCGCATACATCATTATGTATGAGCTCCAAGAGTTCCGTAGCTCTTTCTCCGTATCCAATAAACGAAGTTTTGGTCATCTTGCTTTTGAGACATGACTGGCAAGTTTCATAAGATGAAAATTCGAACGGATTCAAATATCCATCTTTTTGCAACTTGGCCAGTCTTTTCACATTGATATGACCTAGTCTACAGTGCCATAAGAAAGCTTCGTTCATTTCTGAACTTTTCCTCTTATTTGTGTTCTGTACGTTAAGAACTGTACTTTGATTAAGATCGTATATACCATTACATAACGTACCAAATCCAATCAACACTTGATTTTGGAAAATATTCATAACATTATCTTCTAATATAAGATTATATCTTTCTTTAGTTAGCAAAGAAACCGATAAAATGTTGCACATCATCTTTGATACGTAGTAACAGTCGTTCAGAATTAATGTATTACCATGTGGTAATACAAGGTGATATTCGCCAACTACCTTGGCTGCAATAATTGCACAATTCCCCACTGTTAGGGATTTATCACCCTTCCCCAGTTCTCTACCTTTATTTAGCCCATATAACAAATTACATACGTAGAATCCTGATCCGGTATCCAATACCCAGGACGTAGAAAAAACTGAGAAACGGTTCTCAGAAATGAACACACGCGAAGAAGATGCATCAACATGTTGTTTCCTCGTACGGGTAGCGCGGGAATCCTGATATTCCCCTAGTCCTAAGAAACCAACGTTCCCCAGCTCAATATAATAAGCGGGGTTCGGTTAATACATCAATATTATTATCTTGATTAAGACGTGACATTGGTTGCTTTCTGGAGAGAGAGAGAAGGAAACGCATTAGCATGCGCTCTTTACAAGATTAGATTGGTTATTATCTTATCTAATCAGGATGGCTCCCACTATTTTTATCAAATCTTCCTTCAAACCATAAAAGGTAAGATTAGCCGGGATTAATTACACCCTACAGGCTCGCTAATCGTTCGGCCAAGCAGGTATCGGTACTCCGAAGGAGGTTCTCCATGCTTTCGCACGGACCTAATTAAAATAAACCTCGTTTCCCTATAGGCATAACCCCGTTAATACCTTTCTAGACACCTACTAGATTAGCTAATTGTAAAGTGCAACACTCTCCCAAGAGTAATCCTTACTCGCGGTGGGTATCGAGATTCAACTATCATATAAAAGGTATGCAATTTCATTGCAAATTTCAACACTTGAAATTCCCGATAATGTTTTTACTCTTAACGTCCTATGACCTTGACGAAGGCCAACAAACCATAGGGCACTAGTCAAGTTCAATCCGTTCATTTCTTGATTGATTTAAACCCATCTGCACGACCCTTGACAAAGGCCAACAAAGTCGCAAGACTACCCTAATCCAATTGCATCACATGCTGCAGATAAATACTAATCAGCTACCGCACACTACGCCTTGACAAAGGCCAACAAACGTAGCATGAATAATAAACAGTACTTATCTGAAATGACGGAGGGCTACGCAGGTTTTTAAGAAAACCATGAGAATAATGAACTTGATATTGTAGCAGAATCTAATGATTTTGAAAAGGAGTGTTTTTTAGGCTTTTGCTAGTTTCGCTAAAGAGGTCACTCCCGGTGAAGAATTCTTGGCTCTTTCCTTATCAAATGAGGTGCTGGATATTCATGAATACCACTATCCAAAGCAAGAACTAGATAAGCTATCAAAAACAAAACCTAATGGGTTGTAACATTTGCTAGTTTCGCTAAAGAGCTCACTCCCGGTGAAGGGATCTCGGCTCTTTCCTCATCGAATGAGGTGCTGGATATTCATCAAGGAATACCACTATGCAAAACAAGAACTAGAGCTACCCTTTTTGAAAATTCGATTCTACAACATCTTTAGGTTTCTTTCTTATCATTAATCTCATTAATGAAGTCCAATCATTTAATGTTTCCTAAACATTACAGAAAAATGAAACGAAAATAGAACATACGCTTATGCCATCCGCATTCGCCACAGGGCCCGTCATACATCGTTAGGTTACTTAACCACCGGCAGAGCGGGGGCTGGACTAGCGCGGATGCAAAACATAAGAAACGTTTATTATATATCATATATATAATATTAACATTCGTCTCACGCGGTTATATGATCACATCACAGAACCAAGCAGCAGAAACAATATATGAAATAACCGAGCAGTGTAGATGCTCAGTGGCCTCTTGGTGAGGGCTTTGATCCTTGGCGTCGGTGGGTAGTGAACTACCAGCCATGGATGGACCGAGCAGGGTTGCTGCCCGATGGCCTCTTGGTGAGGGCTTTGATCATTGGCGTCGGTGGATAGTGAACTACCAGCCATGGATGGACCGAGCAGTGTAGCTGCTCGATGGCCTCTTGGTGAGGGCTTTGATCCTTGGCGTCGGTGGATAGTGAACTACCAGTCATGGATAGACCGAGCAATGTAGCTGCTTGGTGGCCTCTTGGTGAGGGCTTTAATCCTTAGGTCGGTGGGTAGTGAACTACCAGCCATGGATGGACCGAGCAGTGTAGCTACTCGATGGCCTTTTGGTGAGGGCTTTGATCCTTGGCGTCAGTGGGTAGTGAACTACCAGCCATGGATGGACCGAGCAGGGTTGCTTCCCGGTGGCCTCTTGGTGAGGGCTTTGATCATTGGCATCGGTGGGTAGTGAACTACCAGCCATGGATGGACTGAGCAGTGTAGCTGCTCGGTGGCCTCTTGGTGAGGGCTTTGATCCTTAGCGTCGGTGGGTAGTGAACTACCATGCATGGATGGACCGAGCAGTGCAGCTGCTCGGTGGCCTCTTGGTGAGGGCTTTGATCCTTGGCGTCGGTGGGTAGTGAACTACCAGCCATGGATGGACCGAGCAGTGTAGCTGCTCGGTGGCCTCTTGGTGAGGGCTTTGATTCTTAGCGTCGGTGGGTAGTGAACTACCAGCCATGGATGGACCGAGCAGTGTAGCTGCTTGGTGGCCTCTTGGTGAGGGCTTTGATCCTTGGCATCGGTGGGTAGTGAACTACCATCCATGGATGGACCGAGCAGTGTAGCTGCTCGACGGCATCTTAGTGAGGGCTTTGATCCTTGGCGTCGGTGGGTAGCTTTGATCCTTGGCGTCGGTGGGTAGTAAACTACCAGCCATGGATGGACCGAGCAGTGTAGCTGCTCAGTGGCCTCTTGGTGAGGGCTTTTGATCCTTGGCATCATGGTCTAAGAAATTACCAGCCAGGGATGGACCGAGCAGGGTTGTTGCTCGGTTTTGCGAGGTTCTGTCTGACCTTCTCCGGTGTGTGAACATCGAGAAGAGTGACCGTCGCGGGCGACACGTGTCATGAACGCATGGGGGAGGCGAAGCGTAAAAGCCGCATCGCTCCGACTTTGGTTCACCGAGAAAGACGGGATACCCGCTGCGTGGCAGTATGGAAGAAATGAGCGAATATTAGACTCTTGGGGGCGCTGTGGGGCTATAAAATAAAGAGGGCGTGTTGATCATTCCTTTATCCATCCCCAAAACGTAAAAATGGACGAATTCCCTTTCTCCATCCCTGAGATCATCTCTTTCGAGGACGTATACTTGTACGACCAGCTGTGCTCCGAGGAGACGTGGCAGGCGGTGATCCGGCATGTGGAGGATCATTTTGGCTGACTGCTTCCCCGGTGATCATTCCTGCTTCAGCTGCTAATGTACTCGATCTCGAGGGCGTCGCCAGGGCTGCACAACCTCTTGTCTGAGCAACTGAAGGACAAGGCGGTTGGTAAGCTGAGATCGCTATGCCGCTTCGGCCTGATCTCGATGAGTCAGCGTGATTGATCGGTGGCACTCGTCCTCGAGTGTTACCAATTGAGGCATCTCGCCGATGGATGCCTGCCCGAGGAGCTTCCTGGCCCATCCGTGGCCACGAGGGTTCGCGGACAACATCAGAAGCAGAGGTGCTGTGGCGAGAGATCTCGGTGTTGGGCTGTGCGGCGCCCAGCGGGTCATTGAATATGTTGGCCCCGGAGATCTGCGACCGCCGGAGACAGCGAGTGTAACATTTCGAAATAATAAAATATTAATTTTGGGGAATTTTTATAATTTAATATTATTTTATTGAATATTTTAATATTTAGGTATTTTTAAATACAAATAAATAGGAAAAATATGAGAAAAATTGTGAAAAATTATGGAAAATTCTAAAATAGGGTAAATTAGTGAATTATGACATTTTTAAGTTGTTGTGATCATTTTGACACTAATTTAGTGCTAATCGCGATTAAAATCGCTAATCGGGTTTTTAGCAAATTTTGAGCAAAACATGCACACACTACTTTTTCCACACTTGTGCACTTTTCTTGCCATGATTTATCATTTGGGGTTTACTATTTGTGTGAGAAGGTTTAGAAATAAAAGAGAAAAGGAAAAAGAAAAAAGAAATGAGAGTAGGTGAGAGAGAGAGAGAGAGGCATGGGCTTCATTGACTTCAACCCTTAGCCACTTCTTCCCTTCATTTTCCCTCCTCTTTCTCCTGCAGCTGCTGCTGCTCCCTCTCCATTCCTCCACCTTCAAGCTCTCATTTCCTCTCTAAAACTATCCCAAAACCCTATATCGGTTTCACAAAAAGTGTGCACAAGCTTGAGATCTACAAGATGGACTAAGAAAGCATGGATTTTGGTCACTAGGGGCAACTCAAGAAAATTCTTGAGTTGCCAAATGAGGTAATTACTGAACCCTTAGCTCAATTTTAGCATTTCCTATACCCCTATGCAAGTTGTTAATCGATATTATGTGATATTATGGACTTGATGAAAACCTAGTTAGGGTTTGAGGGAAACTTGAGTTGTAATGTGAAATTGAGTTCAATTGAGGTTATATAAACACCCTAGTTCATGAATTGGAACCCTAAACCTGAAGCTAGAACTAGAAATACGGATTTTAGAAAACGATGTCGGGGAAAATGTGAAATCTGTGCATGTTAACTTGAATCTGCTATTACCCCGAGAACCCTGAAATGATATTGAGTGGGAATTGAGGTGTGCAGGCACAATAGAGGCAACACCCCAAACCCTAGCCCCCAACTCCCATTCCCGGCCGCCAATTCTTCCCTTTTGGCCGCCAATTGCGGCCTGGGTCCCACCATTCTGTCTCGTATTGGTTCTGTAGCTTCTACATTGTTAGTTTAGGCCCCTGGTATATATAGTTTTGTATAAAGTGACCTAGGGTGAAATCTGGGACATATTTCAAGAGTTGCTGTTTTGGATTTTAGTTTCCGTATTCCGTATTTTCATTTCTGCATTGGTTTGTTTCGTTTTACCTCGACTATTTGGCGTTTATACGACGATATAGAGGATTTATTGATGGTTTTGAAGGCGTGCCATAGGTTTTCACCTATAGGCCCCTTATCGTGTCGTTTTGGACTTCGTATGCCGTTTTAGCTTTGATTTGGTTTTGATGCGATGCGATACGTGTGTTATGTGTAGGTACACCCCGATGATCCGAGACGATGCGGAGGATGACAGTGACGTCGACACCGACACGCAGGACACAGGTGAGTAGATTATATCTACAGGGGGAAGTCGGGTGGATGGCGTATAGCACCCCCGCAGTCCGTGGTGTGGTATACGAATACGTATACCCACGTATATTTATTATGTGTTGTTAGGATCATTGATATGAATAATGGTTTTATTGATGATGAGATATATGGTTTGGGTATAGTACGAACCCTAGGTAGCGATTGCACATACTTACACACATACTTACATACCTACATTCACACCCTTGCATACTACTCATACTTGCAGTGTTTGATGATTTGGGATGACTTTGGAGATGAGTCGATGATGTGGACTTTGCGCCGCGAGATCGGCGAGTTGATATTGATTCATATATGGGATATGAATTGTGTTTCTTGCGGGCTTGGGATATGTGTTACCCCGCATGCTTACTTCATTGATGGTATCGATTGTACTAGGCATAGAGTAGTACCCCAGACTGTTTGATCTGATGATAGTGATACCTATTATGTGACGAGATAGTGAGATGTTGATCCTACCCAGCTATTGGGGATGCCGTACGATGATTTACCGTACGAGCCGATATTGATGATAGATCCGCACTCATAACTCGAGGATACCTTACGATATGACATTGAGGCGGGATCACCGACTATATATATATATATATATATATCGACTCAGAGGTTAGACGGTTCCCTTACCTGTAGTTCAGCCGTATAGTTAGTATAGTTGTTAGAGTAGATGAGACTTCTTACCTATTTCAAAAACTAACGAATCGTGGGTATTTTTAAAGACAGCTCAAGGGAATCTACGGATATTTCAAAAACGACTTATCTTTTCATAAAAACACCGTAGCCCTATTTTCAAAACCCCATGATTCGTGTTATTTCAAAAGGCACCAATTGTAGGACTTATTTTAGAGTAACCTAGATTAGTGTTGGTTACGTCTAGTTTGAGCTCCCACCCCCTTTCTGTGGTTCGCTTTGCATCGCATTTATATTCTATGTTTCATGCTCCAGTATTAATATCATGCTGATAGGACACCAGCACCATTATCGATGATGCATCTGTTACACGTACACTTGTTGCCGGCTCACACACTCATCATCGATAATTGCCATGTCACTACACTGTAGTACCATTATATTCATTATATGATTCTTATATGACATGATGATGTACATACCTTCTTTACATGTAGCATACATCATGGATTGATTGCATAACACATCGCATTGGATTTATTTCTTGATGTTGGATGTTCATGTGATTTCTGGATTTGGGAACCGAGGATGTCTTTAAAAGAGAATACATTATTGCTTTAAAAACCCGGTTACCCTTGATATGATATTTGGTGCGTCCACCATGTGTTTTCTCGGTGCTGAGAGCGACATGTGAAACCCGAATCGAGGAGGCGGATGGGGCCGATTGCGGGTACATGGTGGACCCGGTAAGGTACCCCGGGGCAAGAAGACGTGGTGTTGACGATGAGCCTGACAGGGGGAGACTGCCTACCGGTGACTTTACCCGACGCGTCGGATATCCGGAGGATACCGTCGTGGTCTGAGATTTATGGTAGGGGCCGGTCTGGACTGACGGCGCCCTAGATATGATGGTTGAGACTTTGAGATATCAGGATATTGGGATTTCGTTTGTGCCGATGCTAGGCACAGTTTTATGCTGATTTCATTATGGTACCTCATCTTTTAAAATACAGGGAAATCTCACTAAAGTATGAAAACTGTTGCTTCATGTAGATGTATTCTGTTTTCTCGCATTCATATCTCATTCATTTGCTATATTGTTATCTGAGGCACTGACACAGACACATTGAGATTGCACTCGGGTTATATATTTACCCTAGCCTTATTATAGGCTGCATGCTTTATATTGAGGATTTTTATACCGATCGTTGACTTAGGATTATGTCTTGCATTCGGTTTCTGCTTGTAGATGTTTCTATTCACGAGTTGGCAACTCACCCCCGTTGTGCCACAGTTCTTGCAGGTTCTGCCGTACAGGTTCCTTTGCGGTATTTCTGGCACACTACTTCTTGCGGGTGACTTGCTTTTGGTAGGTGGGTTCTTTCGCATCAGGAGCCACCATTGTATTTATTTATTTCATTGTATCTAGAAATTTCCATCAACCAAAACTTGTATATTCTTTCAGACCTAGACTTCAGTGTTGTATATTTCGACCTTAGAGTCGCGCTTAGTAGTATTGCGGTTTTCTTGTTGCTTTTGAGATTTCTTTTGGTTTTGATCCTCGCCACTTGGCGTTGTATATTATCATATCATTGCGTGGTTGTGACCGTCGATTGACGAAGAGCTAGCTCCCGCTTGGGGATGCCTTTATCATTGCATTTTTATTATATACATGTTGTACCCCATTCGGGGCCCGTTTTACAAAAGAAACTCTGCCGAAATTTTTAGAAAAGACTGTACTGTTTTTAAAATGCACATTCGGCTTAGTTATTTTCAAACCTTGATTTCAACGTGTTTTCTTCACTTATTTAAATCAGATTTCTTTACTTATTCTTCAAAAATGGTTTTAGATTTCTGGGCTTTGGCTTACTTGGATCAGATGGAGTCCTATAGACTTCATATGGTTCGAGGGCCAGTCACGTGCTCTTTCGGGTCGTGACAAAGTTGGTATCAGAGCGCTAGGTTGACATTGGTTCGAGTCTAAGTTTGACTATGTGGAGCCTAGGGCGTTGTTTATATACGGAACTTAGGCTTGACCTTACGGAACTTAGACTTGGTCGAGGGGGTACTAAACCCGAACTTTCGTCGTTTTAGGATGACCCTTGGTTGATGGATTAGGTGACTAAAGTAGAGTGACGTACCGTTGGTATGTTCCGCGGCATACTTACGACACGCCACTCCGCTTAAGGAACCTTAGGATGTGCATATTTCTTGAGATCAGTGATTCTTTTCATATCCAGGATTATTCATCCATTTGAGATCCCCGATTCTACTAGTTTCATGATCATACCCTTATTGATGCTGTTCCTCCCTATGATCATGTATCCACTCTGGATCTGTTGTTTCCTTTCTTGCCATTGATGCGCTCTTCTTGATACTCGATTGAGATTCCTGTCACCATGGTTGAGCGCAGTTGGGCTGCTGCTAGGGTTACGGCCGGTGTGAGCTCGTTTGGTACGAGGGCCGACCATTGTGTTTTCTGGTGACATGGGAATGTCTCGAGTTAGTGTTGGTGATTGTGACCTCTAGTGGAGGCGAGTGCTTGGTTTTGCACCGGATGATCGGGCCATTTTAGAGCTGCCAGTTGAGAGAGGACTGTTGATGTACAGCGTACCTCAGAGGTTGTGATGTCGCCTACCGTGCAGACAGATGGACCAGCTGTTGCTGAGATTGACAGGATGTTGCTTTCGGAGCTTACGAGCTGAGATTGCCGGAGCTGTTAGGCAGATGAGACAGATGATAGCTAGTCTACCGGTTTGAGAGACGAAGGTGATCCGTCCGATTTTGCGCCAGAGCGGGCCCAGTTGAGTTGAAGATTTCCAGTATGGAGAATCTTACTCAGATCGAGAGCAGACCGACGCAGAGATGACCGCTTATGTGTTGCCTTTCATGGAGGATTAAGACGCTGTTCGGCGTACAGGCGTATGAGCCAGTTGTTGCTGCGAATGATGAGATATCGCCCAGGTGATTGGAGCTACTGCAGCATGAGCATGTTCTTAGAGAGATGGTAGCGAGTCGCTAGTCACCGAGGATGAATGACTAGGACGTGTGGTGAGTTTGCGTACCCCGATGCGAGGGCACTAGATAGATTGTTTCCAGCTAGAGACAACTTCACGCAGGTTCGTTGAGAGTCGATAGAGACGATCGAATGTCAGGAACCCATTTTCCAAGTTTAAAGTATACGGAAAGACATGCAGGTGATTCTATGGACCCTCTAGAAGAATGAAACCCTAACTCGACTTAATGACCGTGTGACAGCCTTTGAACCTTAGGGTTTACGGCGGTTCCGCGGCACCATTAGTGAGGCTTGGGTTTGCCCTTCTACGGCTGGACCACCGACGCTGTGGCATGTACTCGATACTATTAAACTGTACCCGAGATGTGAGCTCTTGGGGGATTATGAGGTTCTGACGAGTCGATCGGATGGTTCGACATCTTTCGGATATCGTGATGGGATACTGCTTGGGAGACTCCAGAGACGAGGATAGCCGTCGGAGCGCAGTTCGTGTAGCCGCGATGGGACGAGTCCGGATTAGTCGACATTTGAGCAGAGTGAAGAAAAGAGTTCGCACGAGATTTCGACGAGATGACGTCCCACTCCGCTGACATCAGAGATGTGATACGTATCCCGAGGCGTGGTATATGGATAGATCTTCCAGAAAGAAGCACGATAAGTATGTAGCCGTTCCGGAATAAGCTTTAGCTTCAGTAATGGATGACGACTTCCCAGCAATTCGGCAGGATTGAGATTTAAGAAAGGAACCTCGACAGGACTTTTCCGGAATACGACACGAGAAGACCTAGACCCAGGAGTGGTCATGATTGCGCACACCTAGCAGGCCAGAGTTCGGCATTGTCGACAAGGTAGTTGACCAGGATCGGATAAGGAACTTACCCAGATGCGTTGCGAATTGAGCAAGGACAGTCGAGAGATGAGTATTCCTCCGATGGTTGAGACGTGTTCCCGAGGATCTGTTCGACCAGACAGCTTCTACAGGATGATGAAGCTACAGAGTACGCGATTTCGAGTCCGTGCGAGAGACTTCAGATTGACCGGTTTCCGAGAAATGTTGTGCTGAGGACACAGATGCCCTTTGAGCGAGAAGAGGTAGTACAAGAGAGCCAGCATCTGTACAGATCGGCATAGGCATGATTGGAAGAGACCTTGAGCTGGATTCCTTCCAGGACATTGTTGCAATGATGTTTACACCCAGGATCAGATGTGTGACGTGCATTCAGAGAGTCAGAGGCCGACGCCAGTGATATGCTGCCTTACGAGTGGTCGTGAGGTTTGACCGAGAGGTGACCAGAAAAGTACCAGAACGGAATCGTCCCGTTAGCACACCTGACAGGGCCGATGAGCCGATTGACCGCGAGATAGGAAATCCGCAAAGAAGATAAGGACCCAGAGTCAGAGGACGCCAGACCGTGAGCAAGAGACAAGTAGATATCCTGCGCTGCTAGCAGTGGATGCACCGACTCCTTCTCGACCTTGAAGGATGAATTTACCGACGACGGTACTTATGATTTGTGATTTTGTGATTCGATTATCACGTATCCGTCGTTATTGGATTTCGGTATTTTGGGCGTTCTGTTTGCATGATTTAGTTTTGATGATTGAGTTTCCTGATATTGTTTCATGCACCCACTGGATATTTATATATTTTGCGCATAGTTATTACATTTGAGATATTGATTGAGATTTCATACCTACCGTATGCAGTGATTTGATTTGCCCTTACAGCGTAGCTTTCATGCACCTTTAGTGTTTTGATATACGATTTTGGTGCACACCAGATGCACTAAATCGGGATTCTTCGTGCATGTCACATGCACCTGATTTTTCTGTCAGGCACACACGTTGCCTACGGCAGATGTTTCGTGCACACCCGTTGCACATAGTTGTTGTTCTATACACCTGTTTGACACATGTTTGGATTTTGATTCCTTGCGCACCAGACGCATAGGATATTCCTATATATGCATTTTGAGGATGGATTTCTAGTATGGCAGTACATTTTATGATATTCTCTCTGTATTGATATTTTCGGAGCCCCGACAAAATTGGATTTTTCTGAAATGTTTTGGAAATTGGGGGGATTAAATTTAAATTCGGGGACCGAATTTCTTTAAGGGGGGTAGATTGTAACATTTCGAAATAATAAAATATTAATTTTGGGGAATTTTTATAATTTAATATTATTTTATTGAATATTTTAATATTTAGGTATTTTTAAATACAAATAAATAGGAAAAATATGAGAAAAATTGTGAAAAATTATGGAAAATTCTAAAATAGGGTAAATTAGTGAATTATGACATTTTTAAGTTGTTGTGATCATTTTGACACTAATTTAGTGCTAATCGCGATTAAAATCGCTAATCGGGTTTTTAGCAAATTTTGAGCAAAACATGCACACACTACTTTTTCCACACTTGTGCACTTTTCTTGCCATGATTTATCATTTGGGGTTTACTATTTGTGTGAGAAGGTTTAGAAATAAAAGAGAAAAGGAAAAAGAAAAAAGAAATGAGAGTAGGTGAGAGAGAGAGAGAGAGGCATGGGCTTCATTGACTTCAACCCTTAGCCACTTCTTCCCTTCATTTTCCCTCCTCTTTCTCCTGCAGCTGCTGCTGCTCCCTCTCCATTCCTCCACCTTCAAGCTCTCATTTCCTCTCTAAAACTATCCCAAAACCCTATATCGGTTTCACAAAAAGTGTGCACAAGCTTGAGATCTACAAGATGGACTAAGAAAGCATGGATTTTGGTCACTAGGGGCAACTCAAGAAAATTCTTGAGTTGCCAAATGAGGTAATTACTGAACCCTTAGCTCAATTTTAGCATTTCCTATACCCCTATGCAAGTTGTTAATCGATATTATGTGATATTATGGACTTGATGAAAACCTAGTTAGGGTTTGAGGGAAACTTGAGTTGTAATGTGAAATTGAGTTCAATTGAGGTTATATAAACACCCTAGTTCATGAATTGGAACCCTAAACCTGAAGCTAGAACTAGAAATACGGATTTTAGAAAACGATGTCGGGGAAAATGTGAAATCTGTGCATGTTAACTTGAATCTGCTATTACCCCGAGAACCCTGAAATGATATTGAGTGGGAATTGAGGTGTGCAGGCACAATAGAGGCAACACCCCAAACCCTAGCCCCCAACTCCCATTCCCGGCCGCCAATTCTTCCCTTTTGGCCGCCAATTGCGGCCTGGGTCCCACCATTCTGTCTCGTATTGGTTCTGTAGCTTCTACATTGTTAGTTTAGGCCCCTGGTATATATAGTTTTGTATAAAGTGACCTAGGGTGAAATCTGGGACATATTTCAAGAGTTGCTGTTTTGGATTTTAGTTTCCGTATTCCGTATTTTCATTTCTGCATTGGTTTGTTTCGTTTTACCTCGACTATTTGGCGTTTATACGACGATATAGAGGATTTATTGATGGTTTTGAAGGCGTGCCATAGGTTTTCACCTATAGGCCCCTTATCGTGTCGTTTTGGACTTCGTATGCCGTTTTAGCTTTGATTTGGTTTTGATGCGATGCGATACGTGTGTTATGTGTAGGTACACCCCGATGATCCGAGACGATGCGGAGGATGACAGTGACGTCGACACCGACACGCAGGACACAGGTGAGTAGATTATATCTACAGGGGGAAGTCGGGTGGATGGCGTATAGCACCCCCGCAGTCCGTGGTGTGGTATACGAATACGTATACCCACGTATATTTATTATGTGTTGTTAGGATCATTGATATGAATAATGGTTTTATTGATGATGAGATATATGGTTTGGGTATAGTACGAACCCTAGGTAGCGATTGCACATACTTACACACATACTTACATACCTACATTCACACCCTTGCATACTACTCATACTTGCAGTGTTTGATGATTTGGGATGACTTTGGAGATGAGTCGATGATGTGGACTTTGCGCCGCGAGATCGGCGAGTTGATATTGATTCATATATGGGATATGAATTGTGTTTCTTGCGGGCTTGGGATATGTGTTACCCCGCATGCTTACTTCATTGATGGTATCGATTGTACTAGGCATAGAGTAGTACCCCAGACTGTTTGATCTGATGATAGTGATACCTATTATGTGACGAGATAGTGAGATGTTGATCCTACCCAGCTATTGGGGATGCCGTACGATGATTTACCGTACGAGCCGATATTGATGATAGATCCGCACTCATAACTCGAGGATACCTTACGATATGACATTGAGGCGGGATCACCGACTATATATATATATATATATATATCGACTCAGAGGTTAGACGGTTCCCTTACCTGTAGTTCAGCCGTATAGTTAGTATAGTTGTTAGAGTAGATGAGACTTCTTACCTATTTCAAAAACTAACGAATCGTGGGTATTTTTAAAGACAGCTCAAGGGAATCTACGGATATTTCAAAAACGACTTATCTTTTCATAAAAACACCGTAGCCCTATTTTCAAAACCCCATGATTCGTGTTATTTCAAAAGGCACCAATTGTAGGACTTATTTTAGAGTAACCTAGATTAGTGTTGGTTACGTCTAGTTTGAGCTCCCACCCCCTTTCTGTGGTTCGCTTTGCATCGCATTTATATTCTATGTTTCATGCTCCAGTATTAATATCATGCTGATAGGACACCAGCACCATTATCGATGATGCATCTGTTACACGTACACTTGTTGCCGGCTCACACACTCATCATCGATAATTGCCATGTCACTACACTGTAGTACCATTATATTCATTATATGATTCTTATATGACATGATGATGTACATACCTTCTTTACATGTAGCATACATCATGGATTGATTGCATAACACATCGCATTGGATTTATTTCTTGATGTTGGATGTTCATGTGATTTCTGGATTTGGGAACCGAGGATGTCTTTAAAAGAGAATACATTATTGCTTTAAAAACCCGGTTACCCTTGATATGATATTTGGTGCGTCCACCATGTGTTTTCTCGGTGCTGAGAGCGACATGTGAAACCCGAATCGAGGAGGCGGATGGGGCCGATTGCGGGTACATGGTGGACCCGGTAAGGTACCCCGGGGCAAGAAGACGTGGTGTTGACGATGAGCCTGACAGGGGGAGACTGCCTACCGGTGACTTTACCCGACGCGTCGGATATCCGGAGGATACCGTCGTGGTCTGAGATTTATGGTAGGGGCCGGTCTGGACTGACGGCGCCCTAGATATGATGGTTGAGACTTTGAGATATCAGGATATTGGGATTTCGTTTGTGCCGATGCTAGGCACAGTTTTATGCTGATTTCATTATGGTACCTCATCTTTTAAAATACAGGGAAATCTCACTAAAGTATGAAAACTGTTGCTTCATGTAGATGTATTCTGTTTTCTCGCATTCATATCTCATTCATTTGCTATATTGTTATCTGAGGCACTGACACAGACACATTGAGATTGCACTCGGGTTATATATTTACCCTAGCCTTATTATAGGCTGCATGCTTTATATTGAGGATTTTTATACCGATCGTTGACTTAGGATTATGTCTTGCATTCGGTTTCTGCTTGTAGATGTTTCTATTCACGAGTTGGCAACTCACCCCCGTTGTGCCACAGTTCTTGCAGGTTCTGCCGTACAGGTTCCTTTGCGGTATTTCTGGCACACTACTTCTTGCGGGTGACTTGCTTTTGGTAGGTGGGTTCTTTCGCATCAGGAGCCACCATTGTATTTATTTATTTCATTGTATCTAGAAATTTCCATCAACCAAAACTTGTATATTCTTTCAGACCTAGACTTCAGTGTTGTATATTTCGACCTTAGAGTCGCGCTTAGTAGTATTGCGGTTTTCTTGTTGCTTTTGAGATTTCTTTTGGTTTTGATCCTCGCCACTTGGCGTTGTATATTATCATATCATTGCGTGGTTGTGACCGTCGATTGACGAAGAGCTAGCTCCCGCTTGGGGATGCCTTTATCATTGCATTTTTATTATATACATGTTGTACCCCATTCGGGGCCCGTTTTACAAAAGAAACTCTGCCGAAATTTTTAGAAAAGACTGTACTGTTTTTAAAATGCACATTCGGCTTAGTTATTTTCAAACCTTGATTTCAACGTGTTTTCTTCACTTATTTAAATCAGATTTCTTTACTTATTCTTCAAAAATGGTTTTAGATTTCTGGGCTTTGGCTTACTTGGATCAGATGGAGTCCTATAGACTTCATATGGTTCGAGGGCCAGTCACGTGCTCTTTCGGGTCGTGACAGCGAGGCGGTGTTCGGTCGTGCCAACGCGGGCAGAGTCTTCTCTCCCTCTGTAGGGATCCCGGTCCCGAGGTGGGGGAGCGACGACCTGGGGAGCTTGCCCAGCTGTTTTGACACGGACGAGTGCATCCACGACGGACGCGAGTCGATCTATCCGAGCGGATAGGACGTGAAAGGCGTTCAGAAGAGGAGGGGATTCTCCCTCGTCTCCACTGCGGGGAGGCCGACGGCTCGGTGTTTGGATCGTCGCGATGACCGCTCACCATGAAGTCGAGATCGAAAGATGAAATTTCGTTGAGTGGAACTGGCGGTTCCCACAGATGGCGCCAACTGATGGATCTCTGGATCTCCTTCAGATGTTATCTTCCGTTGATCTGCAACGAGCGCTGATGGATGGCTGAGATTGAGTTGGAGGATTGCCTCCTGGAGCGTGTGGATCTCAATGGGTTTTATGTTGTTGAGGCCGAGCTACCTGCAAAGAAGTCCCGGGGTGGTTGTGCCACCGAGGACCCTCTGACGTTTAAGTTAGATGGGGTATTTTGGCAGAGTAACGGCCTATTGGGGTAAAATTTGCTTACCTGAGTCGTCTGGGAAAGGGGTTTATATAGTGGCAGCAATGGGCAGTCGAGCGCGAGATTCACGCCGGCCGTTACGCCCCTGGCGTTACGCCCGCGTGATAGGCGGGATTCCCCATTAATGACGAGATATGCTCATTAATGGGGGGGTCATGATGGCGTGGAACGCGGGATCATGGGCGGCGGATATCTCGCGCCCGGCGAGATTCGCAGAGCCGTGGCGGAGGCACCTGTGATCGGTGCTGTGGGTCGGTCGGTGAGACCGAGGAATATAAACTCGGCGGGAGGCTCGAGAATGAGCGGGAGGCCAAGGCATCTTGGTTCTGTGATAACTCGGAGGCGAGCTGGGGGTGATCTGGAAGGCCACCGAAGGTCGGTAACATCCCTGGATCGCAGGTCCGAGGTATGCTTCCAACGTACCGTTCTTGATCATTTCTAGTATACTCTGGGACACGTCATCTGCACGTGTCATGATATGTGGAGTCACCGATATCGAGCACCATCAGCTTTCATAAGTCAATCTTCACACATTTGTTTCCTTTTGGTTCAAACTTGGATTAATTTATAGTGTGAATGCGTGCACAGCTACAGCAGCAGTCTTAATCTTGAAATGGTCAGCTTCAAGTATGTGTGTTTATATTAATCCTTCAACATCTTAATATTACTTGAGTTTTAATCGAATCCCAGTTAATGCTTTGTTATCAGCCTCTCTCTGACTGCAATAACTTTTCAGTTATCAACCCCTCCATAATAATTTAATTATCACTTCGAATTAAATATTCAAAGAAAGCGAGGAAAACCTTAATTCTAAGAATTTTTTTCCTTTCTTTTTTGAACTACCCTGTACGTCTAACCCATACACAAAACGCACACACGCACCCAAACGATCCACGAATTTATCCCGAAAGCGTTAAATCATGACCGCTTCCCCTCATAGGGATTGAACCCCGTACTATCTCAGGATGGGAAGCGCCGTACCAACTGAGCTATTGCTCATTGGTTTTCTAAGATGCTTAATATCATTGATTCCAATGATGAGACAAAGCTTGCAAAATCAATAGATCCTAAGAACATAGGGAAAAGGCTTTTTTTAATATTTAAAGTGATCATCATGGTTATTAAAAACTTAATTAGTTAAAACAAATTTGAAATCTATGTTCATCAACAAACTCAAAAAATAAAAGATGCCCAATAAAAGATAAATTAATATTTCATAACTCTTATCATAATTATGAAGTTTTGGTAACAAATAAAAGATGAGGAGTAATTGGATGAGTTGCCCAACAAAACCATAGTAATAGAATAATAAGAACGTGAAGTGATCTTTAAATTAAAACAGCTAATAGAAAAAAGAATACAATAATCACTAATTTAATCGAGGAGAAAAGGATAGATTCTAACAAACTTGAAATATATTTTCCCTCTGATTAATTATATACGCAGACCGAGACAAAGTGGTTGGATTACCAAAACAGAAACCCAAGTCAATGAAGTGTATGATCTACATATGTCTTCCAATTATTACTATATGCTATTTGTATTATATTCAATTTGGATTGACTATTCTATAGTTTGGATTTACCATGTCAAAACTACTAAAATAAAATAATTGATACAAACTTGATGGAATACTAAAACAAATTCTACCGAGCTTTTAGCCATTGGATTTATAATAAGATGCATCCAAGAAAATTATGAAGAAAATGTGTCATCTTGCAACAATTGTTGGGACATATTTTAAAAACGGTCTAATAATTATGTAAATATTATGGACTTGCCATGGGGTTCACAAATTTCATCAAGGCCTTCTTGGTATATGAAATGTAAGATTACCAGAAATCTACACATTCCAAGGAATGTGATTGCTTGGAATCTGATTGCAAAGAATATCATATTGCGATACTTGGTATAATTTAACCATTCTCAAATATATAAATATATATATATATATATAAAAAGAGAGAAGGAGAGATACATATATATAAAGAGAAAAGGAGAGGGGAAGCCTAGAAGGGAATTTCCTTCCATTCCTTCTATGGCGTTGAAAAAATACGCCTTCCATCATTTTTTCCGATGATCGGCAACCATCATCTTCATCCTTATCATCTAAGATGTGGATACAACAAATTCATATGATTCTACTGCTATTTCACTATTGATTTCGTGGGTACAAAATTAACGGTTTACCAACAATAGAACTTTTTACATTGCTAAATTCAACGGTAAAAATGTGATAGAATCATATGAAATTTGGTGTATCCACATCTTATATGATTAAGATGAAAATGATAGGTGTCGATCGTTAAATAAAATCGTGAAAGATGTAATTTTTTTACTACATAGAAGGAAATTCCCTCCTATGCATGGCACATTTCCTCCATTATATATATAGAGAGAGGGGTAAATTTTCAAAAACCCCAAGCACTTTTCTCCGTTATCAAAAATCCGTGGTCTCGAAAAGATAGTCAAAACCCTCCTAAAAAGGTTTTTGGTTGTCGAGAAACCCCTTGCCTTGGATAACTAGTAGTTGTCTGTTAATTCTGGTTTCCTACGATATCTAAGCAGTTAACTGTGATATATATACCATTTCCTGCAATATCTAAACCGTTTCCTGCGCTATCTAAATATTTTGTATAAATTGGGTAGATATAACAGGCTGCTATGTTGATACTGCAAGAAAATTTTCCGGGAGGGTTTTGACTACTGTTTCGAGGTAGGGGGTTTTCAACAGTAAGAAAAAGTGCTTGGGTTTTTTTTTACAATTTACTATATATATATATATATATATATATATATATATATATATATGGGGTAGCGATCGGGTGAGACGGTGAGACGGTGAGATGAGATTTTTTAAGTGAGATGGAAAAATCCGACCCTTGGATCGACGGTCAAATTTTTGCATCATCTTCTACGCATGTGTCTTAAAATTAGACGATTTGGAGGCTTGTAAATCATGCATCAAAAGTATGTAATGTATGCAACTTTTACGATACTTTAGCAACCATCCATTTTGCGACCATGATATCCATATCTTAAAAATGTCTAAATCATCTAAATTTGTGTAAACATATGTCGATAGACATGTAGAACAAGATGTATGAAGTCAATCATCATTTTGATTGAAGGATGATGGTCGGATTTTTCCATCTCGCTTTAAAAATCTCGACCCACCATCTCATATATATATATATATGGAGAGAGAGAGAGAGAGAAAGAGAGAGACCCTGTATGTGTGTGTGTATAGAAAGAGAGGGAGGAGAGGTATGAGCCGGTGCCCCTTTTTAAAAAATGAGCTCTCATCCTAAAACACTATACCCCGTGTATTTCATCAATCCAAACCCGCCATCTTGATCTACGTATGATGAAACCATTATGTACAAAAAATCTCGTGATATAAAAACATCTAACGTGTTCATCAAGCAGGTAGAAAAATCAACGGTTTATCGGTATAGGAAAATTGCGATCACTTGACGAACGAAGATTTTTAAATCATGAAAATTTTTTTGTACATAAGAGTTTCATCATACATAAATCAAGATGGCCAGTTTGAATCGGTAAAATAAACAGGGATATGTATGTTTTGGGACGTGAGCTCAGTTTTTAAAAAAGGATCGCCGGCTCATGTCCTCCCTCCTCTCTCTCTCTATATATATATAGAGAGAGAGAGGGGTTAATGAAGGAAAGATGCCATATGAGGGGATTTTCTCCTATGGCGTCGAAAAAATGCACCTTCCGTAATTTTTTTCGACGATCGGCATACATCACGTCCATCTTTATCATCTAAGATGTGGATACACCAAGTTTCATATGATTATACCATTTTTTCACCGTTGATTTAGTTGGTGCAAAATTAATGGTTTACCGACAATAGAACTTTTTACATTGCTAATTCAACGGTGAAAAAGTTGTGGAATCACAAGAAATTTGGTGTATGCACATCTTAGATGATAACGATGATGATGCTGGAGGCCGATCGTCGGAAAAAATGATGGAGATTGTATTTTTTTCAACGCCATAGGAGGAAATCCCCTCCTATGGCCTCTTTTCTCCATTTTATATATATATATATATATATATATATATATATGCGATGAAAGGTCTTGGTTGTAATGGCAAGAGGAGGCGACAACCATTCTGGTGGTGGAGACAGCAATGGCGACCGACATTGACCAACGGTGGGGGTGGAGGTGATTGAGACGACGATGGTTGGCACCGACGGTGGAGTAGGGGTAGCGGCGACGAGAAATCGACACAATAATCACACAAGTGTATGGTTACGCCGACGGTCAACGGTGGCGAAATGACGGCAACACAAACACGAGCAGACAATGGGCAACAACGCGTACACGAAATTGCACCATTTTAAGAAATGCACGTGTAAGGGGTGGACGTGTGGAGACTCAAAACCAAAGAAGAATTTGTTCAGCAATCCGGATGCATCCTTATAGAAACATAAACCGTCGGCTCTCAAGTAGAACTACAGTCAACATGATTGAATTTCTTTCACCTTCATGACCAGACATATATTACCGGCGGTAACCAATATCAGCGGATTTTGACGCGGTCAATTGGAAAAACCAAAACCCCAAAAAAAAAAAAATTAGAATGTTGCGTCCCTCCGGTTATCCTCTTTTGTCTTCATCCACAAAATTTTCCACACATGTGATTAATGGTCCAAAACTTGAAAGACTCGTTATTATACAAAAGCCTTTTGGCCGCGTTGCTGCTGCTGTTCGTTGAATAGGCAGCTTCTGCTTCATCTGCTGAGTCTCGTTCAACAAAGTTGGTGAAAGATTGGAACCAAGGATCAAAATCACACCCTCTCTCCCTATAAAAAAGAGAACAAAAGAGAGAAACCCAAAAAATACGGATTGGGGAGGGAGAGAGAGAGAGAAACTGAAACTGAAACTGAAACACAAAACTTATAAAAAAAAATGAATTCTCTCTGCCTCCTCTTGCTCTCACTTCTCCTATCCCAATCCCTCATCCTTATTGATGCACAATCAAACTGCATCCAGGCGACCTTCTCGAAAAACCGGCTTTACAACAACTGCAACAACCTGCCCCGGCTCGGGGCATCCCTGCACTGGACGTACCACGCGTCCAACGGGACGGCCGACATCTCGTTCCGGGCTCCGCAGGTCTTCAACGGATGGGTCGCGTGGGCCCTCAACCCTACCGGCTCCGGCATGATCGGGGCCCAGGCCCTCCTCGCCTTCCATGGATCTAACAGTATGTACCGTTCACGGTTGTTTGGTTGAATGTAGTTGGAAACTCATGTGGTTTTAGTCCTATCAGAATCTAAAAATAAACCATTATCGATTCCTCTGAGGATCAATTTTAAAAAAGAAAATTCAAAAACCAATTTGAGACGCATAGAAAGGCCTCAAGCCAACGCTGGCTTGTAAAGGCGGAAAAAATATCGGCAACTTAAAATTCGATGCTATATCGGAAACCGCTTTACCAAAAAATGTTGTAAGCTATTGAATCGTGAGGTAGCAATGCATATCAGTCTTACATAACACTTGACTAACAGATGCCATGACCGTCTACTCTTCCAACATCCCCGGCTACGGCGTTACTATCAAGAACGAGTCCTTGAGCTTCCCGGTCTATAGCAGGGAAGCCGAGTATGGAAGCGGGATGATGACGATCTACGCGACCATCGGGGTCCCGAGCAACAATACCAAGGTGAATCAGGTGTGGCAGGCAGGGACCTCGTTTAACGGTGGAGTGCCGGCAGGGCACTTAACGACCGGGGATAACATTTTGTCGGCCGGGAGTCTGGATTTGCAATCTGGGGAGGCGGCGGCGGCTGGTGGTGGCTCCAGGTTGCACAGGAAAAATGTGAGTTTTCATGATTTCGATAGCTAGCAGTAAAATTTTGTCAGTTCTGTTTTAAAAGATGTCATGGTTTGCTTTTTGGCGGATTTCCCCCCTTGAAATTGTTAGCTTATTCTGTCTTTCTACTGTTTATCTTTTCAGAAAGTGCTTGTGGTTTCTCAAACAATATGTTTATATAATTACGATGTTTTAGTTTTCTTATTTACCACATGAACACAAAATATTTCAGATTTCATAATTTGGTTTCTTTCTTACTTTTTTTTCTGAAGTAAAAAAGCAGAACAAGATGTTCTACTGAATAAAATAAATTTAAATAAAGTTAAATAATTACAAGAGAAAGCAATCGTGCATCAACATAACCAATTAGCGATTGAATTCATATCTTATGATTTTTATTTGTGGAAAGAGAACATATCCTTGTTATCTTTCACACAAATACAACCATATAATATAAGCCCGACGTCTCACAATACGGATTCTCGATGCACAAAATTTGAAAAAATATACAACGAAAAAGAAAAAAATACTGCTGCAATTTATTCCAAACATCAGCTGCCTCAAAATTTGAGTATGTTGCAAAAGTAATGGGCTTTCCCCCTATGTGATTGTTGCTTTTCTTATCATCTTTATTGTTTTCCCCTCGAAATTCCAGCAAAATTCAAAGTAATATGTGGTTCTTGTAAATATGTTTCTCAGTTACATATTACCTCATCATTATTTTACTTATCAAAGGTAGTTTCTCAGTTTACCTCATCATTACCTGTCTGAAATTTTAAACATCACACACAAATACAATCAAATTCCAGCTAGAATCTAAACCTATCATCATGAAGTACTAACAAAATCAGAATGTGTATATATTCTAACTAAAGATTCATTTTTATGCAGACCCATGGAATTCTAAATGCAGTGAGCTGGGGTATTCTATTGCCTCTAGGAGCGATAATTGCGAGATATCTGAAAGTGTTCAAATCGGCTGATCCTGCATGGTTCTATCTCCATGCCGCTTGTCAAACCTCTGCTTATATCGTTGGGGTCGCAGGATGGGGAACTGGACTTAAACTCGGGAGTGAATCCTCGGGAATCACTTATGATGCTCACCGAAGTATCGGAATTACACTATTTTGTTTGGGTACTCTTCAGGTATTTATTTCGGGGGCTGACTCTGATTAAATTTGTGAAGGCTATTTTAGCGAAACTAGAACACTAGGATGAGTTGCATGACACAGTCGGACTAAAACTCGAAATTGCATCATAACTGATCCTATTTTGATGCTAAAAAGTCATTAGATGAACGATGATGACGATTTTGCATAGCTTAATTCATAACCGCACCAAATGTCCATCCAAACATCGATCCGTTCTATAATTTAGATAACATTCCCTCTAACTGAATCAATCTTTCCCTCTTCAGGTATTTGCATTGCTGCTGAGGCCAAACAAAGACCACAAGTACAGGCTCTACTGGAACATATACCACCACACCGTCGGTTACACCGTCATAATCCTAAGCATCATCAACATCTTCAAGGGTCTCGACATCTTGGACCCAGAAAAAGGATGGAAAAACGCCTACATTGCCATCATCGCAACACTCGGAGGCATCGCCCTAGTATTAGAAGCCGTTACTTGGACAATTGTTCTGAAGAGAAGGGCGACGAGCGCTGAGAAATCTCACCATGGTGCCAATGGTGGTTCGTATGGTGCATAGATTTAGAGGGGGGGGGGGGTGTTTTGTATGGTTTGTGTTTTGAGTTGAGGTTTTATGTTATGTGGGCTTGGGCTTGTTTGCTACATTTGTTCTTATTCTTTTGTAGTTTTAGTTATCATATATATACCACTTTTTTTGTGTTTAATATTGGTTTGAGTTTGAGAGTTGTTCTTTGATTCATCATTTGCAAGAATAGTTCTTTGGTTGCTGTTGGATTAAATGATTGCAAGGAAGGGAAAATTGACGTGTTCAAAGTTAAACACATCAATTTTGCATCCTTTTCTACACACTGAAAATACAGTAAACTAATGACAAATTTCCTCACTGAGGGCATCATGCTCCCCTCATCAACACCTAAAAATATTGTTTTGATAGTCGATTAGATAACAACCCTTGCTCTGTTTCTAAACAAAGACAAGATAGATGACCATGGTTTTGATTGAAAATCTCAGAGAGGTTGCTTCTCCCATCAAGATACTCTGAAATCAACAATGACCTCATTGAGCAAACACACAGAAAGCTCTAGTGATCAAACAACAGCAGCAGCAATTCTTCATCCCAGATTTTTGGGGTCGGCTATATGAATCATCATCTTCCATTCCACTCTGTTAAGGAGCGTCTTCTCGGTCAAATTAAGAGTTAACATATCGTTCTTAATTGTCTCTGTCCATCTTCGTTTAGATCTATCCCTACCTCTAGTTGCGCTATGAACTATAATTTTGTCAATTTGTCTAACCGGGATTAATAGGTCTACGTTGCACATGTCCAAACCATCTCAATCGGTTTCCTCGTAATTTATCCTCTATAGAAGTTATCTCTACCATGTTACGCTCGCTTCTTATCCTATTTTTTATTATATTAAAGGTCAACTGTTAATTTTCGACTGCTGATCCTAAACAAATTAATCAAGAGATTGTTTACGTCAGATTGTAGAACTCTCAATAACTGATCTCATTTCCATGGAAAAAAAACATAAATGATGTGGATCTTAAGACAGCTTAACTTTCATATTCTTGACAGGTATGATTAGATCTTGTAGTTAATTAGACTTGGCCTAAGCTGACATAGATAAGACTCTTGGTCCTATGCATTCATTAATTGATCTGTCCAAGGCATTTAAATTTGTAATGTTCAAAACAAAAACTCTGGCAGGTTTTTCCGCTGATAAAAACCCTAGCCGTCTCGAAACGGTTGTCAAAAACCCTTTAGAAAATTAACCTACAATATCTGTATAGTTGCATGTTATATCTAATTAGCTCATACATATAACAGGCAACTGCATAGATATCGCAAGCAACTGCATACATATCGTATAAAAATTAGTTCTGGCAGGCAATTATACAGATACCGCAGACAGGGGTTTCTTTGCCAACTGAACTTTTTCAAGGGGGTTTTTTTACAACTGCTTCGAGGCCAGATGTTTTTGTCAACGAGAGAACTTGTGGGGTTTTGTGACAATTTATGCAAATTTGAAATATCTAAATATTGCATACAGTAATGGACCTTCGCATAAGCAGATGTAACTAAATCTTATGTCATGACATCAACATTAGACTATAATGTTTAGGCGGCCTGCCTTTAGTTAATAGAAAATAGAAGAGGAAATCTTCATGAGTTTATCATTTTTTGTACATTTTCCAACTTCATCCAACAGCCACACACTTTGGGAGGTTCTCCCACCATTAAATGCTCAAACTAATCTTTTCTTTAAATGTTTTCCCTGATCAAGGAAAAAGAAATGAAAGCAATTTATAATCCTGAAGATTCTACAAGAAAACAAATGCATAGCCATGAAGCAGCATAATACTATATTAAACTATGCTAGCTTTTGGGCATATAACTTATTCCAGGCTAAAAGAAAGGTCAAAGAGAAGAATCATCCTGTGGAAAAGGGCAATTTTTTGAATTAGGCAATTCTTTTTAAAATATTATTAAAAATGGATCATTTTCAAAAAATATTACAAATATAGGCCACTTTTGACCACTGGGCGCCACGTCAGCACCAGCTCAGCGCTGGCGTAATTTTTTTTAAAAAAATTATAAGGACGCACTTTGAAAGTGCGCTCCATGTATTTATATGGCCGCCTTGAACACATAGAGAGAGTGAGATTGAGAGGAGAGAGAGGTACGATACATTTGTATAGGTCACACTCAGAGGGCTGGAAAGACATTCGCTCGTTAAGGAGTGTGTCCCTATAAAAAAAATTTAAAAAGCCGCCGGCGCCGACGTGGCGCCCGGTGACCAAAAGTGGCATACATTTGTAATATTTTTTTGAAAGTGGCCCATTTTTAATAATATTTTTTAAAAAATTGCCTAATTCAAAAAAATTGTCCTGTGGAAAATGGAAATCGATGGCGAGGAAATTAGGAACCAAAAGGGAAAAGGCTGGGAGTCAAAAAAGGCAACTGCTGATTTAAGACTAAGAGAGGAAGAGTCTTAGCCTGCAACACCAAATCTCACCAACTCCACTGGAATCTCACTTGCTACAGCCCCATCAAACAAATGTGACAAGGGACAACATGCTATTGCTTTTGATTCAAGGACAAGTTTGATTGACTATCTACACATTTGTGCAAAGTATTCTTTTTAGTACTAATGTGTGTATTTTCTGTAATTTGATTTAGTAAAGTTGATCCTATCACATACGGACACGGACACGGACGCGGACAGAGGGAGGGGAAAATTTGCAGAAAGGACACGGAGACGCATCTATCTATATTATATATTTGTATTTACTGACATATATTAAACAAAAAATATAATAAATTAATGAGAAGAAATATGCACCAATATAAATTTAAAAGCATAATAAAAGTAAAATCAAGTTTATAACTTTCATTCATGACAATAAGTTCTCCTGAACATAAAGAGTAGATAAAAAAACTAAAGGTAAAATGCACGAGGAAATCCAAGAGTCAAAACAAATAAAACATTAACCATTTTAATTACCATCGTCTTTTAACGATCGAATCCATTATTTGTATCAATTTTGACCTTTAATCCTGATTCTAGTTTGTTACGAGAGAGATTTGAAATATTTAATACTATTATATCCTCATAGATATCAAAATTGTCCACACATGCTTCGCATTCTCATTTCCCGAGAATCCCAACCCCTATATTATGTAGAAGCATTGGACATGTCCAATTTAGTAAATAGAGAAGACGAGATCACAGCGGTATAATACTGGATGGGCAAGAGATATCATCGAGCGATCAGTTTGAATATCTAGGTTTCATCACCCAAAAGGATGAAAAGATCGATAGCGATGTCAACCATAGAATTCAGGCTGGTTGGTTGAAATGAAAGAGTGCAACGAGAATTTTGTGCGATCGTAACTTTTCCGTTGAGCTTGAAAGGGAAGTTTTATCAAAGTGCTATTCGATCGGCCTTATTATATGGTACGGAATGTTGGGCTTCTAAGAAACATCATGCACAAAAGATGCATGTAGTGAAAATGCGCATACTTCATTAGATATGTGGTAACACTAGAAAAATAAGATGTGAGATGAGGATATTCATGCAAAGGTTGTGCAGCACTCGTGGAGGAGAAAATACGGGAAAACCACCTAAGAAGGTTTGGTCATGTGCGATGCAGAACTACGCAAGTACCGGTTCGACGAATGGATATTCTCGATTTAGGCCAAGTCAAAACAGCGAAAAGGAGACCAAAGAAAACGTGGATGAAGGTGATACGAAAAGATATAGATGCCAAAGGCCTTGATGAAAGTATATTGTTCGAGAGGAGTGAGTGGAGGCGGAGGATTCATATGCTCCACCCGGCGTGATTCTCATGTTGGTTCATGTAGCCTACCCATATGCTTGGGATAAAATGCTCTGTTGTTGTTATTGGACATGTCCAATTTAGGCTGAAATGGCCCAAACGTGCCGGACACAGCACGGTGTCGAACGGAGTGTCTGGATGAGTGTTCATGTGTCCGATATATGTTGGGCACAAGCAGATAGAAGTGTCCTTGCTTCTTGGAATTGATCTCTACTCAGAGCTAAGTAAAGTTGGTCTTGTCTAATGCAACAAATGAGCTGGGGAATTGGCGTGACCACTATATCTAACTCGAAATGGTTTGGTTTTGGCCAATGTTTGGGGAACTGGTAGTCACCATTATACAGGTAGGCTATAATAAATTATTTAAAATCAATATATACTAAAATTTGTATTTTAATCCTATAAAATATATTTTAGTAATAAAGTAATAATGTATATTAATATAATATAGAATATTGTATATACCAGTCAGTATTGACTAATATACTGGTACTTGTACACTACTGGTATACCAATCAAAATAAAGGTTTGGGCCCAGAATTTAGACCAAGGTGTTCAGATAATTCCAATGTAGGATTGCTGAATGATTATAACAAATCTCACCAGAAAACTACAACAAATTATGCAACCAAATTGCAAATGTTGCAATTTTTAGTTTAAAGTTATAATTAATGCAACGCCACGTCATCGGTTGTTAAAACAAGCTAAGTCTTCGCATTAAATGTGTGTCTAATCGGGTGATTAGTTATTATTAAGTTTTTGTAACAAAGCAACAGCCCAGAAGCCAAACAAAGGATTTGACACCTATTACTGGTAAAATAATACTACATGCAACAATTATTGCACTTTTTGTCTGCAGAAAACAAAACAGCTGCTATGAAATTAAGGAAGATGATAACAACACAACTAATATTCTCTTTTATAGGAAGGAATAATCACTTCAATTACAAAACATATGAATGTAGCAGAATCCTAGACATGCTAGAGGCCATTTTAGGCAATATGATCTATTGTTTATAGGCAAGCACATAATTCATATATGATTAATGTAAACCAATGGTGTCTAGTAAAAAAATGGCAGATTGACCGAGGATTCAAATGATCATCATAATTGTTTAATGAGCAAACCTAGTGAAAGATGAAACCTTCAAGCTTCACGATTGTTGTTGGACCTTTGCTTCCTCTAATGCATTTACAAATAAATCCTTTAGATTGGTGTTTGAAGCTGCAACTCTCTGAGACATTATGTCGAAATCTCCTCCGCTCCTGGTGAAGAGGGGAAAAAACAATAGTGTCCTTGTCAGATGACGAATAACTATAAGCAATCTTGATCTATTAAGTTTTATATTGTTTGATATGACCATTTAGTTATGCTTTAGTAATTTATTTATCGACACTTACGGATCAAACACGAGACCTCCCGCTTCTTGAACAATCACAGCTCCACCTGCTACATCCCTGAGATCAGAGCAACAAATGCAAAATTAACAAAGAGTTCAATACAATCTCTGATGGCTTAGATTACATTAAACTATCATTAGCTATCATTGGTTTTCATTCAAGTATCTTAAAGTTTTTGTTTTTTTTACAGTAAAACTCCCATAAAGATCCTTATCCATTTAAAGGTATTTTAGTGAAAACATCCTTTCAAACCAAAGTATAAGGGAGTTAAGTGTAATAGAAAACTTTTAGTTTTAGGAGTTCAGTGACGAACAACAATAATTAAGAGTAGTTTAGTGTGATTAAGCCATCATCTCAGGCATTCGTGAACTAATATGAGGTCAATATTTACACAAACTTACCAAGGTCCCCCAAATCCAAGTTCATAAAAGAGATCGATCCTACCACATGCAACACCGCAGAGGTTTAAAGCACAAGACCCGCTCATTCTAAGGGACCTAACCTGATAGCAGCAACAAAGTAGATTTTAGTCCCATTATTCATGTTACATATGGTATCAATTTAAACTTGAAGTTTACCTTGAATAGTAAGCTGTTGATTCTGTTGGTAGTAGCATCTACGGTTGATTTATCGCGCTTTGTTCCAACCTGCTCGGATGTTTACAGGTGTATGTCAAATATGATCAGCTGGCTTCTCTTAAAACTAATTAGTAATTCAAAGCATGTCCAGTGTAATGCGTGTGAAGTGTAAACAAGCTAAATTGTTAGAGATGAAACCATAGAGACAAGTGTAGTGAATACTTAGGACATGTCATCAGTGTATTCTAAAGGGAAAAGGACAGATATGCTAGAAGAGGGGCATAATTTCCTAAGCCATGCCAGTGATGCAGAGAACTGCATCATCAAAAGACATGTAGAACGGAAAAAGAAAAAAAGAAGGAATTGGATGGAAAAAATTTCCCACTCAACCTGTGTATTCATATCGATATTCCTTGGTTACTCTAGAAATAAGCATGAAGATGAGGCTACAACATCTTTTCACAAATTTCAAAAAAAGGCGCTAGCTTTTAATTTACCATTGTGCACATTAGCTTGGGTGCACGAATCATTGTTATTGAATTTTTCGTTGAAAGTAACTGGTACTGTTTTACCAAAAATGTTTGTGCTTATATATATATTAAAGCACGAGGAGGGCGATTATATATTTTATCTATGAGTGTACACGGGTTTTTGATATAAGTGGGTTCCAACAATAAGACTTGAGCCTTGTTGAGTTTTGCCCCAACCTATATCTTATACACATGCACCTCTTATGGTTTTTCCAACGTGGGACTATTTTAATCTACACATCTCAACAGTGTTACCTAGTGTTCTTAATTGAATATATGTTTATAACATGTGCATGAATTTTTCTACGCCCGCATATAACCAGATTATGCACCTGGCAGCCTCACAATCTTATAATAATTTAATATTTGTGTACTTGATGAATGCATTTGCTTGCATAGAGTCTACCTACAGCAAACCATGCAACACACAAGTCTTAACCCCCACCTAAGAAAAAGAATAAAGAAGAAAAGAAAGAAATGGTTGTAGCTTTATGCCTGAAATGTATAAAAGGATGCATTGCTTCGGCTTAGATTCTACTGTTCTCACTCTTGTTGGTCTGGCTTGACATCAAGACACATAACTGACATAGGTGTTGTTCTTTTGTTGTAGATTACGATCTTAGTATTATGAGATCCAAATCATCTTTTCCCATTATATTTTATTAGTACAAATTGAGATGCCATTTTTCCTTAACCCAGAGCATACAAGTATACAACTACTAGGAGTGACAAATTATGATTTGGTCAGTCGGGTCACTTTCTGGTCCAGTTATTGTTGATTAGTATCCGTAATACTTTGATCTATACCTGACTATTATATGGTCGGATCAATGCAAACCAATCCCATGTACCCATATGCCAAATTGGCTAGTTTAGAAAACACAGGGATCATTTCATTTTAAAACAGCGAAAAATATAAACTTTCAAAAGCCAGAAAGAGTGTGATTGAGCTAATTAGCAGCACACTCGCACCCACAAATTCCTCTGCAACTCAACTTTTGATCCCAAATCTACAAAGACGGGTTGAGAACCTTAATCCAATAAACGAGATGTGGGGTTGTGAAGGTTTTGATATATTCTGAAGAGAAAATAAGAGAAATGGAAAACAATGATTTTGGCGGAAAGAATAACTTCTCTCTTTCCAAAAGGCTTTTATTAATTTTCCTTCCAATTAGGTTGGAGTACTAAAATTACAAACTTTAAAACCTTTAAGAACTTGATTTAAAATGAGACTACAAACCCTCTTTTATAGCCTCAAAAATTTTCTAATCCATATAGAACTAGATTACAAAGGTATAGAAATTAACTTCTTAATTTCTAATTTCCGTATTACTTAATTTGAAAACAATCTAATCCTATTCTTTATAAGAGTAAATGTTTCAACTCAACTCCTAATTAAACCAGAAGTACATGTCATGGTTTACTAAATGAAGATCTTAATACAATTCCTAATCAAACTAGAAATAGGTGTGAAGATCCACCTGGATCAGTGCTCTAATTTGGAAGGGCACAACTCCCGCAAGGTTAGAACCGCAACAACAGGAAGGATTTCTCCCCTGAACCACGTTGCGTGGCTTGATAGTTGTCTTTCCTTCCGACTCGGTAACCTACGTTATCTCTCCTTGTCTTAGGATACCTCCTCCCAAAAAACGTTCTTGAGCGGATACTCCTTCACGATGATTAATCATTGATAGAAGGTTATTATGCTTCGCTTTGTTCGCATTTAGTTTTGGAATTTCTACTATGTGTTGATATCATATACAACTCGAATTCTGCCAACACAATTATCGTTGGCTTCTTAACATTATCGTCTTTTCCTCTTTCTCTTTCTTCTTGGTATTTTTTCATGTAAAAAACGTCTTTTCCTTCCATTGATTAGAGAAATTTAAAAAATACCACTTTTGAATACGATATCGACAGATTTATGTCTGAATTCGTCTTCAGCAAAACATTAACGCCTACGTTCTCTACATCGTGATCTTTCCCTAGTACCGTAACTTACACTTTTACGCTTATAAGTCTTATGCTTGCTTCCACGTGCCGTGCATCAGAACATCGACATACCTTTATACAATTTTTTGCATCCATCGCATGAATTGTATATAAATCCATACGCAGGTGAACCTCTGCCTTGATGGGTTGGACAGAATTTCTCTCTGCAAAAGCTGACTTGCTCATCGATCCTTCTTTCTCTTTGTCTACTTTTTCTAAACCGCCCTCAGCACTCAAGTTTTCTCCTATCGAGTCTATGACCTTGGATGGGGTTGCAGCATCCAATTTGGACGGTGAAAATGAAACTTGTTAAAGAATCTCTTGCAATATTTCCATCATGGATTCAACTATCGCTTCAATTCGTGCTATCCAAGTAGTTATATATTCGTTGTCGAACATCTTTTGCAATGCAATCTGGTGAGTTGTCAACCCGTTGTTGATGCGATTTTTGATTTTCGATAGTTGTTAAGGAATTCAACGATGCAGCGTATGGCTCTTTCCCGCTATAAAGATTGAAACCGCTCTAAAACTAATGTAATCCCAAATTTACGAAAACGGTTTCAGAACCCTAATCCAATAGACAAGATATGGGGTTATAAAGGTTTTGATATATTCAAAAGAGAAAATATAAGAGAAAGAAAATAATGATTTTGGCAGAGAACTCTCTCCAAAAAAACTTCTAATAATTCTCCTCCCAACTAGGTTGAAGTACTAAAATTTGATTTACAATAACACGATTAACCCTTTTTTTATAGTCACAATATTTTCGTAATTCATATAAAGCTAGGTTACAAAGATATAGAAATTAATTACTTTCTCATTCCCATATTACTTAATTTAGAAACAATTTAAATCCTATTCTTTATAGGAGTAGTTGTTTCAACTCAACTCTTAATTAAACAGTGTATATGCTAAGGTTTTACTAAATAACGGTCTTAATACAACTTCTAATCAAACTAGGTGTAGATGAAAAGGTACATCGGGGTCACTTTGAAGACCATTCTTATGCTAAAATACTTGTTCAGTTGATAGCAAATAGTTTCCGTGTTAGAAAGAAACAGTAAACAAAAATAAATATCCAAATGAGCCCAGCCCATGTAAATTTGCACATGAATGACAACTAATAATCCATTTACTTGTAGTAATCAAATGTTAAAAACCGGTAGTATATATGCACACTTCAGGTCACCTCGATCAATCCAGGTTGAAGGCACACTCGCCTTGACCTAATTATGGTTATCTCAAATCTACTATTTTTTGTTGGATTAAAGGTTGAACTAATAGGCCGTCAAAACTTTCAACCCATATACAAGCATACAATTAAGTGTTAAACAAGCCAGGTTTTAGGTTATTCATGTTCGTCTAATTATTTAAACGAACTTAAAAACTTGTTCAAGGTTGAATCTATTATTTGTCGAACGAGCCCGAGCAAACTCTCACCAAATCCAAGTCTAGCCTGGAGCTTGTTGGAGCCTATTTAAAATCTAAAAACCAGAAACAAAAAAATTACAAATAGCATATGAAAAAGATCTTATAGATGCTCAATCTTATTTAACTAATCAATCAACGAAAAATATAGTTTTGTAACTAGATGAACAAGCTCAAACCTTTATAAAAACCTAACTGAGTCTAAATTTAAAGTTATTAATTACCTAAAATTTCAATATTATAGCATAACAATATTTAACTCAATATTGTCTATAATCATGCAACAAGAAAGCGAGAGAACACTTTTCATGATTTTAATGTCACTTTATCTATTCATATCAAGTCTCACTTAAATCAATGTAAACTTTACTCTCATATTTATTTTTTCACATTCTTAATTTACATCATCTTCTCCATAAAAGAATTAAGACTTCTGAGAGGAGAAACGATTTCCAACGAAAGTTCATCAATCATAAAAAAGAAGGGAAGAAAATAGCAAGAACATGTGGAGAATGGAAAGTGATAGAGATTGAGGAAGTGAGATGACTAAAAAGGAAAGATTTGAAACCCTAAGAAGGCCAACATGCTCGGATATTGAAGCACTACCGTTCAAGCTGATTTCTAAGGAGTCGAGAAAAAACCGATAGCGGAGGGTATTTTACTGCCATCGGATAAGAAAATCCATGGCTATTATCATACGGATAAATATAATAGGAGTGAAATAGGTTCGAAACATGAGAAGAAGCATCGTTGGGTCAGAGGACTTTTATATCCCTGGTTTAAAGAAAAACATACTCTGAGTAGGAGGTTAGCATAATTCTTTCAGAGGAATGAAAGGAGAAAAGGGATGGGATGAAGAAGATAGGGATGAAGAAGAGGTATGGGTAAGGTCACGGATTGATGTGAAGAAAGATATGGAAAAGATGAGGACGATTAAAAAATGAAGTCTTGCAAAGATACACCGAGGAGAAAAGCAGTTGGAGTTGTTATAATTGCTAGGGCATTAGTCATCAAGTAAAAGACTACAAGGAACCATCAAGGTGCTTTCGTTGTGGAGAGCAAGGCCATCGAAAGTATAAGTGTATTAAGATGTTGAGGGCAAAGGTGAAGGAGAAGAGTGATGGTAAAAATAGAAGCATTAATGGATATGGTCATGTTCCTAGGCCATGTCTTTATAAGGAAGACTCGTACAAAAGAGAAAAGAAAAAGGAAGCTTAGTGCGGTGCTTAGGATTGTGAAAATCAAGTACACTAATATCAGGATTACCAAGTAATGAAGATTATTCAGTGCATGTGGGATATCTACAATAGCTTTGATAAATATAAATAGGTGATGACTAAATTTGGTAATGGCTTCTTAACAAAGTTCGCAATGGAAACAAGCTTAACTAATATTATCAGATTTGATTGCATTTGTGAAAAGAGGGAAAGGTTTGTAGTTAAGCTAAGAAGGAGATTGAAGAAGAGGGGGCATGGCCACTGCAGTTTATTTTTGAAGTATAAATTTGGGTTTATAAGGTACCTCTTTGATGACCATATTAGCAATTTCGGTGTGGTGTTGGAAATAGATCCTAGAACAAGGATATTTTTGGTAGAAAGATTGCGAGAATCATGGTTGGGTGCCATGATAACAATACTGTGCTGGCATGTATTCCTCTAGTTTCAAAGGAAGAGTAAAGAGGGTCTTCCTCACGATGGAGGATAGGTCTTTACCTAAAGCATATGCAATGACATCTGTCGAGCAAGGTACGAGATGTGAGGCAGAAAAGATGTCGAGAGTGGCAGAATAGTTAAGTTACGGCGTCGAAGGAGGGGAGGAAGAATGGTTCACGAGAACTGGAGTTGGACCGGACCGGACCTAGGCCGATTCAACAATTCTCAAAACATATTGCTTACAAGCATGAACAGGTTCGCCAAAGTTTCCGGCCCAAAGCTAATGCAGCGGTTAATAAATGGATGAAAAGTGAAGATCGAGTTCAATTGAGGAACCAATTTCCGAAAGGGTGTGGATACCAAGTAGAAAGGCAGGAAAGATACAGCTAAGGGAGAAATGTTTGAAGAAAAGGAAGCCCTTGTGATAGGAGAGCAACAAGGGGCAGTTGATGAGTTTGGGTAAGTTTGTGATACGAGGAAAAGAAAGATGGAAACCTTACATGAAAATAATAAAAGCTAATGAGAGTGTATGGTTGGAAGATGGAGAGTTGGTGGTAATATAGTCACATGATTTGGATGCCATTATGAGTATTAGTAAAGTTGAATTGAAGGAATGAGCCTCAAAAATAGGCTTTGGTCTTACTTATAATTTCCATAGGGCTTTTTCAAGTGTTCCGGAATCTCTTTTCTTAACTAATCCTAAACGGGCTCTTATTACGACAGATCTAATACTAAAAGATGAGACTTTGGGCCAAGTCAACAAAGTAGAGAACATGATGCTTATAGACTTGTAGAACAAAGTAAGGGAAAAATGAAGTGAGCGAGAATAGAAAAGACAAGGGAATAGATGAAGAGGAGGCCAACTAGTTGAAGAGACGGCATCATCGATTAAATTTTTTGACAAACGTCATCGATAGCGGGGAATGAGAATGAAGTTAAGATTCCTAAAAAGGAAAATGACTCGCCAGAGACGATTGCGAAAGGGATTAGGTCATATTTCAAGAAGGAATTCCATAAGTTGGTGGGAATGAGCCGAGGAGCAAGAAAAGATGGTGGGAACTCAAATGTTTGTTTCGTAGAAGAAAAAAAGGAGAGTTGAGAAAAATAATATTGAAATTAAAGATTATTACAGAAATGACAAGAAGGTGGAAAAGATAAAAATTCATACCGTTTAGATGAACATATAGAAGAAATGTGCTAGCAAGAAGAGTCTAAGAATTTCATGCAAGCGAGGAAAAGAAGGCCATAAAAGAGAATCGGTGTCAAATGTAGTATCAAGGAAGACAGGGCAAGCGAGCTCAAGCGCAGTGGATTCGAGGATAAGGAAGAAGTCGAGAACCAACGGTGAAGAAATTGGAGTGGTCGGGGAGAACAATAGCCACCGTGTAGAGAGAGGACAACAATGGCGTACCAGAAATCTGATAGAACAGCAGCGACCAGAAATAGGAAAAAGGCAAAGAGCTTTTAGGAGGCAAAAAATGAGATTTTACTTTGTTTTTAAGATGTTAAGTGGGATGATATTGTAATTTTTGTTGTTGTAATTGGTATTTTGTAGGAAAGGGCGCAGGATCAGTGTTCTAAAAAGCGGTCCAGGCGGCCGACTAGACGAAAGCGGTGCGAAGCCGCTCTGCTTCAGGCCTAGACGGTTTAATTAAACGGCTTAAGCGCTTAATAAACGCCTAAACCGTCCAGCCCGCTTAAGCGGGCGCCTAGACGGACCCAGCTTATTTATTGGAATAAAAATTAGTCTTTTCGAAATATCATGGGTCGGTCGGGTTTATTCTCTTTTTTCTGTATCTGATCCAAACTCATACTTAATGAAATAAAAGTTGGTGAATTTTGTCCCCTTTTTCTGAATAATTTTTGAATTATATAGCTCAAAATTTATTTTTTCAGACTCTTACTATTAAAACAAAAATATGTTACGGGTCATCATGCTAAATTATCAATATATTTACGTTTCTGCTGCTGAAATTTCAATATGTTCCTATTTTCTATGCTGAAGTGTCAATATATTACTGAAATTTCAATATATATATATATATATATATATATATATATATATATATTAAATATAATTTTACCTAAAATTAAAAAACCGCCTAGGCAGTAACCGAAATGCTCGGCTCCATCTAGCACTTTTTACATCCTTAAGCAGGAGTAATCTTTATTCGTCCTTGCTAGTAGTGGGCTTGTTTCCGGAGGTTACTTAATAGTTGCTCTACTATCCTTAATATTTTGTGGCGTGAACTTGAGATGGAGATTACCCATAACTGATGATTGCGTATTGGTTGTCTTCTTACTTTCTTTGGATATCTTCGCTTTTTCTTGTTTTTACTTTCTTTCCTTAGCTTCCTATAATGTATCATTAAGTAATTTCAATGAACGCAGGGGGATTCCCAACCGTTTTATTTAAAAATATTTACTATAATCAGAATCTCGAGTAAACATTAATGGGCTAATAACTATGATCTGATATTAAAAATGAGCAGTTATTTCATTATTACTAATAATATCTTATAAGATATAAAATATCTGAGCCTACATAAACGAACCAAGCTTAAATACGAGCCTAGCTTGAGCCAGTCTTGTTCATGTATGTTCGTTTATTTCATCGAGCTTAAATTTGTGTTCAAGTTTGGCTCGTTTAGATGTCAAACGAGTCGGTCCCAAACCGAGCTTTGAGCTCTTTCAACAACCCCTACATACAATAGTCAAACTGATTAAGAAACTCTCCTTAATCTAATTAAAGCACCCATCCTTGCAAGAGTCAGACATAGATATAAAATTTTGAGAACATAACTGAAAACCCTCCTTGTACTTTACTAGTGTGCCACCATGCCGGTCACGTGTGTGTCCTTAGTTAATCTATAACCTATTGACTGAAGTTATTGTAGAGTTATTGCATGGTCTCCCAAGTACACTCAGATAATCAAGAGCAGAAAATTGTACAGAAAAATTGCAGCAATAGGTTAATAAGAAAGAAAGAAATCCACAAATTTAATCCTTATGAACTATAAATGCTATTTCATAATATAAATCTGTAACCAATGAACTCTAGATAGATGATTTCACTCGTTAATAAGAAAATATATAAATGAAAAATAAATAATATTCCCTAAAATCAACAGCGATTGGGATGTGCGGGTTTTAACTTTAAGTACGTATTTATATAAATAATGACCTAATCTACTGTTAAGCTGGTTTTAACCTTTATTTGACCCTACTTTGTATAAGTATATAGTATGAAGATAAGCATAAGCTTATCTCCATCATATCTTTGATCCGCAATTTTCTATCTTCCGTTTATTCATAGCCACCATCAACAGGCTGAAAATAGTTGCATACAGATCAAGGCATTGGATTACTCATTTCCTAATATTATCAAATAATATATATAATATGGTTTATATTCCTGACAATAAAATTTGGTAAAGAAAAGAATTAAGGTTAAATTATGTTCAGATAAGAGGATTATGTTTTAGACTCTCACTAATAGTAATAGGTGGAAATTGATGGAACACCATGACCTGAGCTGGTCTACGTGAATGAAGGCACCAAAGAATATCAGTTACTAAATTAATAGCAGCAATGGTGCCCTTAGCACATTCAGTGGACGAAATATTCATGTTGCTAATCCCAACTATAAGGGGTAAAGGCATAGTTGGTTTTCTTCTTTTTGGCCAAAGTAAAAGGCATAGTTGTTGCTGTTGATTAGAAATTTAATATATGTATTAAAAATGACAAAATTATGGTAGTCCAACAAGGGTTACCCTGATAACGAAGCCAGACAAGTAAAATCCATGCCAACTTATTCAGAAATGATAGCGTATAGACTATCCTTCATACCTCTGTTGCAACAAGGGACTTCACCAGCTCTGTTTGAGATGAGGCTGAACATATAGAATTTAGATCCATCAGTATTGACTTAGACAAGTGTACTTAGGTTGCACATTCCAAAATGATCATACTCTAGATTGCCGAATAGGAACAGATCTTACCCTTTATAGGAGACCCGTTCAAAAAAGCACCTTGTCCTCGTATGGCAGTAAAAAGCTGCCAATAAGATTTCAAAACTTTTTTCATTGAAACAGAAATAAACATCACTTTTATATCAGTTACATATCAATAAACAGCTGTTGTTATTATTCTATAGTTTGATATGGCGAAACCTTGTAAATTACAAGAGTACTAAACAGAACAATGTTTAAATTCTTAGCAAAATTCAGATATTGAAGTGTATTGCCATATTTTTGTTTCTCTTTATCCCAATTTAAGCCTGTTTGTGCTCATGAAATGGGTAATCAAGCTTCTTATATTGAAACAGAGCAAAGATAGCAGTTTATTGCCCAAAAAGAATCGTTGATCAAGTGGTAAAGCAAGAAACAAGTCAATCTTGTATTTCTCCACATGAAGTCTATATTCAAATTTGCCCTAAAATTATTTGAATAAAAATATTATTTATTTTAAAATTAGGATGAATACTAATAAGAGAACAAGTGCCGGAACGACCTTGACAAAAGTCAAAATCAGATTTTGATTATACAATGATCTAATAATTTACCATTCCTACTTGGAGTCTCCACCAAAGTTATCATATCATGATATGAATCGTATATCGTTTTTGCTTTTCTATCGTATCATATATTGTATCGTATCGTATATTGTAAGATATGATAATCACTTGTGTAATAACTAAGCAAGTAAGCATATAACTATATTTTTTACAATTATATAATAAAATTGGTAACATGGTACAATATATTAAAAGAATTATAAAAAGTAGTATATTCTCAGTCATGCAACCGACAAAATATATGGAAAGTTCAAACAGAAAAATACATGAAACAACATAAATCATTTGAACAATCATAAGTTAATTAGATAATTAAGTAAAATGGTACCATAGTCGAAAGGTGTTACCCACATGACCTCGACATAAGTTTTACAAGTAGCAATATTTTCTGACTAAATTCACACACTATATAGTTCACACATTATCAACTAAAAACTTTCAAAAAATTACAAAACAAAACTACTAATCAATCAATAGTCTCCGATCAATTCATCCACTATCATCATCATCGATGAGGATGTTCTCATCTTCTTCATCTTCTCTTTTGTATTTTACAAACTCATCTTCTTTCTTTACTTTCACCATCTTCTTTTTTTTTCTTTGCAAATTTTTTTTGGAATAGCATTCAAAATTTCGAGGTCCTATAAAATATTGGTTTAAAAATACTAAGATTTTTAAATTTTTTTAACAAAATTAATTAGTAAATATAATATCATTATAACTCATTTCATCTTTTCATACTCCGTCAACTTCAAAGTATTTATGAACATACATCTAAGAAGTATCTTTCGGTAAGTAAAGGCCTTTTTCCGTAATCCATCATTGGATTCCTTATCAGATAAACAAATCGGATGATATGACTCCCGTTTTGTTCTTTTTTCTTTTGCCTTATTTCTAGAAGTTCTACTTAATATAAACCAAGGCATTGTAGTTGTTCTAATTTCTAACATATTACTTCTTTATGAGTGCACACGAGGACGAAATAAGAGTTTCTAAAGTCTTGCGTTTTGCGGCTAAAATTAGTTAGGACTTTAGAGATGACATGTTTTATATTTTTTAAATCATTAAACCTTACTTGGGAGATCTATGCCCGACCCAATAATAAATGGAGCCTTTAAATATTGTATCGTTCATATCGTATATCGTATCAGAACGTATCATATCGTATATCGTAAGATACGGTAGATTTTCTAATACAGAGGGCCGATATGCATCAGAAACCTTTCATATCGTATCGTATACCGTAAGATATTAACTATGGTCTCCACAAAATTCTAGTACCTAACATGTTTGTCGAGAGCTTAGCCGCATCATTATTGAAAATCAAAATGTCAATCAATAGGATCGGTTACATATACATGTGGAAATAATTTTTGACATCGAAAAAATTGTTCCCTTCGTAAATAGATTTGACCGTTTTATAATACAGTTACATATTGCAGATTACTAAGAACAAATCCTATGATCGATAAAGCAAGCATTAATTAAATGATTGTTCAAGCAATAATAAACTTGCGTCAAATTTTGATTAGCATGTTATGGTTACGAGAACAAATCCTACCATCTATTAATCATTTACTTGAGACTCGGTAACAAGTAACTTTCAAACAGAGTGCATCTATTGTTATTTGTTAATTAATGTTTGTTTAGACCAAATTGCTACAACTTTCAAGGGCCATTGCAACTATATGTTCATTTTGAATTAAATCAATGAATAGCTATGAAAACATTTGGAAACTGATTATTGAGCTGCGATTGATCGAAATTGAAGGCATGTAGTCAATATGTATGGACTTTCAAGGCCTATGAAATGGATGCTTACACAAAGTGCATGAAATCACGATTTCGTAGGTTTACACTATAGATAATATTCAAATTCACGAAGCTTTTCTGAATAAAAGTTAAGGTCATAAATTTCCTTATTCTATGTAAGGTTTCACTCGCACATACATTGGTTTCACGAATGTTCGGCTAGACTATTCTTACATATTGTAACCAAGTTTTGAAACATTACACATTCCCTAATATACCTTCTTTTATAGCGCATTTTTCCTTATGACATTGTACCAACAACTAAAATGATCATCTGGTTCAATGTTCTAAGTTTTCGACGATGGTTGAAATTTAAGATCCGTGGGCGTCATTCCAGAACTTCCTCTCATCTTTAATCTCAAGACATGACCACCATGCCACCTCCCAACAACCATGTCACCTTGCATAGCACCGCAGTCACTCACATGAAGCCTTCACTGTGCTTTGCTTTTTCTATTTTGTTAAATTGGAAAATATCTCAATGATAATAAGTTATATAGACACCAAAACAAAAACAAAAAACAACACGTTCACATTTTTGTTCTTTTTTCCCTGTTTTTTCCTTTCTCATATTCTCTTTCGTTATAGATTTTCTCTTTTTGTCTTCATCTCTTATTACCCCCCCTTATCTTTGTACTTTTACCATACTTCAGTTCTTCTCTACTCTTCATTAGACATGATTGAACCATCTTAGTTAGTTTGCCATCTTCTACTATATGATTATTTATTATAACTCCCTTTCTTCTTAGTCTACTTATTTCGCAAAACATTTGCTTTGATTTTCTTCACGGTCCACTCCTGTTGGTGCCCCAACTCCATTTCCTTTGCGAAAACTTTTAATGCAGAATTATTATTTTGTTAGAGGTTTCTTTCTATGTCATCAACATTCTTAGGCATTGAAAGAGTCTCGTTTAACACTTATATCTTTTCCTCATATAGGTAAGACTAAGGTTTCGTTTATGGTGGTTTAATTAGCTTAATACAAGGCATCTAGGAGTCAATTTAAGCATCCAAGTACTTTCTTTAAGAACATTTATTATTATAAAGTAATGTGCTTCTATCTTTGACTCATTTTGCTTTGATTCTTTACGCTTATTGTTTGGATGACTATCCAAAGATTATGGATAGTGGCTATATGCCTAAGCATCATATTTTATTAAATGCACCATTTTCTTTTTACTTATGTTATATTTTATATATATTAGTCAATTAATGTGCAGTAAGTTATATATTACATGTTTCCATGAAGTCAAATTATTTACAAAGTACAGTTATAAATATATCATTATTTAAACTAGATGTATAATATTCTTAAATAAATAAATGTTAAACTTGTTATGATCGTATTCAGACAAACATCACATCAGTGTTTTAAAAAGTTGCCGCTTATGTGCTCAAGTGGCAGAGCGCTCTTGCCTCTCTAGTTTTTACCGCTTAAGTGGGGTGATATTCTCATCAATAATTATAGTCTATTTCTTCTTCATCAAGGTGGATTTAAAGGTCTATTGGTACGTTTTTAGTATTTATATTATCACACATATTGATATTTTCACCTTTATAAAGTCTTATAATAAATAAATATGTATTGCATTTGGTGTGATAAAATTAGTTAACCAATCCTTATTCATTTTACACCATTTTCTTTTTCTTTCTAGCCGAAACTTCGAACTAGGGTATTGGACCTTCGCTTCATCTTGGAGACTTCGATTTCAAACACAACACTTCAACTTTGACTTGGAGACTTCGACTTTGTTAAAATTAAAAGAGAAATACTTTATTATGTAACCAAAATTCTCTTTATATGTGGATTACAATTACTTGATGCCCAAACATCATGGTACGGTGTATCATAATAACAATATAGTCTAAACTATTCCAACACTCCCCCTCAAGCTGGAGCATAGATATCAGTGATGCTTACCTTGAACAATAAATGAACAAATGCGGATCCTGAAAGAGATTTCATCAAAATATTTGTAATTTGTACATGAGTAGAAACATGATGGAGATTGACTTTCTTTCCAACAACTTTCTCCCGGATAAAGTGACAATCTACTTTAATATGTTTCTGCGTTCGTGAAACACTGGATTCTCTGAAATATGAATTGCAACTTTATTGTCACAGAACAAAGATGTTGTAGGACACCGAGATCTCAAAGCAATATGGAGAGCCACAACAATTCTAAGACAGCATGGGGCCACAGCCCTATATTCAGCCTCGGCTGATAAGCATGCAACATGTTACTTCTTGTTACGCCAAGTAACTATGTTCCCGTAAGGAAAATACAAAATCCACTCGTGGAGCGACGATCATCCACAGATCCGGCGAAATTGGCATCAGTATAGGCTATAAAAGACAGATTAGAACAATGTTTATAGAGAAGACCTTACTCGGGTGCACGCTTCAAATAGCGAAGAATGCGCTCAACGGCCCGAAAATGGGAAACTAAAGGGGCCTGCATAAACTGGCTCACTGTGCTGGCTGCAAAGGATGTTTGGACGAGTAACCGTGAGATAGATCAGCTTCCCAACTAACCGTCGACACCGACCTGAATCGGGAAGTGGCTGGTCATCAGGTGAGCTTACACGAGACAGCTTTACTGTTGTATCCATGAAAGTATCAGTAGGGCGACGGCCAAGAAATCATGTTTCTTTAAAAAGATCAAGAGTATATTTCCGCTGTGAGAGAAATAATGATCTCTTATTTCGAGATCCCTCTATACGAAGAAAGTACCATAAAGGACCAAGATCTTTGATGTGAAAATGTGAGGCCAAATGAATTTTGATCTTAGATATACCCTCTGAATCATCTCCGGTGATGATTATTTCATCAACAAAAATAAGAAGAATAACCATTCCTTCTTTCCGTCTATGTATAAAAAGATATGGATCTGCCAAGTTTCTTGTAAAATTTATCTTTTTTAGGACCATGCTAAATTTATCGAATCATACCCGAGAAGATTGTTTTAGCTCATAGATAGATTTTTTAAGATGACATACAAAAGACTCCCCCTCACACTTAAAGCCAGAAGGCCGCTGCATATAAACCGTCTCGGAAAGATCGCCATTGAGGAAGGCATTCTTGATGTCTAGCTGATATATAGGCCAATCGTAGGTAACCGCAAAAGAGATCAAGACACGAGCAGTAGTGAGTTTGGCTACTGGAGAAAAAGTCGCAGTATAGTCGATAATGTATTGCTGAGTATAACCTTTAGTAATAAGACGTGCCTTTAACCGAAATATATTGCCATTAGGATTATGTTTGATAGCAAAAACCCATCGGCAACCAGCCACCTTTTTCTATGAAGGTAGGCTGACCAAATCCCAAGTGTGATTGAAGCTCAATACATGCAACTCTTCCATCATAACCCTATACCAACCTGGATGACTCATACCTTCCTGAACAGTGTTAGGAAAGGAAACGGCCGATGTTTTAAAAAGCAGTCGAGCGGGTTTCGCCGCTCCGATCTATCCTGGCTTAAGCGGGTGATATTGCATAACCTATTTTATTGATGTATACACCTCATAAGTGTTATAAAGAGTATATAACTATTGTTATTGGAATAAAAATACACAAATATCAATTAATACAATATTCCATCTTTTTTTCTCTTTTTCCATGTTTCTATTCTTCGTGCTCGGCTCGATAAATCCCACGGTTGTCGAGACGACTTTAAGACATTTTAAGATTTGGGTTTCAAAACTTCAAATTTTAGGTTTATCAATTTCAAGAAGTCGAGATCTAAATCGATTTCGAGCAATTCTTGAGTTTTCTATTTCGATTTCGAGTAGTTTTTGAATTTCGATCATGAAATTCCAATTCGATTGACTCCATCTGGTTTCGAACTACAATCTATTAAATACTTTTTTAATAATTTGGTAAGTACTTTTACTGATTTGAGCTATGATGCTTAATGTTGGGCATCGAAAAACTTATAACCACTATATAAGCTAATAAATTCTAAGAAAATTTCAATTTTGCATTGAATTATTTGAGCATATTTTAGAAGATAATATATTGTCTAAGCAAATTTGTTAAATTTTGGATTAAATTTAGGCATTTGTTAGTACAAAAGCAATATAAAAATAGGTAGAATGTAATGAGAATCATTATTTATTGACAAGAAAAAAATATTGATAAAACACTGCTGTTCTGATTTTTGAGCCGCTTGAGCGGCCGCTTAAACGTTTTGACTTCTCAACCGCTCCACTTTTCTTTTCCGCTTTTAAAACATCGAAAACAGCAGACAAGGAAGAGACAAACTAACATAGAGCTGGAGTAAAAAGATGATATGAAATAAATAAAGCAAAAGGATGAGAAGTAGTGCATGTTTGTCTACCTTTGCGAAGAGCAATTGGTAAGTCGTCAGACAAACCATTTTAAGGAGAGACAGGTGAAGGCTCGGCAGCTTCTGGCTATATACATGGAGGAGGAACTTCAGTGTTTGTTGTTGAATCTATCATTGCTCTCGGTCGACGTCTGTAGACCTACGTAACCGAAGGAGGATGAGGAATTTCGACAGCAGTAAATTCGGATTGAATTGGTTGGTCTTCTTGGGGTCTAGGAAGTGGTAGTAGCGGCGATGGGACGTGACAAAGACTTTCTGCTGAGGGTAAAAAGGCTGATTATCAAGAAAGGCGACATCACGAGAGACTACAACTGTGGATATTGAAGGAAGCAGACAAACGTAACTTTTTTGAGTTCTAGAATAACCAATAAATATATGTTTGACAACCCTACGATCTAATTTATTCCGAGTTAATCGATGATTATGAACGTAGTAAACACACCAAAATGCTTTAGGAGGAAAGGAAAACGGGTCTTGGTCGGGAAATAAAATAGAGAACGGTGTTTGGTTTAGAAGAATTGTAGAAGGGATGTGATTAATCAAAAAACATGCAGTAAGGTAAAATTCCAAAGACGTTTTGAGACATACATGTTAAGTATAATAGAACGAGCAACGTTAAGCAAATGGTGGTTTTTCTTTCAGCAATGACATTTTGTAGTGGTGTGTATGAGCAGGAAGTTTGATGAATAATCCCACGGGATTAGCAAAGACTTTAAAAAATACGGCTCATGTATTCTTTTGCATTATCAGTTTTCAGAGTTTTAATAAACATATTAAACCAATTAACCATTTCATTAATAAATGTTTGAAACATACGTGGTAATTCAGAACGATCACATAAAAGAAATAGCCATATCATTCTAAAGTAATCATCAATCAAGATGACAATATTTGTAGCAAATATACTAGTATGCTTGTAAGAACACCAAATGTCAGAATGGACTTACTCAAATATCGAAAAACTGCGTTTATTAACTGAAGGAAAAGATGAACGAAAATGTTTCCCCAAAATACATGACTCGCATGAAAATTCAGATAAACAGAAATCGGGTAACATGATATGTAACATAAGAAAAGCTAGATGTCTAAGACGTCGATACCAGCAAATGGTAGAAACAGCAACAAATGCGGAAGGTGGCACATCCAAGTAGTACAGGGCATTAGCTTCTTTACCCCCACCAATTTGTTCCATCGTCTGGTTGTCCTGGATCACAAAGTTATTAGAAGAGAAAGTTATTGAACGGTTGAATTCATTGGTAAGACGAACAGATAAAAGATTTGTACGAAGTAAAAGAACTAGAACATTTTAAGCAGTAATGAAGATGTCACATCAATATTGGTACAACCACAAACAGGAAGGACATCCCCGCTGGCAATGGAAATGAATTTATGCGAAGTGAAAACACAAAGTTAAAACAATTATAAGTCATGTAGTCTGAAGCTCCGGAATCAAGGACTCAATGGTTTGACTAAGATAGTAGTGATATACCTGATGTGATTAAGTTGGCAGTAGGAATATGAGAGAAAATACGTTACAGGTGATGTAAGTTTTCAGAAGAGTTCTGCGAGGATGATGATGCTGACAGTTGGGTCACATGGATGGAGGAGCTGTACTCTGTCGGGCAGTAGGAGTTTGATCCAGATAGCCATGTTGCTCCCAGCAGAATTGATCCGTATGGTTGGTACGACCGCAATGAGAGCAAGAAAGGGAACCATGACCACGTCCGCGACCCCGTCCCCTACGACCGCAAGTACCAATAAGAGCATGACCACGACCAGAGGGAGATCCTCGGCCATGGCCCTGAGCAGCAAGGGCAGAAGATGGAGCCTCCACTGTAGAAGCACTTGGTGGAGGGACATGATAAGTAGCAACAAGAATGCTATTCAGGATAGGCATACCGTCCTGAGAGAAAAGAAAGGAGCGAACTCCATCCAAGTGAGACTTTATTTTAGCCAAATAAAGAGTACCAATAAGAGCCTCACACTGACTCTTGGTAACGGCCGGATCAGAGGAGATGAGTTGATACATGTTCCATTCTTCTAGAAGCCCCCGAAATGTAGATCATCTGGAGTAGCGATAGTGAGTTCATTGAAGATATCATATAACCGCTGAAAGCTATCTTCCGACGAGTAAAGAGATTTGAGATGGAGCCACATCTCCTTTGCAGTAGGTAGATACATAATAGCTCGATAACAGTTGGACTCCATAGAGATTGTAGGCCAGGTGCAGACTTTGTTGTCATTTTGAGACCAAAATGAATATTGTGTATCGGAGGTTGGTGGAGCTTCCTAAAAGAGATGGTGATAAAGGCCCCGATTTTTGAGGGCTTGTTCAATGGCGTACGACCATTCAAAAAAATCAGTAGAGCTAGAGAGTCAAGGTAGTTACATGGAGTTCTGTTTTGTAATCAGAAACAGGAGGATCAATTTTATTGTCCATCATATTTAACATCGCATGCAAAAAGATCAAGCAATAGAAAGTGCAGATCTAGCACATAAAGAGCGAGAGAAAGATACTCATCTCAAGATCAAGTCATCAATAAGTCGTCGAGGGCTGGAGGCGACGGCGTCGAAGGCTACAAGGCGAGGCGATCTGGAGGATCTGGAGGCGAGGCGATGGTGTCGAGGGCGGCGATCTGGGGGCGATAAACGATCTACGAGGGTGAGGATCGAGGCAAGGTGGGCTTGGCGCGAGGGCGAGGATCGAGGCGGGGGGCTTGGCACGGGTGAGGAGCGAGGATCGAGGCGAGGGCAAGAATCTGGGGCGAGGGCAATCAAGGCGGGGATTTGAGGCTGCAGGCGCGAGCGATCGGTGATAGGTAGGGGTTGACGTGGGCGATCGGCGATCGGTAGGGCTTGGCGTGGGCGATCGGTGGGACTTGGGAATGGGAGAAGATAAAGAGGAGGGTTGCGGCGAGTTTTTTTTAGAGGATTATGGTTAGGTTTAGGATACCTGGTATGATACCATATTAAAATTAAAAGATAGGAGAATGATAGATTCTTTATTATGTGACCAAATGTCTCTTTATATAAGGATTATAATTACTTAATGCCCAAACATCATTGTACGGTGTATCCTAATAACAATATAGTCTAAACTATTCCAACAGACTTTAACTTGGAGACTTCGACTTCGAGCTTGGATAAGGATTTTAGCTTCGAAGCAAGGAATCAAGTAGTTAAGATTTTTGAGTTTTGATTTTAATTTCAAAACTAAGGTTTTCGAGCAGCTTCGGATTCAAGCTTCGATAAGCATCGACTTCAAGTTTTCGATTTTGACTTCAAACAGCTTCGGTTTTTACTTCAAAACTCAACTTGAGAGGGGTCAGATGTTTAAAAAGTTAATATGATCAAATATTTAACAAACAATTTATAAGAAATAACATAATTAAACCCAAATAAGATGTTAATTTCTGAGCGACCGAAGCGGCCACTTAAGCGACCAAGCACCTCGGCCTCCCTGTTGTTTTCCCCGCATTTAAAATACAGCTTCATATAACTTTTGTCTGTGCTAATAGCCGAAAATGTCTACAACATCTGAATTTCCAGTCTACAACATCTGAATTTCCAATCAACATAAACCTGACATTTAGCATTTAGAACCTTAATCTAGATGGACCGATTAAATTTATCTATAGCTTTGGTTAGGTAATCATTTACCAGGAAATCTTAAGATGATTGGTTTGAAGGCTAAAAGAAAACCCTGCTATGAAACACTTTATGCCTATCAAGGAACAACCTTTGATTGTTCTCCCGCACCATACAAAAATTTAGACAAGCAAGGAAAATAATATACAAACACTTTATGCCTATAAAGGAACAACCTTTGATTGTTCTCCCGCACCATAGAAAAGTTTAGACAAGGAAAATAATATAATTTTTGTAAGGATGTACATTCAACACGAAGGCACAGATAAAGGGAGAGAGCCAAACATAACACCTTTTTTTCTGGTAAACCGTGGAATAAGAACTTTAACCAAAATTACCTAACCAGCCACTCCTGAGACCCTAATCTGATTGTCAAAAATGTCATCAAGCCTTTCTCTCAGAAAAATGGAGCATAATGAAGGTTCCTTTTGGCAGTTTAAGACCTGCGATGAACTTGACACAAAACCCTCTTCTTTTTGACAGGTCAAAGAAATTAAATCATGGCCTGAATAATTTACAATTAAGGAAAGCTGAAGATATCAGCAGGTCTAATCTGATGCCAAATGAATATTTTATTTTTGAAGAAATGTTGTGTCGACATATGTCTTTACTGATGGTAATTTCAACACAGTTATCAATTTAACATAGACTACTGTTACTCCTGATAATAGATTTAAACTGGTCAAGCTGTTAATAATTGGTTCTCAGATCAAATGCAAAATTCCATCAGAACAGTTAAGCAGAAAGTCTTTGATCACTGACTAACCAACTCAACGACCTTCTACGACTTCATTAGACTGCTCTTGAATATCCCTGATATGACCAAAGCAGTTAAAAAACATATATATGAATAGTTTGCTTGTGTGGTTTTCTGAATAAAATTACAAGTTTGTGTGTCAAGAACCAAACATTTTAGAACGCAAATCAAGGAAAATCAACAAAAGGGAAAAGATAGTACCTCGTTAAGTATTGGGTTATATACTACACCAACTGTAGGAACCTTTTCAATCGTGAGACCGATTGATACACAAACAAAAGGGAATCTGGAAGCAATATGCAGTCGAGTCAAAAGAAATGTTAAGTTTATTAGACAGAGAAAGATGAATAAAACTTAATACCACATCACTCATAAGGAAGGATCCCAATTACCCATGGACGAAATTAGTTGTTCCATCAAGGGGGTCAACAATCCATGTAGGATGATCAGTAAGCTGAGCAGTACCACAAACTGCAGATGTTTCTTCACCTATAAACTATGGGGAAATAAGGTAATAAAGTTAAAATGTTACATGCTACAAGCAATAATTTTGAAAATGAGGTTAACCTCATGCTCAGGGAAGTGCTGTTTGAGGTGATTGAATATGAGATCTTCACATGCTTTATCCGTCTCTGTCACCAAATCAACCTACATTCAACCAGTGGTACTGTCATTATCACCACAACTTTTATGTCCCTCAACCCTCACCATGACTTTGGAGTATTTGGAGCAGTAGCAAAGAAAAACAACATATGAAGGCCAAAAAGAAGAATAAGATGCACAAAGACAGCAATTTAGTTACACTTCAACATATACTAATTTAAAGTTGCCCACACAACATTTAATGGACACATTATACGAATTCAAAGTTTGAATCTTTAGTTCTAATACAATGAAGAGTAGAAAGACCCATATAAGGAGGTCCACAGTATAAAGAATTCGAAGTTTGAAGCTTCAGTTCTAATACAATGAAAAGTAGAAGCCATAAAAGGAAAACGATGATGTATCCACGTCACTAATTCAGACTTCAAACAAAGTACAATAAAGCAATAGAAACTTGCCGTAAACTAATTCATATGCATATCCAATCCATAAAAGTAAATAAGCATGTCCTTGCATTGTTATCAAATATCTTTGGCATATGATATAATTGTCACAATAGACCAGTGTTCTAAAAAGCGGTCTAGACGGCCGCCTAGGCGGAAGCGGTGCGAAGCCGCTCCGCTTCAGCCCTAGACGGTTTAATTAAGCGGATAAAGCGTTTAATACGCGCTTAAGCCGCCGAGCCGGCTTGAGCGGGCATCTAGGCAGACCCAGCCCAATTAATGTAATAAAAATTAGTCTTTTCTTTCTGAAGTATCATGAGCTAGGTTTATTCTCTTTTTACCATACCTGGGCCAAACTCATGCTAAATGAAATAAAAGCTTGTGAATTTTGTTCCCTTTTTCTAATTTTTTTTAAAATTATATACCTCAATTTATTTTTTGTTGACTTTTACTGTTAAAACATCAATATGTTACGGGTTATCATGCTAAATTATTAATATATTTATGTTTCTACTTCTGAAATTTCAATATATTGCTATTTTCTATGCTGAAATGCCAATATATTGCTGAAATTTCAATATGTATATATATTAAATATAATTTTATCTAAAATAATATCAATATATTGTTCAAATTTCAATATGTATATATATTAAATATAATTTTATCTAAAATTAAAAAACCGCCGCCTAGACGGGTAGACGCTAGGCGGTACCCCAAACGCTTAGCTCCTCCACCTAGCGCTTTTTACTACCTTACAATAGACCTTCGAGATCTCTTGACTCACGTCTAAATCAAGTAAACCCCGTATCCAGATCGCATCTTTAACTGCTTCAACTGCAACTATATACTGGGCCTTAGTCGTTGATAATGCAATGACAGTTTGAAGCGTCGACCTCCAAGACACTATGTCTGTGTCTACTGTAAATATATAACCCGTCGTCGACCTTCGTCTGTCCAAATCACCTGCAAAGTTAGCATCCACGTATCCAACTATGACGCAGTCTTCCACATTGTCTCCTCCGTGCTTTAAACCGATACTAGAAGTCCCTTTCAAGTATCGTAAGATCCACTTTAACGCTTACCAATGCTCCTTGCCGGGATTAGCCATATATTGACTCACGACCCCAACCGTATGTGCTAGATCCGGGCGAGTACACACCATCGCATGCATGAGACTTCCGACCGCATTCGCGTATGCACTCGAGACATATTCTTTTTCTGCAACTATACTGGGTGACTGTTTCGCCGACAGTTTGAAAAGCGCCGCCAATGGAGTGGCCACGGGCTTAGCCTTCTCCATCCCGAATCGAGCGAGGACTTTCTCGATATATTTATTCTACCAATTCTCTTCTCTTTCTATCCCCGACAATCTGCATGCCAAGGATATTCTTCGCAACTCCTAAATCCTTCATCTTGAACTCTCGACCCAACTGCTGCTTCAATTTGTCGACTTCTAATTTGCTTTTGGAGGCGATTAGCATGCCGTCGACATAGAGGAGATATATCCGCGTGCCATCGTCAAGCGTCTTGAGGTATACGCACTGGTCTTGCAAACTTCTCTTGAACCCGATCATCACCATGAAGCGGTGAAATCGCTTGTACCATTGCCTTGGGGATTGCTTCAATCCGTACAGTGATTTCTTAAGCTTGCATACATGACCCTCTTTGCCTTCAACTATAAATCCTTCGGGCGGGTGCATATTGATATCTTCTTCCAGATCTCTATGCAAGAACGCGGTCGGGACATCAAGCTGCTCCAACTCCATGTCGTAAACGGCCACTATAGGTAAGAGAATACATATCGATGTCTTACCACTGGGGAGAAAATCTCATTAAAATGTACTCCCTTCTTTTGAGCATACCCCTTAGCCACAAGTCTTGCCTTGCATTGGATATTGTCATCTTCTGAAGAACCTTCAATTAGCTTGAAGACCACTTGCATCCTATGGCGCCTTCTGGCAACAGTACTATATCCCATGTACCGTTCTTTTGAAGAAATTCCTTCTCCTCCATAGCGAGCCTCCATTTTGCAAAGTCTCGTGGCTGGATAGCCTCTTTATAAAAGAGTGATTTTACATTTTCAATAGCCAAGGCATATGTTGCCATGTCTTTAAAACCATAAGTGGACCAATCTCCATACCATTTCGGTGGATGCTTGTCTCGCTGTGGCCTTTGCAGCATCTGCTGAACTGGTGAAGGCCCCGGCTCCACGTACTGAACTGGCTCCTCCTGAGTCTGAGTTTTCGATACCTCATCTGTAACACCTTGGTCTGGAACCTTCGTCACCAACTGATCAGGTGATTTCGTTGTCCTCTCACCATCTTTACTTTGAACCTGCTTATTGAGCACCGCAGATTCATCGAACGTGCTTGGTTATTATGAATTTACTGGTATCAGAGCTTCGTTCGGTCCTGGATTTGATTTCAGAATATGGCATCGACAAACTTCAAGGTGGAGAAATTCGATGGCCGAAACAGCTTCCACCTCTGGAAGATCAAGACGATCACTCTTTTGAAGCACCAAGGCATGTACAAAATCGTGTTCGAGCCGGACAAACTACGGAAAGAGGCTACACCGGAGACGAAAGAAGAGATGGAGATGAAAGCCCATATTGCGATCCAATTATCGTTGACCGACAAGGTGCTCCCTGAGGTTGCCGAAGAAGAGACCGCATCTAAGTTGTGGAAGAAATTGAAGTCGCTCTATTTGAAGAAGTCTCTCACAAATCGGTTGTACCTAAAGCAGCGCGTATATACTTTTCGGATGAAAGAATGTACGTCTATCGAAGACCATTTAGATGAGCTGAATAAGATCATGATGGATTTGAAGAATATCGACATAAAAATTGAAGATGGTAATCAAGCTATGATTCTCCTATGCTCGCTTACTCCATTATATGGTCAGTTCGTCAAAAACATCGTATATGGGTTAGACACCCTTTCACTGCAAGCTGTGAAAACCGGGCTGCACTCAGAAGAGCTAGGAGAAAAGGTGTCATCGAATTGTGAAGAAAATCATTAAGATGGATCGCTCGCTAAGAGACGCTCACTTAGGCGTGACGACAAAGGCTCCGAAGATAAATCTAGGGAAAGTTCAAAATCGAGGAACCCAAGAGACGACAAGTGCTACTATTTCAAGAAAAAGGGGTACTGGAAGAAGGTGTGCCCTCAGCTGAAGGATAAGAATAAACCGTTATAAGCCACACATCGGTATGACTTATCAAGTTACTGGGGTCTGACAACAAAGGCTCCGAAGATAAACCGTTATAAGCCACACATCGGTATGACTTATCAAGTTACTGGGTCTGACGATTCCACCCCTAGACTCGATATGCGATATATCAGACGAAGAAACCGGACTGTACGGTAAGTGTTGTTTATAGGCTTTACGAGAGTTTGGACAAGCTTACTTGTTGATCTTCTATCGTTCAATACATGGATAGCCGTTACGTCCAGCTAGTACCGCTGACGGCTTGTGGATGACTATGTGATCATTATGTGATCATTACCTACTGTTGAAGTATTGAAGAGTCTTTAGAATCCCACACAGAGGTTTTCTAACTCAAGCGAAAAGAAATAGGGCACATATGATGATATGTGCGGAAGCTTGATTAAATACGAGTATGTGATGCCGTATTCTAATCCCGTGATATTTGATATCGATTAGGTTATATAAGATATAACCGGATTATTGAATCAAATGTTGATTCAATAATTTGTTATATGTATATATATTTGATATTGGCCGGTTATATATGATATGACCGGATTATTAAATCAAGTGTTGATTAGATATTGAATATTGTCGGTTATATGTGATATAACCGGATTATTGAATCAATTATTGATTTGATAATTTGATATACATATTTATATGATATTAGTCGGTTATATATGATATAACTGGATTATTGAATCAAGTGTTGATTTAATAATTTGATATATATTTATATTTGATATATTTATATACTAACTAATATTATTGCTCACTTATAATTTTCTTCTCTTGATATATATAAATGTATTGATATATATATTTAGTTATATATAAAATTGGATTATGTATCATGGTTGATGATACATAGAACATGGATGTATGAGACTCACCTAGGATTTAAGATAATTATGGATGAATTTATTTAAAGAGAATAAAAAGATTAGAAATGAGTCATGGCTTGGATGCTTAGAGAAGCATTGAGAAGCCATGACTCATCTCTTATGTTTTGTTTTACTCTTAGATATTTGTTGATCCCACTCTTATCTTTTGCCCATGGTTTACTTTCTCATTATTCATCACAAATAACTCCCACTCATCCAAGTTCTTCTTTCTCCAGTGAACTCTAGGGTTTTTCTTGAGTTGGAAAAAAAGAGGAAAATATTTCTAAAGTGAGAAAAACTCCTACTTCATCAACCTATACTAATCTAGCTCATTAGTTTAGGTTGTTCGTTTCACTAATACCCTGATTAGTGAAGAGTTAGTTTGACCTAAAGAGGCTTCAAGATGGATCATCTTCGGCTTCGAAGATCGCATAGCAAGTTCGTTCCTTTCTTCAAGTGGAGCCAAGAAGAGTTCTTGAGACTACTACTTATAGCTTAAGGATTACTACTTGGAGCTTTAGAAGTGAAGGACTTAAGTCTACAAAGGTTGTAACCCTCTTCACTTAGCTTAGAACTTATTTTCATGCTACTAAAACCCTAATTCTCTAGTTCAATTCTAGATTAGTGTAACTTAGACCTCTAGATTTTTTTAAATTGCTTACTTGATGCATGTGGAAACCTAGTAGAGGTGCTAAGACACACTTACATGGTATCGGAGCGAAGCTAGAGCCTTAGGCGAAGTCTAAACGACGTTAAAGTGTTCAATCGAAGTTCGAAACCCGTAAAATTACAAGTTTCTGTCCATTTTTTCAAAAGTTGATATTTTTCAGATTAAAAATATTCAGAAAATCATGCAGGTTATTTTATGGAGCCCCAAGAAATACAACGGCCCAACTCAAGTAAATGGCCGCGGAATCGCACGGCATAACCTTGGGTTTTGTCGCGGTTCCGCCGCAAGTTTGGTGAGTTTGGGACTCCTGTTTCTTGTGCTGCTCCGTAGTGATATTTTGCTCTTTCTGGGAATTTTTAGTGAGACTCAAGTTGTTAAGATCTCTGTGATTTGTGGGTGTTTGAAATATCGATAGAAAAGTTTAACATCGTCTAGATAGTTATGATATGTGATACAATTTTTGGAATCCGCATTAATTAATTTTGTGAAAGCTAGTTTGTGATTTGTGAATCTAGGATTTTGGTCTCATTTGATCGATTGCCATGGAGTTTTGATTCACATAAAACTCTGTCACAATCTCGTATAGTACGCGAACACTCACCGGGAAACACTACTAGATAACCACGCCCCATAGCCCCGACCAAGTGGCTATAGGAAAACACCGTAACTAAAAATATCCACTCGGGTGCTCACGGCCGCGATGTTCCGCCTAAATGCACTTCGTTAACTGTATCGGGGATGCGGCAATCTATTAAAGTTCCCGATGAGCATTCGATCATTTAGTCAGGAATCTTGTTGAATTGCCCGACTTGTTGTTGAAAAGTGTTTTCAATTCGAAACTTAAATGCAAGGTTTATTGGGTTAGGCATGAAATCCGGAATATGTGATATTCCGGGTTTATAATGTCTAAGGAATATGCGGATTCTAATTATTGTATTTTTCATTTCTTTTCTGCGACCGTAAGTGTAATATGTGGTGTATCCCCGATCTCGTTGCTATACGTCAACGACATTAGGAATACGCATATTTACTTACGTTGATGACATGAGATGTTATGTGTTGCTTCTGATATGTTATATTGGATTGTCGTGAATGAATAGCCGGGGGTTTTTACATGAGATAGGAGTTTTTATATTTTCATTCATGTGATAAATTTGTATGTAATATTCTTTTATTGGGACACTTCCGGGTTGAGATTGTTGTCACCATTGATGTATATTATTTACTTTTCCGTATTAGGATAGACCTAAGACAGGGAGCACAAGTAACCGGGTTCTAGAGTCCAGTGGGAAACCATCTCGAGGAGTCAAGATCGGGTCGCCTAACTCAAGAAATGGCAGGGTTACTTGCCGCTCTCATAGGGGTCTAGGGATGTGGGTTTGGTTGTTCATCACGACCGTGGAATCCGTGTTTTTCATTACTGGCTTAATTTAAAACACGGACCTCCTAATATATCTTATATTTCATATGGTTGCTTCTGCTGCTTGAGTTCTATGATGTGATCATATAACTGCATGAGACGAATCCTGCTATATATATGATATATTAATAGACACTATATATGGTTTACATCCACGCTAGTCCTGACCCCGCCCTGCCGTAAGTTAAGTAACCTTACGGTGAAGACCCGGGTCCCTATGGCGAATGCGGATGGCATATATATGTATTTTATTTTCGTTTCTTCTGTGATGTTTAGGAAACATAAATGATGGGATGTCATTAATGAGATTAATGAGAAGAAAAGAAACCTAAAAGATGTAGAATCAAATTTTTCAAAAAGATAGCTCTAGTTCTTACTTTGCATAGCGGTATTCCATTATGAATATCCAGTACCTCATTCGATGAGGAAAGAGCCTAAATCCTTTCATCGGGAATGACCTCTTTAGCAAAACTAGCATATGCTACAACCCACTCGGTTTGTTTTGAAAACTACTCAATTTTAAAAATGGAGCTTAAACCACTCCTTTTTCAAATCACTATATTCTACAACGATATCAAGTTCATTACGTTAAAGGTTTTATTTAAAACCAGTCGTAGCCCTCCGTCATTTCAGATAAATGCTATTTAGGATTCATGTTGCGTTTGTTGACCTTGTCAAGACGTAGTGTACGGTAGCTGATTAGTGTTTATCTACCGCATATGATGCGATTGGATTAAGGCAGTCGTACGGCTTTGTTTACCTTGTTAAGGATCGTACGGATGGATTTAATTCAATCACGAAATGATAGGTTGAACTTGACTAGCACTTAAGGTCATAAGTCACTAGGGGTAAAAACAGATATTAGGAATTTCAAGTGTTGAAATTTGCAAAGAGATTGCATACCTTGTTTGAGATAGTTGGATCCGGATACCCACTGCGAGTAAGAGTTACTCATGTGATAGTTTTTCACTTTACAATTAGCTGATCCAGTAGGTGTCTAAGAAAAGTGTTAACGGAGTTATGCCCCTGCGGAAACGTGGTTATTTAATTAGTTTCATGCGAAAGTATAGGGAGACTCCCTCGGAGTACCAATACCTGCCTGGCTGAACGATTGACGAACTTATAGAGTATAATTAATCCCGGCTAATCTTACCTTTTAGGGTTTGAAGGAAAATTTGATAAAAACAGTGCGAGTCATCCTAATTAGATGAAATAATAACCAATCTAATCTTACAGGAGCGCGCGCTAAAGTGTTTTCTTCTCTCTCTCGAGTAGCGACCATGACACGCCTTAATCAAGATAATAATATGAATGTATTGATCGAACCCGCTTATTATATTGGGCTGGGGAACGTTGGTTCCGCTCTATTTTATGATTGTCATAAGTCTGAGTAAGAAATAGGGGAATATCAGGATTCCCACGCAACTCAAACGAAGAAAGAACATGTTGATGCATCTTATTTGGGTGTGTTCATTATTGAGAACTGTTTCTCTGTTTGTTCTACGTCCTGAGTATTAGATACCGGATCAGGATCCCATATTTATAATATGTTACAAGGGTTAAGAAGAAGTGGAGAACTGGGAAAGGATGATGTTTCTCAGAGTAGGGAACGGAGCAATTGTTGCTGCCGAAGCTGTCGACGAATATCACCGAGTATTGCCAAATGGTAATACATTGATTTTGAACGAATGTTACGTACCGTCGATGATGTGCAACATAATATCTGTTTCTTTATTAGATAAAGGATATAACTTTGCACTAGAGAAAAATGTTATCGTCATTTTCCTAAATCAAGTGTTGATTGGGTTCGGTACGTTATGTAACGGTATATACGTTCAAAATCGAAATACAGTTCTAAATATACAAAACGCACACAATTGGAAAAGTTCAGAAATTAACAAATCCTTCTTGTGGCATTGTAGACTTGGTCATATCAATACGACAAGACTAGCAAAGTTGCATATAGATGGATATTTGAATCCGTTCGAATTTACATCTTATGAAACTTGTCAGTCATGTCTCAAAGGCAAGATGACCAAAACTCCGTTTACTGGACACGGAGAAAAAGCTACTGAACTATTGGACTGATATATAGTGATGTATGCGGTCCTATGTCTACACATGCCAGGAATGGTTTCTCGTACTTTATTACATTCGCCGATGATCTCTCAAGATTCGGACGTGTGTTCCTGTTGAAACACAAATCTGAAGATTTTAAGAAATTCAAGGAATATAAATGCGAAGTTGAGAACCATACGGGTAAAATTATTAAAGTCCTTCGATCTGATCGAGGAGGAGAATACTTAAGCATAGAATTCCGAGATTATTTAAAAAAGAATGAGATTCTCTCTCAGCACACTCCTCCATATACACCACAGCACAATGGAGTTTCGATGCGGAGGAATCGCACCCTAACAGATATGGTGTGCTCTATGATGAGTATTGCTGAGTTACCTATTTCCTTTTGAGGTTATGCACTTGAGACAACTGCATACATATTGAATCAAGTTCCATCAAAATCAGTGCTTAAAACACCATATGAGATATGGAGTGGAAAGAGACCATATCTTAAACGAGTTAAGATATGGGGTTGTCCGGCCTATATTAAAAAACAAAATCCGGACAAACTCGAGACACGATCAGTTCTTTGCAAGTTTGTGGGATATCCAAAGAATTCATATGGATATATTTTCTACCACACTGAGGAACAAAAAATGTTTGTTTCTCAATATGCCACCTTTTTAGAAAAGGAATTTCTTGTGAAAGAAATTAATGGTAATGGGGTAGAACTGGATAAAGTTCCACCTACACAAACTACAGCTGATGATTTGGTAGAACCGGAGATTCGATAGTCACCGGCCACTCCGCAGATCTAGTAGGATTCCCCATCCACCTGATAGATACTACGGTTTTCTCATAGACGGTGGGAGCGAGGATTGCATCATGGAGGATGATGACCCAACTAGTTTCGAGCCGGCCATCACAAGTGTGGACTCTGTGAAATGGCCGGATGCTATACGATCTGAGATGGAATCCATATACACCAACAAAGTATGGATTTTGGAAGTTGCTCCTGAAGGGGTAAACCCATTGGGAGCAAGTGGATCTTCAAGAAGAAAATTGGTGTAGATGGAAAGTTTAAGACCTTCAAAGCTAGATTTGTAGCAAAAGGTTTTCGTCAACGACCAGGTGTCGATTATGATGAAACATTTTCTCCAGTAGCTATGCTTAAGTCCATCAGGATCCTACTTATCATTGCTGCATACCATGACTACGAAGTCTGGTAGATGGACGTCAAGACCGCTTTTCTAAATGGTGATTTAGAAGAGAGAGTACATGACACAGCCAGAGGGCTTCGTAGATAATGGGAGCAGCGGAAAGGTGTGCAAGCTGCTTAAATCAATTTACGGATTAAAGCAGGTATCGCGGAGCTGGAACATCTGTTTTGATGTGGCAGTCAAAGAGTTTGACTTTATCAAAAACGTAGATGAACCTTGTATATACAAAAAGGTTCTACAGAGTAAAGTTATCTTCCTCGTATTGTGCGTGGATGACATACTCTTGATAGGAAATGATATTCCTATGTTACACTCGATCAAGCTCTTCTTATCACAAAAGTTCTCCATGAAAGATCTGGGTGATGCCTCCTACATCCTGAGGATTAAGATCTATAGAGATAGATCTAAAAGGATATTAGGATTGTCCCAATCCAGATACATTGACACCATACTAAAGAGGTTTAGTATGGAAGATTCTAAGCGTGGTAATTTACCCGCTTGTTCAGGAATCACTCTCTCCAAAGAGATGTCTCCCAAGACTGATTTGGAGAGGGCTCGCATGACCGTAATACCCTAAGTTCTGCAGTTGGGTCTATCATGTACGCGATATTATGCACCAGACCGGATGTAGCTTACGCACTTAGTGTGGTAAGCAAGTATCAATCAGATCCCTGTGAGAAGCAATGGACAGCTGTGAAGAACATTCTTAAATACTTGAGGACTAAAGAAATGTTTTTGATGTATGGTAACGGAGAACTCCAGGTGGAGTCCTTTACCGATTCGAGCTTCCAGAGTGATAAGGAAGACAGTAAGTCGGTCTCAGGTTTTATCTTCACCCTCAATGGAGGGGCAGTATGTTGGAAGAGTTCCAAACAAGATACCGTGGCAGACTCGACGATGGAGGCTGAATACATCGCTGCCAATGATACTGCCAAAGAGGCTGTCTCGATGAAGAAGTTCATTGCTGAACTTGGTGTGGTTCCTTCCATTGAGCGTCCAATACCCTTGTATTGTGATAACAATGGAGCTGTGGTTTTGGCCAAGGAACCCAGGTCCCATCAATGATCCAGACATATTCTGAGGTGGTATCACCTAATCCGGAAGATAGTTGATCGCCGGGAGATCAAGATCAAGAGAGTTGATACGAAGGATAACACAGCGGATCCACTCACGAAGGCCCTCCCCCGGATGCAGTTTGAGAGACTTTTTAGGATGTTGGGTATGAAATACTACAACAACTGGCCTTAGTGCAAGTGGAAGATTATTAGGAATATGTATGTCATAGAGGCCATTATTGTATGATATAGTGGATGCTTGGTCATATATATAGAGGACTTTCTTGCTCGATATGATAGTATACTATCTGGTTGCTCTTTGTCTTAACATGTATACTATTATTATTATTTTGGCTCTCCGATACATGTTGATAAAGCCCTTAAGATGCTGGCTTGACTACCAGGACTATGATGCAGATCATACTAGTGGGACTTTTGTAGTCCGCAAGCACATCCTTTAATAGTTTCTAGTTGAAGGAGTATCGAGACAGGGCATCGATATTCCAGAGCAGACTAGTGTATACGTTTCTTGACCCTGTATGGGGCGATGGTTGTTCCCATAACCATTGGTGTTTGACATCAAAGATTGTACACAGGTGCTCATTAGAGAATGGGTACACCGAACAGAACTCACCGAGAACTCCTAGATGGTACCATACCTATCGTCAGATAGCAGTTCTCTGGTGACACTTGTACAGATTAGTCTGTAGACCCGAGATCGTCATAGTGTCTTGTGTGGTTCCCACTGTGCTTTGATTTCCTCCCTACCACGGAGTCGTGCAAACAGATGGATTTTGGATACAGTCCCAAGTCACATGGAGGCAGTGAACGATAGGAAGGGTTTCGTCTCTCCCGGCATAGGGAGTCGATGTTGCGCTATGCTTGATTGGCTATAACATGAAGACCATGGCCAGGGCTGATAAGATTTACTGGTAAGTGTTATCAGTAGTTTCTCAAATCATTATAGGCCACGCATCGGCATGACTTATCAAGTTACCGGGGTCTGACGATTCCACCCCTAGACTCGATATGCGACATATCAGAGGAAGAGACCGGACTGTACGGTAAGTGTTGCTTATAGGCTTTACGAGAGTTTGGACAAGCTTGCTTGTTGATCTTCTATTCGTTTAATACCTGGGTAGCCGTTACGTCCAGCTAGTACCGCTGACGGCTTATGGGTGACTGATGTGATCATTACCTACTGCTGGAGTATTGATGAGTTTTTAGAGTCCCGCGCAGAGGTTTTCTAGCTCAAGAGAAAAGAAATAGGCCACATATGATGATATGTGCGGAAGCTTGATTAAATACGCGATACCGTATTCTAATCTCGCGATATTTGATATCGGTTAGGTTATATGAGATATAACCGGATTATTGAATCAAGTGTTGATTCAATGATTTGTTATATGTATATATATTTGATATTGGCCGGTTATATATGATATGACCGGATTATTGAATCAAGTGTTGATTTGATATTGAATATTGAATATTGTCAGTTATATGTGATATAACCGGATTATTGAATCAAGTGTTGATTTGATAATTTGGTATACATATTTATATGATATTAGTCGGTTATATATGATATAACCGGATTATTGAATCAAGTGTTGATTTAATAATTTGATATATATTTATATTTGATATATTTATATATTAACTAATATTATTGCTCACTTATAATTTTCTTCTCTTGATATATATAAATGTATTGATATATATATTTGATATATATATTTATTTATATATAAAATTGGATTATGTATCATGGTTGATGATACATAGAATATGGATGTATGAGACTCACACCTAGGGTTTAAGATAATTAGGGATGAATTATTTAAAGAGAAAATAAAAGGATTAGAAATGAGTCATGGCTTGGATGCTTGGAGAAGCATTGAGAAGCGATAACGCATCTCTTGCGTTTTGTTTTACTCTTAGATATTTGTTAATCCCACTCTTATCTTTAGCCCATGGTTTACTCTCTCATTATTCATCACAAATATCTCTCACTCACCCAAGTTCGTCTTCTTTCTCAAATGAACTCTAGGGTTTTTCTTGAGTTGGAAAAAGAGGAAAATATTTCTAAAGTGAGAAAACTCCTACTTCATCAATCTATACTAATCTAGCTCATTAGTTTAGGTTGTTAGTGAAGAGTTAGCTTGACCTAGAGAGGTTTCAAAGAGGATCATCTTTGGCTTCGAAGATCACATAGCAAGTTCGTTCCTTTTTTCAAGTGGAGCCAAGAAAAGTTCTAAGGACTACTACTTGGAGCTTAAGGACTACTACTTGGAGTTTTAGAAATGAAGGACTTAGTCTACAAAGGTTGTAACCCTCTTCACTTAGCTTAAAACTTGTTTTCATCCTACTAAAACTCTAATTCTCTAGTTCAATTCTAGGTTAGTGTAGCTTAGACCTCTAGATTTTTTAAAATTGCATACTTGATGCATGTGGAAACCTAGTAGAGGTGCTAATACACACTTACAACATCTTCCGATAAAGACCTAGATTCATCGCGATTGTGGCATTGGGCTCAAGAACTTGGGCTTGGGTTTATGTGATTATGCATCACAAAAACAACAATAGTAACAATGTTAGTTCAAAGTTCCAATGTTAATGAAAGTTCTAGATTTCAACATTTAAATTCGACAGATTCCATAAGAAAAGAATCATATAGAACCGAAATCAAACTTCAACAAGAGCAATTGAAAGGTCAAGTATTCTGTAGAGTGCCCAAATGCATTTACACTTCATACATATATATTGTTAGATTATGAGATATTTAAATATAACTGTATTAGATATATAGTTATCATAAATCAGATAAGTTCTGATTTATGTTGAGATTATGATTAGTATGTTACATTGTTAGGATTATTAATTATCAGTTAGTTATGTTATGATGTGTATTAATTGAGATGATTTATCTCTTAATAAGATTGATCGAGTTCATATGATTCTTATCATGGTATGAGAGCTAATGGCTCAATCCAAAATTTATCTTCATTTTATTTTTAGTTGAGTATTCCAAAATAAATAAAGTTACAGCAATAATATCTAATTCAGAAATGGATTCTCTCAGTTTGATCATAAGCAGTTGCCTCCATCAATATCAAGTCCAAGCAGTTATTCTTTTTTTATGATGTCTTCTAGCAGCATGGTCTTCTTTCGTCCAAACAACTATTCTTTTCTTATGACGTCTCTAGCTGCATGATCTCTCACTTTTAGCATTTCTAGCGAAAGAGACCGCGGATTATTCGGTCCATCTTGCAATCCACGAAAGAGACCAAAAGATATTAATCCGTCATGCTCGATACTTTAGATCCATTCTTCTCCGACGTTCTACAAGTTGCATTTTTTGGTTTAAGATATTATTTAAACTCTCGGTTATCTATCGTGGGTTTGAGAGAGACTGTTAGATTATGAGATATTTGAATATAACTGCACTAGATATTATGGTTATCATAAATCAGATAAGTTCTAATTTATGTTGTTGAGATTATGATTAGTGTGTTGGATTGTTAGGATTATTAGTTATCAGTTTGTTATATTATGAGGTGTATAATTTGAGATGATTTATCTCATAATAAGATTGATCGAGTTTATTACTTTCTTATCACATATATTCATAAAAACCCAGCATGCATTTTTCGCCGCTTTATGGGTCATCAGGCATACAAAAGGGTGTCTTATAATTAAAAGAGTGATACTCAAGCATCTTTTGGTAAGAAAAAGAAAATTGAGCCCCCCACCCCACACCAAAAACAGGGAGAGAGAAAAAACCACCCCACACGCGCACCGCAAAAGGAAAAAACAATTAAAAGCAGAAGCTGCAAAAAGTAAAGAGATTCATATTTTAAAGCCAGCGATACTAGTCCAATTCAGATTACAAATGATAATAACCAGAACCATATACCTAAATTCTCTACGGCGCACACAAGCAACCAGCTTAGTTTATTGGAAAACACAAACCAAAACCATAAACCCAAGGTGTATCCTCCTAAGTCCTGTCATTTAGTAAATAGTACAACTGATTACATTTAAAAAAACGGATTCCTGTAATCAAAAGCCCAATATTCCCAAAATAAATTTGAACTTCCAACTTTCCACATAAGAGGAGAATTTGCGCCCTCCTCCCCCCCCCCCCCCCCAAGAAAAAAAAAAGAAAAAGAAAAAGAACGAAAAGTTACAGAAAATCCTGTCCCTATATAAAAATAGAAGGAAGCATTATACAAGTGAATATAAACATTGTCCCTCAATTTTCAATGCAACAACATGAAAAACAAAAAGAATCAAATGAGCTTTTCAACCTATTGGCTATTATGATTGTTAGGGTCTCGCATCCGTTTACGTATCTAGGGCCATTTAGGCAGGGGCCATCTAGTGGTGTGGGGTACCAATGGATAATGGATAGTGCTAGAGTTTGAGATATAAGCACTCTAATCTCTAATACCCCTGAGAGGCTGAGAGATGTGGGGCCTGAGAGATGTAGCTCTAATGGTGACTTGTGAGGGCATATGCCTCCCCTCTCTTGTGATGTAAGAGCAAGAGTGGGCATAGAGATATGAGAGAGATTGAGTGTGTAGTTTATTTTTCCTTTAATTCTTTAACATTTTAGTGGAATTTTCTTGATTTTACAAAGTGGATGTAGGCTAAGGTCAGTCAAACCATATAAATTCAGTGTATGCTCGTCTTCTGGTCATCATAATATAATTTTCTATTTGTATGCTTGATTGTGATGAGGGGATCATAATCCATATCACATTATACATATAGTGATGGTTTCTTCTAGTAAAAAGCTCTACACTTGTACTTTATTTTAAAGTTCAATTCAACGAGTAATACTTTTCCTACCGGTACGGTGGAATCCACATAAGCTACCATAGCTCTCATTGGATACAAGGTGGGTCATGTTATCCACTAGCTCAGTACTTGTACCATATACCACACCTTGTATCCAATGAGAGCCTTGGCAGCCTATGTGGAGTCCACCGCACCGGTAGGAAAAGTATTACTCAATTTCAACATAGGTTTAATTTCCAGCACTAAAGTAGGCATGATAAAAGAAACCTGCCTTCTCAAATTATTCTCCCCATTCTCTTCTCAACAAAATCTAATGATAAAAAATCCAAATATTCAGTTAACCACAAAATTTGTTCTTCTTCATGGGTTTTCTTTACCTCACATCCTTCTAATTTCGAATAATATTAATGCAATCTTTCTAATCAATAATGCAATCCAAAAGATCCCTTTCAACCAATGACCTTCTAGACATAACACAAAATCAAAAGCCCTCAAAAATTCTTTTATTTTTTTGCGTGTAAATTCAATTTTCACATGCCCATTTCTAAGCATAAAGAACCCACATTTTAACCAAAAAAAGAACTTAAAAAAGGAAATTTAAGAATGACCTGTCCTTTGTGCTCCACATTCTTCTTCTCATGAAATCCATTGCGAATGATCTGAAATGCCCAATTAAAAACCAACAAAAAAATCAAAACTTTAATACAATCACGAAAGAAAAATCGAAGAAAACTAAAATTAGGGTTTCAAATTACCTCTCCGGCATTTTTCGCCGCATCCACGGCGACAGCGAGGAACTCCGAGAGCGAATCTAATCGTTCGAAATTTCCCAAAAAATCGAAAATGAAGTGAAAAATCGAGAAAAATCGAAGCAGAAAATTTTGATGAATTATTTGATTTGGAAAAATAAAAAATGGGTGAGATTAAAAAGTGTACCGTTGGAAGCCATTAGCAGCAAATTTCACGCCACGCTCTTTTGCGAAAGGGCTCGAAGCTGGAAGCATTGGCCATTGGTTATGCTTCTCTTATAGCCTACATCTTTATGAAAAGACCCCTGCTACTTTCAATATTGCTAAAGTACCATTTTCCTTTCATCCTTCAATTTTACAAGGGAATTTGATGTGGGGAAATGCAAGTAGCTTGGTGGGATCAAAATAGCAATTCATATCATCTCAGTTTATCAGTTTATCGATGGGAAGGGCACGAGATGGAATTAATGTTTTATCGGTGATTTATTTTAATTAAAATCTTATTTCTCAACCGTTTTTTCAGTGTCTCTCATCCCTATAGATCCTCTTCAGTTGTCCGTTTATATCAAAAGTTAGAATTATTTAAGTTTTTTCAGCTTAAAGTGACTTGTTATGTTGGTAAGATCATGAATGTTCATAAACCTCTAAGCAGTCGGAAATTTCAAAAGTAAGTTGGTCTAAGTTTAACTACAGCTAGAGAGAATTTGTTGGCTAATATTCTTTTCATCCAAAGATATTTAAAGACCTAAAATTGTTTATGTTGCGAGCTTACTGGACCTGCAGACACATCGGTTCACTTAAAATTATTTTTGTTGCAAGCACTGGGCCGGCAAACCTGCACACACCCGGCCCCTCCCTCACTCTCCACCCACCCAAAAAAAAGATCGACAAAAGAAATCTTTATGCAGAATATGCTTCAAGGTTTGGGAGAATATTCTTCCAAGATTCCGTTCAATTCTTTGTCAGTTGTTAGGCATATGCTTTTTTATTATTTTACGTAATTCCAACTATTTAATGCCCATGAAGTTCGGTACATTCGTTTGAATTGCTGGATTGCCATCTATTTAATGCCAAATGAATCACTACCATAGGTCTAAAATTGAACGCATGGTGAAAAAAACGAAATTAGAGGGGTATTCTTGGGTGCTGCCTTATTTTTTCTTATATTTAATGTCGGTTGTTAGAGAGGGAAAAAATAGGTGAGATGGGTTGTATGAGATTTTAATTAATTATCAATTTGGCGAATGTTGAGAGCCCCGTAAAATAAACAATTTTGTGAAGTTAGATATTCTGTAGTTTCGAGATGTCTCTTATGAATTGGAAAACATTTAGTCTAATGTTGATTAAATAAAAGCTGTGTCTTTTGTGAAGTTATCTTCCTTCTTATGGGCATATTTTTTGTTATTTCTTTATGGGTAGTGGGAGCTGGCAATTTTCTTATAATTCATCAATCCATATAATAAATTATAGCTTCGATTTTTCTTATTTCATATTTTGCAGCAATTTGGAGTCAGATAAGCCAAACCAAAACAAAATACTTTTTTTTGTAGGAGATTGAGGGGGAAAGAAAGTGGTGAGCATCCATCGCTTGATCAAAGAAAAAGGAAGGGCAGGTATAATTTCTTCTTCTTGATTTATTTAGTTTGGTTGTGGTGATGTTAAATCTAGGCGGACAAAGACCATTTTAAGCTGATTCATCCTAAACAAACGATTAGAATATAGAAATTAGTTTTTGGTAGCGATTACTTATTTTTAAAGATTTCTTGGTTTTCTAACATGTTAGTGTTTACCCTTATCCCTTTTGTTACTCTGAGTACAAAGCATTATTTACTAATCCGGTTGGATTTAATATAATATTTTCAAATGTAAACTTGTATATATTGCTCAGTTCTTATAGATTGATCAATGGAAGGCTATGATTGTAAGGGGAAAGAGGCAAACTAATTGTTCAATGAGTTAGTCTACAAACAGAGCAACAACCACCCTTCGTCTATCGCCCGCTCTCAAAGTTTGTCGAATATTACATTTTCTACCGAAGCAGAATGGTATGATTATTACAATGATTATGCTAAGAATAACGGATTTAGTATTCGTCAAGGCGAAGTGAAATGGTACAAACACAAGAATATGAGTTTCTGGCGTTTTAAACGCTCCCGTGCGGAAAAGGTCAGAGAAAACATATCGACAGAGAAGATAGAGTTCATAAAAAGCATCCCATTAGTCGTTGTGATTGTCCTGCGAAACTAGAGATACGATATAATTGTGAAAACAACATTTGGATTTCAAGTCTCTTTAACAATTTTCACAATCATTTGCTGACCAATCCTAGAGAAGTTCCTTTTCTTCTTTCTCAACGGAAAATAGACAAAGTTCAGAAACAAGAGGTTGACACGTTAGTTGATGCTCATTTAAGAAAATATAAAATCATTGATATAAAAGAAGTAGAGAACGGCGGCTACAAGAACGTCCTAGGGACCTTTACAGCTACTGTCACCGACGGATTACGAACAAACTAGTGAAAGGTGATGTGCGGGTCATACTAAACAAGATGAGTGCTTTACATGAGAAATCTAAAGGGTATTTTTACCCAGTTGATTACGATGAAGATAATCATCTAAACCGGTTATTCTGGTCCGACGAGCAATCAGGATTAGACTATTAGTACTACGGTGATGAGAGAGAATATAAAATATATCGGTATTCTTGATCGCTAATAAAGAGATTCTCATGTTTACCACGTGAATGTAGGGCGTTGGTCGAACGCATTAAATATTGATGTTGCGTGTTCTTATATCTTGCTCGTCAACCTTGCTTGCTTAGCTGAAAACCCTAACAAATTCTTTATATTCTCTTGGAAAAGAAAGATTTAGAAATCAGATCGGTTCCTTTAAGGCATGTTTGGTTAGCAAAAAAAAAAATCGCATCATCTGTTGCATACAACATTTGTTGCCAAAAATGTTGAGTCCCACCCCCAATAAAAATGGTATTGTCCGCTCTGGCCGAAACTGCACGGTTTTGTCCTTCGGGACGAACCGGACCCGACCAGGGACCTTTACAGCTACTGTCACCGACGGATTACGAACAAACTAGTGAAAGGTGATGTGCGGGTCATACTAAACAAGATGAGTGCTTTACATGAGAAATCTAAAGGGTATTTTTACCCAGTTGATTACGATGAAGATAATCATCTAAACCGGTTATTCTGGTCCGACGAGCAATCAGGATTAGACTATTAGTACTACGGTGATGAGAGAGAATATAAAATATATCGGTATTCTTGATCGCTAATAAAGAGATTCTCATGTTTACCCCGTGAATGTAGGGCGTTGGTCGAACGCATTAAATATTGATGTTGCGTGTTCTTATATCTTGCTCGTCAACCTTGCTTGGTTAGCTGAAAACCCTAACAAATTCTTTATATTCTCTTGGAAAAGAAAGATTTAGAAATCAGATCGGTTCCTTTAAGGCATGTTTGGTTAGCAAAAAAAAAATCGCATCATCTGTTGCATACAACATTTGTTGCCAAAAATGTTGAGTCCCACCCCCAATAAAAATGGTATTGTCCGCTCTGGCCGAAACTGCACGGTTTTGTCCTTCGGGACGAACCGGACCCGACCAGGGGCCATTTCCCAGGAGGTCACCCATCCCAAGACTTCCCTGGCTCGAGCACGCTTAACTACGGAGTTCTCAAGCTCCTATAGTGCTGATTCACTTAAAAGGCATCTCTGTATTGAAAAGTGGTATCATTCCATTTATAGTACAGATCTGCCCTCTTTCGGAATGTATTCCGAAAATTCCCCATTGTTCTACAGCGGGTCCCACGAATTCAAGAGGTGGTCCCCGCCCCCTAGGCATGACACTTGGCATGGCAATTTGTTTCTTGTGGCACTTTGTTCCGTAAGCAAGAACCGGGTCCCGACATTCTTCCCACCTTTGAACAATGGTTCGTCCTCGAACCACAGACCTACTATTGAGGGACCAGCTCTGATTCTATTCTGTCACGCCCCACCCCCAATACAGATGGTATTGTCTGCTCTGGCCGAAGCCGCACGGTTTTGTCCTTCGGGGCGAACCAGACCCGATCAGGGGCCACTTCCCAGGAGGCCACTCATCCCAAGACTTCTCTGGTCCGAGCACACTTAACTACAGAGTTCTCAAGCTCCTATAATGCCGATTCACTTAAAAAGGCGTCTCTGTATTGAAGAGTGGTATCATTCCATTATACTACAGATCTAACCCTCTTTCGGAATGTATTCCGGAGATTCCCCATTGTTCTACAGTGGGTCACACGGATTCAAGAGGTGGGCCCCGCCCCTTAGGCATGACACTTGGCATGGCACTTTGTTCCGTGTGGCACTTTGTTCTGTGAGCAAGAACCGGGTCCTGACAACACCATTCTGTCACGCCCCACCCCCAATACAGAGAGTATTGTTCATTCTGGCCGAAACCACACGTTTTTGTCCTTCGGGGTGAACCAGACCCGACCAGGGGCCACTTCCCATGCGTGACACTTTTTTCCGTGTGGCACTTTGTTCTGTGAGCAAGAACCGGGTCCTGACAATACCATTCTGTCACGCCTCACCCCCAATACAGAGAGTATTGTTCACTCTGGCCGAAACCGCACAGTTTTGTCCTTCAGGGTGAACCGGACCCGACCAGGGGCCACTTCCCAGGAGGTCACCCATCCCAGAACTTCATTGGCTCGAGCACGATTAACTACGGAGTTCTCAAGCTCATGTAGTGCCGGTTCACTTAAAAGGCGTCTCTGTATTGAAAAGTGGTATCATTCTATTTATAGTACAGACCTGCCCTCTTTTGGAATGTATTCCGAAGATTCCCCATTGTTCTATAGTGGGTCCCACGGATTCAAGAGATGGCCCTGCCCCCTAGGCATGACACTTGGCGTAGCATTTTGTTCCGTGTGACAGTTTGTTCCGTGAGCAAGAATCGGGTCCCGACATTATGTCACGCCCCGCTTCCCGAAAATATGGAATACGAGGGGTGACTAGGCCAGCCATGCTCCTACGGTCAAGAAATAATCCCGCCGTAGTCACACTTCGGCTTCTAGCATTACATGGTGGTCAGTAAACAGTACTAAAGTAAAGGAAAATCACAGTTCACAACTTTATTACATTGCAATAAAAGAGTTCGAAATACATTATTTTGCAGAATAAAAACTAACCAATGAAATACAAAGTGCTGAAAGCAAAAGAAATGGCGCTGATGATGCAGTCTAGATCTCCGCGATCTCAAATGGCATGTCTTGCTCCTGGGCTGGGTCCACTTCGTCCTCTAAGCATGCACACTCAGGTCGTCAGGGCGATACATATAACAATAATTATACAATGGACGTGCAATGTTATTAAACATAAGAAGTGCAACAGAATGCAGAACATGAGTATAATAAATATCAACAGAATATGAATAGTGCAATATAGGTATCATGTCAGTAAACTAGGCAATGTGTATGTCACTACTTATCGGTCACTAAGTTAATGAAATCAAATAGTGGAAAGGATGCTCGTGTTTAACAAGGGTCTCGTGCATTCCCGAGACTACGGCCCGCTGTGCCTGGTGTTAGTTATATGTATGCCCTAGAGGCCATTATTATACATGTGATGTATATTATAGTGGATGCTTGGACATATATAGGGAGGACTTTCTTGCTCGACATGATAGTATGCTATCTGATTGCTCTTTATCTTAACATGTACATTTATTGTCTCTCTATTACATGTTGATAAAGCCCTTTAGGATGAGTACTTGACTACCAGGATTATGATGCAGATCATACTAGTGGGGCAGAGGTAGTTGGTAAGTACATCCTTCAAATGTTCCTAGTCGTGGGAGTATCGAGACGGGGCATCGATATTCCAGAATATACTAGCATATACGCTTCTCGACCCATGTGATGGGTGATGGATGATCCCATATCCATTGGTGTTTGACATCAGAGATGGTATACGGGTGCTCAGTGAAAGACTGGGTATACTGAATGGACTCGCCGAGAACTCCTAGATGGTATTACACCTATCGTCAGATAGCAGTTCTCTGGTGACACTGCTACAGGTTGTAGGGTTACTAGGCACCGACACAAGGTTCTACAAGGCATCAACCATGCCAAAATCAAATTTTTCATGTACCGAACAACCCTAACCAAGATCTTAGACTAGAGATTAGGCGAAACATAGCAAGTAAACAACTTTGCTTCTAAGAGTTAGGGATTACAACATTTGTAGTCCGTTCCTTCACTTCTAAAGCTCCGTGTTGAGGTCCCTTCGCTGCGATCATCGAGTACCCAGACTCTAGAGAGGCTCCATGAAGAGAAAGATGCAAGCTTGCTTCTGATCTTCAATAACAAAGATGATCTACCTTGAAGAAACCCAAGCCCAAGCTTTTGCTTCACTAATCAAGTATTAGCAAAGCAAGCACCCTAATCTAAGTGGCTAGAATAGATGAGGATGATGAAGTAGGAATTTAGCTCTCATTTGTTTTCAATTTCTCACTCATTTTCATCACATATGAAAAAGCTAGAAAGCTTTTCAAGAGGAAAAAGAAGAAGAATCTATTTGTGATGAATAATGAAACTTTAGTGAGGTTAGAAATGCAACCATGGGTTAAGAATAACGACTTAACCCTTGTAGAGATTTTACCATGGTAAAGGGTTTGGGTTTGGTTAAGAAATATCAACAAAATATCTTTACAAAATATCTTTGCTTAAAAACAAAAACAAAGCTTCTAGAAGCTTCAAGAAAGCTTAACCCTAATCCAAACCCTAACCATGTTTAAACTCCACAAAACATGTTGCATTTGTAACCTTAACTTGTTACAATATTATATATCACATATATAATATATTTTGTAACAAAATAAAATAATGCAATTAACATATATCACATATATATCAATGTATTACCCGAGTGAGAAAAAAAATCTTTAAGTGAGCTTATACTAGTTAATGTAATTTAATATATCAAATATATAATTATACATTAAATTATCGAATCAATACTTGATCCGATAATCCGGATATTTCATAAATAACCGACTAATATAATCTGTATCAGTTCATCGAATCAACACTTGATCCGATGACCCGGCTATATCACATATACCCGGCCGATATCACATATCGCGAGAATCTAATACGGTATCACATACACATATTGTTCTCGGTCCCACACATATCGCATATGTGCCCCTGCTCCGTTTTGCCTGAGCCAGGAAACCTCTGTGTAAGACTCTAAAGAATCGTCAATACGCCGGCAGTAGGCGATGATCATATCAAACACCCACAAGCTGCAAGCGGTCAGCTAAACGTAACAGCCACCCAGGTATTGAGCAATCAGAAGATCAACAAGCAAGCATGTACATTCTCCCGTGAATCCAACCAGTAACACACCCATACAGTCCAGTCTCTTCGTCTGATATGTCACATATCTCGCCTAGGGGTGGTAAACGTCAGACCCCAGTAGCTTGATAAGTCGTGTCGATATGAGGTCTATAACAGTTCGAGAAACTACTGATAACACTTACCAGAAAATATCAGCAACCCTGGCCAGGGATTTCCAGTTATAGCCAATCGAACACAGCGCAACATCAACTCCCTATACCGGGAGAGACGAAACCCCTCCTATCGCTCATTGCCTCCATGTGATTCGGGACTGTACCCAAAAGCCGCCGTTTTGCACGCTCTCTTAGACGTGGTATGATGGAAATCAAAGCACAGTGGGAATCACACAAGACTCTATGACGATCTCGGGTCTACAAACTAACCTGTACCAGTGTCACCAGAGAATTGCCATCTGACATGAGGTATAATACCATCTAGGAGTTCTCGGCGAGTCCGTCCAGTGTACCCAGTCTCCACTGAGCACCCGTATACCTTCTCTGATGTCAAAACACCAATGGATATGGGATCATCCATCGCCCATCATATGGGTCAAGAAGCGCATACGCTAGTCTACTCTGGAGTATCGATGCCCTGTCTCGGTACTCCCACGACTAGGAACATTTGAAGGATGTACTTGGCGACTACACTGTCCCCACTAGTATGATCTGCATCATAGTCCTGATAGTCAAGTACTCATCCTAAGGACTTTATCAACATGTAACATAGAGACAATCAGAGTACATGTTAAGATAAAGAGTAACCAGATAGCATACTATCATGTCGAGCAAGAAAGTCCTCCCTATATATGTCCCAGCATCCACTACAATATACAACGCATGTACAGTAATGGCTTCTAGGGCATACATATAACTAACACAGGTTAGTTTGTCGACCCGAGATCGTCATAGAGTCTTGTGTGATTCCCACTTTGCTTTGATTTCCACCTTACCACGTTCAAAAGATCATTCAAATCGGTGGTTTTTGGGTACAGTCCCGAGTCACATGGGGGCAATGAGCGATAGGAGGGGATTTCGTCTCTCCCGGTATTGGGGGTTGATGTTGCGCTATGCTCGATTGGCCATAACAGGAAATCCCTGGCCAGGATTGCTGAGATCTACTGGTAAGTGTTATCAGTAGTTTCTCGAACCATTATGGGCCTCACATCGGCATGACTTATCAGGCTATTAGGGTCTGACGTTTACCACCCCCAGGCTGTGATATGCGACGTATCTGACGAAGAGACCGGACTGTACGGTAGTGTTACTTATTGGATTCGTAGGAGTATGAACATGCTTACTTGTTGATCTTCTGATCAGTCAATACCCGGGTAGCCGTTACGTCCAGCTAGTACTGCTGACGGCTTGTGGGTGACTGATATGATCATCACCTACTGCTGGCGTATGGACGAGTCTTTAGAGTCTTACACAGAGGTTTCCTGGCTCAAGCGAAACGAAGTAGGAGCACATATGTGATATGTGCGGGACCGGGATTAATACGAGTATGCAATAGCGTATTCTATTCTCTCGATATGTGATATCGGACGGTTATATGTGATATAGCCGGGTTATCGGATCAAGTATTGATTCGATAAGTTGATACATATGATATTAGTCGGTTATATATGATATAGCCGGATTATTAAATTAAGTGTTGATTTAATAATTTGATATATAATTATATATGTGATATATTAATTTACATTAACTAATATTTGCTCACTTAAGCATTTCTTTTTCTCACTTGTGTGTGTACACTTAATATATATGTGATATATATTATTGTGTCATGTTTGTTGCTACATGCTACATGTGTGTATAAGACTCACACCATGCTTAACATAATGAAGGGTTTTATTATTTAAAGTAATTCAAAATTGGGTAGAAATTAGCCATGGTTGATGCTTAGTGGAAGCTTGTAGAATCATTGACTAAGTCCACCAATTTTGTTTTACTTAAGATATTTATTAACCCAACCATTATGATTAGCCATGATTTAGTCTCTACATGGGTTAATATATGATATTAACTCACCCATGGTTGCCATTCTACACTTGAATTTTACCATGGTTGCTTTTCTTCATCTCCTTCCTCAAGCTCTCTTACTTTTTGGGAGGTGAAGAAAATGAGTGAGAAAAATATTTCTAAAGTGAGCAAAATTCTTACTTCATCAACCTACACTAGATTAGCCATTTAGTTTAGCTTGTTTGCTTCACAATTAGTGAAGAGGTAGCTTAAGTTAGTGTCTTCTCGACGTAGATCATATTCGGCCTCGAAGACTTCAAGCAAGCTTGTTCCTTTCATCTTGTGGAGCCTTTCTAGAGTCCGGGAGTTCACTACTTGGAGCGAAGGGACTACTACACGGAGCTATTGAAGTGAATGACCGGTCTACAAAGGTTGTATTTCTTGTTCACTTAGATATAAATATGTTTACATTCTAGTTTCGTCTAATTATCTAGTTAAGATTCTAGGTTAGGGTTCTTTAGTATGCCAAATTTTTTTAAATGGCATGGTCGATTCCTCCCGAAACCCAGTAGCGGTGCTACAGAACCCTACAGTGGTATCAGAGCCATGCTGGAGAATTAGATGATGTTTTTAGAATTACGAAACCGAAACAAATCCGAAACACTCGAAACAAAAACCTAGTTTCTGTCAAAATTTTCAAAGTGTCTAGAATTTTTTTAAGCAGTTGCAGAATGTTACATGTGATGTAATATGAACACTGAAGAAATTTGAACCCCTTTCACCGGATTTGACCCGGCGAAGAGAGCATGAAATCTGGCCTGGCTGGTTTTGGATGCTTGTTTTGGCTTCAAATTTATTCTGTTTCTAGTCTCTGGGTTTTGGTGTTTCGGGTGTTGCTTATTTTTACTGAGATTGCATGTGATGTTGTCTTTCTGTAAAGGCAATTCGGAGTGTTTTGTAGTCATAATTCTAACATCGTTTCGGGTTATTTAGACGACATTAAAAAGTTCGAACGGATATCAATAACCCATTTTTTCCCTCGCTGGAAATTTTCCAAGAGTTGGATTTTTTCATGTTTAAAATCTTCAGAAAGTCATGCAGGTGATTCTATGGACCCTCTAGAAGAATGAAACCTTAACTCGATTCTATGACCGTCGGAACCGCTCCCAAACCTTAGGGTTTGCAGTAGTTCCGCGGCGCCATAGGTGAAGCAAGGGTTGGCCCTTCTACTGTTGGTCCATAAGTGTTGTGGCATGTTCTGGGTATTTTTTAAACTCCGCTCAAGTATTGAGCTCTCTGGGAAATTTTGGAGGTTTGTTGATTCGATCGAAAAGTTTAACATCGTCTAGATATCTGTGAATTGTGATACAATACTTGAAATCCACAATATTTAGTTTTGTGAAAACTAATTTGAATTTTGTAAATCTAGCAATTCAGTCTCATTTGATCGGTTGCCATGGGATTTTGATGTGGATCAAAAGTCCGTCGCAATTACGTAGTGTACGCGGATACTCGCCGGGTAACCTTACCAGATAGCCACGCCCCATAGCCCTAACCAAGTGACTGTAGGAGAACCCAGTTGCCAAAAGCATCCGTTCGGGTGCTCGCGGCCGCCGTGTTCCTCCTAAGTGCACTTCGTCGACGGCATCGGGGGTGCAGCCGTCTACTAAAGTTTCCGACGAGTATTCGATCAGGTTGTCGGGAATCTTGTTGAATTACCCGACTGGTTATTGGAAAGTGTTTTCAATAACGAGACTAAAATGAGGGATTTATAATTGTTAGGCATGCGATGTCTAAGGAATTTATTTGGTTAGGCATGAAATCCAAGGTATGTGATACGTTGGGTTTATAATGTCTAAGGTGGTTGCGGATTCCAATTATTGTAGTTTTCACTTTCTTTTCTGCGACCGTAGGTGTAATATGTGGTGTATCGCCGGTTTCGTTGCTATATGTCAATGACAATTGGGATACGCATATTTACTTACGTTGATGACATGTAATGTTATGTGTTGCTGAGATATGTTATATTGGACCGTCGTGTTTGAATAGTCGGGTTTATTTTTATGTGAGATGAGAGTTTTTCATTTTCATTCATGTAAAAACTTGTATGTAATATTTTTTTATTGGGCCACTTCCGGATTGAGGATGATGTCACCATTGATGTATATTATTTACTTTTCCGCATTAGGATAGACCGAAGGAGGAGAGCACAAGTAACCGGGTTCTAGAGTCTAGTGGGAGACCATCTCGAGGAGTCGAGACCGGGTCTCCTAACTCTAGAATTGGTAAGGTTACTTGTCGCTCTCGTAGTGGTCTAGGGATGTGGGTTTGGCTATTCATCACGACCGTGGAATCCATGTTTTTTACTGGCTTAATTAAAACACGGAATTCCTAGTATATCCAATATTTCATATGTGTTCTTCTGCTGCTGATATTCTGTGATGGGATCACTTTATATGATTAGACGAATATTGTTATTATATATATGATATATAATAAATGTTCCTTATGTTTTACACCCGCGCTAGTCCCGCCCCGCTATGCCGTTAGTTAAGTCACCTAACGGTGAATAACGAGACACTGTGGCGAATATTGATGGCATAAGCGTACATTATATTTTCGTTTCTTCTGTGATGCTTAGGAAGCATAAATGATGGAACTTCATTAATGAGATTAATGAAAGAAAAGAAACCTAAAAATGTTGTAGAATCTTGTTTTAAAAACTGGTAGCTCTAGTTCTTGCTTTGCATATGTTGGATATAGTGCCCTCAGAGTCAATTATTGGATCGCAGGCACGTGATTGCAATGATTGAGGGATGACCTATGCCGGTAGGACAGTCTTACTCAAGATGATAGTATGTTATTTGGTTTATCTTTATCATCGTGTACTGCTTTAGGTGACATTACAGATCACTATTGGACGTTGATAGAGCGTGATTGAGTTATTTTTCGGATTGTGTAAATGTAAAAAAATATCGATTCAAATAGTCCCCGATTTCGGCGCTATTTGATAAATCGTAAAATACGAGACTGAGTAAGTAAATCAAATCGATAAGAGTCTCTTTGTGTCGGTAATTAGAAAATTGAATAAAGTTCACAATCAAAAAATTATATTTGACCGCAATCAACTACGGTGTCAGTTGTAGATCGTAAGCGAGTGCGGATCGTCCACAGTGATTGTGCGATTCGTTTTTATATTTGATTTGTTTGAATCGAAAAGTTAATCGAAAAGAAAAGAAAACATGATTCAAGAATTTATCAATTGATTCAGGAGTCACGAGTTTAATCAAGAATCAAGAAACTGATAAACAATCAAGAATTGGGTTTCGATAATATTTCCAACCAAAATGTCAAGAATCTAAATGAGGCTCGTAGGAATCGATCGGATCTATAGACGTGATGTAATCTCAAGATTTCGTATTCTTTTCCTTCGAAGGATTGATACTAGATCGATGATGGTCGACGAGAGTTTGGGCTTTCTTGATGAAACTAGGGTTTCATCGTTTAACCCTTGTTCTTTCGTTGATTATCATTCTCATTCTAGCCTCTAGCAATTTCAAGAAACGATCGTAACTCCTCAATCTCGAGCGATATCAATCAAGAAAGCATCGTAACGAATTAGGTCGTCGATTCTTGATCTTGCTAGGGTTTACAAAACTCGTAGGATTCAAGAATCGATTTAAGATATATTACATCATCATTCTATTGATCGTCTCGACTCCTCGACGAGCGGAGTATTACTCAAACATCACAACAAGAATTATAACTAGAAATTTAGATTGACTCATGATGCAAGAATTTAAAGAAAATAAGATAAAAGAATATCACCTTTTATTTATATCAACAATTTGATTACAGTCGCTCAAGAACTACAAGAGGAAGAATTAAATTGTCGACTTGGCTTCGCTCGGCTCCGTGAGTCGCGGATCGGCTTGGACCACTTGCTCTTGGCTCGTAAAAGGTTGCAAGGCTTCTTGCTTGATGGGTACTCGGGATCTTGGCTTTTGATTGGAATTAGGGTTAGGGTTTCACACAAGTCCTCTCACTAGACTTGTGGAAGAAGAAGATGAAGAGGGTAAAATGGCTCTAGTTTGATACTAGAATTGGGTAAAGATGATTCCCTTCATAACCCTAGGTCTAGGCTTCTATTTATAGACTTCCCAAACCCTAAGCCTTTGAGTTCCCTCCAAAAGTTTGTTGAAAGACTTCTAGAAAGAGTTTGTTAGGCTTAGCTTAGGGTTTAAGCTAAGGTTTAGGGAGAAGTTTCTAGAATGATAGGCTAGTTTAGTGTTGATCCCAAAGCTTGCTGATCTGGCAGAAGTCTCTGGAGTCTTCTGGAACTTGAGGTACATTTCTGAACTGTAACCACTGAGAGAAGCATTGTCCACTAAAATTGAGAAGGTGACGTGGCAAGATGGCCGCGGAACCGCGGCCTAAGCCGGCTTGAGCCGCGGTTCCGCGGCCAAGTGGTGGCTTGATGGCTTCAAACTTCTGTTGTGATCTTGGGCTTCTATTTGGGGCTTTATCTGATATGTTGATTTTTGTTTGTCCTTTTGGATTGATACCAGAACTGAAATCATTGAGTTGGCGTCATGTTTGATCGGTACCCTGTAAATTTTTGGCTTTTCTTCTGGATTTTCCTGCACAGATCTCAAAACAAGTGTTGCACAATATAGGGAAGATGTGATGCCATGAAATGCAATCAATTTCCTTTATAGTGTCGGTTTAATTGTCTAATACATGCAATCTGATATTTTGCGACAGTTTTGCTAATATGTAAAATATGAATGCCGAACACTTCTATATGAATGCAAATGATTAGGAAATTGCCGGCTAAAATATGCAATATTTTCGACTAATCAGAGCCCATAAGATTCTTGCTTGACGGCCAGCAGTATGATGGCGATCATATACGTGGGAGCTGGAGTCTATAAGCACATCCTTAAAGTGGTCCCTAGTCGTGGGAGTTTCGAGACTGGGCATCGATACTCCATTAGTATACTAGTGTATACAGTCGAGACCCCGACGAGGGGCGGTGGCCAGTCTCACAAAACATTGGTGTCAGTTGGTTCACCTAAGATGTATACATGTGCTCATTAGGTTATGAGTACACTGGACAAGACTCGCCTGGAACATGCTAGTTGGTATTATACCTGACGTTAGATAGCAGTTCCCTGGTGACATGTGTACAGGTTAGTTCATCGACCTGAGATCGTCATTTGTCTCGTGTGAGTTCCCACTGTGCTTTGATTACTACCCTACCACGGCTCAAAGGAGTCGTGCAAACAGGTTTTAGTTGGGTACAGTCCCGAACCACACGGAGGCAGTGAGCGGATCGGCATGGGTTTCGTCTCTCCCGGTATTGGGGGTGAGATCGCGCTGTGTCTAGGAGAGCCATTACACGAAGTCCTTAGCCAAGGCAGGAGATTTACTGGTAGGTATTCCAGTAGTATCTCAGGGTGTTCTGGTCTACACTCCGACACGACTTGTACCGCTTTTGGGGGTCTGACTTTTACCAACCCCCTGGGCCCGACATGCGATGCTCATAGACGAACGGACCGGGCTGTACGGATATTGTCACTGACAGGCTCAGTAGGGTGTCAGAATGTGTTCGCTCATCGACCTCCCTTTTGGTCAATACCTGGTAGCCCGTTACGTACGGCTAGTACCTCTGACGTGCTAGTGGTTAAATCTACAGCCAGTGTATTGACGAGTCTTTAGAGTCCCCCACAGACAGTTTCTCAAGTTTCGGGCAAAACGTTGTAGAGGCCGTATGATATATGGCAGGGTCCGATCATATACGTGCAGTAGTGCGCGGATCATGATCGGGCGGATCATACTAGTGGGCTTTGTTTTAAGCCGGATCATAGTATTGGATTTGTTGGATTACTTTAGTCTCATCGCATTCGCATTCGGTCGGAATGCGGATGCAGGTATGTATATAAGGTGAGGGGTATCCTTGTGATCCGTCATGAGTTTACTTTAGATGTTGCCGTATCTTTTTATTGTTGTAAACATTTGGATTAGTGTTTACAAATGAAAATTGTGAGCTTAAGTCATCATTATAAGCCTTAATTGTGACACATGCACAAGTGATGACTCATGGTCTCTTTCTTTGTGCATGTGTCACATTATTTGATTGATTTTGTGTTGATATGATGAGAAGAGAGAAAGAGGGCAGCCAAGAGGGAGTGTTTGGTCTTGTATTTTTCATTCTCACTCTCTCATTTTATCATATACAACATAAGAAAAGAAAGGCTTCTTCTTCTTCTTCTTGCTCTAGTTCACAATCTCCATTAATGGCATCATCTCTAACCTCCATCCATACACTCTCATGTGATGAGAATCAATGGATGTTTGAGACAAAATTATCACACACATTCTCTACATCGCCTTGGACACGTCGTGTCACGACCCGAGTATTTCGACTCGTGACCGGCACTTAATCACGCTACGTCTACAGGCGTAACGCGACTAAGTAAGCCGAACCCAGAAATCAAAACCATTTAAAAAAAATAGTGAGTGTTGAAAACATTTAGTTAAAGCTTTTAGAAAACCTTAAATAATTCAATAAGTTCCTTTTAAAGTTACTTAATCATTTGAATAATTTTGGCAGCATTTCCTTTGTAAAAGTAGCCACGAGACCGGGTACAAAACAGGATATAAGTGAAATGAAATGTAATGAAATGAAACATCCCCAAACGGGAGCAATCACGCCCAACGGCGGAAACAAACATCACAAGAGTAATATACGACGCCGTAGCGAAGAATAAACAATAAGTAGACATCACAGAATATAAACTGCATATAAAAACAGTCGGCTCCTACGAGCTCGACACCAGAATACAAAATATACATCATCGTCCTCACACAGTATCCAAGTCCAGTACATAAATGGTAGATGGAGAGTACTAGATACAAAAGGGATACAATAAAAGTACTCAGAATACCACAACCCACCTAAATGCAAAACAGCTCTCACCGCAACTGTAGTGGTATCTGTAGCCAAAAGATGCAAAAGACAGCCTGCCGCGACTATGCTGAGGGCAACCTGTAAATACTGTGGCACAACGGGGGTGAGTTGCCAACTCGTGAATAGAGATAACATATAAGGGTAATCGCGAGCATGCACGTACTGCGCTACTCTAACAAATGCCAGCAGATAATATCCATGCGTGATAAGCAGTATGTGCAATAATCATGCAGATGCTCTATCAGGCAATATAACTACAGGATGAGATACATGGTAATCAATGCTGAGCATGGGATAAATAACATCTACACGGAATATCAACGTGGAAAACAATCGGTGCCCACAACTGCACCAAATCCCAAATAACTCAGGCGCCAGCACACCCATCGGCCCTCAAATCCTGTAACCCTCTGAGAAATCACGAGTGCCCAACATCGGCACCCAAAACATCATAAAATACTCGTGTCCAGCATCGACACGTAAATCCTCATATATCGGGCTCCGTCAGTCCGATCAGCCCACGGGCTCCGTCTGCGGTATCGGCCCTCGGCCCCGGCAGTACGGGTCATCCCGCATCCATCTCTCGACTTTGGTCGGTATCCTCCGGATAACCGCCAGGTCCAACCAATCACCGGTAGGTACTCGCCACCCTGCCAGGCTCATCGTCTACTCCACGAAAAACATTTCTCGCCCCGGGGAACTGTTAGTTATATGTATGCCCTTGAGGCCATTACTGTACATACGATGTATATTGTAATGGATGCTTGGACATATATAGGGAGGACTTTCTTGCTCGACGTGATAGTACGCTATCTGGTTGTACTTTATCTTAACATGTACTCTGATTGTCTCTATGTTACATGTTGATAAAGCCCTTAGGATATGTACTCGACTACTGGGACTATGATAAGATCATACTAGTGGGGCCACGGTAGTCGACGAGTACATCCTATAACTGTTCCTAGTCGAGGGTGTATCGAGACAGGGCATCGATACACCAGAGTAGACTAGCGTATACGCATCTTGACCCATATGATGGGCGATGGATGATCCCATATCCATCGGTGTTTGACATCAAGGATGGTGTACGGGTGCTCAGTAGAGACTGGGTACACTGGACGGACTCGCCGAGAACTCCCAGATGGTATTATACCTCACGTCAGATGGCAGTTCTCTGGTGACACTGGTACAGAGTAGTCTGTTGACCCGAGATCGTCATAGAGTCTTGTGTGATTCCCACTGTGCTTTGATTTCCATCATACCACGTCCAAGAGGGCGTGCAAAAAGGTGGCTTTTGGGTACAGTCCCGAATCACATGGAGGCAATGAGCGATAGGAGGGGATTCGTCTCTCCCGGTATAGGGAGTTGATGTTGTGCTGTGTTCGATTGGCTATAACCGGAAATCCCTGTCCAGTGTTGCTGAGATTTACTGGTAAGTGTTATCAGTAGTTTCTCGAACTGTTATAGACCTCATATCGACACGACTTATCGAGCTACTGGGGTCTGACGTTTACCACCCCTAGGCGAGATATGCAACATATCAGACGACGAGACCGGACTGTACGAGAGTGTTACTGTTTGGATTCACAGGAGAATGTACAGGCTTGCTTGTTGATCTTCTGAGCGCTCAATACCTGGGTAGCTGTTACGTTTAGCTGACCGCTTACAGCTTGTGAGTGTTTGATATGATCATCACCTACTGCCGCGTATTGACGATTCTTTAGAGTCCTACACAGAGGTTTCTTGGCTCAGGCAAAACGGAGTAGGAGCACATATGTGATATGTGCGGGACCGAGGATAATGCGGTATGTGATACCGTATTGTATTCTCGCGATATTTGATATCAGCCGGGTCATCGGATCAAGTGTTGATTCGATGAATCGGTACAGATAAATATTAGTCGGTTATATGCGATATAGCCGGATTGTCGGATCAAGTGTTGATTCGATAATTTAATGTATAATAATATATATGATATATTAAATTACATTAACTAATATTTGCTCACTAAAAGATTCTTTTTCTCACTCGGGTAATACATTGATATATATGCGATATATGTTAATTGTATTATTTTATTTGGTTACAATAAATATTATATATGTGATATATAATATTGTAACATGATATGATAACTAATGCAACATGTTTTGTGGAGTTTAAACATGATTAGGGTTTGGATTAGGGTTAAGTCTTCTAGTTGATTCTAGAAGCTTTTCATTTTGTCATGATAAAGATATTTGTGTGTGACTCATTCTTAACTCAACCCAAATCCTAACCCTTGGTTAATTCTCTACAATGGTTAAGTCAACCATGGTTGCATTATTTATCATATTAATCCTTTTATTATTCATCACAAAAGAAAATGGATCACTATTCTTCTTCTTCCTTGAGTTCTTCATGCAAAGCTTTCTTGTTTTGATATTTGTGATGAAAATATGTGAGAAAAAGATAAATAAAGAGAGCAAAAATCCTACTTCATCATCCTCATCTTCCCTTGCCATTTAGATGAGGGTGTTCACATCATTTCATGAGTGTTAGCTTGTGTTAACGAAACTTCAAGGTAGATCATCTTTGTATCGAAGATCGGAAGCAAAGGTTGCATCTTTCTCTTCGTGGAACCTCTCGAGAGTCCAGAACCCGATGATCGCAGCGAAGGGACCACAACACGGAGCATATGAAGTGAAGCACTGGATCTAGAAAGGTTGTAATCCCTCTCACTTAGTGTTAAAGTGTTTAGCATGTTAGTTTTCTCCTAATCTCTAGTTTAAAGATCCGTATTCGGGTTGTTCGGCACGGCTAATTTTTTAATCGGGCATGGTTGATGCCTCGTAGACCCTTGTGCGCGTGCATAACAACCCTACAGGAACCATAACGGGTCCACCATGAACCCGCAAACGGATCATCCATCTCCTCGAATCGGGTTTCAAGCACACGTCTCAGCACCGAGAAAACGCGTAGTGGACGCACCAAAATATCATATCACGAGGAACCGGGTTTTCAAATAGTGTATCTTTTCTTAAAAATCCCACAGTCCTCAAAACCAGAAATCACATGAAAATCCAACACCAAGAAGTAAATCCAATGCGATGTGCCATGTACATCAACCCATGATATAGGTATAGGGGAAAACCGCTTTTAAAATTAGTTTCCGTTTTTAAAGATATCATGCGGCTCCCAATTTCCATGAAAGTCATATCGAATCATATATGAAATGAACTACAGCAATATAATCATGGCAGTTCTACAGTGAGTGTGTCATGGCAATTACTAACGGTGTGTGTGTGTAGCATGTAGATTTGTGCTCGTGCAACATGAACCGTTAGTAATGGTGCGGTGTTCTATCAATTCTAAGCATACATACAGCAAGGAATGCAATATGCAATGACAGTCCAGGAGGTAAATGCAACATATAATAATAAGGTCCTATCAGTCCTGACGTATAACGCCATGCGGGCGATATCCCCGTAGATGTTAAATCTACTCACCGAAGTCTCGCGCTAAGTGTAGTCGACGACTTGCTTGCCCTTCTTCACGGCGTCCGTCTCACTCGCCTGCGAACCTAGAATCACATAACATATATCACACATAAGCTCAATTTCATAAAAACGTGATATTATGGTCCAACTAGAAACTCGTGTCGCAAACCAATCGCGCGTGTGCGCGATACGCTAAAACGTGTGATCACGCGCCTGAAACTATCCTGACGCGTCGCGATACGCAAAAACCCCAAACTCACACACGTATCACGCGTGTCGCGAAGGTTTAGAAAATACGAGAAATAGGTAATAAGCCCCAGATTTTTCTGCAGTAAGAAACAAACAAAATTGCACATGCCAGGGGTCTAAGGGTTGCAACATACACCTATAGGACCAAACCCCAACCAAAACCCTACCTATCTGGCCGCAAATTGCGGCCAGATCAAATATTTCGGCGGCCTCATCATGAAGAAAGGGGGTCGGGTTCTACCTAGGGTATCAGTACCTAGCCACTACACTGCAGTATTCTCAAAATTAATCTGAACTCATCGGGTCGATAGCAGTTCCCAGAAACTCAAATTTTGCTTTAAAACGACGAAATGCATCAAATAGGGATCTGGTGGTAATTTAGTGCAATTGGGGGCTAAGCTGGGTTGAAATGGCCTTAACAACACTCTATCAACCTACAGAAACCAAATCAAACATCACTTGGCCAAGGTTCACACTAAACATCTCATATCACACTAAATCGCACCAAAAATCACTAACCGAAGCAAAACTACACTAAACAAGTAAACTAGGGAGTAAGTTTAGGAAATATACCCCACACTCGACCCTAGGGAGCTGGAGGAAGAAGAAGAAGTGAAGGGAAGGGGCTGCAGCAGGAGTTGGGGCAGTTGCTGCTGCTAGCTGCTGCTACTGGTGTTGTTGCTGTTGCTGATATGCTTGCTGCTGCTGCTGTGAGTGCTTGCTGCTGCAGCTGCTGAGAGGTAAGGGTGTGTGTGTATGTGTGAGAGAGTGAGGTTGAGAGAAAGAAAACAAAACAATTGAGAGGAAATCATCACCCCAATGTCAACCCCTCACTCTCTCTCTCCTCATTAATTGCAAGCATGGCTCAAGCCATGATGCACTCTCTCTCTCTCTCACCAAGTCAACACCCTAAGGAAATTCAAATTAAATCAACTATTAATTAACTAATTTAAACTCAATTAAAACCCAAAAGACTTAATCCCCATGATTAACCCACCATGGTCACTAATCATGGTAATAACTCATTTAAAAACCCTAGTTTACATGCACATGTGTGTGCAAGCCTAGGAAAATTTTAGAAAAATATTTATTAAATTAGGAAAAATATTTGAAACAAAATTTGGTAAACTTTTCATTAAAAACCCTTTATTTAAATATAATTAGTCACTAACACATCCTAAGGTGTTACAATCTCTCCCCCTTAAAGAAATTCGTCCCCGAATTTCAAAATCTAACTACACGTACCTATGAAAAGATGGGGATACGTCTTCATCATCTCGGTTTCGGTCTCCCAAGTGACCTCCTCAAGGTTCTGACCACGCCAAAGTACCTTAACTGATGGGATGTCCTTCGATCTCAATTTCTTCACTTGTCGATCCAAGATCATCACCGGCTGCTCTGCATAGGAAAGGTCGCGCTCAAGCTGGATCGTCGGGTGCTGAATCGCATGCGAAGGATCATGAAGATATCTACGGAGCATCGAAACGTGAAATACGGGGTGCACATCTGGAAAACTGGGCGGAAGGGCTAATCTGTATGCTACTGCACCAACACGCTCGAGGATCTCGAAGGGGCCCACATATCTGGGACTGAGCTTCCCCTTCTTCCCAAACCTCATCACACCTTTCATAGGGGAGACCCTCAAGAAAACATGGTCACCAACAGAAAACTCAAGCCTGCGCCGCTGACGGTCCGCATAAGATCTCTGCCTACTCTGCGCTGCTTTCATCCTATCGCGAATCAACTGGATCTTCGCGGTCGTCTCCTCAACAATCTGTGGCCCTAAGATACTGCCCTCACTGAGCTCTGTCCAACAGGCGGGCGATCTGCATCTCCTCCCATAGAGAGCCTCAAACGGTGCCATCTGAATGGTCTCCTGGTAGCTGTTATTGTAGGAGAACTCTACTAAGGGTAAGTGATGATCCCAGCTACCTCCGAAATCTAATACACACGCTCTGAGCATGTCCTCGAGAGTCTGAATCGTCCGCTCTGACTGTCCGTCGTTCTGCGGATGAAATGCTGTACTGAAACTCAAGTGAGTGCCCAAAGCCTCCTCAAGCCTCTGCCATAATCGGCTGGTAAACTGGGTGCCTCTGTCGGACACAATACATGTCGGGACTCCGTGTAGTCGTACAATCTCGTCGATGTAGATCTGGGCATACTGAGTAAATCCGAAAGTCGTCTTCACTGGTAGGAAGTGAGCCGCCTTCGTCAAACGATCCACGATCACCCAGATGGAGTCATACCCTCGACTAGTCCTGGGTAGACCCACAACGAAGTCCATCGAAATCTGCTCCCATTTCCACTCCGGAATGGGTAACGGCTGTAACTCTCCCGCGGGCCTCTGGTGCTCAGCCTTGACTTGCTGACAAGTCAGGCATCTCGACACGAAATCTGCGATGTCCTTCTTCATTCCGTCCCACCAATAAACATCTCTCATATCATGATAAATCTTGGTGGAACCGGGATGGACGTTGTACACCGATCGATGTGCCTCCTCAAGAATCTCGCGCCGCAGTCCCTCAGCATCTGGTACGCACAGTCTAACTCCAAATCGTAGTACCCCCTAATCATCGATCACGAACTCGGAAAATCTGCCCTGTCCAATCTGTGCCATGATCTCCAAACATCGGTCATCACTGCGCTGTGCCTCATGTATGCGGCCAAGTAACTGTAGGCGTGCACGAACATGCGCGATCTGTCCTCCAATCGGCGTGAACTCGAACTGTACTCGGCTGTCGCGTAATATCTTCCAATCTGCCGACGACTGTCCCCGTACCGCGCTCAAACAAGATAGACTACCCCCGGGCCTCCTGCTCAACGCATCCGCCACTACATTCGCCTTGCCCGGGTGGTACAGGATCTTGCAGTCATAATCCTTCACTAACTCCATCCATCGGCGCTGTCTAAGGTTTAGGTCCCGCTGCTGAAATATATATTTGAGACTCTTGTGATCCGTGAATATCTGGCACGACTCGCCGTATAGGTAATGTCGCCAGATCTTAAGTGCAAAGACCACTGCAGCCATCTCCAAGTCATGAGTGGGGTAGTTTTGTTCATGTTTCTTCAATTGTCGCGAAGCATACGCGATCACCCTGTCGTGCTGCATCAAAACGCACCCTAGCCCCACTCGAGAGGCATCACAATAGACCACAAACCTGCCTGAGCCTGAAGGTAATGATAACACCGGTGCCGTCGTCAGCCGAGTCCGCAACTGCTGAAAACTGTGCTCGCACTCCTCCATCCAATCGAAAGGGACTCCCTTCCGGGTCAACCCGGTCAAAGGGGTAGCAATACTGGAGAAGTCCTGCACAAATCGCCTGTAGTAACCGGCCAACCCCAAAAAGCTGCGAATCTCCGTAACCGATGTGGGTCTGGGCCAATGCTGAACGGCCTCGATCTTCCTCGGGTCTACACATATACCGTCTCGTGAGATCACATGCCCCAAGAAGTCTACGCTGTCCAGCCAAAAAGCACACTTGGAGAATTTCGCATAAAGCTGGTGCTCCTTCAAAGTCTGCAGGGTAATCCGCAGGTGCTGCTCGTGCTCCTCACTACTCCGGGAATACACCAAGATATCGTCAATGAACACTATAATGAACAGATCCAAATATGGCCGGAAAATACGGTTCATCAAGTCCATGAATGCTGCTGGCGCATTGGTGAGTCCGAACGACATCACCAAAAACTCATAATGGCCGTAGCGCGTACGGAAAGCTGTCCTGGGAATGTCCTCCTGTCGAACCCGCAGTTGATGATAGCCCGATCGTAAATCGATCCTCGAAAAGTACCCTGCTCCCTGAAGCTGGTCGAACAAATCGTCGATGCGCGGCAAAGGATACCTGTTCCGCACTGTCACCCTGTTCAGCTGCCGGTAGTCGATACACAGACGCAAACTGTCGTCCTTCTTTTTGACGAACAGGACTGGAGCACCCCAAGGAGAAACACTGGGTCGAATAAGTCCCTTATCCAGCAAATCTTGCAACTGACCCTTCAACTCTCGAAATTCCGCCGGGGCCATCCGATAAGGCGGTATGGAAGCAGGCCCCGTGCCAGGAACCAAATCAATACAGAAATAAATGTCGCGCTCGGGCGGTAGCCCCGGAAGCTCGTCAGGGAACACATCAGGGAACTCGCTAACAACCGGAACCTGATCCAATGGAATCTGTGTAGTACTAGCATCGCAAACATAAGCAAGAAATCCCTGACATCCCTTCCTCAAAAGCTGTCCAGCGCGAAAAGATGAAATCACACTGTGCGGGGCGGCACCACGGTCCCCCAACACAACAAAAACCGACTCGCCGGGAAAACAAAATCTAACTGTCTTCTCACGGCAGTCCACAGAAGCATAGCACGTGGCTAACCAATCCATGCCCAAAAGAACGTCGAAGTCCAACATCTCCAGAAGGATCAAGTCGACAGGCAACTCTCTCTCGCCAATACAGACAGTACAGGATCGGAACACGTGCCTAGCAACAAACGACTCTCCCACAGGAGTGGTCACAACAAGCGGCTGATCAAGCAAACCAGACTCTCTACCCAAACTCGGCACGAAGTGTGTGGATACGTACGAGTGCGTGGATCCGGGATCGAACAATACGTGTGCATCAACTGTACATACAGGAAGGATACCTGAAACCACCGCATTAGACGCCTGCGCGTCCTGATGCGTCAAAGAAAAAACCTGCGCCTGTCCACCACCTGCGACTGACTGCCCTCTGCCTCGGTCATCCCGTCCTCTCTGAGCAACTCCTCCACGCCCACGACCTCGCTGTGTATGAGTTTGGCGCGGAGCAACGGTAGGTACAACAGGCAACGCCCTCTGGGGTGGTGAAGGTGGTAAGGTAACATGCGGTGCTGCCGCCTCCCTCCGGTGTATCTCAGGACAATCTCTAACGAGGTGAAGTAGACTGCCGCACCTAAAGCAACCCCGCGGCGACTGCGGACTCTCCTGGGGATACGAACTAAACATCTGGCCTCGTCCCGAATCTCTGCTACTCCTCGTACCAGAACGATACCTGTCGCGGCGTCTGAATGACTGCCTCCGTGCGGATATACTGGCACGAACTCTCTTCGGCTCTGGAACTACCGAAGTCTCAGCAAGGTGCTCCTCGACTACTAGGGCTGCGTCTACAGCTGCTGCATAGGTCTCGTAGTGCTGCGTGCTGATCGCGAGGAACAGTGGTGTAAGCAAGCCTCGAACAAATCTCTTGACTCGCAACTCCTCGGTAGCCACTAAATATGGGGCATAGACTGCTAGCTCTGTAAACAGCACGTCATACTCTGCCACTGTCATCCCTGGCGTCTGGCGCAAGGACTCAAATCTGCATGCTCGGGCATCCCTAACACTCTGGGGAAGGAAACGGGCTAGAAATACTGTCATAAACTCTGTCCAGGTCATAGGAGGAAGACCTGCTGCTCTGCCCTTCTCAACTGAATCACACCACTTCTGCGCAAGACCTTCCAGGCGAAAGCTCGCGAACTCAACCCATCTCGTATCTGCGCATCTGAGGGAACGGCATATCCGGGCCATCCTGTCGATGAAAGACTGTGGGTCCTCGGCTGTATCGGTGCTTGTGAAGACCGGAGGCTTCAGCCTCATGAACTCTGATAGCGATACTGTAATCACCTCCGTGGCTGCAGGGGCAACTGGCTGTGCGGTAGGTACCATCGCGGTCTTTGGAACGGGTGGAGCTATCTCTGGTCACTGCGCTCGAAGCGTCTCAACTAGCGATCCTATCATCTAGCGCGTCTCCTGCATGCTAGATCCCACCGTCTGGCGCATCTCCTGCATACCAGCCTCTATCGTGGCGATCTGATCTGTCATGGCAGGAACAGCCTGCTCGGGTACAACCGGTGTATTGCCCGGATCAGTCCTCGTCTCGAACGAGTCAACTCGAATCTCGGCCCTCGTGGCCGCTCTCTGCGCCCTCGTAGTCTTTGGCGGCATAATGGCTGAAAGAAAATTAGGATTCGACAAGAATACAGGAATCGAATCACAAGAATATAAGAAGGGATTAAATCAATAAGTCCTAAGGTCGCTTAGGCGGAGTACCGTGTCGTGAGTATGCCGCGGAACATACACACGCTACGCTACCCTGCTACAGCTACCTACTCCATCATACCAGGGTCATCCTACACTCCGAAGGTAAAACCTACGCTCTGATACCAACTTTGTCACGACCCGAGTATTTCGACTCGTGACCGGCACTTAATCACGCTACGTCTACAGGCGTAACGCGACTAAGTAAGCCGAACCCAGAAATCAAAACCATTTAAAAAAAATAGTGAGTGTTGAAAACATTTAGTTAAAGCTTTTAGAAAACCTTAAATAATTCAATAAGTTCCTTTTAAAGTTACTTAATCATTTGAATAATTTTGGCAGCATTTCCTTTGTAAAAGTAGCCCCGAGACCGGGTACAAAACAGGATATAAGTGAAATGAAATGTAATGAAATGAAACATCCCCAAACGGGAGCAATCACGCCCAACGGCGGAAATCAACATCACAAGAGTAATATACGACGCCGTAGCGAAGAATAAACAATAAGTAGACATCACAGAATATAAACTACATATAAAAACAGTCGGCTCCTACGAGCTCGACACCAGAATACAAAATATACATCATCGTCCTCACACAGTATCCAAGTCCAGTACATAAATGGTAGATGGAGAGTACTAGATACAAAAGGGATACAATAAAAGTACTCAGAATACCACAACCCACCTAAATGCAAAACAGCTCTCACCGCAACTGTAGTGGTATCTGTAGCCAAAAGATGCAAAAGACAGCCTGCCGCGACTATGCTGAGGGCAACCTGCAAATATTGTGGCACAACGGGGGTGAGTTGCCAACTCGTGAATAGAGATAACATATAAGGGTAATCGCGAGCATGCACGTACTGCGCTACTCTAACAAATGCCAGCAGATAATATCCATGCGTGATAAGCAGTATGTGCAATAATCATGCAGATGCTCTATCAGGTAATATAACTACAGGATGAGATATATGGTAATCAATACTGAGCATGGGATAAACAACATCTACACGGAATATCAACGTGGAAAACAATCGGTGCCCACAACTGCACCCAAATCCCAAATAACTCAGGCGCCGGCACACCCATCGGCCCTCAAATCCTGTAACCCTCTGAGAAATCACGAGTGCCCAACATCGGCACCCAAAACATCATAAAATACTCGTGTCCAGCATCGACACGCAAATCCTCATATATCGGGCACCGTCAGTACGGATCAGCACACGGGCTCCGACTGCGGTATCGGCCCTCGGCCCCGACAGTACGGGTCATCCCGCATCCATCTCTCGACTCTGGTCGGTATCCTCCGGATAACCGCCAGGTCCAACCAATCACCGGTAGGTACTCGCCACCCTGCCAGGCTCATCGTCTACTCCACGAAAAACATTTCTCGCCCCGGGGAACCATACCGGGTCCACCACGAACCCGCAAACGGATCATCCATCTCCTCGAATCGGGTTTCAAGCACACGTCTCAGCACCGAGAAAACGCGTGGTGGACGCACCAAAATATCATATCACGAGGAACCGGGTTTTCAAATAGTGTATCTTTTCTTAAAAATCCCACGGTCCTCAAAACCAGAAATCACATGAAAATCCAACACCAAGAAGTAAATCCAATGCTATGTGCCATGTACATCAACCCATGATATAGGTATAGAGGAAAACCGCTTTTAAAATTAGTTTCCGTTTTTAAAGATATCATGCGGCTCCCAATTTCCATGAAAGTCATATCAAATCATATATGAAATGAACTACAGCAATATAATCATGGCAGTTCTACAGTGAGTGTGTCATGGCAATTACTAACGGTGTGTGTGTAGCATGTAGATTTATGCTCGTGCAACATGAACCGTTAGTAATGGTACGGTGTTCTATCAATTCTAAGCATACATACAGCAAGGAATGCAATATGCAATGACAGTCCAGGAGGTAAATGCAACATATAATAATAAGGTCCTATCAGCCCTGACGCATAACGCCATGCGGGCGATATCCCCGTAGATGTTAAATCTACTTACCGAAGTCTCGCGCTAAGTGTAGCCGACGACTTGCTTGCCCTTCTTCGCGGCGTCCGTCTCACTCGCTTGCGAACCTAGAATCACATAACATATATCACACATAAGCTCAATTTCACAAAAACGTGATATTATGGTCCAACTAGAAACCCGTGTCGCAAACCAATCGCGCGTGTGCGTGATACGCTAAAACGTGTGATCACGCGCCTGAAACTACCCTGACGCGTCGCGATACGCAGAAACCCCAAACTCACACACGTATCACGCGTGTTGCGAAGGTTTAGAAAATACGAGAAATAGGTAATAAGCCCCAGATTTTTCTGCAGTAAGAAACAAACAAAATTGCACATGCCAGGGGTCTAAGGGTTGCAACATACACCTATAGGACCAAACCCCAACCAAAACCCTACCTATCTGGCCGCAAATTGCGGCCAGATCGAATATTTCGGCGGCCTCATCATGAAGAAAGGGGGTCGGGTTCTACCTAGGGTATCAGTACCTAGCCACTACACTGCAGTATTCTCAAAATTAATCTGAACTCATCGGGTCGATAGCAGTTCCCAGAAACTCAAATTTTGCTTTAAAACGACGAAATGCATCAAATAGGGATCTGGTGGTAATTTAGTGCAATTGGGGGCCAAGCTGGGTTGAAATGGCCTTAAAAACACTCTATAAACCTACAGAAACCAAATCACACATCACTTGGCCAAGGTTCACACCAAACACCTCATATCGCACTAAATCGCACCAAAAATCACTAACCGAAGCAAAACTACACTAAACAAGTAAACTAGGGAGTAAGTTTAGGAAATATACCCCACACTCGACCCTAGGGAGCTGGAGGAAGAAGAAGAAGTGAAGGGAAGGGGCTGCAGCTGGAGTTGGGGCAATTGCTGCTGCTAGCTGCTGCTGGTGGTGTTGTTGCTGTTGCTGATATGCTTGCTGCTGCTGCTGTGAAGTCTGCTGCTGCTGCTGTGAGTGCTTGCTGCTGCAGCTGCTGAGAGGTAAGGGTGTGTGTGTTTGTGTGTGAGAGAGAGAGTGAGGTTGAGAGAAAGAAAACAAAACAATTGAGAGGAAATCATCACCCCAATGTCAACCCCTCACACTCTCTCTCCTCATTAATTGCAAGCATGGCTCAAGCCATGATGCACTCTCTCTCTCTCTCACCAAGTCAACACCCTAAGGAAATTCAAATTAAATCAACTATTAATTAACTAATTTAAACTCAATTAAAACCCAAAAGACTTAATCCCCATGATTAACCCACCATGGTCACTAATCATGGTAATAACTCATTTAAAAACCCTAGTTTACATGCACATGTGTGTGCAAGCCTAGGAAAATTTTAGAAAAATATTTATTAAATTAGGAAAAATATTTGAAACACAATTTGGTAAACTTTTCATTAAAAACCCTTTATTTAAATATAATTAGTCACTAACACATCCTAAGGTGTTACAATCTCTCCCCCTTAAAGAAATTCGTCCCCGAATTTCAAAATCTAACTACACGTACCTATGAAAAGATGGGGATACGTCTTCATCATCTCGGTTTCGGTCTCCCAAGTGACCTCCTCAAGGTTCTGACCACGCCAAAGTACCTTAACTGATGGGATGTCCTTCGATCTCAATTTCTTCACTTGTCGATCCAAGATCATCACCGGCTGCTCTGCATAGGAAAGGTCGCGCTCAAGCTGGATCGTCGGGTGCTGAATCGCATGCGAAGGATCATGAAGATATCTACGGAGCATCGAAACGTGAAATACGGGGTGCACATCTGGAAAACTGGGCGGAAGGGCTAATCTGTATGCTACTGCACCAACACGCTCGAGGATCTCGAAGGGGCCCACATATATGGGACTGAGCTTCCCCTTCTTCCCAAACCTCATCACACCTTTCATAGGGGAGACCCTCAAGAAAACATGGTCACCAACAGAAAACTCAAGCCTGCGCCGCTGACGGTCCGCATAAGATCTCTGCCTACTCTGCGCTGCTCTCATCCTATCGCGAATCAACTGGATCTTCGCGGTCGTCTCCTCAACAATCTGTGGCCCTAAGATACTGCCCTCACTGAGCTCTGTCCAACAGGCGGGCGATCTGCATCTCCTCCCATAGAGAGCCTCAAACGGTGCCATCTGAATGGTCTCCTGGTAGCTGTTATTGTAGGAGAACTCTACCAAGGGTAAGTGATGATCCCAGCTACCTCCGAAATCTAATACACACGCTCTGAGCATGTCCTCGAGAGTCTGAATCGTCCGCTCTGACTGTCCGTCGGTCTGCGGATGAAATGCTGTACTGAAACTCAAGTGAGTGCCCAAAGCCTCCTCAAGCCTCTGCCATAATCGGCTGGTAAACTGGGTGCCTCTGTCGGACACAATACATGTCGGGACTCCGTGTAGTCGTACAATCTCGTCGATGTAGATCTGGGCATACTGAGTAAATCCGAAAGTCGTCTTCACTGGTAGGAAGTGAGCCGCCTTCGTCAAACGATCCACGATCACCCAGATGGAGTCATACCCTCAACTAGTCCTGGGTAGACCCACAACGAAGTCCATCGAAATCTGCTCCCATTTCCACTCCGGAATGGGTAACGGCTGTAGCTCTCCCGCGGGCCTCTGGTGCTCAGCCTTGACTTGCTGACAAGTCAGGCATCTCGACACGAAATCTGCGATGTCCTTCTTCATTCCGTCCCACCAATAAACATCTCTCATATCATGATACATCTTGGTGGAACCGGGATGGACGCTGTACACCGATCGATGTGCCTCCTCAAGAATCTCGCGCCGCAGTCCCTCAGCATCTGGTACGCACAGTCTAACTCCAAATCGTAGTACCCCCTGATCATCGATCACGAACTCGGAAAATCTGCCCTGTCCAATCTGTGCCATGATCTCCAAACATCGGTCATCACTGCGCTGTGCCTCATGTATGCGGCCAAGTAACTGTGGGCGTGCACGAACATGCGCGATCTGTCCTCCAATCGGCGTGAACTCGAACTGTACTCGGCTGTCGCGTAATATCTGCCAATCTGCCGACGACTGTCCCCGTACCGCGCTCAAATAAGATAGACTACCCCCGGGCCTCCTGCTCAACGCATCCGCCACTACATTCGCCTTGCCCGGGTGGTACAGGATCTTGCAGTCATAATCCTTCACTAACTCCATCCATCGGCGCTGTCTAAGGTTTAGGTCCCGCTGCTGAAATATATATTTTAGACTCTTGTGATCCGTGAATATCTGGCACGACTCGCCGTATAGGTAATGTCGCCAGATCTTAAGTGCAAAGATCACTGCAGCCATCTCCAAGTCATGAGTGGGGTAGTTTTGTTCATGTTTCTTCAATTGTCGCGAAGCATACGCGATCACCCTGTCGTGCTGCATCAAAACGCACCCTAGCCTCACTCGAGAGGCATCACAATAGACCACAAACCCGCCTGAGCCTGAAGGTAATGATAACACCGGTGCCGTCGTCAGCCGAGTCCGCAACTGCTGAAAACTGTGCTCGCACTCCTCCATCCAATCGAAAGGGACTCCCTTCCGGGTCAACCCGGTCAAAGGGATAGCAATACTGGAGAAGTCCTGCACAAATCGCCTGTAGTAACCGGCCAACCCCAAAAAGCTGCGAATCTCCGTAACCGATGTGGATCTGGGCCAATGCTGAACGACCTCGATCTTCCTCGGGTCTACACATATACCGTCTCGTGAGATCACATGCCCCAAGAAGTCTACGCTGTCCAGCCAAAAAGCACACTTGGAGAATTTCGCATAAAGCTGGTGCTCCCTCAAAGTCTGCAGGGTAATCCGCAGGTGCTGCTCGTGCTCCTCACTACTCCGGGAATACACCAAGATATCGTCAATGAACACTATAATGAACAGATCCAAATATGGCCGGAAAATACGGTTCATCAAGTCCATGAATGCTGCTGGCGCATTGGTGAGTCCGAACGACATCACCAAAAACTCATAATGGCCGTAGCGCGTACGGAAAGCTGTCCTCGGAATGTCCTCCTATCGAACCCGCAGTTGATGATAGCCCGATCGTAAATCGATCCTCGAAAAGTACCCTGCCCCCTGAAGCTGGTCGAACAAATCGTCGATGCGCGGCAAAGGATACCTGTTCCGCACTGTCACCCTGTTCAGCTGCCGGTAGTCGATACACAGACGCAAACTGCCGTCCTTCTTTTTGACGAACAGGACTGGAGCACCCCAAGGAGAAACACTGGGTCGAATAAGTCCCTTATCCAGCAAATCTTGCAACTGACCCTTCAACTCTCGAAGTTCCGCCGGGGCCATCCGATAAGGCGGTATGGAAGCAGGCCCCGTGCCAGGAACCAAATCAATACAGAAATAAATGTCGCGCTCGGGCGGTAGCCCCGGAAGCTCGTCAGGGAACACATCAGGGAACTCGCTAACAACCGGAACCTGATCCAATGGAATCTGTGTAGTACTAGCATCGCAAACATAAGCGAGAAATCCCTGACATCCCTTCCTCAAAAGCTGTCCAGCGCGAAAAGATGAAATCACACTGTGCGGGGCGGCACCACGGTCCCCCAACACAACAAAAACCGACTCGCCGGGAAAACAAAATCTAACTGTCTTCTCACGGCAGTCCACAGAAGCATAGCACGTGGCTAATCAATCCATGCCCAAAAGAACGTCGAAGTCCAACATCTCCAGAAGGATCAAGTCGACAGGCAACTCTCTCTCGCCAATACAGACAGTACAGGATCGGAACACGTGCCTAGCAACAAACGACTCTCCCACAGGAGTGGTCACAACAAGCGGCTGATCAAGCAAACCAGACTCTCTACCCAAACTCGGCACGAAGTGTGTGGATACGTACGAGTGCGTGGATCCGGGATCGAACAATACGTGTGCATCAACTGTACATACAGGAAGGATACCTGAAACCACCGCATTAGACGCCTGCGCGTCCTGATGCGTCAAAGCAAAAACCTGCGCCTGTCCACCACCTGCGACTGACTGCCCTCTGCCTCGGTCATCCCGTCCTCTCTGAGCAACTCCTCCACACCCACGACCTTGCTGTGTATGAGTTTGGCGTGGAGCAACGGTAGGTACAACAGGCAACGCCCTCTGGGGTGGTGAAGGTGGTAAGGTAACATGCGGTGCTGCCGCCTCCCTCCGGTGTATCTCAGGACAATCTCTAACGAGGTGAAGTAGACTGCCGCACCTAAAGCAACCCCGCGGCGACTGCGGACTCTCCTGGGGATACGAACTAAACATCTGGCCTCGTCCCGAATCTCTGCTACTCCTCGTACCAGAACGATACCTATCGCGGCGTCTGAATGACTGCCTCCGTGCGGATATACTGGCACGAACTCTCTTCGGCTCTGGAACTACCGAAGTCTCAGCAAGGTGCTCCTCGACTACTAGGGCTGCGTCTACAGCTGCTGCATAGGTCTCGTAGTGCTGCGCGCTGATCGCGAGGAACAGTGGTGTAAGCAAGCCTCGAACAAATCTCTTGACTCGCAACTCCTCGGTAGCCACTAAATATGGGGCATAGACTGCTAGCTCTGTAAACAGCACGTCATACTCTGCCACTGTCATCCCTGGCGTCTGGCGCAAGGACTCAAATCTGCATGCTCGGGCATCCCTAACACTCTGGGGAAGGAAACGGGCTAGAAATACTGTCATAAACTCTGTCCAGGTCATAGGAGGAAGACCTGCTGCTCTGCCCTTCTCAACTGAATCACACCACTTCTGCGCAAGACCTTCCAGGCGAAAGCTCGCGAACTCAACCCATCTCGTATCTGCGCATCTGAGGGAACGGCATATCCGGGCCATCCTGTCGATGAAAGACTGTGGGTCCTCGGCTGTATCGGTGCCTGTGAAGACCGGAGGCTTCAGCCTCATGAACTCTGATAGCGATACTGTAATCACCTCCGTGGCTGCAGGGGCAACTGGCTGTGCGGTAGGTACCATCGCGGTCTCTGGAACGGGTGGAGCTACCTCTGGTCACTGCGCTCGAAGCGTCTCAACTAGCGATCCTATCATCTAGCGCATCTCCTGCATGCTAGATCCCACCGTCTGGCGCATCTCCTGCATACCAGCCCCTATCGTGGCGATCTGATCTGTCACGGCAGGAACAGCCTGCTCGGGTACAACCGGTGTATTGCCCGGATCAGTCCTCGTCTCGAACGAGTCAACTCGAATCTCGGCCCTCGTGGCCGCTCTCTGCGCCCTCGTAGTCTTTGGCGGCATAATGGCTGAAAGAAAATTAGGATTCGAAAAGAATACAGGAATCGAATCACAAGAATATAAGAAGGGATTAAATCAAGTCCTAAGGTCGCTTAGGCGGAGTACCGTGTCGTGAGTATGCCGCGGAACATACACACGCTACGCTACCCTGCTACAGCTACCTACTCCATCATACCAGGATCATCCTACACTCCGAAGATAAAACCTACGCTCTGATACCAACTTTGTCACGACCCGAGTATTTCGACTCGTGACCGGCACTTAATCATGCTACGTCTACAGGCGTAACGCGACTAAGTAAGCCGAACCCAGAAATCAAAACCATTTAAAAAAAATAGTGAGTGTTGAAAACATTTAGTTAAAGCTTTTAGAAAACCTTACATAATTCAATAAGTTCCTTTTAAAGTTACTTAATCATTTGAATAATTTTGGCAGCATTTCCTTTGTAAAAGTGCCCCGAGACCGGGTACAAAACAGGATATAAGTGAAATGAAATGTAATGAAATGAAACATCCCCAAACGGGAGCAATCACGCCCAACGGCTGAAATCAACATCACAAGAGTAATATACGACGCCGTAGCGAAGAATAAACAATAAGTAGACATCACAGAATATAAACTGCATATAAAAACAGTCGGCTCCTACGAGCTCGACACCAGAATACAAAATATACATCATCGTCCTCACACAGTATCCAAGTCCAGTACATAAATGGTAGATGGAGAGTACTAGATACAAAAGGGATACAATAAAAGTACTCAGAATACCACAACCCATCTAAATGCAAAACAGCTCTCACCGCAACTGTAGTGGTATCTGTAGCCAAAAGATGCAAAAGACAGCCTGCCGCGACTATGCTGAGGGCAACCTGCAAATACTGTGGCACAACGGGGGTGAGTTGCCAACTCGTGAATAGAGATAACATATAAGGGTAATCGCGAGCATGCACGTACTGCGCTACTCTAACAAATGCCAGCAGATAATATCCATGCGTGATAAGCAATATGTGCAATAATCATGCAGATGCTCTATCAGGTAATATAACTACAGGATGAGATATATGGTAATCAATGCTGAGCATGGGATAAACAACATCTACACGGAATATCAACGTGGAAAACAATCGGTGCCCACAACTGCACCCAAATCCCAAATAACTCAGGCGCCGGCACACCCATCGGCCCTCAAATCTTGTAACCCTCTGAGAAATCACGAGTGCCCAACATCGGCACCCAAAACATCATAAAATAATCGTGTCCAGCATCGACACGCAAATCCTCATATATCGGGCTCCGTCAGTCCGGATCAGCCCACGGGCTCCGACTGCGGTATCGGCCCTCGGCCCCGGCAGTACGGGTCATCCCGCATCCATCTCTCGACTCTGGTCGGTATCCTCCGGATAACCGCCAGGTCCAACCAATCACCGGTAGGTACTCGCCACCCTGCCAGGCTCATCGTCTACTCCACGAAAAACATTTCTCGCCCCGGGGAACCATACCGGGTCCACCACGAACCCGCAAACGGATCATCCATCTCCTCGAATCGGGTTTCAAGCACACGTCTCAGCACCGAGAAAACGCGTGGTGGACGCACCAAAATATCATATCATGAGGAACCGGGTTTTCAAATAGTGTATCTTTTCTTAAAAATCCCACGGTCCTCAAAACCAGAAATCACATGAAAATCCAACACCAAGAAGTAAATCCAATGCTATGTGCCATGTACATCAACCCATGATATAGGTATAGGGGAAAACCGCTTTTAAAATTAGTTTCCGTTTTTAAAGATATCATGCGGTTCCCAATTTCCATGAAAGTCATATCGAATCATATATGAAATGAACTACAGCAATATAATCATGGCAGTTCTACAGTGAGTGTGTCATGGCAATTACTAACGGTGTGTGTGTGGCATGTAGATTTATGCTCGTGCAACATGAGCCGTTAGTAATGGTACGGTGTTCTATCAATTCTAAGCATACATACAGCAAGGAATGCAATATGCAATGACAGTCCAGGAGGTAAATGCAACATATAATAATAAGGTCCTATCAGCCCTGACGCATAACGCCATGCGGGCGATATCCCCGTAGATGTTAAATCTACTTACCGAAGTCTCGCGCTAAGTGTAGCCGACGACTTGCTTGCCCTTCTTCGCGGCGTCCGTCTCACTCGCCTGCGAACCTAGAATCACATAACATATATCACACATAAGCTCAATTTCACAAAAACGTGATATTATGGTCCAACTAGAAACCCGTGTCGCAAACCAATCGCGCGTGTGCGTGATACGCTAAAACGTGTGATCACGCGCCTGAAACTACCCTGACGCGTCGCGATACGCAGAAACCCCAAACTCACACACGTATCACGCGTGTTGCGAAGGTTTAGAAAATACGAGAAATAGGTAATAAGCCCCAGATTTTTCTGCTGTAAGAAACAAACAAAATTGCACATGCCAGGGGTCTAAGGGTTGCAACATACACCTATAGGACCAAACCCCAACCAAAACCCTACCTATCTGGCCGCAAATTGTGGCCAGATCGAATATTTCGGCGGCCTCATCATGAAGAAAGGGGGTCGGGTTCTACCTAGGGTATCAGTACCTAGCCACTACACTGCAGTATTCTCAAAATTAATCTGAACTCATCGGGTCGATAGCAGTTCCCAGAAACTCAAATTTTGCTTTAAAACGACGAAATGCATCAAATAGGGATCTGGTGGTAATTTAGTGCAATTGGGGGCTAAGCTGGGTTGAAATGGCCTTAAAAACACTCTATCAACCTACAGAAACCAAATCACACATCACTTGGCCAAGGTTCACACTAAACACCTCATATCGCACTAAATCGCACCAAAAATCACTAACCGAAGCAAAAACTACACTAAACAAGTAAACTAGGGAGTAAGTTTAGGAAATATACCCCACACTCGACCCTAGGGAGCTGGAGGAAGAAGAAGAAGTGAAGGGAAGGGGCTGCAGCTGGAGTTGGGGCAGTTGCTGCTGCTAGATGCTGCTGGTGGTGTTGTTGCTGTTGTTGATATGCTTGCTGCTGCTGCTATGAAGTCTGCTGCTGCTGCTATGAGTGCTTGCTGCTGCAGCTGCTGAGAGGTAAGGGTGTGTGTGTGTGTGTGTGTGTGAGATTGAGGTTGAGAGAAAGAAAACAAAACAATTGAGAGGAAATCATCACCCCCATGTCAACCCCTCACTCTCTCTCTCCTCATTAATTGCAAGCATGGCTCAAGCCATGATGCACTCTCTCTCTCTCACACCAAGTCAACACCCTAAGGAAATTCAAATTAAATCAACTATTAATTAACTAATTTAAACTCAATTAAAACCCAAAAGACTTAATCCCCATGATTAACCCACTATGGTCACTAATCATGGTAATAACTCATTTAAAAACCCTAGTTTACATGCACATGTGTGTGCAAGCCTAGGAAAATTTTAGAAAAATATTTATTAAATTAGGAAAAATATTTGAAACACAATTTGGTAAACTTTTCATTAAAAACCCTTTATTTAAATATAATTAGTCACTAACACATCCTAAGGTGTTACACGTCGGCTGGCGAACTTCGTGCCCGAGTTGCTTCGGATGAAGCGGGAGCCCGTAAAAAGACTCGAAGATGTGGTGCTCTTTTCGATGAGGAGATCGAGATCGGAGATGCCGCGGGGAGCTTGGGATGGTGGCCAAAGACCGAAGGACACGGATCGATCGGTATAGCTTTTCCAACCCTTTCTCTAGTTGCTAGTTGTAGGTTAATGGTTCGATCCGGGATTAAAGTCTGCGATAGCGCCAGTTTCAGGTTTTGAAAAAGTTTTCGTTTCCGCATTTTGGCCTTGGACAGACGGCCGGGGCGCTACCGTAGACTTACATGGTATCAGAGCCACGCCATTAACCTTTACTAGCTTGCTCTAACGTATTTAAAATATCGATCGAACGAAATTACCAAAACCGCGATTCCAATTTATGCAGTTTCTGTCGAAATTTTTTTGTTGTCGAAAAATTATTTTGAGTATTGCAGAAAATCAGGTAGGCTTTTTAAAGAAATCTGAGAAAATTTGGTACACTAAATTTACTGTAGAGCCGCGGAACCACGGCCGTACCCATGTTTTGGCCGCGGTTCCGCCGTCGTACTGTAGCAAAACTGCACCAAATTTTCTGCAGTGGTCTCTGACTTGGAATTGGGGTTTCTGGTATTTTTAGTTTTGGCCCAGATTATTTTGAGTACTAGATTTGTGCTTGGGGCCCACTTCGGGAAATTTTGTCGATCGAAAATTTTAAATATGTTAGTTCACAGTGCTTACTTTATATCTGCGACCGTGAATGTCATTCGAGCGGTAAATCTTATCTAATTGTTATAGTCCTTTTAGATGGGTTTGTGAACGTGACATTCACGTTGATGTTTTGTGTTGTGCTGTGATGTTGCGGATTTGTCGTGGTGGATAGCCTGGATGCAATGTTAGTACAGTTTGGTATTATTTGTACATTTGTTATTGCGGGGCGAGCGTCCGACATGTGGACTGCCGTCACTGCCTGTTTGTATATTATTCTTTTGGGGCACGACCGGGCTAAGGTCGATGTACCCGTTGTATATATTTTACTTTCTGTACTAGGATTACCCCGCGGAGGGGTGCACGGATAGCCGGGTTCTAGAGGGAAACGGGCCCGCATCTTATGGCTTTGAGACGTAGGGGGCTTCACTCTATAATTGGCGGGCTATTCGCCGCACTCATAGGGGGTATAGGTTGACCCAAGGAGGAGTGCTCAAGTTACCGAATTCCGTGAAGTGCTGGGTGGTCCATTCACTTTGTTGAAGGGGGCTGCCTCGCTTCAGGTTTTGGCGGGTAACTTGCCGCGCCCGTAGGGGTCTAGGATTTTATTGCACAGGCTATCCACACGACCAGGGGAACGTCGGGTTTCAGTAGCGGCTCTATGAAACCCGGGGATCCCAGATTATCTGTATTGTTCTGTGATGCTTATTACATTTCTGTGATGTTGCATTTATCACGCCATGAGTGAATATTATATATTGATACATATACTAGAAGATGTTGTATATGTTTTACACCCGCGCTAGTCCAGTCCCCGCTCTGTCGTTAGTTAAGTAACCTAACGGGTGATGACGAGCCCCAGTGGCGAATGCGGATGGCATATACGTACATCATATTTTCGTTCTTTTGTAGTGTGATTAATTGATGGGACTGTATTGATTGGGATCAATGCAAGTTAAACAAACCTATTCTGATGTTGTTGGAATATTTTTCAAAAATCTGTTATTGCAAGGACGTTTTCTTTTGTTTTGCACAGTGGTATTCGGTTATGAATATCCAGCACCTCAGTCGACGAGGCAAGGGCCGAGATCCCTTCACCGGGAGTGACCCCTTGGACAGAAATTTGCGTCAGGGTAATAACTTCACTATAGTCGATTACTTTTTGCTTTGCATCGCGGTATTCAGTTGGAATATCCTGCACCTCATTCTACGGGGAAAGAGCCGAGATCCCTTCACCGGGAGTGACCTCTTTAGCAAAGGTTTTCGCCACTATATTTTTACAAAAAGCTATCCGGTTCCTTCAACGATATCAAGTTCATTATGTTAAAGGTTTTTCGCCAAAAACCATTCGTAGCCCTCCGTCATTTCAGACGGGTAGCACTTAGTATTCATGCTATGTTTGTTGGTCTTAGTCAAGGCATAGTGTATGGTGGCTATTTGTTACTTTTCTGTTGCATAGATAGATGCGTTGGTTTGGGACAGTCGTACAGCCTTGTTGGCCCTAGTCAAGGGCTTGTACGGGTGGGTTCAAATTAACCTGGACAATGACAGGTAGAACTTGACATGTGACCTATGATTTGTTGGCCTTAGTCAAGGTCATAAGAGCATGGGGTAAAAATCACATCGGGAGTTTCTAAAGAAACTGAAACTTGCCAGATATGTGCATACCTTCTGGAGTGTGATAACGTAAGTGGATTCCATCACGTTATCATGCGATGATATTTGGATCCCGATTCCTACTGATGAGCTGGTTTACTCCTCGGGTGATCCCGACTAATTCTTCTTTCAGGTTTGGAGGAGAATTTGAGGTTACAGTGGGAGGTTTCCTGATTAGATAAAGTGATAACCTTTCTGATCTAGGTTAGAGTGCACGCAGAGTGTTTCTTTTCTCTCTCTCTTTGGCAGCGAACATGGCCCGACCCTTGACTATGACTCAGTGACCAAGATTAACCAAACATTCTTAAAACACCGGCTTTTGGATTGTCTGAGTTGCATACCTCATTGTCACTCCTACTTTTACCTTTTTCTCCAAAACACCTCGTATTACTACGAACATCCACTTCCATTAGATAAAACCATCGTATGGTTATATACGAACTCGAAGGAACTTATTCGAGGATGGTTTCCGGTTCTGGAGAAAACGAGTAGGACTATTCAGTTGTCTTTTCCTTTTACCTTCTCTCAGGTTGCGAGTGCTCCTTGGATTAGGACGGTACACCTATTATGCTAATTGGATAGTCTTCTTCCAAACCATAGGCAGGTGCCGAAAGGTAGGGTATGAAGAAAACCATTTAGCCTAAAAGGTGTACAGAAGGTATTAAGTAAAGACAAATAAAAGGGATTTGTAAGAGAACAAAGTAAATTGCGACTGCTAGTCATGACCAAACCAAGAATTTCTTCGCCAATCCTACATAACCTTTGTATTTCTCCAGAACACTCCGTATCATTACGAAGATCCACAGTTTATTGGATACTCCATTGTATGGTTATATACGAACTCGAATGGACTTGTTCCAGTTCGGGGATGGATTTTGGTTCAGGAGAAATAGGAATAAGGTTTTATTCAGTTGTCTTTTATCTTTACCTTCTCTCGGGTTGCGAGTGCTCCTAGGATTAGGACAGTACACCTATTATGCTTATTGGATAGTCTTCTTCCAAACCATAGGCTGGTGCCGAACGGTAAGGAAGGAAGAAAACCATTTAGCCTAAAAGGGTGTACAGAGGTAATGACTAAAGACATATAAAGAGATTTGGAGAGATGGCAAAGAAATATACGGTTACAGTTGTGAATCTGATAATGGAAGAGGCATTACTAGGAATACCCGGATACCCCTTCGAAACATTTATATGTTTCAGTTTCACTGTGTATTGTTAAAAGAAAACTGATTTCCCAATTAGCCCTTGCTCCAGGATATGTATTTACCAGGTTTGATTCTCACATTTGTATGGTTTTACAGATGATGAGTGGGAGTAAGTTATTGGGAATTGGGTGATCATCCTCATTATATCGGGATTCGTTGTAATTGGTGATATTTGAGAAAACCGCCTGGGTTGTTTGTCGGACGACAAATATTTGGTTTTGAATATCCGTTGTTATGCACCAATTTCAAATTGATATATCTGTACGTTTATTTTTATAAAGTGAGATATAACTTTTTGAAATTATGTCTATGACATTTACCTATATCAGTGGATGATTAGGTAAGGAGCATTAAACAGCGGTGTAATTCTTCTTAACCATAAGTACAGTTTTCAACCTACGACACACAGGGAATGAGTTATTAGACTCAGGGGACTTATACAGAGTATTGTATGTTGTCCAGTGTCCATGAGGACAGAGGGGTTGATACTCGTACTATATTCTGTTTACTTATGACTTCTCTAGTTCTTAGACATGTGTTTCGTAGAAATGCAAGGTCCAAGTTTTGAGAAATTATATGTATAAGAATAAAATAGAGAACCAGGCGTTACAAGTATCAGGATTCTTCAAGGTGATCGAAGATGTAGATACTTGTGTATGGTGTTCAGTTAATAGTAATGATTACGAGAACTTGCTTCTCTTTCAGGTTACTCATAATTGGAAGCACTCCTAAGTTGAGTAATGATGATCGACCTTTCTCCATTTAGTTTACATGCACTGGAGACAGCTGCATGATTTGAATCTGGTTTCAATTAAATTAGTGTCTCTGTTTTTATATTGGATATAGAACGGTTCATATCTTAACGATGTTAAGGTGCGGGGAGTTGTCCGGCTTATGCTTAAAACCAGACTCTATATAACTCAAGGCACATTTCTGTAATGGATGTTTGTGGATTGACCCGGGCTATGACGAGGGTTGACTTTCTACCATCTGGAAGATCAATGGTGATATTGTTCTTGACTCGCCACAGTTTTAGTAAAATGGACTTTTTTAGAAAACAGTACCGGGAGTATGGTAGAACTGGAAGTGATTCCAGAACCGCAAACGATTACTAAAAATTTAATAAGAACCTAAAGATTCAATCAGGTTTGATATTCCATTGGCCACTCCGCAGATATGGTGGGTAACCTCAGGCACCCGAGAGGTACTCCGCTAGCCTCAAGCACGGTGACAGGGAGGTTCTTGTTTACCCAGACTTGCCATTGCTGTTGTTCCAGACTGTGAGACCCGGCATGAGGATGAGTATAGCGTCGTTCTAAACTGGCTTTAGAAGTGCACGTGTATATTATTCTGCCAGAGGGTTGTCATAGTCAGTGGGAGCAGCGGAAGCATAGTGGACAAGTAGCTTATGTCTATTTATGGACTAAAGGAGATATAGCGAGGATAGATCATCTATTTCTGATGTGACAGTCATAGTTTGACTTCATCAGAATAAGGGATGGATCTGTTAAAAAGGTAGTAGGGTTTGGTGTTCTGGTATTTGGATGACATACACAGAGTAGGAAGTGAAATTCCTATACTACGATCGGTTATACTTTGGCTGTCACACAGTGGTTTCTCCACATAAAGCTTGGATATTATATCAGATATTCTGGTTACTAGATCTATGGTTTTAGATCTAGATTTGGGTAGTTTTCCAATCTGGGTACTTAGACAGCATTCTAAAGGTGTTTTAGAATGGACGACTCCTGGCACGGTAGTGTACCTGCAAGTGATGGAGTCACCCTCTCTAAAGCTGTCTTACAGACTAAAGGGGAGAGGGATGTGCATGATTGGCAGATCACTTGCTTAGGCAATTGAGTCAATCATGAGATGTCAAGTACCACACCAGACGTTGTTTTTGCACTAGATGGATTAAGTTGATATTAATCCTATCCTGGAGAAACGTTCAGAAGCAGTTTTAGAACATAAGTGAATGTTCTAGGGATATGATAACAACAGCCTCTTTTAGGAGACGGTTATCATTCCAGGCTTCCAAGGTGACCTGAATGACAGAGTGACTGTTAGAGTTATATTTTTCCCTCTGACGAGGGACAGTAGTTTGGACAGGTGATCCAAGCGGATACTGAGGGAGGCATGGCGCAGGATACTGATTAAGTTCAGGTGACGATACAGTCTAAGAAGTTTTAGATTTGGAGTTCATTTATGAACTGAGTCCCATCAGATATCCAGACATATTCTAAGACATGTATTGCTCATTTCGGGAGATGGCTTTCTCCGCGAACTTGAGATAAAGAGAGACATAGAAAGAAACATCAGGGCGGATCCACTCACTGAGGCTATTCCTCGAACGCAATAGTTTCGCAAACGGACTTTGTGAGACTGAGGAGTTGGGTGTTTGGTATCACACGGGCTGTGAGTATGCGACATCGCAATAATTAGCCTTGAGTGCAAGTGGGAGATTGTTGGATATAGTGCCATCAGAGTCAATTATTGGATCGCAGACACGTGATTGCAATGATTGAGGGAGGACCTATGCCGGTAGGACAATCTTACTCAAGATGATAGTATGCTATCTGGTTTATCTTTATCATCGTGTACTACTTTAGGTGACATTACAGATCACTATTGCACGTTGATAGAGCCTATAGGATTATTGCTTGGCGGCCAGTAGTATGATGGCGATCATATACGTAGGAGCTGGGGTTTATAAGCACATCCTTAAAGTGGTCCCTAGTCGTGGGAGTTTCGAGACTGGGCATCGATACTCCATTAGTAGACTAGTGTATACAGTCAAGACCCCGACGAGGGGCGGTGGCCGGTCTCACAAGCCATTGGTGTCAGTTGGTTCACCTAAGATATATACAGGTGCTCATTAGGTTATGAGTACATTGGACAGGACTCGCCGGGAACATGCTAGTTGGTATTATACCCGACGTCAGATAGCAGTTCCCTGGTGACATGTATACAGGTTAGTTCATCGACCTGAGATCGTCATTTGTCTCGTATGAGTTCCCACTGTGCTTTGATTACTACCCTACTACGGCTTGATTGAATGAAATCTCGGTGTGTAGGTAGAAAATGTATAGAAATCACAACCAATGAAATTTTTGACCGCAATCAATAACAGTGTCGTATGTAGCGCGTTAGCGAGTGCGGATCGTCCACTGGGAAAGTGAGATCCGTTCGAATTTGAATTAGATAAATTGAAAATTAAAGAAAAGAGAAAAAAGACAATTCAATTCAAGATTTAAAAGTGAATTTCAAGAATTATTAAAATCTAGATCTAATAACAAGAAAACATTAAAATCAAGAATCAAGAATTGATGATTTCCAATCGAATTAGGTTTCAAGAATCGAAGTGAGGCCCGTAGGAATCGATTGAATCTATAGACGTGATGAAAACTAGTGATTACGTTTTCTTATCCATTAATGATTTGATACTAGATCGATGACGATCAACGAGAATTAGGAATTTCTTGCGGATACTAGGGTTTCATCATCTATCCCTTATCCTTTCGTTGATTTCATTCACATTCTAGCCTCTAGTAAATTCAAGAATCGATCGTGGATCACTAATTAAGAGCGAACACAATCAAGAAAGCATCGCTCGAAACTAGGTTGTCGATTCTTCAATTTACTAAAGTTTACAAAACTCATAGGACTTAAGAATCATTTCAAAATTTATAACATCATCATCTATTGATTCTCTCGACTCCTTCACGAGCGGAGTTTTTACTCAAACATCATATCAAAGAACACAATCAAGAATCGAGATATAATCATGATGCAAGAATGTAAAGAAAGCAAGATAAAGAATTTCACCTTTTATTTATCAACAATTTTGTTACAATTCTCTCAAGATCTACAGTGAGGAAAGAACTTGATCGTCGATTTGGTGTCGCACGTCTTCGTGAGTCGCGGATCGTCTTGGACCACTTGCTCGGATGAAGATCGGCTTCGCTCCTAAAAGGTTGAAGGCTTCTTGCTCGAATTGTACTCGGGGATCTTGAATTTAGCTTTGGTGATTGGATTAGGGTTAGGGTTACAAGTTGTGTCACTCACCTTGTGTTGGGAATTGATGGAAGGATCAACAACCTTAGAATAGAAGCTTTAGGGTCTCTTTTATAGCCTTCTTCTTACCTTCCCCTACAAGCTTGATTAGGATTAGCTTCTTTCATAAGCTAGGTTTAGTTTAACTTCCCTTGTAAGCTTGGTAGTTAGGAAGAAGTTTCTAGAATTAGTTAGTTAGAGTTAGCTTCCTTCATAAGCTTAGAGGTTAGGGGGAAGCTTCTAGGCTTAGGTAGTTAATTGGCTTGATTAAGAAGCTTGAGAAGCCTTGTTGTTCGGATAGAAGCTTCTAGAGATCTCTGGAATTTGCAGTGGCTTAAAGGAGGTCTGAAGCTGAGAAGAGAAGCCTGAGATGAAAATTTCCTGCTGACGTGTCATCATGGCCGCGGATCCGCCGCGGGAAGGGCACTCCGGCCGCGGATCCGCGGCCGTTTGGGAGCCTTGCTGCATGGAATTTTTAGGTATATTTGGTGTTGACTTTAGATGTATTTTCTGATATCTGGAATCTCATAAATCTTTCTTGATCACTGCCAGATTTCAAGTCTTGGACTTGGCGTATTTTTCTCAGCACTTTTGACAATTTCGGCTCTTTTCCTGGAATTTCCTGCACAGATTCTCGAGACAAGTGTTGCGCTATTCAAAGATTATGCGATGCAATGATAAACACTCAATTTCCCTCAAAGTGTTGGTTTTAAAGTATAACACAAGTTATTTGGTATTTTACGGCTGTTTTGCTAATATGTGCTATATTAATACTGAACACCTCTAGATGAGTGCAAATGCTAGGGAAATTGATGTGTTAAAAATGCAATATTTTCGACTGATCATGGCTCAAATGAGTCATGCAAACAGGTTTTAGTTGGGTACAGTCCCGAGCCAAATGGAGGCAGTGAGTGGATCGGCAGGGGTTTCGTCTCTCCCGGTATTGGGGGTGAGATCGCGCTGTGTCTAGGAGAGCCATTACACAAAGTCCTTGGCCAAGGCAGGAGATTTACTGGTAGGTATTCCAGTAGTATCTCAGGGTGTTCTGGGCTACACTCCGACACGACTTGTACCGCTTTTGGGGGTCTGACTTTTACCAACCCCCTAGGCCCGACATGCGATGCTCATAGACGAACGGACCGGACTGTACGGATATTGTCACTGACAGGCTCAGTAGGGTGTCAGGATGAGTTCGCTCATCGACCTCCCTTTTGGTCAATACCTGGTAGCCCGTTACGTACGGCTAGTACCTCTGACGTGCTAGTGGTTAAATCTACAGCCAGTGTATTGACGAGTCTTTAGAGTCCCCCACAGACAGTTTCTCAAGTTTCGGGCGAAACGTTGTAGAGGCCGTATGATATATGGCAGGGTCCGATCATATACGTACAGTAGTGCGCAGATCATGATCGGGCGGATCATACTAGTGGGCTTTGTTTTAAGCCGGATCCTAGTATTAGATTTGTTCGATTACTTTAGTCTCATCGCATTCGCATTCGGTCGGAATGCAGATGCAGGTATGTATATACAGGTGAGGGGTATCCTTGTGATCCGTCACGAGTTTACTTTAGATGTTGTCGTCTCTTTTTATTGTTGTAAACATTTGGATTAGTGTTTACAAATGGAAATTGTGAGCTTAAGCCATCATTATAAGCCTTAATTGTGACACATGCACAAGTGATGACTCATGGTCTCTTTCTTTGTGCATGTGTCACATTATTTGATTGATTTTGTGTTGATATGATGAGAAGAGAGAGAGAGGGCAGACAAGAGGGAGTGTTTGGTCTTGTATTTTTCATTCTCACTCTCTCATTTTACCATATACAACATAAGAAAAAGAAAGGCTTCTTCTTCTTCTTCTTGCTCTAGCTCACAACCTCTATTAATGGCATCATCTCTAACCTCTATCCATACACTCTCATGTGATGAGAATCAATGGATGCTTGAGACAAAGTTATCAAACACATTCTCTACTTCGCCTTGGACACGCCAGCTAGCGAACTTCATGCCCGAGTTGCTTCGGATGAAGCGGGAGCCTGTAAAAAGACTCGAAGATGTGGTGCCATTTCCGACGAGGAGATCGAGATCGGAGATGCCGCGAGGAGCTTGGGATGGTGGCCAAAGACCGAAGGACATGGATCGATCGGTATAGCTTTTCCAACCCTTTTTCTAGTTGCTTGTTGTAGGTTAATGGTTCGATCCGGGATTAAAGTCTGCGATAGCGCCGGTTTCAAGTTTTGAAAAAGTTTTCATTTCCGCATTTTGGTCTCGGACAGACGGCCGGGGAGCTACCGTAGACTTACAGCATAGTGACATTCCTTGTAGAATATCCAGCACCTTATTCGATAAGGAAAGAGCCGAGATCCCTTCACCGGGAGTGACCTCTTTAGTGAAACTGGCAGATGCTACAACCCACTCGGTTTTGTTTTTGATTGCTTTTTTAGTTCATGCTTTGCATAGTGGTATTTGTGAAATATCCAGTACCTCATTCGATGAGGAAAGAGCCGAGATCCCTTCACCGGGAGTGGCCTCTTTAGCAAAACTAGTAAAAGCCTCAAAACACTCATTTTCAAAATCACTCGATTCTACAACGATATCAAATTCATTACACAAAAGGTTTTCTTAAAAACCTGTCATAACCCTCCGTCATTTTAGGAAGTAGAGTACTTAGTATTCGTGCTACGTTTGTTGACCATAATTAAGGCGTAGTGTGCGGTAGCTAAGTGATGTCTTCCTACTGTTAGTTATGTATATGCCCTAGAGGCCATTATTGTACATATGATGTATATTATAGTGGATGCTTAGATATATAGAGAGAGTAATTTCTTGCTCAGATATATAGGCCTCGGGGCCGGGCGCGACCTCGGGGTCCTCGACATTCACCACGGGACGAGCAGAGTCCTCGGCGACTTCCTCGTCAGGAATCTCTTTCCCCTGCTCCTCGGCGTCCGCGAGAGGGTACTCGGCCTGGAGCTCTTCGTCGGCGAACTCCGGCATCCGGGCCTTAACGGTGTCGAGGGCCTCGTGCCATATGAGGTTGTGGCCACGGCCAAGTCATCATAGAAGTCCTTCGACTTCTTGAAGCCCTCCACCGCCTTCGCCGCCGAGAGGTCGGCCAACTTCGCCGCTCTTAGGTCGGCCGACTTCGCCGACTCGGCCGTTGCCCCCAGCTCCTTCCGGAGGGTCTTCACCATCTTCTTCAGGTTTCCGGCAAGCACCTGAGCGTCCTCAAGCTTGGCCTCGGCAGCCACGGTGGCCTCGCGGTACCGGGCAACCTCTCGTTTCCCGGCCTCCACCTCGCCCTCCAGGGTGGCAACCCTCGCCATCACCGCCTCCAGCTCCCGCTTGGAGCTCTCTTCCATCGAGGCGAGCTGGCCCACAGCCTTCATCGCCGGGACTATCACCTCGGCCTCCATGCGTAGGGCGAGGGCAATGTGCTGGAGAACCTGAAAGATAGGAAAGAGATCAGGAAAATGAAGGAGGCACCGAATCTCACAAAAAACCAAACACTTACTTGCACGGACTCCTGGGCGATGGACGCCATCTGGGCCCTGAAGGTCCCCCCGGGGACCCTACTCCCCGCCGATTTCTCTATCTCATGAAGCAGGCTGTCCGCGACGGATAGCCCCGAGGGCACTGCGAACTGGAGGCCTCCTTCCTCCACCATGATCGGCGAAGGTGGGCCCCGGGAAGACCTCCGGGAACCTCTCTTGAGCGGCTCCGATGGAGAGCCGATCTCCTCCTCCGAGGCCGGGTCTTCCAGAATCCGAGCCCGCTTCCGACCCGACGCTCCACTAGGCCCCGGGACGGGATCCACCCCGGAACGCTTACGGGACGCGACCACCAGAGGAGAAGGAGCCGGGGCGGGCTTCGAGCGGGAAGGGTCGGCGCCTCCGGCCTTCGTGACCCTCCTCGGCTCGCGCATGGAAGCTTTGAGCTCGTCCATATCCATGGGTCCTGCGCAAAACCAAATGTAAAGAAGTCAGCGACACAAGCAATATACAAGCCAAAAAGCAAGCCTAAACTTACCAACGAACTCAACGGGGCTGAGCCCGGCCCAACTCAGGACCCTCTTAGACAGCAGCACGTCGAATCGAGGGATAGGCTCCCACGACGCCACTCTCACCGCGATGGGGTCACTGGACTGGTTCCCCGGCAAGCATTTCTCCCTCGACCACTTTGTAGGCACGGGCCAGTCCTCGCCCTCGGGAGGGGAAACGAAGAAGAACTTCTTCTTCCAGTCGTGAATGGAAGAAGGCAAGGCCACAACCCCTGTCCCGGCGGCGCCCTCTATCGCTTTCTGAAAGAGAGGTAGACCCACCTCGGGTCGCTCGCTCGACCACCAGGGTGATTTTTGAAGACGATGGAAGAATCAAGGAGGGAGAGGCTGAAGGGAACCGCCTGTAACTTCAGGCGGATCAGGAACCCGAAGAGAATCCTCCACGAGTTCGGCACTAACTGGCCAGGGGCTAACCCGAAAAAGTTCAGAGCTTCGACAACCTCGGGAGAGAAGGGCAGGCACATTCTACCCCAAAAAGCTTCCAAATATAGGGCGATCTTCCTGCCCCGTACTTGGTCTGCCCTCTCTCCCTTCTTGGCCAGACGAAGAGTATAACGTGAGGGGATGTGGAAGTGAGCCCGAGCATTGGCAAGCTCGTCCTCATGCCTCACCCAACACGAGGCACCGGGGGCAGCATCTACTGCCTTCTCCCTGGGGGCTGCCCCCGCCACACGATCCCGGGGAGAGGATCCGACCCTTACTCCCCGGGAGGACTCAAGCTCAACTAAAGGGTCCCTAGAACCTACTCCTACGACATCTACTGACTCTACAAAGGAAGACATCTAACCTTGAGAAGAGGGATCCTCGGGAAATGAAAGCGGAAGAGAGAAGGCGAGCGCCGAGCAACCAGGACTTAGAACGGGGAAATATGAAGGAGTAGGGGCCATAGAACGGGCCCCACCCATATTTATCACCGCAAGCGACCTCATCCAACGGCGCCCTTCATCTCCCGCCAAAACGCCTCCTCGCGTCTAACGGCTCCGATTGCTCCACTTGTCGTTCCCACACTGGACCGTGCCCCGTCAGACGCCGCAAGTCTGCACACGTTGCGTCGGCCAACCGACGCTCAACATGTGGACCATCGCTTCAGTGGCCGGATGCACGAATTGGCGCACCCTCCTTAAATGCAGAGATCTAGCTCTGATTCGCTGGCAGAAAAGACAGCTGATAGCCCGAGGATGCGTCCCAACGAAACCTTAGGAGGGAGCTCACCCCGGGCGGCCCGGCAGTCCACTCCCGACCCGCTAGCTAGTCGGGACAAGAGTAGGGGGCTAATGATGATGCTCAGTATTGGCGATCTCCAAGATCAAGACACGTGGCAGATGTCGTGTCCCAGAGCTCAGAAGAAAGGGCCACAGGGGTCGACCAGGCCACCCCTGTTGTAACACCCTAGTTCATTTATACCATTTCTATTTCAAGTATTTCTTTATTTATGATATTTTTCTGATTTACTGTGTTTTGGGTGCGAATAGTATATTTGATATCTGTATTTGCATCCGACCCGACTCGCTTGCTTGAAACCAGTCTTGATTCATGTTTGCGGTTTATCCTGGCTTGTTTTATGGATCCGTGCACTTTCATTTTTTTTACATATATTGTATACTGGCATTTTATTTGGCATCTGCATTTTAAATCTAACAATTAGAGTCACATAAAATGTTTTAAATATATATATATATCTTGCATGGCCTGCATGATGCCCATGACCCTGTGGTAGCATCTGCGCATCTTGTTCTCGTCCCATTTAGTGAAACGGACTTGTTTGGATGACTACGTGCACGTGCGTGCATCTGTTCTTGGGGGTATGCATTTTCGTTACCCGGATATCCAACTTTAATTTTGGTCGATGTATATATTTTTCGTATTTTAAAACTGAATTTTAAACCCGACCCGGGCATGTTTTGGACTATGTTTGTATTTACCAGAATATCAAATTTTATTTCTATAATATTAATTTTATAAACTGATACAAATTAAAATTTAGTTAAGTAATAAAAGATTTTTTAAATTTAAATCTAAACTAATTTCCTAACAAACTAACAACCCATTTCTCTCTCTCTCTCCTCTGCATATATATATTTATATATATTTTATTTATTTATTTTTTTCTTTCTATATTTAATACACAGCCTCTTCTTCTTCTTCTTCTTCTTTTTTCTTGATCTTGTTTCTTGATTTTGGTGATCATCGCCGGAGCCGTGCTCGTCGCTGATGATCCGAGTGATCCAGTGAACGTACCTTGCATGTGTGATCACCCTCTTGCCTTGCCTGGACCCGTCCCGCGTGCCGCGTGTGCGTTGCGACGATTTACCGACGTCGGACGTGTTGTGCGTATCCGTCGCGTGATTCGATCGAGGCAAGTTAATCTTGCTACATGCTATATTACTATATTCTATATCCATTTGAATAATAACACTCCATAATGATTAGTTATGCATCCCATGTTTAGTTTTACAGTTTTACGACATCCGTATGCATCCGTACAAGTTATTTCACATCTAGTGCATGCAAATCTATCTTGTTACATACTATATTACAATATACTGCACCCAATGGAATATTTACATCTCATATTGTTTAGTTGTACATCCTGCATTTATCGGTTTATCATTTTACTGTTATATGACGTCCGTGTACATCCGTATCATTATTTACATGTCTAGTCGCATGCTAAATCATCTTGCTACAGGCTAGGTATAATATTATGCATCCATATGAGTAAAATGTTACCCGTTTATCACATTGTACATCCATACTAAAGTTTTACTGTTTTCGGATACCCGTTTGCATCCATATCATTTAAATATATATAACTGCATCTATAGATCATATTAATTCATGTTATTATTGTAGTAACACGCCATGTGCATCCCACTTAGTAATGGAACTATAAATGTAACCCTGATCGGTGTTTGTGCATCCATACCATTAATTGTATACTTATTTGCATTTCATGTCACATTATTACATATTATTGTTTTATTAGTACCCCATGCTTGATATTGTGCATCTTACATAGTCATGATGTAACCCCTGATGAATATTTGTGCATCCATGCTTTTATTTGGGCATCCGTACTTGCTACAGTTTTATTATGAGCATCCGCTTGACACATGTGCACTACCTGTCATGACCTGATATATCACTGCTTGACTTGATATCTGATCTTGTTACTAATGCCGAAAATCTTGACCTGTTGTCCCTACAGACATATCATGTTGTCTATTTAGACAAACATGTACCTGCTTTATCATGTGTTGGTATTAGCTCCAGATTTATCAATACCTGACTTGAACACATAACCTTGGGGGTATGGGGAAATCAATGGTGTAACCGAGTGTAACTTAAAAGGGTATTACTTGATCCGTGGTCCCGGGGGGTAACGGGACAGAGCCATTCGTGACTCTTACATATTCTTGATCCGTGGTCCCAGGGGGTAACGGGACAGAACCACTCTTGGTTCACATATTCCTGATCCGTGGTCCCGGGGGGTAACGGGACATATCCTTTGAGTTAAATGGAGGATTAAATTAATTGATTTCAAACAAACTTTAGAATAGATAACCCAGCAGCATAGTTTAGATTGATCACTGCACATATATTGATACACTTCACTGTTCTATATCCGTGTTTACTTATTACATTCATGTTACTATTTATGATTCATGCCTGCATATCTCGTGTATCCTGTTCTTTTATTATTGTTTGATATCATGACGCACTGACGTCTGGGTTTTGCATGGCCCAGATTCTCTACCTTTGTCGCAGGCTGATCAGGAGTATTTCCGCCGTCAGGCCGAGCAGTTAGTATCCTGTTAGTATCCAGTTTAGTTATGTTACTTTCCAGATGTTACTGTTTATTGGATTTATTGCTTCCGCATATTATTTCTTAACTTGTTTATTCTGGCTTATGGGCATGTACTAGATAGTTTATTTTAATTTCCTATTCTTGATATCTTTTAGACAGTCGTAATGTGACTGTGGAGGGATGTTTCCTAGCCACAGGTAGCATGGTTGGCTCTGTCACGTGCCGATCTAAGCGCACTCTGGGAAGCGGGGCGTGACAGGGTTTGTTTGGTATCAGAGTCATAGGATTTAGGTTAATCGGGTTTGATTCTTTTGTAGTTGGGTATCGGACCCAATACACGAATCGGAAAATCCGTAATTAGGAACATGTCCTGCCACATTGTTATCGTAATTCTTGAATCATATCTTTCTATTGGCCCCTGTCCTGACGATATGCAAACAACTTTGCATCTCGTGTTGAAATTCTTTTGGTTCCATATTGTTTCTTCCGTCTTATTCCTTTGATTCTGATATTAGGATTTGGGCGACTTGATCGGAGTTATGTGATTGTAACTATGAACTGCAGCATGGTTACAATGCGGTACTCTATTTAAGTAACTTAGAGTCCTGGTCTTGATTCATTTCCTTGATTCATGGTCGTGAAATTTCCTTGGTTCTCTCAGTTTCATTGCTTACCAGTTCATGTTTTGCAGATTTCTTGGTGATCGATACCGGCAGTTATGATGTTATCTTGGGAATGGACTTGTTTCCTGATTTAAAATCAGAAAGGCTTATGGAAAAAGCTTCAGAAGAGGGTCACATGTGTAGGGTGTTTTTCGTCATCCCATTGAGATGGGAATACGCGTGCGCTTGTCAGGCGTACTACAGATTCCCCCTGCCTAGGGTAGGCCGGGGTTTAATGATTGTGGGGATCCGAATCTCCGGCAGCCGCGGACTAAGCTGCCGTTAATTACCCCTCGCCTTTGGGGCGAGGGAACCTCCGATTAACGGGTTAAATTGGTCATGCGAACTCAATGTGCAGTGTGCGTGTGTTTTGTTTTGAAAGGGGGTTTTGGATATATCGGGAGCCACGCAGAGTTTTTACGGGGGTTTTGGATATATTGGAAGGGGAGAATGTGGCAGAGTATGTATATGTGTGAATTTGTATACATATGTATATGTATGTACATAAAAAGAGGGGAAAAGGCATCCAAGGGATGCGTGGGGGCCAGCGCCTTGAGCGCTGTGCGCTTAGGTGCTGTGCGCACCTGCGCAAGTGCGCAAAGCGCCCGCGTGCCGGCACGCGGGCGCTTTGCGCAATGCGCCACGTGTCGGCACGCGGGCGCTTTGCGCACTTGCGCAGGTGCGCAGGTGCGCAAGCGCGCGCGCGCGCCATGTGTCGGCACGTGGGCGCTTTGCGCAATGCGCCACGTGTCGGCACGCGGGCGCTTTGCGCACTTGCGCAAGCGTGCAGGTGCGCAAGCGCGCGCATGCCACGTGTCGGCACGTGGGCGCTTTGCGCAACGCGCGTTGCACGCAGGTGCGCAAGCGCGCGCGCGCCACGTGTCGGCACGTGGGCGCTTTGCGCAATGCACCACGTGTCGGCACGCGGGCGCTTTGCGCACGTGCGCAAGCGCGCAGGTGCGCAAGCGCGCGCGCCACGTGTCGGCACGTGGGCGCTTTACGCACTTGCGCTGCACGCCGGAGAGGACAAGAGGCTTTTAGCCTGAAAAAAAGATTTCTCAAAAGAGAAATCAGAGAGGAGTCGGGCTCCTGAATGCGTTTTGGGTTTAATGGAAGTGGTTCTTCTTCTTCCTCCTGTTGCTTGCTGGATCTTGAAGATCAAGAGATGTGAAATCTCAAAATCTCTCCTTTTTAAGATCTGATGACAGATCCAAGTTCCCCTATGTGGGTTTTGTGGTGAAAAACTAATTTGTTTTGAAAAAGGAAGAGTAAAACTCTTGATTTAATTCAAAAGAAAGAAGAAGGTTTTGGAACCTTGGAGAAGGAAGAAAGAGCTCAGCTCTGAAACTTTTTTGGAGAGAGAAAAAGTTGTTGGGATATTTCATTATCCTTGCCTTTATAGGCCATACATTTTACACATAGCCCCTTGGGCTTCACAAAATGGCATTTTGCCTGTCCCATGGCTCATGTGCCATTTCTTTTTGCACATAAGCCATGGGCTTTACAAAAATTTGGCTTTATGCCCATTTTCTTGCATTTATCCATAAAATAAAATAAAAGAAAATGCAACAAGATTATTTATTACAAAAATTTTATCTTGGCGTGGAGGAGGCCGGCCGCTTCATGTTCGGGCTCGACTCGGGCATGGGCCCACTGGATCTGGGCTTGGGCCCACTTGGCTTGGGGTTGACTTTGATTTTGACTTGGTCAACCGGGGTGTAAAATTTTACCCCAACAAATTACCCCCCATCAATAAATGCACACCACATATGTGGATCGTGTGCATGAAATTGATGGATCTTCTTTCACGTGGAGGCGACTTGATTTGGTTCCCGCCTTTTGGGAAGCTGGCACTGCCCTTTTTACGACATGGACGGTCGTTGCTTGACATGTCTCCGAGACGGAGTGTCCGTGATAGGCGTTTTCCTGGCCCGGAGCTATCTGGTTCCCGCTTTGTAGGAATCCTGCGCTGCCCTTTTAGCGACGTGGACGGTCGGTGCTGCCCTTTTAGCGACGTGGATGGTCGGTGCTGCCCTTTTAGAGACGTGGACGGTCGGTGCTGCCCTTTTAGCGACGTGGACGGTCGGTTCTGCCCTTTTTGCGACTTGGACGGTCGGTGCTGCCATTTTAGCGACGTGGACGGTCGATGCTGCCCTTTTAGCGACGTGGACGGTCGGTGCTGCCCTTTTAGCGACGTGGACGGTCGGTGCTTCCCTTTTAGCGACGTGGACGGTCGGTGGCACGATTTGACTTGCTCTGCTTCTTGCAATGTCAGGGGTAGACTTGACTTGCTCCGCTTCTTGCGGTGTCGGAGTGGAAGTTGACTTGTTGATTTTGATTTGGGTTGACATCGGCATCGCTATACTGGAATATGGTACCAGGAGCGAATCATCATCTGTCATGGAGAGGATTTTGGGATTTTGGTTTTTGTTTGGCATCTGCATTGCTGTACTGGAATAATGCCAGGAGCAACTCATCATTTGCCCCGAGAGGATTTGGGAGAAATTGGGATTGTTTTACGCCCGTGGATTGTATACGGTTTTGCAGGATGTATGATCCAGACCGTAGGGCCGGAAAAATTTCGGGACTTTGTCGGCGTCTGCATCGCTGCACTGGAATATGGTACCAGGAGCGACTCATCATTCGCCGTTGGGGTATGGGATTTGGAATTTGGTTGGCGTCTGCATCGCTGCACTGGAATATAGTACCAGGAGCGACTCATCATTCGCCATTTGGGGATTGGGGAGCGGTGGCTTAGGAGACAGGTTTAGATCCCTATCGCCTAAGGCTTTTCAATTTTATGGGCCGTGAGGGTCCCATAAAAGCATTTCCTCCCTACGAGTCGTAAGGATCCCGCAGGTGTATTTTCTCCTTAAGAGTCGTGAGGAGTCCTAAGTGTGTTTTTCCTTTATGAGTCGTAAGGATCCCACAAAGGTTTGTTCTCCTCATGTATCGTGAGGACACATGAGTGGGTCTTCTCAATGGAGCATAATTCCAAAGGCGGAGACCAGCCGCGTAACTGGTAATTGTGGTGGGGCATGGGTATGACGAGAATTATTTGAGCCCGTGGATTGAATGCGGTAGTCAATTTGGGGACTAACCGTAGGGCTGGGAGAATTTTGAGAAATTGGATTTTGGTTGGCGTCTGCATCGCTGCACTGGAATGTGGTACCAGGAGCGACTCATCATTCGCCGTTTGGGGACTTGGAATTTGAATCTTGTTTGGCATCAGCATTGCTGCACTGGAATAATGCCAGGAGCAACTCATCATTTGCTTTGGGAGGACTTGGGATTTGGGTTTTTGGTCGGCATCAGCACCGCTAACACTGAAGCGAAATGCCAGGAGCGAATCATCATTTGCCGTTGCCCGTTGGGGAACGATGGCTTAGGAGATAGGTTTGGGTCCCTACCACCTAAGGCTTTTCAATTTTATGGGCCGTGAGGGTCCCATAAAAGCATTTTCTCCCTACGAGTCGTAAGGATCCCGCAGGTGTATTTTCTCCTTAGGAATCGTGAGGATTCCTAAGTGTGTTGCTCCTTTGTGAGTCGTAAGGATCTCACGCAGGGGTTTTCTCCTCACAAGGTCGAGAGGACTTTGTGAGTGTGTTTCATCTCTTTTCATGAGTTTGCGCCCTTTCGGGTTTTCACAGACTCGCCGGTAGTCCTGCTGTTTTTACTCACGGGGCCCTTTCGGGTTTTCATCCGTGCCCATTTTGCTTGTGGACATACCGTTTATTTCTTCTTCTTTTTTTTTTCTTTTTTCTTTTTTTTTGCCGCTAGTGGGACTTTAAAGTAGTCTCACCGGCAGGATTTGGGAGAAATAGGGGTCATTTACGCCCGTGGATTGTATATGGTTTTGCAGGATGTCTGATCCAGACCGTAAGGCTGATGTGCTCAATTCGCCTGCGACTTGGAGCATTCATGTGTAGTATTTCTTGAGATATCGTCCATTGATGGGTGGCATGGGCCTTTCTCCCTCTGCACTTATTAGTTGGTAGGATCCTCCGTCGAACACTTTCTCAATGACGTATGGTCCTTCCCAGTTTGGCTCGAATTTTCCCTTGGCATGTCGATTGGGGATAATCGGTCTTTTGAGGACCAGCACCAATTCACCTTTCTTGAAAGCGCGGAGACGGGTTATCTTGTCATAGGCCCGTGACATTTGGGCTCGGTATAGCTCCAGATTTTGCTGCACCACGAGCCTCTTTTCTTCGAGGGCATCGAGTTCTTCAAGTCGAAGGAGCACGTTTTCCTCTTCTGTCAACTCATGCTGAACGGCCATTCTTAAGCTTGGAACTTCGACTTCGAGGGGGAGAACCGCCTCCACTCCGAAGAGCAATGAGTATGGAGTGGACTGAGTTGGAGTACGGTGCGTGGTACGATATGCCCACAATGCCTCGTGAAGCTTGAGATTCCAGTCTCTCTTGTTGGCTGAAGCATTTTTCCTCAGGAGCTTGCACAGAGTCTTATTGAAGGCTTCGGCTAGCCTATTGGCTCTTGGATTATAGATGGAGGAATATCTCCAGTCTATCTTGTGCTGAGTAGCGAACCTTGAGACATTGAAGCTCTTGAAAGAAGGCCCGTTGTCAGAAATGATTCTTCTTGGTGTACCGAAGCGGTATAGAATATTATGCTGGAAAAATGTCAGAATATCCTTTGTCTTAACTTCTTTTAGCGGGACAGCTTCAGCCCATCTGGAGAAGTAGTCTGTCGCGGCCAGTATAAACCGGTGGCCTTTAGATGACGGAGGATCAATTGGGCCAACAATGTCGGTGCCCCAAACTTCGAAGGGCCATGACGCCACCGTAGGATGCAATGGATTGGGATGCTTGTGAAAAAAATCACCGTGAATTTGGCAGATATAACATTTCTTTGCATGCTCTCCGCAATCTCGTATCATGGTGGGCCAGTAATACCCAAGCCGTTTGATTTGAAGTCGCATCTTGGGGCCAGATTGGTGAGCACCGCAAACGCCCGAGTGGACGTCTTTCATGACCTTTTGGGCTTCGGCCAATGACAGACACCTGAGCCAGAGTTGGTCATATGACCTGCAGTATAACGTGTCATTTACAAACACGTATCGGAGAGCTCTTTTCTTCAGCTGAATCCTCGCAGATTTTTCTTCGGGCAGCTTGTCGTATCGGAGGTACTCTATGAAGGGTTCTCTCCAATCGGGCTCGTCTTGGATGATCGAAGCTTCTTCCGCAGGACTGCTCTTCTGTTCCGCGCTTTCCTCTTCTCGTAGAGAGACTGGGGGTAGAATATGCCAGCTCCTGACTGTGATCAGAATTTCGTCCATTTCAGGATCAGCCAGCTCTTTGGCTAGGCGAGCGAGTATGTCGGCTTTTCCGTTCAACGCTCTAGGGACTCTCGTTAGTTCAATATGAGTGAACCGTTTCATGAGTTCCACCACTCGGCCTCTGTACCGAGCTAATTCGAGTTTGTATATCTTATAATCGCCGCTTACTTGGTTGACGACGAGCTGGGAGTCACCGTAAACTCGTAGCCGACGGATTTCCTTTTCTACGGCAAGCTCCAAACCAGCTATCAGAGCTTCATACTCAGCTTCATTATTTGTCCGAGGCTCAGTGAGAGCAAAAGAACGCCGTAGGGTTCCCATTGATGGTGTGATGAACACCAATCCTATCCCTGCTTTTATCTCCGGGACGCTTGATCTACTGGAGGTCCTTATTGATGAGGCTCCATCGAAGTAAAGCTCCCAACATGGCTCATCTTCCTCGAGGTGCAGCACTTGTTCATCAGGTAACTCACAATTTAGCGGCGACCCTTCTGGTATGGGATGAGCGGCGAGAAAGTCTGCAATAGCTTGCCCTTTTACTGCTTTCTGAAGGGTATAAACTATGTCAAACTCAAGTAGCATGACAGCCCATCTTGCCATTCTGCCGGCTAGGCTTGCATTGGTCATCAAATGTTTGAGCGGGTCGACCTTGGAGATCAGCATAACCCGATGAGCGAGCAAATAGTGCCTCAGCTTCTTCACAGCAAATATTAGAGCCAGGCATTGCTTTTCGATTGGGGAGTAGTTGTGATCCGCCCCGACTAGAGTTCGACTGAGGTAGTAGAGGGCATTTTCTTTTCCCTCCTCGTTATTCTGGGCAAGGAGCGCACCGAGTGACTCGTCCAGCGCGGCAGTGTAGAGAATCAGCGGTTTATTTGGAATGGGAGCGGCCAGCACTGGAGGGTGCAACAAGTATTGTTTGATGCTTTCGAACGCTGCTTGACATTCGGCATCCCAGATAAAAGGAGCTCCTTTCTTCATGAGCTTTGAGAAGGGCCTACATCTCCCCGATAAATTTGAGATAAACCTCCGTATATAAGCAAGCTTGCCTTGAAAAGATCTTAGCTGCGTCAGACTCTTCGGAGGGGGCATCTCCATGATGGCCTTTATCTTTGATGGGTCAACTTCGATCCCTCGATGTCGGACTATGAAGCCCAGGAATTTTCCCGATGACACGCCAAAAGCGCACTTCAGAGGATTCATCTTCAGATCGTATTCTCTCAGTCTGGTGAGAACGGTCCTGAGATCTTGGATATGATCGGCCTTGGCTTTAGTCTTGACGACCAGATCATCAACATAGCATTCGGGGACTTTATGGATTAGGTCATCAAAGATATTAGTCATTGCCCTTTGATATGTAGCACCTGCGTTCTTCAGTCCGAATGGCATTACCTTGTAGCAATATATTCCGATCGGGGTTCGAAATGCTGTGTGCTTCTCATCCTCAGACGACATCTTGATCTGATTATATCCAGACGAGCCGTCCATAAAGGTGAACAGTTCATAATTTGAGGTGTCATCGACCATCAATTCCATGACCGGTAGCGGGAAGTCGTCTTTAGGACATGCCTTATTGAGGTCCCTGAAATCGACACAGACTCGGATCTGCCCATTTTTCTTCTTCACTGGGACTATGCATGCGATCCAGTCTGCATATTTCTCTTCCCTGATGAAGCCGGCATCGATGAGTTTCTTGGTTTCCTCGATGACCTTTTCTTCCAACTCCCTTCTCATTCTTCGAGGAGCTTGTTTGACTGGCTTAGCATCAGGAGATATAGCCAGCTTATGCACGGCTACCTCAGGGGAAAGGCCAGGCATTTCTTTGTACGTCCACGCGAAGCAGTCGACGAACTCACGCAGCAGGGCAACTATCTGCTCTTTCATTTCCTCTGACAAGAGTGAGCTGATGTAGGTCGGCCTTGGATTATCGGGCGTTCCTAAGTCAATCTCGGTTAGCTCATCAAAGGTTGCTTGTCCGCCATCTTCGAGCTCTTGAGGAGCTTCTTCTGGCTCGGCTATCTCGTCATCATTATTCGATCCTTCGCTGGCCTCACCAACATGGATCATGTAGCACGCTTTGGAATCAGGTTGAATGTAGCCTATGCCCCGTCTATCTGGAATTCGTCCATCGATGAGTGCTCGGACCTGGGGCGGATACCATAGCCCTTCGTAAAACTTTGCTTCGGACTCTGTTTGATATAACCGGCATCCGCACTTCTTAAAGTATTCCCGCATCTCGGGCGCATAGTATCGGGAATTGAGGACGGCTCTTATGCCTCTCTCATAGGGAAGGCACGCGACAGAAAGGTCGTCCGGGTGCACAACGGGGTTTGACCTGTAAAACAGGGTGCCCTTCTGTCCATTTTTCCTCCCGGGCACGTAGAAAGTTTTCAGCTGGTCCACGGTAGAGACTGACAATGCGTCGAGCTCTTTGCACATCCGTTCCGGCACCCTTGTGATGGCCAGGGACCCTTCTGCGACTTCGAAGGTCTCTCGTAGTTTCGCTTGCTGCATGGGGGGCCAATCTGCACAGCTGGTGCACGGCAGGTTCTCTTCTTCTGACTCTTCAGTGTCACTGCCAAGATGAGGGCGGACTTTGCTGCTAGATGGGCCTTCAGTAACAGATTCGTCCGTATCGCTGCCGAAATGAGGGCGAGTTTTACGGAAGGACGGGCTTCCAACGTCGGACTCATCAGTGTCGCTGCCGAAATGCGGGCGCACTTGGGTATTTTTGCTTTTGAAAGTGATAGCCGGCGCAGATTTGCCTTTGAGCCTTGGGGCCGTTCTATCCTCAGTCAGTTGTGGCTTAGCATTTTGGTGGTTCATAAAGTACCGAGAATCTTCATATCGGACTTCATGCACACCGAACGGCTGGATGTCTCCGTCAATGCGTCTTTCTTCGCCATTTTTAGTATACTTCATGCATTGATGGAGAGTTGACGGAATGATGCCGTAATCGTGGAGCCACGGCCGCCCCAAGAGAATCTTATAAGACGTGTCGGCGTCGATCACGTATATCTTAGCTTCAGTTTGCAGATCCCCAAATTTGATTGGCAAAGCTATAGACCCCAGAACTTGCTGGAAATTTTGGTTGAAGCCTTGAATGACAATCCTTTCCCTCGACAGGTGTCGGACGTCCATTGACAAACTCTTCAGAGTTCGCAAGTTCATGATGTTCACTGAGGACCCCGGATCAATCAATATACGATTAATTCGATCTCCGTCGCTGTACCCGGTCACGTAAAGGGGACGATTATGCTCAGCCGTTCCCAGTAGCAAGTCTTCATCCTTAAATGTGACTGCGGCGGCATGCCAAGCGTGCTGGGCTTCTTTCATATTAATTTCCGCAAAGTGAGCCTGATACCGCTCGGGGTTTTGTAGAGCGTGGATGAGAACATCTCTAAGCTCCTTAGATAGGACCAAGGCGTCGTAGATGCTCAGGAGAGACGGAAGCTTCCGGAGATGCGCCAAGACATTATAGTCCACCGAGGAAGGACTTATGTTTTCATCAGCCGGTTCTCTGCCATCTTCTTCATTAGTGACTTGTTTTTCCTTCCCTCTTGGGGCGTTGCCCTGATTTGGCGGTAGAGCCCTGCCGCTTCTGAGCTGGATTTGATTGGTCGTTGTGGCGAGCTCCTCATCCTCTTCGGGAAAACAAAGATCATCCTCGGAGTCGCTGCCAAGATGGATGGCGTAGCAGGTCACTACTGGGATCTCTTTATTGGAGTCTTCTTCTAACTCCTCCAGAATTTCAGCCGCTTGTACAGGGAAGAACTCCTTCAATTGAATCAATGTTCTTTCCTTTTGTTCATATTCTTCGAGGGAATCGATATATTTTTGAATGGTCGATCTCCCTGCAGACTCTTTTTCGCGCCGAACTGCACTTTTCTTCTTCTTGAGCTTCTTGGATTTTAGGCCTGATGGAGCCGCATTGGCAGCTGGACTGGTAGGCTTCTTCTGTCCTTCCCATTCCATCCTGGGCTCTTTCTGAAGTAGCTTTAGCATCTTCTTCGTCTTATTAGATATTCGATATATTTTTGAAGAGGCTGCCAAGAAGGTTGGTGCAGTTCGGGTCATGGGCCCGAATCATAGCCATCGCTTCCTCATCAGATGGTGACTGAGGAAAAGCAGCCTCCGAGCGAGAAAAGGGAAAGCGTGGAACAGAAGCCATCGCACCTGAAATCCAATAAAGGAAGACCGTTAAAAGAAAAGTCAGCAATATATATTCATGCATGAACATGAAGACTGGTTAAAGAAAGCAACAGCAGAGTTTTCTGGGACCATTGGCCACAAAACATATGGGCCCCACAGAATCCGGATGACGGCTCATTAATAATGAGGCCAAATAGTTACAATAAAACAAAGGGAATATCCTCATTTAATAAAGAATGATGACCATGCACATTCCCCCCAACAGGATCTGTCTCGGGCTCTACAATGAATCCAACAAGATCAAAGGAATTAAATTCCCACAGAAGACATCATTACAAAACCCCCATTTCATTAATTGCAGAAGAACAACCTCGGGCCAAGAGACCCCAGGAAGCCTCCGCGTGAAGAAATCAAGTCCTTCATTGGAATTAAATTCCTTATTAAGAAAAGGGAATTAAATTCCCAGAAACATTTTTGGATGGAATTAAATTCCATGGAGTTGAAACGCCATCATCATCTCCCCAAAGATCATCTAAACCCTAAGAGATCTACAGTTTGAAGGTTAAGCGGTTTCATGTTCTTATGGAAAAACATGAAGAAAAAAGGGTGAAAACCCTTGTTTTGGATTTAAAATCCAGAGGAATGTGAAGGTCCATCGTTTGTCCAAAAACATTACCTGAGGAAAAGAATTCTTTTCGAACAGAGTTAAACTCTGAAGATTGTTTCGAGGCAGAGAACTAAGCTCTGGAAGCGAGAATTAAATTCTCAAGGAAAAAGTTCTCAGAAGAAGAAGATGAGCAAAGTGAAGGCTCCTATGAAGAAACGGTGGTATTTATAGAAGGCGATGGAAACGTTTCATCTCCCCAGATCCCTAGAGGAATCCAACGGTCAAAAAAGGTGACAGCGTTGCACTCATGTGCGAACACGTGAGAACAACGCTGTGGGGGCATTTGTTTCCTGATTTAAAATCAGAAAGGCTTATGGAAAAAGCTTCAGAAGAGGGTCACATGCTTACACGTGACCAGCAGTCACGTGTTGGCACGTGACATCTAAAAGCATCATCAAGGAAGATTCAACTTCCCGAAGAAAAGGACTTCAGAAAGGGTCACGTGCTCCCACGTGACTAAGGTCACGTGTTGGCACGTGACATTTTAAAGCGGATTCAAAGCCACAACGGTTCCCTGATCAAATCAAGGAAAAGGCTTCAAAAGAGGTCACGTGCTCCCACGTGACCAGGGGTCACGTGTTAGCACGTGACGCTCAAAACATCAGAATTGTTCTCCAATTAAATCAAGAAAAAGAGTCCAGACAAGGGTCACGTGCTCACACGTGACCAGGGGTCACGTGGTGGCACGTGACGGTTAAGCAGCAACCAGAAGACAGCGTAAAAAGCAGCAGGAAGGCTCGTTCCAAGGGGGTTACGTGTCCACACGTGACCATGGGTCACGTGGTCACACGTGACCGGCTTTCAAAGCCCGTTTTGTTAACAGAATTAAATTCTGAAAGAGATTCAAATCTTTCCAAAGGAAAGCGATTATCTAGAACCAATCGAATTGAAGATTGAGAGGTGATTAAATATCATCTATCTATAGGAAAATCTCGGGTTTGGAAAGATTTCCCCTTTAAATCTAACCGAAATAACAAAGGAGAATCCCTGGATTTGAAATCCAATGGTGAATAAAATTCACCTAATAATCCAAAGGTCAAAAACGAATAATAGATGCAAATCAAATCTCTCAATGAAGATTCGTCAAAAACTAATTGATTCGGCTGCTTCTCCTATAAATATGAGCCAAGAGACACAGGGATGGAGAGACAGAGATATACGCAGAGAAAAAGAAAAGGAAGAGAGCTTTGATACTTTGAGGAATTTGGATCTTCTGCAAAAGAAAACCCTAGGTAAGAAAGGGAAAAGCTCCTTGAAAGAAAAGAGAATTTAATTCTCAACAGAGTTTAACTCTGATATATAAAACAGAAGAATATATTTCTCCTCTCTTTGCTAGAGGATCTGCAAAGTGCACATCTCCCCTTGAAGTTGAGAATTTAATTCTCAATGGGTTGAGATCCTGCCATGCAGATCCAAAACATAGAAAGGGAATGGAAGCACGAGAATTTAATTCTCACAGAACTATAGGAATTTAATTCCTTTAAAATAAAATTAGGGCTTGACCCTGTGTTATGGGAATTTAATTCCTTCGGAACAAAAGAAACAGGGTCTAATCCTAATTAAGAACCTAGTTCTGTTGAAACAGCGGGAATTTAATTCCCTTAATCATAATTTAACAGAGAATGGGAATTCAATTCCTTAAAAGCTTTTATTAGGGTTTAACCCTATTCAGTTCTTCACATATATGAGGAATTTAATTCCTACAGAAAATTCAGAGTTCAACTCTATTCCAGAATATAAGTTTTCAAAAGGAAGTAGGAATTTAATTCCTCTGAAATTTAAAGCTCGAGGAATTTAATTCCTGAAAAAAGATTAACAGATCCTCTAAACAACATATATAGAGGCAGGGTCACGTGTCACCACGTGACCCCCCCAAAAGATCTACAGAAAGCCCCTTTGAGGCAGTGCCCCACGTGACCCACGTGACTCTTGACAGAAGCTTCAACACACAAGCATTTGAATGCCCGTCACGTGATGGCACGTGATGCTCTGAAAGATGCGATAATCTCAGCAAAATAAATGAAGGGAGGGCGCTCTCACGTGTTGCCACGTGACCCCTCTTGCCTTAGTGTTTAACACTAAATTGGAACTCCCGAATCCAGTGTTAAAACACTGTTGGGCCTTAGTGTTCTACACTAATCATTTGCAGTGTTCAACACTGACTACCTTAGTGTTTAACACTAATTTGAGATCTCTGTTGCCAGTGTTTGACACTGATCTGTTTTAGTGTTTAACACTAATTTGAAAGCCTTGTTGCTGTTGTTTAACACCAATTATCTTTTAGTGTTAAACACTAACCTGTTAATCTCATTCCCAGTGTTCAACACTGGTTGGTCTTTAGTGTTTAACACTAGACATTGGTCCAATTGGCTAAATGGATAGAGGAAAAGCCTCTCCTGATTGGACTTAGCCCAAGATGGCCATAAGTCCTCAATTCGTAATTAACTGGGCCAATGGGCTCATAACATAATTAATTGGTCTTGATCCCAAATTGGGCCAAGGACTATTTAATCCACTCCGGTTCCAGGGTACATCTCTTCACTCCTTTGATACTTGGCATTGTAATCCCTCAATGTCTTCAAAGAGGTGACGGGTCCCGATGACCACACATCGATATGGACTGTGGGGTCCTTAAACCCATGGACTACGACGTCCTTAACCTTGACCGAGATGTCTTAAAACTAACAATGGACTGTGGGGTCCTTAAACCTATGGACTACGACGTCCTTAACCTTGACCGAGATGTCTTAAAACTAACAATGGACTGTGGGGTCCTTAAACCCATGGACTACGACGTCCTTAACCTTGACCGAGATGTCTTAAAACTAACAATGGACTGTGGGGTCCTTAAACCCATGGACTACGACGTCCTTAACCTTGACCGAGATGTCTTAAAACTAACGATGGACCGCAATGTCCTTAAACTACCCATGGACCGCAATGTCCCTAAACTACCCATGGACCGCAATGTCCTTAAACTAGAACAATAGAGCCCCGCATGCTCTTTTGTCGGATCTAAACGGTCCCGTTTAAGTTGATCTTAGCCTCAAAGATGGCTAACGTATCCTTAAACCTTCAAACAAACTGGACTATGAATCCCCCCAATTAACTCTGGCTCGAGGGTACATCTCTGAACTCCTCTGACATCCGTCGTTGTAATCCTTCAGCGTCGTCAGAGAGGTGACGGGTCCTGACGGCCATACATACGATGGACCACTATGTCCCTAAACTGGAACAATGGAGCCCAAACGCTCCTTTGTCGGATCTAAACGATCCCGTTAAGTTGATCTTAGTCTCAAACTAGACTAACGTATCCTTAACAAACGTTTGAGTTGATCTTAGCCTCAAGTATGGCTAACGTATCCTCAAACCAAACCCCCAAACCCAAATCTAAGATAACACGGATTTGGACTAGTCCACGCCCTACGGGCGACGACATAACTCGGTCTCCGTAAACAATCCACGGGCAACAAAACATAAAATAAACACACACGACACGAAGTGACCATCTGGAGAAGGAGAAAGTTGTTACCGCGATGCGGTAGCGTAATTAACTGCAGGGGCTTGCACCTGCAGGGAAGAGCGTCCCCACAATCAAAAACCCCTCAAACGAGGGGGAATCTGACGAAGTCTGCTACATCGGCCGCATCCGTCTAAACCTCCGATGCACGGTGCCATAAATCAACTTGGCATCTTCGGAGAGGTGGACGGATAGCACCAATTAGCATCTGCCCCGAACCCCAGGCTTAGACGCCCCCACGCGTCCCGGCCGCCGTTCGGAGGGGAACAGGACTTTCCGGCACTCCCGGTGGGACCTTTTCCTCTTTCCACTCCACACTTCGTGTGTCGTGATTCGCGAACCAATCGCGGTTCGCTAATGGTTGCCCTTGGGTTTCAAGATACTAAGACTTGGCGTCTTGCTTATTGCAGAAAGCAAAGGATCGATGACTTCTACTTCTGCGAAATCCTCCAACCGCTCAGACCGCAATTGCGACCAACGCTTTACCTCGCCAGGAGGTATAGCCTACGGACCCCAAGCTGCTTCGTTATTCACAATGCCGGTGGACCAGGTGACTCAGGCCACTACCGGATTGTTCTTTGGGACTATACTCCCGCCAACAAGCTTCACGGCGCCGGTGCTGACAAAGGAAGCTCTCAAGAAGTCGGTCTTTGATCGTCTTACCCCTGCTGCAGCTCCTCTCAACGAGTCGCCCAACGTCAACGCCTCGGTCTTCTTTAGATTGGGCCAGAAATCCTGCGAACTCATCATGGGGCCTACAATCTCTGAGAAGGCTGCTTCTAAGAAAATGGCCGCTCCTGCTCTCGAAATCGCCAAGGCGGCTTCTCCGGCCACGAAGTCGGTCTTTACAAGATTAACGGCTTCAGCTCCCGCTCCTGCTGCCCAAAGGACATCGGTCTTTGACAGGCTAGCACCAACAGCGACCCCCACCCACACAGGGGGCAAGACGAAACCATTCTTACCGCTGACCCTACGCCGTCCGTTCGACACGCTCGACGTCGTCATTTGGCGCCGAGTAAGGAAGGCTGGGGGCAACTCCCCCTCTGGGTTGACTCCATCAGCCCCGGTGGCAAAAGTTAATGCTGTTGTTCCAACTGGGAACAGCTTCGAAATGCTAAATAAGGTGCAAAGGAATTCTCCTACTGCAGGGCTGAAGAGGTCTCCTCCCCCATTAAAAAAGGTTGTGGAAATAAAACCAGAGCAGCCCCGATCTCCTCAACGGCTGTCTTCCAAAATCTATAAGGTTTGGCGGCAGGCCCGAGACTCGATCATCGATCCAAACTTCTCCCGCCAGCACAAGAAGCTGAAAATCCAACCGGAGGCTGGTCACCAGGCTAAACCCCGAAAGGCTGTCTGGACGCCCACCTCAACGACCCCCTCAACCTCCATGGCTCATAAAAGGAGGAGGCCAGAGAGGACCCCCCAGCATGCAACGACGGCTAAAAGCACTGAGCCCAGACACCCTAAGTCTGGGGGCATGGTGGTGCACACTGTTTACATGGCCTCTGGAAAAGAGGAAAGCCGCACTTCTACGGGCCACCGACCGCTAACCCGATCCGTGACGAAAGCCCAGGAGCAGCAACAAAAGCTTCAGGAAATGATGAATGCTATGGCCGCACTTACCGGGCCAAAAGAAAGCCCAGAAACGTCCTCAGACGCACGCCAGGAGGAAGAAACCGACGCGGAATTCCTTCGCCGGATACTGGAGAAAAAGGACAAAGAGGCTGCTGAACAAGCGGCCAACATACAACGTATGGGCCTTCTCTTCTAAGATATGATAGGGATGATGATCCAACAGGACTTACCCGCCGAGGATCCCCCAATCGTTCTTGAAGACGACCGAGGAGAAACGTCAAATCCACCACCAGCTCTCTCAACGGCCAAGGAGGAGGCAATCTCTAAGGCTGACTTGGTTGACTACATAGCCCAGCAGATCCGGGTTCATCATGCGACTGAGGCAGCTGGTCAAGTCGTAAAGACAGGACGGCCGTATCCAAGCTGGTACGACCAAATCAAATACCCGCAAGGCTATACGATACCAAAATTCCACGTGTATAAGGGGACCGGCAATCCCCATCAACATGTCGCCCAGTTCCGGGCCCTCTGCGGTAACACCGGCGGTGATGATAAACTGTTGCTCCGCCAGTTCGTGGGCAGCTTATCAGAAACAGCGTTCGAATGGTATTCGGAACTCCCGAACGATTCTATCAAAACGTTCGCTGAAATGGAGTTGTTATTCACTCAGCGATTCGCAAGTGCCAGCGAACGCACTCCAATAACTGCATTGATTAACGCCAGGGTAAAACCAGGCGAAACCTGGGTCCAGTATGCTATACGCTGGCGGAATTTGTGGTCGAGATGCGAGCAACGCATTGAGGAAGCACCCGCAGTGGGCATGTTCGTGGGAACCCTAGACCCCCACGCAACTATCTTCCAGTTTATGATGTTCTTTAAGCCAACCACATTCCAGGCTTTAATCGACAAGTTGGCTCAGATGGACCAGATGGGTCATAGACCACATGCCCCGAAGTCAGAACCTCGGAATGACAAGGGTAAAGGAAGGGCAACCTTTGTCGCGAATGCCCAACAGCAACCTAACGCCCCGAAACCGGCAGATCAATTGGAAGAAAGACGCCGGTATTATAATGAGAAGATGAAACGTCCCTACTCGTTCCCACGAGACAAGACGAAACGGTTATTCGAGCTGGCAATACGCAACAGACTTATAAACCTACCAAGTCCAAGGCGACCGCCGCAACCCACCGAGGTGAATAACCCTAACTATTGCCCTTACCATCAAACGGTAAGTCATCCGATTGAAGATTGCTTCGTCTTCAAAGGATGGATCGAAGATCAATACCTCCAGGGGAAGTTTGTACTGTCTGAAAAGTGGAAGGTGAACCCACCACAACCGCATACTCCTAAGAAAGCAGATACACCGGGGGAAACCTGCTCCTTTATTGAAGAAGCTCCATGGGATGTCGTGCTATCAACTAAAACCAAGAGAATGCTGAGAGACCTTCATGCATGCCCTGCGATCGAATGGAAGGACCCTCTTGAACCTCAAATTATCGAAGGGATGTTGAAGCCCCGCACAACTACGAAGACTCGTGATAAGGGCCCAAATACTCACGCCCAACCGTCAAAATCTTCGAAGAAAAAGAAGAAGAAATCCAAGAAGCCCGCGAAGCTTGGAGACGAGCACACGAACTTGCAGAAGCAAATCGACGCGCTGGAAGAATACAATCAAAAGGCGCGAACTCCTGTCACACTGCAAGAGTTTCTTAGCCACATCTTTCAAGAGAGAGATGATGGAGAGAGCTCGTCGGATGAATCCGAAGGATACGTGGCGAGTTGTAACGTAATCTCCCACTCGTTTACCGATGATGAGAAAACTCCTGGCAATAAGAAGATGGAGGCAGAGCCTGAACCAGAGCGTGCGTGGCTGACAAATGAAATGATCAATGCCTTTCTAGACGAGATTCGCCTAAAAAGTAAAGCGGATCAGGAGCGTGAGATGGCAGCGTCAGAAGGAACCAAATGCAGGCGACTGAATGAAAGAGTTAAACTACCCCCGCCAGATCAAAAGGCATCCGAAGTAGACAAGAAGATATTCAAGACGAGGAAAAGGTTTGCCAAAGCCATGTCAATGGGAATGAAGCTACCACCCTCGGAAGGAAACACACACGATGGGGTGGAGAGGCACCCTGATTATTGCGCATATCATCGGAAAATTTCACACCCCACGGAGGAGTGCGACGCCTTTAAAATATGGTGGCAAGGATATGTTACTCGTCGGCAACATTTTAAGCGCATGAAACGCAAGAGCCGTCGGGAGCGAAGAAGTACTGTCGATGGGCACAACAGAACTACTGGCAATTGTTATATGGCTCACGCCGGGGGGTCACAAGTTCTCACCTTTGGGAGCGACTCTGATGAAGAAATGGCTCTGGGCCCTCTCTTTAAAGAATCCGTTTTAGGGAAAGAGGAGAAATCGGAGGCCTGCGAGAACATTCAGCTGCGCAATCGCACACTCCCAGAAAAGAATCTCGGGCCCGTAAGTAGAAAAGATAAGGGAAAGGAAAAGGTCACTGAAGATATCACTTTAGATGACCAAGTCATGAGAGAGCTGGCTGCCAAAGACCCTCCTAGGAAGGATAAGGTGGACTATAACATCCTCGCGCACCTAAGGAAGCTACCTTCTCAGCTTAGCATTCTCGATGCCCTCCTATTATCAAAAGAAGCGCGAGACTCACTAATTAAGGCGTTACAGGAACCTGAGCAATTCCAAGCCTTCCTCGCCACTGAAAGGATGAAGGACGAACTGGAGGAAGTGCATACGGCCGACATCACTTTCGGTGACGAAGACCTCCTTCTCGGGACGTGCGACCACAACCGCCCCCTATATGTCTCCGGATACTGCCATGATATCAAGATAGGCAAGATCCTGGTGGATAATGGATCCTCCATCAATCTCCTTAATGTTCGGGTGTTGAAGGAAATCTGCATGAGTGTGCAACACCTCGCTCGTGACAAAATTACTATCTCCGGTTTCGATTCACAATCGTCACGGACTCTCGGATCTGTGATACTAACATTACGCTTTGGACTTCTCGTCACAGACATCAAATTCCATGTCATTGACGCCAAGACCTGCTACAACGCTTTGCTCGGTCGTCCTTGGCTACACGAGTATAACATCATCCCTTCTACACAACATCAGTGTATGAAGTACTTTAAGGATGGTTTCGAGCATGCCGTAACAGGAGAGTTAAACCCATTTTCCGTGAACGAAGTCCGCAAATACGAAGACGCGAAGTACTTTTTGCCAGATTTCGAGGATAAAGAAAGGTGTCGCAACCCGGAGAACAAAGCCGCCGCCACCATCCCTGTTTTCGGGAGCGATACCGAAGAAGAAGAAGAGATAGTTTATGCCGGGCCATCTCAACGCAACAACCCAGGGACGTCCGCCCCCATGTTAGTCTTCGGAAGTGACTCGGAAGATGAGGTTAATGCCGTGTTCGCCAATCGGCTGTCAATACAAGCACCCCTTGGCGATGACCATAGTTTGCAAATCATCATGATGCCGCGAAAACACTACAAGGATCTCGACGCACTTCAAGCTCACAATGTGCAGGACCTGCAGACGTTTTATGTCCCTCCTAGGCGAAAGGGTGAAAAGGCGATCCTGTTCAACCAATCCACCGAAATGAGAGTGGAGAAAGAGATCTGGCATGGCGTGGATGCTACACTCGACAGGCTCCAACCCATCCGTCTGCCTAGATACTATACAAATGGATTAAAGAAGCTATTGAAGCGCCAAGGAGTACCCTTAAAACAGACTGTTCGGCAGGCTCGGTTCTACAACAGGATTTGGGATGTCCCTGGGACTCAACGCAAATTGCCCAACGGGAAAATGGAAACACTCAGGCTTGGATACGCGAGAACCGGAAAACGGGAACGGGCTCACAGCAGCTACGCTATATATACCTTTGATGAAGAAGAGGACGCCCTGTCAGGAGATGCCAACCCCTCATCAAAACTAGACCCCGCGATTGAAGCACCGAGTCCGTCGTTTGAAGAACGAATGGGCAAGCCTATCAGGAAAGTGGGTCAGAAAGCTCGGGAAGACCACAACCGCGAAATGGCCATCTATGAGAAGGCCAGGACACAACGTCTATCTCAACAGGCTGCGAAAGATAAAGATGTTCATCCTTGTCAACCCGTTGTACGAAAGGCCCGACGCAGAGACGAAAATAAATCAAGAAGCGGAAAGAGGAGCCGACAACAACGACGCAGGATTAGAGGATTACGTGATCGGGTATTGCACGGCTCGGATTTGTCCCTCATGAAGAAGATAAGCCGGGCGTACTCCTTCCCCCGAGACAAGACGGAGAGGTTACTCAAGCTCGCTATAAAACATCAAATGATCGCGCTTCTAGGGTCTAGACATCCTGAGCAAGCTAACAAGGCTTCTCATCTGAGCTATTGCTCTTATCACCGAGCCATAGGACATCCTACCGAAGACTGCTTCACCTTTAAGAACTGGGTCGAGGACCAGTACCAACAGGGCAGATTTGCTTTAAACAACGGATGGAGGGTAACGCCGCCACAAAAGCACGAACCCAAAGCCACAAGAGCAGAACCGGATCCACCTCAGTCCTGGGAGCGGATTCGCACCTGTTATACGATTACGATATTAAAAGAAGAGCCCGAGAACATAGATGACCTTCCCCGGTGCTTTGAGAACAGCGATGATGAGGTGATCTCAGAATTTCCGCCAGCTCCGAAAGAACTGGAAGATGGTATACATACTACTGCAGATAACCTCAAGAAGATTGAGTTGGGATCAGCAGATGACCCGCGACTGACATTTGTCAACGAGCTGCTCTCTGAAGAAAGGGTGGCTGCGTTAAAGAACGTGCTTCTACGGCATAAAGACTGCTTCGCGTGGAACTACTCCGAGATGCCAGGATTAGATCCGGAGATTGCTGTGCATAAATTAGCAATATCCCCAGATATCAAGCCGGTCAAGCAGGCGCCACGGAGGATGCGACTCGAGCTTGAGATGAGCATCAACGCCGAAGTCAAGAAGCTGATCGATTCTGGATTTATCCAAGAAGTCCAATATCCCGACTGGATCGCCAATATCGTCCCGGTAATGAAGAAGAATGGGACGGTACGCATATGCGTAGATTTCAGGGATCTCAATAAAGCCTGTCCAAAGGACGATTTCCCGGTGCCGGTAACCGAGCTAATGATAGATAACACGTCCACTCACGAGGTTTTCTCCTTTATGGACGGTTCGTCAGGATACAATCAGATAAAGATGCATCCCGAAGACCAGAAGCACACCGCTTTCCGGACCCCTTTGGGTATATTCTGCTACAGGGTTATGCCCTTTGGTCTGAAGAACGCTGGCGCTACCTATCAAAAGGCCATGACAAAGATCTTCGACGACCTCATACATGACATCGTCGAGTGCTATATCGATGACCTCGTAGTAAAGAGCATGTCATACGAAGATCATTTAAAGCATCTGGAGACTGTATTTCAACGCCTTCGGCAATATAATTTGAAAATGAATCCCCTCAAATGCGCGTTTGGAGTCTCCTCGGGCAAATTCCTGGGATTCATCGTTCGACACCGAGGTATTGAAATAGACCCGTCAAAGATTAAAGCGATCATGGAAATGCCTCCGCCAAGAACCCTCAAACAGTTGCGGTCTCTCCAAGGGAAGCTCGCATACATCCGGCGGTTTATCGCCAATCTTTCAGGCAAATGCCGTCCTTACAGCCACCTGATGAAGAAGGGAACTCCATTCGTTTGGGATCACAAATGCCAAGGTGCACTAGACGAGATCAAGCAGTACCTGCAGAACTCTCCGGTGTTGGCTGCGCCGGTCAAGGGAAAACCCCTCATTCTTTATACAACCGCCCTCGAAGGTTCCTTAGGCGCATTATGGGCACAAGAGAATGATCAAGGGAAAGAGAGAGCACTCTACTACTTAAGTCGAGTTCTACTGGGGGCAGAAAGCAACTACTCTCCCATTGAAAAACATTGCTTGGCGTTAATCTTCGCGATACCAAAGCTCAGGCACTACGCGTTGGCGCACGAAGTCCGTCTCATCTCGAAGGTGGACCCTCTTAAATATTTGATGTCAAAGGCTATATTGACGGGTCGACTCGCTAAATGGGCCCTGCTCTTGATGGAGTTCTCGATAACGTATCAACCTCTCAAGGCAGTGAAAGGCCAGGCCATTGCCGATTTCCTCGCTGAGCACCCGATACCGGCCGATTCTCCTCTGAACTGTGATTTGCCGGACGAGCATGCATTTGATGCGATTAGCGGCGGTAGCACCCGATGGGAACTCTATTTTGATGGAGCGTCCTCCGTAAAGAAATAGAAACAAGGTATCCCAATGATCAAATCGGGGATAGGCCTCGTCTTTGCAACTCCACAAGGAGGGATAATGCGCTTCGCCTTCTCCTTAACAGAGCCGATGACAAACAACGAAGCTGAATACGAAGCTCTGATAGCAGGCCTCGAAATCGCCATCGACCTGGGAATTGAAGACCTCCTTATATACGGTGATTCTCAACTGGTCGTTAGTCAAGTAAATGGTGACTACCAAACGTGCAAACCGGAGTTGGTGAAGTACGGCGAAAAGGTGCAACAACTATTGACCCAAATTCCCTCCTATACTTTGGAGAACATACCACGCGCGGAAAACAGCAAAGCAAACGCGTTGGCCAAACTTGCTAAAGAACTGGCGGACGAAAATCTCGATGATGTAAGAATCGTGGTACAAAGCCGTCGAGTGCCCGCCCCGGCAGAAATACCTCCGGAATTATATAAAGAAGAGGGGGCGACTGAGCAGACGACCCTACAAATAAAAAACCATGAGAAGACCGAGGACTGGAGGGAAGTCTTCATAGACTACTTTAAGTCCCACCGAATGCCCAAAGAAGCGTCCTTAAGACATCAGCTCGTGAAACGAGCTCTGTCTTACGCCTTCGTTAACGATTCTCTATACAAGAGGTCATTCGATTCTCTGTGGCTGAGATGCTTAGGACCTGACGAAGCGAGAAGGGTCGTCCAAGAAGTTCACGACGGACTCTGCGGTTCCCACCAAGCAGGCCCTAAGATGAAGTTGAAGATAAAATGGATGGGCTACTACTGGCCCACGATGATACAGGATTGCCTGGAATACGCGAAGCAATGTCACTCATGCCAAATTCATGGGGACTTTATCCACCAACATCCGAATCCACTACACCCAACGGTGGCTAGCTGGCCATTCGAAATGTGGGGGACTGACATAGTCGGCCCCATCGAGCCAGCATCATCCCGGGGACATCGTTTTATCCTGGCGACAACTGATTACTTCTCCAAATGGGCAGAAGCAGTACCACTGAGGGAAGTGAAGACGGAGAATATCCTCCATTTCTTCAAGACGCACGTCATCTATCGGTTTGGAACCCCACGGCGGATTATCTCCGATAACAGGCCAGCCTACAGAAGCCATAAGATTAGCCGCTTCGCGTAGCAGCACAATATAGACTGGAGATATTCTTCAGTTTACAACCCACGAGCTAACGGTCTGGCCGAGGCCTTCAATAAGACCTTGACGAAGATCATAAAAAAGACCGTTTCTCGGAATAAGAGAGACTGGCACGAAAGGCTGCAAGAAGCCCTTTAGGCTTATCGAACTACATTCAAGACGGCCACGAACACAACGCCGTACGCGTTGGTATTTGGGACGGAAGCAGTGCTCCCCCTCGAGATAGAGCTACCCTCTCTACGAGTAGCAGTCCACCACGAGCTGACGGACGAAGAAAATGCTCACCTTCGTCTTGAGGAGCTTGATGCCCTCGACGAAACCCCGCTCATAGCGCAACAACATCTAGAAGCCTACAAAGCAAAGATGACGCGCTCGTACGAAAGATTGACCAGGCCGAGGACATTCCGCCAAGGCGAACTCGTACTAGTGGTCAAAAGACCTATGATCCCCAATCGTGCCAAGCGGGGAAAATTTGAGCCAAACTATGAAGGCTCGTACATCATAGACAGGGTCTACCAGGGTGGAGCCTATCTACTCATGGACATGCACGGTGAAAGGCCTTTCAGGCCAATAAACGGCCGCTTCTTAAAGAAATACTATTCTTAATGAGCCACAGCCTGGGTTAATGATAGATGACGACGACTATATCCGCTCGCTATCTTCCTAGGCTCAGACTTTACAAGCAGCAGCCGGCCTTCCCATAACAATGGACCGAAACGTCCTTAAACTAACGCTGGACCGAAACGTCCTTAAACTAATGCTGGACCGAAACGTCCTTAAACTAACGCTGGACCGAAACGTCCCTAAACTAACGAGAGACCGAAACGTCCCTAAACTAACGAGAGACCGAAACGTCCTTAAAACTGTCGACGGACCGAAACGTCCTTAAACTAACGACGGACCGAAACGTCCCTAAAACTACTACCGCAGCATCTTTAGGCTGACGAGATAAAAAAAAGAGAGAAAGAAAAAAATAAAAAAAAAATAAAAGAATATATGAAAAAGAATAAAAAAAAACGGTATGTCTACAAGCAAAATGGGCACGGATGAAAACCCGAAAGGGCTCCGTGAGTAAAAACAGCAGGACTACCGGCGAGTGTTTGTGAAAACCCGAAAGGGTGCAACCTCGTTAAAAGACACTTGTAGGGTCCTCTCGACCTTGTAAGGAGAAACCACCTGCGTGAGATCCTTACGACTCACAAAGGAGCAACACACTTAGGGACCCTCACGATTCCTAAGGAGAAAATGCACTTACGAGATCCTCATGACTCGTAAGGAGAACTCTCTTGTGGGACCCTCACGGCTCATGAGACTTGAAAGTCTTAAGTTACAGAAACCTAAACCTGTTCTTAAGCAAATCCTCCACAACCTTCGATATTGCCCTACAAGGGACTCAATACTAACCCTTGTATACAATCCACGGGCGCGAATAAACATTTCCCCAGCAAAGTCCAGCCCTTGTAGGTCCTCTCGACCCATAAGGAGAAAGCCCTCTTGTAGGATCCTTACGACTTACAGAGGAGCACACACTTAGGAATCCTCACGATCCCTAAGGAGAAAATACACCTGCAAGATCCTCACGACTTGTAGGGAGAAATACCTTTGTGAGACCCTTACGGCTCATGAAGTCAAAGCCTTGGTCGACAGGACCCTTAACCCTGTTTGCTGAGCCACCTTTGTTCATCATCGACAAAGGCAAATGATGATTCGCTCCTGGCAACATTCCAGTTGTAGCGGTGCTGATGTCGAAATCGGTGTCTAAAATCCAAGCTTGCGGCGAAAAAGCTAGCAAGCCACACATGCCTACAAAATAGCCGAAATGATGGGGCAACTTGCAATAAAAAGCAGCAAGTAAAAATGTATGCATGAAAAATAGCCGAAATGATGGGGCAACTCGCAATAAAAAGCAGTGAGTAGAGAATAAATAAATAGCCGAAATGATTGGGCACCGCGAAAAATAGCCGAAATGATGGGGCAATCGCGACCTTCGTGATATAAGAGCTGAAATGATAGAGCATCGCGTAAAAAGAAATAAAATAAAAGTGAAATCCTCTCCCTACAGGTGATGTTACATCTATCCCTGTATACAATCCAGGGGCGCAATCAAAGAAGGGATCATACTCCTCCCCCAGGTTTCATCATAAGAAGAAGCCAAATCTCGACGGTTCACAGATAGCCTAGAGATCATCTCGACGTTCGTCTCATGGCAGCAGACACAACATCAAGCGAAACGGAACAGCGGCAACCCCCAGTTCCATGGCTCGGCGATATACATATCACCAAGAGTCAAACCTCCATTCCGTGAAATGCGGATATATTCAGCAAAATTCCTGGTTACGTGGAACGCGGATAACATCACTCTTTGACCCTGCGGAAAACGTACAGAGCGGATCCTGGTCCTCGCAGAGCACGGCAGTGAACCCGTGTGAAGCATCCAGAGCGGAGCCTAGTCCTCGCCGAGCACGGCAGTGAACCCGTGTGAAGCATCTAGTGCAAAAATTCCTGGTTACGTGGAACGCGGATAACGTCACTCTTTGACCCCGTGGAAAACGTCCAGAGCGGATCCTGGTCCTCGCAGAGCACGGCAGTGAACCCGTGTGAAGCATCCAGAGCGGAGCCTAGTCCTCGCTGAGCACGGCAGTGAACCCGTGTGAAGCATCTAGTGCAAAAATTCCTGGTTACGTGGAACGCGGATAACGTCACTCTTTGACCCCGTGGAAAACGTCCAGAGCGGATCCTGGTCCTCGCAGAGCACGGCAGTGAACCCGTGTGAAGCATCCAGAGCGGAGCCTAGTCCTCGCCGAGCACGGCAGTGAACCCGTGTGAAGCATCTAGTGCAAAATTCCTGGTTACGTGGAACGCGGATAACGTCACTCTTTGACCCCGCGGAAAAACACCCAGAGCGGAGCCTGGTCCTCGCCAAGCACGGCAGTGAACCCGTGTGAAGCATCCAGAGCAAATACCGGACTGTGGAGTCCTTAAAATCCACAGACTATGACGTCCTTAACCTCGACCGTGATGTCTTAAAACTAACGATCAACCACCCCGATTCCTTACAGATTTTGCCTTGGTTTAAGGGTACATCTCTTCACTCCTTTGATGCCTGGCGTTGTAATTCCTCAACGTCTTCAAAGAGGTGACGGGTCCCTGCAACCACACATCGGACTGTGGAGTCCTTAAATCCACGGACTATGAGGTCCTTAACCTTGACCGTGATGTCTTAAAACTAACATCGGACTGTGGAGTCCCTAAATCCACGGACTATGAGGTCCTTAACCTTGATCGTGATGTCTTAAAACTAACAGCGGACGGTGGAGTCCTTAAATCCACGGACTATGAGGTCCTTAACCTTGACCGCGACGTCTTTAAACTACGATACCTGGAGAAACCCCTGACTCCATAAAACACGGACAAGGGTGACCACATCCAGCACTTACAAGTCCTCACGACCTGTAAGGAAGAAAAACTCTCTTGTGAGATCCCTACGACTCTCAAAGGAAAACCCGCTTAAGGATCCTCACGATCTTTAAGAAGAACCTGCACCTATAGGATCCTCTCGACCCATAGGGAGAAAAACTCTTTATGAGACCCTCGTGGCTCATAAAATGCAAAAGTCTTAGGAAGCAAATCTTAACCCTGAATCCTGAGCCATCGCTGTCCTGCAAGGAGATCAAGATAGAATATCCGCAGAATACATTCAATAAAAAGGGGACACAACATTGAGAAGAAAAATGTATCTTTTATTCATAAACCAAAATGGATACAAAGTACAATTCATGAAAGAAACAAAAAAAAAGGATACTCTCATCCATGAGTATGTACAAAAAGGGGAAAAAAGATACAAGTTCTCAAGCCGGCGGGCGGTGCAATAATTTTACCAGCTCATCATTCTGTTGCTGAGCCACGGCTTCATGACGCAAGATCTCCAGAAGACGAGCCTCCGCCTGAGCTTGCTGAGCCTGATACGAAGCGAGCCGAGCTTCGAGCTCTTTCTCGGTGGCCTTATGAGCCTCGACCCTCTCACGAGTGAACGTGGCAGCTTTATCGAGAGCCACCACCTCTTTGATGGACTCCTGAAGCACCCGCCAGAGTTCATACGCTTTATTGGCCTTGGCTGTGAGATTGGCTTGAAGCTCGCCCAGCGCCTTGGAGGCTAGCTCCCTCTCCGAGAACTTGCGACCAAGCCTCTTCTCACATGACGTCATGTTTGCCGCGCATCATGCTATCAGCCCCCGTAACTCCGCCTTTGCAGCCACGGCCTCCGAGGAAAGGCGAGAACACTCGAGAGCGTACAGACAAGCCTCCACCTTCCTACAGAACTCCACCCAGACCCGCACCACCTCCTCGCTGTGATAGGTGGCGAGAAAAGGAAGGGAGCCGTTAGCTTCAGCGGCAAACGCTTCGGCTGTGGTCGCACTACCAGCACGGAGCTCCTCGACGAAAGAAGATAGGGAGACAAGGCTCAATTGGGCCAAGCGTTCTGAAACCCGCAAAGCGTAGGGGCCGGGCGGCATCACAATGCGTGATTCCAAAGCCATGGAGACTGGCAGGGCTGTTCAAATTTGGCAAATGTTAGTAAAACTCTTAAACGCAGAACGAACGGGACTATAATAAAAATGTCACTCACCGACAGTCATGCAAGTAGGAGCTGAAGGTTCCCCTGGCCCTTCAACGACCTCGACCTCATCGTCGTCTTCCAAAACTATAAGAGACATCAACGTCATTTCGCAAAATAGTAACAATGCTATGGTAAAGGAAGGGAGAATGACACTGACCTTGCCCAGAGGAAAGGACAATACGCTGAGGGGAGATCGCCTGCGGAGCCGCCATCGCCAATAAACGCTGAAATGACTGTCGAGGCGACAGATCCGCGATCGTGGCCGCCAAACCGCGCAATTCTGGGAAAGATAAAAGAGTTCAGACTATGAAGGGGTTGCTAAATTAAAACGCAGAGGGATACCTTCAACACTCCTCCCATTCTGAGCCGGGGGGATGGCAGCTTCAACGGTCTCCGCCGTGACCTCAGGCTCCAACAAAGGGACAGTAGTCCCGACTACCTCGCTTCCAGCCTTTGGGCCGCCCTCAGTAAGAGTCATTAGGGCGGCGGCCTCCAAAGGAGCCTCCCCCAAAGGGGCAAGCACTCCCTGATCAAGAACCGCCGCTGGAAGTTCTACCATGAGAGGAGCAGCCTCATCAGCCCCCTCCACATCCAGCAAGGCTTCATTAAGAATTTCGGCGGGCTTTAGCTTTAATGGGCCAGTAGGGAGCTCCCCCAGCGTCGAAGGTTCTGCACGATTCAAATAAGAATAATGATACATATGCACGGGCATAAATAATCGGAAAGATTACAAAAGAAGCACAACGTACCTATACGCAAAGAAGCCCTCAATATGGCTTCTTCAAGCCGCTTCTCCTTCTCAAGGAGGTAAGCTCGCCAAGGTTCAAGGGTAGACTCGTGACCGCCGGTCCATAAAGAAAGTGCATCAGCTGCGTCTTCTGAAGCGGCCTGCTTCAAAGCCCTTTCCCCCCATTCCTCCAAAGGGTCGATAAATCGCCGCCGAATCCACGAAGGGTCTTCGTAAAAAATTACAGCGGAATAAGACTTCTTCGGAACCTTGGCGTTATGGGACGCGTCTTTTGAACGACGTATGGCCTCAGCCAACTGTGCAGCCTCCTCATCAGCCGAACTCGGGAAGAGAAGTCCAGCGTTTGACTCTTGCAAGGCCAATGGTTCGTCTTTAAGGATAGGCTCAGACTCCACCACAGAATCAAGCGGGGTGGTAGCCGCTTTCCTCCGCCATTTAGACCCAGAGCCGGTCGCTGAGGATGACCGCTTCCTCCCTCGCGAAGCCTTAGGGCGGCGCTGGCCCACATCGCCCTCAGCGCCCTCATCCCTGTTGCTCTCGCTCGGCGCCACAACCGAGGACGACATCGCCATTGTCGACGCCACGGGGGGCGGTGCCGCCACCGGTAGGGGTGCTACTACTGGGGCCCGTTTACCCCGCGATCGGGAACCCAAGGGCATACCAGCTGTTGGAGTAAGGTCTACCCCTGACTCCCCCGGAATGAGGGCGGTGCCAATCTCACTCAAAGGGAAGCAGACTGGAACCCTCGGTCGTAGCTTAGCTCCCGAAACCTGAGGAGGGGCGTCGTGACCAAGAAGAACCCTTCTTTCTTCAGCAATAATTGGGCTGATCCGATGAAGATACCAGCCCGTAAATGCACCTACACATCGGGGCATGTACTCGGCTTCAGGGACCATGAAATGAGAGCCGGTGTTTAGCCTCATGAAATGATGAGCGGCATCGCGAACAGCATCGAGCGAAGGGATCGGGGCGACCATAAAAGCCTCGAAAAGAACACCCTGGTCATATCCAAGCTGCCGGGCAAATCGATGCGGATTGTACCGCATAAAAAGAGCTGCACTGTCCTGGCGAAACACCAAGTAGCCCGGTCTAATTGTATACAAATGCGTGGCCTCCCGGGGCTTCAAAGAAGGTGCGTTGTCTTTTGACTGTTCCCAGAGTTGTTGAACGGGACCCGAAGGAGTAGACAAAACCCGATCGTTAAAAACCAACCCGCCAGCGGTGGCATGAAGAGAAATCAGCACCCGAATAGCCCCGAATTGAGTCGGGTCGGCAGCAGAAGCACCCACTAGTCGCATAAGTCGCGGGAAGGGATAGGCGTCGTAAAAGGCGGGCCTCTGATGCATAGCGAAAGACCCCAGCACATGCATTTCGACCCAGGACGTGAAATAATGAAGCGAAAAGTTCACTACATCCACGCCAGGCGTAGAGGTATTAGCTGCGGTGCCCAATCCATTATAGAGGTGCGCCAAGACCGGGATGCCGATGGCCAACCGCGTCCCCTCAGCAATACGATGAGCCGGGTAGATGACCGAGGCTCTCATGAAGCGGCGATGCATGGGGATAACGAACCAACTAAGCCAGACACTAACAAACCCCACAAAGAACGTCTCCTCGTCCATGCCCGGGACAGCAATGGATTCAAAAGATATCGGCGATATAATAGGGATGTAGTGCTGAGGTAAATCTGATTCGTTGGTCGGCAACCTCTTCGGACCGAACCCAAAGGGGTCCCCAATGTTGGCAAACTTCGGGGCTGTCTTCGATAAGGCGTCCTCACGAAGGAAACGAGCAATGAAGCTCTTGAAAGTAACACCCTGCTCCTCGGACTCGGTGAATAATTGGTCGAAGATGCCTAGTGCCTTGATTAAACTGGGGCGCTTGTAGCGAACAGCATTCTCAGCAGACAGGCCGTCAACCGGGACGGGCTCGGGTTCAAAAACGTACTCGTCAGGAGGCAACAACTCCTCATACAAACTACCCCTGATTGGCTACCCCGAAATATCATAGAATTCTGCTAGGGAGATCGAGACCTCGCGATCTCCTAGGATGAAAGTGTTGGTAGGAAGATTCCATTGGTTTAAAAACGCCTTAACCCACCAGACATGCGGGGACTTATAATGGAATAGTGACGCGTATATGGCCTGATAAAACCCGACTTTCTGCAACCGCGCACGATGGGCAGAAAGGATGTAGCGAGCCCAGAGAAGGTAGCCCGTAGGGTGCCGGGGAGTGAGCCCTATCTTATAAATTTGCCCCCACGGGTGGGCCTCACCCTGGCAGATACGCCACCCCAAGATGTCTATGGCCGGGATTGGATGGTTCGGAATACCGGTCGTCGAAGGCTCGAGCCTCCCCGTTGGAGTCCAGTTGGGCATTTCCACAGCAAAAACTGTCCTCGGAGGATCCATCGGTAAAAATGGGAAAGTGGGCTCCGTCGGCACCGCGCAAAGAAAACTCCGGCGACCCTGAATAATCTGACTGTACCAAGATCCCCATTGAAGAAGGTTGGTGCAGTTCGGGTCATGGGCCCGAATCATAGCCATCGCTTCCTCATCAGATGGTGACTGAGGAAAAGCAGCCTCCGAGCGAGAAAAGGGAAAGCGTGGAACAGAAGCCATCGCACCTGAAATCCAATAAAGGAAGACCGTTAAAAGAAAAGTCAGCAATATATATTCATGCATGAACATGAAGACTGGTTAAAGAAAGCAACAGCAGAGTTTTCTGGGACCATTGGCCACAAAACATATGGGCCCCACAGAATCCGGATGACGGCTCATTAATAATGAGGCCAAATAGTTACAATAAAACAAAGGGAATATCCTCATTTAATAAAGAATGATGACCATGCACATTCCCCCCAACAGGATCTGTCTCGGGCTCTACAATGAATCCAACAAGATCAAAGGAATTAAATTCCCACAGAAGACATCATTACAAAACCCCCATTTCATTAATTGCAGAAGAACAACCTCGGGCCAAGAGACCCCAGGAAGCCTCCGCGTGAAGAAATCAAGTCCTTCATTGGAATTAAATTCCTTATTAAGAAAAGGGAATTAAATTCCCAGAAACATTTTTGGATGGAATTAAATTCCATGGAGTTGAAACGCCATCATCATCTCCCCAAAGATCATCTAAACCCTAAGAGATCTACAGTTTGAAGGTTAAGCGGTTTCATGTTCTTATGGAAAAACATGAAGAAAAAAGGGTGAAAACTCTTGTTTTGGATTTAAAATCCAGAGGAATGTGAAGGTCCATCGTTTGTCCAAAAACATTACCTGAGGAAAAGAATTCTTTTCGAACAGAGTTAAACTCTGAAGATTGTTTCGAGGCAGAGAACTAAGCTCTGGAAGCGAGAATTAAATTCTCAAGGAAAAAGTTCTCAGAAGAAGAAGATGAGCAAAGTGAAGGCTCCTATGAAGAAACGGTGGTATTTATAGAAGGCGATGGAAACGTTTCATCTCCCCAGATCCCTAGAGGAATCCAACGGTCAAAAAAGGTGACAGCGTTGCACTCATGTGCGAACACGTGAGAACAACGCTGTGGGGGCATTTGTTTCCTGATTTAAAATCAGAAAGGCTTATGGAAAAAGCTTCAGAAGAGGGTCACATGCTTACACGTGACCAGCAGTCACGTGTTGGCACGTGACATCTAAAAGCATCATCAAGGAAGATTCAACTTCCCGAAGAAAAGGACTTCAGAAAGGGTCACGTGCTCCCACGTGACTAGGGTCACGTGTTGGCACGTGACATTTTAAAGCGGATTCAAAGCCACAACGGTTCCCTGATCAAATCAAGGAAAAAGCTTCAAAAGAGGTCACGTGCTCCCACGTGACCAGGGGTCACGTGTTGGCACGTGACGCTCAAAACATCAGAATTGTTCTCCAATTAAATCAAGAAAAAGAGTCCAGACGAGCACGTGACCAGGGGTCACGTGCTCACACGTGACCAGGGGTCACGTGGTGGCACGTGACGGTTAAGCAGCAACCAGAAGACAGCGTAAAAAGCAGCAGGAAGGCTCGTTCCAAGGGGGTCACGTGCCCACACGTGACCATGGGTCACGTGGTCACACGTGACCGGCTTTCAAAGCCCGTTTTGTTAACAGAATTAAATTCTGAAAGAGATTCAAATCTTTCCAAAGGAAAGCGATTATCTGGAACCAATCGAATTGAAGATTGAGAGGTGATTAAATATCATCTATCTATGGGAAAATCTCGGGTTTGGAAAGATTTCCGCTTTAAATCTAACCGAAATAACAAAGGAGAATCCCTGGATTTGAAATCCAATGGTGAATAAAATTCACCTAATAATTCAAAGGTCAAAAACGAATAATAGATGCAAATCAAATCTCTCAATGAAGATTCGTCAAAAACTAATTGATTCGGCTGCTTCTCCTATAAATAGGAGCCAAGAGACACAGGGATGGAGAGACAGAGATATACGCAGAGAAAAAGAAAAGGAAGAGAGCTTTGATACTTTGAGGAATTTGGATCTTCTGCAAAAGAAAACCCTAGGTAAGAAAGGGAAAAGCTCCTTGAAAGAAAAGAGAATTTAATTCTCAACAGAGTTTAACTCTGATATATAAAACAGAAGAATATATTTCTCCTCTCTTTGCTAGAGGATCTGCAAAGTGCACATCTCCCCTTGAAGTTGAGAATTTAATTCTCAATGGGTTGAGATCCTGCCATGCAGATCCAAACAATAGAGAGGGAATGGAAGCACGAGAATTTAATTCTCACAGAACTATAGGAATTTAATTCCTTTAAAATAAAATTAGGGCTTGACCCTGTGTTATGGGAATTTAATTCCTTCGGAACAAAAGAAACAGGGTCTAACCCTAATTAAGAACCTAGTTCTGTTGAAACAGCGGGAATTTAATTCCCTTAATCATAATTTAACAGAGAATGGGAATTCAATTCCTTAAAAGCTTTTATTAGGGTTTAACCCTATTCAGTTCTTCACATATATGAGGAATTTAATTCCTACAGAAAATTCAGAGTTCAACTCTATTCCAGAATATAAGTCTTCAAAAGGAAGTGGGAATTTAATTCCTCTGAAATTTAAAGCTCGAGGAATTTAATTCCTGAAAAAAGATTAACAGATCCTCTAAACAACATATATAGAGGCAGGGTCACGTGTCACCACGTGACCCCCCCAAAAGATCTACAGAAAGCCCCTTTGAGGCAGTGCCCCACGTGACTCTTGACAGAAGCTTCAACACACAAGCATTTGAATGCCCGTCACGTGATGGCACGTGATGCTCTGAAAGATGCGATAATCTCAGCAGAATAAATGAAGGGAGGGCGCTCTCACGTGTTGCCACGTGACCCCTCTTGCCTTAGTGTTTAACACTAAATTGGAACTCCCGAATCCAGTGTTAAAACACTGTTGGGCCTTAGTGTTCAACACTAATCATTTGCAGTGTTCAACACTGACTACCTTAGTGTTTAACACTAATTTGAGATCTCTGTTGCCAGTGTTTGACACTGATCTGTTTTAGTGTTTAACACTAATTTGAAAGCCTTGTTGCTGGTGTTTAACACCAATTATCTTTTAGTGTTAAACACTAACCTGTTAATCTCATTCCCAGTGTTCAACACCGGTTGGTCTTTAGTGTTTAACACTAGACATTGGTCCAATTGGATAAATGGATAGAGGCAAAGCCTCTCCTGATTGGACTTAGCCCAAGATGGCCATAAGTCCTCAATTCATAATTAACTGGGCCAATGGGCTCATAACATAATTAATTGGTCTTGATCCCAAATTGGGCCAAGGACTATTTAATCCACTCCGGTTCCAGGGTACATCTCTTCACTCCTTTGATACTTGGCATTGTAATCCCTCAATGTCTTCAAAGAGGTGACGGGTCCCGATGACCACACATCGATATGTACTGTGGGGTCCTTAAACCCATGGACTACGACGTCCTTAACCTTGACCGAGATGTCTTAAAACTAACAATGGACTATGGGGTCCTTAAACCCATGGACTACGACGTCCTTAACCTTGACCGAGATGTCTTAAAACTAACAATGGACTGTGGGGTCCTTAAACCCATGGACTACGACGTCCTTAACCTTGACCGAGATGTCTTAAAACTAACAATGGACTGTGGGGTCCTTAAACCCATGGACTACGACGTCCTTAACCTTGACCGAGATGTCTTAAAACTAACGATGGACCGCAATGTCCTTAAACTACCCATGGACCGCAATGTCCCTAAACTACCCATGGACCGCAATGTCCTTAAACTAGAACAATAGAGCCCCGCATGCTCTTTTGTCGGATCTAAACGGTCCCGTTTAAGTTGATCTTAGCCTCAAAGATGGCTAACGTATCCTTAAACCTTCAAACAAACTGGACTATGAATCCCCCCAATTAACTCTGGCTCGAGGGTACATCTCTGAACTCCTCTGACATCCGTCGTTGTAATCCTTCAGCGTCGTCAGAGAGGTGACGGGTCCTGACGGCCATACATACGATGGACCACTATGTCCCTAAACTGGAACAATGGAGCCCAAACGCTCCTTTGTCGGATCTAAACGATCCCGTTAAGTTGATCTTAGTCTCAAACTAGACTAACGTATCCTTAACAAACGTTTGAGTTGATCTTAGCCTCAAGTATGGCTAACGTATCCTCAAACCAAACCCCCAAACCCAAATCTAAGATAACACGGATTTGGACTAGTCCACGCCCTACGGGCGACGACATAACTCGGTCTCCGTAAACAATCCACGGGCAACAAAACATAAAATAAACACACACGACACGAAGTGACCATCTGGAGAAGGAGAAAGTTGTTACCGCGATGCGGTAGCGTAATTAACTGCAGGGGCTTGCGCCTGCAGGGAAGAGCGTCCCCACAATCAAAAACCCCTCAAACGAGGGGGAATCTGACGAAGTCTGCTACATCGGCCGCATCCGTCTAAACCTCCGATGCACGGTGCCATAAATCAACTTGGCATCTTTGGAGAGGTGGACGGATAGCACCAATTAGCATCTGCCCTGAACCCCAGGCTTAGACGCCCCCACGCGTCCCGGCCGCCGTTCGGAGGGGAACAGGACTTTCTTGGCACTTTCCACGCTCACATTGATTGTAGGGCAAAGAAAGTGATTTTCCAGATTCCCGGACATCCGGAGTTTGTTTTTGCTGGAGGTAGCAGTTCTGTCGAGCCAGTCGAGTTTAGGGCTAGGCCGACAAACAACGTTCTTTCGTCAATGGAAGTTGATAAGGAAGAAGCGCCAGCTGTAGTTCGAGAGTTCATGGACGTGTTCGAGGACATCTCGGGCTTACCGCCAAAACGAGATGTGGAGTTCGCAATCGATCTTGTTCCTAGTGCAGCGCCAATCTCAAAGGTGTACTATCCGATGGCACCAGTGGAGTTGGAAGAAGTAAAGAAATAGGTTACTGAATTTCTTGAGAAGGGTTGGATTCGCAACAGCAATTCACCTTGGGGAGCTCCAGTTCTTCTAGTAAAGAAGAAAGATGGCACAAGGAGGATGCGCATCGATTATCGAGAATTAAACCGGGTGACTATTAAGAACAAGTATCCGATCCCTCGCATTGGCGAATTGTTCGAGCAACTCAGTGGCGCGAGGGTATTCTCGAAGCTGGATTTGGTGTCCGGGTATCATCAGGTCTGAGTTAAATCAGAGGATATTTGCAAGACCGCGTTCCGAACTCGGTATGGACATTACGAGTATTTAGTGATGCCATTCGGAGTCACGAATGCACCGGCGATATTCATGGACTTGATGAACCGAATCTTTTCACCGTTCTTGGACCAGTTTATAGTGGTGTTCATCGATGATATTCTGGTCTACTCGAGGAGCCTAAATGAGCATGCAGAACACTTGAAGATCGCACTGCAAACATTGAGGCAAGAAAGATTATATGCAATGATGAGCAAGTGCGAGTTTTGGCTTGAAGAAGTGAAGTTTTTGGGGCACGTCGTATCCGGAGATGGAATCGATGTTGGTCCCGAGAAGATTGCAGCAGTTCAAGATTGGCCGATTCCGAAGAACGTAGCAGAGATCATAAGTTTTCTTGGACTTGCAGGATACTACAGAAGGTTCGTGGAGAATTTTGCCCGTTTGGCTGAGCCTTTGACCAAGCTTACGCGCAAGGAAGTACCTTTCGTATGGACGGATAAATGTGCGTTAGCTTTTGAGACGTTGAAGCAAAGGTTGATAACCGCTCCTATTCTGACCGTACCAGACGATTTCGGAGGATTGGTGATTCACAGCGACGCATCTGGGAAAGGTTTAGGATGTGTTTTGATGCAGCATGGGAAAGTTATAGCTTACGCATCGAGACAGTTGAAGACCCATGAGAAGAATTACCCAACTCATGATTTGGAGCTTGCAGCAGTGATTTTCGCTCTGAAGATTTGGAGACACTACTTATTGGGCGAAGTGGTCAAAGTATTCACCGATCACAAAAACCTAAAGTATGTGTTCACGTAGAAAGAGCTTGACATGAGACAGCGTAGATGGTTGGAGCTGATGGCTGACTATGATCTTGATCTCAAGTACCATCCGGGGAAAGTTAATGTAGTGCCAGATGCACTTAGTCGGTTGCCAGCAATTCGGATGTTGACTGCACAGAAGGAGTTTATCGAAGATTTTTGGATATTCGAGTTGGAGATCGTGCTACCGCATTCTTCGGGAAAGTTGATGCAGCTGCAAGTACAGTCGTCGTTGATCGAGAGTATTAAAGCAGCGCAGTCACATGATCTAAGATTGCAGAAGTTTCGAGAACAAGTAGAGGCGGGACTTTGAACGGACTTGTTGATTCATGAAGATGGTTCGTTGCGATATGGTAGCCGTTTGTGTGTGCCGAAAGGAGACATTCGCGAAGAAGTTATGAAGGAGGCGCACAGTTCCGCATATTCTGTACATCCAGGAGGCACGAAAATGTACCGTGATCTTCTACAGCATTTCTGGTGGGAAGGCATGAAAAGGGAGATTGACCGCTTTGTAGCGAAGTGCTTGGTGTGTCAGCAAGTTAAGGCTGAACATCAAAGAGTAGCTGGTTTATTGCAACCACTTCCGATTCCTCAATAGAAGTAGGAACATATAACCATGGATTTCGTGACAGCTTTACCGCGGAGTCCAAAGGGTAACAATGCAGTTTGGGTGATTATTGATTGATTGACCAAGGCAGCTCATTTCATACCATTTCGTGTTGGTCGGTCAATGGAAGCGTTGGCGGAACGGTACATGCAGGAGATTGTGAGATTGCATGGAGTACCTGTGAGCATCGTTTCCGACCGTGACACCCGATTCTTATCGCACTTCTGGAGGAGTTTACAGGAAATTTTGGGGACGCGATTGAAATTTAGCACGACTTATCATCCTCAGACAGATGGCCAGTCGGAGAGAACGATCCAAACTCTTGAAGATATGTTGAGAGCTTTCATGTTGGACTTCAAGGGTTCATGGGAGGATCATCTACACTTGGTGGAGTTTTCTTACAATAACAGCTTTCAGGCAACTATTCAGATAGCTTTATTCGAAGCGTTGTGTGGTCGCAAGTGTCGTTCACCTGTTTGTTGGGACGATGTTGGAGAACGAAGATTGTTGGGACCGGATTTGATCGTGCAAACAGTAGAGAAAGTTAATACTATCCGGAATCATATGAAGGCATCACAAGATCGGCAGAAGAGTTGGGCCAACACATCGAGAAGACCTCTAGAGTTCGCTGTTGGTGATCGGGTATTTTTGAAGATATCACTGACTAGAGGAGTGATTCGTTTTGGGAGTCGAGGTAAGCTTAGTCCTCGATTCGTGGGACCTTTCGAGATTTTGGAGCGTGTTGGAGAAGTGGCTTATCGATTGGCGTTACCATAATCTTTGGCGAATGTTCATGACGTGTTTCATGTATCTCAACTCCGTAAGTATGTTCGAGATGAAACACATGTGCTGGATCATTCGGAGCTGACTGTAAGAGAGGATTTGACCTTTGAGGAACGACCGATGTCGATTGTGGATCGAAGAGAAAAGGTCCTTAAGAACAAGGTTATCCCTCTCGTACTTGTTTCTTGGGGAAATCGCCCGCACGGAGAATCGACTTGGGAACGAGAAGACGAGATCCGACAGAAGTTTCCACACCTATTCTTGTAGCTTCTTGATTGTTTATCCTTTCCTTTTCCTGGAATTTCGAGGACGAAATTCTTTTTGTAGTTGGGTATAATGTAACACCCTAGTTTATTTATACCAGTTCTATTTCAAGTATTTCTTTATTTATGGTATTTTTCTGATTTACTATGTTTTGGGTGCGAATAGTATATTTGACATCTGTATTTGCATCCGAGCCGACCCGCTTGCTTGAAACCAGTCTTGATTCATGTTTGTGGTTTATCCTGGCTTGTTTTATGGATCCGTGCACTTTCATTTTTTTTTTACATATATTGCATACTGGCATTTTATCTGGCATCTGCATTTTAAATATAACAATTAGAGTCACATAAAATGTTTTAAATATATATATATATATATATATATATATATATATATATATATATATATTGCATGGTCTGCATGATGCCCCTGACCCTGTAGTAGCATCTGCGCATCTTGTTCTCGTCCCGTTCAGTGAAATAGACTTGTTTGGATGACTACGTGCATGTGCGTGCATCTGTCCTTGGGGGTATGCATTTTCGTTACCCGGATATCCAACTTTAATTTTGGTCGACATGTATATTTTTCGTATTTTAAAACTGAATTTTAGACCCGACCCGGGCATGTTTTGGACTATGTTTGTATTTACCAGAATATCAAATTTTATTTATATAATATTAATTTTATAAACTGATACAAATTAAAATTTAGTTAACTAATAAAAGATTTTTTAAATTTAAATCTAAACTAATTTCCTAACAAACTAACAGCCCCTTTCTCTCTCTCTCCTCTGCATATATATATTTATATATATATATATATATATATATATATATTCTTTCCTTATTTAATACACAGCCTCTTCTTCTTCTTTCTTTTTCTTGATCTTGTTTCTTGATTCCGGTGATCACCGTCGGAGCCGTGCTCGTCGCTGACGATCCGAGTGATCCAGTGAACGTACCTTGCCAGTGTGATCACCCTCTTGCCTTGCCTGGACCCGTCTCGCGTGCCGCGTGTGCGTTGTGACAATTTACCAACGTCGGACATGTCGTGCGTATCCGTCGCGTGATTCGATCGAGGCAAGTTAATCTTGCTACATGCTATATTACTATATTCTATATCCATTTGAATAATAACACTCCATAATGATTAGTTATGCATCCCATGTTTAGTTTTACAGTTTTACGACATCTGTATGCATCCGTACAAGTTATTTCACATCTAGTGCATGCAAATCTATCTTGTTACATACTATATTACAATATACTGCACCCAATGGAATATTTACATATTATATTGTTTAGTTGTGCATCCTGCATTTACCGGTTTGTTATTTTACTGTTATATGACGTCCGTGTGCATCCGTATCATTATTTACATGTCTAGTCGCATGCTAAATCATCTTGCTACATGCTAGATATAGTATTATGCATCCATATGAGTAAAATATTACCCGTTTATCACTTTGTACATCCATACTAAAGTTTTACTGTTTTCGGATACCCGTTTGCATCCATATCATTTAAATATATATAACTGCATCTATAGATCATATTAATTCATGTTATTATTGTAGTAACACCCCATGTGCATCCTACTTAGTAATGGAACTATAAATGTAACCCTGATCGGTGTTTGTGCATCCATACCATTAATTGTATACTTATTTGCATTCCATGTCACATTATTACATATTATTGTTTTATTAGTACCCCATGCTTGATATTGTGCATTCTACATAGTCATGATGTAACCCCTGATGAATATTTGTGTATCCATGCTTTTATTTGGGCATCCGTACTTGCTACAGTTTTATTATGAGTATCCGCTTGACACATGTGCACTACCTGTCATGACCTGATATATCACTGCTTGACTTGATACCTGATCTTGTTACTAATGCCGACAATCTTGACATGTTGTCCCTATAGACATATCCTGTTGTCTATTTAGACAAACATGTACCTGCTTGATCCTGTGCTGGTATTAGCTCCAGATTTATCAATACCTGACTTGAACACATAACCTTGGGGGTATGGAGAAATCAAAGGTGTAACCGAGTGTAACTTAAAAGGGTATTACTTAATCCGTGGTCCCGGGGGGTAACGGGACAGAGCCATTCGTGACTCTTACATATTCTTGATCCGTGGTCCCGGGGGGTAACGGGACAGAACCACTCTTGGTTCACATATTCCCGATCCATGGTCCCGGGGGGTAACGGGACATATTCTTTGAGTTACATGGAGGATTACATTAATTGATTTCAAACAAACTTTAGAATAGATAACCCAGTAGCACAGTTTAGATTGATCACTGCATATATATTGACACACTTCACTGTTCTATATCCGTGTTTACTTATTACATTCATGTTACTATTTATGATTCATGCATGCATATCTCGTGTATCATGTTCTTTTATTATTGTTTGATATCATGACGCACTGACGTCTGGGTTTTGCTTGGCCCAGATTCTCTACCTTTGTCGCAGGCTGATCAGGAGTATTTCCGCCGTCAGGCCGAGCAGTTAGTATCCTGTTAGTATCCAGTTTAGTTATGTTACTTTCCAGATGTTACTGTTTATTGGATTTATTGCTTCCGCATATTATTTCTTAACTCGTTTATTCTGGCTTATGGGCATGTACTAGATAGTTTATTTTAATTTCCTGTTCTTGATATCTTTTAGACAGCCGTAATGTGACTGTGGAGAGATGTTTCCTAACCACAGGTAGCATGGTTGGCTCTGTCACGTGCCGATCTTAGCGCACTCTAGGAAGCGGGGCGTGACACCTGTACCCGACCTGCAAGCATAAGATGGCTCACCTCAGAGCCCTTTGGAACTTGGCCTGCTCGGCCTCTAAGTTCGCCCCGATCTGCCATAGGACCAAGATTTCTCGGCCCTCTCGCTCGTTCCCGAGCTCCCCAGCCGAAGCCATCTTCCTCGGTCCTCCAACCGACTGACTCCACCACTCACAGGCGTAACCGCCGCTCCGCAAATCTCGCCATGCGCAGATTCTCCGCCAGCAACATCCCACGTTCCACGCCATCACGATCTCCATTAATGGGCGATCCGCTCTTTACGCAGGCGTGACGTCGGGAGTGTAACTGCCGGCGGGATTCTCGCGCCTGCTGCCGCGTGCTACCGCCGCTATATAAACCCCCATCACAGAGGGGTCAAGTAAGCCATTTTTATTCCACTTAGCCGTTACTCTGCTCGGATCTCGTACTAACTTGATCGTCGGAGGGTCCTCGGTGGTACCAAATCATCCCGGGACTTCTTTGCAGGTACTCGGCGTTAAACTCCTCAAATCACCAATCTCCTCAAAACCCATTGAGACCCGCACGCAACAGGAGATCACCTTCCAAATCCACCGGGAGATCGACGGAAGACAACATCTGAGGGAGACCCGAAAAGGATCTCCATCAGTGAACAAAAAACTAAAGCAAACGCAACATTTGTTGCAAATTTGCTTAGGTGGAGTATATAAAGCTTATGTGACATCCATAATGATTGCTATGCTCAATATTCTAAAGATTGCTATTTTTGTTATAACCAAAATGAGTGCAACAAATGTTACAAGAATTTGATACTTTTTGCATCAACATCTCTATTTCCAACCCAAGCTTGTTGCTGACCAAACATAGAAAATGGAGCTTTTTGCAACAAATATTACATGCATCTTCATTTACAAGCTACCAAATAGCACCAAATTTCGCCTATTTCAGCAGCTTGAGAGGAAATAACATAATCTTGAGTTACTAAAGCTCATACTGAGAAAATTAATATCATCATAGACACGCTAAGACTTTTTAGGTAGCTATTGTTTTTTAATTGAGACCGGTAGTATATTTAAACTCTAAAAAAATTATCCATAAATTCTTTTCTTTATAATTTGAAAAAAAAATAAAAAATAAACTCCATAATACACTAGTTTGCCAATCAACTCCTATGCATCCACGGGTTAACCACACAGTTGTCTATCCGTAATGGGTCGTTTGATGGACACGAATATCAAAGCCCATTAAAATCTTGGAATACTCATCCTTGTTTTTTCTGCTACACGTAGCGACTTTGCGTTCGTAATGGATTAGGTGATGCATACGAAATTTAACACAGGTAAAACTCTGATAATCTAAACTCGTGTCTGTTTTTTTCCGCTACTGTGATGATCTGCCGATGGATGACTCGGAGTGATCCATTTGACACCTCAATTGATAAGTGCAGTAAAATATATAATTAGTGAGATAAATTAAATCTATTGAAAAGTTTGGATATTCATATGCAAAAAATTCCAACTAATAAAGGGTTTAAATTATTCTTGATAATAATAAAGGCTTTCTAAAAAAACAATATATATATATATAGAGAGAGAGAGAGAGAGAGAGAGAGAGATTAATGGAGGAAAGAGGCCATCGAAGGGCATTTGGCGTCGAAAAAACACTCCCTTCCTAGTTTTTTCCGACGATCGGCACCCACCATCTTCATCGTCATCATCTAAGATGTGGGTATACCAAATTTCATGTGATTCTACAATTTTTTCACCGTTGATTTAGTGGGTTCAAAATTAACGGTTTACCGACAATAGAACTTTTTACATTTCTAAATCAACGGTGCAAAAGTTGTAGAATCACATGAAATTTGGTGTATCCACATCTTAGATGATGACGATGAAGATAGTGGGTGCCGATCGTCGGAAAAAACCAGGGAGAGGGTATTTTTTCGGCGCCATAGGAGGGAATTCCCTCCTATGGCATCTTTTCTCCATTATTCACACACACACACACCCACACACCCCTATGGCATCCTTTCTCCATTATTCTTGTATATATATATATATATAAAAAGAGAGAGTTTATATATATAAAGAGAGAGAGTGTGGATATGTTAATGTTGCGTGCTTTTTAAATTCACGAATATTTTTATGTGGTGTCATACGAATGATCGGCTCTGTTCACGTTGTTCTGCATGCATTAAATAATGAATGGATGAAAAATCATGTCAAGAAGTATTTTGCATGTGCAGAAACATGTGAATTTATCTAAGTCGTGCGGTTTTTTAAACTTTTAAAATTAGGATCGACATATTCAAAACACTTCTGACCGACACGATTTTTCATCCATTCACTATCTAATAAGATATGTAGAACAACTTGAACAGATCATATCATTAATATGATGTTACACGAAAAAATTCGTGAATTTCAAAAACACAAACCTGTCCTTTATAGATCTGTGCTATATGTGTGTGTGTGAATAACATAGGAAAGAGTCCATATGAGGGAATTTCTTACTATGGCGTCGAGAAAATACCTCCCTGCCATTCTTTTTGACGATCGGCTTCCAACATCTTCATCTTTATCATCTAAGATGTGGATACGTCAAATTTCATGTGATTGTGCCCGCTTTTCAACGTTGATTTAATTGGTGGAAAATTAACGGTTTACCGACAATATAACTTTTTATATTGCTAATTCAAAGATGAAAAAGTAGTAGGATCGCATGAACTTTGTTGTATCCACATCTTAGATGATTAAGATGAATTTGACGGGTGCCGATCCTTAAAATAAATGACTGAGTGTGTATTTTTTCGACGTCATAGGAGGAAATTCAATCCTATGGCATATCTCCTCCAATATATATATAATATATGTATATGTGTGTGTAGTATGGATTCATTAGGGCGGTTTCGCGTTTTTAAATTCACGAATCTGAATAGTAGCCGTTGGATCTACCTTTTGTTTTCAACTGCTCTGATTAAAACAAAGTAATAAATCCATTAAGTAATAAATCCATTAAATAATAAAGTAAATATTCTCTTACCTAATTTTTGGTATCCATGCATATTTTTATTCATTTATTTTGGGTAATATGGATCATGGAATATTTTGAGTAATATTGTTTTAGAATCGTGATTGAATTTGTTGGATATTTTGATATTTTATCTTTGGATCCATTAAAAATATTTTGGATAATATTAGTTAGAATCATGAGATTTGGAATGATATAATCATAGATCCCCAAAATTAGGCAAGAGAATATTTACTTTGTTATTTAATGGATTTATTAATTTGTTTTAATCAGAGCCGTTGAAAGCATTAGGTAGATTCAACGGCTGTTATTTAGATTCGTGAATTTAAAAACACGAACCTGCCTTAACGGATCCGTACTATATATATATATATATATATATATATATATATATATATATAGGGAGAGAGAGAGAGTAATCTTTCCAACTTTTTTACCATTAGATTAAATTTAGGATTTGTGCATTCAAGTATATTATGTTTGGTAATACATGAAAATTTTTATGCATAACTGTCAGCACACAATCCAAATTTAATCTAATGGTGAAAACGTGGAAAGAATTTGTTTTTAAATCCTTTCGATAGTATCCTATTCGAACTCTCTTCGTGTGCGTGCTTGCATGAGTATGAAAGGTTGTAGGATAGTAGTTTAGGATTTGAGCTGATTTATGATCAACCAATACTTTATTAATCTTATTACAACAGATAAATGTTTATACAGAGAGAGAAAGATGCTATAGATGAGACATGATGCATCAAATCAGACGTCAGATCACAAATCAGATCAAAGACATGTTGTTTACTTTGAAGGAATTAGTTTTCCCACACGTGTATGAATTATATTGGGTTAACTGCCAATATTCCACACGGTTTACAAAACGTATGGGCAGATGTACCAAAAAAATACTCGAAATAAGATACCATGCACTGTTTTCCCCTGCTCTAGAAACCCGACAAACAAAATGGTTCATGATTGTGTGGAATCATGAACAAAATTCAAGACAGGAATTCATCAGACAATCGACATTAGAATAATTATGTAATGATTAAGTTAATATATGGCAACAAAAAGTTGACGGAGAAACAAACTGCACCTACAGAAAACAACAATTTCAGATCATGAATACAATTTTTCTACAAACAAATTAGTACACATGATAAACTCTAAAAGATTTAAACCCGGCATCAACGAACTTTTTTTGCAGATATGCGCCTTCCTGGTCATCGGATTTTCTCCGCTGGGGCTTTATACTGGTATGGACCAATCTGATGAAAGATGCAAAGCAGGTAAAAATAAAGCAAGCCATCGGAATCCATAAAATTGATTGAAATCCATGACACATTGATTCCACATCAAATAGGCATAAACCATTTTAAATCCTTATGTGCTCCAACAACAATCACAATCAAGCTCCACTTCAGCTGCGAATGAGATACCTAAATATAAAAAGAAGAGAAGCAGATTCACATGGAGCTGAACATAAATATCAAGAATATAAGCCGCATTTCTCATTAGGATTAGACTCGGTGGCCATTTGGGCAACTGTTGCGATAGTGGCATGAAATGTGCTTATGTTCATGCCAACCCACGCCGTTCAATGCAATAATTTACATGCTAAACTCTTCAATGAGCACATAATCAAGGGATAAAAAAACATATAATATGAAACCTCCGACGCTAATACTGGAAGTTTCAAAACAATATTGTTTTTTTTTCTTTCGAAGATATGATATGGTACCAGGAAATCTAATTTTAGACAGTTGACAGGAAGGAGAAAAAACAACAATTTACAAATTGAACCAACTTCATCCAAGGGTAATGTTACAGTGCAGCGATCTTGTCGACCACTTGTGCTTTGTCTGATTCAAACTGCTCGTCCTCTGCAGATAATAAATAGTTTAGCAAATATATGCTTGGACAAAGTATACAAGCAGGAAGTAATACTTGAGAAATTATGCTATTTAACAATTAAAGCAGAGGATATAAATCCAAGAGCATGCATTAAATTGACAACCTTTGTCCAACTTGAAGTCACTAAAGAGACGAAGAAGCTTGTTCTTGTTTGCCACTAATATCGTCATGATCTCAGGGGGTTTGTTTTGATTTGCGGCAAATAGCTGTAATGCGGAAAAACCCCATTGGAAACTTTACAGACTTTGAAAGGTGAAAAGGGAGTGGATGATTTATGCCGGGAGTAATTAAACGATGTTTATTCTTACCTTGAATACATGAAATGCCTCTATTTGAATGTTCTTACTAGATTCCTGAAAACATGAAAATTTTAAATTAGCACAACATAACCCTAACATGTATTAGATGTTATGATTTGCCTAGCACGTGATAATTTTATCAAAATCTAGAGATCGAGAATATACTGATCAACTAAAAATACTGAACACAGGACATGATATCGGAACCAAAAATTCTAATACAGTAAGAATTGGAGACACAGCCGCACGCATACATAGTGTGTGCATGTGCCCATGCAAAAATGTTAGTTACCACAGACACTAAATTAAAATACTAACATGATTGAACTTAGCAAAAATGTTAGTTACCACAGACACTAAATTAAAATACTAACATGATTGAACTTAACTATGACTTCGTTTGAGTATATTCTATGTTTTAATATGGCAAGAAAGAAGGCATGGACTAGAAAAAACAAGGTCAGAAATCTGCTGCTGAGTATTTAGCACCAACAGTTGAACTAAAAATAAATTTTAAGAAAAACAGGAGTAATAAAGCTGCGTGATGAACATACATGATGACAAGTTTCCACTATTAGATTAATACAACACAGCAGTAGAAGGATTGGCATAATGGTACAATCATTAAAAGCTTGCAGTTTGATACTTTGATTAACAAGGGGGTGATTAATCCATGCTGACACCGCAGATAAGAACCATCAATGTCATGGATATGAAGTTGAGCTATCACATTAAGCAATCGACATGCGTGTCAATGCCTAAGAGTCAAATGACAAGAACCACTGAGGCCTTTAGAGCCGTTTTCATGTCCCACAAAATAAGAGAAGTGTGTTTGTTGGGAATCGTGTACATATTTAGCAATATTTCGCAAATATATATTTACTTGTAAGTTGTAACTATCATTGTTGCATACTTGCGTATAAGATACTTGATTTTCACTTTCACCGGTCATTCTCAAGTGTGGTGTGCTAGAGATTAGGGACTTCAGTATAAAAGTAAACAGAAAAAACTTGGCACTAGGACTTCAGTAAATTCATTTCAATGTAAATATTGTTATTTTCATAGCATTTGGTCATAGACAAGCAAGTATTCTCCCACCGATAAATCTTTCAGTTAAGAAGCTCAATCATGAAAAGCATCGACATGTAACTCAAATGCATAAATCCCATCAAGCAATATGTGGAAGAGATCACACACCCTGAGAAGATTCATTAGGATCATCAAGTTATCCTTCGAGCTAACATATCGCATCATCACCGCTGAATTTGATCGGTCCAGCAGAATATCTCCTAAAAGCTGAAATAAATAGCAAGCGTTATCATTGGTCTTAGAAATGCTGAATAATATGAGACCACGCATCATTTAGTGTTAAAAAATGACGAAAGCTTACATTAGACAGCAGAAATAATACACTAATCGACACCAACTTTAATTATATTCATCTCCTGATGTGTGTTCGCTTTAGATGCACATGAAAACTGAAGCATATGATTAAGTCAACTATGTAGATAACCCACTTGTTATATGTAAGCCATCAAACACCCTTTAATTCAGAATTTAGATACTAAGTAGAAAGGAAAGTACTACCTTGATAGCTTGTCTTCTTGTTATATAATTGGGAGATGACAACAGCTTCAAGTTAAATTCTGCAAAAAACTGAAACACCAAGAAAAAAGCAATCTGCCAAATCAATTTGATAAAAAGGGTGCAGTAAAAAAGGAACTTATATGCAGACATTTTCAAACAAAGCTGGAAGTCATAATGAAAGCAAATCCATAGACATTATGCATGATTACCAATTTGGTATCTAGTTCATGCTTATCTTCATTTCAATGTCAAACATACATGTCTAAATCTTAGCTAAATTATATATATCAACAAATGGATGCCTAAATTGTAATCTGTACTTTGACATATATAAATTAATTGAAATTAGTACATCAATGTAAGAGCAAATATACGTGTTGCCAAAGAAAGATTATACCCATATCCTTGAGTCTAAATTTCTGGGAAATTTGTTGCTCTGCACATTATGTGAATAGCTGTGCTTTATCCACCAGACCTCAATATATGCAGAACAAGAAGCTATCTATAGTCATAAGATGTAACCAGAATTTAATATGACCTATAGACAAAGGTGAAGTATGCTATAAATAAGGCATGACCTAAATGAAGGCAAGATCTATATCTTTACAATTTTAACTAGACGAGGAAGGGGGTTACAAAATTAAAGTTTAACACCTAATAGATCCTCTTGGTTTAATTAGTTTGCCACCTCATCCCCAAACTAAATCAATTTTAGCCAATAAAAAAGAAACTCACTGGTAATAACTGCCCATGTACTTCTCCTAAGATAACTTGCCATATATAATAACTACCCATTATTTTAAAGAGGATGCGGAGAATACAATGCCACTGTAGGAATTTTATAGAGTGGCGGGAAGCATGACGGATCATTATTCATCACTTTACCTTTTTAATCCTAACTTTAATAATTCATGGATTTGCAAAGGATACATGCACATAAATCAACCACTAATTTGTTATCATGTGACCCGCCACCATAGGAAATTTCTACATTGGTGACTCTGTTTTCCCTATTTGAAAATCTCACATGCATCGCGAGTGCAAAATACTAGTACTCAAATAGTCCCGGCCATGGATTAAACTTTTACTATCTATACAATACATTTCATTCGCTTGTCCTCCACTAGCCCGATACTAAATTAATCATATACTGATATACTCGAGTAGTTGTCAATCTTATCGAACATGCTTAAATACTGAATGTGATACTCCCTCCATTTCTTTTTACTAGTCCTCTTTTGCTCTTTTTTCCCTTTCAAATTACTAGTCCCTTTAGGATATCAAGAATAATAATTAACTCCATGCTTCTGAAACCAATGCATTTTATATATGAAATTCCAAATTTATCCCTAAGTGGGGAATAAATTTAGCGTCCTAAGGAAATTCTAGCAACCAACCATCCATCTGAGCATTGTTTAGAGAGAATTAAGTTAATTAAATTTTATCAATTTGCATATGCCTATGGCATACAAATGAGCTAAACATTGCAATTTTGAATGTTCAAAGTCTTCAAGACTTTTTAATGTGGTAATTGTCGATAACCTGATCGTAGGCAGGAGGTGTTGGCATGAAAGTTAGACCCATCAAATAATTTACGTAGATACAGGTCAGGTCAAATTTTACCTCGATGGATCATAACTCTTAAGAATGAGAAAGAAAGAGAATCAGTGTAAATTTTGAGCTACAAGGTTTTAATAAGCCATTATTCACCATCTTATATAGGACTGTTCTCGAAAAATGTGCATGCACTAGAAAATATCACTTATAAATTTAAGCAAAAGGTAATCACTGACCCAATCATAATTTTTAGAAAGAAAATCTGCAACAGTTGACTTATGTCTTGTCAAGAGCTCCTGCAATAGAAGGAATTTTTTTTAGTAATGAGTTAATTGTATTTGTGAATACAGATTAATCAAAACCAAGAAACAGAAAACTTCTTGGTAGAACCGACTGTCAATACTAGATAACAAATGCAACCATTGTCTAAGGAATAACATTACTCAAGAAGTTTTATTCGGTAATTAGCAAATATATTACCACTAAAACTTCTAGAAGCTACTGATTACACCTTCAGTCAATAAATGGTAACAATATACTATTATCAAGCAAATAACAACGAACTAAAAGCAAATAAGAAAAGGACTACAAGCAAGCAACCAGAATAATTGTACTAGGGGGAAAACAAGCGTGCAGGTGGGAAGTAAAATGACTAGATTAATAGCATCCTTACTCAGGACAATCTTGAGCAATGACACATTTTGGTGGCGGTGCGGTCCTTGAAGTGACCGGCAGGGGTTTCAAGTAGTGCTTGCGCAATCAAGTGCCAGGTGCCCCCTTAAAGTTGCTTGTGTTGATGTAGTCTAAATAGGAGGTAATTTAAGAGTAGCTAATCCTAAACTTCAAAAAGTGATTGATGTGGTTTTGAGGCAGCTTACTAAGGAGAGTAGGCTTATACTTAAATGTTCGGAAATGGGCTTCTCTCTTTTAAGAATTAATCCTATAAGATGCCAGGCTTATAAGGTAATTCTAGGACACCTAACAATCCAGTATTAGATCTCCTACTTCTATCTTGAGAGCATGCTATCTAATATCATGAATGAATGGAGCAGTGTGGTGTCATTTGCAGCCACTTGGTGGAAATTCTAATCGTAAAGCGTGTTTAAATTAATGAGTAGAGTGTTGAAATCAAAAAGAGGACAATCGGTTTTCGACCAATGAAGAATACATAAACAGTTAGGCACTTAAACGACCGCATGCGAGAATATATTCGAAGGATATGCTGAGATCTGGTGCAGCAAGAAACAAAATGTATAACATAGGTTAGATTGACCTTAAATGTCGAAGAAGCGTCTGATGCTATGTCAAAGTTTGGAATCTGTATAAAATTGAAAAACTTCTTCATGTGCTCAGACTCTAAAACATACCTGCAAAAGGAAAGAAAAGCAGAAAATGTTTTTAAATCAAAAGTTATATTTTGTGTTTACATCTAGATATCTACAAAACCTAATAACCCGTAAAAGTTTGAGAAATTTGACAGTATATAACATTTGAACAAGGCTTATATGACAAATTCAAAGCTACAAAAGCATTAATGTACATACATAATGTTCCTTAAATGTCATTAGAGGAAACGGGGCATGCAGGTTCCCTGCAGGCCCCTCCCTGCAGTGGCCTCGCCCAGAGGCGGGTGGGGCCAGGGGCTTTATTGCAAAATCACTCCTGCCCCCCTGGGTGCGGGCACTTTAGGCAGGGGCCTGGCAGGGACACTGCAGGCCACTTAAAGTCTAATGATTAACCAGAAAGAATTAAGTTTACAAATACTGATTCAAAATGCAACTTATACAAACCCTGGAGTTCAACACTTAAGTTAATTATTAGGTATAAATCTGTTGTTGTGATATTCTTAATAATAATAAACATTGCATAGAGCAACTATATCTGCCTCCCTTATGAATATGATGGGTTTGAAGGAAGTCGTTTGTGCATTATGTACATACATACGCAATAATGTATCATGAAGAGCTGGATAGCATACATCTGATTTGCTATTGTTATGTAGCTGAAAATCTTTTTATCGAAAAATTGGCATTAAGATCAGACAAATAAGAATAATGGATTTCTAAAATCTAGTTGGATAAATCCTTCCGTTTACAATTTGATTCACATAGATCATCTGAATAAAAACGCTGTCTCCTTATGTCCATGTAGAAACACTTTCTTTTGCAATAATCTACACCTAGTTATATTTTTCTAACTTCCAAGTTCCTCCAATGTAAATAAATGTACTATAAAGACTAAACTACAGTCTTCAAACTATATAACACATGCACCCTTTGTTTCCTCAACAATAGATTTCTCTAGGTTGCAGGTTTGCATATATAGATTTGGATGATGTATGGCAAGGAATTTGCTTGGAAAGATAAAAACAAGTATGTCATATGAGTCAGCTTACAGAGTAATTACATTACTCGATGAACTATTTGGAAATTTTCCAGCACTGTAACATCTTATGACTAATAATTGTTTAGAAGACAAAATTTGACAGCTCCTAAGAGCACGGCATGCACACATATTGCATGTTTGCACCTAGGGAAAATGCTAGACTTGGATTAAAGAGAGTATAGATCCAATACTATTTATAATTAATAATTGTTTAGAGGACAACATTAATATTTGCACATTTGCACCTACGGAAAATGCTGGACTTGGATGAAGGAGGGAAACATCCAATACAGTGTTGCAAATAAGTTGCTATCTCCATACAATGATCACATGAAAATTGATTTTGGGAGTAAATCTTATCAATTATGCAAACATAAATGATTGACCAGAAACGCAATGGAAAGATCTAAAATCATGACAGCTTTTATGGTATGCCTCATGCTATCAGTTACCATCTTACTATGCATAAATCGGGGTCTAAAATAAATATCCTTGAAAGGCTGAAACTTTTTGGTACTAGCTGTAGTACTTTTATTCAAAATAATTACTTTGCTATACTTTGATGCCGAATGCACTCCCTCAACATAAAGCCATAATGTAAGGCAACATCCATATCTTCATACCTGTATCACACACAGAAATGCTGAATCATGGTGGTGTCCACAATGAAAAGGTCTACCAATTACAGAAGTGAGATAAAAAGCAAAATATAGAGACAGCATATATACACACAAAAACACACCTAAGCTGCAAAATGGAAACAGTATCTCACAATAAAAACATGTCCTAATTGGGAAATGGCATGTTAGTATGTTGCTTTCATGTCCTCCAAAAACGAACATATACATTTACGTCTTTCCTCCTAAACTGCGATGAAGTAAAATATGGCCTAAGCCTCTATAATGTGAATTTTCATACACAAGTATTATAGCAACATGGGGACATATTTGTGTCATCCATTGGACTAAATCATAGATAATATTCATAATCTTTTAATTCCATGAAATATCAAATTTTTTATGGTTATGCTTCATATTAGCTTTAGTTCAAACATAGGAAAGGTCTAAAGGACATAAGTCTATGACTATTTTATCAATACCCAGGAGTTAACTAATAGAATACTTATTGAATAAATGGATTTCAACTACAAAAGAGAAAATCATAATATTATGTAGTGTCTTCCCATAATGATTTCTAAGTGCTTAGTTACTTATAAATGAGAAATCAATTAAAGGTTCCAACCATCACACATAATTAAAATTATTGTGTTTCGTTATATAAGTACTTGATTTCTTTCTTCAAAGATGACAAAAGTCAAGCAGCCAAATGTTTGAATGGACAACATGAGAACAATGTTGTGATATCAATCATTAAACATCAATAATTTGTTTTGAATAATCAAACCAAATAAGAAGTTCTTAAATCTGAAACTTACCCGGCTATCAAAATATCCATAAGATCTTTGTTCTTTTCCAAGTAATCAGAAGCAATCAGCCGTGATTGAACTTGTTGCCTTTGTAAATTGGCGGCAATCTGAGTAGCATCTTTACAGGCCTGTCCAATTTATTAAACACCATGCTTCAACAGCATTAACAGGTTAGATATACATAATAACAAGGAAGATGAAACATCTTTACTATACAAATATCCAATACAGATTCGACAATCTAAACTAACATTAATTGGGGGTCCTAAAATATATTTTGGTTGAGAAAACTACGAATAAAAAAGGACATGTCACAATCTCAAACCACCAGATGGCATCAAGTATCAAGACAAAGGGAATGTCTAGAAGGACAAAGGAGATATTGTTGCTATAAGAAATTATGCTTTACTCTAAAGGCACAAAAAAGCCAAGAGAACAATAGTACGCATGCCCACAACCATAAACTCAAATATTTATGATGCCAAGGAGACTTAGAATTACCTCTAGGTTCAATTTGGGTATGCATATGATTAATAATCGGAAAGTATTCTCTTTAAAGAACTCCTGAGTCAACTGTGCACAGGCTTCAGCAACTGGTTCTAATTCGCCTTTGCCATAAAGAATATCTTTCAACTCGCGGATGAGTTTACTTAATTCTGCCATCTGTAAGAGGATAACATAGATATAAGTAATGGAAAAATTGATGTTATAGCAGTAGAGAAAAAATGTGCATCTTCATGGACAGACGAATCCACCTATAGAACAAAAAATTAAAATAATTTAAGTCAAGTCCTAGAGATTTTATAATTCTTTGAGGCTTAAATTAATGAATTTGGGATGCACGATAAAATCAAGTGTGCATAGAACCTCACCAATGTGACAAAACAAGTTAGAATATCTTCTACTCTATTATGAGTAAATATACCTAGGAGACAAGGTTGTAAAAAGCGCAAAACAGAGTTGAGCGTTTGAGGTACCGCCTAGCGCCGTTTAGGCGGTTTTTTAGCTTTAGGTAAAATTATATTTAATATATATACATATTGAAATTTTAGCAATATATTGACACTTCAGCATAGAAATAGTAACATATTGAAATTTCAGCAGTAGAAACATAAATATATTGATAATTTAGCATGATAACCCGTAACGTATTGATGTTTTAATAGTAAAAGTCAGCAAAAAAATAAATTTTGAGCTATATAATTCAAAAATTATTCAGAAAAAGGACAAAATAGACTAACTTTTATTTCATTAAGTATGAGTTTGGGTCAGATATAGTGAAAAGATAACAAACCCGACCCATGATACTTCAAAAAAGACTTACTTTTATTCTATTAAATGGGCTGGGTCCGCCTAGACGCCCACTTAAGCGGGTTGGACGGCTTAAGCGTTTATTAAGCGCTTAAGCCACTTAATTAAACCACCTAGGGTGGAAGCAGAGCGGATTCACACCGCTTCCGCTTAGACGGCCGCCTAATCGGCCGCCTAGACCGCTTTTTAGAAAGCCGCTTGGTGAAAAGAGTTCAAATCAACAGCTTCACTTGCAAATTGAAGGACACCAAAGAAGGGGGGAAAGTAAGGGGGAAAGATCATCGCTAAATAAAAGAAATGAGTATTGTAGTTGAAATTCTGAAATTTCTGATGATGTGATTATGACTGGCTCTTAATATTATCTATTGAACATGTGCTCAACATACTGGCTTGCACAAGTTAGTGACGTGGGCACTCAACACCTATGTTCCTCCATTTATTTATTTTTCATTTCGGAAATTGTTGCTTTAGTTTCTCCAATGAGTCTGGTAATAAAATTACTGTAAACCTAGCTGTTAATGATGATAAATGATATTAAGTACTGAATCTTTAATCCCTGCCCCCTTCCAAGCTTCTAAAGTGATACGGTATGATACTAAATTTTTCTGCCATATTAGTAGATATGCCAAGTCAAATTTAGAAGTGTCTGTATGCAGTGTACCTACACAAAATTAACCAGAATGTTAACAAATAATACAGCTAGAAAACCCATAAATTCTTTCCAAGTTCTCAATACATATTCATGAATCAGAACATAGTCAGAAGATTCACGAATAATAAATATTAATAATAATTTCACAAATTTTCACCACATATCAGATAATTTCATAAATATTAATAATAATTTTCACCACATATGCGAACAAATTTTTTTTTGATAATGTGCAACTATCAGGTAGAAAAGAAACAACTTTGGGACTAAATATCCTTTTAAACTTTCCAAAACAACAAATTTTGCACTATTGATCCTCCACTCCCGTTCTCAAGTTTACCTCAAAATAAACTAATCTTTCACAAATCTTCGATCAAATCCCTCAAAATCATACAGAATTCCAATCAAGAGATCAAAATCCCAATCAAGCCTATCATAATAGATCCAAATGAAATTTCTGCCGAGCTCACATTCCCAATTTTAATTCAAACACAATCAAAACCTCAAATGACCAAATCTTCTAAAAACCACAACACAATTCCACAATCGATCCATCGAAAAACCTAAGAAGAAAAGCTAAGATCAAAGATCCATCACCTTCTCCTCTCTCTTGCTCTCCTTGGATCCCCCCGGCGCCATCGGCGCCGCCATTCCGGGGCTCTGGTCGAAGTAAATGAGCAGATTCCTCGTCTGCCTCACGACCTCCGCCGGCGTCCTCGGCTTGGACTTGAAGAGACCCTTCATCTTCCTCTTTCTCTTGATTCTCCTCGCGAGATCCCTCAACGGCCCTAGCCCTAGCCCTAGGGTTTTGTTGGCTCGCGCGCTCCGCTGCTGATGCTGATGAGCAGGAGGCAAAGGAGCGGCGGAGATTTTAAGCATGATGATGAGAGAGAAAGAGAGAGGAGAGAGAAAGAGCTTTTTGTCGCATTGTAGGAAACCTCTTTATTTGTTTACCTGTAGGGTGCTCTTGGTGCATGGAACCCAAGAATACCGAGAATCCTTAGAATTTCAGAAACGTGAGGATGGGGCATATAATTATAAGGAATCTTGCATTACCGCCAAAATATATATATATATATATATATATATATATATATATGCAACGAATGACCGTGCGGACAGTCGGACAAATGGCCGGTGGGTTGTAGATGGATGTCGGGCGGGCAGCAGCGATGGATGACGGACGGCTAGCAAACAGACGGTCGACGGGCAACTAATTACCCATCAATGAAGGGCGGGTCGCCGGGCCGAGTGATACAATGATAATCAATTTATATAAATTGCTTTTATTCCAACTTTGTAGGACTTTTTTGGATTAATCAGGCGCTTTTTGTAATTCTCCTTTTTATGGAAATTGCATATTTGATAGAGATGAAAACATGTAAGAACTATTCACTCTGTATAGGTATCCACCAACAGCTATCAGATAGAAATATAGTAATGTTTTATATCCATATCGATTTTATTGGGTTTATCTTTTTCAATATTCGCTCAATCCATATCTGTATTTGATTTTAAATACAATTAGTAATTTTCATTTCTAACAACTATCTATGACTTAGGGATGTAACTAGATATGAATAATCCGAGCATACTCTGTATCCGCATCCATTTTTATCAAATACGGACAGTAAATTTCATTTCCGATAACTTTTAGTATCTGCATCCGTAAACAGCCATAGAATACGGATACCATAAGACCTATATTCATTTTGTAGCCGTATTTGTCGAATACGAAAACCAAAGAAAATTACATTAGTATAAGATATAGTTGGACACCGCACTAATCGGCTTAAGTCTTTTGGATGGAACCTCGCTATATTAAAAACTCATGTACTCTCACCAAAAGCCCGACACTTCAACTACTCAAACTTTAACATGGTTTCAAAGCCGGCTTCAATCTTGTGGCCTTCTAATAGCAGCTTGTGTTGCGTGTATGTGTGATGGGATTTTTTTTAGTCTTAAATTTATATCACAAGTGCACGGTTCATTGTATGATGAGACCTTTTGATCTTTTTGTGAAAAACTTTTGATCTTGTAGATCTATGATCTTAAAGAATGAATTCTTCTTTTTAATATGAGATGATTTCATCTCTCTGTTCTTTTACCTTGAAGAAAAGTTGTTCTTCTATCGAGAGCTTGGCTCTTCTTTCTGAGATTTTCTCAAAGCTTGTGGGGGGTTCCTCTCTTTGTTTCTGTATATCCTGAGACTTAAAGTCTTGAGGCCTTTATATAGGGCAAGCTGATTTGTTCAATTAGCTAAGGAGATCTTTTCTCCAATTGATTTAGAGATTTCTCCATCGTTGGATTTTTGATCTAAGGGCTTCTGATTTACAGAAGACAATTTTCTTGTTTTTAAAAAGATTGGGGAATTTTCTCCAAACAGAATTTATTCTATGTTTTTGGTGATTTTTAATCACCATTGGATCATTGATCCAACGGTGTTCTGATTTACAGAGCACGATCTTTTTGTTTGGAAAGATTTTGAGGAATCTTTCCTTAACAAAATTTAATTCTGATTAATTGATAATTTATCATCTTTATTGGATCTCTGATCTGACGATGAGGAGCTTTTAATTCCAACACCAGTGCACCCATGCTTTACACGTGGTGCGCTGCTTAGAGGGCAGCGCACTTAGCGCTAGCGCACCCGTGCTTTGAACGTGGTGCGCTGCTTTGCAGCGCACTTAGCGCTAGCGCACCCGTGCGCTGTTTTGCAGCGCACTTAGCGCTAGCGCACACGTGCTTTGCACGTGGTGCGCTGCTTATAGCGCAGCGCTCTCAGCGCTAGCGCACATGTGCTTTTGCACTTGGTGCGCTACTTAGGGCGTAGCGCAATTGGCGCTACTATGAAGCGTTGCTTCATTTCAAAATTTGAAAATTTAAACAGAGCTTTGCTCTGATTGGGGGAAACAACATCATACTAGGTGCACAAAAGTAGTTATGCAATAACAAAATATGTCCGCTAGCCAATCCTAGGTGATATTCTCCCACTGCAACATCATCCACACTGGTTCCGTTACCAACCCTGAGGGTCATATCACCTTTTCTCAAAACTCTACGGCTTCTCAGTGCCTACAAAGAATTACAGATATGATATCCTGATTCGGTATCCAATACCCAGGAACTAGAGTTTATAGAGAAACAGTTTTCAATTACGAACATACCTGAAATCGAAGACACAACTTGCTTCGTTTCCTGATTCTTGGCTTTTAAAGCCCGGCAATTCTTCTTTTTTTTCGGACAGTAGAAGCATTCTTCCTTTATGGCTGCCCCCTGTAAGTCTACGCCAGCGCCCCGGCCGTCTTTCCGAGGCCAAATGCGGAACAAAAACTTTTTACAAACTGGCGCTAACGCAAACTTAAAACCCGGATCGTTCTATTAACCGTAAACTAGTATACTGTAAAAGCGGGTTTATAGATTATATCGATCGATCCGTGTCCTTCGGTCTTTAACCTCTGCTGCTAGCTTGTTGCGGATGCACCGACGATATTCGCTCTTGTTCCCCTCCGAAAGACTGCCAAGACTGAACGCGTCTTGCCTGAGATTCGGGGCAGATGCTGATTGGTTTTATCCGTCTACCTCTCTGAAGATGCCAAGTTGATTTATAGCACCATGTATCGGAGGTTTAGACGGATGCGGACGATGTAGCAGACTTCGTCAGATCCCCCCTCGCTTGAGGGGTTTTTGATTGTGGGGATGCTCTTCCCTACAGGCGCAAGCCCCTGCAGTTAATTACGCTACCGCATCACGGTAACCACTTTCTCCTTCTCCAGAAATTTCACTTCGTGTCGTGTGTGTGTTTGTTTTGTTTGTGGTTGCCCGTGGATTGTATACGGAGACTAAGTGATGCCGTCGCCCGTAGGACGTGGATTAGTCCAAATCCGTATTTACTTAGATTTAGGTTTGGTGTTTTAGTTTAAGGATACGTTAGCCATATTGAGGCTAAGATCAACTTAAACGTTCGTTAAGGATACGTTAGTCTGATTTGAGACTAAGATCAACTTAACGGAAAGAGCATTTAGGGGCTCTATTGTTCCAGTTTAGAGACGTAGTGGTCCGTTTAATGTATGGCCGTCGGGACCCGTCACCTCTCTGACGACGTTGAAGGATTACAACGACAGGTGTCAGAGGAGTTCGGAGATGTACCCTTGAACCAAAGTTGATTAGGGAATATGTAGTCCGATTGAATGTTTAAGGATGCGTTAGCCAGATTTGAGGCTAAGATCAACTTAAACGGGATCGTTTATATCCGACAAAAGAGCGTTTAGGGGCTCTATTGTTCCAGTTTAGGGACATGGTGGTCCATAGGTAGTTTAAGGACATTGCGGTCTATTGCCAGTTTAGGGACATAGTGGTCCATCGCTAGTTTAGGGACGTAGTGGTCCATTTTATTTGCGGCCGTCGGGACCCGTCACCTCTCTGACGTCGTTGAAGGATTACAATGACAGGTGTCAGAGGAGTTCGGAGATGTACCCTTGAACCGGATGTAAATTGATTTAAGAGAGCAGTCTTGCTCAGTCAATTTAATTTGAGGACTTACGGCCATGATTGGGCTAAGTCCAGTTGAATATGTTCAACGTTTTTCTTGATCTTTGGCCTATTAGGCCTGCGCTAGGGCTTTACCCATGTTTAATAATGCACTGCATTTTATTTTGGCCTGCTAGGCCTTTCTGATTTGGGCTCTGTCCCTTTATAAATGATACAGAGCATCTGCTTGGGCTCTGCCCTTCTTTAAAATAATGCATTGCATTTAATTTGGCCTGTTAGGCCCCTTTTTAATTGGGCTTGGCCCTTCTGTAAATAATGCAGTGCATTAATTATTTGACAGAGACTTGTCAGGCGTTTTGCGCCAATTATTGAGCGCAAGCGCATGTGGAGGTGACACGTGTCACGCTCTGGTGAGCGCAAGCGCAACAGCGCAGTACGCTGCGCTGTTGTGCCGCTGACAAGTGGCGCTCTCTGGTGGCTTGCGCCAACCTAGGAGCGCAACAGTGCAGTTTTTGCAAGTGTAAGGCACTGTTTCAATAACTTGATCCAATTTTGGATTCAAGAAAAGAATCTTTAAGATTCCAGAACCAATGGTTCATAAAAAAGTGCAAGGCACTGTTATTATTTTTATTTATTGAAGATCATTGATCTTGTTCTTAGATCAATGATCTATTCAGAATAAATTCTTCTTCTTTTTTATAAAGGTTTTTACCTTTTTTTCTTCTTGAGTTCTTTCTCAAAATTCTTGATGATGATGTCGATGTTGATGTTATTGATGCCCTCTGAATTGGGGTCTAGAGGCCTTTATATAGTGCACATTAATTAGTTAAATTTGTTAAAGAGATCTTTCTCTGAGTGATTTGAGGAATTTTCCTCACCGTTGGATCGTCCTGTTTGGCGCAAAGAACAGAAAGATCTTACTAGAATTTTAATTCTGTTTGGCGCAAACGCCCCTGCGCTGACACGTATCGCGCAGCGCAACTGCGCTGACACGTGTCGCGCAGCGCATCGCTTGTGCAGCTGAAGCGTTGCTTCCTTTAATTTTTGTTTTAAACAGAGCCTTGCTCTGATTGGGCGCGCTGCCGTGGACGTTGCACTCCCTGCGCTGGCGTGCCTGATTTTGACACGTGGCGCTCTGCGCGCAGCGCGCAGCGCAGAGGATCTGAAGCGTTGCTTCATTTATTAAAATTTAAATTTTCAGAGTAGAGCTTTGCTCTGATTAGAGGGAATCAGAAGCGTTGCTTCATTTCCCGCCTTGAAATTTGAACAGAGCTTCGCTTTGATTGGGGTAAACAAATGCCCCCTATCGTTGCGCTTACGTGGCCCTTCAAACGTGAGCGCAGCAGTGGTAGAATTCCAACCGTCTCGGCAACTCTTGGAAGTTGAAAGGGCATTTGATGCCTATAAATAGGACCTTTGGTCCCTTATATGATTTGCATCTCTTCATAAGAATTTTGTCCAGAGCCCTGCTCTTTTTGTCCAAGCACTTTTAAGAGTTAAAACTCTAGGAAATTTTTAGGTAAAAATTAATTTGGATTAAATTGAATTAATTTTAAGAGCCTTGCTCTCAATAGATCCCTGATCTAAAGAAAACCCATTTAGGGTCTCACTTAGCAGAGTTTTGCTCTATAGGTCTAAAAGGATCTAAAGAGAACTAAAGGGAATCCTATTAAGGTTTCATTAATGGAGCTCTGCTCTCTAAAATATTTTCCTTGTATTTTCTTAGTTTGTTAATGGAGCTTTGCTCCTTCCAAATCGTATAAAAGAATCTGTTCCCCTCCGAACGGCGGCCAAGACTGAACGTCTGGACGTCTTGCCTGAGATTCGGGGCAGATGCTATTTGGTTTTATCCGTCCATCTCTCCGAAGATACCAAGTTGATTTATAGCACCGTGTATCGGAGGTTTAGACGGATGTGGCCGATGTAGCAGACTTCGTCAGATTCCCCCTCGCTTGAAGGGTTTTTGATTGTGGGGACGCTCCTCCCTGCAGGCGCAAGCCCCTGCAGTTAATTACGCTACCGCATCGCGGTAACAACTTTCTCCTTCTCCAGAATTTCACTTCGTGTCGTGGGTGTTTGTTTTGTTTGTGGTTGCCCATGGATTGTATACGGAGACAATTTATTTCGTCGCCCGTAGGACGTGGATTAGTCCAAATCCGTACTTTCTTAGATTTGGGTTTTGGGTTTTGGTTTAAGGATACGTTAGCCATATTTGAGGCTAAAATCAACTTAAACATTTGTTAAGGATACGTTAGTCTAATTTCCAGACTAAGATCTACTTAACGGGATCGTCTAGATCCATTTCCAGTTTAGGGACATGGTGGTCCATTTAATATATGGCCGTTGGGACCCGTCACCTCTCTGACGACGTTGAAGGATTACAACGACATGTGTCAGAGGAGTTCGGAGATGTACCCTTAAACCAAAGTTGATTGGGGGTCTTATAGTCCAATTTGGGACTAAAGTCTGTTTGAATGTTTAAGGATACGTTAGCCATATTTGAGGCTAAGATCAACTTAAACGGGATCGTTTAGATCCAACAAAAGAGCGTTTGGGGGCTCTATTGTTCCAGTTTAGGGACGTAGTGGTCCATAGGTAGTTTAGGGACATTGCGGTCCATTGGTAGTTTAAGGATATTGCGGTCCATGTTCCAGTTTAGGGACGTGGTGGTCCATGTTCCAGTTTAGGGACGTAGTGGTCCATAGGTAGTTTAAGGATGTTTCGGTCCATGGGTTTAAGGACCCCACAGTCCATATGGGTGTGCTTAAGGACGCATTAGTCCGTTAGTTTAAGGACGCATAAGTCCGCGGGTTTAAGAACCCCACAGTCCGTATCTTGGTTTAAGGACGCATAAGTCCATGAGTTTAAGGACCCCAAAGTCCGTGTCGATGTGTGGTTGTTGGGACCTGTCACCTCTCTGACGTCGTTGAAGGATTACAACGATAGGAGTCAAAGGAGTTCGGAGATGTACCCTCGAACCGGATGTAAATTGATTTAAGAGAGCAGTCTTGCTCAGTCAATTTAATTTGAGGACTTACGGCCATGATTGGGCTAAGTCCAGTTGAAAAATGTTCAACGCTTTTATTTGTTTTTGGCCTATTAGGCCTGTGCTAGGGCTTGGCCCTTTTTAATAATGCATTGCATTATTTATTTTGTCTGGGCTCTGCCCATTTATAAATGATGCAGAGCATCAGTGTTGTTTGGGGCTCTCCCCTTTTTATTGCGTTGCAATTTATTCGGCCTACTAGGCCTTTTCCGTTTGGGCCTGGCCCATTATTAAATAATGCATTGCATTTGTCAGGCGCTTTGCGCCAATCAATGAGCGCAAGCGCTTGTGGAGGTGACACGTGTCACGCTCTGGTGAGCGCAAGCGCAGTACGCTGCGCTGCTGACACGTGGCGCGCTTTGGTGAGTTGCACCAATTTCAGAGAGCAAGGCTCTTTCTTAAAAGCGCATAGCACAAGTAATTCAGATGCTGACACGTGGCGCTCTCTGGTGGCTTGCGCCAACCCAGGAGCGCAACAGTGCAGTTTTTGCAAGCGCAAAGCACTATTTCAATAATTTTGAGAATCTTTAAGATTCCAGAATCAATGGTCCATGAAAAAGTGCAAAGCACTGTTTGATTTCTTGATCCAATTTAGATCAAAGAGAACAAGTTTTTCTTGTTTTCAAAGAACCAATGGTTCATAAAAGAGTGTAAAGCACTATTATTATTTCTTTTTCTTTTTATTGAAGATCATTGATCTTGTTCTCAGATCAATGATCTGTTCATAAGAGAATTTTTTCTTTTTTTTCTAAAGGTTTTACCTTTTTTGTTCTTGAGGAATTCTCTCCAATTATTCAGAGTTCTTAATGATGATGTTTATCATTTTTAATTGAGGTCTAGGGTCCTTTATATAGTGCCCATAAATTTGTTAAATTTGTTAAAGAGATCTTTCTCTGAGTGATTTGGGGAATTTTCCCCACCGTTGGATATTTGATCCAAGAGCTTCTGTTTTACAGAAGAAAATCTTCTTGTTTTAACAAGAACAGAAAGATTTTATTATAAATTTAATTCTGTTTGGCGCAAACGCCCCAGCGCGTGACATGTGTCGCGCAGCGCACCGCGCTGCGCAACCGCGCTTGACGCGTATCGCGCAGCGCACAGCGCAGCGCAACCGCGCTTGACATGTGTCGCTTAGCGCAGCGCTTGCGCAACTGCGCCAGCGCAGCTGCGCTGACACGTATCGCGCAGCGCAGCGCTTGCGCAACTGAAGCTTTGCTTCCTTTAATTTTTTTGTTTTTTAATAGTGCCTGCTCTGATTGGGCGCACTGCCTTGGGCGCTGCGCTGATGTATCAGTTTCTGACACGTGGCGCGTTGCGCGCAGCGCACGGGATTTGAAACGTTGCTTCAAAATTTGAATTTTTGAAATTCAAATAGAGCCTTGCTCCGATTGGGGGAAACAAATGCCCCCCCACCGTTGCGCTCACGTGGCGCGCACGTGAGTGTAGCGGTGGCAAGATCCCAACCGTTAGATCGATGGGTGATCTGAAGGGGCGCAGGCGCCTATAAATAGGACCCTTGGCCCTTGGTAAATTTTTACCATTTTCAAGAATCTTGATTTTCAGAGCCTTGCTCTTACTTAAGAATTTTAGAGCCTTGTTCTTGCTTTTTCACAAGAACCCCAGAGTTCAGAACTTAAAACCATCTTAGGTATTAATAAAATAAAATTAAATTAAATTAAAATTGATTAATAGAGCCTTGCTCTCATAGATCTTTGATCTAAAAACCCTTTTGGGGTTTCCTCAACAGAGCCTTGCTCTCAAAAGTTCATAGATCTACAGAGATCTTGTTCATGGCTAACAGAGCTTTGCTTATGGATCAATGTAGATCTTTTTTTGATCTGAAAATGGAGAACTCCTAAAAGATTTTTATGGATCTTTAAGATCCCAATTTTTTTAATTTTTAGTAGTTAAAGTTTTCTTTTTGATGGATTTTTCCATCATTATTATAGAGCTAGGCTCTTTTTAAGGAAATTTTATTTCCTTGAGACCAGAGTTTGACAAATGTCACTCTGTGACAGAGCTTTGTTCTGAAAAAGGAGATTTTCTCCTTGTCTCTAGGGATTTCCTATTAATGAGGATATTCTCTTGGGGATCTTTTCATTAATTGACAGTCTCACCCAATGATGGAGCTGTCTTGTTAAATGATGCACCGTCATCCAGATTTTGTGGGTCCCCATTTGGTCCCCTACCCCAATGCATTGCAGCGTGGTATAAAAATTTTTAAATTGTCAAGCGTTGGAATTACAACACTGACGGCTAATTAATTTTTTTGTCCCTCCGCAGGAAACATGTCTGCTAATTTGTCTTTCCCGTTTGTTTGCTCGGAGGGAGGGTTTCCCCAGGCACCGGTGAACCGCGTGGTGCTCGCTTTCATCAAGGATCATGACCCTAAGCACAAGAGCCTTCACTTATGGGGTAGGTGGTACAATGAGATCATCCAGGGTCGCCGAAATTTCGGTTTCGCCATGCCGTCTGAGCCAACATCTTCACTCCCCTACGCAGATGAATCCCCGGTGAAGTATGCCGTGGAGGTCAAAAATTGGAATTCGGATGACCTCCTCCAGCCTGCAATTGGTGCTATCCCCGTGCAGCCGCCGCTAGCAATAGATATTTTAGGGAGGCGAATTTGTTAGGGTGAAGCACGCCCTTGGGGACAGGACTATAATATTGGATTGATCCCACCACCGCCTGCCGGATATTTGCAATGGGCCCGGTACATCCTATCAGCGAAGAGGACTCATCTGATGAGGATTGGTTTGTACTCGGCCATTTACGTCTCGCTCTTTGAGTATCTTTCTCCCCCAACGTGGTGGGTTAAGGCTTTTATCGAGCAATGGAACATCCCCATCCACACCTTCCTGATGACGGATTGGGAAGTCTCTATCTTCTTGGAGGAGTTTGCTGAAATCTCGGGTCTGCCGATGAGGGGAGAGCCTTACGAGGAGCTGCTTCCTCCCGATGAATACGTTTTTGCCACCAAGCCGCTGGTGTTTGACCTGACGCCAGAGAACGCTATTTAGCACCAGTACCCGGGCTTGGTTAAGATGCTGGAGATCTATGAAGGACTCTATCTGGAATCGGGCATCCGGGATGTCAGTTTCGCAGATTTTATTGCCCGCTTCATTCGACCGGAGTTCTTATCGGAGTGGAGCGAGAAGTTCGCCCAACTCGACGACCCTTTTGGATTCGGTTTGGATCGCCGACCCACATCGGAGGATGACCACAAAGACTTTTACCTCCCCAGTGCCGCCATCGTCCCTTTTTAAGAAATTGCCGTCCCGGGCATGGATGATGAGACTTTTTTTGTTGGGTTCCTGGGCTTGTGGCTGTGCAGCTTTGCGCTCCCTATGCACCCGCGCTACATGCGGCCATCTGTTTTCTACCCAGCGCATCGGATGGTGGCTGGTTTGCAGTTGTCAGTAGGAATCGCCGGGCTGGCTTACCTTTATTATGGACTTAGCATAACGGCGGACGCTAGTGAGCCTGGGGTGCAACCCGCTAACTTCCCGATGCACTATTTTACCTCTTGGATGGAAATGCACGTGCACAGGGTGTTCGGCGCCCATAAGATTCCTCCATTTTTTGAGAGATGCAGACTCTCGAGGGTCATACGGTTGGTCGGGGCTTCAATCGTAGTTGCACCTCCGCGGGAGGCTAGGGGGCTGCTCCTTCGACCACACCTGGTTGGGGCGAAGACTTCTTTCTTGGATAAGGTCATAACAATAGGCTCAGAGACCACCAAGTCGGTAGTGTCGCTATGCGATGATTTTAAAGACGGGGCTTCCATATTGAAGGCTCGGGAAATCCTCCATCTCTACTCCATTCGGCCGGGCTACTTGGTATTCAGGCAGAATGAGACAACACCCTTTATGAGGTATAACCCGCTCAGCAATCGAGCTACAACCAAGGGATCCCGATGGAAGATTTCTTGGAAAATCCCGTGGTTAGCCGAGAGGGGATAAAGAACGCAATGCACCACTTCATGCGGCTTAACACGGGTTCCTATTTCTTCATCAGCGAACCGACCTGCGTCCCCAAGGTCCTCAACGCGTATGTGGCCTGGTATGCGCATGCTATGGGTCCAGTTATCCAAATGGAAAAGCGCATGCTGGTCGATCGTAAGGGTGCGCCTACTGGCGGCGATCGCAAGGCTCCCTTGAAGCCGAGGACCCCGGTCATTCCTCCATTGAAAGGTGCTGGAGTTGGACCTCCGCGCGTGTTGATCCCTCCGCGCGGATTGCCGCTTCGCGGTATTTTGGATGCGCCACCAGTCCCCCGTGCTCCAGTGGAGGTGGTAAATGTGGTATCGCCGGAGTCCGGCGCAGGCGCGGATATCGGGACCCGCCGCTGTGCCTGCCAAGCGCAAATCAGCCCCGGGTGCATCCTGAGCTGGCGAGCAAAAGAAGAAGAAGTCGCTCCTCTCCCTTGACGCGATCCTCGGTTTAGAGCCTGAGGCCCCTCTTACCGAAGGAATAAGCGAATATGGCAGCAATAAGGGCTTCTCGGTAGACCCCGCAGACACCGATTTGGCGGCCGCTATTGCAGCTTCTGAGCGATCAGCGAGGCTCGAAGTGATGTTGAGTAAAATCGCTGAGTCAGGTGACCATTAGTTGCTTTCTTCGTCATTTTATCGCATTTTTTATCATTATTTTTGACTAATACTTTCCCCCATTTTTCAACAGGTGTCACTACCGAAGAAGCCATCGCTGCTTCTTTGAAAACCTTCCAGGAGGAAGAGAATAAGCGCGCTTTAATGGGCGTTAGTACGTATCGTCTTATCAGAAATTTTTGTCTTCTTTTCTGATGGCCAATCTAACCTTCTTCCTTTGTTTCTTTGCAGGGGCTGCGCCAGCTGATGTGGGGACTCTCCCCGGATCCTCTACTGAAGTCCCAGCTTCCTCGGGGCTGCCGCGGGAGCCTCAACTTGACAAAACGACAAGGGATGCCTTGAAAAATTTGGAGGCATCCCTGTTCACGGACGAAGACGCCTCAATGAAAGAGGCTCTGGTGAGGTCCGTCTCAACGGCTCGGGAGGAGAGGAAGCGGCTGAGGCGCGAGGGAAGGCACGCAGGGCTGCTTTGGCCGTTGGAGTAGGCCCAAGCACCGTCCCTCGTGCTGATACTCCCTCAGAAGAGGCCCCCGTCGCCCTATCCACTGCTCGCAGACAAGTGGTGCGTGCAGTTCGGAGTGCAAACGATAAATCCACTTCAGGTAATATTTCTTTCAGAATCTTGTTGTAAGAATTATAAAGCTGTCGGTTCTTATATATTTTATCCTGCAGGGCCAAGTCCGACCGAGGGGGAAGCGGAGACCGTCGAACCCAAGGAAACAGAGGAGGAGGCACCGGCTGAACCCGAGCCGACGGTGGGCAACGTCGTCAGGGTTACCGAGCCTGAGCTGGAGGTTGAGGGATCTGCACCCGAGAAGGTCGTTGATGCCGAGCCTGAGGCGGCGGCAGATGAAATGACCATTATAACTGAGCCCAGGGTAGTGGCGGACGAGGCTCTTGAGGCCGGCGACCTCATGGTGACGGCGGATGAGACGACGGCGACCGCCGAGCCCGAAGAAGTAGCGGGTGAGATGGGCACGACTCTTGGGGAAGAGCCAGCCGCTCTTTCTCAAGATTCCGGCAATGCTCCGATTATCGCCCTCCCCGTCTACGGTTCCCCGCCGTCTCCTGGCCGCGCGAGCACAACGAAGGCCCCCATTGAGTCGGGTGATGAGGCCACGGGCGGTGGCCTCATGTCAATGGAGGAGGGAGACGCTTCCGTTTCGGCTGGCAGCTCATCAGGTAAATCCCAAGTTACTGTCCTTTTTATCTTCCAATCCTTTCTGACAAGTTTACCTTTGTTTTTAACGCAGGTGCGGCCAGTGCCGATGCTCCACTGCTCAAGGGGGCGCCGTCAACTATTACCTTGGTGGTGGTCGCCTCTCAGCCCTCCCTTGTACCATCGAAGATGTTGGAAGGTATGAGTTTGCAACTTATTAATCTTATCTTCCAGACGTATAACTTATGTACTAAAGTCGTGTTGTTGTGTCTTTTCAGGAGTGCTTTTTGACCATCTTTATCAAGTGTTGCTCCCACACTTCTCCTTCCTATCTGAACCCGCTTCTCCCTCTGGTTGTGCTGGTGAGTATGGTTTCCAATTGATATCTTTCCTTTTCAGCGATGGAATTATTTCTAACTTTTTCTCGTCCCGACTGCAGTGCTACGAATTGAAGGAGGGGATGAAAGATCGGCCCCGCCACCGGCCCTTCCGGCCTTGCCACCTGCCGCAGCTGGTACAGCAACTATCACATTGATAACTCCTCCCTTTTTTTTATTTCTTGAACTGTTATCTGATCGCATTTTGTCTTTTCAGCTGTCGTTCCGGTCTCGGCGCCCTTCGAGCCTTGTGTCATAATGTCGGCGGGCCCTTTCCTGAGACGTCCGCCTTCGAAAGGCGCCGCGAACATGTTGAGCGACTACATCGAGAAACTCGACGTCGAGACTCCTACATCTGCTGTAGACTTCGCTACGGCGGTTAACCCAATGCTGGTGATACTCGTAAATTTCCATGACGAGGGCATTGTTGCGTCTTGGGTTAACTACTGCAGAGAGATCGAGGCTCGTTTGCATCAGCTAGAGTCGATGCGTCCTGCCCCTGAGGTTTTGGCCGTAAGCACTCAACGGGCAGCATGGCTCGAGCAAAGCACTTCTCATTTCCGCCATTTGGAACAAGAAGCAGCTTTAAGGATGAAGGAGCGTCAGGAGTCTTCAAGCGAAACTGCTCGCCTACGTGTTGAAGTTGAGGCGAACGCTGCATAGGTGAAGGCTGTCTTCGAGGTCCTTCTGGAGCGTATCTCAAATGGGCTGAAATTGAAGCAGAAACTTGACGTTGCTGAGCGTAATGCCCAAGGCCGCGAAGCCACTCAGCAGGCCGTCGGGGAGCAGCTTGCATCTCTCTTGCAGCAAAGGGCTCAAGTGGAGGCAGAACTGGCGGTGGTGGCAGATCAGGAAAAGGCGTGGAAGGAAGTGCGCGAACAATTAATAGGCTATGCAAGACGCTTCCTTCCCAATAGCTGCCTTTGTACCAATAAACTTGTAAATTTTTTTTCTTTTCAAATAATATGTATCCATTCTTTATTCTTTTGTACGATTCATCTTGTATTTGATTGAAGTCAATAAATAAAGATACACATTTTTCTCCTGCAATGTCTTGTATGCTCTTTTGCTTTCTGTCTTCTCTTATTATCAGCATGCTGTCTTGATAAACATAATTGGCAGATAATAGAGTAAGCATCTTGATTTCTACAAGAGATAGTGATGGCTTAGGCCGCAGGTTCAGATCTGCCGCCTAAGACTTTTCAACTCTATGAGCCGTGAGGGTCTTATAGAGTCTTTTCTCCCTACGGATCGAGAGGATCTCGTAGGTGGATTTTCTCCTTGGGAATCGTGAGGATTCCTAAGTGCGTTTTCTCTTATAAGTCGTAAGGATCCTATAAAAGAATTTTCCCTCCTACGAGTCGAGAGGACTCGCAAGCGGTTGTTTCCCTCCTTGTCGAGATTCGACTTCGGAGAGTGAGACCCGTGGATAGTATGCAAGAGACCGTTTTGGGCCAACTTGCAGGGTCCTAGTGCTTAGGAAATAGGCTTCTTTTATTCCCACTGCCTAAGGCTTTATCTCACGAGTTGAGCCGCCTCGAGAGTTTCTCGCAAAGACATCAATTTCTTCACAAGTCGAGACGAATCGAGCGTTTCTCGCAAGAACATCCTAATGTCGCAGTTAGCCTCTGCTCTTTACGACAGAAGTCCATTAGGGTCTGTCGTACTTAGGGTTTTGGCCGTCGTACCATCACATAAGCTGATATATTCCTCGATAGGCAATTGTGCTGTTCGAGTAGCCCTGCGACTGTCATGTCTCTGATCCCTTCGGGGGCTGGACAAGACGTCTTCAAGCAAGTTTCCTAGGCAGTTTGACCGTCGGAAGAGCAAGCGTTAGGAATTTGCCATGCCGCTTTTTACTTGAGGTTAGGCTCACTTTGGAGAGCCCCGATGAGTCATAACCACTCCGCGCTGGTGTGGGATGATTTCCGATAGTCTTTCAGGATTTATGTGAGTTTCCGTCAAGACCCTGAAGCTAGGAATTTGTCCTTTGCTTCGTTTGCTGGCATCGCGTCTGCTGTATCGAGACGAATGTCGCGGTTGTCTCTAGGTTGCTGGTGAACCGTCAATGTTTGGAACTAGGGATTTTACCGTGGCTCCGTTTGTTTGATTGTCGCGTCTGCAGTATCAAGACGAACATAGAGGTGGTGACCATTCCACGTTGGTGTGGGATGATCTCCGGTTGTCTTTTAGGCTTTATATGACTTGCCGTTAAGACCTCGAAGCTAGGAATTTAGCCTTCGCTTCGTTTGTTTTTTTTATATCCGAATCCTGTTGGAGGAAGGACACGGTTGTTGATATTGCGTCTGCTGTGATGAGACGAATGCTGAGGTGGAGCTGGGATTTTGCCGTCACTCCGCTTTGTTTTGACCGTGGGGCCTTTTGTTGACGTTGCATCTGCATCCTGCTGGACTGCGGAGGAACACCGTCGTTGACATCGCGTCCGCTGTAACGAGACGAATGCAGAGATGATCTCTAGGCTGTCTATGAACCGTCGAGATTTGGCTTCGCTTTCTGATGGAGCCTGTTGGAAAGGTATGGTTCCTTCTTTGTTTGTGCCCCTAGATTGTATACAGGGATTGATATGATCTCACCTGTAGGGCAAAAGTTTCATTCATTTTTTTTATTTCCGCGATGCTCTATCATTTCAGCTTTATATCGCGAAGGTCGTGATTGCCTAATCATTTCGGCTATTTTTCGCGGTGCCCAATCATTTCGGCTTTTTATTTTATTTTCACTCGCTGCTTTTTATTGCGAGTTGCCCAATCATTTCGGCTATTTATTTTATCTTCACTCGCTGCTTTTTATTGCGAGTTGCCCAATCATTTCGACTATTTTTCATGCATACATTTTTACTTGCTGCTTTTTATTGCAAGTTGCCCCATCATTTCGGCTATCTTATATGCATTTTTAGCTCACTGATTTTTATCGTGAGTGTAGAACTTGGAGTCTGGTGCCAATCTCAGCATCAGTATCGCTACAACTGGAATATTGCCAGGAGCGAATCATCATTTGCCATGAAAGGACTTGGAATTTGATACCGTTTCAGGCATCAACATCGCTACAACTGGGATACTATCAGGGGAGAATCATCATTTGCCTCTGTCGATGTCGAACAAAGGTGGCTTAGTAGACAGGGTTAGGATTCTGTCAACTAAGGCTTTTGACTTCATGAGTCGAAAGGGTCTCACAAAGGTATTTCTCCCTGCGAGTCGTGAGGATCTCGTAGGTGTGTTTTCTCCTTAGGAATCGCGAGGATTCCTAAGTGCATGTTCCTCTGTAAGTCGTAAGGATCTTACAAAAGGGTTTTCTCCTTATAAGTCGAGAGGATTTACAAGGGTTGTTCACCGTATGGACATATCCCTAGTCACGGGTGGGACTTGGTTAGGGAAATGTTTATTCGCGCCCGTGGATTGTATACAAGGGTCAGTATTGAGCCGCTTGTAGGGCAAAATCGAAGGTTGTGGGAGTTGCTTAAGAACAGGTTTAGGTCTCTGTAACTTAAGACTTTCAAATCTTATGAGCCATGAGGGTCCCATAAGAGAGTTCTCCTTACGAGTCGTGAGGATCTCGTACGTGTAATTTCTCCTTAGGAATCGTGAGGATCCCTAAGTGTGTTGCTCCCTTGTGAGTCGTAAGGATCTCACGCGGTTGGTTTCTCCTTACAAGGTCAAGAGAACCCTGTAAGCGTCTTTTAACGAGGTTGCGCCCTTTCGGGTTTTCGCAAACACTCGCCGGTAGTCCTGCTGTTTTTACTCACGGAGTCCTTTCGGGTTTTCATCCGTGCCCATTTTGCTTATGGACATACCGTCTTTTTTTTAATTCTTTTTATTTTTTCTAACGAGGTTGTGCCCTTTCTTGTTTTCACAAACACTCGCCGGTAGCCCTGCTGTTTTTACTCACGGAGCCCTTTCGGGTTTTCATCCGTGCCCATTTTGCTTATGGACATACCGTTTTTATTTTTATTTTTTATTTTATTCTTTATTCTTTTTTTTTATCTCGTCAGCCTGAGGATGCTGCGGTAGTAGTTTAAAAACGTTTCGGTCGTCAGCTAGTTTTAAGACGTAGTGGTCCGTCATTAGTTTAAGGGCGTTTCGGTCCGCCATTAGTTTAAGGACGTTTCGGTCCGCCGTCGCCGTTTTCGAGGCGAATCTCTAGTTTACTGACTTTTCGGTCTATGGGGCTTTCCCCAAGAATGAGCATGATGCCCCCGGCGTATCCATCTTTCTCGGAGCGTGCGGTTGTGGCGGGCTCACCTTCCAGTTTTCAGACAACACTAACTTGCCCTGTTGGTATTGATCTTCAACCCAATTTTTGAAGACGTAGCAGTCCTCGATCAGGTGACCTACTGTTTGGTGGTAAGGGCAATAATTAGGATTATTAACATCGCCTGGCCGCAACGGACGTTTTGGACTCGGCAGATTGATGAGTCTGTCGCACACTGCCAGCTCGAACAGTCTCCTTGTTTTATTTTGAGGAAACGAGTAAGGACGTTTCAACTTTTCCTGAAGGGGTTGCTTCTTGTTGTTTCGGCAAACAACCGGTTTAGGGCCACTCGATTGCTGTTGAGTATTGGCTACGAGGGCTGTTTTCCCCTTCTCTTTATCTTTTTCGCTCAATCCTTTGTTCGCGAGGCCGAGATTTTTTTCGAGTAGCGTACGATTGCACGGCTGAACGTCTCGCAACTCCTCAATTCTTTCACTTTTGAAATGGATTCCTTGAGGAGAGGGTTGAGGGCAGCTTCTTCGTCAGAGTCGCTTCCGAAGGTGATAATTTGCGATCCCTTGGAGTCGGCTTTGTGACAGTCATCGGCGGTTCTCTTGCGCTCATCTATCGCATTTTTCTGATGTCTATAAGCTCCATACTTTGTCCTGTTGAAGTGTTGCTTTCGAGCGATATACTCCAAAGAAGAGGATGGTAGCACCATTCCCGCTGACAGGGCTTTAGCGAACCTTTTCCTCGTCTTTAATTTGTTTTTATCCGCAGCGGATGGCTTTTGATTTGACGGGAGTGCCTCGACTCTTTGGTCCAGTCGTCGGTATTTGGCTCCTTCCAGTATGGCCATTTCACGCTCTTGATTGGCTTTAACTTTCAGACGAATCTCATTCAGGAAGGCATCGATCAACCCGTCTTACGGCCGCGGAATTTCTGGTTCAGGGTCCGCCCTCGGTTTCTCGGTGCAAGGAGCCTCTTTATCATCCGCCAATGAGTGAGAGATCACATGACAAGTTGCCCCCGGTGCGTCCGTCTTCTTTGGAGTGTGCGGCTGTGGTGGGTTTACCTTCCACTTTTCAGACAGCGCAAACTTGCCTTGTAGGTACTGAACCTCGATCCATCCCTTGAAGATGAAACAATCCTCGATTGGGTGACTTACCGTTTGGTGGTAAGGGCAATAATTGGGATTATTAAGATCGCCTGGCTGCGACAGACGCTTTAGACTCGGCAGATTGATGAGTCTGTTGCGCATTGCCAGCTCGAACAGTCTTCTCGTTTTATTCTGAGGAAATGAATAAGGACGTCCTAGTCTCTCCTCGAGGGATGGGCACGGACGCACGATGTTTTAGCGAACGACCGGCTTTGAGTTGCTCAGCTGTTGTTGAGCATTGGAGATGACGAGTGCTTTCCCTTTTCCTTTCTCATTTCGAGAATCTGGTTTTGGAGGAGACGGTCCGTGGGCCATCTGGTCCATTTGGGCTAATTTGTCGATCAAGGCCTGGAAAGTGGTCGGCCTAAAGAACATCATGAATTGCGATATGGTTGCTTGCGGATCGAGAGTGCCCATGAACATGCCTATCGCAGGTGCCTCTTTTATGCGTTGTTCGCATTTCGACCATAGGTTCCGCCATCGTGTTGCGTATTGGACCCACGTTTCGCTTGGCCTTATCCTGGCATTTATCAGTGCTGTTACCGGGGTGCGTTCGCTAGCACTCGCGAATCTTTGTGTAAACAGTAGCTCCATCTCCGCAAATATTTTGACAGAGTCGTTAGGTAGCTCCGAATACCATTCAAAGGCTGTTTCTGCTAAGCTGCCGACGAATTGGCGAAGCAACAGTTTGTCATCGCCTCCAGTATTGCCGCACAAGGCCCTGAATTGAGCGACATGCTGATGTGGGTACCCTGTCCCCTTATATACGTGGAACTTAGGGATCATGTAGCCCGGCGGGTAACTGATTTGGTCATACCAGCTCGGATACGGTCGCCCCGTTCTTACGACCTGACCGGCTGCTTCAATCGCTTGATGAACCCGGATCTGCTGAGCTATATATTCGTCCAGGTCGGCTTTGGAGATTGCCTCCTCCTTGGCTGTTGACAGAGCCGGTGGAGGATTTGACGTTTCTCTCCTATCGTCTTCAAGGACGATCGGAGGATCTTCAGCAGGGGGATCTTGTTGAATCATCATGCACACCATGTCCTGGAACAGGAGGGCCATTTTCTTTATGTTGACTGCTTGTTCCGCAGCTTCTTTATCCTTCTTCTCCAATATGCGACGAAGGAATTCAGCGTCAGTTTCTTGTTCCTGACGTTCGTCCGAGGACGTTTCAGGGCTTTCTTTTGGCCCGGAAAGTGCAGCCATTGCATTCATCATCTCTTGAAGCTTCTGCTGCTGTTCTTGAGCCTTCATCATGGATCGGGTGAGCGGTCGGTGACCCGTCAAAGCGCGGCTTTCCTCCTTTCCGGAAGCCATATAAACCGTGTGCACTACCATGCCCCCAGACCTGGGGCGTCTGTGTTCAGCGCTTTTACGGTTTGCCATATTCACAGGGGCTTTTTGCGGCCTCCTTTTCTTTTGAGTGGTTGACGTTGAGGGAGCCGTCGCAGTGGGCACCCATCCAGCTGTTGCTTTTTTCGGCTTGACAGAGTAGTCCTTCTCTTGCTGAACCTTCATCTTTTTCTGTCGGCGGAGGTGTCTTGATCGATCACTGACTCTTGGACTTGACGCCAGACCTTGTAGATTTTAGAGGACAGCCGTTGAGGGGGCCGCTCTAGCTTTTTCTCTGGAGTATTCTCCACAGGTGAAGGAGTTTGTTTCAACACCGCAGTAGGAGAGTTTCTGCGCACCGTGTTCAGCAATTCAAAGCTGTTCCCTGTTGGAACAGCAGCATCGATCCCCACCGTTGGAGCTGGCGGAGTTATCCCAGACGGGGAGTTGCCCCCAGCCTTCCTCACTATGCGCCAGTGGCGACGTCGAGCGTGTCTTGCGGATGGAGTTGCTTCAGCTATAAGGGTGACTTCGTCGTGCACCTTGCTTTGAGGAGAGACTGTTATTGGTGTTAGCCTGTCGAAGACTGATACTCGTTGAGAAGCAATGTTTAATCTGTCAATGACAGACCTCTGAGCAGGGGAAGCAGCTTTGAGGACCTCGCCTGGAGCAGCAACCGGAATGGCCAGCCTTGTAAAAACTGACTTCTTGGAAGGATGAGCTTTTCCAATGATTTTGTCCGCTTGAGCCGGGGTGGCTGTCCGCTTTGGGATGGCAACTTCGGGTATCGCGGGCTTGCAGACGTTCTGGCCCTGTCTGTTGAGAACTGAGGTATTAGAGTTGGGCGACCCATTGAGAGGGGCCGCGGCAGTGATAAGTCGATCAAAGACCGACTTCTTTGGGGCTTCTTGCAACGTCATTGGGGCATTGAAGCTCATCGGTGGGAGCATGGTCCCGAAGAATAGTCCAGTGGTAGCTTGAGTTACCTGCTCCACTGGCATCTTGAAAAGAGAGGCCGCTTGGGGCCCGTAAGTCACTCCTCCAGCAGGGACCGAGCGAGAGTTGCAGTTGCAGGCAGTGCAGTTTGAAGCCATTGATCTTCTGTTTTCTGCACGGAGCAAGACACCAAATCTAAGTATCTCGAATCCACAGACAACCACAACAAACCACGATTCGTTCGCGAACACGACACACGAAGTGTGGAGTGGAAAGAGGAAAAGGTCCCACCGGGCGTGCCCGAACCTGTTCCCCTCCGAACGGCGGCCAAGACTGAACGTCTGGACGTCTTGCCTGAGATTCGGGGCAGATGCTATTTGGTTTTATCCGTCCATCTCTCTGAAGATGCCAAGTTGATTTATGGCACCGTGTATCGGAGGTTTAGACGGATGCGACCGATGTAGCAGACTTCGTTAGATTCCCCCTCGCTTGAGGGGTTTTTGATTGTGGGGACGCTCTTCCCTGCAGGCGCAAGCCCCTGCAATTAATTACGCTACCGCATCGCGGTAACAACTTTCTCCTTCTCTAGAATTTCACTTCGTGTCGTGGGTGTTTGTTTTGTTTGTAGTTGCCCGTGGATTGTATACGGAGACTATTTATTTCGTCGCCCGTAGGACGTGGATTAGTCCAAATCCGTACTTTCTTAGATTTGGGTTTTGGGTTTTGGTTTAAGGATACGTTAGCCATATTTGAGGCTAAGATCAACTTAAACGTTTGTTAAGGATACGTTGGTCTAATTTCCAGACTAAGATCTACTTAACGGGATCGTCTAAATCCATTTCCAGTTTAGGGACATGGTGGTCCATTTAATATATGGCCGTCGGGACCCGTCACATCTCGTACGACGTTGAAGGATTACAACGACATATGTCAGAGGAGTTCGAAGATGTACCCTTGAACCAAAGTTGATTGGGGGTCTTATAGTCCAATTTGGGACTAAAGTCTGTTTGAATGTTTAAGGATACGTTAGCCATATTTGAGGCTAAGATCAATTTAAACAGGATCGTTTAGATCCAACAAAAGAGCGTTTGGGGGCTCTATTGTTCCAGTTTAGGGACGTTGCGGTCCATAGGTAGTTTAGGGACATTGCGGTCCATTGGTAGTTTAAGGACATTGCGGTCCATGTTCCAGTTTAGGGACGTGGTGGTCCATGTTCTAGTTTAGGGACGTGGTGGTCCATAGGTAGTTTAAGGACGTTTCGGTCCATGGGTTTAAGGACCCCACAGTCCATACGGGTGTACTTAAGGACGCATTAGTCCGTTAGTTTAAGGACGCATAAGTCCGTGGGTTTAAGGACCCCACAGTCCGTATCTTGGTTTAAGGACGCATAAGTCCATGAGTTTAAGGACCCCACAGTCCGTGTCGATGTGTGGTTGTCGGGACCCGTCACTTCTCTGACTTCGTTGAAGGATTACAACGATAGGAGTCAAAGGAGTTCGGAGATGTACCCTCGAACCGGATGTAAATTGATTTAAGAGAGCAGTCTTGCTCAGTCAATTTAATTTGAGGACTTACGGCCATGATTGGGCTAAGTCCAGTTGAAAAATGTTCAACGCTTTTATTTGTTTTTGGCCTATTAGGCCTGTGCTAGGGCTTGGCCCTTTTTTAATATTGCATTGCATTATTTATTTTGTCTGGGCTCTGCCCATTTATAAATGATGCAGAGCATCAGTGTTGTTTGGGGCTCTCCCCTTTTTATTGCGTCGCAATTTATTCGGCCTACTAGGCCTTTTCAGTTTGGGCCTGGCCCATTATTAAATAATGCATTGCATTTGTCAGGCACTTTGCGCCAATCAATGAGCGCAAGCGCTTGTGGAGGTGACACGTGTCACGCTCTGGTGAGCGCAAGCGCAGTGCGCTGCGCTGCTGCGCTGCTGACACGTGGCGCGCTCTGGTGAGTTGCACCAATTTCAGAGAGCAATGCTCTTTCTTAAAAGCGCATAGCATAAGTGATTCAGATGCTGACACGTGGCGCTCTCTGGTGGCTTGCGCCAACCCAGGAGCGCAACAGTGCATTTTTTGCAAGTGCAAATCACTATTTCAATAATCTCGAGAATCTTTAAGATTCCAGAACCAATGGTTCATGAAAAAGTGCAAAGCACTGTTTGATTTCTTGATCCAATTTAGATCAAAGAGAACAAGTTTTTCTTGTTTTCAAAGAACCAATGGTTCATAAAAGAGTGCAAAGCATTATTATTATTTATTTATTTTTATTGAAGATCATTGATCTTGTTCTCAGATCAATGATCTGTTCATAAGAAAATTTTCTCTTTTTTTTTCTAAAGGTTTTTACCTTTTTTGTTCTTGAGGAATTCTCTCTAATTCTTCAGAGTTCTCAATGATGATGTTTATCATTTTTAATTGAGGTCTAGGGTCCTTTATATAGTGCCCATAAATTTGTTAAATTTGTTAAAGGGATCTTTCTCTGAGTGATTTGGGGAATTTTCCCCACCGTTGGATTTTTGATCCAAGGGCTTCTGTTTTACAGAAGAAAATCTTCTTGTTTTAACAAGAACAGAAAGATTTTATTATAAATTTAATTCTGTTTGGCGCAAACGCCCCAGCGCGTGACACGTGTCACGCAGCGCACAGCGCAGCGCAACTGCGCTTGATACGTGTCACGCAGCGCAACTACGCCTGCACAGCTGAGCTGACACGTGTCGCGCAGCGCTTGCGCACCTGCGCAGCTGCGCTGACACGTATCGCTCAGCGCAGTGCCTGCGCAACTGCGCCTGCGCAGCTGTGCTGACACGTGTCTCGCAGCGCAGCGCATGCGCAACTGCGGTAGCGCAACTGCGCTGACACGTGTCGCGCAGCGCAGCGCTTGCGCAACTGAAGCTTTGCTTCCTTTAATTTTTTTTGTTTTTTAATAGAGCCTTGCTCTGATTGGGCGCACTGCCTTGGGCGCTGCGCTGACGTATCAGCTTCTGACACGTGGCGCGTTGCGCGTAGTGCACGGGATTTGAAGCGTTGCTTCAAAATTTGAATTTTTGAAATTCAAACAGAGCCTTGCTCCGATTGGGGGAAACAGCTCTCCGATCTCGATCGATCAACGGTCTCCTCCTCGCCGAAGACTGAGCCACATCAACGAATCTTTATACAGGCTCCCTCCTCTGAACCGAGGCAACTCGGACACGAAGTTTGCTAGCCGACGTGTCGAATATTGAAGTAGAGATAATGTAGAATACTTTGTCTCGAGTCACCCAACGAATCGGGTGAACGGTTAATCGAAGTTGTCTTTTGGAGGAGTGATGGAATTGAGCTTGAGGATTTTGTGTTGCAAATGAAAATTAAATCTCTCAAAAAAATGGGGGCAGCCACTATCAAGTGCTCGGCCAAGGCAGTGAGGAGAAAAGGTGGTGAGTGCAAGGAACCAAGAGGTGATGATATTCTAAATATCCTCACAAAAAATCTTTATCAAATATCCTAAGCCATCCAAAAACCAATTAATGCAACAAGTCAATAATGCACACACTAGAAACTTCAAGTGTCTTCGTGAAAATTCTGGAGCCCCTGCGCCACACAAAACACCCTCCGTTTACAAAATGAACATTTGCAAATAAACCCCCTTCGTAACAACAATTTCAGCCAAGAAGGAAAAAATAAGAAATGGCCGAAACGGAATGCAAACAGGCAACTTCAAAAAGCGACCCCGTAATAAATTACAGGATAACCCCGCAACTGTATATACATACCCGCATTTTTATTCCGACCGAATACAAATGCAATGAGACAAAATCTGCACAGTATAATACTAGGATCCGGCTTAAACCAAAGCCCGCTAGTATTATCCGTCCGAACCGTGACACGCGCACAAGTGCACGCGTATGTTTGAACCCTGCCATAAAACCATACGGCCTCTACAACGTTTCGCTCGAACTGGGAAACTTTCTGTGGGGGACTCTAAAGACTCGTCAATACTTTGACAGTGGGTTTAACCACAAGCCGTCAGTGGTACTAGCTGTACGTAACGGCTGCCCATGTATTGAGTGAAAGGGAGTCCGATGAGTGAACTCATCCTGGAACCTTACTGAGCCTTTGTGTGACAATATCCGTACAGTCCGGTCCGTTCGTCTGTGAGTATCGCATATCAGGCCTAGGGAGCTGGTAAACATCAGACCCCCCAAAGCGGTATAAGTCGTGTCGGAGTGTAGCCCAAAACACCCTGAGATACTACTGGAATACCTACCAGTAAATCTCGCTTGCCATGGCCATGGACTTCGTATAATGGCTCTCCTAAACACATCGCGATCTCACCCCCAACGTTGGGAGAGACGAATCCCCTGCCGATCTGCTCACTGCCTCAATGTGGCTCGGGACTGTACCCAACTAAAATCTGTTTGCACGACTCCTTTGAGCCGTGGTAGGGTAATAATCAAAGCACAGTGGGAACTCACACGAGACAAATGACGATCTCAGGTCGATAGACTAACCTGTACACATGTCACCTGGGAATTGCTATCTGACGATAGGTTTTAATAACCAGCTAGCATGATCCCGGCGAGTCCTGTCCGGTGTACTCATAACCTAATGAGCACCTGTATACATCTTAGGTGAACCAACTAACACCAATGTCTTGTGAGACAGGCCACCGCCCCTCGTCGGGGTCTCGACTGTATACACTAGTCTACTCCGGAGTATCGATGCCCTATCTCAAAACTCCCGTGACTAGGGACCACTTTTAAGAATGTGCTTATAGACTACCCAACTCTCACGTATATGATCGCCATCATACTGTTGGTAGTCAAGCAAGAATCCTATAGGCTCTATCAACATGCAATAGTGATATATCATGTCACCTAAAGCAGTACACGTTTGATAAAGATAAACCAGATAGCATACTATCATCTCGAGTAAGACTGTCCTACCGGTATAGGTCCTCCCTCAATCATTGTAATCACGTGCCTGCGATCCAATATTTGACTTTGAGGGCACTATATCAAACAATCTCCCACTTGCACTTAAGGCTAATTATTGCGATGTCGCATACTCACAGCCCGTGTGATACTGAACACCCAACTCTTCTATTAATCAGTGTCGCAAAGCTCGTTTGTAAAACTATTGTGTTCGAGAAATAGCCTCAGTGAGTGGATCCGCTCTGATGTTTCTTTCTATGTCTCTCTATATCTCAAGTTTGCAGAGAAAGCCATCTCCCAAAATGAGCAATACCTGTCTTAGAATATGTCTGAATATCTGATGGGACCTAGTTCACGAATGAACTCCAAATCCAAACTTCTTAGACTGTATCGTCAACTGAACTTAATCAGTATCCTATGCCATGCTGTCACGACCCAAAGTTTGGCCCATGACCGGCACTTAACCACGTCATTTCTACAGGCGTTACGCGACTAAGTAAGCCGAAACCCAGAAATCAAACCAGTAAAAGTATAGAGTGTTTAAAGCATTTAATTTTAAACTGTTAAGAAAACCTTAAGTAGACAATCACCACGATAACAATATACGACTCCGTAGCGAAGAAAAGAGCAATGAGTGGAAAACATCACACATGATAAGAACTGCATAAGTAAAGTCGGCTCACAACGAGCTCGACACCAGAGTACAAAATAATATATATCGTCCTCACAATTGGTCTCTAAGTCAATACATAAGTAGTAGATGGAGAGTACTAGATACAATGATGTACATGACTGAAAAATAAACAGATACCGCAAAAAACCCACCTATCAGTAAAAGAGCTAGTACGCCAACTATAGGGTATCTGTGTCAAAAGATGCTAGAAAACAGCCTGCCGCGACTACTCCGAAGGGTAACCTGCAAACACTGTGGCACAACGGGGGTGAATTGCCAACTCGTGAATAGTAGATAACATATAAAGGTAATCACGAGTATGCACGTACCGCGATACTCTAACCTATGCCAACAGATAACATCTATATGATGAGCATGGTATGCAATAATCGTGCATAGCAAATGTACTCTATCAGGTACAACAGATACAGGATGAGATGTAAAATACTGAATGTTGAGCATGGGAATAATTAATATCTACACGGAATATCAACGTGGAAAATAATCGGTGTCCATCCATATACCTAAATCATGTAAATCTCATAGAATCATGGGTGCCTAGCATCGGCACACTAAAATATCATGAATCATCGTGTCTAGTATCGACACGCAAATCCTCAAGTATCGGGCTCCGTCTGCGGAATTGGCCCTCGGCCCCGGCAGTACGGATCGGCTCGTATCCATCTCTCATCACTGGTCAGTATCCTCCGGATAACCGCCAGGTCTAACCAATCACCGGTAGGTAGTAGTCCCTCCGCAAGGCTCACCGTCTACTGCACAGCGATCCGTTCTCACCCCGGGGTACCATACCGGGCCCACCATGTACCCGCAATCGGCCTCATCCTCCTCCTCGAATCGGGTTTCACATGTCGCTCTCAGCACCGAGAAAACACATGGTGGACACACTGAAATATCATATCAAGGGTAACCGGGTTTTTTTAAAACAATTACATATTCTCCTTTGAAATATCCACGGTTCTCAAATCCAGAAATATCATGGAAACAACATATCTCAATGCGTAAATCCATGCAAGTATGAAGATATCACTATATATGTGCACTGGTATGAATATATAGTGTGCATGTGCGCAAGTATGAAGATATCAATATGTGTATGCACTGGTATGAATATACAGTGTGCATGTGCGCAAGTATAAAGATATCAATATATGTCAATATGCGTGTTCCCCTCCGAACAACGGAGACGCGAACGCGTAGGTCCGTCTTGCCTGAGATTCGGGGCAGATGCTAATTGGTGCTATCCGTCCACCTCTCCGAGGATGCCAGGTTGATTTACGGCACCGTGTATTGAAGGTTTAAACGGATGCGTCCGATATAGCAGACTTCGTAAAATTCCCCCTCGCTTGAGGGGTTTTTGATTGTGGGGACGCTCTTCCCTGCAGGCGCAAGCCCCTGCAGTTAATTACGCTACTGCATCGCGGTAACCACTTTCTCCTTCTCCATATGTTCACTTCGTGTTGTGCGTGTGTTTGTTTTGTGTTCGGTTGCCCGTGGATTGTATACGGAGACTAATTTGTGCTGTCGCCCGTAGGATGTGGATTAGTTCAAATCCATATCTTTCTTAGATTTGGGTTTGGGGGTGTGTGTTTAAGGATACGTTAGCCTTATTTGAGGCTAAGATCGACTTAAACATTCGTTAAGGACACGTTAGTCTAATTTTAGACTAAGATCGACTTAACGGGATCGTTTAGATCCGACAAGAGAGCAATTGGGGGCTCTATTGTTTAGTTTAGTGACATTGCGGTCGATAAGGAGTTTAAGGACATTGCGGTCCAATGTTAGTTTTAAGACGTCGCGGTCAAGGTTAAGGACATCATAGTCCGTGAGCTTAAGGACCTCACAGTCCGGTGTTAGTTTTAAGACATCGCGGTCAAGGTTAAGGACGTCATAGTCCGTGAGCTTAAGGACCTCACAGTCCGGTGTTAGTTTTAAGACATCACGGTCAAGGTTAAGGACATCATAGCCCGGTGTTAGTTTTTAGACATCACGGTCGAGGTTAAGGACGCTATAGTCCATGAGTTTAAGGACCCCACAGTCCGTAGTAGTGTGTGGTTGTCGGGACCCGTCACCTCTCTGACGACGTTGAGGGATTACAACGACGGATGCCAGAGGAGTAAAGAGATGTACCCTCGAACCGGGTGTAAATTGATTGGGAGAGCGGTTGTACTCAGTTCAATTTATATTGAGGACTTATGGCCAGAATTGGGCTAAGTCCAGTTGAAAATGTTCAACATTTTATTTATATTTGGCCTGTTACGCCTTTGCTTGGGCTCTGCCCTTTATAATGCATGGCATTGGGATTTGTAATTAAATGCATGGCATTGGGATTTGTAATTAAATGCATAGCATTTATATTTGGTCTGTTAGACTTTTAATTGGGCTCTGCCCTTTTTTAATAATGCATAGCATTTTAATAATCTGATAGTGCGCCTCGTGGCCTGTCAAGCGCTTTGTGCCAATTAAAGAGCGCAAGGCGCTAGCGCATGTGGAGGTGACACGTGTCACGCTCTGCGCTAAGCGCAAGTCTGTTAGCGCAGTGCGCTGCTGACACGTGGAGCGTTCTGGTGCTATGCGCCAATCCAAGAGCGTAGTGCGCTATATTTAGAAGCGCAAAGCGCAGATCATTCTGTGATTGACACGTGGCGTATTCTGTTGACTTGCGCCAATCCAAGGAGCGCAAAGGCGCATTTCAAAAGTGCAAGGCACTGTCCAATAGCGCAGAGCGCATCTTGATCTAATTCAGATCAAAGAAACAAGTTTTCTTGTTCTCAAGAGGTTCTTCTTCAAGATTCAAGAACCAATGGTTCTGTTCTCATCAAAAGGCTATGCCTTTATATAGATCAAATGATCTAGAAATGAAGTAAATTACTTCTTTAATTTCTTTTTGTGATTAGATCTTTATGATCTTTTCTTTTTATTGAAGATCTTGATCTTGTTCTTAGATCTTTGATCTTTTTAGAAGAAATTCTTCTTTTTTAATGAGTTATTTTCATCTCTGTTCTTCAAGAATCAAATTCTTTTACCTTTAAAGATGAAGAAGATGATCTTCTTTCTTCAAAGGCTTGCCTTTTCTCTCTTTGAGTTTTTAGAGGATTCTCTCTCTTCTGTATGTTTATATGTGTGAGACTTGGAGTCTAGGGGCCTTTATATAGGGCCAATTGGTTTGTTAAGTTAGTTACAGAGATCTTTCTCTGATTGATCTGGGGATATTTCCCCATCGTTGGATCTTTGATCCTAAGGCCTCTGTTTTACAGAAGATAATCTTCTTATTTTAATAAGATTGGAAAGATCTTTCTAGAATTTTAATTCTGATTAATTAATAATTTATTATTTAAATTCCAGTGTTGGCGCTAGCGCGCCTGCGCTTGACACGTGTCGCGCAGCGCAACTGCGCTAGCGTGCCTGCGCTTGACACGTGGCGCGCAGCGCTAGCGCGCCACAGTTTGATACGTGGCGCGCAGCGCAGAGCGCAAGTTATCTGAAGCGTTGCTTCTTTTATTTTTAAAATTTTAATTTTAAAACAGAGCCTTGCTCTGATTGGGGGTGCGCTGCCTTCGACGCAACGCTATTTGCGCTGGCATGTCTGCTTTTGACACGTGGCGCGCTGCGCAAGGAATCTGAAGCGTTGCTTCAATTTTTGAATTTTGAAATTCAAACAGAGCTTTGATCTGATTGGGAGAAATAAATGCCCCCCACCGTTGTGCTCACGTGGCGCACACGTGAGTGCAGCGGTGGCAACATTTGAACCGTTGGATCAACTCAGGAGTTGAAGGGGCGCTTCAGCGCCTATAAATAGGACCCTTGGTCCTCCTCAGATGATTATCATCTTCTCAAGATTTATATTTTCAGCTCGTTTTCAAGAACTTTTAAGAGTTAAACTCTAGAAAAATTTTAGGTAAAAATTAACTTAACTTAAATTAATTTTATTTAACAGAGCCTTGCTCTCATAGATTTAAAGAAAATCCCTTTGGGGTTTCATAAACAGAGCTTTGCTCTCAAGAATCCATAGATCTAAAGAGATCTTGTTTCAGGGTTTCTTAACCCATGAACATAGCTTTGCTTATGGATACAATATAGATCTTTTGATCTTTTTGATGATGAACTCTTAAGAGTTTTTTTTTCATGGATCTTTAAGATCCCAGATCTTTTAATTCTCAGGAATTAATTTTTCTTTGATGGATTTTTCCATCATTATTATTATAGAGCTAGGCTCTTTAAGGAATTTTATTCCCTTGTGACCAGAGTTTGATAAGTGTCACTCTGGGACAGAGCTTTGCTCTGAAAGGGAGATTTTCTCCTTGTCCCAAGGGATTTCTCATTTAATGAGAATATTCTTTGAGGATTTCCTCATTAATTGACAGTCTCATCCAATGATGAGGCTGTCCTAATAACTGATGCATTGTCATCTGGATTTTGTGGGTCCCCCTCTCCAATGCATTGCAGTGTGGTATAAATTTTAAAGTACCAAGCGTCGGGATTTTAAAATTAAATTATGATACTGATAACTGGATTTTGCTTTTTCTTGCAGGAAACATGTCTGCTGATCTTTCATTCCCGTTCTTCCGCTCAGAGGGAGGATTCCCTGAGGCGCCAGTGGACCGGGAGGTTCTTACTCTCATTAAGGATTACGACCCTGAGTATAAGAACCTTCACTTGTGGGGTAGGTGGTACATCGAAATCATCAAAGGTCACCGAATCTTCTCTTGCGCGACGCCGTCAGAGCCGATCTCATCGATCCCATATGCAGATGTACCCCTGGTGAACTATGCCGTGGAGGTCGTAAATTGGAATGCGGAGGATCTTCTTCAACCTTCGATTGCTGCCATACCCGTACAGCTGCCGGCAGCCGTGGATATTTTAGGGCGGCGCATATGCCAGGGTGAGTCGCGCTCTTGGGGACAACCTTATAACATTGGATTGACCCCTCGACAATCGGCCGGGTATTTGCAGTGGGCCATGTACATCTTTTCAGCGAAGAAGACGCATTTGCTGAAGATCGGTCTGCACCCCACAGTTTACACCTAGCGTTCGAGTACCCTGCTCCTCCGACGTGGTGGGTTAAGGCGTTCGTGGAACAATAGAACATCCCCATCCATACCTTTCTTCTGGTGGAAAGGGAAGTTTCCATCCCCCTAGAAGAGTTTGCTGAGATTTCCGGTCTGCCGGTGAGGGGGAGCACTATGAGGAGCTGCTTCCTTCTGATGAATATGTCTTCGCCACTAAGCAGTTGGTAATGGACCTAACGCCGGAGAATGCTATTCAGCACCAGTTTCCGAGTCTGGTGAAGGTGCTGAATATGTATGAAAGTCTCTACTTGGAATCGGGAGGCCGGGGAGTTAGTTTCGCAGACTTCATCGCCCGCTTTCTTCGACCGGAGATTCTATCGCAGCGGGGCGAAAAATTTGCCAAGCTTGACGACCCTTTCGGCCTGGGCTTAGATCGTCGACCAGCACAGGAAGCCGATCAAAATGGTTTTTACCTCCCCGATGCTGCCGTCATCCCCTTATCGGAAATCGCCGCTCCAGGCATTGACGAGGAGACCTTCTTTCTGGGGTTTCTGGGGCTGTGGCTATGCTGGTTCGCGCTCCCCATGCACCCGCGCTACATGAGGCCGTCTGTCTTCTACCCAGCGCATCGGATGGTGGCTGGTATACAATTGTCAATTGGAATTGCTGGGTTGGCCCACTTGTACTATGGACTCAGCGTGGCGACGGACGCAAATGACCGGGGGTGCAACCCGCCAATCTCCCGATGCACTACTTTACTTCATGGATGGAAATGCATGTGCTCTGGGTTTTTGGTATTCATAAGAGGCCCTCGTTCTACGAGAAGTGCAGACTCCCGAGAGTCATGCGGTTAATTGGCGCTTCTATTGTGAATCCGCCTCCACGGGAGGCTAGGGGGTTGCTTCTTCGTCCGCGCACGGTCGGAGCGGGCATCTCTTTCACGGACAAGGTCATGACCATCGGCCTGGAGACCTCCAAGGCGGTGTTGGCGTTGCGTGATGGTTTCAAGGACGGGGCCTCCGTATTGAAAGCCCGGAAGATTCTTCACTTATACTCTATCCGGCCGGGCTTCCTGGTTTTCAGGCAGAATGATATGGCGCTTTTTATGAGGTATAACCCCCATCGGTTCGCCCAACAACTAAGCTATAACCAGGGGGTCCCACTGGAGGCGTTTTTGGAAGAGCCCGCGACCACCAGGGAGGGAATACGGAGCGCGCTGCACCACTTTATGCGGTTAAACACAGGCTCCCATTTCTTCATTAGCGAGCCAAGTTGCGTTCCAAGGGCCCTAAACGTGTATGGGGCTTGGTATCAGCACGCGATGGGTGCTGTTATCCGAGAAGAGAAGCGGCTGCTGCTTGACCGCAAGGGTACGCCCCCCGCCAGTGATCGCAAAGTCCCCCTAAGGCAAAGGATCCATGTCGTTCCTCCACTAAGAGGAGATGCTGGAGATGAGCCTCCGCGTGTGCTAAGCCCTCCGCGCGGATTGCCCTGTGATTCAGTGGACGTGCCCCCAGCGCCCCGTGCTCCGGTGGAGACGGTGAACGTGGTTTCACCTGAATCCAGTGTGGGCTCGGATATCGGGACCCTCCGTCCCAAGGTGCCCACGAAGCGTAAGCTGATTTTGGGTGCGGCTGGAGTTCGCTCGCAGAAGAGGAAGAAGAATTCGATCCTCTCTGCTGACGTAGCGTTTGGTCAGGAACCTCATGCTCCTTATAGTGAGGGCTTGGGTGAGTACGGGACCAACGGGGGCTTATTTATGCCGCCAGACGACACTGATATGGCGGCCGCCATCGCAGCTTCAGAGCGATTGGCAAGGCGCGATGCATGGTAGGCTAAACTTGCGCAATCGGGTAATCACTAGTTGTATTTTTCGTCATTGCATCGTATCTCTATCATTGTTTTTTGACTAACGCTTTTCCTTCTTTTAACAGGCATTTCTACTGAAGAAGTTATCGCTGCTTCCCTCAAAACTTTCCAGGAGGAGGAACGACTCAAATCATCCTTAGGCCTTGGTACATTTCGGTTTACTATATCTCTCCTTCCATTTCTTATGAGTAATCTGACCCCCTCTTTGTATTATCGCAGGGACCACAAGACCTATCTCGCAAACCGATGCAGGAATTCTCTCCGGGCCAGCTACCGATGTTCCGGCCTCTTCGGGATTGCCGTAAGAGACCCAACTCAAAAAGACGATGATGGATGCCTTGAAGGCTCTGGAGGCAACTCTGAACGCGGACGACGACGCCTTGCTGAAGGAGGCTTCCAAAAGGTCCGTCGTGACGGCCCGGGAGGAGAGGAAGTGCTTGAGGCGCGCGGCGAAGGAGCGTAGCGCTGCTTTGGCCGTGGGAGCGGGCTTAAGCGCCGTTACTCCCGCTGCTACTCCTTCAGAGGAGCTCCCGGTCGCCTTGTCTACCGCTTACAGACGGGCGGCGTGTGCAGTTCGGGAAGCTAACGGTCAATCCACCTCAGGTAATGTGTTTTTCGAGGCTTTGTTGTAAAAGTTGTAAAACTATCGGTTTTTATATATCTTGTCCTGCAGGGCCGAGTCCTACTGAAGGAGCGGCGGCAACCGTTGAGCCTGAGGGGACAGCGGTGAAAGTAGCAGCTGAACCCGAGGCGACGGTAAGCGGTGCAGCCGTGGTTGCCGGGCCCGAGCTAGTGGCTGACGAGACAGTCATGACTACTATGCCCGAGATGGCCACCACTGCCGAGTGCGAGGTGGCGGCAGATGAGACGGCTGCTACAACCGAGCCTGAGGTGGCAGCGGATGGAGCAGTTGCGACCGACGAACCTATGGCAGCGGTGGACGAGACGACTGCGACCGCTGAGCCTGAGGGGGTAACGGGTGAGACGGGCATGATCGCTGAGGACGAGACGGCCTCTCTTTCTTAAGAGTCGGGCACCGCTCCGATCATTGCTCTCCCTACTTACGGTCTTTCGTCGTCTCCCGGTCTCGCGAGCATGACAACGGCTCCTGTAGAGTCTGGTGATGAGGCAACGAGAGGTGAGACTATGCCCATGGAGGAGGTAGACGCCTCCGTTTCGGCTGGCGACTCATCAGGTAAATTTTGGGCTACCGTCCTTTTTTTTTATTCTACAATCCTTCCTGACAGGGTTTATCTTGTTTCTAACGTAGGTGCAGTTAGTGCTGACGCCACTTTACCTGAGAGAGCGCCGTCAGTTACCGCCCTGACGGTAGCCACCTCTCTACCCTCCTTCGTACCGTCGCAGATGTTGGAAGGTATAGATTTGTGACTTATCAGTTTCATCTTTAGGCTGCATAACTTATGTACTAACGTCGTACTATTGTGTCTTTGCAGGAGTCCTTTTTGACCACCTGTACCAGGTGCTGCATCCCCACTTCTCCTTCCCGTCGGAGCTTGCTTCATCCGGTGGCGCGGGTGAGTATAGTTTTCAATTAATGCTCTTTCTTTTACCAATAATGAAATTATTTCTGATTCTTCCTTGTCCCGATTACAGTGCTACAGATTGAAGGAGGAGATAAGAGATCAGTTGCGCCACCGGTCCTCCCGGCTTTGACACCTGCTGCAGCTGGTATAGTAGATTCCATCATTGATGACCTTCCTATATTTCTTGAACCGTCATTTGATTGTGTTTTGTTCTGCAACTGTCGCTCCGACTCTGGTTCCTTTCGAGTCTCGCATCATGATGCCGGCAGGCCCATTCTCCAGACATCCATCCTCAAAGGGTGCTACGATGAGTCTGAGTATGCTGAGCGGATGCGTCGAGGAGCTTGACACAGAAGCTCCTACATCTGCCGCAGATTTTGCTGCTGAGGTTAATCTGATGCTGGCGACGCTTGTAAATTTTCATAATGAAGGTGTCGTCGAGTCTTGGGTTAATCACTGCAGGGAGATCGAGGCCTGCCTGCATTAGCTGGAGCTTATGCGTCCTGCCCCCGAGATTTTAGCCACGAGCACTCAACGGGCGGCATGGATCAAGCAGAGCGCTTCTTACTTCCGCCATATTGAACAAGAAGTGGCTTTAAAGTGGAGGGAATGCAAAGAAACCTCAAGCGAGTCTGCTTGATTGCATGCTGAGGTCGACACGAACGCTGCCCAGGTGAAAGTTATCTTCGAGGGCCTTCTGCAAAGTATCTCCGATGGGTTAACATTGAAGCAGAAGCTCGATGCCGTTGAGCGTGATGCCCAAGGTCGTGAAGCAGCTCAGCGAGTCGTCGAAGAACAACTTTCATCCTACTTGCAGCAGTGAGCCCGGGTGGAAGTAGAGCTAGCCGCGGCAGCCGATCAGGAAGAAGCGTTGAAAGAAGTGCGAGAACAGCTTGCGAATTTGTTAAAGACGCTTCCTTCTCCATGAACATTTTGTATCATTTGTAATTGTGAATAAAATGTATTTGTTTCTTTTATTCTTTAACACGATGTATCTTGTACTCAATCGAATTCATGAATAAAAGATATACATTCTTCATAATGTCTTGTGTCATTTCTCTGCTTTCTTTTTTCTTGCTGTGTTGTTTGCCCTGCGATTTTAGCAAGTGCGGTCTGTAAATAGCGTATAGCTGTTAGTCTTAGGCTTTTTGTAGAGTGGCAATGTCTTAGAAAACAGGGTTAGTATCTGTCACCTAAGACTTTTAAACTTTATGAGCCGTGAGGGTCTCATAAAGTATTTTCTCCCTACGGGTCGTGAGGATCCCGTAAGTGTAATTTTCTCCTTAGAATCGTGAGGATTCCTAAGTGTGTTTCCTCTTGAGAGTCATAAGGATCTCACAAGAGAATTTACTCCCTTACGAGTCGTGAGGACCCGCAAGTGATGGGTGAAGTTGCCCTTTATCCACATTTCACGGAGTCAGGGGTTGCTCTGGATGCTTCCCACGGTTTCACTGCCGTGTTTGGCGAGGACCAGGCTCCGCTCTGGGCGTTTTCTAGGATATCGTAGTTTAAAGACATCGCGGTCGAGGTTAAGGACATCATAGTCCACGGATTTAAGGACTCCACAGTCCGTTGTTAGTTTTAAGACATCACGGCCGAGGTTAAGGACGTCATAGTCCGTGGATTTAAGGACTCCACAGTCCGGTGTTAGTTTTAAGACATCACGGTCGAGGTTAAGGACATCATAGTCCGTGAGTTTAAGGACCTCACAGTCCTATGTTAGTTTTAAGACATCACGGTCGAGGTTAAGTACATCATAGTCCGTGAGTTTAAGGACCTCACAGTCCGCAAAATGTGTGGTTGTTGGGACCCGTCACCTCTTTGAAGACGTTGAGGAATTTCAATGACAAATATCAAAGGAGTGAAGAGATGTACCCTTCAACCAAGGTAAAATCAGTTTAAAATCATTTTGTTTGATTGTTAGTTTTAAGACATCACGCTCAAGGTTAAGGACATCATAGTCCGTGGATTTAAGGACTCCACAGTCCGATGTTTGTTCTGGATACTTCCCACGGGTTCACTGCCGTGTTCGGCGAGGACCAGGCTCCGCTCTGGATGCTTCACACGGGTTCACTGCCGTGCTCTGCGAGGGCCAGGATCCGCTCTGGACGTTTTCCACGGGGTCAGAAGTGACGTTATTCGTGTTCCACGTAACCAGGAATTTGCACTAGATGCTTCCTATGGGTTCACTGCCGTGTTCGGCGAGGACTAAGCTCCGCTCTGGATGCTTTACATGGGTTCACTGCCGTGCTCTGCGAGGACCAGGATCCGCTCTGGACGTTTTCTATGTGGTCAGAAGTGACGTTATCTGTGTTCCACGTAACCAGGAATTTGCACTAGATGCTTTATATGGGTTCACTGCCGTGTTTGGCGAGGACTAGGCTCCGCTCTGGATGCTTCACACGGGTTCACTGCCGTGCTCTGCGAGGACCAGGATCCGCTCTGGATATTTTCCACGGGGTCAGAAGTGACGTTATCCGTGTTCCACGTGACCGGGAATTTGCATTAGATGCTTCCCACGGGTTCACTGCCGTGTTCGGCGAGGACTAGGCTCCGCTCTGGATGCTTCACACGGGTTCACTGCCGTGCTCTGCGAGGACCAGGATCCGCTCTGGACGTTTTCCATGGGGTCGGAAGTGACGTTATTCGTGTTCCACGTGACCAGGAATTTTGTCGATTATATCCGCATTTCACGGAGTTGGGATTTGACTCTCTGTCATCTGTACACCGCCGAGTTATGGAACTGGGAGTTGCCGCTGTTCCGCTTTGCTTGATGTTGTTCCTGCTGCAATGAGACGAATGTTGAGATGATCTCTAGGCTATCTGTAACTCGTCGAAATCTGGCTTCTTCTTCTGATGAAATCTGGGAGAGGAGTGCGATTCCTTCTTTGTTTGCGCCCCTGGATTGTATACAGGGATTGATGTAATATCACCTGTAGGGCATAAATTTCATTTTTTTTAATTTTATTTCTCTCCGTGATGCTCTATCATTTCAGCTTTTATATCGCGAAGGTCGTGATTGCCCCATCATTTCAGCTATTTATTTTATTTTTACTCGCTGCTTTTTATTGCGAGTTGCCCAATCATTTTGGCTATTTTGAATGCATACATTTTTACTTGCTGATTTTGTCGCAAGTTGCTCCATCATTTCGGCTATTTCGTATGCATGTGTGGCTTGCTGGCTTTTCGCTGCAAGCTTGGAATTAGACACCGATTTCGGCATCAGCACCGCTACAACTGGGATATTGCCAGGAGCGAATCATCATTTGCCTCTGTCGATATCGAACAAAGGTGGCTTAGTAAACAGGGTTAGGATCCTGTCGACTAAGGCTTTTGACTTCATGAGCCGTAAGGATCTCACAAAGGTATTTCTCCCTACAAGTCGTGAGGATCTCATAGGTGTGTTTTCTCCTTAGGAATCGTGAGGATTCCCAAGTGCATGTTCCCCTGCAAGTCGTAAGGATCTTATAAACGGGTTTTCTCCTTATAAGTCGAGAGGACTCACAAGGGTTGTTCACCGTACGAACATATCCCTAGTCACGGATAGGACTCAGTTAGGGAAATGTTTATTCGCACCCATGAATTGTATACAAGGGTCGGTATTGAGCCGCATGTAGGGCAGTAGTGGATGTTGTGGGGGCAGCTTAAAAACAGGTTTAAGTCTCTATAACTTAAGACTTTTGAATCTTATGAGCCGTGAGGGTCTCATAAGAGGATTCTCCTTACGAGTCGTGAGGATCTCGCAAGTGTAATTTCTCCTTAGGAATCGTGGGGATCCCTAAGTGTGTTGCTCTCTTGTGAGTCGTAAGGATCTCACGCGGGTGATGTCTCCTCACAAGGTCGAGAGGACCTTGTAAGTGTCTTTTAACGATGTTGCGCCCTTTCGGGTTTTCACAAACACTCGCCGGTAGCCCTGCTGTTTTTACTCACGGACCCTTTTCGGGTTTTCATCCGTGCCCATTTTGCTTATGGACATACCGTTTTCCTTTTTTTTTGTTTATTCTTTTTTTTCTAACGAGGTTGCGCCCTTTCGGGTTTTCACAAGACTCGCCGGTAGCCCTGTTGTTCTTACTCACGGAGCCCTTTCGGGTTTTCATCCATGCCCATTTTGCTTATGGACATTCCGTTTTCTCTTTTTTTTATTCTTTTTTTTGTATCAGTTTTGGGATACTGCAATCCACCGTAGTTTCTCGACATCTCGGTCAACAGCTAGTTTTAGGACATAGTGGTCCGTTGTTAGTTTAGGGACGTTTCGGTCCGTTAACCAGCTACTACTTATAGAGTTTTGGGCTTAGGAAGATAGCGAGCGGACATAGTCGTCGTCATCTATCATTGACCTAGGCCGTAACTTGTTAGGCGTAGTATTTCTTCAGGAAGCGGCCGTTTATCGGTCTAAAAGGTCTTTCGCCGTGCATGTCCATGAGTAGATAGGCTCCACCCTAGTAGACTTTGTCTATGATGTACGGGCCTTCATAGTTCGGCTCGAATTTTCCTCGCTTAGCGCGATTGGGGATCATAGGTCTTTTGACCACTAGCACGAGTTCGCCTTGGCGGAATGTCCTCGGCCTGGTCAACCTTTCATACGAGCGCGTCATCTTCGCTTTATAAGCCTCCAGATTTTGTTGCGCTATGAGCCGGGTTTCATCAAGGGCATCAAGCTACTCAAACCGAAGGTGAGCGTTTTCTTCATCCGTCAGCTCGTAATGGACCGCCACTCATAGAGAAGGTAATTCTATCTCGAGGGGGAGTACTGTTTCTGTACCGAATACCAACGCGTATGGCGTTGTGTTCGTGGTCGTATTGAACGTAGTTCGATACGCCCATAGAGCTTCTTGTAGTCTTTCGTGCCAGTCCTTCTTGTTTCGGGACACCGTCTTCTTCATGATCTTTGTTAAGGTTTTGTTGAAAGCCTCAGCTAGACCGTTGGCTCAGGGATTATAGACTGATGAATACCTCCAGTCTATGTTATGTTGTTGGGCGAAGCGACTGATTTTGTGGCTTCTGTAGGCCGGCCCGTTATTGGAAATGATTCGTCTCGGAGTTCCAAACCGAAAAATGACGTGCGTCTTGAAGAAGTGAAGGATATTCTCTGTCTTCACTTCCCTCAGCGGTACTGCTTCTTCCCATTTGGAGAAGTAATCAGTCGTCGCCAAGATGAATCGGTGTCCCCTGGACGATGCTGGTTCGATGGGGCCGATTATGTCAGTCCCCCACATTTCAAACGGCTAGCTAGCCACTGTCGGGTGCAACGGATTTGGGTGCTGATGGATAAAGTCCCCATGGATCTGGCACGAATGGCATTGCTTCGCATATTCGAGGTAGTCTTGGATCATCGTGGGCCAGTAGTAGCCCATCGGTTTAATCTTTAACTTCATCTTAGGGCCTGCTTGGTGAGAACTGCAGAGTCCGTCATGAACTTCTTGGACGACTCTTTTCGCCTCTTCAGGTCCCAGGCATCTCAACCACAGAGAATCAAATGACCTCTTGTACAGAGTATCATTGACGAAGGCGAAAGACAGAGCTCGTTTCATAAGCTGATGTCTTGAGGACGCATCTTCAGGCGTTCGATGGGATTTGAAGTAGTCTATAAAGACTTCTCTCCAATCCTCAGCCTTTTCTTGGTCATTTATTTGCAGGGCCGCCTGTTCAGTCACTTCCTTTTTCTCGGATGATTCCGGAGATATTTCTGCCGGAGCAAGAACCACGATTCTTATGTCATCGAGGTTCTCGTCGGCTAGTTCTTTAGCAAGCTTGGCTAATGCATCCGCTTTGCTATTTTCTGCATGCGGTATGCTTTCCAGCGCGTAGGAGGGAATTTGAGTCAGCAGTTACTGTACTCTCTCGCCATACTTCACCAGCTCTGGCGTGCACATCTGGTAGTCGCCGTTTACTTGACTGACGACCAGTTGGGAGTCTCCGTATATGAGGAGGCTTTCAATCCCCATGTCGATGGCGATCTCGAGGCCTGCTATTAAAGCTTCGTATTCAGCTTCATTGTTTGTCCTCGGCTCTGTTAAGGAGAAAGCGAAGCGCATTATCCCTCCTTGTGGGGTTACGAAGATAAGGCCTACCCTGATTTGATTATAGACGTGTTTTGTTTGCGCTTCTTCATGGAAGATGCGCCATCGAAATAAAGTTCCCACCGGGTACCACTTCCGTCGATCGTGTCAAACGCATGTTCGTCTGGAAGTTCGCAATTCAAGGGAGAATCGGCCGGTATCGGATGTTCAGCGAGGAAATCGGCGATGGCTTGGCCTTTCACTGCCTTAAGAGGTTGATAAGTTATCGAGAATTCCATCAAGTGCAGGGCCCATTTAGCGAGTCGCCCCGTCAATATGGCCTTCGACATCAAGTATTTGAGAGGATCCACCTTCGATATGAGACGGACTTCATGCGCCAACGCATAGTGCCGGAGTTTCGTTATCGCAAAGATCAACGCCAGGCAGTGTTTTTCGATGGGAGAATAATTGCTTATCGCGCTGTGTCTAGGAGAGCCATTACACAAAGTCCCTGGCCAGGGCAAGCGAGATATACTGGTAGCGTTTCCAGAGTTGTCTCAGGGTGTTCTGGGCTACACTCCGACACGACTTGTATCGCTATTAGAGGACTGGCGTTTACCGCCCCTAGGCCCGCCATGCGATACTCTCAGACGAACAGACCAGACTGTATGGAGATTGTCACATTCAGGCTCAGTAGGAGTTCGGATGGGTTCACCTCATCAGTCTTCTTATCGGCATCTACCTGGGGACCGTTACGTACAGCTAGTACCGCTTGCGGCCTGTGGTTAAACCCATTGCCAGCGTAGTGTCAAGTCTTTAGAGTCCCACACAGAGGGTTATTCGCCTTTGGGCAAAATAGAGTAGAGGTTGCATGGTTTTGCGATGGGGTTCGTTCACATCCGCGCACTTATGCACGTTTTGTGTCCGGGCAGTTATTACTAGCGGGCTTTGGTTTAAGCCAGATACTAGTATTTGTTTTGGGATTGGTTTTGTCTCATTGTATTCTTGTTCCTCGGAACACGGATGCGTGTGTGTATGCACAGTTGACAGAGGCAGAGGAATCTCATTAGGGTTATTGACCATTGAATTTTTCTTAACCTTAATGAGAATGAGAAATATGATTAATGATATTAATTAAGGATAATTGTACCATGGTTAGGTTGACCATTTGACTTTTGTTGACCTTTTGACTTTGGTTGACCGGTTGACTTTTATTGACCTTTTGACCATCATCATTTCATTTGCAAGATGCTTCATGTTTCTTGCAAAATGCATTTAATGTTGAAATGATAATGGTCATTCCAAACTAACCATCACATTTTCCTTAGTTATTATTATTATTATTATTATTATTATTATTATCATTTGAGAGCATGGTTGTAGATTTTCTAGTTCATTCTTTCTTGCACACTTTCTTTCATGCAAAGCTCTCCCTCTTCCTCTCTCAAAGCTCTCATCTTTCATGTGTTGAAAACCATGAGCTTTGTGAGATAAAACCATCAAGACAACACTCTACTCATTCTAGGGTTCTTAGTTTAACAAGCCAAGCACTCTAGTTACCTCTTGGTTGAGGTAGGAGCTCAAGGTAGAGGCCTTCGGGTGGATCTATCTTCGGCAAAGAGAAGACGACGAGGAGGAGCCGTCTACGCCACTCTAAGGAGCAAGCAAGAAGGAGGACCACAACAAGAAGAGAAGGAGTTCAAGATTTAGGTATAACCATTCAACATAGTAGCTATAACTTGTAGTTAGTATGTTAGTTTTTGTTTAGCAAAGATCCTCTAGTTCTAGTCCATGTTACCTTGTGTTAAAAAACCGTTTTTTACCTATTCCGCCTCCCGGTAAGCACCGGGGTGGGTAACGTGGACTTACAGTGGTATCAGAGCCTAGCTAAACAGCAACTAGCATGTTAGCAAAGTGTTTAGAACTTCGATCCGGAAAAAATCGCAAAACACGTCAAAATCCTAAACTTTCTGCCGATTTTAAAAACAGCCCTAAAAATATTTCCACACACCTTAAAAATCCGTGCATGGTATTTTAGGAACAACCAAGAAAAACGAGTCCCTGAGTCGATCAAGCCATGGCGGAAGCGCGGCGAAACCAAGCGTTTCGCCGCGGATCCGCGGCCGAGTTGACTCGGTCGCGACTCGTTTTTCCTGCAGTTTGTTCATCTTGATGTTTTGTGATTTTTAAGATACTTTATTTCTGCCCAGATTTTCCAGAGAACAATGTTGTGTTTGGGGTAGTTACAAATTGGTATTTTGATCGAAGTTCTACAAACTTTGGCTAATTGGTTATATCTGTAATGTGATATATGTACTGAACGTCGACTAATCGCTATACGTCGATTAGTGGGGGTTGTGCATATCTGTGATCTGTAATGTTGGATTGTGTATTTGAACTTGTTGGATTGTCGCGGATGAATAGCCGGGGGTTGTGAGATGAGAGTTTTCTTTATCTTTCATTTGATGTAAATTGTAAATTGATGTAATATTATTTTATGGCCGCACATCCGGGTTGAGGTTTTAGCCATCATTGTATATTATTTCTTTTACTGTTTTTGCTCTTAGGATAGACCCAAGGTGGGGTGCACAAACTACCGGGTACTTTGAAGTGCCGAGTGGCCTACTCACGTTGTTGAGGGAGGTTGCTTCACTTCGGGTACTTGGCGGGTAGTTTGCCGCACCCGTAAGGGTCTAGGGTGGGGTTTGGCTATTCATCACGACTGTGTAATCCGTCTTTCGTTGCAGGCTCGAACGAAACGCGGATTCCTAGCATATCCAATGTGTTCATCTGTGATCTGGAATGGCTATCATTGCATCTGACGAATGTATATATCTATATATGATATCTAGTAGGCGTTGCTTATGTTTTGCATCCGCGCTAGTCCAGCCCCCGCTCTGTCGTTAGTTAAGTAACCTAACGGGTGATGATGGGGCCCCGTGGCGAATGTGGATGGCATAAGCGTATGTCATATTTTCATTGTTTTCTGCAATGGTTATTATAATTGATGGGACGCATTAAATTAATGCAAGAAAATAAACCAAAGTTAATTCGTTGGAACAATTTCAAAACCACTCGGTTTCTTTTCAAAACAGAAAACTTTTAAAACGCGGAGCTTGAACCACTCCTTTTAAAAGCTATCACGTTCCTTCGATTATATCAAGTTCACTACGTTCACGGTTTCGCCAAAACCATTCGTAGCCCTCTGTCATTTCATATGGATAGTCAATAGTATTTAAGCTGTGTTTGTTGGCCAAAGTCAAGGCATAGTGATTGGTAGCTATTGGATATTCATATGTAGTATAGATAGATGCGTTGGTTTGGGACAGTCGTACTGCCTTGTTGGCCAAAGTCAAGGGTAAGTACGGGTGGGTTCAAATTAACCTGGAAAATGATGGGTAGAACTTGACATGTGAGTTATGATTTGTTGGCCAAAGTCAAGGTCATAAGAGCATAGGGCAAAAATCCACATCGGGGGTTTCTAAAGAAACTGAAACTTGCCAGTGCTGCATACCATTTGGAGTGTGATGATTTTGGTAGGATTCCTTCAGCTTTATCACACGATGATATTTGGATCTCGATCCTACTGTAAGTATATGCTACTCCTCGGGAAACTTTCTCACTTAACGATCAATGCTATAAACCAAGTAGGTGTCTAGAAAGGTATTAGCGGGGCTGCGCCCACAGGGAAAAGAGGTTATTTAATTAAGGAACTTTGCGAAAGCATCGTAAAACCTCTCTCGAAGTACCAACACCGGTCTGGCTGAATGGTTAAGCAAATATTGTACGGTGAGATTGATCCCGACTAATTCTGCTTTTATGGTTTGAGGAAGGATTCGAGAAACAGTGGGAGCCATCATGTTTAGACAAACTAAAAACCACTCTAAACTTGCAAGAGTATCATGCTAAAGTGTTTCTTCTCTCTCTCCTAACTGCAGCGACCAAACATCATGACCGGCCTTAAGTTACTACTAGATAAAAATATACTGACAGGGCCAAACTACAAAGATTAGCTCATGAATGTCAAAATGGCAATCACTTATGACAAGTTGGGTATCTCCTTACCACCAAAGCTCCCCCTGTCCCAGGTCCTCAATCCAGCGTCGTGGATAAAGAAATCCGTAAGACCTGGGAGATTGACTGCGCGAAGGCCAAGTACCTCGTGCTTGCCTCTATGGACAATGAACATCAGAGGAGGCACGAGGATATGGATCTTGTATCCATATTTCTCCATACAAAGGATCTGTATGGAGAGCAATCCCGTATCGCCAGATACGAAGTCTCGAAAAAGTTGTTTTTGGTGAGATTGGCCGTCAGATCATCTGTAGCGGAACACGTGCTTAAGATGATTGGCTACATTAAAGAGCTCACGGACCTCGGGACCACGTTCGAGAACGAGCTCTACACTGACTTGATTCTCCAGTCCCTTCCTTCCACTTACGCCCAGTTTATCCTGAACTTCAACATGCAAGGAAAAGAAGTTGAACTTCCAGAACTCCTCAACATGTTGAGGAGTGCAGAGGGCACCCTACTGAAAGTAAGGGAAACATCCACTTTGTCTGTTGGAGGACCTTCCTCTTCTAGGTCCAAGGCGAAAGCCAAAGGAAAGAAGAAGAAGGCCCCCACCAAACCAAGGGGCGGTGTTAGTAAAGTGGAAGCCAAGGGAAAGGCAAAGGTAGCAAAGGTAGCGGGACAACTTGTGGGGAAGAAAGAGTGCTTTTATTGTCATAAGAAAGGACACTGGAAGAAAGATTGCAGGGCTTGGAAGGCCAAGAACCAGGACCTGAAGCAAGTTGTGGCTTCGGCTTCAGGTGTGTATGTTATTGAAAACCGTCTATCAATAAACTCCACTTCCTGGGTATTGGATACCGGATCAGGATCTCATATCTGTAATTCTTTGCAGGCACTGAGAAAGCGTAGGGTTTTCAAGGCAAGTGATATGACCCTCGGAGTTGCAAACGGAGCAGGCATGGATGCTGAGTCCGTGGGGGACTATCACCTAGGATTGACAGATAGACATGTTTTGGTTTTGCGTGACTGTTATTTTGTACCCAGTGCGACTTGTAATATCATATCTGTATCTTTAATGTCTAAAGAAGGTTATGATTTTGCATTTGTAAGCAATGTTGTAAACATTCACCTTAATCATGTTCTGATTGGGTCGGGTACATTAAGCAACGATATATACGTATTAAACTAACCAAAGATTTTCAATGTCCAGAATACACACAAAAGAAAGTCTCCAGAAATAAATCATGCTTTCTTATGGCATTGTAGACTGGATCACATCAATGAGACAAAGTTAACTAAGTTGCATAAAGAAGGATATTTGGATCCGTTCGAATATCAATTATATGCAACTTGTCAATCATGTCTCAAAGGAAAGATGACAAAGACTCCGTTCACTGGACACGGAGTAAGAGCGAGCGAACTCTTGGGACTCATACACAGCGATGTATGCGGTCCAATGTCTACACATGCGCGAAGTGGTTATTCTTAATTCATTACTTTCACGGATGATTTTTCGAGGTATGGACATGTCTTCTTAATGAAGCATAAATCTGAAGCCTTTGAAAAATTCCAGGAATACAAGAATGAAATAGAAAAACAAACAGGCAAAAGTATCAGGACACTAAGATCTGATCGAGGTGGTGAATACTTGAGTGCCGAGTTCCTGGATTACCTAAAAGGGAATGGAATTCTCTCTCAACTTACTCTTCCATACACCCCACAACACAATGGTGTATCGGAGAGACGGAACCGAACCCTATTGGATATGGTACGTTCCATGATGAGTAACGCTGAGTTGCCGTGATCTTTCTGGGGATATGTACTAGAATCAGCCGCATATCTTTTGAACCGAGTTCCAACTAAGACAGTGCCTACCACACCATATCAGATGTGGAGTGGGAAGAAACCCTATCTTAAGCACATTAAGACATGGGGATGTCCAGCTTTTGTCAAAAACAGCATGCGGACAAACTCGAGGCATGTTCAGTACAGTGCAAGTTTGTGGGATATCCAAAGAACTCCAAGGGATATTTCTTCTATTACGCAGAGGAACAAAAGGTTTTGTTTCTCGTCATGCCTGCTTCTTGGAAACTGAATTTTTGGAAAATCAGATAAGTGGGAGCGCAATAGAACTGGAAGAAATTCCAGAACCACAAGCTATTACTGAAAGCTTAGTAGAACCACAGGGTTCGAAAGAACATGACATTCCTGCACCACTCCGCAGGAGTAGTAGGCAGTCTCATCCGCCCGAGAGATACTACAGTTTTCTCATAGACGGGGATAGAGAGGATTGCATCATTGATAATGATGAGCCAACTAGCTTCCAGCAGGCCCTTCAGAGCACTGACTCGGTAAAATGGCTGGATGCAATGCGGACCGAAATGGAGTCCATGCACACCAACAAAGTATGGACTTTGGACGTTGCTCCAGAAGGGGTAAAACCCGTAGGCTGCAAATGGATCTTCAAAAGGAAGATTGGTGTAGATGGACAGGTAGAGACCTATAAGGCTAGACTTGTTGCAAAGGGTTTTCGTCAAAGACCTGGTTTGGACTATGACGAAACCTTTTCTCCAGTGGCTATGCTCAAATCCATTCGGATCCTTCTTGCCATTGCTGCCTTCCACGATTATGAGATTTGGCAGATGGATGTAAAGACTGCTTTTCTAAATGGAAATTTAGAGGCGTGTGTCTATATGGACCAGCCAGAGGGTTTCATTCAGAGTGGGAGCAGTGGGAAGGTGTGAAAGTTGCTTAAGTCCATTTATGGACTGAAGCAGGCATCGCGGAGTTGGAACATCTGTTTTGATGAGACGGTCAAAGAATTTGGCTTTATCAAAAATCCAGATGAACCATGCATTTATAGTAAAATTGTAGCACGAACTGTCGTATTCCTCGTTTTATACGTGGATGACATTCTCTTGATAGGAAATGACATTCCTATGCTACAATCTGTCAAAGGTTTTTTGTCACACAGGTTCTCCATGAAAGACCTGGGTGATGCCTCTTACATTCTGGGGATCCGGATCCATCGTGATAGGTCCAAGAGGATATTATGACTTTCACAGTCCAGGTACATCGACACCATACTGAAAAGATTCAGTATGGAAGATTCCAAGCGCGGTAATTTACCGGCTTTTCACGGGATCACCCTCTCCAAAGAGATGTCTCCCAAGACTGATTTGGAAAGGGATCGCATGTATATTATACCCTACGCCTCTGCAGTAGGCTCTATAATGCATGCGATGTTGTGTACCAGACCAGATGTAGCTTATGCACTGAGTGTGGTAAGCCGGTATCAGTCAAACCCTGGGGAGAAGCACTGGATAGCGGTAAAGAACATTCTAAAGTACCTGAGAAGGACTAAGGATATGTTTTTGGTTTACGGTGGAAAAGCCCTCCAGATGGAGGTCTTTGCTGACTCCAGCTTCCATAATGACAAGGATGACTCCAAATCCATGTCGGGTTATGTTTTTACCCTCAATGGAAGGGCGGTGTGTTGGAAGAGTTCCAAACAGGAAACCGTTGTTGACTCGACGATGGAAGCGGAATATATCGCAGCATCTGATGCCGCAAAAGAAGCCGTCTGGATGAAGAAGTTCTTGACAGAACTTCAGCTGGTTCCGTCCATTGTTGATCCAATACCTCTGTATAGTGAGAACAACGGGGCTATAGCTTTAATGAAGGAACCCAGGTCCCATCAGAAGTCCAGACACATCTTGAGGCGGTATCACCTGATCAGGGAGATCGTGGATCGCCGGGAGATCGAGGTTCGGAGGGTTGCTACAGAAGATAACACTGCAGATCCATTCACGAAGGCCATACCCCATACTCAGTTCGAGCGGCTGATCGAGATGATAGGTCTTCGATACGCCAGTACATGGCCTTAGTGCAAGTGAGAGATTGTTAGTGTATATGCCCTAGAGGCCATTACTGTATCATACTAGTTTGTATATTACTTAATGGAAGCTTGGGATATTCACAGTTGTATAGACAATCTTGCTTAAAATGGTAGTATGCTACTTGGTTTGTTTCTACTTTAATGTGTGCATGTGTTTCTTTTAGCATATCGCCTATACACGTTAGTGGAGACCTTAGGATCTTTGCTTGATTACCAGCGTTGTGATGGCAGTCACACTAGTGGGGGCTGGGTAATCTACAAGCACATCCTTATACAGGTCCCTAGTCGTAAGATTATCGAGACGGGGCATCGATACTCCTGAGTAGAGTAGCGTATGCGCTTCTCATCCCAGCAGGGGAGATGGTCTGTCCCACAGCCATTAGTACGTCGTACTTGAGATAGTATGCGGGTGCTCGTTAGGTTATGAGTACACTGGACATGACTCGCTGGGAACTGTTGGTTAGTATTATACCTATCGTCAGTTATCAGTTCCCAGATAACATGAGTATAGCTTAGTCTGTTGACTTGACACTGTCACTTCGCCTCGAGTGTGTTCCCATTGTTCTTTGATTACTACCCTACCACGGCTCAGAGGAGTCATGCAAACAGGTAGTAGTTGGGTGTAGTCCCGAAGCACTTGGAGGCAGTGATGGTTAGACATGATTCGTCTTTCCCGGTATTGAGGTTGATATCGCGCTGTGTCTAGGAGAGCCATTACACAAAGTCCCTGGCCAGGGCAAGCGAGATATACTGGTAGCGTTTCCAGTGTTGTCTCAGTGTGTTCTGGGCTACACTCCGACACGACTTGTACCACTATTAGGGGACTGACGTTTACGTCCCCTAGGCCCACCATGCGATACTCTCAGACGAACAGACCGAACAGTATGGAGATTGTCACATTCAGGCTCAGTAGGAGTTCGGATGGATTCACCTCATCAGTCTTCTTATCGGCATCTACCTGGGGACCGTTACGTACAGCTAGTACCGCTTGCGGCCTGTGGTTAAACCCACTGCCAGCGTAGTGTTGAGTCTTTAGAGTCCTACACAGAGGGTTATTCGCTTTTGGGCAAAATAGAGTAGAGGTCGCATGGTTTTGCGACGGGGTTTGTTCATATCCGCGCACTTGTGCACGTTTGGTGTCCGGGAAGTTATTACTAGCGGGCTTTGGTTTAAGCCAGATCCTAGTATTTGTTTTGGGATTGGTTTTGTCTCATTGTATTCGTGTTCCACGGAACACGGATGCGGGTGTGTATGCACAGTTGACAGAGGCAGATGAATCTCATTAGGGTTATTGACCGTTGACTTTTTCTTAACCCTAATGAGAATGAAAAATATGATTAATGAAATTAATTAAGGATAATTGTGCCATGGTTAGGTTGACCATTTGACTTTTGTTGACCTTTTGACTTTGGTTGACCGGTTGACTTTTGTTGACCTTTTGACCATATCATTTCATTTGCAAGATACTTCTTGTTTCTTGCAAAATGCATTTAATGTTGAAATGGTAATGGTCATTCCAAACTAACCATCACATTTTCCTTAGTTGTTATTGTTGTTGTTATTATTATTATTATTATTCTCATTTGAGAGCATGGTTGTAGATTTTCTAGTTCTTTCTTTCTTGCACACTCTCTCTCATGCAAAGCTTTCCCTCTTCCTCTCTCAAAGCTCTCATCTTTCATGTGTTGAAAACCATGAGCTTTGTGAGATAAAACCATCAAGACATCACTCTACTCATTCTAGGGTTCTTAGTTTAGCATGCCAAGCACTTAGTTACCTCTTGGTTGAGGTAGGAGCTCAAGGTAGAGGCCTTCGGGTGGATCTATCTTCGGCAAAGAGAAGACGAGGAGGAGGAGCCGCCTACACCACTCCAAGGAGCAAGAAAGAAGGAGGACCACAACAAGAAGAGAAGGAGTTTAAGATCTAGGTATAACCATTCAACATAGTAGCTAGAACTTTTAATTAGTATGTTAGTTTTTGTTTAGCAAAGATCCTCTAGTTCTAGTCCATATTACCTTGTGTTAAAAAACCGTTTTTTACCTATTCCGCCTCCCCGTAAGCACCGGGGTGGGTAACGTGGACTTAAATACTCGTGATGATAGTATGCTATCTGGTTTATCTTTATCATCGTGTACATGCTTTAGGTGATATTACAGATCGCTATAGTGCGTTGATAGAGCCCTTAGGATTCTTGCTTGACTGCCAGCAGTATAATGGCGATCATATACGTGGGAGCTGGGGTTTATAAGTACATCCTTAAAAGGTCCCTAGTCGATGGAATTTCGAGACAGGGCATCGATACTCCAGAGTGGACTAGTGTATACAGTCGAGACCCCGACGAGGGGCGGTGGCCGGTCTCACAAACCATTGGTGTCAGTTGGTTCACCTAACATGTATACAGGTGCTCATTGGGTTATGAGTACACCGGACAAGACTCGCCGGGAACATGCTAGTTGGTATTATACCTGACGTCAGATAGCAGTTCCCAGGTGACATGTGTATAGGTAAGTCTATCGACCTGAGATCGTCATTTGTCTCGTGTGAGTTCCCACTGTGCTTTGATTACTACCCTACCATGGCTCAAAGGAGTCATGCAAACAGGTTTTAGTTGGGTACAGTCCCGAGCCACATGGAGGCAGTGAGCGGATCGGCAGGGGTTTCGTCTCTCCCGGTATTGGGGGTGAGATCGCGCTGTATCTAGGAGAGCTATTATATGAAGTTCTTGGCCAAGGCAGGAGATTTACTGGTAGATATTCCAGTAGTATCTCAGGGTGTTCTGGGTTGCACTCCGACACGACTTGTACCACTTTTATGGGTCTGACTTTTACCAACCCCCTAGGCCTGACATGCGATACTCATAGACGAACGGACCGGACTGTACGGATATTGTCACTGACAGGCTTAGTAGGGTGTCAGGATGAGTTCGCTCATCGGCCTCCCTTTTGGTCAATACCTAGTAGTCCGTTACGTACAGCTAGTACCACTGATGTGCTAGTGGTTAAATCTACAGCCAGTGTATTGACGAGTCTTTAGAGTCCCCCACAGACAGTTTCTCAAGTTTCGGGCGAAACATTGTAGAGGCCGTATGGGTTTATGGCAGGGTTTGAACATACGCGTGCACTTGTGCACGTGTCATGGTTCAGACGGATAATACTAGCGGGCTTTGGTTTAAGTCGGATCCTAGTATTATACTGTGTAGATTTTGTCTCATTGCATTTGTATTCGGTTGGAATACAAATGAGGGTATGTATATACAGTTGCGGGGTTATCCTGTAATTTATTACGGGATCGCTTTTTGAAGTTGCCAGTTTACATTCCGTTTCGGCCATTTTTCCCTCTTTCCTTCATGGCTGATTTTTTCATTAAAAGGGGGCTTATTTGCAAAGTGGGGTTTTATAAAATGGAGGGGTTTTCTGTGGTTCCGGGGCTCCAGAAATTTCCTGCACTCTCTTGAGTTTTCTAGATGAGATTGACTCATTTCCTTTGCATTAATTGTGAATGGATTGAATGAGATATTGGTGTGAAATTTTTTCCATATACTCTCCTCTCTTTTCTCCTGTGCTCACCCCTCCCTCATCACACCAATGCCATGGCCAAGCACATCTGGGACAACCCAATCTTGGTGTGAGAATGATTCATTTTTCCATTTGCAACAAAATTCTTATCTCATCTCCAAAGCTCATTTCTCCTCACACTTCCTAATGGCAACTTCGATTAACCCTTGAGGCAAAGTGTTCTACGTATATTCTACAGCAGCCTTGGACACGTCGGCTAGCAAACTTCGTGTTTGAGTTGCCACGGTTCAGAGGCGGGAGCCCGTAAAAAGACTTCTTGATGTGGTGCCCTTCCGATGAGGAAACCGGAGATCGGAGATGCCGCGAGGAGCTTGGGATGGTGGCCAAAGACCGAAGGACACGGATCGATCGGTATAGCCTTTCCTAACTTCTTCTAGATTGCTAGTTATAGGTTGATAGTTCGATCTGGGATTACAGTCTGCGTTAGCGCCAGTTTCAAGTTATGAAAAAGTTTTTGTTTCCGTATTTTGGCCTCAGATCGACGGTCGGGGCGCTACCGTAGACTTACATGGTATCAGAGCCACGCCATTAACCTTTACTAGCTTGTTCTAACATGTTTAAAACATCGATCGATCAAAATTTTCGAAACCGCATTTTCATTTTCTGAGTTTCTGTCGAAATTTTTTTGTGGTCAAAAAATAATTTTGGGTATGTCAGAAAATCAGGCAGGCTTTTTTAAGACTTCTGTAGAAATTTAGTAGCGTGAATTCACAGTAACGCCGCGGAACCGCAGCAATAACCACGTTTTGGCCACGGTTCCGCCGCTGTTATGTGGCTTCAGTGCACCATTTTTCTTGTGCTCGTCTTTTGTGTGAAAATGTGGTTTCTGGAATTTTTAGTTTTGGCCCAGATTATTTTGAGTGCTGGAATTGTACTTAGGGCCCACTTCATGAAATTTTGACGATCAAAATTTTAAATAAGTTAGTTCGCAGTACTTACATTACTATCTGTGACCGTGAATGTCATTCGAGCGGTAAATCTTGTCTAATTGCTAAAGCCCTTTTAGAAGGATTTGCGAACGTGACATTCACGTTGATGTTCTGTGTTGTGCCGTGATATTGCGGATTTTCGTGGTGGATACCTTGGTGCAATGTTAGTACAGTTTGGTATTATTTGTACATTTGATATTGCGGGACGAGCGTCCAACATGTGGACTGCCGTCACTGTCTGTTTGTATATTATTCTTTTGGGGCACGACCGGGCTGAGGTCGATGTACCCGTTGTATATATTTTTATTTTCTGTACTAGGATTACCCCGCGGTGGGATGCATGGATAGCCGGGTTCTAGAGGGCAACGAGCCAACATCTCATGGCTTTGAGACGGAGGGGGCTTTACTCTAGAATTGCTGGGCTATTCACCACACTCGTAGGGGGTATAGGTTGACCCAAGGAGGGGTGCACAAGTTACCGGATTCCGTGAAGTGCTGGGTGGTCCATTCACTTTGTTGAAGGGGGCTGCCTCGCTTCAGATTTTGGCGGGTAACTTGCCGCACCCATAGGGGTCTAGGATTTCATTGCACAAGCTATCCATACGACCAGGGGAACATCGGGTTTCAGTTGCGGCTCAATGAAACCCGGGGCTCCCAGATTATCTGTATTGTTCTGTGATACTTATTACATTTCTGTGATGTAGCATTTTTATTATGCCATTAGCGATTATTATATATTAATATATATATACTAGTAGATGTTGTATATGTTTTACACCCGCGCTAGTCCAGTCCCCGCTCTGTCGTTAGTTAAGTAACCTAACGGGTGATGACGGGACCCAATGGCGAATGCGGATGGCATATACGTACATCGTATTTTCGTTCTTTATTGGTGTGATCAATTGATGGGACTACATTGATTCGGATTAATGCAAGCTAAACAAACCTGTTTGATGTTGTTGGAACATTTTTCAAAAAGCTGTTATTGCAAGGACGTTCTCTTTTGTTTTGCACAGTGGTATTCGGTTATGAATATCCAACACCTCAGTCGACGAGGCAAGGGCCGAGATCCCTTCACCGGGAGTGACCCCTTAGACAGAAGTTTGCGTCAGGATAATTACTTCACTATAGTTGATTACTTTTTGCTTTGCATAATGCTATTCAGTTTGGAATATCCCGCACCTCATTCTACGGGGAAAGAGCCGAGATCCCTTCACCGGGAGTGACCTCTTTAGCAAAGGTTTTCGCCACTATATTTATAAAAAGCTATCCGGTTCCTTCAATGATATCAAGTTCATTACGTTAAAGGTTTTTCACCAAAAACCATTCGTAGTCCTCCGTCATTTCAGACGGGTAGCACCTAGTATTCATGCTATGTTTGTTGGCCTTAGTCAAGGCATAGTGTATGGTAGCTATTTGTTACTTTTCTGCAGTATAGATAGATGCGTTTGTTTGGGACAGTCGTACAGCCTTGTTGCCCCTAGTGTCACGATCTGAAAAAGCCCATGACTGGCACTTGAATCATATGAAGTCTATAGGACCCAATCTAATTCAAGTAAGCCAAAAGCCCTGAAATCTAAAACCATTTTAAGGAGTAAATAAGAAAACTAGTTTTTAAGAAGTAAGGAAAACATGTTTTAAAAGCAAGGTTTTTAAATAAGTAAGCCGAATATGCATTTTAAAATCTATATTTTTTTCTAAAAATTTCGGCAGAGTTTCCTTTATAAATAATGGCCCCGAACGGGGTACAACAAGAATAATATATATGCAATGATAAAAGGAATCCCCAAGCGGGAGCTAGCTCTTCGTCAATCGACGGTCACAACCACTTAAGTAATATAATATACAACGCCGAAGGGCGAGGATCAAAACTCAAAAAGAAACTCAAACAGCATGAAAACCGTAATACTACAACACGCGACTCTAAGGTCGAAATAATACATGACTAGTTTCTAAGTCTGAACAATATATAAGTTTTGGTTGATGGAATTTCTAGATACAATGAATAATACATATACAATGGTGGTTCTGATGCAAAAGAACCCACCTACCAAAGCAAATCACCCGCAAATGAAGCAGTATGCCAGAAATGCCGCCATGGAACCTGTACGGCAAAACCTGCAAGAACCGTGGCACAATGCGGGTGAGTTGCCAACTTGTGAGTAGAAAACATCTACAAGCAGAAATCGAATGCATGACATAATCCTAGGTCAATACGATCAGATATATATATAAACCTCAAAAGGATAAGTCTGAAGTATGATAAGGTGCCATTGTATCATCTATACATGTATGTAATGCCAAGTGCTCGTGCCAGTGCCTCAGGTAATAACATATCATAAATATAAGGTACGTCTGCATGAATAAGTATGATGAAGTATCTAAATTAATATCAATACACATATATTAGGGTCCCATTCCACTAATATTGGTGTAAGGGCATATATAACAGCGTCTTCATCCACTGTTATATATACATACGAGGTATGATCAATGTAATCAAAGTCTGTATGTATGTGGATCCCGTCCACGTGTCACCCAATGACAATAAACATCATGCATGTAAATATCGTAAAGCATATGCATGTAAATGTGAGGATATAATCAAAATCATGGAACCTGAGTGCCTAGCATCGACACTCGAAAACATCATGAAACTCATGCCTAGCATCGGCACGTAAATCCTCATATATCGGACTCCGTCTGCGGAATCGGCCCTCGGCCCCGGCAGTACGGGTCGTCCCATATCCATCTATCGACTCTGATCAGTATCCTCCGGATAACCGCCAGGTCCAACCAATCACCGGTAGGTACTCGCCACCATGCTAGGCTCATCGTCTGCTCCACGAAAAACATTTATTGCCCCGGGGAACCATACCGGGTCCACCATGTACCCGCAATCGACCTCATCCGCCTCCTCGAATCGAGTTTCACATGTCGCTCTCAGCACCGAAAAAACACATGGTGGACGCACTGAAATATCATATCAAGGGTAACCGGGTTTTTAAAACAATTACATACTCTCTTTTGAAATATCCACGGTTCCCAAATCCAGAAATATCATGGAAACAACATATCTCAATGCGTAAAATCAAAAGCATGATGTATGCAACATGTAAAAGAAATGCAAGCATATCTTTATATCATGCAACATGGAATAGTAATATGCACATATTGAGGGAAACCACTCTTTTAAAATGAATCAGTTTTAAAGAGTATCTTGTTGTTCCCAAATCTCTAATCAAGCGAGAAATCATTTATGTATGTGCAAATATGTATTTGTACAAGTATGAGTGTACAGTAAGTATGTGCACAAATATGCCATGCAAGGGTCATATCCTGAATGCAGCCGTACTACAGTGTAGTGACATGGCAATTATCGATGATGAAGTGTGTGAGCCGGCAAGCAAGTGTACGTGGAACATATGCATCATCGATAATGGTGCTGGTGTCCTAACAACATAGTTTTAATATAGCAATAAACACATGCAATGCGACGCGATGCAAACTGTAAGAATATGCGGAATCGAATAATCAACGCAACAGTGAAGAATCTACATCAATATGTATATGTCAGGCAGTTTTGCCATTTGAAATAAGACGAATCGGGGTTTTTAGTAAAATAAGGGCTACGGTGTTTTAAGAAAAGATGCGTCGTTTGAAAATATCCGTAGAATCCCTTTTTGCCTATCTTTAAAATATTCCCGATTCGTTAGTTTTTTTGAAATAGGTATGACTCGGGTCTAGTCTAATGTCTACTAAGTAATCTACATCTAACTATCAATTCAATCGGAAGGGGTATGGAAACCACCTAAATCTGAGTCGATATATATAAATATAAATATAATAGTCGGTGATCCCGCCTCAATAGTATCGCGTACGATACAGTATATCATCTGACGTTCTCGAGTCATGAGTGCGGATCAATCATCAATATATAGCTCGTATGTAAATCCGTCGTATGGCATCCCAAATCTGGGTACGGGTCAATATCACAGTCATCTCATCAATTATCTGGTATCCTTATCATCATATTACATAATCTGGGGTATTGATCTAAGTCTAGTACAATCGATACCATCTATATAAGTATGAATGCGTGTGTGAAACACACGTCCAAAGGCCCGCTAAAAATCACATGTCGTATCCCGAATATGAATCACATCCTATCACCGATCACACGGCACTATGCCTAATATCATGGACTCATCTCCAATGTCATCCACTATCGTCATCATTCAAGCATAAGTATAGCAATAAGCCTGTGTGTGTGTGGGGTGTAAACCTATTCTAGGGTTCGCAACTAGAAACTATACCAGTTTACTTCTACGCCCTAATCTAACCATAGTACGTTTAATCTCAACATCTACGACACACTATAAGCTATCATATATATAATATATACATATAAAGTATACCAACTACGGACTGCGGGGGTGCTATACGCCATCCACCCGACTTCCTCTGTAGATATAATCTACTCACCTGGATCTTCGCTTGCCGTTGCCGACGTCGCCACACGCTTGCTTGTCGCCATCGAAGTCCCCGCGAAGGTACCTACAATAATAACACATATCGCAACGATATTAAAATCAAGGCGGAAAAACTAAAACGACACGCGCATTGCTCGTAGGTTAGAACCTATAGCATATGAGTACAAAATCAATCGAACAACCCTTGTTGTCGATGTACAAACATGCGACAACTAAAAACGAATCCAAATATCAAAACTCATCATTTCAAATACGGAAAACATATCCTAAATCATACATAAGTATTTCCAGATTTTGACTCAGGTCAATTAAAGCCAAGCAAACAAGTTTAGGGTAATGTATATAGTATAGATGAGCTACTAAACTAACCTGGGCTCTTACCCTCACCAAGTGGCCGGCCCCTATACCAAAAATTCCGATGTCGCCGGCCCAGGGGTCTTAGTTTGGGTTCATCAGGTCAGCTTGGTCTCCTAGTAGTATGTCTAGGTCCCTAGTATTGTTTGGTTGTCTCAGATATTCCCTGGGTTGCTCCAGATAACCCATAGGTACACTCAAAGTCACAAAACTGATATTGGTCAATTCCCGAGTTCGTGCAACGGCTCAGCTCTATGGCTCAGGTCATGAAACGTGTTACCATGGTCAAGAAAATACTCACAACAGCCCCCAGATTTTACCCATAGTCATTACACAAAAATCCAGTAGGACCAAACACCCCTAAACATCATCAGATAACCTCCCTACAAAATCCAAACCCTAGCTCCCCTATTAAGCCGAGGTCGCCGGATTTGTCTCCTTGGTCGCCGGTCGAAACCGGTGGGGAGGGGTTAGGGTTTCAGGTGAACACTCCAGTTCTTAAGCACAACACTAACACACTGTTTGTTTTCCCAGTGAGTGCTCGAGGTTATAGCAAGTCAGCAACACCACAAAACGACATCTAAAACACAATATCTCACGAAACTAAACTAAAGGGAAGAAATTATACCTCATCTAGTCCACTCTAGGCAGCACTAACTTCTTAACGTCATCAAAATCCCATTTTGCTCGGTCCATCGTGTAGAGGAGGAGGTAGGGATTAAGTTTTGTGAAGGGAGTGTAGGGTTTTGGGGCATGGTTGGAGATAGATCTATGGTTTAAGTGGATGGTGGAGGAGTTGAGGAAGATGAAGAGGGTGATGGAAATGGTGGGGGATTTCATTTTAGGCAGCCCCCCTCTCACTAATACTCATTCTCTCTTCTCTCTCCAAAATACACCTAACCTAATGATTATGTCTCCCCTTGACCCTTTTCTTTTTCTCATTTCTTTTTCCCTCTAAATCCTTCTCACACAAATAGTAAACCCAAAACAAACCATGGTAAAAATGAAACACAAGTGAAAAAATGATTGTAGGGTGTTTTTCGTCACCCCATTGAGATGGGAATACGCGCGCGCTTTTCAGGCGTACTACAGATTCCCCCTGCCTCGGGTAGGCCGGGGTTTAATGATTGTGGGGATCCGAATCTCCGGCAGCCGCGGACTAAGCTGCCGTTAATTACCCCTCGCTTTTGGAGCGAGGGAACCTCTGATTGACGGGTTAAACAGGTCATGCGAACTCAATGTGCAATGTGCGGGTGTGTTGTTTTGGAGGGGGTGTTTGAATATATCGGGAGCCATGCAGAGTTTTTACGGGGGTCCCGCTACCCGGATAGCGGGCTGGGGGTCAAGGGGGCTAGCAGCCCCCTTGCGGGGTGCGGGGCAGCGCCCCGTTAGAAATTTTTTCTAACAGGGACAGTGTCGTGGAGTATGTGTATGTGTACATTTGTATACATATGTATATATATACATGTATATATAAATAAAGGGGAAAAGGACATCCAAAGGATGCGTGGGGCCAGCGCCTAGGCGCTTGAGCGCAAGCGCGCCACGTGGGCGCTTTGCGCTCGAGCGCAGAGTGTTGGAGCGCAACGTGCCACGTGTCGGCACGTGGGCGCTTTGCGCTCGGACGCTGAGCGCTTGGGCGGAAGCGCGCCACGTGTCGGCACGTGGGCGACTTGCGCTCGAGCGCTTGCGCTTTTAGCCTAAAAAAATTTCTCAGAAGAGAAATCAGAGAGGAGTTGGACTCCTGAATGTGTTTTTCTTCTTTTTTTAGGGGGGGTTTAGTGAAAGATGTTCTTCTTCTTCCTCCTCTGTTAGCTGGATCTTGAAGATCAAGAGATGTGGGATCTTTAAAAATCTCTCATTTTTGAGATCTAATGGAAGATCTGAGTTCCCCTTTATGGGTTTTGTGGTGAAAAACTATTTTGTTTTATAAAAAGAAGAGTAAAACTCTTGATTTAATTCAAGAGAAAGAAGAAGGTTTTGGAACCTTGAAGAAGGAGAAAGATCTCAGATCTGAAACTTTTTTTTTGGAGAGAGGGAAGTTGTTAGATATTTTCATTATCTTTGCCTTTATAGGCCATACACTTTACACATAGCCCCTTGGGCTTCACAAAATGGCATTTTGCTTATCCCATGGCTCATGTGCCATTTCTTTTTGCACATAAGCCATGGGCTTTACAAAAATTTGGCTTTATGCCTATTCTTCTTACATTTGTCCATAAAATAAAAATAAAAGAAATACAACAAAAATGTTTATTACAAAATTTTTATCTTGGCATGGGGGGAGGCCGGCCGCTTCATGTTCGGGCTCGACCCGGGCATGGGCCCACTGGATTGGGCTTGGGCCCACTTGGCTTGAGGTTGACTTTGATTTTGACTTGGTCAACCGGGGTGTAAATTTTTACCCCAACAAATTGCCCCCCATCAATAAATGCACTCCATATATGTGGGTCGTGTGCATGAAATTGATGGATCTTCTTTTACGTGCAGGCGACTTGATTTGGTTCCCGCTTTTTGGGAAGCTGGCACTGCCCTTTTTACGACATGGACGGTCGTTGCTTGACATGTCTCCGAGACGGAGTGTCTGTGATAGACGTTTTCCCTGGCCCGGAGTGATCTGGTTCCCGCTTTGTAGGAATCCTGCGCTGCCCTTTTTGCGACTTGGACGGTCGATGCTGCCATTTTAGCGACTTGGACGGTCGATGCTGCCATTTTAGCGACTTGGACGGTCGGTTCTGCCCTTTTTGCGACATGGACGGTCGATGCTGCCATTTTAGCGACTTGGACGGTCGGTGCTGCCATTTTAGCGACTTGGACGGTCGGTTCTGCCCTTTTTGCGACTTGGACGGTCGGTGCTGCCCTTTTTGCGACTTGGACTGTCGATGCTGCCTTTTTTGCGACTTGGACGGTCGATGCTGCCCTTTTTGCGACTTGGACGGTCGATTCTGCCCTTTTTGCGACTTGGACGGTCGATGCTTGATTTGACTTGCTCTGCTTCTTGCAGTGTCAGGGGTAGACTTGACTTGCTCCGCTTCTTGCGGTGTCGAGATTGGATTCTGACTCGCTCCGCTTTCTGCGGTGTCGGAGTGGAAGTTGATTTGTTGATTTTGATTTGGGTTGACATCAGCATCGCTATACTGGAATATGGTACCAGGAGCGAATCATCATCTGTCATTGAGAGGATTTTGGGATTTTGGTTTTTGTTTGGCATCTGCATTGCTGCACTGGAATAATGCCAGGAGCAACTTATCATTTGCCCCGAGAGGATTTGGGAATTGATGGTTTAGGAGGCAGGTTTAGATCCCTATCACTTAAGAATTTTCAATTTTATGGGCCGTAAGGGTCCCATAAAAGCATTTTCTCCCTACGAGTCGAAAGGATCTTGTAGGTGTGTTTTCTCCTTAAGAGTCGTGGGGACTCCTAAGTGTGTTGCTCCTTGGTGAGTCGTAGGGATCTCACGCGGGAATTTTCTCCTCACAAAGTCGAGAGGACTTTACGAGTGCATTTCATTTCTTTTCTTTTTTACGAGTTTGCACCCTTTCGGGTTTTCACAAACTCGCCGGCAGTCCCGCTGTTTTTACTCACGGAGCCCTTTCGGGTTTTCATCCGTACCCATTTTGCTTGTGGACATACCGTTTTTTTTGGGAGATCGGGATTGTTTTACGCCCGTGGATTGTATACGGTTTTGCAGAATGTATGATCCAGACCGTAGGGCCGGAAAAATTTCAGGGCTTTGTTGGCGTCTGCATCGCTGGACTGGAATGTGGTACCAGGAGCGACTCATCATTCGCCGTTGGGGTATGGGATTTGAAATTTGGTTGGCGTCTGCATCGCTACACTGGAATATAATACCAGGAGTGACTCATCATTCGCCACTTTGGGGTTGGGGACTTGGAATTTGGATCTTGTTTGGCATCAGCATTGCCGCACTGGAATAACGCCAGAGCAACTCATCATTTGCCTTGGGAGGACTTGGGATTTGGATTTTTGGTCGGCATCAGCACCGCTAACACTGAAGCGAAATGCCAGGAGCGACTCATCATTTGCCGTTGCCCGTTGGGGAACGATGGCTTAGGAGACAGGTTTGGGTCCCTATCACCTAAGGCTTTTCAATTTTATGGGCCGTGAGGGTCCCATAAAAGCATTTTCTCCCTACGAGTCGTAAGGATCCCGCAGGTGTATTTTCTCCTTAGGAATCGTGAGGATTCCTAAGTGTGTTGCTCCTTTGTGAGTCGTAAGGATCTCACGCAGGGGTTTTCTCCTCGCAAGGTCGAGAGGGCTTTGCGAGTGTATTTCATCTCTTTTCACAAGTTTGCGCCCTTTCGGGTTTTCACAGACTCGCCGGTAGTCCTGCTGTTTTTACTCACGGAGCCCTTTCGGGTTTTCATCCGTGCCCGTTTTGCTTGTGGACATACCGTTTATTTCTTCTCTTTTTTTTCTCTTTTTTTCTTTTTCCTTTTTTTTGCCGCTGGTGGGACTTTAAAAGTAGTCTCACCGGCAGGATTTGGGAGAAATAGGGGTCATTTACGCCCGTGGATTGTATACGGTTTTGCAGGATGTCTGATCCAGACCGTATGGCTGATGTGCTCAATTCGCCTGCGACTTGGAGCATTCACGTGTAGTATTTTTTGAGATATCGGCCATTGATGGGTGGCATGGGCCTTTCTCCCTCGGCGCTTATTAGTTGGTAGGATCCTCCGTCAAACACTTTCTCGATGACGTATGGTCCTTCCCAGTTCGGCTCGAATTTTCCCTTGGCATGTCGATTGGGGATGATCGGTCTTTTGAGGACCAACACCAATTCACCTTTCTTGAAAGCGCGGAGACGGGTTATCTTGTCATAGGCCCGTGACATTTGGGCTCAGTATAGCTCCAGATTTTGCTGCACCGAGAGCCTCTTTTCTTCGAGGGCATCGAGTTCTTCAAGTCGAAGAAGCACGTTTTCCTCCTCCGTCAACTCATGTTGGATGGCCATTCTTAAACTTGGAACTTCGATTTCGAGGGGGAGAATCGCCTCCACTCCGAAGAGCAATGAGTATGGAGTGGACTGAGTTGGAGTACGGTGCGTGGTACGATATGCCCACAATGCCTCGTGAAGCATGAGATTCCAGTCTCTCTTGTTGGCTGAAGCATTTTTCCTTAGGAGCTTGCATAGAGTCTTATTGAAGGCTTCGGCTAGCCCATTGGCTCTTGGATTATAGATGGAGGAATATCTCCAGTCTATCTTGTGCTGAGTAGCGAACCTTGAGACATTGAAGCTCTTGAAAGAAGGCCCGTTGTCAGAAATGATTTTTCTTGGTGTACCGAAGCGGTATAGAATATTATGCTGGAAGAATGTCAGAATATCTTTTGTCTTGACTTCTTTTAGCGGGACAGCTTCAGCCCATCTGGAGAAGTAGTCTGTGGCGGCCAGTATAAACCGATGGCCTTTGGATGACGGAGGATCAATTGGGCCAACAATGTCGGTGCCCCAGACTTCGAAGGGCCACGACGCCACCGTAGGATGCAATGGATTGGGATGCTTGTGAATAAAATCACCGTGAATTTGGCAGATATAACATTTCTTTGCATGCTCTCCGCAATCCCGTATCATGGTGGGCCAGTAATACCCAAGCCGTTTGATTTGAAGTCGCATCTTGGGGCCAGATTGGTGAGCACCGCAAACGCCCGAGTGAACATCTTTCATGACCTTTTGGGCTTCGGCCAATGACAGACACCTGAGCCAGAGTTAGTCATATGACCTGCGGTATAACGTGTCATTTACAAACACGTATCGAAGAGCTCTTTTTTTAGCTGAATCCTCGCAGATTTTTCTTCGGGCAGCTTGTCGTATCGGAGGTACTCTATGAAGGGTTCTCTCCAATCGGGCTCGTCTTGGATGATCGAAGCTTCTTCGGCAGGACTGCTCTTCTGTTCCGCGCTTTCCTCTTCTCGTAGAGAGACTGGGGGTAGAATTTGTCGGCTCCTGACTGTGATCAGAATTTCGTCCATGTCAGGATCAGCCAGCTCCTTGGCTAGGCGAGCGAGTATGTCGGCTTTTCCGTTCAACGCTCTAGGGACTTTCGTTAGTTCAATATGAGTGAACCATTTCATGAGTTCCACCACTCGGCCTCTGTACCGGGCTAATTCGGGTTTGTATATCTTATAATCGCCGCTTACTTGGTTGACGACGAGCTGGGAGTCACCGTAAACTCGTAGCCGACAGATTTCCATTTCTACGGCGAGCTCCAAACCAGCTATCAGAGCTTCATACTCAGCTTCATTGTTTGTCCGAGGCTCGGTGAGAGCAAAAGAACGCCGTAGGGTTCCCATTGATGGCGTGATGAACACCAATCCTATCCCCGCTTTTACCTCCGGGACACTTGACTTACTGGAGGTCCTTATTGACGAGGCTCCATCGAAGTAGAGCTCCCAACATGGCTCATCTTCCTCGAGGTGCAGCACTTGTTCATCGGGTAACTCACAATTTAGCGGCGACCCTTCTGGTATGGGATGAGCAGCGAGAAAGTCTGCAAGAGCTTGCCCTTTTACTGCTTTCTGAGGAGTGTAAACTATGTCAAACTCAAGTAGCATAACAGCCCATCTTGCCATTCTGCCGGCTAGGCTCGCTTTGGTCATCAAGTGTTTGAGCGGGTCGACCTTGGAGATCAGCATAACCCGATGAGCGAGCAAATAGTGCCTCAGCTTCTTCACAGCAAATATTAGAGCCAGGCATTGCTTTTCGATTGGGGAGTAGTTGTGTTCCGCCCCGACTAGAGTTCGACTGAGGTAGTAGAGGGCATTTTCTTTTCCCTCCTCGTTATTCTGGGCAAGAAGCGCACCGAGTGACTCGTCCAGCGCGGCAGTGTAGAGAATCAGCGGTTTATTTGGAATGGGAGCGGCCAGCACTGGAGGGTGCAACAAGTATTGTTTGATGCTTTCGAACGCTGCTTGACATTCGGCATCCCAGATAAAAGGAGCTCCTTTCTTCATGAGCTTTGAGAAAGGCCTACATCTTCCCGATAAATTTGAGATAAACCTCCGTATATAAGCAAGCTTGCCTTGAAAAGATCTTAGCTGCGTCAAACTCTTCGGAGGGGGCATCTCCATGATGGCCTTTATCTTTGATGGGTCAACTTCGATCCCTCGATGTCGGACTATGAAGCCCAGGAATCCTCCCGATGACACGCCAAAAGCGCACTTCAGAGGATTCATCTTCAGATCGTATTCCCTCAGTCTGGTGAGAACGGTCCTGAGATCTTGGATATGATCGGCCTTGGCTTTAGTCTTGACGACCAGATCATCAACATAGCATTCGACGACTTTATGGATTAGGTCATCAAAGATATTAGTCATTGCCCTTTGATATGTAGCACCTGCGTTCTTCAGTCCGAATGGCATTACCTTGTAGCAATATATTCCGATCGGGGTTCGAAATGATGTGTGCTTCTCATCCTCAGGCGACATCTTGATCTGATTATATCCAGACGAGCCATCCATAAAGGTGAACAGTTCATAATTTGATGTGTCATCGACCATCATTTCCATGACCGGTAGCGGGAAGTCGTCTTTAGGACATACCTTGTTGAGGTCCCTGAAATCGACACAAACTCGGATCTGCCCATTTTTCTTCTTCACTGGGACTATGCATGCGATCCAGTCTGCATATTTCTCTTCCCTGATGAAGCCGGCATCGATGAGTTTCTTAGTTTTCTCAATGACCTTTTCTTCTAGTTCCCTTCTCATTCTTCGAGGAGCTTGTTTGACTGGCTTAGCATCAAGAGATATAGCCAACTTATGTACGGCCACTTCAGGGGAAAGGCCAGGCATTTCTTTGTATGTCCACGTGAAGCAGTCGACGAACTCATGCAGCAGGGCAATTATCCGCGCTTTCATTTCCTCTGACAAGAGCGAGCTGATGTAAGTCGGCCTTGGATTATCGGGCGTTCCTAAGTCAATCTCGGTTAGCTCGTCAAAGGTTGCTTGTCCGCCATCTTCGAGCTCTTGAGGAGCTTCTTCTGGCTCGGCTATCTCGTCGTCATCATTTGATCTTTCGCTGGCCTCACCAACATGGATCATGTGGCACGCTTTGGAATCAGGTTGAATGTAGCCTATGCCCCGTCTATCTGGAATTCGTCCATCGATGAGTGCTCGGACCTGGGGCGGATACCATAGCCCTTCGTAAAACTTTGCTTCGGACTCCGTTTGATATAACCGGCATCCGCACTTCTTAAAGTATTCCCGCATCTCGGGCGCATAGTATCTGGGATTGAGGACGGCTCTTATACCTCTCTCATAGGGAAGGCACGCGACAGAAAGATCGTCCGGGTGCACAACGGGGTTTGACCTGTAAAACAGGATGCCCTTCTGTCCATTTTTCCTCCCGGGCACGTAGAAAGTTTTCAGCTGGTCCACGGTAGAAACTGACAATGCGTCAAGCTCTTTGCACATCCGTTCCGGCACCCTTGTGATGGCCAAGGACCCTTCTGCGACTTCGAATGTCTCTCGTAGTTCCGCTTGCTGCATGGGGGGCCAATCTGCACAGCTGTTGCACGGCAGGTCCTCTTCTTCTGACTCTTCAGTGTCACTGCCAAGATGAGGGCGGACTTTGCTGCTAGATGGGCCTTCAGTAACAGATTCGTCTGTATCGCTGCCGAAATGAGGGCGAGTTTTACGGAAGGACGGGCTTCCAGCGTCGGACTCATCAGTGTCGCTGCCGAAATGCGGGGGCACTTGGGTATTTTTGCTTTTGAAAGTGACAGGCGGCGCAGATTTGCTTTTGAGTCTTGGGGCCGGTCTATCCTCAGTCAGTGGTGGCTTAACATTTTGGTGGTTCATAAAGTACCGAGAATCTTCATATCGGACTTCATGCACACCGAATGGCTGGATGTCTCTGTCAATGCGTCTTTCTTCGCCATTTTTAGTATACTTCATGCATTGATGGAGAGTTGACGGAATGATGCCGTAATCGTGGAGCCACGGCCGCCCTAAGAGAATCCTATAAGACGTGTCGGCGTCGATCACGTATATCTTAGCTTCAGTTTGCAGCTCCCCGAATTTGATTGGCAAAGCTATAGACCCCGGAACTTGCTGGCAATTTTGGTTGAAGCCTTGAATGACAATCCTTTCCCTTGACAGGTGTCGGACGTCCATTGACAAACTCTTCAGAGTTCGCAAGTTCATGATGTTCACTGAGGACCCCGGATCAATCAATATGCGATTAATTCGATCTCCGTCGCTGTACCCGGTCACGTAAAGCGGCCGATTATGCTCAGCCGTTCCCAGCAGCAGGTCTTCATCCTTAAATGTGACTGCGGCGGCATGCAAAGCGTGCTGGGCTTCATTCATATTAATTTCCGCAAAGTGAGCCTGATACCGCTCGGGGTTTTGTAGAGCGTGAATGAGAACATCTCTAAGCTCCTTAGATAGGACCAAGGCGTCGTAGATGCTCAGGAGAGACGGAAGCTTCCGGAGATGTGCCAAGACATTATAGTCCACTGAGGAAGGACTTATGTTTTCATCAGCCGGTTCTCTGCCATCCTCTTCATTAGCGACTTGTTTTTCCTTCCCTTTTGGGGCGTTGCCCTGATTTGGCGGTAGAGCCCTGCCGCTTCTGAGCTGGATTTGATTGGCCTTTGTGGTGAGCTCCTCGTCCTCTTCGGGAAAACAGAGCTCATCCTCGGAGTCGCTGCCAAGATGGATGGCGTAGCAGGTCACTACTGGGATCTCTTCATTGGAGTCTTCTTCTAACTCCTCCAGAATTTCAGCCGCTTGTACAGGGAAGAACTCCTTCAATTGAATCAATGTTCTTTCCTTTTGTTCATATTCTTCGAGGGAATCGATATATTTTTGAATGGTCGATCTCCCTGCAGACTCTTTTTCGCGCCGAGCTGCACTTTTCTTCTTCTTGAGCTTCTTGGATTTTGAGCCTGATGGAGTCGCATTGGCAGCTGGACTGGTAGGCTTCTTCTGCCCTTCCCATTCCGTCCTGGGTTCTTTCCGAAGTAGCTTTATCATCTTCTTTGTCTTATTAGATATGTGCGTACTCCACGGAGGCCGCGATGAGTCCGTTTCATTTCTCATGGCAGCGGGTTCGGCTGTCTGCTCCCAGAAGGCTTCAGTTTCTGTATGTATAAAGTTGGTGGTTGCAACTTGATTGTTCACCAGTACACTTTTGGACAGCTCGATCTCTCCAGCCTTGTACTGCTTCTCGACCCAATCTTTGAAGATATAGCAATCCTCGATCGCATGGCTCACTACTCAGTGGTACGGGCAATACAGAGGATTGTCGGTCATTTTTGCTTCTTGGGGTCTTTTCGACTCCGGCAATTATAGGCCGTTGTTCAAGGCATCTTTAAATATCTTACGGACCTTGTCCCTTCTGAAAGAATAAACCTTGTTCTTTTTCTCCTCTAGAGAAGGCCCATCTCCTCCCAGCAATGGCTTTCGAGACCGGTTAGTTTTGGATTCGGCCGCCCTTCGCTTTTCTTCATTGTCAGACGCATTGAAGACATTGGTACTGCTGGAACTCCCGCTTCTACGGTTGTCGTCCCGCTTGCTTTTCCAACTTTTGTCTCTCTGAGAGTCCGGCGGGGACTCTTGCTTTGAGCGTTCCAGCATTTGGACCTTCTTGGTTAGCTCCTGAAATGTCTTGAGGCCCGCTGTGCACAAGAATGGGACCATCCAATTGCTGAAGTTCCCAATGAGAAGGCTGACGGACTGGTCCTGCTCCAGCGGCGGTTCACACTTGACTGTGAGATTACGCCATCGGGCGATAAAGTCGGTGTTGCTTTCATTCTTCCCCGGCTTGGTCCTCACAAGGTCGGCAATGGAGATTTTATCACTGACACTCATGAACCTTTGCCGAAACAGGGACTCCATTTGGGCAAAGGTAATGACGGACCCGTCCGGTATACTCGCATACCAGTCGAAGGCGACGCCGGTCAGGCTGTTGACAAACTGACGAAGAAGGAGCGCATCATTGCCCCCTGTATTTCCGCACGATACTTTGAAGTGGGCGACGTGCTGATTCGCATTCCCCGTTCCATCAAATCTTCCGAACTTAGGAATGACGTAGCCGCTTGGGAACTCAATCAGATCGTACTGCACGGGATATGGCCGCCCACTACTGCCGATTTCTTTCTGAGCTTCAGCTTCGGTCACCAATGTTTTAACCTTGCTGGTGACCAAATCCATTATCCGATCCTGTGTTAGCGGGATAGCGCTATCTGGGGCCAAGGCGTCCCCAGAAGCGGAGTGTGGCCGGCTTTCATGTGGCTCGACCAGTCTTGGACCCGAAGGAACAGGCATTGGCTGCCTCGGATTGTCATCACCCGGCTGATTAGTAGCGGCTTGTGCTTGATTGGGAGGCGCTCGAGCAATTTGAGCCGTAAGCTGCATCACCACGTTCGTTAAGTCGTCAATCTTCGAATAGAGCTTAGCCATCTCTTTATCTTTGCTCCTGAGCTGTTTTCGAAGCTCTTGAAGCAGCTCTTGCTCCGCAGTCCTGGGGCGGAAAGTCGGCTCTTCCTCGCTGTCCGAGCTTGATTCTGCATGGACCGAGGGGTCCTTCTGCCTATCATCCTCATCGAGAGGGTTTTCTTCATCCAGCGGGGGCGGCTGTTCTTGGGCAGCGGCAACCACATTCAGGCTAGATTGGGCTTGGGATGTGGTGGCCCCATCCTTGCTTTTGCTGCGAAGGTTGTCGCTGGGGCGCCCGCCCGCCATATAGACCGTATGTATGATATATCCGGCCGTCTTTCTATCATTGGAAGCTGATTTCACGAATCGCTGTCTTGACCCCCTTGTTTCGGTAGATGGTAGTCGATTGAAGGCGGCCGGCCTAACCAGGCTCCTGAATGGTGCTGGCGCTTCTTTTCTGGATTTTCCCTGCTGCTTTCGTGCGGCACAGAGCACCTGATAGACCCTTGAAGAGACAGTGCCATACTTTTTCTGTTGGGGCCGGGACACGTCTCTTTGTAGCACTGTTCGGGCCGCTGTCTTCTTGATTCTGGCGGTCATGGCATTTTTCTGAACCCACTTCAGAGGCTTGAAGGAATTGCTGATTCTTACGTCCGACTCAGCCGTCGTCGCCGGGCAACCCTGCACTTGGAACTTCACACGATTCCATTTGGCCGAAGCCTTGGCTCTCTTGTTGGCTCGATACCTGAGCCGCTTCTGCCTTAACTTTTCCGTTCTAAGCACCTGGCAGACTTCGGCTCTTTGGGAAGACACCGCAGACCGGTTGATGGAGGGCCTTGGAGATACGCCCGATTGTGTATTTGTTGGAGTCATCGCCTGAGCTCGTCCGCAACATTTAATGTTGCCCTTCGCATCGGAAGTCTTGCCCCCAGCTAGAGCGCCAGGGAGTCGTTCGGACACCATCTTAAGTTTCGGTTGTGGTGCCTTGGCGATCATGATATTCGGCCTCTTACCCCTTGAGACCGGCTTGGCCACCTGTTCCGTCGGGATCTCCGTCAGATGAGCGCTTCCGGCAGGGAAGATGATGACGGAGCCAAACTGGCGGGGCGGTTCCTCCCACTGTCGACTGAGGCTTGCGGGCAGAACCACACGAGCGTTGATCTTGACCACATACGGAATCGGGGTCATGTTGGAAGCTGAATTCGTCTGGGAAGACATTTTCGTCGAAGGTTGATTGCTGCACGGAAAAAAGAACATCATTTCAGTATAGGCAATCGATATGTATATTGATTGAGTTCGCATGAACGTTTAACCCGAAATATGGGAGGAGAGATTGGTCCTACCGGGCGTGCCAGAATCTGTAGGGTGTTTTTCGTCACCCCATTGAGATGGGAATACGCGCGCGCTTTTCAGGCGTACTATAGATTCCCCCTGCCTAGGGTAGGCCGGGGTTTAATGATTGTGGGGATCCGAATCTCCGGCAGCCGCGGACTAAGCTGCCGTTAATTACCCCTCACCTTTGGAGCGAGGGAACCTCCGATTGACGGGTTAAACTGGTCATGTGAACTCAATGTGCAATGTGCGTGTGTGTTGTTTTGGAGGGGGTGTTTGAATATATCGGGAGCCATGCAGAGTTTTTACGGGGGTCCCGCTACCCGGATAGCGTGCTGGGGGTCAAGGGGGCTAGCAGCCCCCTTGCGGGGTGCGGGGCAGCGCCCCGTTAGAAATTTTTTCTAACAGGGACAGTGTCGTGGAGTTGGTGTATGTGTACATTTGTATACATATGTATATATATACATGTATATATAAATAAAGGGGAAAAGGACATCCAAAGGATGCGTGGGGCCAGCGCCTAGGCGCTTGAGCGCAAGGGCGCCACGTGTCGGCACGTAGGCGCTTTGCGCTCGAGCGCAGAGTGCTGGAGCGCAACGTGCCACGTGTCGGCACGTGGGCGCTTTGCGCTCGGACGCTGAGCGCTTGGGCGGAAGCGCGCCACGTGTCGGCACGTGGGCGACTTGCGCTGGAGCGCAAGAGCGCCACGTGTCGGCACGGGGGCGACTTGCGCTGGAGCGCAAGAGCGCCACGTGTCGGCACGGGGGCGACTTGCGCTCGAGCGCTTGCGCTTGAGCACAAGCGCGCCACGTGTCGGCACGCGGGCGCTCTGCGCTTGAGCGCCAGCGAGAAAAGGAGGCTTTTAGCCTAAAAAAATTTCTCAGAAGAGAAATCAGAGAGGAGTTGGACTCCTGAATGTGTTTTTCTTCTTTTTTTAGGGGGGGTTTAGTGAAAAATGTTCTTCTTCTTCCTCCTCTGTTAGCTGGATCTTGAAGATCAAGAGATGTGGGATCTTTAAAAATATATCCTTTTTTAGATCTAATGGAAGATCTGAGTTCCCCTTTATGGGTTTTGTGGTGAAAAACTATTTTGTTTTATAAAAAGAAGAGTAAAACTCTTGATTTAATTCAAGAGAAAGAAGAAGGTTTTGGAACCTTGAAGAAGGAGAAAGATCTCAGATCTGAAACTTTTTTTTTGGAGAGAGGAAAGTTGTTAGATATTTTCATTATCTTTGCCTTTATAGGTCATACACTTTACACATAGCCCCTTGGGCTTCACAAAATGGCATTTTGCCTATCCCATGGCTCATGTGCCATTTCTTTTTGCACATAAGCTATGGGCTTTATAAAAATTTGGCTTTATGCCTATTCTTCTTACATTTGTCCATAAAATAAAAATAAAAGAAATACAACAAAAATGTTTATTACAAAATTTTTATCTTGGCATGGGGGGAGGCCGTCCGCTTCATGTTCGGGCTCGACCCGGGCATGGGCCCACTGGATTGGGCTTGGGCCCACTTGGCTTGAGGTTGACTTTGATTTTGACTTGGTCAACCGGGGTGTAAATTTTTACCCCAACAATGGTATATGCATGTTTTGCACAAAAATTCTAAAAAACCGATTAGCAATTTTTAATCGCGATTAGCACTAAATTAGTGCCAAATAAATCATAAAAACTTAAAAATAGCATAATTCCTTAGAATACCCTATTTTAGAATTTTCCAAAATTTTTTCCAAAATTTTCCCCATTTATCGGTATTTAATTATACCGAAATATTAAAATATTCATTAAAATAATATTAAATTATAAAAATTCCTATAAATTATAAAAATTCCTAAAAATAATATTTTATTTTTTTGAAATGTTACAATCTTCCCCTCTTAAAGAAATTCGGTCTCCGAATTTAAATTTAAACCCCCAAATTCTAAAACATTTCAAATGAAAGTCCAAGTCATCGAGGCTTCGAAATCATCAATACATAAGGCGCATCATAGCACAATGCATGCGCATGAGTAATGGGCAGATAACTCAAAATCAAAACTCCGTCAAGCATCGCGCAATCATCGGAGTCATGGTAAAGACACAAATGTCAAATTCAAAATAAAACCAATATGATATAAATCCGAACTATACATGTAAATATCCAATCTATACATGTAAATAGCTGAAGTAAATGAATGCCAAACCCTTTAAAGTCGCTGTGCAATGCACATAACACTGCACAGTAGCGGACGTCTAATATAAGAAAATAACCATATACGTATATATCTTTTGTTTAATATATACGTTCCGCCGTTTTGGAAATAATTTAGAAGGGTTTCCTTGTTTTAAAACGTTTCGTGTCATATCAGACACGTAGGTAAATACTGTGACTATAGCTCGCTTTTTAGAAATCCCTTCGATAACCATCAATACATGCAAAATATATTCAGGTACTGTCCTCTGACTAGTCCTGCTCAGTACGAAAACAATAATAAATATCATAAAAATGTACTGCTCCATAAGAAATCAATCCTAAAATGTATATATGAATACCCTGTGCGTCTGGTGCGCACGGAAATCAAAATCCATATATATGCCATACATGTGCACAGAAACATCATCTAGGTGCAACGGGTGTGCACGAAACATCTGTCATAGACAACGTGTGTGCCTGACAGGAAAGTCAGGTGCATCTGACATGCACGAAGAAATCCCGATTTAGTGCATCTGGTGTGCACCAAAATCGTACCTCAAAACATGCGCTCAACACGCGCGAAAATCCAATCAAATGCATGGAGTGCAAGAAATCAATATCAATATCAGAATCGAAATCGACGGTATACAATACGGCTCAATCCAAATCAGGTATACCGCGTATATAAGCTCACAACCATGTGCATCAGCGTGCACAAATCAAATCGAAACACTAAAAGTGCATGAAAACTATGCTGGAAGCGTAAATCAAATCACCGGCATAAAATAGGCATGAAATCACAATTAATACCTCCAGCGTAATAACTATGTGCAAAATATCAATACCCAGTAGGTGCAACCATGGTGTATGAAAACAAATATCCTGAAACTCAATCATCAAAATCAATCATGTGAATAGATCGTCCAAAATACCGAATCCAAGGTGACGGATATGTGATAATCGAATCACCCAATCACAAATCATAAACACAATCATCGATAGTCCCTCCTTCAAAGTCGAGAAGGTGTCGGTGCATCCAATGCTACCAGCGCAAGGTCTCTACTTGCCTCTTGCTCACGGTCTGGCGTCCTCTGTCTCTGGGCCCTTATCTTCTCTGTGGATTACATATCTCGCAATTAATCGGCTCATCAGCCCTATCAGGTGTGCTAACGAGGACGATTCCATTTTGGCACTTCTCTGGTCATCTCTCGGTCAATCATCGCGACCACTCGTAAAGTCGCACGTCACTGGCGCCGACCTCTGGTCCTCTGAATGCACATCACACATCTGCTCCTGGTGTACATCTTATTGCAGCAGTGTCCTGGAAGGAATCCCGCTCAAGGTCTTTTCCAATCTCGCCTAAGCCGAACTGTACGGAGGCTGGCACTCTTGCACCATCTTTTCTCGCTCTCTGGACATCTGCGTCCTCAGTACAACATTTACTCCGAAGCTGGTCGCATCCCAACGCCTCTGTATGCGTATCGCATCTCTGATGTCAGCGGAGTGGAACGTCATCTCGTTGAAATCTCTTACGAACCCTTTACTCCACTTCCTCTGCTGTCGACAGCTTCGGACTCGTCTCATCGTGGCTGCATGGACTATGCTCCAATGGCTATACTCGTATCTGGAGTCTCCCAAGCAATGTATCCCATCACATGATATCCGAATGATGTCGAATCATCCGATCGATTTGTCAAAACCTCATAATCCCTCAAGAGATCAACATCTTGGGTACAATTTAATAGTATCGAGTACATACCACAGCATCGGTGGTCCAACCGTAGAAGGGCAAACCCAAGCCTCACTAATAGCGCCGCGGAACTGCCGCAAACCCTAAGGTTCAAAGGCTTTCACACGGTCATTATGTCGAGTTAGGGTTTCATTCTTCTAGAGGGTCCATAGAATCGCTTACATGTCTTTCCGAATACTTTAAACTTGGAAAATGGGCTCCTGACATTCGATCGTCTCTATCGATTCTCAACGAACCTGCGTGAAGCCGTCTCTAGCTGGAATCAATCTATCTGATGACCTCGCATCGGGTAAGCGAACGAACCACATGTCCTAGTCCTTCATCCTTGGGTGACTAGCGACCTTCCATCATATCGCTAAGTATATACTCATGCTGCAGTAGCTCCAATCATCTAAGCGATATCTCGTCATTTGCAACAACAATTGGCTCCTTCGTCTGTACGCTGAACAACGCCTCAATCATCATGAATAAGAGATATATCGATGGTCATCATATCCTGGCCGGCCTCTAGCAGTAGCATGCTCCTCTGGTACCGATCAGCACATTCGGAAAATCTCGTAACAGTGATCTGTCAAACGCTCATAGCGCGAAAACACAATAAGATGATGCCTCCATATGTAATCGTACGTCTCTGGACTCACGCCCTGGTCAGCCCTCGTCCGTGACGAGCTCAAGCTGACGCAACACTAGCCGTAGCTCTCTCTGCCCGTGTAATCGTGGCAGTAACATCATAACCAATATCGATGAGGATAGATCATAGGAATGAATATAATACTGTGCAAGGAAATGTACATCCTTAGGCTCCTTAAGCGGAGTGGCGTGTCGTAAGTATGCCGTGGAACATACACACGGTACGTCACTCTACTGAAGTCACCTACTCCATCAACTAAGGGTCATCCTATGCGACGAAAGTTCGGGTATAATACCCCCTCGACTAAGTCTAAGTTCCGTAAGGTCAAGCCTAAGTTCCGTATATATATAAACATCCTAGGCTCTACAAAGTCAAACTTAGACTCAAACCAAGGTTAACCTAGCACTTTGATACCAACTTTGTCACGACCCAAAAAAGCCCGTGACTGGCACTTGAATCATATGAAGTCTATAGGACCCCATCTAATTCAAGTAAGCCAAAAGCCCTGAAATCTAAAACCATTTTAAGGAGTAAATAAGAAAACTAGTTTTTAAGAAGTAAGGAAAACATGTTTTAAAAGCAAGGTTTTTAAATAAGTAAGCCGAATATGCATTTTAAAATCTATATTTTTTTCTAAAAATTTCGGCAGAGTTTCCTTTGTAAATAATGGCCCCGAACGGGGTACAACAAGAATAATATATATGCAATGATAAAATGTATCCCCAAGCAGGAGATAGCTCTTCGTCAATCGACGGTCATAACCACGTAAGTAATATAATATACAACGCCGAAGGGCGAAGATCAAAACTCAAAAAGAAACTCAAACAGCATGAAAACCGTAATACTACAACGCGCGACTCTAAGGTCGAAATAATACATGACTAGTTTCTAAGTCTGAATAATATATAAGTTTTGGTTGATGGAATTTCTAGATACAATGAATAATACATATACAATGGTGGTTCTGATGCAAAAGAACCCACCTACCAAAGCAAATCACCCGCAAATGAAGCAGTGTGCCAGAAATGCCGCCATGGATCCTGTACGGCAAAACCTGCAAGAACTGTGGCACAACGCGGGTGAGTTGCCAACTTGTGAGTAGAAAACATCTACAAGCAGAAATCGAATGCATGACATAATCCTAGGTCAATACGATCAGATATATATATAAACCTCAAAAGGATAAGTCTGAAGCATGATAAGGTGTCAATGTATCATCTATACATGTATGTAGTGCCAAGTGCTCGTGCCAGTGCCTCAGGTAATAACATATCATAAATATAAGATACGTCTGCATGAATAAGTATGATGAAGTATCTAAATTAATATCAATACACAAATATTAGGGTCCCATTCCACTAATATTGGTATAAGGGCATATATAACAGCGTCCTCATCCACTGTTATATATACATATGAGGTATGATCAATGTAATCAAAGTCTGTATGTATGTGGATCCCGTCCACGTGTCACCCAATGACAATAAACATCATGCATGTAAATATCGTAAAGCATATGCATGGAAATGTGAGGATATAATCAAAATCATGGAACCTGAGTGCCTAGTATCGACACTCGAAAACATCATGAAACTCATGCCTAGCATCGGCACGTAAATCCTCATATATCGGACTCCATCTGCGGAATCGGCCCTCGGCCCCAGCAGTACGGGTCGTCCCATATCCATCTATCGACTCTGGTCAGTATCCTCCGGATAACCGCCAGGTCCAACCAATCACCGGTAGGTACTCGCTACCGTGCTAGGCTCATCGTCTGCTCCACGAAAAACATTTATTGCCCCGGGGAACCATACCGGGTCTACCATGTACCCGCAATCGGCCTCATCCGCCTCCTCGAATCGGGTTTCACATGTCGCTCTCAGCACCGAGAAAACATATGGTGGACGCACTAAAATATCATATCAAGGGTAACCGGGTTTTTAAAACAATTACATACTCTCTTTTGAAATGTCCACGGTTCCCAAATCCAGAAATATCATGGAAACAACATATCTCAATGCGTAAAATCAAAAGCATGATGTATGCAACATGTAAAAGAAATGCAAGCATTTCTTTATATCATGCAACATGGAATAGTAATATGCACATAATGAGGGAAACCGCTCTTTTAAAATGAATCAGTTTTAAAGAGTCTCTTGCTGTTCCCAAATCTCTAATCAAGCGAGAAATCATCTATGTATGTGCAAATATGTATGTGTACAAGTATGAGTGTACAGTAAGTATATGCACAAGTATGCCATGCAAGGGTCATATCCTGAATGCAACCGTACTACAGTGTAGTGACATGGCAATTATCGATGATGAAATGTGTTAGCCGACAAACAAGTGTACGTGGAACATATGCATCATCGATAATGGTGCTGGTGTCCTGACAGCATGGTTTTAATATAGCAATAAACACATGCAATGCGATGCGATGCAAACTGTAAGAATATGCGGAATCGAATAATCAACGCAACAGTGAAGAATCTACATCAATATGTATATGTCATGCAGTTTTGCCATTTGAAATAAGACGAATCGGGGCTTTTAGTAAAATAAGGGCTACGGTGTTTTAAGAAAAGATGCGTCGTTTGAAAATATCCGTAGAATCCGTTTTTGCCTATTTTTAAAATATTCCCGATTTGTTAGTTTTTTTGAAATAGGTATGACTCGGGTCTAGTCTAATGTCTACTAAGTAATCTACATCTAACTATCACTTCAATCGGGAGGGGTATGGAAACCACCTAAATCTGAGTCGATATATATAAATATAAATATAATAGTCGGTGATCCCGCCTCAATAGTATCGCGTATGATACAGTATATCATCTGACGTCCTCGAGTCATGAGTGCGGATCAATCATCAATATATAGCTCGTACGTAAATCCGTCGTACGGCATCCCAAATCTGGGTACGGGTCAATATCACAATCATCTCATCAATTATCTGGTATCCTTATCATCATATTACATAATCTGGGGTACTGATCTAAGTCTGGAACAATCGATACCATCTATATAAGTATGAATGTGTGTGTGAAACACACGTCTAAAGGCCCGCTAAAAATCACATGTCGTATCCCGAATATGAATCATATCCTATCACCGATCTCAAGGCACTATAACCAATATCATCGAATCTTCTCCAATTTCATCCACTATCGTCATCATCAAGCATAAGTATAGCAATAAGCCTGTGTGTGTGTGGTGTAAACCTATTCTAGGGTTCGCAACTAGGAACTATACTAGTTTACTTCTACGCCCTAATCTAACCATAGTACGTCTAATCTCAACATCTACGACACACTATAAGCTATCATATATATAATATATACATATAAGGTATACCAACTATGGACTGCGGGGGTGTTATACGCCATCCACCCGACTTCCCCCGTAGATATAATCTACTCACCTGGATCTTCGCTTGCCGTTGCCGACGTCGCCACGCGCTTGCTTGTTTCCATCGAAGTCCCCGCGAAGATACCTACAATAACAACACATATCGTAACGATATTAAAATCAAGGCGGAAAAACTAAAACAGCACGCGCATTGCTCATAGGTTAGAACCTATAGCATATGCGTACAAAATCAATCGAACAACCCTTGTTGTCGATGTACAAACATGCGACAACCAAAAACGAATCCAAATATCAAAACTCATCATTTCAAATACGGAAAACATGTCCTAAATCACACATAAGTATTTCCAGATTTTGACTCAGGTCAATTAAAGCCAAGCAAACAAGTCTAGGGTAATGTATATAGTATAGATGAGCTACTGAACTAACCTAGGCTCCTACCCTCACCAAGTGGCCGGCCCCTATACCCAAAATTCCGATGTCGCCGGCCCAGGTATCACGACCCGAAATTCGACTCGTGACCGGCACTTAACCACGCAACGTCTACAGGCGTAACGCGACTAAGTAAGCCGAACCCAGAAATCAAAACCATTTAAAAGTAGTGAGTGTTGGAAACATTTGATTAAAACATTTAGAAAACCTTAAGTTGTTTAATGAAGTTCTTTAAGGTTAAGTTATCATTTTAATAATTTCCCCAGCATTTCATTGTAAAACTAACCCCGAAGTCGGGTATAAAAACAGGATATAAGTGACAATGATACAGGATATAAATAAGCATTCCAAATGGGAGCACTAAGTAAAACATCACAGAATAATACAACTGCATATATAAAGTCGGCTCCTACGAGCTCGACACCAGAATACAAATAATATACATCATCGTCCTCACACTGTCTCTAAGTCCAGTACATATATGGTAGATGGAGAATACTAGATACAAAAGTGTGTACAACAAAAGTAACCAGATACCACAACCCACCTAATAGAAAAACAGCTCTCGCACCAACTGTAGTGGTATCTGTAACCAAAAGATGTAAGAAGGCAGCCTGCCGCGACTACTCTAATGGGCGACCTGCAAATACTGTGGCACAACGGGGGTGAGTTGCCAACTCGTGAATAGAGATAACATATAAAGGTAATCGTGAGCATGCACGTACTGCGCTACTCTATCATATGTCAGCAGATAAGTCTATATGCGATAAGCAGTATATGCGTAATCATGCAAGTGCTCTATCAAGTAATATAACTACAGGATGAGATACAAATAATGAATGCTGAGCATGGGAAATATAACATCTACATGGAATGTCAACGTGGAAAGTATAATCGGTGCCCATCAATGCACCCAGATCCCAAATAGCTCAGGCGCCGACACTCTCATCGGCCCTCCAATCCTGTAAATCTCTGAGAATCACGAGTGCCCAACATCGGCACCCAAATATCATAAATACTCGTGTCCAACATCGACACGCAAATTCTCATATATCGGGCATCCGTCAGTCCGGGTCAGCCCACGGGCTCCGTCTGCGGTTTCGGCCCTCGGCCCCGGCAGTACGGGTCATCCCGCATCCATCTATCGACTCTGGTCAGTATCCTCCGGATAACTGCCAGGTCCAACCAATCACCGGTAGGTAGTGGTCCCACTGCCCGGCTCATCGTCTACTGCACGACAGATCCGTTCTCGCCCCGCGGTACCATACCGGGTCCACCATGTACCCGTAATTGGCCTCGTCCGCTCCTCGAATCGGGTTTCATATATCATTCTAGCACCGAGAAAACACATGGTGGATGCACTGAAATATTATATCAAGGGAAACCGGGTTTTTAAATAATTAAATATTCTCTTTTGAAATATCCACGATTTCCAAATCCAGAAGTAACATGGAAACAACATATCTCAATTCGTAATCCATGCGATGTAATACCTACGGTCACCTCGTCCTCTATGAACAAATCCTCCACGACCACGACCTCTCTGTGCATGAGTCTGACGCGGAGTAACAGTAGGTACAATAGGCAATGCCGTCTGGGGTGGTGAAGGCGGTAATGTGACATGCGGTGCTGCTGCCTCCCCCGGGGTATCTCAGGACAATCTCGTACACGATGATAAGAACTCCCGCAGCGAAAACATCCGGACGACGACCGCTGACCCTCTTGGGGATAGGAACTGAACAACCAGCCTCGCCCTAAATCTCTGCTACCTGCAAGACATCTATCACGGCGCCGAAAAGGCTGTCTCTGTGCTGATGTATTCGCACGAACTCTCTTCGGCTCTGGAACTACCGAAGTCTCAGCAAGGCGCTCCTCAACCAATAAGGCTGCATCTACAGCTGCTGCGTAGGTCTCGTAATGCTGGGCGCTGATCGCAAGGAACAGTGGTGTAAGCAAGCCTCGGACAAATCTCTTGACTCGCAACTCCTCAGTAGCCACTAGGTATGGAGCATAAACTGATAGCTCGGTGAACATCACATCATACTCTGCCACTGACATCTCTGGAGTCTGACGTAAGGACTCAAACCTGCGAGCTCTAGCATCTCTGACACTCAGTGGAAGAAAGCGGGCAAGGAATATCGCCACGAACTCTGTCCAGGTCATAGGAGGAAGACCTGCTGCTCTGCCCTTCTCGATTGATTCGCACCATTTCTGCACAAGACCTTCCAGGCGAAAGCTCGCGAACTCAACCCATCTCGCATCTGCGCATCTGAGGGAACGGCATATCCGAGCCATCCTATCAATGAAAGACTGTGGGTCCTCGGCTGCATCGGTGCTTATGAAGACAGGAGGCTTCGGCCTCATAAACTCTGACAGCGATACCGTAATGACCTCTGTAGCTGTAGGGACAACTGCCTGTGCTGTGGGTATCACTGCAGTCTCTGCAACGGGTGGAACTACCTCTGGTCGCTGTGCTCGAAGTGTCTCAACTAGAGATCCCATCATTTGGCGCATCTCCTGCATACTGGATCCCACCGTCTGGCGCATCTCCTGCATACCAGCCCCTAACATGGCAATCTGATCTGTCACGGAAGGAACAGCCTGCTCGGGCACAACCAGTGTACTACCTGGATCAGTCCTAGTCTCGGACGAGTCAACTCGAATCTTGGCCCTTGCGGCCGCTCTCTGCGCCCTCGTAGTCTTTGGCGGCATAATGGCTGAAAGGAAAAGTAGGATTCGATAAGGATACGGAAATCGAATCGCAAGAATGTATGTACTCGAGAAGGAATTTAAATCAACAAGTCCTAAGGTCGCTTTGGCGGAGTACCGTGTCGTGAGTATGCTGCGGAACATCACACGCTACGCCACTCTGCTTCAGCTACCTACTCCATCATACCAGGTTCATCCTATGAACACTCCGAAAGGTAAAACCTACGCTCTGATACCAACTTTGTCACGACCCAAAATTCGACTCATGACCGGCACTTAACCATGCAACGTCTACAGGCGTAACGCGACTAAGTAAGCCGAACCCAGAAATCAAAACCATTTAAAAGTAGTGAGTGTTGGAAACATTTGATTAAAACATTTAGAAAACCTTAAGTAGTTTAATGAAGTTCTTTAAGGTTAAGTTATCATTTTAATAATTTTGGCAGCATTTCCTTGTAAAACTAACCCCGAAGTCGGGTATAAAAACATGATATAAGTGACAATGATACAGGATATAAATAAGCATCCCAAACGGGAGTAATAAGTAAAACATCACAGAATAATACAACTGCATATATAAAGTCGGCTCCCACGAGCTCGACACCAGAATACAAATAATATACATCATCGTCCTCACACTGTCTCTAAGTCCAGTACATATATGGTAGATGGAGAATACTAGATACAAAAGTGTGTACAATAAAAGTAACCAGATACCACAACCCACCTAATAGCAAAACAGCTCTCGCACCAACTGTAGTGGAATCTGTAACCAAAAGATGTAAGAAGGAAGCCTGCCGTGACTACTCTGAGGGGCGATATCCAAATACTGTGGCACAACGGGGGTAAGTTGCCAACTTGTGAATAGAGATAACATATAAAGGTAATCGCGAGCATGCACGTACTGCGCTACTCTATCATATATCAGCAGATAAGTCTATATGCGATAAGCAGTATGTGCATAATCATGCAAGTGCTCTATCAAGGAATATAACTACAGGATGAGATACAAATAATGAATGCTGAGCATGGAAAATATAACATCTACACGGAATGTCAACGTGGAAAGTATAATCGGTGCCCATCAATGCACCCAGATCCCAAATAGCTCAGGTGCCGGCACTCTCATCGGCCCTCCAATCCTGTAAATCTCTGAGAATCACGAGTGCCCAACATCGGCACCCAAATATCATAAATACTCGTGTCCAGCATCGACACGCAAATCCTCATATATCGGGCATCCGTCAGTCCAGGTCAGCCCACGGGCTCCGTCTGCGGTATCGGCCCTTAGCCCCGGCCGTACGGGTCATTCCGAATCCATCTATCGACTCTGGTCAGTATCCTCCGGATAACCGCCAGGTCCAACCAATCACCGGTAGGTAGTGGTCCCACTGCCAGGCTCATCGTCTACTGCACGACAGATCTATTCTCGTCCCGGGGTACCATACCGGGTCCACCATGTACCCGTAATCGGCCTCGTCCGCTCCTCGAATCGGGTTTCATAAATCACTCTAGCACCGAGAAAACACATGGTGGATGCACTGAAATATCATATCAAGGGAAACCGGGTTTTTAAATAATTAACTATTCTCTTTTGAAATATCCACGGTTCCCAAATCCAGAAGTAACATACAAACAACATATCTCAATGCGTAATCCATGCGATGTAATATATGCATGAGTATAGATATGCCAATGGTTACGTGCACGAGTAACAAAATCATGTCAAAACACATAGAAGATGCGCTACAGTATAATGATCATGGCAATTCTACAGTGTGAGTGTCATGGCAATTACTAACGGTGTGTGTGTAACATGCAGATTAGTGCTCGTGCAACATGAACCGTTAGTAATAGTGCGGTGTTCTATCAATTCTAGTTTATATACATATAGCAGGGAATGCAGTATGCAACAAAAGTAATCAGGTAGGTGAATGCAATATGTAGCTATAAGGTCCTATCAGCCCTGACACATAACGCCATGCGGGGGATATCCCCGTAGATGTTAAATCTACTCACCGTAGTCTCGCGCTAGGTATAGCCGACGACTTGCTTCCCCTTCTTCGCGACGTCCATCGTACTCGCCCGCGAACCTAGAATTACACAATATATCACACATAAGCTCAAAACCATACAAACACGACATTTAAAGTCAAACTAGAAACCTGCGTCGCAAACCAAGCGCGCGTGTGCGCGATACGCTAAAACGTGTGATTACGCACCTGAAGCTAACCCGACGCGTCGCGATACGCAGAAACCCTAAACCCACACACGTATCACGCGTGTTGCGAAGATTTAAAATACGAGAAATAGGTATTTAACTCCAGATTTTTATACAGAACTGATATTACAAAAATACATATACCACAGGATTACACATAGTAGCAGACACCAATCACCCCAAACCCCAACCCAAAACACCCCCATCTGGCCGCAAATTGCGGTCAGAATGTATTTTTCGGCGGCCTGGGTAGGGAGATGGGCTCCCGGATTTTGTGTTTGCACTCTATACCCCATATACATGCTACAGTAATTACAGATTTAATTTAAAACAACTCGGATTGTAGCAGATTCAACAGAGCCCTATTTCAAGCAAAAATGTCCAATTTAGCACTAAAAGGGTACTTTATGGTATTTTTGTGCAAACTGAAAGCAAAAACCAGGTTTAAATAGCTTTAGTAGCACATAATAGAGTTAACCAAGCCAACAAAATCCCAATCTAACATATGCATCACAATTATCCTTTAATATCACTAAAAAGCACATAAAAACATGATTTTTGCTAAAGAATACTACAAGTTAGGGAAAAGGATGTTAAGTGTGAGATGATTACCTCCCAAAAACCTTCGAAAAACTCAAAAGTTCCACTCTAGCCTCAAGTGTGTAGATTTGCCTCCAAACACCTCAAAAGACCATTTTTCCCATGGTTTTTGTGAAGGAAAGGGGTTGTTTTGGTGTAGGGTTTTGTGTAGATTTAAAGAGAAGTGAAAAGAAGAAGAAGAGATGAAGAAAATGCTATGTTTGCTGCTGCCATTCTGCAGGAGGTGCAGAAAATGAGAGAAAGGGAAAGAAATGAGAGAGAAATCAATAGTCAATCCAAGTCAAAACCTTCACCTACCCACCATACCTCATATTCTAATTTAATTTTTGAATTAGAAAAAGGGTTTGACTTGATTTAAATGGTGGGGATAAATTATCAACCATGCAAGAAAAGAAATGGCTAACACTTTTAACCTAGGTCACAAAATTGGCTAAGTATGCATGTGTACACTAATACAATGAAAATTTCCCGATTAGGGTAACACGACTAAATATAATTAATAACCCTATAATTATATAATATATATATATATATATATATATATATATATATATATATATATATATATATATATATATATATATATATATATATATATATATATATAAGCACTTCACCACACAATTATCACTAGCCAAGAAGGAAAATACGATATTCGGGGTTTTTATGAAAAACACGCATAATTGCTAATTTACACGAAAATATCCTAAATGAATTTCAAGGCGTTACACCAGGGGTCTTAGTTTGGGTTCATCAGGTCAGCTTGGTCTCCTAGTAGTATGTCTAGGTCCCTAGTATTGTTTGGTTGTCTCAGATATTCCCTGGGTTGCTCCAGATAACCCATAGGTACACTCAAAGTCACAAAACTGGTATGGGTCAATTCCTGAGTTCGTGCAACGGCCCAGCTCTATGGCTTAGGTCATGAATCGTGTTACCATGGTCAAGCAAATAGTCACAACATCCCCCAGATTTTACCAATAGTCATTACACAAAAATCCAGTAGGACCAAACACCCCTAAACATCATCAGATAACCACCCTACAAAATCCAAACCCTAGCTCCCCTATTAAGCCGAGGTCACCGGATTTGTCTCCTAGGTCGCCGGTCGAAATCGGTGGGGAGTGGTTAGGGTTTCAGGTGAACACTCCAGGTCTTGAGCACAACACTAACACACTGTTTGTTTTCCCAGTGAGTGCTCGAGGTTACAGCAGGTCAGCAACACCTCAAAACGACATCTAAAACACGATAACTCACGAAACTAAACTAAAGGGAAGACATTATATCTCATCTCGTCCACTCTAGGCAGCACTAACTTCTTAACGTCGTCAAAATCCCATTTTTCTCGGTCCATCTTGTAGAGGAGGAGGTGGGGATTAAGTTTTGTGAAGGGAGTGTAGGGTTTTGGGGGCATGGTTGGAGATAGATCTAGGGTTTAAGTGGAGGGTAGAAGAGTTGAGGAAGATGAAGAGGGTGATGGAAAAGGTGGGGGATTTCATTTTGGGCAGCAGCCCCCCTTCTCTCTCACTAATACTCACTCTCTCTTCTCTCTCCGAAGTACACCTAACCTAATGATTATGTCTCCCTTTGACCCTTTTCTTTTTCTCATTTCTTTTTCCCTCTAAATCCTTCTCACACAAATAGTAAACCCAAAACAAACCATGGTAAAAATGTAACACAAGTGTAAAATAATATGTGCATGTTTTGCACAAAAATGCTAAAAAACCGATTAGCGATTTTTAATCGCGATTAGCACTAAATTAGTGCCAAATAAATCATAAAAACTTAAAAATAGCATAATTCCATAGAATACCCTATTTTAGAATTTTCCATAATTTTTTCCAAAATTTTCCCCATTTATCGGTATTTAATTATACCGAAATATTAAAATATTCATTAAAATAATATTAAATTATAAAAATTCCTAATAATAATATTTTATTTTTTTGAAATGTTACAATTAGTTAAGGGCTTTTACGGGTAGGTTCAAATTAACCTGGACAATGACGGGTAGAACTTGACATGTGACTTATGATTTGTTGGCCTTAGTCAAGGTCATAAGAGCATGAGGTAAAAATCACATCGGGAGTTTCTAAAGAAACTGAAACTTGCCAAGCACATAACTTCTGGAGTGTGATAACGTGAGTGGATTCCATCACATTATCATACGATGATATTTGGATCCCGATTCCCATTGATGAGTTGGTTTACTCCTCGGGTGATCCCGACTAATTCTTCTTTCAGGTTTGGAGGAGAATCTGAGGTTACAGTGGGAGGTTTCCTGATTAAATAAATTGGTAACCATTCTGATCTAGGTTAGAGTGCACGTAGAGTGTTTCTTTTCTCTCTCTCTTGGCAGCGACCATGACCCGACCCTAGACTATGACTCAGTGACCAAGTTAACCGGACCTTCTTAAAACACTGGCTTTTGGATTGTCACAGTTGCATACCTCATTGCCACTCCTACTTTTACCCTTTTCTCCAGAACACCCCGTATTAGTACGAACATCCACTTCCATTGGATAAAACCATCGTATGGTTATATACGAACTCGAAGGAACTTTTTCCAGATTCGAGGATGGTTTCCGGTTCTGGAGAAAATGAATAGGACTATTCAGTTGTCTTTTCCTTTTACCTTCTCTCAGGTTGCGAGTGCTCCTTGGATTAGGACAGTACACCTATTACGCTAATTGGATAGTTTTCATCCAAACCATAGGCAGGTGCCAAAAGGTAGGGTATGAAGAAAACCGATTAGCCTAAGTAAGGTGTACAGAAGGTAATAAGTAAAGACAAAAAAGGGATTAGAAAGAGGGCAAAGTAAATTGCGACTGCTATTCATGACCGAACCACGTATTTCATTACCACTCCTACTTCACTTTTGTATTTCTCCAGAACACTCCGCATCACTGCGACGATCCACAGTTATTTGGATACTCCATCGTATGGTTATATACGAACTCGAAGGAACTTGTTCCAGTTCGGGGATGGATTCTGGTTCAGGAGAAATAGAATAAGGTTTATTCAGTTGTCTTTTATCTTTACCTTCTCTCGCATTGCGAGTGCTCCTAGGATTAGGACAGTACACCTATTACGCTTATTGGATAGTCCTCTTCCAGACCATAGGCTGGTGCCGAATGGTAGGGAAAGAAGAAAACCATTTAGCCTAGCGACGGTGTGCAGAAGGTAGCGACTAAAGACAAATAAAGGGATTTGGAGAGATGGCAAAGGAAGAATACGGTTACAGTCATGAATCTGGATAATGGAAGAGGCATTACTAGGAATACCCGAATACCCCTTCGAAACATATCCATGTTTCAGTTTTGCTGTGTATTGTTAATAGAAAACCGATTTCCCAATTAGTCCTTGCTCCAGGGTATGTATTTACCAGGTATGATTCTCATATCTGTATGGTTTTATAGATGATGAATAGGAGTAAGTTATTGGGAATTAGATGATCATCCTCATTATATCGGGATTCGTTGTAATTGGTGATATTTGAGGAAATCGCCTGGGCTGTTTGCCGGGCGGCAGATATTTGGTTTTGAATATCCGTTATTATGCACCAATTTCAAATTGATATATCTGTACGTTTATTTTTATAAAGTGAGATATAACTTTTTGAAATTATGTCCATGACATTTACCTATATCAGTTGATGGTTAGGTAAGGAGTATTAAACAGCGGTGTAATTCTTCAGAACCATAGTACAGTTATCAACCTACGACGCACAGGGTTTGAGTTATTCAACTCAGGGGACTTATACAAAGCATTGTATGTTGTCCAGTGTCCATTAGGACAGAGGGGTTGGTCTTCGTACTATATTCTGTTTATTTGTAGCTTCTCTAGTTTTAGACAGGTGTTCGTAGAAACATAAGGTCCAAGTTTTGAGAAATTATAGGTATAAGAGTAAAGTAGAGAACCAGGTGTTGCAAGTATCGGGATTCTTCAAGGTGATTGAAGATGTAGATACTTGTGTATGGTATTCAGTTGATAGTAATGGTTTTGAGAACTTGCTTCTCTTTCAGGTTACTCATGTCTGGATATATTCCTAAGTTGAGTAATGCTGATCGGCCTCTCTCCATTTAGTTGACATGCACTGGTGACAGCTGCATGATTTGAATCTGATTCCAATTAAATCAGTGCCTCTATTCTATATTGTATATAGAATAGTTCATATCTTAACATTGTTAAGGTACATGGAGTTTTCCGGCTTATGCTTAAAACTAGACTCTGGATAACTCAAGGCACGTTTCTGTAATGGCTGTTTGTGGGTTGACCCGGGCTATGACGAGGGTTAACTTTCTACCATCTGGAAGATCAATGGTGATATTGTTCTTGACTCGCCACAGTTTTAGTAAAATAGACTTTTTCAGAAAACAGTAGTGGGAGTATGGTAGAACTGGAAGTGATTCCAGAACCGCAAAAGATTACTGAAAATTTAATAGGACGTAAAGATTCAATCTGGATTTACATTCCATTGGCTACTCCGCAGATAAGGTGGGTAACCTCAGGCACTCGAGAGGTATTTCGGTATGCTCAAAGACGGTGATAGAGAGGTTCTTGTTTACCCAGACTTGACACTACTGTTGTTCCAGGCTATGAGACCCGGCAGGAGGATGAGTATAGCGTCGTTCTAAACTAGCTTTAGAAGTGCACGTGTATATGATTCTGCCAGAGGGTTTTCGTAGTCAGTGGGAGCAGCGGAAGCATAGTGGACAAGTAGCTTATGTCTATTTATAGACTAAAGCAGACATAGCGGAGATAGATCATCTATTTCTGATGTGACAGTCATAGGTTTGACTTCATTAGAATAAGGGATGGATCTGTTAAGAAGGTAGTATGGTATGATGTCCTGGTATTTGGATGACATACACAGAGTAGGAAGTGAAATTCCTATACTACGATCGGTTATAATTTGGTTGTCACACAGTGGTTTCTCCACATAGGATATAGATATTATATCAGACATTCTGGTTACTAGATCTATGGTTTTAGATCTAGATTTGGGAAGTATCCCAATCTGGGTATTTAGACAGCATTCTAAAGGTATTTAGAATGGATGACTCCTGGCATGGTGGTGTACCTGCAGATGATGGAGTCACCCTCTCTAAAGGTGTCTTACAGATTAAAAGGGAGAGGGATATACATGATTGGCAGATCACTTGCTTAGGTAAATGAGTTGATCATGAGATGTCAAGTACCACACCAAATGTTGTTTTTGCACGAAATGCAATAAATTGATATTAATATAATCCTGGAGAAACGTTCGGAAGCAGTTTTAGAATATAAGTTGATGTTCTAGGGATATGATAACGACAGCCTCCTTCGGGAGACAGTTATCATTCCAGGCTTCCAAAGGTGACCTGGATGACAGAGTGACTGTCAGAGTCATAGTTTTCTCTCTGACGAGGGGCAATTGCTTGGACAGGAGGTCCAAGCGGATACTGAAGGAGGCATGGCGCAGGATACTGATTAAGTTCAGTTGACGATACAGTCTAAGAAGTTTGGATTTGGAGTTCATTTATGAACTAGGTCCCATCAGATATCCAGACATATTCTAAGACAGGTATTGCTCATTTCGGGAGATGGCTTTATCCGCGAACTGGAGATTAAGAGAGACATAGAAAGAAATATCAGGGCGGATCCACTCACTGAGGCTATTCCTTGAACGCAATAGTTTCACAAACGGGATTTGTGAGACTGATCAGTAGAGGAGTTGGGTGTTCGGTATCACACGGGCTGTGAGTATGCGATATCGCAATAATTAGCCTTGAGTGCAAGTGGGAGATTGTTGGATATAGTGCCCTCAAAGTCAATTATTGAATCGCAGACACGTGATTATAATGATTGAGGGAGGACCTATGCCAGTAGGACAGTCTTACTCATGATGATAGTATGCTATCCGGTTTATCTTTATCATCATGTACATGCTTTAGGTGATGTTACAGATCGCTATAGAGCGTTGATAGAGCCCTTAGGATTCTTGCTTGACTGCCAGCAGTATGATGGCGATCATATACGTGGGAGCTGGGGTCTATAAGCACATCCTTAAAAGGTCCCTAGTCGAGGAAGTTTCGAGACAGGGCATCGATACTCCATAGTAGATTAGTGTATACAGTCGAGACCCCGACGAGGGGCGGTGGCCGGTCTCACAAGCCATTGGTGTCAGTTGGTTCACCTAACATGTATACATGTGCTCATTGGGTTATGGGTACACCGGATAGGACTTGCCGGGAACATGCTAGTTGGTATTATACCTGACGTCAGATAGCAGTTCCTTGGTGACATGTGTACATGTTAGTCTATCAACCCGAGATCGTCATTTTTCTCGTGTGAGTTCCCACCGTGCTTTGATTACTACCCTACCACGGCTCAAAGGAGTCGTGAAAACATGTTTTAGTTGGGTACAGTCCCGAGCCACATGGAGACAGTGAGCGGATCGGCAGGGGTTTCGTCTCTCCCGGTATTGGGGGTGAGATCGCGCTGTGTCTAGGAGAGCCATTACACGAAGTCCTTGGCCAAGGCAGGAGATTTACTGGTAGGTATTCCAGTAGTATCTCAGGGTGTTCTGGGCTGCACTCCGACACGACTTGTACCGCTTTTAGGGGTCTGACTTTTACCAACCCCCTAGGCCAGACATGCGATACTGATAGACGAACGGACCGGACTGTACGGATATTGTCACTGACAGGCTCAGTAGGGTGTCGGGATGAGTTCGCTCATCGACCTCCCTTATGGTCAATACCTGGTAGCCCGTTATGTACAGCTAGTACCACTGACGTGCTAGTGGTTAAATCCACAGCCAGTGTATTGACGAGTCTTTAGAGTCCCCCACAGACAGTTTCTCAAGTTTCGAGCGAAACGTTGTAGAGGCCGTATGGGTTTATGGAAGGGTTCGAACATACGCGTGCACTTGTGCACGTGTCACAGTTCGAACGGATAATACTAGTGGACTTTGGTTTAAGTCGGATCCTAGTATTATACTGTGTAGATTTTGTCTCATTGCATTTGTATTCGGTTGGAATACAAATGCGGGTATGTATATACAGTTTCGGGGTTATCCTGTAATTTATTTCGGGATCGCTTTTTGAAGTTTCCAGTTTCCATTCCGTTTCGGCCATTTTCCCTCTTTCCTTCATGGCTGATTTTTTCATTAAAAGGGGGCTTATTTGCAAAGTGGGGATTTATAAAATGGGGGGGTGGGGGTTCTGTGGTTTCGGGGCTCCAGAAATTTCCGGCACTCTCTTGAGTTTTCTAGATGATATTGACTCATTTCATTTGCATTAATTATGAATGGATTGAATGGGATATTGGTGTGACATTTTTTTCATATACTCACCTCTCTTTTCTCTTGTGCTCACCCCTCCCTCATCACTCCAATGCCATGGCCGAGCACATCTGGGACAACCCCATCTTGGTGTGAGAATGATTCATTTTTCCATTTGAAACAAAATTCTTATCTCATCTCCAAAGCTCATTTCTCCTCACACTTCCTAATGGCAACTACAATTAACCCTTGAGGCAAAGTGTTCTACGTATATTCTACAGTAACTTTGGACACGTCGGCTAGCAAAGCTCGTGTCTGAGTTGCCTCGGTTCAAAGGCGGGAGCCTGTAAAAAGACTTCTTGATGTGGTGCCCTTCCTACGAAGAGACCAGAGATCGGAGATACCGTGAGGAGCTTGGTGTTCCAGCCAAAAATTTCTGCGCAAAAGAGTCCAAGGTATCAAATAGCAACGATACGCTTAAGAAAATGCGAACCAGTCTCTTCCGGCCTGTATTTTGATAAACTCCCGAATGAAAAACAGCTAAATTCTGATGATATTGGAAGCATCTCGAAAAACTCTTCGATTTGATATATTATGGGCTTCATAATTCATCCGGGATCAAAAGTTATGAGCAAATGTGCTATGTGTTGTTCCCTGATTAAAAATCAGGAATTATCTCAATGAGGTATCACGTGCTCACACGTGACCAATGGTCACGTGTTGACACATGATGGTTAAACCAACGGCAAAAGACAGAGCGCAGAAGAGGAGCCCATTCCGGGGGTCACGTGGTCGCACGTGACCGGGGGTCACGTGCTCGCACGGGACCAAGTCACGTGGCAACACGTGACTGGCTGTAAGAGCCTTGCTATTCAACAGAATTAAATTCTGAAAATGATCATTTAAATCTTTCCAAATAGAATTAAAATTCTAAATTTCTCTAAATCTTTCCAAATGGAAAAGGATTATGGGGACCGTTGGATTAAAGATCCAAGGGTGATTAAAATTCACCAATTTATGGGAAAATCTTAGACAAAATCTCACCGGAAAGATTCCCCGAAATCTCACCGGAAATAACAAACAGAATATCTATGGATTTAAAATCCAACGGTGAATAAAATTCACTGTGTGATCTAAAGGATCATATTAATTATGAAAACAAGCAAAATCTTTCAATGAAAGATTTGCTAAACAAATTGATTCTTTTCCTCCTCCTATAAATAGGAGCTAAGAGAAGAGAATGGGAGAGAGAATTTGGAGAGAGAAAACTTTGGAGAGAATTCTGGGATCTTGAAATTCAGAAAGAAAAGAAAAGAGAATTTAATTCTCTACAAAGAAAACTCGAGGTGAGAAAAGAAAGGGGATCAAAACTTCAAAAAGAGAATTTAATTCTCAATATAAGAGTTTAGCTCTTCTAAATAAAAAAGAACTTAGTTCTTTTCTCTGGTTGAAGATCTGCAAAGTGCACATCTCCCCATAGGTTGAGAATTTAATTCTTATTGGGTCGAGATCCTGCCATGCAGATCTAAAACATAGAGGAGGAATTGAGTTTTGAGAATTTAATTCTCACAAAGTTATAGGAATTTAATTCCTCCAAGATAAAATTAGGGTTTAACCCTATATGAGAATTCAATTCTCCAAAATTATAGGAATTTAATTCCTTCAAGAGGACAGAACTAGGGTTCAACCCTAATTAAGAATTTAATTCTTTTACATGTATGGGAATTTAATTCCTCTAAAAGGAAATTAGGGTTTAACCCTATATAAGAATTTAATTCTTGCACAATAGGAATATAATTCCTCCAAAATCATAATTAGGGTTTAACCCTACAGAGAATTCAGTTCTTAAAATAAAGAGACTTAAAGGATCTCTGTGCATGAAAAGAACCGAGGTCGCGTGTCCCCACGTGACCCCTAAAAAGATCCCCAAAAAAAAAAAAGGGAACAGCTTTGAGGCAATGCCTCACGTGCTCCCACGTGACTCCCAAAACACAGAAAGAGAAAGCAAAGGAAATCTAAGCTTTGGGCGCTCTCACGTGTTATCACGTGACCCCTCAGCAAATGCTTTAACAATTGGCGTGCAGATCTCCATCACGTGCCAACACGTGATCCTCGAAAATAAAAAAAAAAGTGTTTAACACTTAATTGCAGAACGAAGAAAAGGGATCCGGTCCCACTTTTGGGCGCTCTCACGTGTCCACACGTGACCCCTCTTTCTTTAGTGTTTAACACTAATTTGGGGATTATATTTCCAGTGTTTAACACTGATTGTTTCTAGTGTTTAACACTAAATTGAAGATTATATTTCCAGTGTTTAACACTGATTGTCTTCTAGTGTTTAATACTAATTTGAGAGTTCTACCTCCAGTGTTTAACACTGTTGTTATCTAGTGTTTAACACTACTTTTAGCCAAATTGGCTAATTTCCCAGAGGCAAAAGTCCCTCCTCCAAATGAATCTCAAAATTGAGGAAATCAAAGACAAAATGTTGTCAGAGCCCCCCAAACCTCTGTTTAGCACTGCTGAATGATGAGGGGCTGAACCCAGACAAATGTCTAACGGCCCAAAATGCCAATATTTCAAACATAATTGGACTTAGCCCAAACTGGCCATAAGTCCTCAAATCATCTTGAACTGAGCACATCTGCTCTTTCAACCAACTCATTGGTTCAAGGGTACATCTCTGAACTCCTCTGATATTTGTCGTTGTAATCCTTCAACGTCTTCAGAGAGGTGATGGGTCCCGACAGCCATACATTTTTTTTGGACCACTATGTCCTTAAACTGGTATTGGACCACCATGTCCCTAAACTGGCAATGGACCTCCATGTTCCTAAACTATTAATGGACCACTATGTCCCTAAACTGGAACAATAGAGCCCCCAAATGCTCTTTTGTCGGATCTAAACGATCCCGTTTAAGTTGATCTTAGCCTCAAATATGGCTAACGTATTCTTAACCAATCAAACAGACTTTAGTCCTAAATTGGACTATAGACCCCCAATCAACTTTGGTTCAAGGGTATATCTCTGAACTCCTCTGACATCTGTCGTTGTAATCCTTCAACGTCGTCAGAGAGGCGACGGGTCCCGACAGCCATATATTAAATGGACCACCATGTCCCTAAATTGGCAATGGACCACCATGTCCCTAAACTGGCAATGGACCACTATGTCCCTAAACTGGAACAATAGAGCCAAAATGCTCTCTTGTCGGATCTAAACGATCCCGTTAAATTGATCTTAGTCCCAAATCGGACTAACGTATCCTTAAAAACCGTTTAAGTTGATCTTAGCCTCAAATATGGCTAACGTGTCCTTAAACCAAAACCTCCAGACAGACTTTAGTCCCAAATTGGACTATAGATCCTCCAACCAACTCTGGTTCAAGGGTACATCTCTGAACTCCTATGACATTTGTCGTTGTAATCCTTCAACGTCGTCAGAGAGGTGATGGATCCCGACGGCCATACATGCGATGGACCACTATGTCCTTAAACTGGAACAATATAGCCCAAATGCTCTTTTGTCGGATCTAAACGATCCCGTTAAGTTGATCTTAGTCTCAAATTAGACTAACGTATCCTTAACAAACGTTTGAGTTGATCTTAGCCTCAAATATGGCTAACGTATCCTCAAACCAAAACCCCAAACCCAAATCTAAGAAAATACAGATTTGGACTAATCCACGCCCTACGGGCGACAACATAACTTAGTCTCCGTATACAATCCACGGGCAAACAAACATAAAACAAGCACCCACGACATGAAGTGGCCATCTGGAGAAGGAGAAAGTTGTTACCGTGATGCGTTAGCGTAATTAACTGCAGGGGCTTGGGCCTGCAGGGAAGAGCGTCCCCATAATCAAAAACCCCTCGAACGAGGGGGAATCTGACGAAGTCTGCTACATCGGCCACATCCGTTTAAACCTTCGATACATGGTGCCATAAATCAACTTGGCATCTTCGGAGAGGTGGACGGATAGCACCTATTAGCATCTGCCCAAAATCTCAGGCAAGACGTTCCGTCGCGCCGTCTTTCGAAGGGGAACAGATTCTGGCACGTCCGGTGGGACCTTTTCCTCTTTCCACTCCACACTTCGTGTGTCGTGATTCGCGAACCAATCACGGTTCGCTAATGGTTGCCCTTGGGTTTTGAAGTACTAAGATTTGGCATTTCATTTGCTACAGAAAGCAAAAGGATGAATGGCTGGCAACTGCTCGAACTGCTCCAACTGCAAATGCAACCGACGCTCCGCCTCACCTGGAGGTGTAGCCTATGGACCGCAGGTTGCTTCCCTGTTCACTATGCCTGTGGAACAGGTGACTCAGGCTACCACTGGTCTTTTTTTTGGGTCCATGCTCCCGCCAATGAACGTTAATATCCAGCCGCCAAAGGAAGCGCAAAAGAAGTCGGTCTTCGATCGGCTCACTACCACCACCGCCCCTCTCAACAGGTCGTCCAATTCCAAATCCTCGGTCTTCACCAGACTAAGCCTGAACTCCAATGGGCCTGCCAGGAAGCCCATGACCCCTGAAGCAGCCATCCCGAGGAAGATAGCCATATCTGCTCCTGAAGTCGTCAAGGCGGCTTCTCCTGCTAAAGAGTCGGTCTTTACAAGACTGACTATCCCGGTTCCCATTCCTGCTCGAAGGTTTGTCTTTGACAGATTGGATACCGCTACTCAAAAGGCACCAGTCTTCAAGAGGCTGGCACCAGCGGCGCCTCATCTAGACATGGGGCAAGACGAAACCATCCTCATCGCCAAACCAGCCCCAACAGCCTTACATGCTCGACGTCGCCACTGGCGCCGTGTAAGGAAGGCCGGGGGCAACTCTCCCTCCGGGCTAACCCCACCAGCTCCAATGGTGGAAATCAATGCTGCTGTCCCGACTGGGAACAGTTTTGAACTGCTCAACAGAGTGCGCAGAAACTCTCCGATCGCCACGCTAAAAAGATCCCCTCCACCTGCGGAGAATATTACAGAAACAAGGCCAGAACAGCTCCCTCAACGGCTGTCCTCCAAAATTTATAAGGTCTGGGAACGGGTTCAGGACTCAGTAATCATTTGAGATCACTCTCACCGGCAGAAGAAGGTGAAAGTTCAGGAAGAAGAGAACCGTCCTGTCAAACCACAAAGGACGACAACCACTTGGGTGCCCGCTGCAACGGCTCCCTCTACGTCGACTACTCAAAAAAGAAGAAGGCCGGAGAAAGTCCCCATGCCTGCAGCAAATGTCAAAGACGGTAAGCCTAAACGCCCTAAGTCTGGGGGCATGGTGGTGAATACAGCTACATGGCGTCCGGGAAAGAGGACAGCCGTACATCTTCAGGTCATAGACCGCTTACGCGATCGGTGACTAAAGCTCAGGAGCAGCAGCAGAAGCTCCAAGAAATGATAACTGCAATGGCTGCACTTACCGGGCCAAAAGAAAGCTCGGAGGCGTCATCAGAACAGCGTCACGAACAAGAAATTGATGCTGACTTCTTACGCAGAGTCCTCGAAAAGAAGGACAAAGAAGCTGTAGAGCAGGCGGCTAACATAAAGCAAATGGCGCTTCTCTTTCAAGATATGGTAGGGATGATATTGCAGTCGGACCCTCTTGCTGAAGACTCTCCAATCATTGTTGGAGACGACGGAGGGGAGACATCTAATCCTCCTCCGGCCCTTTCAGCAGCCAAGGAGGAAACCATTTCTAAAGCTGCACTAGACGACTATATAGCTCAGCAGATACGAGTTCATCAGGCGAATGAAGCGGCTGCGCAAATTGTTAGAACCAGACGACCCTATCCAAGCTGGTATGACCAAATCAGTTACCCGCCGGGATATACGATCCCTAAGTTCCACATATATAAAGGGACAGGGAATCCACATCAGCATGTCGCTTAATTCAGGGCCTTATGCGGCAACACTGGAGGCGATGACAAATTGTTGCTTCGCCAATTCGTCGGCAGCATAGCAGAAACGGCCTTCGAGTGGTATTCAGAGCTACCTAACGACTCTGTCAAAACATTTACGGAGATGGAGCTACTGTTTACACAAAGATTCGCGAGTGCTAGTGAACGCACCCGGATAATGGCACTGATCAACGCCAGGATAAGCCCAGGTGAAATGTGGGTTCAATACGCAACACGATGGCGGAATCTGTGGTCGAAATGCGAACAGCGGATCGAAGAAGCACCTGCGGTAGGCATATTCGTGGGCACTCTTGATCCGCAAGCAACCATCTCGCAATTCATGATGTTCTTCAAACCAACCACGTTCCAGGCTTTAATTGATAAGTTGTCCCAAATGGATCAGATGGGTCATAAACCGTCTCCTCCAAAGACGGACTCTCGAAATGAAAAACGGAAAGGAAAAGCAACTTTCATCGCTAATACTCAACAACAGCCGAGCAACTTAAAGTCGGTTGTTCGCCAAAATAACGTGTGTTCATGCCCATCCCTTGAGGAGAGACTGGGACGTCCTTACTCGTTTCCCCAGGATAAAATGAGGAAACTGTTTGAGCTGGCAATGCGTAACAGACTCATTGCTGAATCCAAAACGTCCGTTGCAGCCAGGTGATGTCAACGATCCTAATTACTGCCCTTACCACCAAGCGGTAAGCCATCCAATCGAAGATTGCTTCGTCTTTAAGGGATGGATCGAGGATCAATACCAACAGGGCAAGTTCACATTATCCGAAAACTGGAAGGTTAACCCGCCACAACCTCATGCTCCTAAAAAGGTGGACACGTCGGGGGCATCGTGCTCTTTTGTTGAAGAGGCCCCATGGGAGGTGGCCCTTTCGGCCAAAACCAAAAAGATGCTGAATGATCTCCGGACATGTCCGACGATCAGGTGGAAGAATCCTCTAGAACCCCAGATCGTCGAGGGAATCCTGAAACCGTGCCCAACTACAAAATCCGGTGGTAATGGACAAAGCACTCAGACGTAGCCGTCAAAGTCTTCGAAGAAGAAGGAGAAGACCCAAAAGCCCGCGAAGTTAGATGACAAGCGCACGGATCTGCAAAAACATGTTGACGCACTGGAAGAATATAATCAGAAGGCGCGGACCCCAGTCACACTCCGAGAATTCCGCAGCCACGTCCATGAGGACGGAGCATCGAGAGACGGGGGAGCAGGTCCTGAACCAGAACTTCTATGGCCGTCAGACGAAATGATCGACGCCTTCCTGAATGAAATTCATCTAAACAGTAAAGTCGATCGGGAGCGTAAGATGGCCATATTTGAAAAGGCCAAATGCCGGCGACTGGACAAAAGGGTCGAAACACTCCCACCAGATCAAAGTACATCCGCCGCAAATGAAAGCAGGATCAAGACAAGGAAACGATTCGCCAAAGCCATATCGATGGGGATGAGGCTGCCCTCTTTCAGAGAAAATTCTCCTGGTGGTATACATCTTGATGAAGCGGAAGTATATCCTAACTTCTGCTTATATCATCAGAAGATCGCACATCCTACCGAGGACTGCAACTCCTTTAAGTGTTGGTGTCAAGGGTATGTCGCTCACAGGAAACACTTCAGCAGGACAAAGCGTGAAGCTCGTAGACAGCAGAAAAATGCGACAGATGAGCGTAAAAGAATTGTCGACAATTGTCATAGGGTTGATCCCGAGGGACCGCGAGTTCTCACCTTCGGGAGTGACTCCGACGAAAAAATAGCCCCCGGCCCTCTCTTTAAGGAATCCATCTTTAAAACGAAAGAATTGAGGAGTTGCGAGAACATTCAGCCGTGCAATCGCACGCTACCCGGAAAGAATCTCGGACCCGCAAACAAGGGATCGAATAAAAAGGATAAAGGAAAGGGAAAAACGGCCTTCATCGCCAACACTCAACAACAATCGAGTGACCCTAGACCGGTTGTTCGCCAAAGCAACAAGCGGCAACCCTTCTATGAAAAGTTGAAACGTCCTTACTCATTTCCCTGGGATGAAACAAGGAGGCTGTTCGAACTAGCGGTGCACAATAGGCTTATCACTCTACTGGAGCCGAAACACCAACTATAACTGAATAATGACAACAATCCTAATTACTGCCCTTACCACCAAGTAATAGGCCATCCGATCGAAAACTGCCATGTCTTCAAAAACTGGGTTGAAGACCAACACCAACAGGGCAAGTTCGCGCTAGATTCCAAGTTCTATCCGTGACTAGGGATATGTTCGCACGGCGAACAACCCTTGTGAGTCCTCTCGACTTATAAGGAGAAAACCCTTTTGTAAGATCCTTACGACTTACAGGGGAACACGCACTTAGGAATCCTCACGATTCCCAAAAAGAAACCACACCTACGAGATCCTCACGACTTGTAGGGAGAAATACCTTTGTGAGACCCTTACGGCTCATGAAGTCAAAAGCCTTTAGTCGACAGAATCCTAACCCTGTTTACTAAGCCATCTTTGTTCGACATCGACAAAGGCAAATGATGATTCGCTCCTGGCAATATCCCAGTTGTAGCGATGCTGATGCCTAAAACGGTATCAAATTAGAAGTCCTTTCATGACAAATGATGATTCGCTCCTGGCGATATTCCAGTTGTAGCGATGCTGATGCTGAGATTGGCACTAGATTCCAAGTTCCACACTCGCGATAAAAAAAATCAGCGAGCCAAACATGCATATGAAATAGCCGAAATGATGAGGCAACTTGCAATGAAATCAGCAAGTAAAAATGTATGCATACAAAAACAGCCGAAATGATTGGGCAACTCGCAATAAAAAGCAGCAAGTAAAATTAAAAAAACAGCCGAAATGATTGGGAAAATCGCAATAAAAAGCAGCGAGTAAAAAGAAAAATAGCCGAAATGATTGGGCACCGCGAAAAATAGCCGAAATGATTGGGCAATCGCGATTTTCGCGATATAAAAAGCTGAAATGATAGAGCATCGCAGAAAGAATAAAAAATGATGAAAGAATGAAACTTTTTGCCCTACAGGTAAGATCACATCGATCCCTGCATACAATCCAGGGGCACAAACAAAGAGGGAACCATACCTTCCCAACAGGCTCCATCAGAAAGCGAAGACAAATCTCGATGGTTCATAGACAACCTAAAGACAATCTCAACATTCGTCGCAACAATGCAGACACAATGTCAACAAACGAAGTGAAGGAAGATCCCTAGCTTCAGGGTCTCGACGTCAACATCGACAACTTAGAGATCAGCACCGGCATTCTTCCTTCCTCCAATCGGTTGCAGACGCAACATCAAAACAACGGAGCCACGGCAAAGTCCCTAGTTCCAAATCTCAATGGCCACATCTACAGCCTGGAGACCAACAACGGTGTGCCTCCTCATTCCAGCAGGACATAGATGCTACACCATCAAACAGTGCCACTGCATAGTCCTTAGTTTCAAATCTCGACGGTTCACAGATAACCTAGAGACCATCTCAGCATTCGTCTCGTTACAGCAGACGAGATGTCAACAACGGCGTGCCTCCGCAGTCTAGCAGGATGCAGATACAACGTCAAAAAAAGACCTCGCGGTCGAAACAAAGCGGAGCGACGGCAAAATCCCAGCTCCACCTCAGCATTCGTCTCGTTACAGCAGACTAGATGTCAACGACGGCGTTCCTCCACAGTCCAGCAGGATGCAGATACAACGTCAACAAAAGACCTCACGGTCGAAACAAAGCGGAGTGACGGCAAAATCCCAGCTCTACCTCAGCATTCGTCTCGATACAGCAGACGAGATGTCAACAACGGCGTTCCTCCGCAGTCCAGCAGGATGCAGATACAACGTCAACAAAAGACCTCACGGTCGAAACAAAGCGGAGTGACGGCAAAATCCCAGCTCCACCTCAGCATTCGCCTCGATACAGCAGACGAGATGTCAACAACGGCGTTTCTTCGCAGTCTAGCAGGATCCAGATGCAACGTCGACAAAAGACCTCACGGTCGAAACAAAGCGGAGTGACGGCAAAATCCCAGCTCCACCTCAGCATTCGTCTCGATACAGCAGACGAGATGTCAATAATGGCGTTCCTTCGCAGTCCAGCAGGATGCAGATGCAACGTCAACAAAAGACCTCACAGTCGAAACAAAGCGGAGCGACGACAAAATCCCAGCTCCACCTCAGCGTTCGTCTCGATACAGCAGACGGGATGTCAACAATGGCGTTCCTTCGCAGTCCAACAGGATGCAGAACCAATGTTAACAAAAGTCCTCATGGTCGAAACAAAGCGGAGTAACGGCAAAATCCCAGCTCCACCACGACATTTGTCTTGATGCAGCAGACGCAATGCCAACAAATGAAGCGTAGGCCAAATTCCTACCTTCAGGGTCTTGACGGTAACTTATATAAAACCTGAAAGACTACCGGAGATCATCCCACATCAACGCGGAGTGGTCACCACCTCGACGTTCGTCTCGATACAGCAGACGAGATGTCACCCCAGCGTTCTTCCTACAACAGGACTCGGACGCGACAATCAAACAACGGAACCACGACAAAATCCCCAGTTCTAAGCCTCGACGGTTCACCAATAACCTAGAGACAACCGGGACATTCATCTCGATACAGAACACATAGTGACAGCAAATGAAGCGAAGGCCAAATTCCTAGCTTCAGGGTCTTGACGGCAACTCATATAAAACCTGAAAGACTATCGGAGATCATCCCACACCAACGCGGAGTGGTTATGACTCATCGGGGCTCTCCAAAATGAGCCTAACCTCAAGTAAAAAGCGGCATGGAAAAATTCCTAACGCTTGCTCTTCCGACGGTCAAACCACCTAGGAAGATTGCTTGAAGACGTCTTGTCCAGCCCCCGAAGGGATCAGAGACACGACAGTCGCAAGGCTACTCGAATAGCAAGATCTCCTATCGAGAAATACAACAGCCAACGTGACGGTATGACGGACAAAATCATAGTACCACAGACCCTAACGAATCTTTGTCGTAAAGAGCAGAGGTTAACTGTGACGTTAGGACATCCTTGCGAGAACTTCTCGATTCGTCTCGACTCGTAAGGCAAAGCCTTAGGCAATGTGGATTAAAAATACCTGTTTCCTAAGCACCGGGGCCCTACAAGTCAGTCCAAAACGGACTCTTGCATACTATTCACGGGTCACACTCTCTGAAGTCGAACATCGACAATGAGAGAAACAACCACTCACAAGTCCTCTCGACTTGTAAGCGGGAAAAATTCTCTTGTGAGATCCTTACGACTCTCAAGAGAAAATACACACTTAGGAGGTCCTCACGACTCCTAGGGAGAAAATACACCAACGGGATCCTCTCGACTCGTAGGGAGAAAAGTCTTTATGAGACCCTCATGGCTCATAAAGTTGAAAAGTCTTAGGTGGCAGATCCTAATCATGTCTCCTAAGCCACCACTGCCCTGCAAAGAGGTCAAGATGGACCATCTATGAGCCACACTTGCCAAAGCTATATGCCACTGAAATGGAGAATCAACTCATGAGCATATAAACTACTTCACGCTAGAGTAAGACATAAAAAATGAAAGGGTGCGGCTCATGGGGATGAGGGTTTGGAACTATATCCCTTGAGAGTTGAGATTTGAGTCGATGATAAATGACGACGCTTGTGTCCGCTCGTTATCTTCTCAGATCAAGATTCTGAAAGTTATATACCAACCAGAAACTGGTTATACGCTATGCATTACTCTGCACTACTTCACCCACGTACATACTTACGTGGGCAAAGTAGTGGGGGGCATTTGTTCCCGCCAAAAATTTCTGCGCAAAAGAGTCCAAGGTATCAAATGACAGCGATACGCTTAAGAAAATGCGAACCAGTATCTTCCGGCCTGTATTTTGATAAACCCCCGAAGGAGAAACAGCTAAATTCTGATGATATTAGAAGCATCTCAAAAAACCCTTCGATTTGATATATAATGAGCTTCATAATTCATCCGGGATCAAAAGTTATGAGCAAATGTGCTATGCGCTGTTCCATGATTAAAAATCAGGAATTATCTCAATGAGGTATCACGTGCTCACACGTGACCAATGGTCACGTGTTGACACGTGATGGTTAAAGCAGCGACAAAGGATAGAGCGCAGAAGAGGAGCCCATTCCGGAGGTTACGTGCTCGCACGTGACCGGGGGTCACGTGCTCGCACATGACCGGGGTCACATGCTCGCACGTGACCAAAGATCACGTGGCAACACGTGATTGGCTGTAAGAGCCTTACTGTTCAACAGAATTAAATTCTGAAAAAGATCATTTAAATCTTTCCAAATAGAATTAAAATACTAAATTTCTCTAAATCTTTCCAAAAGGAAAAGAATTATGGGGACCGTTGGATTAAAGATCCAAGGGTGATTAAAAATCACCAATTTATGGGAAAATCTTAGACAAGGAAAGATTCCCCGAAATCTCACCGGAAATAATGTGAATAAAATTCACTGTATGATCTAAAGGATCATATTAATTATGAAATCAAGCAAAATCTTTCAATGAAAAATTTGCTAAACAAATTGATTCTTTTCCCCCTCCTATAAATAGGAGCCAAGAGAAGAGAAGGGGAGAGAGAATTTGGAGAGAGAAAACTTTGGAGAGAATTCTGGGATCTTGAAATTCAGAAAGAAAAGAAAAGAGAATTTAATTCTCTACAAAGAAAACCCTAGGTGAGAAAAGAAAGGGGATCAAAACTTCAAAAAGGGAATTTAATTCTCAATATAAGAGTTTAACACTTCTAAATAAAAAAGAACTTAGTTCTTTTCTCTGGTTGAAGATATGCAAAGTGCACATCTCCCCATAGGTTGAGAATCTAATTCTCATCGGGTCGAGATCCTGCCATGCAGATCTAAAACATAGAGGAGGAATTGAGTTTTGAGAATTTAATTCTCACAAAATTATAGGAATTTAATTCCTCCAAGATAAAATTAGGGTTTAGCCCTATATGAGAATTCAATTCTCCAAAATTATAGGAATTTAATTCCTTCAAGAGGACAGAACTAGGGTTTAACCCTAATTAAGAATTTAATTCTTTTACATGTATGGGAATTTAATTCCCCTAAAAGAAAATTAGGGTTTAACCCTATATAAGAATTTAATTCTTGCACAATAGGAATTTAATTCCTCCAAAATCATAATTAGGGTTTAACCCTACAGAGAATTCAGTTCTTAAAATAAAGAGACTTAAAGGATCTCTGTGCATGAAAAGAACCGAGGTCACGTGTCCCCACGTGACCCCTAAAAAGATCCCCAAAAATAAAAAGGGAACAGCTTTGAGGCAATGCCTCACGTGCTCCCACGTGACTCCCAAAACACAGAAAGAGAAAGCAAAGGAAATCTAAGTTTTGGGCGCTCTCACGTGTTATCACGTGACCCCTCAGCAAATGCTTTAACAATTGGCGCGCAGATCTCCATCACGTGCCAACACGTGATCCTCAAAAATAAAAAAAAGTGTTTAACACTTAATTGCAGAACGAAAAAAGGGATCTGGTCCCACTTTTGGGCGCTCTCACGTGTCCACACGTGACCCCTCTTTCTTTAGTGTTTAACACTAATTTGGGGATTATATTTCCAGTGTTTAACACTGATTGTTTCTAGTGTTTAACACTAAATTGAAAATTATATTTCCAGTGTTTAACACTGATTGTCTTCTAGTGTTTAATACTAATTTGAGAGTTCTACCTCCAGTGTTTAACACTGTTGTTCTCTAGTGTTTAACACCACTTTTAGCCAAATTGGCTAATTTCCCAGAGGCAAAAGTCCCTCCTCCAAATGAATCTCAAAATTGAGGAAATCAAAGACAAAATGTTGTCAGAGCCCCCCAAACCTCTGTTTAGCACTGCTGAATGATGAGGGGCTGAACCCAGACAAATGTCTAACGACCCAAAAGGCCAATATTTCAAACATAATTGGACTTAGCCCAAACTGGCCATAAGTCCTCAAATCATCTTGAACTGAGCACATCTGCTCTTTCAACCAACTCATTGGTTCAAGGATACATCTCTGAACTCCTCTGATATTTGTCGTTGTAATCCTTCAATGTCTTCAGATAGGTGATGGGTCCCGACAGCCATACATTTTTTTTGGACCACTATGTCCTTAAACTGGTATTGGAATACCATTTCCCTAAACTGGCAATGGACCACCATGTCCCTAAACTGGAACAATAGATCCCCAAATGCTCTTTTGTCGGATCTAAACGATCCCGTTTAAGTTGATCTTAGCCTCAAATATGGCTAACGTATCCTTAAACCTTCAAACAGACTTTAGTCCCAAATTGGACTATAGACCCCCCAATCAACTTTGGTTCAAGGGTACATCTCTGAACTCCTCTGAGATCTTTCGTTGTAATCCTTCAACGTCGTCAGAGAGGTGACGGGTCCCAACGGCCATATATTAAATGGACCACCATGTCCCTAAATTGGCAATGGACCACCATGTCCCTAAACTGGCAATGGACCAATATGTCCCTAAACTGGAACAATAGAGCCCAAATGCTCTCTTGTCGGATCTAAACGATCCCGTTAAATTGATCTTAGTCCCAAATTAGACTAATGTATCCTTAACAACTGTTTAAGTTGATCTTAGCCTTAAATATGGCTAACGTGTCCTTAAACCAAAACCTCCAGACAGACTTTAGTCCCAAATTGGACTATAGATCCTCCAACCAACTCTGGTTTAAGGGTACATCTCTGAACTCCTCTGACATCTTTCGTTGTAATCCTTCAACGTCGTCAGAGAGGTGATGGGTCCCGACGACCATACATGCGATGGACCACTATGTCCTTAAACTGGAACAATAGAGCCCAAATGCTCTTTTGTCGGATCTAAACGATCCTGTTAAGTTGATCTTAGTCTCAAATTAGACTAACGTATCCTTAACAAACGTTTGAGTTGCTCTTAGCCTTAAATATGGCTAACGTATCCTCAAACCAAAACCCCAAACCCAAATCTAAGAAAATACGGATTTGGACTAATCCACGCCCTACGGGCGACAACATAACTTAGTCTCCGTATACAATCCACGGGCAACCAAACATAAAACAAGCACCCACGAAATGAAGTGACCATCTGAAGAAGAAGAAAGTTGTTACCGCGATGCGGTAGCATAATTAACTGTAGGGGCTTGCACTTGCAGGGAAGGGCGTCCCCACAATCAAAAACCCTTCGAACGAGGGGGAATCTGACGAAGTCTGCTAGATCGGCCGCATCCGTTTAAACCTTCGATACATGGTGCCATAAATCAACTTGGCATCTTCGGAGAGGTGGACGGATAGCACCTATTAGCATCTGCCCCGAATCTCAGGCAAGACGTTCTGTCGCGCCGTCTTTCGGAGGGGAACACTTGGGATGGTAGCCAAAGACCGAAGGACATGGATCGATCGGTATAGCCTTTCCTAACTTCTTCTAGATTGCTAGTTATAGGTTAATGGTTCGATCCGGGATTAAAGTCTGCATTAACGCCAGTTTCAAGTTATGAAAAAGTTTTTGTTTCCGCATTTTGGCCTCGGATCGACGGCCGGGGCGCTACCGTAGACTTACACTTCCGCTGCTCCCACTGACTACGACAACCCTCTGGCAGAATAATATATACGTGCACTTCTAAAACTAGTTTAGAACAACGCTATACTTATCCTCCTGCCGGCTCTCATAGTCTAGAACAGCAGTAATGGCAAGTCCGGGTAAACAAGAATCTCCCTGTCACCGTCCTTGAGGCTACCGGAGTACCTCTCGGGTGTCTGAGGTTACCCACCATATCCGCGGACTGGCTAATGGAATGTCAAACCTGATTGAATCTTTAGGTCCTATTAAATTTTCCGTAATCGTTTGCGGTTCTGGAATCTCTTCCAGTTCTACCATACTCCCACTACTGTTTTCTGAAAAAAAATCCATTTTACTAAAACTGTGGCGAGTTAAGAACAATATCACTATTGATCTTCCAGATGGTAGAAAGTCAACCCTCGTCAAAGCTAGGGTAAACCCACAAACTGCCATTACAGAAACGTGCCTTGAGTTATCCAGAGTCTGGTTTTAAGCATAAGCCGGACAACTCCATATACCTTAACATCGTTAAGATACAACCCATTCTATATACAATATAGAAACAGAGACACTGATTTAATTGGAACTAGATTCAAATCATGCAGCAGTCTCCAGTGCATGTCAACTAAATGGAGAGAGGCAGATCAGTAGTACTCAACTTAGGAGTTCATCCATTTATGAGTAAGCTGAAAGAGAAGCAAGTTCTCTAAAACATTACTATCAACTGAATACCATACACAAGTATCTACATTTTCGATCATTTTGAAGAATCCCGATACTTGCTATACCTGGTTCTCTACTTTATTCTTATACCTATAACTTCTCAAAACTTAGACCTTGTATTTCTACGAAACACATGTCTAAAACTAGAGAAGTCACAAGTAAACAGAATGCAGTACGAGGACCTACCCCTTTGTCCTAATAGACACTGGACAACATACAATGCTTTGTATAAGTCTGCTGAGTTTAATAATTCAAACCCTGTGCGTCGTATGTTGAAAAATGTACCCAGGCGATTTCCTCAAATATCACCAATTACAACGAATTCCGATATAATGAGGATGATCACCTAATTCCCAATAACTTACTCCCACTCATCATCTGTAAAACCATACAGATGTGAGAATCATACCTGGTAAATATATACCCTGGAGCAAGGACTGATTGGGAAATCAGTTTACAATTAACAATGCACAGTGAAACTGAAACATGAATATGTTTCGAAGGGGTGTCCGGGTATTCCTAGTAATGCCTCTTCCATTATCCAAATTCATGACTATAACCGTATATTTCTTTGCCATCTCTCCAAATCCCTTTATTTGTGTTTAGTCATTACCTTCTGTACACCGTCGTTAGGCTTAATGGTTTTCTTCCTTCCATACCGTTCGGCACCAGCCTATGGTTTGGAAGAAGACTATCCAATAAGCATAATAGGTGTACTCTCCTAATCCTAGGAGCACTCGCAATGTGAGAGAAGCTGATGATAAAAGACAACTGAATAAACCTTTATTCTATTTCTCCCGAACCAGAATCCATCCCCGAAATGGAACAAGTTCCATCGAGTTCGTATATAACCATACGATGGATTATCCAAATAACTGTGGATCTTCGTAGTGATACGGGGTGTTCTGGAGAAATACAAAGGTGAAATAGGAGTGGCGATGAAATACTTGGTTTGGTTGTGAATAGCAGTCGTAATTTACTTTGCCCTCTTTCTAATCCCTTTATTTGTCTTTACTTATTACCTTCTGTACACCACACTTAGGCTAACTGGTTTTCTTCGTTCCCTACCTTTCGGCACCTGCCTATGGTTTGGAAGAAGACTATCCAAAAAGCGTAATAGGTGTACCCTCTCCTAATCCTAGGAGGTCTCACAACCTGAGAGAAGGTAAAAGGAAAAGACAGCTGAATAGTCATATTCAATCTCTCCAGAACCAGAATCCATCCTCGAATCTGGAATAAGTTCCTTCGAGTTCTTATATAACCATATGATGGATTTATCCAATGGAAGTGGATGTCCGAAGTGATACGAGGAGTTCTGGAGAAATGCAAAGGGTAAAAGAAGGAGTGGCAATGATGTATGCAACTCAGACAATCTAAAAGCCAGTGTTTTAAGAAAGTTCGGTTAACTTGGTTACTGAGTCATAGTCTAGGGTCGAGCCATGGTCGGTGCCAGAGAGAGAGAGAAAAGAACACTCTGCGTGCACTCTAACCTATATCAGAATGGTTATCACTTTATCTAATCAGGAAACCTCCCACTGTATCCTCAAATTCTCCTCCAAACCTGAAAGAAGAATTAGTCGGGATCACCCGAGGAGTAAACCAACTCATCAGTGGGAATCGGGATCCAACTATCATCGCATGATAACCTGATGGAATCTACTCACGTTATCACACTCCATAAGGTATGCGCATGCCTGGCAAGTTTCAGTTTCTTTAGCAACTCCCGATGTGATTTTTACCCCATGCTCTTATAACCTTGACGAAGGCCAACATATCATAAGTCACATATCAAGTTCTACCCATCATTATCCAGGTTAATTTGAACCCACCCGTACATACCCTTGACAAATGCCAAAATAGTAGTACAACTGTCCCAAACCAACGCATCTATCTATGCAACAGAAAAGTAACAAATAGCTACCATACACTATGCCTTGACGAAGGCCAACATACATAGTATGAATACTAAATGCTACCCGTCTGAAATGACGGAGGGCTACGAATGGTTTTTGGCGAAAAACCTTTAACGTAATGAACTTGATATCGTTGAAGGAACCGGATAACTTTTGCAAAAATATAGTAGCGAAAACCTTTGCTAAAGAGGTCACTCCCGGTGAAGAGATCTCGGCTCTTTCCCTGTAGAATGAGGTGCAGGATATTCCAACTGAATACCGCGATGCAAAGCAAAAAGTAATCAACTATAGTGAAGTTATTACCCTGACGCAAACCTCTGCCCAAGGGGTCACTCCCGATAAAGAGATCTCGGCCCTTGTCTCGTCGAATGAGGTTCTGGATATTCACAACCGAATACCACTGTGCAAAACAAATGAAAGCGTCCTTGCAATAACAACTTTTTGAAAAATGTTCCAACAACATCTGTATAGGTTTGTTTTCTTTGCATTGATCTGAATCAATGCAGTCCCATCAATTAATCACACCAATAAAGAACGAAAATAAAATGTACGTATATGCCATCCGCATTCGCCACTGGGTCCCGTCATCACCCGTTAGGTTACTTAACTAACGACAGAGCGGGGACAGGACTAGTGCGGGTGTAAAACATATACAACATCTACTAGTGTGTGTGTGTATATATATATATATATATATATATCAATATACAATAATCGCTCAAGGCGTGATAAATGCAACATCACAGAAAAGTAATAAGCATCACAGAACAATACAGATAATCTGGGATCCCCGGGTTTCATAGAGCCACAAATGAAACCCGACGTTCCCCTGGTCGTGTGGATAGCCTGTGCAATGAAAACCTAGACCCCTACGAGTGCGGCAAGTTACCTGCCAAAACCAGAAGCGAGGCAGCCCCCTTCAGCATCGTGAATGGACCACCCAGCACTTCACGGAATCCGGTGGGTCAACCTATACCCCCTACGAGTGCGGCGAATAGCCGGCCAATTCTAGAGTGAGGTCCCCTCCCTCTCAAAGCCATGAGATGCGGACCCGTTGCCTTCCAGAACCCGGCTATCCGTGCACTCCACCGCGGGGTAATCCTAGTACAGAAAAGAAAAATATATACAACGGGTATATCGACCTCAACCCGGTCGTGCCCCAAAAGAATAATATACAAATAGGCAGTGACGACAGTCCACGTGTCGGACGCTCGTCCTGCAATATCAAATGTACAAATATATCCAAACTGCACTACCATTGCACGCAAGCTATCCACCACGACAAATCTGCAATATCACAGCACAACATAGAACATCAACATGAATGTCATGTTCGCAAACCCGTCTAAAAGAGCGATAACAATTAGACAAGATTTACCGCTCTAATGACATTCACGATCACAGAAAGTAATATAATGCACTGCAAACTTTAAACAATGTTAGAAAATATCGATTCCGAAATAACCCCCGAATAGCCCAAACAACTTGATAAAAACCATATCCAAACTGGGCCAAATAAACAACACCATAGAACTAATTTCACAGAGACATGAACAACACCAAAAACACTAACTACAAAAGCCAATGCATGGCCGGCCTGGCCGGAAATTTAGGCTTAGTGATCGGCCCAAAACCGAGCCCAGAGGTCCGTGTTTGGGGTGAGTTCATATGTCTTCCTGAATAGACTTCTGCACATGTTCAAAAACTTTTCTGGAGATATTTTGTAAACAACATAGAACACTATTTCAATGGCATCGTTAGGGTTTTGTTCCGGTTTTGATACTTTAACATTGTCTAAATCAACTTGTTAACGGTTAATAGTATGGCTCTGATACCAGTGTAAGTCTACGCCAGCGCCCCGGCCGTCTTTCCGAGGCCAAATGCGGAATAAAAACTTTTTACAAACTGGCGCTAACGCAAACATAAAACCTGGATCGTTCTATTAACCATAAACTAGCATACTGTAAAAGCGGGTTTAGAGATTATACCGATCGATCTATGTCCTTCGGTCTTTAACCCTGCCGCTAGCTTGTTGCGGATGTGCCGACGATGTTCGCTCTCCGATCTCGATCGATCAACGGTCTCCTCCTCGCCGAAGATTGCGCCACATCAACGAATCTTTATACGGGCTCCCGCCTCTAAACCGAGGCAACTCGGACACGAAGTTTGCTAGCCGACGTGTCGAAGATTGAAGTAGAGATAATGTAGAATACTTTGTCTCGAGTCACCCAACGAATCGGGTGAACGGTTTATCGAAGTTGCCTTTTGGAGGAGTGATGGAATTGAGCTTGAGGATTTTGTGTTGCAAATGAAAATTCAATCTCTCACAAAAATGGGGGCAACCACTATCAAGCGCTCTCGGCCAAGGCAGTGAGGAAAAAAGGTGGTGAGTGCAAGGAACCAAGAGGTGATGATATTCTAAATATCCTCACAAAAAATCTATATCAAATATCCTAAGCCATCCAAAAACCAGTTAATGCAAAAAATCAATAATGCACACACTAGAAACTTCAAGTGTCTTCATGAAAATTCTGGAGCCCCTGCACCACATAAAACACCCTCCATTTACAAAATGGCCGAAACGGAATGCAAACTGGCAACTTCAAAAAGCGATCCCGTAATAAATTACAGGATAACCCCGCAACTGTATATACATACCCGCATTTGTATTCCGACCGAATACAAATGCAATGAGACAAAATCTACACAGTATAATACTAGGATCCGGCTTAAACCAAAGCCCGCTAGTATTATCCGTCCGAACCATGATACGCGCACAAGTGCACGCGTATGTTCGAACCCTGCCATAAAACCATACGGCCTCTACAACGTTTCGCCCGAACTGGGAAACTTTCTGTGGGGGACTCTAAAGACTCGTCAATACTCTGGCAGTGTGTTTAACCACAAGCCGTCAGTGGTACTAGCTGTACGTAACGGCTACCCATGTATTGAGTGAAAGGGAGTCCGATGAGCGAACTCATCCTGGAACCCTACTGAGCCTATGTGTGACAATATCCGTACAGTCCGGCCCGTTCGTCTATGAGTATCGCATATCGGGCTTAGGGAGCTGGCAAATGTCAGACCCCCAAAAGCGGTATAAATCGTGTCGGAGTGTAGCCCAAAACACCCTGAGATACTACTGGAATACCTACCAGTAAATCTCTCTTGCCATGGCCATGGACTTCGTGTAATGGATCTCCTAAACACAGCGCGATCTCACCCCCAACGTTGGGAGAGACGAATCCCCTGCCGATCTGCTCACTACCTTCATGTGGCTCGGGACTGTACCCAACTAAAACCTGTTTGCTTGACTCCTTTGAGCCGTGGTAGGGTAATAATCAAAGCACAGTGAGAACTCACACGAGACAAATGACGATCTCAGGTTGATAGACTAACCTATACACATGTCACCTGGGAATTGCTAGCTGATGACAGGTTTTAATAACCAGCTAGCATGTTCCCGGCGAGTCCTGTTCGGTGTACTCATAACCCAATGAGCACCTGTATACATCTTAGGTGAACCAACTAACACCAATGGCTTGTGAGACCGGCCACCGCCTCTCGTCGGGGTTTCGACTATATACACTAGTCTACTCCGGAGTATCGATGCCCTATCTCGAAACTCCCGCGACTAGGGAACACTTTTAAGGATGTGCTTATAGACTACCCAACTCTCACGTATATGATCGCCATCATACTGTTGGTAGTCAAGAAAGAATCCTATAGGCTCTATCAACGTGCAATAGTGATATATCATGTCACCTAAAGTAGTACACGTTTGATAAAAATAAACCAGATAGCATACTATCATCTCGAGTAAGACTGTCCTGCCGGTATAGGTCCTCCCTTAATTATTGCAATCACGTGCCTGCGATCCAATAATTGACTTTTAGGACACTATATCCAACAATCTATGTTCTTTTCTTGTCTCTTTCCCTGCACCTTCTACACACCTACCCTCGGTTTGGTGGAGGCCTTCTTCTTCTTACCCTTGGCATTAGCCTTAGATCTAGCAGAAGAAGATTTCCCAATAAACAGAGCGGGTGTTTCCTTGGATTTCTTCTAGGTGCCCTCTGCCACCCTCAACATATTGAGAAGTGAAACTTCCAGCTTTTGCATATTGAAATTCAATATGAATTGGGCATAGGTGGAGGAAAAGGACTGTAGAATCAAGTCATTGTACAACTCATTCTCCAACATAGTTCTCAGGTCCACGAGCTCATCTATGAGAGTAATCATCTTTAGGATGTAGTCCCCAACAGATGATCCGACAGCCAACCTCGTTTGAAACAATTTTTTCGAGGTCATATATCTTGCGATACGAGATTGCTCTCCATATAAATTTTTAGTATGGAGGAAAATGGAAGCACGATCGATCTTCTCGTGCCACCTCTGATGTTCATTATCCATGGAGGCCAGCACGAGACACTTGGCTTTCGCGCAATCAAGATCTCAGGTCTTACGAACCTCAATGTCCGCGACCGAGGATGCTGGACTGGGAACAGGGGGCCTTAGCCGTGAGGACGTATGCAACCTTATCATATGTAAGGGCCATATACACGTTCCTCAGCCGGTCTTTATAATTTGCCCAGTGAGTTTATTTTTATCTAATATTAACTTAAGTCCCGTCATGGTCACTGCAATTAGGAGAGAGAGAAAAGAAACACTGAGCATATGCTCTTACAAGTTTAGATTGGCTATCAGTTTATCTAAACATGATGGCTCCCACCGTTTCCTCGAATTCTCTTTCAAACCCTAAAAGAAGAATTAGTCAGGATTAATCACACCTTACAAATTCGCTTATCTTTCAGCCAGGCCAGTGTTGGTACTTTGGAGGGAGGTTCCCCGTGCTTTCGCAAAGAACTAATTAAATAACATCGTTTTCCCAGAGGTGCAGCCCCGTTAACACCTTTCTAGACACCTACTTGATTAGCTAATTGCAAAGTGAAAAATTCTCCCGAAGAGTAGCTGATACTCACAGTAGGATCAGGACCCAACTTTCATTATGTGATAATTTTGAAGGAAGCCTACCAAAAATACCATACTCCAGAAGGTATGCAACACTAGCAAGTTTCTTGTATGTTCGAAACTCCCGATGTCCTTTTTGCCCCGTGTGCTTATAACCTTGACGAAGGTCAAAACATTATAAGTCACAAGTCAAGTTCAACCCGTCATTGTCCAGATTAATCTAGACCCATTCGTACAAGCCCTTGACGAAGTTCAAAACAGCTGTACGCCTATCCTAAATTAATGCATCTATCTATACTACAGATAAGCACCCACTACCTACCAAACACTATGTCTTGGCGAAGGTCAAAACACATAGCATGAATACTAGTGGATACCTATCTGCAATGACAGAGGGCTACAGCTGGTTTTGGCAAAAATCATTAACGTAATGAACTTGATATGGTCAAAGGAACTGAATAGCTTTTGAAAAGGAGTGGTATAAGCTCGGCTTTTAAAAGTTGTTTTTGAAGAAAACCGAGTGGTTTTGCAATTGTTCTAATGACGTCAGATTTTAGGTTTATTAGTTTGTATTAATTAAGATTAATGCAGTCCCATCAATTGACCTTATCACACCACAAAAAGAACGAAAATAGAATATACGTATATGCCACCCGCATTCACCATGGGGCCCCGTCATGCACCGTTAGGTTACTTAACTAACGACAGAGCGGGGGCTGGACTAGCGCGGATGCAAAACATATACAACATTTATTTATACATTAATATATATATATATATATATATATATCCATCACAGGCATGATATGTAAGTCCACGTTGCCAACCCCGGTTCTTACGGGGAGGCGGAAACGGTATAAAAAACAAATTTTTAGCGCATTAGGAAACATGGACTAACAAAAGTCGGGATCTTTTCTAAACTAAACTAGCTACCAAGCTAAAGAGAGTTAGCTACTCGGAAAAGATGTTATACCTAACTTGAACTCCTTCTTCTTGAAACCTTTGTAGAGCTTGGATGGTGCTTTCCTCGTCGCCTTCTTCCGTCAAAGATGGATCCACCTGAGGTACCAGAGTAGACTAGCGTATACCTTCTCGACCCATACAGATGGGCGATGGATGATCCCATATCCATTGGTGTTTGACATCAGAGATGATATACGGGTGCTCAGTGGAGACTGGGTATACTGGACGGACTCGTCGAGAACTCCCAGATGGTATTATACCTTACGTCAGATGGCAGTTCTCTGGTGACACTGGTACAGGTTAGTCTGTAGACCCGAGATCGTCATAGAGTCTTGTGTGATTCCCACTGTGCTTTGATTTCCATCATACCACGTCCAAGAGGGCGTGCAAAAAGGTGGCTTTTGAGTACAGTCCCGAATCACATGGAGGCAATGAGCGATAGGAGGGGTTTCGTCTCTCCCGGTATAGGGAGTTGATGTTGCGCAGTGCTCGATTGGCTATAACAGGAAGTCCTTGGCCAAGGCTGCTTTAGGGATTTACTGGTAAGTGTTACCAGTAGTTTCTCGACCCGTTATGAGCCTCATATCGACATGACTTATCGAGTTATTGGGGTCTGACGTTTACCACCCCTAGACAAGATATGCGACATATCAGACGAACAGACCGGACTGTACGGTAGTGTTACTTGTTGGATTCACAGGAGTGTGAGCGGGCTTGCTCGTTGATCTTCTGATCGCTCAATACCCGGATGGCCATTACGATTAGCAGACCGCTTGCGGCTTGTGGGTGTTTGATATGATCATCACCTACTGCCGGCGTATTGACGAGTCTTTAGAGTCCTACACAGGGGTTTCCTGGCTCAAGCGAAACGAAATAGGAGCGCATATGAGATATGTGCGGGACCGAGAATAATACCAGTATGTGATACTGTATTCTATTCTTGCGATTTGTATCATCGGTCGGTTATATGTGATATAGCCGGGTTACCGAATCAAGTGTTGATTCGATACATTGATACACAGGATATTAGTCGGTTATATGCGATATGACCGGATCGTTAAATCAAGTGTTGATTTAATGTATAATTATATATTTGATATATTACTTTACATTAACTAGTATTGGTTCACTTAAGATTGATTTTCTCACTTGAATGTGCACATTGTTTATATGTGATATATGCAAGTGTACATGTTTGTATCATGCTTGATGATACAAACAAGTTGTGTGTATGAGACTTGAACCATATCAAGGTTAGATTAGGGTTTACTATTTTCCTTAGCATATAACAAAAGAGTGTGACTTTGGTCAAAGTTATCAAGCTTCATGAAGCTTGATGAACATTGACAAAGTCAACTCTTTTGTCATTTGCTTAAGATATTAGCTAACCCAACCCTTAACCTTATGCTATGGTTAATTCTCTACATGAGTTAAGCATGAGGGCTTAACTCAACCATGGTGCCATGATTAAAAGGATAAGTATTCATATTATTCTTTTAATTGAGATGATTCTTTCTTCTTCTTCATCTTCATCAAGCTCACAAAAGCTTGAGAGCTCCAATGGTGCCATGAGAAAAAGAGTGAGAAATCAAATTCTAAAGTGAACCCACTTCCTATTTCTTCATCCTCTACCACTTGCCATATAGTATAGGGTGTTCTCTTCACAAATTTTTTGACCAAGTGAAGGAATAGCTTGAGTTTGAGTCTCCCCGACGTAGATCATCTTCGGCCTCGAAGTCAATGACCTAGCCCGATCATTTCTCCGACGAAACCATCGCTAGAGTCCAGGATCCGATGATCGCAGCGGAGGGACGTCAACACGGAGCTAAAGAAATGGTGGAGCGCATCTACAAAGGTTGTAATTCCTTTCACTTAGCAATAAAGTTGTTTACTTGCTTGCTTTTCGCCTTAACTTCAAGTTAACGATCTATATTAGGGTTTTTCGGCACCGGAAAATTTTTGTTTGGCATGGTTGATGCCTTGTTGAACCTCCTTAGTGTGCCTAGTAACCCTACTGGTTGATGTCTTATAGACCCTTGTGACAGTGCCTAGTAACCCTACAGTGGTATCAGAGCCAAGCTAGAGCTTTAGGCGAAGTCTAGACGAAATTTAAAGTCCGATCGAACCCCGAAACGTCGCAAAATACCCCTTCTCTGGAAATTTTTTAAAATGTTGATTTTTTCTGTATTAAAAATACTCAGAAAATTAAGCAGGGAATTATTAGAATTACTGTGAAGTACGAGCCCATAACTCCCTCAAGGAAGCGCGGAACCGCGGCCAAACCATGGGTTTGGCGGCGGTTCCGCGGCAACCCTTGGGAGTTACGGGCCAATGCTTCTGGAGTTTATTCTTGGTCAATTTTGGATGCTTCTGGGAATTTTTAATTTTTCTTAAGTGTTGAGTTTCCTAGAGATATTTTGTATTCGTTGATTCGATCGGAAAGTTTAACTTCATTTAAGTTTTTTTCCGGGTAATTTTAGAACGTGTTAAAAAGTTCGAACGGATATCAATAACTCACTTTTTCCCCTGACGGAAAATTTTCAAGTGTTGGATTTTTTCTCGAGTTTGAAACTTTCGGAAAATCATGCAAGCGTATCTGTGGACCCTCTAGAAGAACGTAACCTTAACTCGATTATGTGACCGTCAAAACTACCACTTGAACCCTAGGGTTTGTGGTAGTTTAGCATTGCCACATGTGAGGCGTTGGTTTGACCCTTCTACGGCTGGCTCATTGGGGCTGTGACATATTTTGGGATTTTTGAACTCCGCTCAAGTGTTGAGCTATTTGGGAAATCTTGGGTGTTTGTTTATTCGATCGGAAAGTTTAACATTGTCTATTTATCTGGAATGTGATACAATATTTGGAATCCACAAGTAGTTATGAGATAACTAATTTGAATGTTATAAATCTAGCATTTTAGTCTCAGATGATCGGTTGCCAAGGGATTTTGATGCGATCAAAAGTCCGTCGCAATCACGTAGCGTACGCGGATACTCGCCGGGTAAACTTAATAGACAGCCATGCCCCATAGCCCCGACCAAGTGACTGTAGGAGAACCCCGTCGCCAAAAGCATCCGTTCGGGTGCTCGCGGCAGCGATGTTCCGCCTTAGTGCACTTCGTCGACGGGATCGGGGGTGCAGCCGTCTACTACAGTTTTCGACGAGCATTCGATCAGGAAATCGGGAATCTTTTTGAATTGCCCGACTAGATATTGAAAAGTGTTTTCGATAATGAGACTAAAATGCGGGGTTTATAATTGTTAGGCATGAGATGTCTAAATAATTCATTTGGCTAGGCATGCGATGTCAAAGGAGATTGCGGATTCCAACTGTTGTAGTTTTACACTTTCTTTTCTGCGATCGTAAGTGTAATATGTAGTGTATTGCCGGTTTCATTGCTATACATCAACGACAACAGGGATACGCGTATTTACTTACGTTGATGATATGTGATATTATGTGTTGCTGTGATATGTTATATTGGATCGTCGCATTTTGAATAGCCGGGGGTTTTATGTGAGATGAGAGTTTTTCATTTTCATTCATTTAAAATTCATTGTATGTAATATTCTTTAATTGGGACACTTCTGGGCTGAGGATGATGTCACCATTGTATATTATTTACTTTTCCGCATTAAGATAGACCCAGGGAGGGGAGCACAAGTAACCGGGTTCTAGGGTCCAGTGGGAGACCATCTCGAGGAGTCGAGACCGGGTCTCCTAACTCTAGAATTGACATGCTTACTTGCCGCTCTCGTAGGGGTCTAGAGATGTGGGTTTGGCTATTCATCACGACCGTGGAATCCGTGTTTTATACAGGCTCGTATTAAAAACACAGACCTCCTAGTATATCCAATATTTCATATATGTTCTTCTGCTGCCATGTTCTGTGATGAGATCATATTACTGCCTGAGACGAATGTTTATATTATATATATGAGATATATGTTATATTGCTGATTTCGTTTCATATTTGATGCTTGTGAAGCATAATTAAAATGGGACTTTATTAATGAGATTAATGAAATAAAAGAAACCTAAACATGTTGTAGAAACTTATTTTAAAAAAAATTGGTAGCTCTAGTTTTTGCTTTGCATAGCGGTGTTCCTTGTAGAACATCCAGCACCTTATTCGATAAGGAAAGAGCCGAGATCCCTTCACCGGGAGTGACCTCTTTAACGAAACTAGCAGATGTTACACACTCGGTTTGTCTTTTGATTACTTCTATAGTTCTTGCTTTGCATAGTGGTATTTGTGAAATATCCTGCACCTTATTCGATAAGGAAAGAGCCGACGATCCCTTCACCGGGAGTGACCTCTTTAGCAAAACTAGAAAAGCCTCAAAAACACTCCATTCAAAAATCACTCAATTCTACAACGATATCAAGTTCATTACGCAAAGGGTTTTCTTAAAAACCTGTCGTAGCCCTCCGTCATTTCAGATAAGTACTAGTTAGTATTTGTGCTACATTTGTTGACTATGTTAAGGCGTAGTGTGCAGTAGCTGATTAGTGCTTATCTGTATAAGCATATGATGCGATTGGATTAGGGTAGTCGTGCGACTTTGTTGACTATGTTAAGGGTCGTTCGGGTGGGTTTAATTCAATCGGGAAATGACGGGTTGAACTTGACTAGCACTTATGATTTGTTGACTATGTTAAGGTCATATAGCTGCTAGGGGTAAAATATTATTTGGAATTTCAAGTGTTGAAATTTGCAATGAGATTGCATACCTTCTATGAGATAGTTGGATCCCGATACCCGCTGCGAGTAAGAGTTACTCCTGGGAGAATTTTACACATTACAATTAGCCGATCAAGTAGGTGTCTAGAAAGGTGTCAACGGGGTTACGTCCCTGGAAAAACGAGGTTTACTTTAATTAGGTCCGTGCGAAAGAACGGGGAACCTCCCTCAAAGTACTGGCACTGGCCTGGCTGAAAGATTAGCAAACTTGTAGCGTGTAATTAATCCCGGCTAGTCTTTCCTTTTAGGGTTTGAAGGAAGATTTGACTAAAACAGTGGGAGACATCCTGATTAGATATATAAATAACCAATCTAATCCTGCAAGAGCATACGCTGAGTATTTTCTTCTCTCTCTCTCCAGGTAGCGACCATATCACGCCTTAATCAAGATAATAATACGGATGTATTGACCGAACCCGCTTGTTATACTGCGCTAGGGAACGTTGGTCCCACTCCAACTTATAATTGTTATAAGACAGAGCAGGAAATAGGGGATTACCAGAATTCCCGTGCCGCCCAAACGAAGAAAGTACATGTTGATGCATCTTCTTCGGGTGTGTTCATTACCGAGAACTGTTTCTCAATATCCTTTACGTCCTAGATATGTGATACCGGATCAGGATCCCGCAAATGTAATCTGTTACATGAGCTACAGATAGGTAGAGGACTGAGAACGGGTGATATGTTTCAAGAGTTGGAAAAGATGCAAGTGTTGCAGCCAAGTTTGTTGGCAGTTATCACCATGTATTACCAGAATACATTGATTCTGAACGAATGTTATTAGATACCGAACCTGATATACAATATCATATCAGTCTCTTTATTAGTAAAGAAGGATATAATTTTGTATTGTTGGAAAATGTTTTGAACATTTCCTATATCAAGAGTTGATCGGTTCAGACACGTTATCTAAAAACATAGACGTTCTAAATCAAACCACAGTTCTTCACGTAGAGAACACACACAAGAGGAAGAGTTCAGAAATGAATGAATCCTTCTTGAGGTATTGTAGACTAGGTCATATCAATGCGACCCGACAAGCTAAGTTACATTTAGATGCATATTTAAATTAGTTTGAATTTACATCTTGTGAAACTTGCTGGTCATGTCACAAAGATACGATGACCACAGCTCTGTTTAATGGAAACAGAGAAAGAGTTAGTGAACTCTTGGGATTGATACATGATGATGTATGTAAGTCCCCTGTCTACACATGCCAGGACTGGTTCTTTATACTTCATTACATTCACTGATTATCTCTCAAGATTCAGATATATGTTCCTGTTGAAACACAAGTCCGAAGCTTTTGAGATATTCACAGAATATAAGTTAGAAGTAGAGAACCAAAAACAGGTATAAGTATTATATCCTTTGATGTGATCAGGGAGGAGAATACTTGAGCACGGGATTCCTGGACTATTCTAAAGGAGAATGAGATTCTCTCTCGGCATTACTCCTCCGAATACACCACATCATGTCGGTGTATCGGGACGGAGCAATCTCACCCTATTAGATATGGTGCGCTCTATGATGAATACTACTGAGTTTCCTATTTCCTTTTGGGAGTTATGCACTTGTGAAGCTGGATATCTATTGAATAGGATTCAAATCAAATCAGTTGCCTACCACTTTATATGTGATATGGAATGGGAAGAGCCCATATCTTAAGTATGTTAAGATTTGGGGTTGTCCAGCCTATGCCTAAAAGCAAAATCCGGACAAGCTCGAGGCAAAGTCAGTTCTGTGGAAGTTTGTTGGATATCCCAAGCATTTGCAAGGGAATATCTTCTACCAAACTGGGGAACAAAAGATGTTTTGTTTCTCAGCGTACCACCTTTGTGAAAGGGAATTTCTTGTGAAGAAATTAGTGGTCATGAGGTAGAACTGGAAAGAGTTCCAGCTATACAAACTGCAGCTGATGATTTGGTAGAACCAAAGGATTCAATAGATTCTAACGAACCTCTGCCTCTCCGTCGATCTAGTAGGGTTCCTCACCCACCTGAGAGATACTTCGGTTTTCTCTATGACAGTGGGAGCGAGGATTGCATCATGAGATGATGACCCAACTATTTTCGAGCAGGCCATTAGGAGTGGGACTCTGTAAGAATGGCTGGATGCTTGGCGATCTGACATGGAATCCTTAAACACCAATAAAGTATGGACTTTGGTTGCTTTATCTGAAGGGTTAAATCCCCATCAGGAGCAAGTATATCTTGAGAAGATTACTTAGTGTACATGGAAAAGTTGAAACTTTCAAAGCTATGCTTAAGTCCATCCAGATCCTACTTGCCATTGCTATATACCATGACTACGATTTCTGGCGGTTGGGTATCATGACTGTTGTTCTAAATGATGATTTAGAAGAAGGCATCTATAAGTACACAGCCAGAGGGCTTCGTAGAAAGTGGGAGCAGCGGAAACGTGTGCAAGTTGCTTTATAGGATAAAGCAGGCATCGCGGAGTTGGAACGTCTGTTTTGATGCGGTAGTCAAAGAGTTTGACTTCATCAAAATGGTAGATGAACCTTGTATATACAAAAAGGTAGTAGAGAGTATGATGATGATCCTCGCATTGTACGTGGATGACATACTCTTGACAGGGAAGGAGTTTCCTATGCTACGCTCGGTCAATCTTCGCTTATCACAAGGATTCTCCATATGGGATCAAGGTGATACCTCTTAAATCCTGGGTTTTATATCTATGAAATAGATCTAATTGATATGTGTGGTACTTTCAAAGCTATGCTTAAGTCTATCCAGATCCTACTTGCCATTGCTACATACCATGACTACGATTTCTGGCGGTTGGGTGCTATGACTGCTGTTCTAAATGATGATTTAGAAGAAGGCATCTATAAGTACACAGCCAGAGGGCTTCATAGAAAGTGGGAGCAGCGGAAACGTGTGCAAGTTGCTTTATAAGATAAAGCAGGCATCGCGGAGTTGGAACGTCTGTTTTGATGCGGTAGTCAAAGAGTTTGACTTCATCAAAATGGTAGATGAACCTTGTATATACAAAAAGGTAGTAGAGAGTATGATGATGATCCTCGTATTGTACGTGGATGACATACTCTTGATAGGGAAGGAGTTTCCTATGCTACGCTCGGTCAATCTCCGCTTATCATAAGGATTCTCCATATGGGATCAAGGTGATACCTCTTAAATCCTGGGTTTTATATCTATGAGATAGATCTAATTGGATGTTAGGATTCTCACTAGTTGTAGTGAGATGGTATCAAGTGATCCTGGGGAGAATCACTGGAAAAAGTTCCAGGGTGATAAGGACGACTGAATGTCAGTCGCAGGCATTATCTTTACCCTCAGTGGAGGGACGGTATGTTGGAAGAGTTCCAAGCTAGATACCGTGACTTCCTAGACGATTAAAGGTAAGATACATCATTACCAAGGATGCTACCAAAGAGGCAGTCTGGATATATATTAGTTCATGAGATGAAATACGTTCCTACCATTGTGTGACAATGGAGTTGTGGCTTATGCCGAGGAATCCCCGTCCCATCAGAAATCCAGATATAATTCTTAGGCAGTATCACCTGATCATGGAGATGGTTGATCTCCAGGGAGATCGAGGTTAGGAGAGTAGACGCAGAGGATAACAGCGCGGATCCACTCATAAAGGCCTATTTCCCAGTAGAGACTTTTATGAGATGGTTGAGTATGAGATACTTCAACCACAGCTGATTGTTGGGTATGCGATACCACAACAGATGGCCCTAGTGCAAGTGGGAGATTGTTAGTTATATGTATGCCCTAGAGGCCATTACTATACATACGATGTATATTGTAGTGGATGCTTGGACATATATAGGGAGGACTTTCTTGCTCGACATGATAGTATGCTATCTGGTTACACTTTATCTTAACATGTACTCTTATTGTCTCTATGTTACATGTTGATAAAGCCCTTAGGATAAGTACTTGACTACCAGGACTATGATGTAGATCATACTAGTGGGGACAGTGTAGTCGCCAAGTACATCGTTCAAATGTTCCTAGTCGTAAGTATATCGAGACAGGGTATCGATATACCAGAGTAGACTAGCGTATGCGCTTCTTGACCCATACGATGAGCGATGGATGATCCCATATCCATTGGTGTTTGACATCAGAGAAGGTATACGGGTGCTCAGTGGAGACTGGGTACACTGGACGGACTCGCCGAGAACTCCCAGATGGTATTATACCTCACGTCAGATGGCAGTTCTCTGGTGACACTGGTACAGGTTAGTCTGTAGACCCGAGATCGTCATAGAGTCTTGTGTGATTCCCACTGTGCTTTGATTTCCATCATACCACGTCCAAGAGGGCGTGCAAAATGGTGGCTTTTGGGTACAGTCCCGAATCACATGGAGGCAATGAGCGATAGGAGGGGTTTCGTCTATCCCGGTATGGGGAGTTGATGTTGCGCTGTGTTTGATTGGCTATAACTGGAAATCCCTGGCCAGGGTTGCTGAGATTTACTGGTAAGTGTTATCAGTAGTTTCTCGAACTGTTATGGACCTCATATCGACACGACTTATCAAGCTACTGGGGTCTGACGTTTACCACCCCTAGGCGAGATATGCGATATATCAGACGAAGAGACCGGACTGTACGGGAGTGTTGCTGATTGGATTCGCAGGAGAATGTACAGGCTTGCTTGTTGATCTTCTGATCGCTCAATACCTGGGTGGCTGTTACGTTTAGCTGACCGCTTGCAGCTTGTGGGTGACTGATATGATCATCACCTACTGCCGGCGTATTGACGATTCTTTAGAGTCCTACACAGAGGTTTCCTGGCTCAGGCAAAATGGAGTAGGAGCACATATGTGATATGTGCGGGACCGAGAATAATACGTGTATGCGATACCGTATTAGATTCTCACGATATGCGATATCGGCCGGGTATATGTGATATAGCCGGGTCATCGGATCAAGTGTTGATTCGATGAGCTGATACAGAATATATTAGTCGGTTATTTTTGAAATAGCCGGATTATCGGATCAAGTATTGATTCGATAATTTAATGTATAATTATATATTTGATATATTAAATTACATTAACTAATATAAGCTCATTTAAAGATTCTTTTTCTCACTCGGGTAATACATTGATATATATGTGATATATGTTAATTGTATTATTTTATTTTGTTACAATAAATATTGTATATGTGATATATAATATTGTAACATGTTAGGGTTATAAATGCAACATGTTTTGTGGAGAATAAATGTGGTTAGGGTTTGGATTAGGGTTAAGCTTTCATGAAGCTTTCAAGAAGCTTCTTGAAGCTTTGACTTTGACCTTGATATTTTGCATAGATATTTCCTTAACCTAACCCAACCCTTTAACCATAGTTGTTTCTCTACATGGGTTAAGTCTTCATACTTAACCCATGGTTGCATTTCTAACCTCACTTGAGTTTTCATTATTCATCACAAATGGATTTGCTTCTTCCTTCTTCCTTCTTCTTGCTTGAAAAAGCTTTCTAGGTTTTTGACATGTGATGAAAATGAGTGAGAAATAGAAAATAAATGAGAGCTAAATTCCTACTTCATCATCCTCATCTATTCTTTCCACTTAGATTAGGGTGTTTGCTTTGCTAATACTTGATTAGCAAAGCAAGAGCTTGGGTTTGAGTTTCTTCAAGATGGATCATCTTTGTTATTGAAGATCGGAAGCAAGCATGCATCTTTCTCTTTATGGAGCCTCTCTAGAGTCCGAGTACTCGATGATCGCAGTGAAGGGACCTCAACACGGAGCTTTAGAAGTGAAGGAACGGACTATAAAAGTTGTAACCCCTAACTCTTAGAAGTAAAGTCGTTTACTTGCTTTGTTTCGCCTAATCTCTAGTCTAAGATCTTGGTTAGGGTTGTTCGGCACGTCTAAAATTTAAATCGGGCATGGTTGATGCCTTATAGACCCTTGTGACAGTGTCTAGTAACCCTACAGCGTCCCATCATTTAACCTATCATTACAGAAAACAACGAAAATACAACGTCCGCTTATGCCATCCGCATTCGCCACTGGGCCCCGTCATTCACCCGTTAGGTGACTTAACTAACGACAGAGCGGGGGCTGGGCTAGCGCGGATGCAAAACATAAGTAACGCCTACTATATATCATATATAGATATTGTACATTCGTCAGACGCAATAATAGGCATTCCAGATCACAGATGAACATATTGGATATTCTAGGAATCCGCATTCCCTTTGAGCCTGCAATGAAATACGAATTACACAGTCGTGATGAATAGCCAACCCCATCCTAGACCCCTACGGTCACGGAAAACTACCCGCCAAGTACCCGAAGTGAAGCGGTTTCCCTCAACAACGTGAGTAGGCCACTAAACACTTCAAAGTACCCGGTAGTTTGTGCACCCCACCTTGGGTCTATCCTAGGAGCAGAAAACAGTAAATGAAATAATACAACGGTGGCTACAACCTCAACCCGGATGTGCCCCGCAAAAGAATATTACAACAATTTACAATTTACATTTAAATGAAAGAAACACTCGTCTCACATCCCCGGCTATCCATTCACGACAATCCAAAAAGTTCATATCCACAAACATAAAGTAACCATTACAGAAATGTGCAACCTCCTGCTAACCGACATACTAGCAATTAGGGGAGATTTACGAACACATTAAACACAACACATATATAATCCAGTTAGCCAAACTTCTTAGAATTTCGATCAAGCAACACATATGAATCTACTCCAAATACTTCTCTGTGCACACAAAACCTGAGCAGAAACAAAATATCCCAGAAAACCCAATATCAACACAGAAGAATAACTGAGCAAATTTAGGTTGACTCGGTGTCAACTCGGCCGCGGATCCGCGGCGGATCGCATGGATCGGCCGAGGTTCCGCGGTGGTTTGGACGAGTCATGATTCCAAATTTCTTCATAATTCTTAAAAATCCCTGCTTGTATTTTTAAGGGTCCCTGAAAAATTTTTAGACCCCATTTTAAAAACGGTAGAAACTAGGTGAAAACGTCGGTTTTTCGGGATTATTTTGCGATCGAATTTCTAAAGACTTTGCTAACATGTTAGTTATGGTTTAGCTAGTCTCTGATACCACTGTAAGTCGACGTTACACACCCCACTATATGCGGGGAGGCGGAATAGGTAAAACAATCATTTTGTTCAAGGTAACATCGACTAACTTTACGGATCTTTGCTAAACCCTACCTAACAAACTATCTAGAAGTGCTAAACTACTATGATAGATGATTATACCTCAAGATACTAGTCCTTCTTGTTCTTGTTGTTCACCTCATCGTCGGCCTGCTTGATGTAATAGAAGATCCACCCGAGAGTTCCTTCTTCAAGATTTAACCTCTAACTTGAGGTAACTAAGTGGCTAGGATTGCTAATCCAAGTGACCTAGAAGATATAGAAGTGGATTAAGGATCTATTAGTCTTGCTAACCCTTGGGATCTCAACACATGAGAGGATTAGGGTTAGGTTTTAGAAGAGGAGAGCTTGAGGAGAGAAAGTGTGTTTGTTATAATGAATTGAACCCTTCTCACTTTGAATAATATGAAGCATAAAAATATCTTGCACAAAAATATCTTGCAAAAATATCATCCATGCTTCATTTAATTCTTGAGATGAATCATCTCATGAGTCATGGTGCAATTAATGATAATAACACATAAGCTCTCCACCTCATTAAGTTTAATTCACAAATGAATTAAAACTAAATGAGTCACCTTTCTTCTAGATGTTTCTCGACTAATTACGAGAATGCCCCTCCCATCCGTATTTACAAAAAACACGGATATACTGAGACTGCATAAATCCAATAATCCAAGACTAGAATTTGGCTTAAACCAAAGCCTGCTAGTATAAACTGTCCGAATATCATACGTGCATAAATACACGTATATGTCCGAACCCTGTCGTAAAACCATACGACATCTATATCGTTTCGCCTGAAGCTGGGAAACTCTCTGTGTGGGACTCTAAAGACTCGACACTACGCTGGCAGTGGGTTTAACCACAGGCCACAAGCGGTACTAGTTGTACGTAACGGTCTCCAGGTAGATGTCGATAAGAAGGCCAATGAGGAAACCCATCCGAACTCCTACTGAGCCTGATGTGACAATCTCCGTACAGTCCGGTCTGTTCGTCTAAGACTATCGCATATCGGGCCTAGGGGTGGCAAGCGTCAGTCCCCTAAAAGGCGGTATAAGTCATGTCGGAGTGAATCCCATTACACCTTGAGAAGCTACTGGAAAGCCTACCAGTAAATCTCGCTTGCCCTGGCCAGGGACTTTGCGTAATGGCTCTCCAAACACAGTGCGATATCAACTCCCAATACCGGGAGAGACGAATCCTATCTAACCGCCACTGCCTCCAAGTGCTTCGGGACTGCACCCAACTGCTACCTATTTGCACGACTCCTTTGAGCCATGGTAGGGTAGCAATCTAAGAACAGTGGGTATCCACTCAAGGCGAAGCAGCAGTGTCAAGTCTACGGACTATGCTGTACTCATGTCACCTGGGAACTGTTAACTGACGATGGGTATAATACCAACCAACAGTTCCCTGCGAGTCCTGTCCGGTGTACCTATAACCCAACGAGCACCTGCATACTATCTCCAGTACGACGTACTGATGGTTGTGGGACAGACCATCTCCCCAACTGGGATGAGAAGCGTACACACTAGTCTACTCTGGAGTATCGATGCCCTTTCTCGATAATCCTACGACTAGGGACCTGAAAAAGGATGTGCTTGTAGACTACCCAGCCCCCACTAGTATGACTGCCATCACAACGCTGGTAGTCAAGCAAGATCCTAAGGGCTCTATCAATATGTATTCATGATATGCTAAAAGAAACATATACACATATTAAGATAGATATAAACTAAGTAGCATACTATTATGTTGAGCGAGACTGTTAATACAACTGTGAATATCCCAAGCTTCCATTAAGTAATATACAAGCTAGTATGATACAATAATGGCCCCTAGGGCATATACACTAACAGGTATAATACCATCTAGCCAGTCCTCGGCGAGTCCTGTCCGGTGTACTCACACCCAGTGAGCACCTGTATACAATCCTAGGTGTACCTCACCAATGGCTGCGGGACCAATCCATCGCCCCTCGTCAGGGTCTAGATATGTATACACTAGTCTTCTCTGGAGTATCGATGAATAGTCTCGATACTCCTACGAATAGAGACATTTTAAGGATGTGCCTATCACTACCCAGCTCTCACAAGTATGATTGCCATCACAACGCTGGTAGTCAGGCAAAGATTCTACAGGTTTTATCAACATGTATACATGATATGAATTACAAAGTAAAACACATCACATGTTAAGATAAAGACAAACCAAATAGCGTACTATCATATCAAGCAAGATTGTCCAGTACATACATATCCCTAGTATCCTATACAATGAAGGCCTCTAGGGCATACATATCCAACAATCTCCCACTTGCACTAAGACCTGTAATTGGCATAATAAGTACCCACAGTCTGCACTAGAACCAGTTGCTGGCGTACCGCATGCCCAACATCTCGAACAGTCTCTCGAACTGGACTTGGGGATGGCCTTAGTGAATGGATCTACTGTGTTGTCTTTTATATCTACTCTCCACACCTCGATCTCCTGGCGATCCACGATCTCCTTGATCGGGTGATACCGCATCAAGATATGTCTGGATTTCTGATGGGACCGTGGTTCCTTTGCCAAAGCCATGGCTCCGTTGTTATTGCAATACAAAAGTATTAGATTAGCAATGGATGGAACCACCTGAAGTTCAGAAATGAACTTCCTCATCTAGACTGCCTCTTTTGCGGCATCACTAGCAGCGATATACTCAGCCTCCATCGTCGAGTCTACTACGGTATCCTGTTTAGAACTCTTCAAATAGACCGCCCCTCCGTTGAGGGTAAACACATAACCCGAGACAGATTTAGAGTCATCCTTGTCACTTTGGAAGCCAGAGTCAGTAAAAACCTCGATCTGGAAGTCCCCATTACCGTACACCAGGAACATCTCCTTAGTCCTTCTGAGGTACTTAAGAATGTTCTTTACTGCTATCCAATGTTTCTCACCTGGGTTAGACTGATATCTGCTTACCACGCTAAGTGCGTAAGCTACATATGCTCTGGTACATAACATCGCATACATTATCGACCCTACCGCCGAAGCATAGGGTACTATGCTCATGCGAGCCCTCTCCTTATCAGTCTTGGGAGACATCTCTTTGGAGAGGGTGATTCCGTGACAAGCGGGCAAATTACCGCGCTTAGAATCTTCCATACTAAACCTCTTTAGTACGGTGTCAATATACCTCGACTGTGAAAGTCCCAACATTCTTTTAGATCTGTCACAATAGATCTTAATCCCTAGAATGTACGAGGTATCATCCAGGTCTTTCATAGAGAACTTCTGTGACAAGAACAACTTGGTAGATTGTAGCATAGGAATATCATTTTCTATCAGGAGAATGTCATCAACGTATAAAACGAGGAATACCACAGTTCTCCCTACAATCTTCTTATAAATACAAGGTTCATCTACATTTTTGATAAAGTCAAATTCCCTGACCGTCTCATCAAAGCAGATGTTCCAACTCCGCGATACCAGCTTTAATCCATAAATGGATTTAAGTAATTTCCACACCTTTCCGCTGCTCCCACTGTCTACGAAACCCTCTGGTTGATCCATGAAAACACACTCTTCTAAACTTCCATTTAGAAAGGTGGTTTTAACATCCATCTGTCAGATGTCATAGTCATGGAAGGCAACAATGGAAAGTAGGATCTGAATGGATTTAAGCATAGCCACTGGTGAAAAAGTTTCATCATAGTCCAATCCTGGTCTTTGATGAAAACCTTTAGCAACAAGTCCAGCTTTATAGGTTTCTACCTGACCATCTATACCAATCTTCTTTTTGAAGATCCATTTGCATCCTACGGGTTTTACCTCAGTAGGAGCAAAATCCAAAGTCCAAACTTGGTTTGTGTACATGGATTCCATCTCGGATCGCATAGCATCCAGCCACTTCACCGAGTCTTTACTAGTGATGGCTTGCTAAAAACTAGTCGGCTCATCATCGTCGATGATGCAATCCTCTCGTTCCCCGTCTACGAGAAAACCGTAGTATCTCTCGGGCGGATAAGACTGCCTACTACATCTGCGGAGTGGCATGGGTGTAGGGTTGTCTAGCGCGACAGCAAGGTTTCGAGAGGCATCGTCCATGTCATTTTTTAAAAAAATTGTCGTACTAGCTAACCCTAACCCTAGAATCTTAACTAGAAATTTAAACGATACAATATGTAAACAACTTTACAACTAAGTGAATGAGGAATACAACCTTTGTAGACCGGTCCTTCACCTCAAATGCTCCGTGTAAAAGTCCCTTCGCTGCGAGTAATGATCTCCCGAACTCTTGAGAGGCTCCACAAGGTGAAAGATGCAAACTTGCTCGAAGTCTTCGAGGCCGAAGATGATCTACGTCGAGGAGACTCAAGCTCATGCTACCTCTGCACTAATGGTAGATTAGTGAAGCAAACACCCTAAACTAAATGGCTAATATAGTAGAGGATGATGAAGTAGGAAATGGGCTCACTTTAAATTTATTTTTCTTACAATATTTTATCACTTTTTCAAAAGCAAGAGAGCTTCAAGAGGAAGAAGAAAATAAAGTGATGAACAAAAGAGATGAGGTTAGAAATGCAACCATGGGTGAGTTTATATCATACACAAACTCATGTAGAGAATAAACCATGGTATAAGGTTAATGGTTAGGTCAATAAATATCTTAAGTAAAACAAAGGAGTGGAATAAGTCAATGAAACCTACAAGCTTCTACAAGCTTCAAGCCATGACAAAATCTCCACCAATTTTGAATTACTTAAATATATATATAAACCAACATTAAACCTAGTATGGTGTGAGTCTCATACATCCATGTTGCATGTGTAATTAAGCATGACACAACATTATATATCACATATATATTTTGTACAAAAAGAAAAAAATACAATTAACACATATGACATATATATTAATGTATCATAAGTGAGAAAAAGAAATACTTAAGTGAGCTAATATTAGTTAATGTAAGTTAATATATCAAATATATAATTATACATTAAATTATCAAATCAACACTTGATTTAATAATCCGGCTATATCAAATACAACCGACTAATATCATATGAATCATATCAATACTTGATCCGATAACCCGGCTATATCACATATAACCAACCGATGTCACAAATTGTGAGAATAGAATACGACATCACATACTCGTAATCTCGGTCCCGCACATATCACATATGTGCTCCTACTTCGTTTCGCATGAACCAGAAAACCTCTGTGTAGGACTCTAAAGACTCGTCAATACGCCGGCAGTAGGTGATGATCATATCAAACACCCACAAGCCGCAAACGGTTTGCTAAACGTAACGGCCATCCGGGTATTGAGTGATCAGAAGATCAACAAGCAAGCCTGCTCATACTCCTGTGAATCCAATCAGTAACACCACCGTACAATCCGGTCTCTTCGTCTGATAAGTCATGCCGATGTAAGGTCCATAACGGTTTGAGAAACTACTAATAACACTTACTAGTAGATCTTGCAGGGTTACTAGGCACTCTCACAAGGGTCTATAAGGCATCAACCATGCTCGATTTAAAATTTAGACGTGTCGAACAACCCTAACCTCGATCTTTAAACTAGAGATTAGGCGAAACAAAGCATGTTAAACACTTTAACACTAAGAGTTTGGGATTACAACCTTTGTAGTCCGGTCCTTCACTTCTAAATCTCCGTGTTGAGGTCCCTTCGCTGTGATCATCATGTTCCCGGACTCTAGAGAGGCTCCACGAAGAGAAAGATGCAAGCTTGCTTCCGATCTTCGATAACTAAGATGATCTACCTTGAAGTTTCTTTAACACAAGCTCTCACTCACTAAATGAAGTGAACACCCTAATCTAAATGGCTAGGATAGATTAGGATGATGAAGTAGGATTTTAGCTCTCATTTATTTTCATTAACTCACTCATTTTCATCACTTCATAAAAAGCTAGAAAGCTTTTCATGAAATAAGAAGGAAGAAGAAGAAGAATGAATAATCCCTTTTGTGATGAATAATGAATTGTTATGATAACTACAAATGCAACCATGGTTGACTAATGTAGAGAGTTAACTAGGGTTAAAAGGGTGTGGGTTGGGTTAGGAAATATCTTACAAAATATCTAAAGAAAATATCTTTGGAAGAAACAAAATAAAAACTTCTAGAAGCTTCTAGAAAAGATTAACCCAAATCAAACCCTAACCATGTTTAATCTCCACTAATCATGTTGCATTAGTAATCATAACTTGTTAAAATATTATATATCACATATACAATATTTATTGTAACAAAATAAAATAATACAATTAACATATATCGCATATATATCAATGTATTACCCGAGTGAGAAAAGAATCTTTTAGTGAGCTTATATTAGTTAATGTAATTTAATATATCAAATATATAATTATACATTAAATTATCGAATCAACACTTGATCCAATAATCCGGCTATTTCACAAATAACCGACTAATATAATCTGTATCGGTTCATCGAATCAACACTTGATCCGATGACCCGGCTATATCTCATATACCCGGCCGATATCTCATATCGCGAGAATCTAATACGGTATCACATACACGTATTGTTCTCGGTCCCGCACATATCATATATGTGCTCCTACTCCGTTTTGCCTGAACAAAGAAACCTCTGTGTAGGACTCTAAAGAATCGTCAATACGCCGGCAGTAGGTGATGATCATAACAAACACCCACAAGCTGCAAGCGGTCAGCTAAACGTAACAGCCACCTAGGTATTGAGCGATCAAAAGATTAACAAGCAAGCCTGTACTTTCTCCTACGAATCCAGTCAGTAACACTCACGTACAGTCCGGTCTCTTCGTCTGATATGTCGCATATCTCGCCTAGGGGTGGTAAACGTCAGACCCCAGTAGCTTGATAAGTCGTGTCGATATGAGGTCTATAACAGTTCGAGAAACTACTGATAACACTTACCAGTAAATCTCAGCAACCCTGGCCAGGGATTTCCAGTTATAGCCAATCGAACACTGCGCAACATCAACTCCCTATACCGGGAGAGACGAATCCCCTCCTATCGCTCATTGCCTCCATGTGATTCGGGACTGTACCCAAAAGCCACCTTTTTGCACGCCCTCTTGGACGTGGTATGATGGAAATCAAAGCACAGTGGGAATCACACAAGACTCTATGACGATCTCGGGTCTACAGACTACTCTGTACCAGTGTCACCAGAGAACTGCCATCTGACGTGAGGTATAATACCATCTGGGAGTTCTCGGCGAGTCCGTCCAGTGTACCCAGTCTCCACTGAGCACCCGTATACCTTCTCTGATGTCAAACACCAATGAATATGGGATCATCCATCGCCCATCATATGGGTCAAGAAGCGCATACGCTAGTCTACTCTGGAGTATCGATGCCCTGTCTCGGTACTCCTACGACTAGGAACATTTAAAGGATGTACTTGGCGACTACACTGTCCTCACTAGTATGATCCGCATCATAGTCCTGGTAGTCAAGTACTCATCCTAAGGGGTTTATCAACATGTAACATAGAGACAATCAGAGTACATGTTAAGATAAAAAGCAACCAGATAGCGTACTATCATGTCGAGCAAGAAATTCCTCCCTATATATGTCTAAGCATCCACTACAATATACATCGTATGTACAGTAATGGCCTCTAGGGCATACATATAATTAACAATCTCCCACTTGCACTAGGGCCATCTGTTGTGGTATCGCATACCCAACAATCAGCTGTGGTTGAAGTATCTCATACTCAACCATCCCTAAAAGTCTCTACTGGGAAATAGGCCTTTGTGAGTGGATCCACGCTGTTGTCCTCTGCGTCTACTCTCCTAACCTCGATCTTCCTGGAGATCAACCATCTCCATGATCAGGTGATACTGCCTAAGAATTATATCTGGATTTCTGATGGGACGGGGGTTCCTTGGCATAACCCACAACTCCATTGTCACACAATGGTAGGAACGAAGTTCATCTCATGAACTTATATATTTCCAGACTGCCTCTTTGGTAGCATCCTTAGTAACGATGTATCTTACCTTTAATCGTCTAGTAAGTTACGGTATCTAGCTTGGAACTCTTCCAACATACCGTCCCTCCACTGAGGGTAAAGACAATGCCTGCGACTGACATTCAGTCGTCCTTATCACCCTGGAACCTTTCCAGTGATTCTCCCCAGGATCGATTGATACCATCTCACTACAACTAGTGAGAATCATAACATCCAATTAGATCTATCTCATATATCCAAAACCCAGGATTTAGGAGGTATCACCTTGATCCTATACGGAGAATCCTTGTGATAAGAGGAGATTGACCGAGCGTAGCATAGGAAACTCCTTCCCTATCAAGAGTATGTCATCCACGTACTCTACGAGGATCACCACCATACTCTCTACTACCTTTTTGTATATACAAGGTTCATCTACCATTTTGATGAAGTCAAACTCTTTGACTACCACATCAAAACAGGCGTTCCAACTACGCGATGCCTGCTTTATCATATAAAATATCTTGCACACGTTTCCGCTGCTCCCACTGTCTACGAAGCCCTCTGGCTGTGTACTTATATACGCTCTCTTCCAAATCATCATTTAGAAAAGCAGTCATGACACCCAACCGCCAGATATCGTAGTCATGGTATGTAGCCGTGGCAAGTAGGATCTGGATGGACTTAAGCATAGCTTTGAAAGTCTCAACTTTTCCATGTACACCAAGTAATCTTCTCAAGATATACTTGCTCCTAATGGGGATTTAACCCTTCAGATAAAGCAACCAAAGTCCATACTTTGTTGGTGTATAAGGATTCCATCTCAGATCGCTAAGCATCCAGCCATTCTTACAGAGACCCACTCCTGATGGCCAGCTCGAAACAAGTTGGGTCATCATCTCATGATGCAATCCTCGCTCCCATTGTCATATAGAAAACCGAAGTATCTCTCAGGTGGGTGAGGAACCCTACTAGATCGGCGGAGAGGCTGAGGTTCGTTGGAAACTATTGAATCCTTTGGTTCTATCAAATCATCAGCTGCAGTTTGTATAGTTGGAACTCTTTCCAGTTCTACCTCATGACCAATAATTTCTTCACAAGAAATTCCCTTTCACAAAGGTGGCATGCTGAGAAAAAAAACATCTTTTGTTTCTCGGTTTGGTAGAAGATATTCCCTTGCGAATTCTTGGGATATCCAACAAACTTCCACAGAACTGACTTTGCCTCGAGCTTGTCCGGATTTTGCTTTTAGACATAGGCCGGACAACCCCAAATCTTAACTTACTTAAGATATGGGCTCTTCCCATTCCATATCACATATGAAGTGGTAGGCAACTGATTTGATTTGAACCTTATTCAATAGGTATGCAGCTTCTCAAGTGCATAACTCCCAAAAGGAAATAGTAACTCAGTAGTACTCATCATAGAGCACACCATATCACATAGGGTGCAATTGCTCCGCCCCGATATACCATCGTGCTATGGTGTATACGGAGGAGTAATGCTGAGAGAGAATCTCATTCTCCTTTAGAATAGTCCATGAATTCCGTGCTCAAGTATTCTTCTCCTTGATCTCATCAAAGGACATAATACTTTTACCCGTTTTTGGTTTTCCACTTCTAACTTATATTTTGTGATTATCTCAAAAGTTTCGGACTTGTGTTTCAACAGGAACATATGTCTGAATCTTGAGAGATCATCAGTGAATATAATGAAGTACAAAGAACCGGTCTTGGCATGTGTAGACAGGGGACTTTCATACATCAACATGTATCAATCCCAAGAGCTCATTAACTCTTTCTCTGTTTCCAATAAACGGAGTTGTGGTCATCTTATCTCTGTGACATGACCGACAAGTTTCACAAGATGTAAATTCAAACTAATTTAAATATGCATCTATATGTAACTTCAGCTAGTCGGGTCGCATTGATATGACCTAGTCTACAATACCTCAAGAAGGATTCGTTCATTTCTGAACTCTTCCTCTTATGTGTGTTCTGTACATTAAGAACTGTGGTTTGATTTAGAACGTCAATGCTTTTAGATAACGTGCCTGAACCGATCAACTCTTGACATAGGAAATGTTCAAAACATTATCCAACAATACAAAATTATATCCTTTCTTTACAAATAAAGAGACTGATATGATGTTGTATATCAGATTCGGTATCTAATAACATTCATTCAGAATCAATGTATTCTGATAATACAGGGTGATAACAACCAACAGACTTGGCTGCAACACTTGCACCATTTCTATCTCATGAAACTTATTACCCGTTCTCAGTTCTCTACCTATCTGTAGCCCATGTAACAAATTACATATGTGGGATCCTGATCCGGTATCTCATACCCAGGACGTAAAGGATACTGAGAAACAGTTCTGTGTAATGAACACACCCGAAGAAGATGCATCAACATGCACTTTCTTCGTTTGGGCGGCACGGGAATTCTGGTAATCCCTATTTCATGCTCTGTCTTATAACAATTATAAGTTGGAGCGGGACCAACGTTCCTTAGCGCAGTATAACAAGCGGGTTCGGTCAATACATCCGTATTATTATCTTGATTAAGGCGTGACATAATCGCAACCAGGAGAGAGAGAGAAGAAAACTCTCAGCGTGCGCTTTTACAAGATTAGATTGGTTATCAATTTATCTAATCTGGATGTCTCCCACTGTTTTAGTCAAATCTTCCTTCAAATCCTAAAAGGAAAGACTAGCCGGGATTAATTACACCCTACAAGTTTGCCAATCTTTCAGCAAGGCCAATGCCGGTACTTTGAGGGAGGTTCCCCGTGCTTTCGCAAGGACCTAATTAAAGTAAACCTCGTTTTCCTAGGGGCGTAACCCCGTTGACACCTTTCTAGACACCTACTTGATCGGCTAATTGTAATGTGTAAAACTCTACCAGGAGTAACTCTTACTCGCAGTGGGTATCGGGATCCAACTATCTCATAGAAGGTATGCAATCTCATTGCAAATTTCAACACTTGAAATTCCCGATAATATTTTTCCCCTAGCAACTTATGACCTTGGCTAAGGTCAACAAATCATAAGTGCTAGCCAAGTTCAACCCGTCATTTCCCGATTGAATTAAACCCACCCGCACGACCCTTGGCTAAGGTCAACAAAGTCGCATGACTACCCCAACTCAATCGCATCATATGTTTATACAGATAAGCACTAATCAGCTACCGCACACTACGCCTTGGCTAAGGTCAACAAACGCAGCACGAATACTAACCAGTACTTATCTGAAATGACGGAGGGTTACGACAGGTTTTTAAGAAAACCCTTTGCGTAATGAACTTGATATCGTTGTAGAATCGAGTGATTTTAAATGGAGTGTTTTTTAGTCTTTTCTAGTTTCGCTAAAGAGGTCACTCCCGGTGAAGGGATCGTCGGCTCTTTCCTCATCGAATAAGGTGCATGATATTTCACAAATATCACTATACAAAGCAAAAACTATAGAAGCAATCAAAAGACAAACCGAGTATGCAGCATCTGCCAGTTATTGCTAAAGAGGTCACTCCTGGTGAAGGGATCTCGGCTCTTTCCTTATCGAATAAGGTGCTGGATGTTCTACAAGGAACACCGCTATGCAAAGCAAGAACTAGAGCTACCAGTTTTTAAACAAGTTTCTATAACATCTTTAGGTTTCTTTTATTTTCATTAATCTCATTAATGAAGTCCCATTTTATTATACTTCGCAAGTATCACATTTGAAACAAAATCTGCAATATAACATATATCTCATATATATAATATAAACATTCGTCTCAGGAAGTGATATGATCTCATCACAGAACATTGCAGCAGAAGATAACATATGAAATACTGGATATACTAGGGTTTCCGTGTTTTATGCGAGCCTGTATAAAACGCGGATTCCACGGTCGTGATGAATAGCCAAACCCACATCCCTAGACCCCTATGAGAGCGGCAAGCAACACTGCCAATTCTAGGGTTAGGAGACCCGGTCTCGACGCCTCGAGATGGTCTCCCACTGGACCCTAGAACCCGGTTACTTGTGCTCCCCGCCTTGGGTCTACCTAATGCAGAAAAATAAATAATATACAATGGTGACATCATCCTCAGCCCGGAAGTGCCCCAATAAAAGAATATTACATACAAATGAATTTTACATGAATGAAAAAGAAAAACTCCCATCTCACATAAAACCCCGGGCTATTCAGAACACGACGATCCAATATAACATATCACAGCAACACATAATATCTCATATCATCAACGTAAGCAAGTATGTGTATCCCGATTATCGTTGATGTATAGCAACGAAGCCGGCGATACACCACATACTACGTTTACGGTCGCAGAAAAGAAAGTGTAAAACTACAACAGTTGGAATCTGCAACCTACTTAGACATCGCATGCCTAACCAAATGAATTCCTTAGACATCGCATGCCTAACAATTATAAACCGTCTCATTATCGAAAACTCTTTTCAATATCAAGTCGGGCAATTCAACAAGATTCCCGATTGTCCTGATCAAATGCTCGTCGCAAACTTTAGTAGACGGCAGCACCCCCGGATGCCGTCGACGAAGTGCACTAAGGCGGAACACCGCTGCCGCGAGCATCCGAACGGATGCTTTTGGCGATGGGGTTCTCCTACAGTCACTTGGTCGGGGCTATGGGGCGTGGCTATCTATTAAGTTTACCCGGCGAGTATCCGCGTACGCTACGTGATTGCGACGGACTTTTGATCGCATCAAAATCCCGTGCCAACCGATCATCTGAGACTGAACTGCTAGATTTATAACATTCAAATTAGTTATCTCATAACTACATGTGGATTCCAAATATTGTATCACAAATCAGATAAATAGACAGTGTTAAAGTTTCCGATCGAATAAACAAACACCCAAGATTTCCCAAATAGCTCAACACTTGAGCGGAGTTCAAAAAGTATCCATCACATGCCACAGTACCAATGGTCCAGCCGTAGAAGGGTCAAGCCAATGCCTCACATGTGGCACCGCTATACTGCCCCAAACCCTAAGGTTTTGAGGCGGTTCAGACGGTCACATAATCGAGTTGAGGTTTGTGTTCTTCTAGAGGGTCCACCGCGTTACTTGCATGATTTTCCGGAAGTTTCAAACTCGAGAAAAAATCCAACTTTTGAAAAAAATTCCGAATGGGGAAAAAGTGAGTTATTGATATCCGTTCGAACTTTTTAACACGTTCTAAAATTATCCGGAAAAAACTTAAACGAAGTTAAATTATCCGATCGAATCAACGAGTCCCCAATACAACTCAGAAAACTCAACACTTGAGTAAATTTAAAAATTCCCAGAAGCATCAGGAAACACCTACGGATTTTACTGTGCAAAAAGCAAACAATGATTTCACTGTACGGCCGTGGAACCGCCGCGCAACCCATGCTAATGCCGCGGTTCCGCGGCTCCTTGGGTGAATTACGTTGTCGTTTTTCACACAGTTCCATAAAATTACCTGCTGAATTTTCTGAGCATTTTTAATATGAAAAATGTCAACTTTTGAAAAAAATTCCAGAAACTAGGGTTTTACGGGTATTCGGAATTCAATCGGACTTTAAACTTCGCCTAGACTTCGCCTAAAGCTCTAGCTTGGCTCTGATACCACTTTAGGGTTACTAGGCACTCTCACAAGGGTCTATAAGGCATCAACCATGCCCGATTTAAAATTTAGACGTGCCGAACAACCCTAACCTCGATCTTTAAACTAGAGATTAGGCGAAACAAAGCATGTTAAACACTTTAACACTAAGAGTTTGGGATTACAACCTTTGTAGTCTGGTCATTCACTTCTAAAGCTCCGTGTTGAGGTCTCTTCGCTGTGATCATCATATTCCCGGACTCTAGAGAGGCTCCGTGAAGAGAAAGATGCAAACTTGCTTCCGATATTCGATAACAAAGATGATCTACCTTGAAGTTTCTTTAACATAAGCTCTCACTCACTAAATGAAGTGAACACCCTAATCTAAATGGTTAGGATAGATTAGGATGATGAAGTATGATTTTAGCTCTCATTTATTTTCATTAACTCACTCATTTTCATCACTTCATAAAAAGCTAGAAAGTTTTTCATGAAAGAAGAAGGAAGAAGAAGAAGAATGAATAATCCCTTTTGTGATGAATAATGAATTGTTATGATAACTACAAATGCAACCATGGTTGACTAATATAGAGAGTTAACTAGGGTTAAAAGGGTGTGGGTTGGGTTAGGAAATATCTTGCAAAATATCTAAAGAAAATATCTTTGCAAGAAACAAAATAAAAGCTTCTAGAAGCTTCTAGAAAAGATTAACCCAAATCAAACATTAACCATGTTTAATCTCCACTAATCATGTTGCATTAGTAATCATAACTTGTTACAATATTATATATCATATATACAATATTTATTGTAACAAAATAAAATAATACAATTAACATATATCAATGTATTACCCGAGTGAGAAAAGAATCTTTTAGTGAGCTTATATTAGTTAATGTAATTTAATATATCAAATATATAATTATACATTAAATTATCGAATCAACACTTGATCCGATAATCCGGCTATTTCATAAATAACTGACTAATATAATCTGTATCAGTTCATCGAATCAACACTTGATCCGATGACCCGGCTATATCTCATATACCCGGCCGATATCTCATATCGTGAGAATCTAATACGGTATCACATACACGTATTGTTCTCGGTCCTGCACATATCATATATGTGCTCCTACTCCGTTTTGCCTGAGCCAAGAAACCTCTGTGTAGGACTCTAAAGAATCGTCAATACGCCGGCAGTAGGTGATGATCATATCAAACACCCACAAGCTGCAAGCGGTCAGCTAAACGTAACAGCCACCCAGGTATTGAGCGATCAAAAGATTAACAAGCAAGCCTGTACTTTCTCCTACGAATCCAGTCAGTAACACTCACGTACAGTCCGGTCTCTTCGTCTGATATGTCGCATATCTCGCCTAGGGGTGGTAAACATCAGACCCCAGTAGCTTGATAAGTCGTGTCGATATGAGGTCTATAACAGTTCAAGAAACTACTGATAACACTTACCAGTAAATCTCAGCAACCCTGACCAGGGATTTCCAGTTATAGCCAATCGAATACAGCGCAACATCAACTCCCTATACCGGGAGAGACGAATCCCCTCCTATCGCTCATTGCCTCCATGTGATTCGGGACTGTACCCAAAAGCCACCTTTTTGCACGCCCTCTTGGACGTGGTATGATGGAAATCAAAGCACAGTGGGAATCACACAAGACTCTATGACGATCTCGGGTCTACAGACTACTCTGTACCAGTGTCACCAGAGAACTGCCATTTGACGTGAGGAATAATACCATCTGGGAGTTCTCGACGAGTCCGTCCAGTATACCCAGCCTCTACTGAGCACCCGTATACCTTCTCTGATGTCAAACACCAATGGATATAGGATCATCCATCGCCTATCATATGGGTCAAGAAGCGTATACGCTAGTCTACTCTGGAGTATCGATGCCCTGTCTCGGTACTCCTACGACTAGGAACATTTGAAGGATGTACTTGGCGACTACACTGTCCCTAGTAGTATGATCCGCATCATAGTCCTGGTAGTCAAGTACTCATCCTAAGGGCTTTATCAACATGTAACATAGAGACAATCAGAGTACATGTTAAGATAAAGAGCAACCAGATAGCGTACTATCATGTCGAGCAAGAAAGTCCTCCCTATATATGTCCAAGCATCCATTATAATATACATCGTATGTACAGTAATGGCCTCTAGGGCATACATATAACTAACAGATCTCAGCAACCCTGACCAGGGATTTCCTGTTATGGCCAATCGAGCATAGCGCAACATCAACTCCCAATACCGAGCGAGACGAATCCCCTCCTATCGCTCATTGCCTCCATGTGACTCGGGACTGTACCCAGAAAGCACCATTTTGCACGATCTCTTGAACGTGGAAATCAAAGCACAGTGGGAATCACACAAGATTCTATGACGATCTCGGGTCGACAGACTAACCTGTACCTGTGTCACCAGAGAACTGCTATCTAACGATAGGTATAATATCATCTAGGAGTTCTCGGTGAGTCCGTCCAGTGTACCCAGTCTCCACTGAGCACCCGTATACCTTCTCTGATGTCAAACACCAATAGATATGGGATCATCCATCGCCCATCATATGGGTCGAGAAGCGTATATGCTAATCTACTCTGGAGTATCGATGCCCTGTCTCGATACTCCCACGACTAGGAACATTTGAAGGATGTGCTTACCGACTACCCTGTCCCCACTAGTATGATCTGCATCATAATCCTGGTAGTCAAGTACTCATCCTAAGGGCTTTATCAACATGTAATAGAGAGACAATAAGTGTACATGTTAAGATAAAGAGCAACCAGATAGCATATTATCATATCTAGAAAGAAATTCCTCCCTATATATGTCCTAGCATCCACTACAATATACATCGCATGTACAGTAATGGCCTCTAAGGCATACATATAACTAACAGTGGGTACGTCATGTTCCATTAAAATCTCAGGTTCTACTAAGTTTTCAGTAATAGTTTGTGTTTTAGAATTTCTTCCAGCTCTATTGTGCTCCCATTTATCTCTTTTTCGAGAAATTGAGTTTCCATGAAGCGGGCATGATGAGAAACAAAGACCTTTTATTCCTCTGCGTGATAGAAATAATACCGCCTAGAATTCCTGGGGTATCCCACAAACTTACACAGTACTGAACGTGTCTCGAGTTAGTCCGGATGAACCTTTTTGACAAAGGCAGGACGGCCCCATATCTTTAGATATTTAAGGCAGGATTTCTTCCCACTCCACATTTCATATAGAGTGGTAGGCACAGACTTAGTTGGAACCTTGTTCAATAGGTATGCAACAGCTTCCAGTGCATAACCCTAAAAGGAGGGCGGCAATTCAGTATTACTCATCATGGAACACACCATATCAAGTAAGGTACGATTCCGTCTTTCTGATACACCGTTGTGTTGTGGTGTGTATGGAGGAGTAAGCTGAGAGAGAATTCTATTCTCTTTTAAATATTCTGGGAATTCGGCACTTAAGTATTCACCGCCCCAATCGGATCGGAGCATCTTGATACTTTTGCCGGTTTGCTTTTTGTAACATTCTAGGAAAATAAAATATTATTTTCAGAATTTAACTAATTAAATAATAAATATTATGGATATTTTAAAAAGTATGGAGATTGTATTTAAATGAAATGGTATAATTATATACCAATAGTTTGGAAAATATTTGAAAACTTATATCAAATATTGTTTTTGAAAGAAATTATGCGAATTGAGCATTTATAGATTATTAAATAATTATTTGTATACAAGTTTAATGCCAAACTTGATTAATATTTACTAATTATGCATTAAACATGTTTATGTGCATGACATGCAACAAAGCATGTTGCATACACTTGTTACATTTTATTTGATATGTACCATGGTTTCTCCTCTTTAAAATGTTTTTTGTTTTAAAAATATAAAAGAGAAAAGATAAAAGAAAGAAAAAGAATTTAGATGAGAGAGAGAGTGAGGTGACTTGTGTTATGTGAGAGTGAGAGAGAGAGAGAGAGAGAGAGAGAAAGCCTTCTACACATTTCTCATACCTTGATCTCTTCATTTCCTCATTTCCTCTTCTTCTTCATCTCATTCATCTCCTTCTCATCCTCTTCCTCTACCCCCATGGCCACCATCAAAACTCAAACAAAATCTTATACCCCCTTCACAAAAAATGTGCACAAGTTTACTACAAACCCTAAGGAGGCATCAAGTCAAAGCTTTGAGCACGTTGGGCAACTCAAGAAAATTCTTGAGTTGCCAAATGAGATATTTTCTACACCCTTGGTTTAGAATTTGAGTTTCCTTAACTTCTATAGCAGTTTAGAATTAAGCCGATGTGGATTTGTGGTGTTTGAAATTCCAAGATGAGGGTTAGGGTTTATCTTGACTTGTGAAGGTGAAATTGAGGTTTAATTGTGATCACAAGCCCCTGTAGTGCTATTATTTTGGACTAAACCTGAGACTAGAAACCAATGTACGAACTTAGAATTTTCTCTTTTCGGTTTTCATTGATTTTTTATGCTTAAATGAATTTTGGAGCAACTTGGGGTCTTTATAAGAAAAACAAACAACTACATTGACCTAGTTAGACCACTAAAAGACCACCACAGAAGAAAGAGACTAAAATACCAAAATTAGGCCGGCGACACCTGTAGCACTTCTCGCCGGCCAAGTTTTAGGCATTTGTGTTGGGGTTTGTATAGTAGCTCACACACTTTATAACATAACCCCTGTATTGTTAGTTTTGTCCCTATAGATCTGTGCAAAAATATGGAAGCATTTTGAGTAGGTTTTAGCAATGTTTTTCCGATTTCTAAAACTTGGTTTTTGGTATTTGAATTTGGTTTTGGTCGTTGGACGTTTGTACGTCAACAACGAGGGTTTTATGATTGTTTTTTACGTGCGCAGGCTATAGGTTCTAACCTATGAGCACTTCGCGTGTCGTGTCGGTTTTTGAATCGGATTTTGATGCGATACGATGTGTTGTGATATATAGGTAACTTCGCGTAGAATTCGGGACGACAAGAGAGAGCGTGGCGTCATCGATTTCGGCAAGCGAGGATCGAGATAAGTAGATGTATATTTACGGGGGAAGTTGGGTGGATAGCGTATAGCACCCCCGGAACCGGAGCTTAGGGTTATATAGTTATATATATATTTGTGTAAACGTGAGTTTCGGATACTTAGCGAGTAGAATCCTAGGAGACTATAAGATAGTTTAAGTGTAGTTGTAGGAAGATATATCCTTAGCCTTATTACCTTATAGCGAATCGCAGGTTATGTGTTGTCACGCACACACGCACCCATACATGCACTTGGTAATTGTGTGTGTGTGTGTGTGTGTGTGTGTGTGTGTTTGTTCATATATATATACACACACACATATACACGTGAGATGAGAATATGAGATGTTGAATGGTTATGAGTCGATATGTTTGGGCATGATGCTGTGAGCTTATGATTTGTGATTGAGTCGAGACACCGTATATGTTATGATATATTAAAGGATCGTTGGGCGATATATACAATCATGTGATAACATGTGACCCGATGAAATAATAGATTAAGCGAGACCTTAGATCCGTACCCGTGATTTTGATATTGTACGATGAATGATACCATATGAATGATGATATATATGTGATATTTGACCCGTACCCTCAATTTTGAGGATGCCATATGATGGATATTACCGTACGAGATATATATGATGATTGATCCGCACTCTTGACTCGAGGATACCGTACGATATATTATACAGTACGTGATGCTATGAGGCTGGATCGCCGACTACTAGATATATCGACTCAGAATATGTTTAGATTTTCTTATCACTCCGACTAGGTTCTTAGTTTAGTCTCTTAGTTGTTTAGGTAGATGCTAGACTAGGCTCGAGTCATACCTATTTTCAAAACTAACGAATCGTGAGTATTTTCAAAACACAATCCGAGGGATGCTACGGATTTTTCAAAGGACATATCTTTTCTCAAAAACACCGTATCCCCTACTCATCTAAAAATCACGATTCGTGCTATTTCAAACACTAAAACTATATGACTCGTATACAGATGTATATATTTTATAATGTTGCGTTTACTATTCACTTTTCCGTTATATTCATGTTGTTCTCATTGCATTGCATATATACATGTGTTTTCTTTAGCTATTATGCTCTCGTCTGCTAGGACACCTGCACAATTACCGATGATGCGCATATTGTACGTACACTTGCTTGCTGGCTCACACACTTCAGCATCGGTAATTGACATGTCACGCACACTGTGGTAACCATTATTCCATTGTATACACTGATAGTTGTAGCTAAGTAGCATTGTTTAGCATTCCTGATATCATGTGCTAGTTTAGATCATGTATTTCTTACCTTGATGTCGCATGCATTCACATACATACATTCTAGTTATGCACTGGTCATTTGGCTTTACACCGGTATTCATTATCTCATTATATACTCATGATTATGAGATTTTGGTTTTTCCATGAGATTTCGGGATTTGGGGAAACCGCATGCGGATTTGTAAACTTATACTAAATTTTAAAAGAAAATGCAGTTTCTCGTGATATGATGTGTGTGGCATCCACCATGAGATTTCTCAGTTCTTGAGCCACGTGTGTACACATACCCGATTCGAGGAGTTGGATGAACCGTCTGCGGGTACATGATGGACCCGGTAAGGTACCTCGGGGCAAGAAGCTCGAGATGTAGACGATGAGCCCGGCAGGGATGCACTACCGACCGGTGATATTTGGCTCGGCGGACATCCGAAGGATACCGACCGCAGTTGTGAGATTTGATGATACGGAGCCGATCCGGACAGACGGAGCCCAAGATGTGAGATTTATGTGTCTTTGACAGGCATGCATTTCTTGATGTTTTCGAGTGTCGATGTTTGGCACTCAGATTTATCATGAGTTTTGTATGTCGATGCTGGACATACCCATTGATGATGCATTCATACATCATACATATGACATGTAGTTACCCTGTGACACGGACACGAGTACTTGACCTTACACATCTGCTTATATGATTACTCATATTGCTACTCGATGTTACAGTGTTACTACTATTATTATTGTATTGTATTGTATGAGCTAGGATATAGTCATACATTCAGTTTCTACTCGGTGATGTTTTCTACTCACGAGTTGGAAACTCACCCTTGTTGTGCCACAATTTCTTGCAGGTTCAGCCGTACAGGTTCCGTAGCGGCTTCGCTGGCATACCACTTTCTTCCGGGTGATTGCTTGGGTAGGTGGGACACATTGCTTCGTGACCACCATTGTACTTCTATTTTATTTCAAGTGTATCTAATTTAAAGCTCCATCAACCAGACCTGTATATTTGTAGACTTAGATACACCGTTTGTATATTCTTTCGGCCTTAGAGCCACGCTCATGTATATGTTATTGTTTTCCGTTTTTTTATGATACCCGTTTTCTTAACTTTTCTTCTGTGTTTTGATCCTCGCCTTTCGGCGTTGTATATTTATATTTCTTGCGTGATTGTTTCCGCCAATTGGCGAAGAGCTAGCTCCCGCTTGGGGATACCTTTTATTATATTGCTTGTACCGTTTTCAAGTTAAATTATACAAAGGAGGTGCCGCCCAAATTTTCGATGACGAAAATGTTTTTAAGTTAAATACCAGGATTATGTTTTTCATATATAATATTACTTATGTTTTAAAGAAAGAACCTGATTTCATTAAAGCTTATTTCAAAACTTCACCTCCACTATTTTCCCTAAAAAGGTTTAGATTTCTGGGCTTTGGCTTACTTGGATTGGGTGGAGTTCTATAGATTTCACATGATCCAAGTGCCAGTCGCATCCCTTCTTCGGGTCGTGACAAAGTTGGTATCAAAATGTTAGGTTTAACCTTGGTTCGAGTCTAGGTTTGACTATGCGGTGTTTAGGGCGTGTATATATATTCGGAACTTAGGCTTGACCTTATAGAACTTAGACTTGGCCGAGGGGGCATTAGACCCGAACTTTCATCGCGTAGGTTGACCTTGGTTGATGGAGTAGGCTACTTAAGTAAAGTGACGTACTGTGTGTATGTTCTGCAACATGCTTACGATACGCTACTTCGCTTATGAAGCCTTAGGATGTACATTTCTTATGCATTGTATTTCTATTCGTTCCTATGATCTATCCTCATCGATATCGGATTGTGGTTTCCGTTACCATGGTTACACGAGCAGAGAGAGTTGCGGTTAGAGATGCGGTCAGCGAGCTCGTCATGGACGAGGACTGACCAGGGTGTTTTCCCGTGACACACGAGCATTTTGATGTGTTGATTTTACTAAAATTTCCCGTTGACGCGAACGATCAGATCAACCCCAGATGATCGGGCCACTGCTAGAGGCCAGCCGAATGTGAAGACTGTTGATGTACCGTCTACTCCAGTGGATTGAGGCGTTATCTCCCGTGCGGACAGATGAGCCAGCTGTTGCTGCGATTGATAAGATACCGCCCCTAAACTTTCGAAATATATTGCAGCATGAGGTTATACTTAAGGAAACGAAATAAGATCATTAGTCACCTTTGGATAAGAGTAGGATCTTTTGTTCGTTTGGATACTTCGATGCGAGATCATCAATTGACTAACTTCAGTTAGAAGAGGCCCTCACACAGACGTGCTGTGAATCAATCAAGAAAAGACGTTGTTTGTTGAATGCTCCGATATAAGATCAGTAAGTTGACCAGCTTGGGATAGAAGGACTCCACCCAGATGCGTTGTGAGTCGATCAAAAATGGACGAGCGAAAGCATATTCCTCCGATGACTTGGACAAGTTCGTAGCTTCAAAAGAGACTCCAGATATGACTATAGTCAATTGGAGCGCACTCTACACAGTTACGAAGAGATGATTCCGAATTGGTCCATATTGAAGGAAAGCGGAGTAAGAGGTTCGTGCAAGATTTTAACAAGTTGTCATTCCACTCCGTTGATGCCAGAAACTTGTTACACACGCATAGGCATTGGATGCGGACGTACTTCCAGAGGAAGACCTTGATGAGAATGCAGTTGTTCCGGAACAAGAAATGGATTAAGTAAAGAGTGCTGACTTCCGGGCAGACCTGCAGAGATGAGATTGGGAAAGAGACCCTGATGGTATCTTTTGGGAATACTTCACGATAAAGACTTGAACCAGGATCGATTGTATCGCGCACACTCAGAGGACCAGAGACTGCCATCATTGACATGATACATTACGAATGACCATGTTAATTGGTCAGGAGATCTTCAGAGAAGCGCCAGTGCGGAACTGTTTCCGTCATTTCTCTGAATCAGGCTGTCAAGCCGAGGAGTCATGCGACTGATAATCTATAAAGAAAATCGAGGACCTAAGAGCAGAGGACGCCAGACCGTGGGCAAGAGGCAAGTAAATATCTTGCTCTGTCAGCCTTGGATGCACCAGCACGTTTCGTCATTGAAGGAGGGGCACATCGACGACAGTTATTTATGATTTGCGACTTGGTGATTCGGATATCACGTTTCCGTCGTTTTGGATTTTGATGTTTCGAGGATTTTGTTTCATGATTGATATTTCTTATGTGCACCACATCTGCACTTGATTCGTATTTTCGTGTATCAGTTGTACTGATTTTCGTTTTTTCGCATACACATTTGCGCTTGATTTTGATTTTTACGCACTCCGAGGTACTTGATTTTGATTTCGTGCATACAACATGCACACGATTTGGACTTATGCATTCAACGTGCTTTACGAGCACTTTCAGTATTTGATATGGTTTTGTGCACGCAGTTGCACACGTTTACGAGTTCATATACCGCAGTATACTTGATTTGATTTGGTGTATGTCGTATACCGCTGATTTCGATTTTGATATTCGATATTTGTTTTCGGGCACTTTCGTGCACAGGATTTATGTTTCCATGTACCTTGTGCACTTGATTTTCGTTATCGTGCACCCTACCGCACTAGATGTTTCTGTGTGGACCTAACACACTTGATTTAGCTTCTTGCTCACACTTGGCGCGCTTGATGCGACTTTGTGCACACCGGATGCACTTAATCGATATTCTTCATGCACATTAGATGCACCCGGTATTGTTGTCAGGCATACCCGTTGCATTTGACAGATGTTTTCGTGTGCACCCGTTGCACTTGATTTTTTTTTCTGTGCACATTCGTGGCACTGTATTAATTTCGATTTCCGTGCGCACTAGACGGACGTGGCATTCTTTGTATACTTTTTGGGATTGATTCCTTTCGAGCGGCATGTTTTATGATATACATTATATGGTTAATAACCAAGCAGGACTTGTCCGAGGACAGCATCTGAGTATTTTCGCATGCATCGATATTTACCGAGGGGATTTTAAAAAAAAAAGCTATAGTCTCGATATTTTCCTATGTGTCCTTGATGGCATGAAACTTTACGAAGAAAACCCTTCTAAATTCATTTTCAAAAGGCTGAACGTGTATGTTAAATAAAGGGTATACATATATACATAGCTATTTTCTTATAAATGAACGTCCGCTATTTGCGCCGTGGTTTGTGCATCGCACGGCGATTTGAAAAAGGTTTTGCATGCACTTTTATTCGGTTGTTTCGACAATTTCACAACGATGCGTGCTATACTTATGTTATAATCTTAATTATATCATGTTTGATTTTCGTATTGGATTTTGACATTTGTATTTTCGTCATAACTTCGATGATTGTGTGATACTTGACGAAGTTTTGATTTTGAGTTTTGCACTTGTTTTCACGCGCATATGGTGCGTTATGATATATCTTGTGTATTCATGATTTCGGAGCCCCGACGACTTGATAATTTACTAAAATGTTTTAGTATTTAGGGGGTTTAAATTTAAATTCGGGGACCGAATTTATTTAAGGGGGGAAAATTGTAACATTCCAGGAAAATAAAATATTATTTTCGGAATTTAAATAATTAAATAATAAATATTATGGATATTTTAAAAAGTATGGAGATTGGTTTTAAATGAAATGGTATAATTATATACCAATAATTTGGAAAATATTTGAAAACTTATATCAAATATTGTTTTTGAAAGAAATTATGCGAATTGAGCATTTATAGATTATTAAATAATTATAAGTATACAAGTTTAATGCTAAACTTGATTAATATTTACTAATTATGCATTAAACATGTTTATGTGCATTACATGCAACAAAGCATGTTGCATACACTTGTTACATTTTATTTGATATGCACCATGGTTTCTCCTCTTTAAAATGTTTTTTGTTTTAAAAATATAAAAGAGAAAAGATAAAAGAAAGAAAAAGAATTTAGATGAGAGAGAGAGTGAGGTGACTTGTGTCATGTGAGGGTGAGAGAGAGTGAGGGTGAGACGCTTCTACACATTTCTCATACCTTCATCTCTTCATTTCCTCATCTCCTTCATCTCCTTCTCATCCTCCTCCTCTACCCCTATGGCCATCCCCAAAACTCAAACAAAACCTTATACCCCCTTCACAAAAAATGTGCACAAGCTCACTGCAAAACCTAAGGAGGCATCAAGTCAAGACTTTGAGCACTTTGGGCACCTCAAGAAAATTCTTGAGTTGCAAAATGAAGTATTTTCTACACTCTTAGTTTAGAATTTGAGTTTCCTTAAATCCTATAGTAGTTTAGAATCAAACCGATGTGGATTTGTGGTGTTAGAAATTCCAAGATGAGGGTTAGGATTTATCTTGACTTGTGAAGGTGAAATTAAGGTTTAATTGTGATCATAAGCCCCTGTAGTGCTATTATTTTGGACTAAACCTGAGACTAGAAACCAATATACAAACTTAGAATTTTTCCCGTGTCGGTTTTCATTGATTTTTGATGCTTAAATGAATTTTGGAGAAGCTTGGGGTCTTTATAAGAAAAACAAACAACTACATTGACCTAGTTAGACCACTAGAAGACCACCACAGAGGAACGAGACTAAGATACCAAAATTGGGCCGACGACACCCATTACTGTAGCACTTCTTGCCGGCCAATAGGCATTTGTGTTGGGGTTTGTCCTGTAGCTCACACACCTTATAACATAGCCCCTGTATTGTTAGTTTTGTCCCTATAGATCTGTGCAAAAATCTGGAAGCATTTTGAGTTGGTTTTGGCAATGTTTTTCCGATTTCTAAAACTTTGTTTTTGGTCGTTGGACGTTTGTACGTTAACGACGAGGGTTTTATGATTGTTTTTGCGTGTGTGGGCTATAGGTTCTATCCTATGAGCACTTCGCATGTCGTGTCGGTTTTTGAATCGGATTTTGATGCGATAAGATGTGTTGTGATATGTAGGTACCTTCGCGTAGACTTCAGGACGACAAAGGAGAGCGTGGAGTCATCGACTTCGGCAAGTGAGGATCGAGGTGAGTAGATGTATATCTACGGGGAAAGTCGGGTGGATGGCGTATAGCACTCCCGCAACCGTAGCTTAGGGTTATATATATATATATATATATATATATATATATATATATATATATATATATATATATATATATATTTGTGTAGACATGAGTTTCGGATACTTAACGAGTAGAATCCTAAGAGACTATAGGATAGTTTAAGTGTGGTTGTAGGAAGATATATCCTTAGCCTTATTACCTTATAGCGATTCACAGGTTATGTGTTGTCACACACACGCACACGCACATGCACTTGGTAATTGTTTGTATATGTATATGTGTGTGTGTGTGTGTGTGTGTGTGTGTGTGTGTGTGTGTGTGTGTTTGTTCATACACACACACACACACACACATATATACACGTGAGATGAGGATATGAGATGTTGAATGGTTATGAGTCAATATGTTTAGGCTTGATGCCGTGAGCTTATGATTTGTGATTGAGTCGAGACACCGTATTTGTTATGATATATTAAAGAATCGTTGGGCGATATATACAATCATGTGATAACATGTGACCCGATGAAATAATAGATTGTACGAGACCTTAGATCCGTCCCCGTGACTTTAATATTGTACGAGGAATGATACCGTACGAATGATGATATATATATATATATGATATTTGATCCGTACCTTCGATTTTGTGGATGCCGTAAGATGGATATTACCGTACGAGGTATAAATGATGATTGATCCGCACTCTTGACTCGAGAATGCCGTACGATGTATTATACAGTACGTGATGCTATGAGGCTGGATCGCCGACTACTAGATATATCGACTCAGAATATGTTTAGATTTTCTTATCATCCCGACTAGGTTCTTAGTTTAGTCTCTAGTTGTTTAGGTAGTTGCTAGACTAGGCTCGAGTCATACCTATTTTCAAAACTAACGAATCATGAGTATTTTCAAAAGACAATTCGAGGGATGCTACGGAATTTTCAAAGGACAAATCTTTTCTCAAAAACACCGTAGCCCCTACTCTTCTAAAAATCACGATTCGTGCTATTTCAAACACTAAAACTATATGACTCGTATACAGATGTATATATTTTATAATGTTGCGTTTACTATTCACCTTTCCATTACATTCATGTTGTTCTCATTGCATTGCATATATACATGTGTTTTCTTTAGCTATTATGCTCTCATCTGCTAGGACACCTGCACAATTACCGATGATGCGCATGTTGCACGTACACTTACTTGCCGGCTCACACACTTCAGCATCGCACGCACACTGTGGTAACCATTATTCCATTGTATACACTGATAATTGTAGCTAAGTAGCATTGTTTAGCATTCCTGATATCATGTGCTAGTTTAGATCTTGTATTTCTTACCTTGATGCCGCATGCATTCACATACATACATTCTAGTTATGCACTGGTCATTTGGCTTTACATCGGTATTCATTATCTCATTATATACTCATAATTATGAGATTTCGGTTTTTCTATGAGATTTCAGGATTTGGGGAAACCGCATGCGGATTTGAAAACTTATACTAAATTTTAAAAGAAAATGCGGTTTCTCATGATATGATGTGTGTGGCGTCCACTATGAGATTTCTCGGTTCTTGAGCCACGTGTGTACACATACCCGATTCGAGGAGTTGGATGAACCGTCTGCGGGTACATGGTGGACCCGGTAAGGTACCCCGGGGCAAGAAGCTCGAGATGTAGGCGATGAGCCCGGCAGGGGAGCACTACCGACCGGTGATATTTGGCTCGGCGGACATCCGGAGGATACCGACCGTAGTCATGAGATTTGATGATATGGGGTTGATCCGGACAGACGGAGCCCGAGATGTGAGATTTATGTGTCTTTGACAGGCACGCCTTTCTTGATGTTTTCGAGTGTCGATGTTTGGCACTCAGGTTTATCATGATTTTTGTATGTCGATGCTAGACATACCCATTGATGACGCATTCATACATATGACATGTAGTTACCTTGTATCACAGACACGAGTACTTGACCTTACACATCTGCTTATATGTTTACTCATATTGCTACTCGCTGTTACAGTGTTACTACTATTATTATTGTATTGTACTGTAAGAGCTAGGATATAGTCATACATTTGGTTTCTACTCGGTGATGTTTTCTACTCACGAGTTGGAAACTCACCCCTGTTGTGCCACAGTTTCTTGCAGGTTCAGCCGTACAGGTTCCGTAGCGGCTTCACTGGCACACCACTTTCTTCTGGGTGATTGCTTGGGTAGGTGGGACACATTACTTTGTGACCACTATTGTACTTCTATTTTATTTTAATTGTATTTAGTTTAAAGCTCCATCAACCAGACCTGTATATTTGTAGACTTAGATACACCGTTTGTATATTCTTTCGGCCTTAGAGTCACGCTCATGTATATGTTATTATTTTCCGTTTTTTTATGATGACTATTTTCTTTACTTTTCTTCTGTGTTTTGATCCTTACCTTTCGGCGTTGTATATTTATATTACTTGCGTGGTTGTTTCCACCAATTGGTGAAGAGCTACCTCCCGCTTGGGGATGCCTTTTATTATATTGCTTGTACCGTTTTCAGGTTAAATTATACAAAGGAGGTGCTGCCTAAATTTTCAATGACGAAAATGTTTTCAAGTTAAATACCAGGATTATGTTTTTCATATATACTATTACTTATGTTTTAAAGAAAGATCCTGATTTCATTAAACCTTATTTCAAAACTTCACCTCCACTATCTTTCCTAAAAAGGTTTAGATTTCTGGGCTTTGGCTTACTTGGATTGGGTAGAGTTCTATAGATTTCACATGATCCAAGTGCCAGTTACGTGCCTTCTTTGGGTCGTGACACTTTTCCACTTCATTCTTATACTCTTGGAATTTCTCAAAGGCCTCGGATTTATGTTTCATTGAGAATACATGTCCATACCTTGAGAAATCATCTGTGAAAGTAACGAAGTAGGAATAGACACTTCTTGCATGTGTAGATATTGGCCCCCACACATCGCTGTGTATGAGTCCCAAGAGCTCAGTGGCTCTTTCTCCGTGTCTAGTGAACGGAGTTTTTGTCATCTTTCCTCTGATACATGATTGACAAGTTGCATATGATTGATACTCAAACGGATCTAAGTATCCTTCTTTATGTAACTTAGTCAGTTGTGTTTCATTGATATGACCGAGTCTACAATGCCATAAGAAATCTTAGTTTGATTCTAAAGCCTTTCTTTTTAGTATGTTTTGGACATTGAAAACTTGATGTTGATTAAGAATGTATATTCCGTTACTAAGTGTACCTGACCCAACCATTTCATGATTTAGGTGAATGTTGATAACATTGCTTACAAGTGCAAAATTATATCCTTCATTTGATAATAAAGATACTGATATAATATTACACACCATACTGGGTATACAAAAGCAGTTATGCAATAACAAAATATGTCCACTCGCCAATCCCAGGTGATATTCTCCTACTGCAACAGCATCCACACTGGCTCCGTTGCCAACCTTGAGGGTCATATCACCTTTTCTCAAAACTCTACGGCTTCTCAGCGCCTGTAAAGAATTACAGATGTAAGATCCTGATCCGGTATCCAATACCCAGGAAATAGAGTTTATAGAGAATCAGTTTTCAATCACGAACATACCTGAAACCGAAACCACAACTTGCTTCGTGTCCTGATTCCTGACCTTTAGGGCCCTGCAGTCCTTCTTCCAATGTTCCTTTTTCCGACAATAGAAGCATTCTTCCTTTGTGGTTGCCCCCCTAACTTTTCCTTTCCCTTTCCTTGCACTTTCTGCACACCTCCCTTGGTTTGGTAGGGGCCTTCTTCTTCTTCCCCTTGGCCTTAGCCTTAGATCTAGCAGAAGAAGATTTCCTATCAAACAGAGCGGGTGTTTCCTTGGTTTTATTTAAGGTGCCCTCTGCCATCCTCAACATGTTGAGGAGTTCAGGAAGTGAAACTTCCATACTATTCATATTGAAATTCAATATGAACTGGACATTGGTGGAAGGAAGGGACTGTAGAATTAAGTCGATGTACAACCCATTCTCCAACGTGGTTCCCAGGTCCGCGAGCTCTTCGATGAGTGAAATCATCTTTAAGACGTGGTCCCCAACAGATGATTCGATAGCCAATCTCGCTTGAAATAATTTCTTTGAGGTCTCATATTTTGCGATACGAGATTGCTCTCCATATAATTCTTTGGTATGGAGGAAGATGGAAGCAAGGTCCATCTTCTCGTGCCTCCTATGATGTTCATTATTCATAGAGGCCAGCACGAGGTACTTGGCTTTTGCGCAATCAAGATCCCATGTTTTACGGACCTCAATGTCCACGATCGAGGATTCTGGACCGGGAACAGGGGGAGCTTTCGCCGTAAGGACGTATGCGACCTTATCATATGTAAGGGCCATATGGATATTCCTCAGCCGGTCTTTATAGTTTGGCCCAGCGAGTTTATTTTTATCTAGTTTCAGCTTAAGTCCCTTCATGGTCGCTGCAATTAGGAAAGAGAGAAAAAAAACACTCAGCATATGCTCTTACAAGTTTAGATTGGTTATTAGTTTATCTAAACAGGATGGCTCCCACTGTTTCCTCGAATTCTTCTTCAACCCCTAAAGAAGAATTAGTCAGGATTAATCGCACGTCACAATACTTGCTTAACCTTTGGGCCAAGCTAGTATCAATACTTCGAGGGAGGTTTTCAAACGCTTTCGCGAAGTTCCTTAATTACATAACCTCTTTTCTCTGGAGGCGTAGCCCCGTTAACACCGTTCTAGACACCTACTTAGTTTATAGTATTGATTGTTAAGTGAAAAAATTTCCCGAAGAGTAGCGGATACTCACAATAGGATCAAGACCCAACTATCATTGTGTGATGATTTTGAAGGAAGTCTACCAAAAACACCAAACTCCAGAAGGTATGCAATACAAGCAAGTTTCCTTTATGTTTGAAACTCCCGATATTATTTTTGCCCCGAGCGCTTATAACCTTGACGAAGGTCAAAACATCATAAGTCGCATCTCAAGTCCAACCCTTCATTATCCAGATTAATCTAGACCCATTCGTGCAAGCCCTTGAAGAAGGCCAAAACAGCTGAGTTTGTCCTAGACTAATGCATCTATCTATGCTACAGATAAGCACCCACTAGCTACCAAACATTATGCCTTGGCGAAGGTCAAAACACATAGCATGAATACTAGTAGATACCTATCTGAAGTGAGCTACGGCTAGTTTTTGGCGAAAACCGTTAACATAATGAACTTGATATAGCTGAAGGAACCGGATAGCTTTTGAAAATGAGTGGTTTAAGCTCCGCTTTTAAAAATGCTTTTTGAAGAAAACCGAGTGGTTTTGTAATTGTTCCAACGACATCGGATTTTAGGTTTATTTCCTTGCATTAATCAATATTAATGTAGTCCTATCAATTAACCTTATCATTACAGAAAAAAATGAAAATAGAACGTACGCTTATGCCATCCGTATTCGCAACGGGGCTCCTTCATACACCGTTAGGTTACTTAACTAACGATAGAGCAGGGGCTGGACTAGCGCAGGTGCAAAACATAAGCAATTTTTATTAAATATAACACACACACACACACACACACACATATCCATTCGTCTCACGCAATAATAAGCATTCCAGATCACAGAATCACAGATGAATATATTGGATATACTAGGATTTTCGTGTTTCGTTTTAGCCTATAACGAAACACGGATTCTACGATCATGATGAATAGCCAAACCCTACCCTAGACCCCTACGGGTGCGGCAAACTACCCGCTAAATTCCCGAAGTGAAGCAACCTCCCTCAATAGAATGAGTAGGCCACTCGGCACTTCAAGAACCCGGTAGTTTATGCACCCCACCTTAGGTCTATCCTAGGTGCAAGAAAAAGTAAATGAAATAATACAACGGTGGCTACAACCTCAACCCGGATGTGCCCCGCAAAAATAATATTATATCAATTTACAAATTTACATGAATGAAAGAAAAGAAAACACTTTTCTCACATCCCCCGGCTATTCATTCACGACGATCCAATACTCTATATACACAATCACCAAATTACAGATATGTGCAACCCCCACTAATCGATATATAGCAATTAGAAGACGTTTAGTAACATATATACAAACACAGAAAACCCGGATTAGCCAAGTAACTTAGAATTTCGATCAAAAATATTTTCCGTGTCTACCCTATGTACAAACCAGTACACAAACAATACTGGGTAGAAACCAAATATGCAAGAAATCATATTTCCAATATTAAGACCCACAGGAAAAATTCGGAGTGAATCGGCCTTGAATCGGCCGCGGATCCGCTGCTAAATAGTGAGTTTGGCCATGGTACCGCGGTGGTCTTGGGCGATTACGAGCTCGATTTTCTTCTGTGTTCTTACAAAAGCTTGCTTGTATTTTTAAGCCCACTGAAATAATTTTTTGAACAATTTTAAAAATCGAAAGCAAGCATAGCATGAAAATTTGATTTCGAGTAAATTTTCCGACGATCGAAGTTCTAACTACTTGCTAACTAGCTGGTTAAGGTTTAAGTGGCTCTGATACCAGTGTAAATCGATGTCGCGCACCCCACGAGTCCACGGGGAGGCGGAATACAAAAAAAAACGAATTTTCTTTTTCAAAAGAATGGCTTCGCAATATCGACCAAGACAACTCAGGATCTTAATTAAATCATAACTAGCTAAGACAAACTATAAGAAGGTTTCTAACTACTAGGTGAGAGTTTATACCTCCTTGATCAAGTCCTCAGGGTCTTCTACTTTTCTTCTTAGCTCTTGGTGGCTTGAAGCTTCTTCTCCTCTTCTTGGCTCTTAGAAAGCTTGAATGGAACTCGATCGTCAGTTTTCTCTTTGTGAAAATGATCCACCTGAGAATCTATGGTTCAAACTTCAACCTCAAGTATGAGGTAACTAAGATGTCTAGTTTGCTAGACTAGACAACTTAGATGATGTAGAGAAAGATGAATGGAGTATTTTATCTCAAGAACCATAAGATTCACAACTCATGTGAGGGTTAGGGCTTGAGGAAGGGCTTGAGGAAGAAGGAGAGGAAAAATTGGATAGAGAATGGGCAACTGCAAATGAGTAAGGGTGTGGAGGCAAATGAGAATGGCTAAGTCGCTGCAATCATCAAGCATGGATTATTTTCAATAGAAAATAAGTAACCATGCTTGAATAGTAAAGTCATATGAATAAAAAAAATGACTTAGCCATGCATTCATCCATGCCTCAAATATCTCCAATTTCCACCTCATTAATCTATTTCCACAAATAGATAAATCTAATAATGAGGTGTCCCCTTCTAGAAGCATGTCTTGTAAAATTACAAGAATGCCCTCACCGTATATACATACCCGTATTCATATTCCGAAAAATACGAATATAATGAGATAACAATAATCCAATAATATAATACTAAAATCCAGCTTAAACCAAAGACCACTAGTATTATCCGTCCAAACATCATCCGTGTAGCCAGTACACGTATATGATCGAAACTCTCCCTAAAACCATACGGCCTCTACATCGTTTCGCCTGAACAAGGGAGACCCTCTGTGTGGGACTCTAAAGACTCGACGGTACGCTGGTAGTGGTTTTAACCATAAGTCTGTCAGCGGCACTAGCTATACGTAACGGCTACCCAGGTATATTTCGAAAAGAAGGCCGATGAGCGAACTCATCTGAACCCCTACTGAGCAAGTCCGTAACAATCTCTGTGCAGTCCGGTCTGTTCATCTGAGAGTATCGCATACCGGGTATAGGGGGTAGAAAACGTCAGACCCCTAATAAGCAGACAAGTCATGTTGGTGTGGCTCAAGACCAACCGAGAATCTATTGGTCTAACTATCAGTAATTCTCAGTCTGCCATGGCCAGGGACTTATGGTGTTGACCAACCGATCACAGCGCGACATCGACTCCCTATACCAGGAGAGACGAATCCCCAACAGTCGCTTACTGCCTCCATGTGGCTCAGGACTGCACCCAACTAAAACCTGTTTTCACGACTCAGTAGAGCCGTGGTAGGGTAGCAATCAAAGCACAGTGGGAACTCTCACGAGACAAATGATGACCTCAGGTCGACAGACTATCTGCACTCATGTCACTAGAGAACTGCTATCTAACGCTAGGTATAATACCATCTAGCCACTCTCAGCGAGTCATGTCCGGTGTACTCACACCCAGTGAGCACCTGTATACAATCTTAGGTGCACCTCATCAATGGTGTAGGGTAACTAGGCTCTCTAATAAGGTTTAAGGAAGCATCAAACATGTCCGTTTAAAATTTTAGCCGTTCCGAATAACCCTAAACTAGATCGTTGCTAGAAAATTAGGGTTTCATATACAAGTAAACTATGTTTACGACTAAGTGAATACTAAATACAACCTTTGTAGATCGGTCCTTCACTTCTATAGCTCCTTGTTGAAGTCCCTTCACTGCGATCGTGGTTCTCCCGGACCCTTGCATGGCTTCACGAAGCGAAAGACGCGTCCTTGCTTGAAGTCTTCGAGGCCGAAGATGATCGAGGGGATGCCAACTCAAGCTTCTACTTCACTAACTTGAGAATTAGGGAAGTAAACACCCGAAACTAAAGTGCTAGTCTAGTAGAGGATGGAGAAATAGGAAGTGGGTTCTCTTTAGAATTTTATTTCTCACAATCTTTCTCACTTTGGAACAAACCCTAGCAAGCTTTTTCTTTTGGTCAATGAAGAAGAAGAACAAAAGAAAGAGAGGAGGATAATGATCAAGTAAGTGAGCTAACCATGGTGAGTGAGTATCATATACTAACCCTTGTAGAGCCATAGTCATAGCTAAATGAAAATGGTTAGGTTAATAAAAATCTAAAGTAAAACAAATTTAGTGGACTTTGTCAAAGCATCCACAAGCTTCTACAAGCTTCATGCTTATGACCTAAGCGCCACTAATTTGTAATTACCTTAAATAAATATTAAACACCATCTTATATAGTATGGTGTATGTCTTACACACCCATGTTTAGTGTATCATCAACCATGATACAAAAGAAAACACTTTTAATATATATATCACACATATATATATATATTCAAGTGTACATATGAGAAAATACCTAAAGAGAACAAGTGTTAGTTAATGTAAACTAGTATATCAAATATACAATTATACAATAAATTATTAAATCAACACTTGACTTAATAATCCGGTCACATCACATATAACCGACTAACATCCATTGTATCGACTTATCGAATCAACACTTGATTCGATAATCCGGCTATATCATATATAACCGACCGATACAAAAAGTCGCGAGAATAGAATACGGTATCACATAAACGCATTATTCTCGGTCCCGCACATATCACATATGCGCTCCTATTTCGTTTTGCCTGAGCCAGTAAAACCTCTGTGTAGGACTCTAAAGACTCGTCAATACGCCGGCAGTAGGTGATGATCAAATCAAGCACCCACAAGCAGACAGCGGTACTAGCTGGACGTAACGGCTACCCGGGTATTGAGCGATCAGAAGATCAGCAAGCAAGCCCGCTCCAACTCCTGTAAAAGTCTGCCGGTAACACTTCCCGTACAGTCCGGTCTCCTCGTCTGATATGTCGCATATCAAGTCTAGGGGTGGTAAACGTCAGACCCCAATAACCGATAAGTCGTGCCGATGTGAGGCTCATAACGGGTCGAGAAACTACTGGTAACACTTACCAGTAAATCTCTATATCAGCCCTGGCCAGGGACTTCCCTGTTATGGCCAATCGAGCACTGCGCAACATCAACCCCCAATACCGGGAGAGTCGAAACCCCTCCTATCGCTCATTGCCTCCATGTGACTCGGGACTGTACCCAAAAACCACCGTTTTGCACGCCCTCATGGACGTGGTAAGGTGGAAATCAAAGCACAGTGGGAATCACACAAGACTCTATGAAGATCTCGGGTCTACAGACTAACCTACACAAGTGTCACCAGAGAACTGTCATCTGACGTGAGGTATAATACCATCTGGGAGTTCTCGGCGAGTTCGTCCAGTGTACCCAGTCTCCACTGAGCACCCGTATACCATCTCTGATGTCAAACACCAATGGATATGTGATCATCCATCGCCCATCTCATGGGTCGAGAAGCGTATACGCTAGTTTACACTGGTATATCGATGCCCCGTCTCGATACACCTACGACTAGGGACCTTGAAGGATGTACTTATGGACTACCATGTCCCTACTAGTATGATCCGCATCATAGTCCAGGTAGTCAAGTACACATCCTAAGGGCTTTACCAACACATAACTATAAGACAGTATAAAGAGACAAGTATACATACTAAGATAAAGAGCAACCAGATAGCATACTATCATATCGAGCAAGAAAGTCCTCTCTATATATGTCCAAGCATCCAATATAATATACATCATCTGTACAATAATGTCCTCTAGGGCATACATACAACTAACAATCTCCCACTTGCACTAGGGCCAGCTGCTGTGGTATCGCATACCAAGCATCCCGAAGAGTCTCTCAAACTGTATCTGGGGAATGGCCTTCGTGAGTGGATCCGCAGTGTTGTTCTTCGTGTCAACCCTCCTAACCTCGATCTCCCGGCGATCAACTATCTCCCGGATTAGGTGATACCGCCTCAGAATATGCCTGGATCGCTGATGGGACCTGGGTTCCTTGGCCAAAGCCACCGCTCCATTGTTATCGCAATACAAAGGTATTGGATGCTCAATGGATGGAACCACTCCAAGTTCAGTAATGAACTTCTTGATCCAGACAGCCTCTTTGGCAGCATCGTTGGCAGCGATGTATTCAGCCTCCATCGTCGAGTCTGCCACGGTTTCCTGCTTGGAACTCTTCCAGCTAACTGCCCCTCCGTAAAGGGTAAAGACAAATCCCGACTGCGACTTAGAGTCGTCCTTATCACTCTGGAAGCTCGTATCGGTAAAGGACTCCACTTGGAGTTCTCCGTTACCATACACCAAGAGCATCTCTTTAGTCCTTCGTAAGTACTTGAGAATGCTCTTCACAGCTGTCCAGTGACTCTCTCCAGGATCAGCTTGATACCTACTCACTACACTTAGTGAGTATGCTACATCGGGTCTGGTACATAGCATCGCGTACATGATAGAGCCTACAGCCGAAACATAGGGTATCCCTTGCATGCGAGCTCTCTCCAAATCAGTCTTGGGAGACATCTCTTTGGAGAGAGTGAGCCCTGAGATCGTGTGTAAAAACCCACGTTTGGACTCTTCCATACTAAACCTCTTTAGTATGGTGTCAATGTACATGGATTGGGACAATCCCAATATCCTTTTAGATCTATCTCTATAGATCCTAATTCCCAATATGCAGGAGGCATCACCAAGATCTTTCATTGAGAATCTTTGTGATAAGAAGAGCTAGACCGATTGCAGCATACGAATGTCATTTCCTATCAAGAGTATGTCGTCCACGTACAATACGAGGAAGACAACCTTACTCTCTGCCACCTTCTTGTAGATACATGGTTCATCTACGTTTTTGACGAAATCAAACTCTTTGATAACGACGTCAAAGCAGATGTTCCAACTCCGCGATGCTTGCTTTAATCCATAAATGGATTTAAGCAGCTTGCATACCTTCCCGCTGCTCCCACTATCTACGAAGCCCTCTGGCTGAGTCATGTACACACACTCTTCTAAATCACCATTTAGAAAGGCGGTCTTAACATCCATTTGCCAGATTTCGTAGTCATGATATGCAGCAATGGCAAGCATGATCCGGATGGATTTAAGCATAGCCACTGGAGAAAAGGTTTCGTCATAGTCCACACCTGGTCTTTGACGAAAACCCTTTGCAACAAGTCTAGCTTTGAAAGTCTCCACTTTCCCATCTACACCAAGCTTTTTCTTGAAAATCCACTTGCTCCCAATGGGTTTTACCCCTTCAGGAGCAACTTCCAAAGTCCATACTTTGTTGGTGTACATAGATTCCATCTCGAACCGCATTGCATCCAGCCATTTCACTGAGTCCCCACTCGTGATGGCCAGTTCGAAGCTAGTTGGATCATCATCAACCATGATGCAATCTTCGCTCCCACCATCCATGAGAAAACCGTAGTATCTCTCAGGTGGGTGAGGAACCCTACTAGATCGGCGGAGAGGCTGAGGTTCGTTGGGAACTACCGAATCCTCCGGTTCCACTAAATCTTCAGTTTGAGTTTGTGTAGCCGGAATTTCTTCCAGTTCTACTTTGTCGCCACTAATTTCTTTTGCAAGAAATTCCTTTTCTAAAAAGGTGGCATGTTGAGAAACAGACACTTTTTGTTCCTCAATATGGTAGAAAAGATATCCATGTGAATGTTTGGGATATCCCACAAACTTGCATAAAACTGATCGTGCCTCGAGTTTTTCCGGATTTTGCCTTTTGACATAGGCCGGACAACCCCATATCTTAACTCGTTTAAGACATGGTCTCTTCCCACTCCATATCTCATATGGTGTGGTAGGTACAGATTTAGATGGAACTTGATTCAATAGGTATGCTGCTGTCTCCAGCGCATACCCCCAGAAGGAAATAGGTAACTCAGTTGTGCTCATCATAGAGCGCACCATATCTAATAGGGTGCGGTTCCTCCGTTCCGATACACCGTTGTGTTGTGGTGTATATGGAGGAGTTAGCTGAGAGAGAATCTCATTCTCTTTTAGGAAGTCCAGGAATTCATTGCTCAAGTATTCTCCTCCTCGATCAGATCGTAGGATTTTAATACTTTTTCCGGTTTGGTTCTCGACTTCTTGTTTATATTCTCTAAATTTCTCAAAAGCTTCTGATTTGTGTTTCATCAGGAACACATATCCGAATCTAGAGAGATCGTCGGTGAATGTAATGAAGTACGCAGAACCATTCCTGGCATGTGTAGACATGGGGCCGCATACATCACTTTGTACCAGTCCCAAGAGTTCCGTAACTCTCTCTCCGTGTCCCGTAAACGGAGTTTTGGTCATCTTGCCTTTGAGACATGACTGGCAAGTGTCATAAGATGAAAATTCAAACGGATTCAAATATCCATCCTTATGCAACTTGGCTAGTCGTGTCACATTGATGTGACCCAGTCTACAATGCCACAAGAAGGATTCGTTCATTTCTGAACTCTTCCTCTTGTGTGTGTTTGTTATGCTCAGAACTGTTGATTGATTTAGAACAAAAATGCCATTGCACATCGTGCCTGATCCAACCAACTTTTGGTTTAGAAAAATGTTCATAACATTATCCTGTAATACAAAATTATATCCTTCTTTACTCAACAAAGAAACCGATATAATGTTGCATATCAGGTTCGGCATGTAATAGCATTCGTTCAGAATCAATGTATTACCAGTTGGCAATACAAGGTGATATTCCCCGACGGTTTTAGCTGCAACAATTGTACCATTTCTAACCCTTATGTCTTTATCACCTTCTCCAAGTTCTCTACCTTTCCTAAGCCCATGTAACTGATTACATATATGGGATCCTGACCCGGTATCTAATACCCAGGACGTAGAGGAAATGGAGAAACGGTTCTCTGTAACGAACACACCCGAAGAAAATGCATCAACATGTACTTTCTTCATTCGGGTGGCATGGGAATCCTGGTATTCCCCTATATCCTGTTCAGTCCTATAACTCTTATAAGAAAGAACAGAACCAACGTTCCCCAGCACAGTATAACATGCGGGTTCGGTCAATACATCCATATTAGTATCTTGATTAAGGCATGATATGGTAGCTACCTGGAGAGAGAGAGAAGAAAACACTTTAGCGTATGCTCTTGAAAGATCAGATTGGTTATTATTTTATCTAATCAGGATGGCTCCCACCGTTTTTATCAAATCTTCCTTCAAACCCTAAAAGGAAAGACTAGCCGGGATTAATTACACCCTACAACTTCGCCAATCTTTCAGCCATGCCAGTGTCGGTACTTTGAGGGAAGTTCCCCGTGCTTTCGCACGGACCTAATTAAAGTAAACCTCGTTTTCTCAGAGACGTAACCCCGTTGACACCTTTCTAGACACCTACTTGATCGGCTAATTGTCCTGTGTAAAACTCTCCCGGGAGTAACAATTACTCGCAGTGGGTATCGGGATCCAACTATCTCATAGAAGGTATGCAATCTCATTGCAAATTTCAACACTTGAAATTCCCGATAATATTTTGCCCCTAACCCCTATGATCTTGACAAAGGCCAACAAATCATAGGATGCTAGTCAAGTTCAACCCGTCATTTCTTGATTGAATCAAACCCACCCGCACGACCCTTGACAAAGGCCAACAAGGTCGTACGACTACCCCAAAACAATCTGCATCATATGCATAAGCAGATAAGCACCATTCAGCTACCGCACACTACGCCTTGAAAAAGGCCAACAAACGCAGCACGTATACTAAATAGTTCTTATCTGAAATGACGGAGGGCTACGACAGGTTTTTCTAAAAACCTATTGCGTAATGAACTTGATATCGTCGTAGAATCGAGTGAATTTTGAAATAGAGTGATTTTGAGGCTTTTATTAGTTTTGCTAAAGAGGTCACTACCGGTGAAGGGATCTCGGCTCTTTCCTTATGGAATAAGGTGCAGGATATATCATATACATCGCTATGCAAAGCAAAACTCCAAAAGCAATCAAAAGCAAACCGAGTGTTGTAGCATCTGCCAGTTTTGCTAAAGAGGTCACTTCCGGTGAAGGGATCTCGGCTCTTTCCCCATCGAATAAGGTGCGGGATATATCATATATATCGTTATGCAAAGCAAAACTGTAGCTACCCTTTTTTGAAAAATTTGATTCTACAACATCTTTTAGGTTTCTTTTCTTTCATTAACCACATTAATGAAGTCCCATCATTTAAGTCACCTAAACATCACAGATAAATATGACGTACACTTATGCCATCCGCATTCGCCTCGATATCCCCTCGTGCACTGTTAGGTTAGGTAACTAACGGCAGAGCGGGGCAGGGCTAGCGCGGGTATAAAACATAAGTAACTCCTATATAATATATCATATATACTATATACAGTATTTATCACAGCACATCAAATGATCACATCACAGATATCGCAGCAGAAGAAACATATGAAACATTAGATATACTAGGACGTCCGTGTTTTATTTTGGGCCTCTATAAAACACGGATTCCACGGTCGCGATGAATAGCCAAACCCACACCCCTAGACCCCTACGAGAGCGGCAAGCAACCCTACCAATTCTAGAGTTAGGAGACCCGGACTCGACTCCTCGAGTTGGTCTCCCACTGGACTCCAGAAGCCGGTTACTTGTGCTCTCCTCCTTGGGTCTATCCTAGTGCGGAAAGTAAATAATATACAAAAGGTGACATCAACCTCATCCCGGAAGTGCCCCAATAAAAGAATATTACATACATTTGATTTTACATGAATGAAAATAAAAACTCTCATCTCACATAAAAAACCCCGGCTATTCAAAACGCGACGATCCAATATAACATATCCAGCAATACATAACATCACATATCATCAACGTAAGTAAATATGCGCATCCCAATTGTCGTTGATATATAGCAACGAAACCGGCGATATCACATATTACACTTACGGTCACAGAAAGGAAAGTGTAAAACTACAACATTTGGAATCCACAATCTCTTTAGACATCGTAAATCCGAAATATCACATATTTCGCATTTCATGCCAAACTGTGTGAATTCCACATATTGGATCACATTCCAGATAAATAGACAGTATTAAACTTTCCGATCGAATATGCAAATACCCAAGATTTCCATAATAGCTCAACACTTGAGCGGAGTTCAAAAATTCCAGAATACGTCACAGTAGCAACGGTCCAGCCGTAGAAGGGTCAAGCCAACGCCTCACATGTGGCACGCCGTACTGCCCCAAACCTTAAGGTTCAAAGGGCAATTCAAGACGGTCACATAATCGAGTTAAGGTTTGTTGTCTTCTAGAGGGTCCATCGCGTCACATGCACGTTTTTCCGAAAGATTTAAACCCGAGAAAAATTCAACACTTGAATGTTTTTCGTGCCGGGAAAAATTGAGTTAATGATATCCGTTCGAACATTTTAGTACTTTCTAAATTATCCGGAATAACAAAACAAAATTAAATTCTCTGATCGAATCGACGATTACAAAATAAACCCCAAAATACTCAACACTTGAGTCATATTAAAAATACCCAGAAAAACTAAATCACAGAAATAAAAATTACTGTGCAAAACAGAGTCCATAATACCTCTTAACTGTCGCGGATCCGCGGCATAAGAGAGGTACGGCCGCGGTTCCGCGGCGGTTTGTATTGTTCATCATCTCGTTTTTCACTGCAATTCTTATATTTACCTGCTGATTTTTTTAGGCATTTTTAATTCTGAAAAAACTCGGTTTTTAAAAAATGTACAAAGAGGGGTTCATCTTGACATGTTCGGGTTCGTTCGGAGTATTAACTTCGTTAACACACCGCCTAATGTTCTAGCTAGGCTCTGATACAACTGTAGGGTTACTAGGCACTCTAATAAGGTTTAAGAAAGTATCAAACATGCCCGTTTAAAATTTTAGCCGTGCCGAATAACCCTAAATTAGATCGTTGCTAGAAAATTAGGGTTTCATATGCAAGTAAACTATGTTTACGACTAAGTGAATACGAAATACAACCTTTGTAGATCGGTCCTTCACTTCTATAGCTCCTTGTTGAAGTCCCTTCGCTGCGATCGTGGTTCTCCCGGACCCTTGCATGGCTTCACGAGGCGAAAGACGCGTCCTTGCTTGAAGTCTTCGAGGCCGAAGATGATCTACGTCGAGGGGATGCCAACTCAAGCTTCTACTTCACTAACTTGAGAATTAGTGAAATAAACACCCTAAACTAAAGTGCTAGTCTAGTATAGGATGGAGAAATAGAAAGTGGGTTCTCTTTAGAATTTTATTTCTCACAATCTTTCTCATTTTGGAACAAACCCTAGCAAGCTTTTTCTTTTGCTCAATGAAGAAGCAGAACAAAAGAAAGAGATGAGGATAATGATCAAGTGAGTGAGCTAACCATGGTGAGTGAGTATCATATACTAACCCTTGTAGAGCCATAACCATAGCTAAATGAAAATGGTTAGGTTAATAAAAATCTAAAGTAAAACAAATTTAGTGGACTCTGTCAAAGCATCCAGAAGCTTCTACAAGCTTCATGCTTATGACCTAAGCGCCACTAATTTGTAATTACCTTAAATAAATATTAACCACCATCTTATATAGTATGGTGTATGTCTTACACACCCATGTTTAGTGTATCATCAACCATGATACAAAAGAAAACACTTTTAATATATATATCACATATATATATTCAAGTGTACATATGAGAAAATACCTAAAGAGAACAAGTGTTAGTTAATGTAAACTAGTATATCAAATATACAATTATACAATAAATTATTAAATCAACACTTGACTTAATAATCCGGTCATATCACATATAACCGACTAACATCCATTGTATCGACTTATCGAATCAACACTTGATTCGATAATCCGGCTATATCATATATAACCGACCGATACAAAAAGTCGCGAGAATAGAATACGGTATCATATACACGCATTATTCTCGGTCCCGCACATATCACATATGCGCTCCTATTTCGTTTTGCCTGAGCCAGAAAAACCTCTGTGTAGGACTCTAAAGACTCGTCAATACGCCGGCAGTAGGTGATGATCACATCAAGCACCCACAAGCCGTCAGCGGTACTAGCTGGACGTAACGGCTACCCGGGTACTGAGCGATCAGAAGATCAGCAAGCAAGCCCGCTCCAACTCCTGTAAAAACCTGCCGGTAACACTTCCCGTACAGTCCGGTCTCCTCGTCTGATATGTCGCATATCAAGTCTAGGGGTGGTAAACGTCAGACCCTAATAACCAATAAGTCGTGCCGATGTGAGGCTCATAACGGGTCGAGAAACTACTGGTAACACTTACCAGTAAATCTCTATATCAGCCCTGGCCAGGGACTTCCCTGTTATGGCCAATCGAGCACTGCGCAACATCAACCCCTAATACCGGGAGAGACGAAACCCCTCCTATCGCTCATTGCCTCCATATGACTTGGGACTGTACCCAAAAACCACCATTTTGCACGCCCTCATGGACGTGGTAAGGTGGAAATCAAAGCACAGTGGGAATCACACAAGACTCTATGACGATCTCGGGTCTACAGACTAACCCACACAAGTGTCACCAGAGAACTGCCATCTGACGTGAGGTATAATACCATCTGGGAGTTCTCGGCGAGTCCGTCCAGTATACCCAGTCTCCACTGAGCACCCGTATACCATCTCTGATGTCAAACACCAATGGATATGTGATCATCCATCGCCCATCTCATGGGTCGAGATGCGTATATGCTAGTCTACACTGGTATATCGATGCCCCGTCTCGATACACCTACGACTAGGGACCTTGAAGGATGTACTTATGGACTACCATGTCCCCACTAGTATGATCTGTATCATAGTCCAGGTAGTCAAGTACACATCCTAAGGGCTTTACCAACACGTAACTATAAGACAGTATAAAGAGACAAGTATACATGTTAAGATAAAAAGCAACCAGATAGCATACTATCATATCGAGAAAGAAAGTCCTCTCTATATATGTCCAAGCATCCAATATAATATACATCATCTGTACAATACTGGCCTCTAGGGCATACATACAACTAACAAATGGCTGTGGGACCAATCTATCGCCCCTCGTCAGGGTCTAGATATGTATACACTATTCTAATTTGGAGTATCGATGCACAGTGGGACACTCTGGAGTAGCCGATGGGTTTTAACCTATCGACTACCCAGCTCCTACAAGTATGATTGCCATCAAAACGCTGGTAGTCAGGCAAAGATCCTACGGGCTTTATCAACATGTATACAAGATATGAAATACAAAGTAAAAAGCATCACATGTTAAGATAAAGATAAACCAATTAGCATACTATCATATCAAGCAAGATTGTCCTATACATACATATCCCTAGCATCCTATACAATGAAGGCCTCTAGGGCATACATATCCAACATATATTGCTTGGGCTAGATACATCTTATCATCCGAGAAGGCCTTATTGCAGAGGACCGCACTTTACCCAGCGGTCTATGCGTCTATGTTTGAATATCCTAGGACCGTGCCTTGGTGGGTCAAGTCTCTCTCGGAGCAGTAGAATATTCAGAAAAACACTTTTATGTTGTCCAATCGGGAAGTATCTATATCTCTGTTGGAATTCCAACAGATCTCCGAATTGCATATCATGGGGGTACATTATGAAGAGATAGTTCCCCATGACGAATTTGTGTTTTCTGCAGGCCCGGCCGCGACGGATCTGACGACCGACAATGCCATAACTTTCATCCGACTGGCTCTCCGGAACGTGTTGTGCATATTTGAAGTGCTAAACATTGCCTCTCAAGGACGGGGAGTTACCTTTGAAGCCTTCGTTAATAGATTTGTCCGCTCAAGTGTTTTAAATGCGGACCGCAGAGAGTTTGCTGACATTAACAACCCTTTCAGCCTGAATATGCAGGGATTAACGGACGATCCTGCATCGTTAGAGGAATTTTTCCTTCTGGAGAGGCCCCCTTATTATCTTTGGGCCATCGCTGCTCCGGGGATCGACCGGGAGACTTTCTTTGTAACCTTCATTAGCTTGTGGTTAGGTTGGTTCGCGATTCCTGCACACCCTCGACTGATGCGGGCTTCCGTTTTTTATCCAGCCCACCGTATTGCTTCCGGTGCTACCCTAACCATCGGCATTGCAAGCTTAGCATCCTTGTATCAGGGTTTCTATTAGCTGGCCAACTCAAATGACCCAGGATGAGAGAGTGTGTATATGCCGCTCCATTATTTTGTCTGTTGGATTTAGATGCACGTCTGTGGCATGTATACTGAACATACGCGACCCGTATTCTTCGACTCTGATCGCTTCTTGTTGATAATGAACTTGTCGGGGCCACGGGGATTGCACCAGACAGAGATATTCGTGGATTATACCTTAACCCATTCACTTACAGGAAGAACAAGAACATTTATTTTGAAGATTGGGCGTATATTACTGGCATAAGACCCGTTCCCGCCGATCGACCTTTGCTGGACATTATGGAGAACGAAACCTTGGCTCTGTTGGATAAGGAGATGGCATATCTGTATCTCATCAGGCCTAGATTCCTAGTATATCGACGGGCCAGTGATGTCGCTCATAAGCCTTATAACCCTCATCGCTGTAATTCGGATATGATCAGGGTGTTCATTTCGAAGCTTTTTACTGCCAACTTGCTCTTATCGAGGAGTCAACAAGGAAAGCAATCCATCACTTATGAAGTTGAACACCGGATCTTGATTCACTATTCCTGATCCGAAGCTTGTTCCCAGATCCTTGTCTTCCTATGGGGATTGGTATGCAGAGTCTATGAACAAGATCATTGAATGTGAGAAGAAATTCTTTCTTGGTCGCCAAGGGGCAATGAAGGTGAGGGATCGCCAGTTTTTCTTAAAACCTTAGTCCGTCGTTGTTCCCCCTCTGCTGTGAGAAGGAAATCTGCCACCAAGTTATTCTATAATCTTTGAGCTTCGAACAAATCGAACCGTTGGGAGTGATCAGCCAAAACATGCCTCTAACACCAGAAAGATGGGAATCAAAGGGAAGAAGCAAGCTTCGTCAGCTGCTGCTTCTGGATCTTCTGGTAGATTGCAGTCTTCTAGAAGATCGCACTCTTCTGGCGGAATTTCGCCAACAGATACTGTGGCTCCCAAGGTTTTTTTAACGACGACGACATCTAGCCCAAGTGGCGCGACGACCCAATCAAAGTCCACTATAGGCGCTAGTAATATAACGACTATGATGGCTTCTGATGAGGAGTTTTAAAAGGAGCTTGGTGTTCATAATGAAAAACTGCATTTTAATACCGATCATTTGTTATCATTTTTCTGAATATTGGTACTATTAATACGTGTCTGCTCAATAAGTACAGGATACAAGTATTCGTGACAAAACACTGGAAACACACTTAAAATGCACGGATACGACATTTGTGAGCCGATACTGCAACCGGAACGAAAAATCGATCTTTATTCAAGAAGTTTTTGTAAACAATTCAAGTGTACAACTTATTTTATCCAAAATGGTCTAACATGATACAAGTTGTACAAGTGTGAACACACATTTTGGGCGCATGAACCAGCGATGATATGGCGTGAACACTTTTGATGCAAGTGGGCAAGTAGTGTACAAGCGGGCATGAGTATAATGACATGATAAAAGAGTTGATGTGATCGATTCAAAGCTTAACATTTTCCCTCCAAATCTTCTGAGAAAAACACCCAAGTTGATATAAAAGAAACAAACGAGTCCAAAGAGATGGTGGAAAAGTCAAGGGTTCACACTGCAATGACGAGACCATGGGCCGCCAATTCGACAGCCGATTTATTCAAAATACCCGCATTTGGCGGCCCCCATTGCTCCACTTGGCTCCATTTTTCTTCTGGTCATTCCTCATTGTCACATCACTTCATTTTTATAGTTTGTTTTTGATGATGAAGTGCCTATAAATACCAGATCAGTGAGCAAGTAAGGGGTCTACTTTTTTTACCAAGTTAATTCTACATTTTATAATTTTGCTTCAAGCTTTGTGCATAGCAGTTAGTTAACTTTGAGTTCCTTACCTTCTCTTGATCTTGCAACCTCTTCATTGAGCTTTCAAGCTTAGGTTTTGCTTATTGAACTTATAGCTTGTACCTTGGATTTGAAGATCAATAAAGCTTTAGTTTATTTGCGATTGGTTCATTTGGTTCCTAGTATCTCTTTCTTTTACTTACTTGCAATTTCCTTTGACGTTATTTACTTACTTGAAATGTTTTCATTGATGTCTTTTCTCTTGTGTTCTCTTTTCATTTTTGTGATGATTTGTGAGTAGTGTACCATCTTGTTAGAGAATGAGAAGGGTTATTGTTTAAGTTAAGGTTTTCTTTACATCTTACTTTGCCTAACACCTTGCGAGTTGAGCTCTGTCCAAATTTCACGTAATCGCTATGTTAGGCACCATATCCTATCACGATAGCAGTGATTCCTAATTGTGACCGGTAGTATTTAATTTGGCCGGAGGAAAGGGTTAAGAGATAAGAACGGAAGGATAAGGGTCGATAAGTATGGATTTCACGCACAATCGCAAATACCATACTTAAGCACCATAATTCACGTTGTTGTGGATTATCTTAGTATCAATAGTTAAGTGAGGCACAAAGCAAAGTGTACGGATTTTCCTAACCTGAACTAACCTAACTTTATCCTTAACAAGCGTTTGTTTGAACATATATGCAACACATAGGTTAGAATCGAATAAATTTTGTCTTTTGAATTAACTCGTTAATACAAGACTAAAAGCATACCTTCTCTCTGCGGACGACTCGTACTCATCTCAGCTAGCTACGTGCGACACCGTCTTGATTGTGGTATTTTTGAACTTAGTATGACTTAGAAAAATCCATAACAATCACTTGGAAAGCGTCGTTTAAAGGTACCTGTGGGGAAGAGGAAGGCTTTTAAGGCTGCTTTAGGCTCTCGTTAGTAAAAAAATCTGAACCTTCTATTGATGCAATACTTGGTGGAAAAAAAGGATATTTCTTTGGAGGAGCAAATAGACCAATTTGGATCCAATATGGGTCTTCCCCCCTTGGAGATGATTTCCCCTTTTTGGACGACTGCCGAAGAGGATGTTGACATAGCTTTGGCCATTATAGAGTCACAGGAAGAAGCCGAAGGTACCAACCGTCAAGCAGCTATAAAGGAGTCTGAGCGAATAGCCCAGGAAGAGGCAGATCTTCAGGCTCATTTTCTAGCAGAAACCGGTATATTTTATTCACATTTATTCGCACTTCCCTCCTTTTTTATGTATATCGTGACAATTTTCTTTATCCAACAGTGATTTCTATTGAGGAAGCTATTTAGGCATCGATTGATACTCATCAGGAAGAAGAAAATTGTGCTGCCATGGATCTTAGTATAACCTATTTCTTTTGTCACACCTTTGTAATGAACAATTTCTTTTTGTCCATACTTTAATCCGCTTTTCTGCAGTAACTTCCACAGTAGCGGGTTCCACAGCTGGTGTTGGTCCAGGAAGGATACGGCTCCCCGGCATTCATATTGCGGATGCTCCCCCGAAAACTGTTGTGTTGCTGCCATCTCCTTCTACATTGGTACAAGAGAGGGCCCTGAAGCGATCGATGCCGGCTATTTCCGAAGAAGAGGTTTCTCAAGAAGATGAAGATCCTTTGTTGACCCCTTATCGAAGGTCTGCACGGACGGCTCGAATAGAGAGAGCGTCGTGCTGCCAAGGAATTTGCACTTCGGTCCTCCCTGGGCACTCTCATGTATTCCATCGTGAAAGCTTTATCTCGTCCGCATTCTCATATCTTTTTTATACAGTTACTTCTGCAGCGAGTGCTAGTTCTAGTCAACAGCTTCCCCTTGACGCCCCTATAGAGAGTGCGATTCTCCGAGTTGAGGTTCCTATGCCGTCACCGGGCTCCTTGAGTGTTGATTATGAACCAATCGCGTCTTTGCCGGACGTGTCGGGGTTTGGAGTTTCAGGGACAGAGAGCTATAACCCTACCGCTGACGTTCCTGATCCCATGGACATTGCTCCGGGTGCTACTGCTTCCATAAGTCAGTCCCACACATCTATATGTGAAACTAGTTTGGTGATGGCAAGCCCCGCTCCGATGAATGAGGGCAGTTTGAGTGTGCATTCTGTAAGTCGATGTCGCGCACCCCGCGGGTTCGCGGGGAGGCGGAATACGCAAAAAACGATTTTTACGGGCTTCACAACACCGACTTGAACCCAGGATCGACCATAAACCCTAGCTAGCAAAACAAATGGAGTTTTAGCTACTCGGTAAGAGTTTTATACCTCCGTGTACAAGTCCTTCGGGTCTTCTTGCTGTCCTCCTCCTCGTCATAAGCTCTTCGGATCATTTGGATCGTGCCTCCTCGTCAGCCTCCTCAGGTCAAAGACGATCCACCCGAGAGTCTATAGTTCGAGCTCCAACCTCTATACCGAGGTAACTAGGGCGCCTAGTTCGCTAAACTAGATGGCCTAGAGGATATAGAGAGTGATGATGGATTAGTTTGTCTCAAAATACCCTAGGTTTCTCAACACATGAGACATTTAGGGTTGAGGAAGAAGAAAGAAGCTTGAGGTAGTGAGAGTGTAGTGATAAGAATTGAAGTGAAGAATGGCTAAGTGTTGTGATGAATGAAGCATGCAATAATTCATTGAACAATGAATCAAGCATGCTTCAATAGTCACCCATGAGTCACTAAGTGAGTCACCAAGTAACCATGCCTTATTCATGTACTTAATAACACCTCATACATCCACCTCATTATCCATTTAATCTAAATGGTTATACAAGAAATGAGGTGTCTTCTTCTAGAAGCACTCTTGAGTAAATTACAAGAATACCCCTCATCGTATATACATACCCGTATCCGTATTTCAAAAAATATGAATAAAAGGAGACGAAATATTCCAAGAATATAATACTAGGATCTGGCTTAAACCAAAACCCACTAGTATTATCCGCTCGAATATCATATGTGTATAAGTACACGTATTTGATCGAAGCCCTGCCGTAAAACCATACAGCCTCTACATCTTTTGCCCGGTGCAGGGAAACCCTCTGTGTGGGACTCTAAAGACTCAATAATACGCTGGCAGTGGGTTTAACCACAAGCACGTCAGCGGTACTAGCTGCACGTAACGGCTACCCAGGTATCTGTTGATAAGAAGGCCGATGAGCAAACTCGTCCGAACTCCTACTGAGCTTATATATGAAAATGTTCGTACAGTCTGGTCTGTTCGTCTAAGAGTATCGCACATCGGGCCTAGGGGGCAATAACCGTTAGACCCCTAATAGCGCAATAAGTTGTGTCGGAGAAGAGCCCAAAACACCCTGAGAAACTACCGGAGTACCAACCAGTAAATCTCGCTTGCCCTGGCCAGGGACTTTGTGTAATAGCTTTCCGAACACAGCGCGATATCAACTCCCAATACCAGGAGAGACGAATCCTATCTAACCACTACTGCCTCCCAGTGCTTCGGGACTGCACCTAACCACTACCTGTTTGCACGACTCATTTGAGCCGTGGTGGGGTAGTGATCTAAGTACAGTGGGAACACACTCGAGGCAAAGTAGCGATGTCAAGTCAACGGACTATAGTGTACTCATGTCACCTGGGAACTGCTACATGACGATAAGTATAGTACTAACCAGCAGTTCCCCAGGAGTCCTGTCCAGTGTACTCATAACCTAATGAGCACCTGCATACTATCTCCAGTACGACGTACTAATGGCTGTGGGACAGACCATCTCCCCTGCTGGGATGAGAAGCGTATACACCGTTCTACTCTGGAGTATCGATGTCCCGTATCGATAATCCTACGACTAGGGACCTGTATAAGGATGTGCTTATAGACTACCCAGCCCCCACTAGTGTGACTTCCATCACAACGCTGGTAGTCAAGCAAACATCCTAAGGGCTCTACCAATATGTATTAGCGATATGCTAAAAGAAACATATACACATATTGAGGTAGAAACAAACCAGGTAGCATACTACCATATTGAGCAAGACTGTTATTATATCTGTGTATATCCTAAGCTTCCAATGTGTAATATACAAAACAGTATGATACAATAATGGCCTCTAGAGCATATATCACTAACAATCTCCCACTTTCACTAAGGCCATGTATTGGCATATCGCAGACCTATCATCTCGAATAGCCTCTCGAACTATGTCTGAGGGATGGCTTTTGTGAGTAGATCTGCAGTGTTGTTCTCCGTGTACACTCTTCGCACCTCGATCTCCAGGAGATCAACGATCTCCCTGATCAGGTGGTACCGCCTCAAAATATGTCTGGACTTCTGATGGGAACTGGGTTCCTTCGCTAAAGCTATAGCTATGTTGTTGTCACAATACAGAGGTATTGGATCAACAATGGACGGAACCACCTGAAGTTCTGTTACGAACTTCCTCATCCAGACTGCTTCTTTCACGGCGTCACATGCAGCGATATACTCTGCTTCCATCGTCGAGTCAGCAACGATGTCCTGCTTGGAGTTCTTCCAACAGACCGCCCCTCCATTGAGGATAAAGGCATAACTCGACATGGATTTAGAGTCATCCTTGTCACTCTGGAAGCTGAAGTCAGCAAAGGCCTCGATCTGGAGGTCATTTCCACCGTACACCAAGAACATCTCCTTAGTCCTTCTCAGGTACTTGAGAATGTTCTTCACTGCTATCCAGTGCATCTCCCATGGGTTTGACTGATACCAGCTTACAACGCTCAGTGCGTAAGCTACATCTGGTCTGGTACACAATATCGCATACATTATAGAGCCTATTGCAGAAGCATAGGGTATAATAGACATGCGAGCCCTTTCCAAATCAGTCTTGGGAGACATCTCTTCAAAGAGGGTGATTCCATGACAAGCCGGTAGATTACCGCGCTTTGAATCTTCCATACTGAATCTTTTCAGTATGGTGTCGATGTACCTTGACTGAGAAAGTCCCACCATCCGTTTAGATCTATCACGATAGATCTGGATCCCCAGAATATAGGAGGCATCACCCAGGTCTATCATGGAGAACCTTTGTGACAAGAATCCTTTGACTGATTGTAGCATAGGAATATCATTTCCTATCAAGAGAATGTCATCTACATACAAGATGAGAAACACCACAGTTCTCGCTACAATCTTACTATAAATGCATGGTTCATCTGGATTTTTGATAAAATCAAATTCTTTGGTTGTCTCATCAAAACATATGTTTCAACTCCGCAATGCCTGCTTTAGTCCATAAATGGACTTCAGCAACTTGCACACTTTCCTGCTGCTCCCACTCTAAATGAAACCCTCTGGCTGAACCATATAGATGCACTCTTCCAAACTTCCATTCAGAAAAGCAGTCTTAACGTCCATCTGCCAAATTTCATAATCGTGGAAGGCAGCAATGACAAGAAGGATCCGAATGGATTTGAGCATAGCCACTGGAGAAAAGGTTCCATCATAGTCTAAACCAGGTCTTGACGAAAACCTTTTGCAACAAGTCTAGCTTTATAGGTTTCAACCTGTCCATCTACACCAATCTTCTTTCTGAAGATCCATTTGCAGCCTGCGGGTTTTACCCCTTCTGGAGCAATGTCTAAAGTCCATACTTTGTTGGTGTACATGGACTCCATTTCAATCCGCATTGCATCCAGTCATTTTACCAAGTCTCTGCTCTGAATGGCTTGCTGGAAGCTAGTTGGCTCATCATCGTCGATGATGCAATCCTCTCTATCCCTGTCTATGAGAAAACCGTAATATCTTTCGGGCGGATAAGACTGCCTACTAGTCCTGCGGAGTGGCGTGGGGATGTCCGGTTCTTTCGAAACTGTAAATCCCGGTTCCATCAATAAAATTTCTGCAATTTTTTCCATATTTTCCAAGTCCCCTAAATATTTTTCTATTTTCCCTTTATTTTGTGGGAATTTAGTTATTTATATCCTTTTTTTATTCTGGAAATTTAAATTTTTCCTAAACAATTAAACTAAAAGCCCAAAGGAAAATAATAAACCACTCCCGGCCCAACCCCTTCTTCCCAGGCCCATACCTTTCCAATGCCCGGCCCCTTGCCCCCACGCCCGACCCGTTATCCCCCCTTCCCCACTCCTTTTCATTTCCCGCCTCTTCGTCTTCCTCCCACGTCGCCCCACGCTCCATGACGCGCCCCCGTTCGTCGCCCCACGTCCCCGCGCCTCTACCCACGATATCGCGTGCGCACGCTTGCCTCCTCATCAAGCCCCACCTCGTCTCTCTAACTCTCTCCCCTTCACTCTCGTTCTCCCTCTCTCCTTCCCCATATCTTCCCGCAACCCCTCGTCGAGCCTAGCTCCACCAACCTCCTCTCACCGCCACTCCTCACACCCCCTACAACTCCACGACACCTCAACCCACCACCTCCGTGCACCCCACTGAGCTCCCCTCAACGACGAACCTCTTCCCTCCTCCTCGTCGCCGGCATCTCCCTCTGCATCACCTGAGCTCGACGTTGCAGCCACTTGAAGCTCCACCCCATACAGCCATGGCTGAGCTCCATATTTCCCCACTCCAAGCTCCTTGTCCCCATCCCCAGCCAACTCCGACGATGAACCCGAGCTCCCCTCCACGGCCGCCTGCCACCTCTGACCATCGTGCGACCCCCGGCACCATCATCATCTCCTCCTTCGACAGCCAACATCCACAACCGCCGTCGTCAAGTTCACCACCTCCTCACCTCACCTGCACACCCGACCTCGACGCCAAGAACCCAAGCTCGAGCCGAGGCCGCGAACCCTAGCCGCACCGTTCGTGGCACGATCTCGCCGTTGACTCTGCCATGCGTCATCAACGCATCATCAGGCAAGTACCCTGCTTGCGTCATGCTAAATTGATCTATTACAATTCGAAATACTAATGAATTCCGTGTATACAATTCGTGCAAATTAATATGATGCAAGTGTTTGATGCAAAAACCGAATGAAAAACTCCCATTAAATTGACGGAAACTGATCACATAGGTTGGCCCGTATAGTAATGAACATCGTGTTATAATTTGGCTGAAAAATACAGTCGTTACTGATGTGATCGGTCATTCTCATTCAAGCTCGTTAAAACTGAAATTTTCCGTGTCTGAAACTTGTAAAAATCACAACTAATTGACTATAGATTTGAATGTTGCGTTCGAGGGCTCAAATCGAAGACGACTCGACGACCTAGAACCCCATAAAAGTGTTAATCTGATCCTATGCTACAAAGATGACGGAAACTAGTTCGGAGTGCGGCTCTGGACTGCAGTCCAGAGCAGCACTGGCTGTTGATTCTCATCTTGTAACGCTTACCCTCTGCTGCTTGAACATGTTATATTGCAGAATCCTATACCATAGCGAATATGAAACAGTTAGATAACTAATGAAAGTGATTTCATCCCTTTTCACTGTCGTTTACTATTTAAACTGTATTTTAGATGAACAGGACGTATAGCAGTCCCAAATAGGGATAGAACTTATACCCTATTGTTGTACAGTACATAACTTTTGAGGTAGAGGCGCGATTGAAAATCCGTCTGGTGCGTTGGAAACCTAAATTTTGTTCAACTATAGCGTCGCCTAATTTTGATCCCAACAGGGTGAAAATTGTGTTGCGAAATGGACATTCAGTTCAGGAACTGAATTTCCAGCAGCGAACACTTAAAATGAAACGGCTGTAACTTGCAAACCCGAAATCCGATTGCCCTGAAATAAATTTTGTTGAACTTCCGACTGAGTTTACTTACTACCACCTTTGTATCATTTTACTGAATTTTGAATGTATGATTTAAGGCAATTTTTATAAGTTCATAAGATTGCATAATAGCTCGTATTACACATGATTTGTTAACTGCATAAATGCACATATTTTATCCGGCTGCCATACTTCTAGTGATAGTGCACGTTATTATTTAGTGTACAATGCATTGTCGTACGTGAATGGTATCGGTTTAGGAGTGTCAAGTACGCCAGTGAAAAGTGAATGATTCGTGATAGTGAACAATACGGTGAACAGTGACTAAAACCGTGTTATTGGTGCGTACTTGTACACGACTAGACCATACTCATAAACAGTGTAAACCTGGGGAAAAAGAGGAAATCGAAGTGGAAAGAGAATTGTATTAGCGAGGACAGTGATTTAGAGGATGATCATTCGAACAGCGACTCTTATATATATTAGGTTGGGCCTAGCGGTCCGGCTGACAGGGTTATGTCCCGGGTGATGGCGGGCCGTAGTCTCGAGTATGTACGAGACCCTCGTTAAACATGATCCTCCTTTCCACAACTCGATTTCAAAGATGGCTTAGAGACTGATAGGGACACAGATCATACCTTGCATCAGTTAGTGACATATTGACTACCTGCATTTTATCTCCACTGTTATTACTTTCTTTTCTTGTTTCTTGTCACTATTATAATATTGCTATTACGTCGCTCTGACGACCTGAGTATGCATGCTCAGACCTCTGACGACCTGAGTATGCATGCTCAGACCTCGAGGAAGAACCAGTACAGGAGTCAGACTTGCCCTTCGCGCTTGCGGAGATTTAGTCGGGAGTACCTCATTCACCTTTACTGCTTTCCCTAAAGAAACCTTGTATCCGCACTTGGTTAGTAGTTCTTTTCCTTGTTTTATTGTAAATTGTGATCAATGAAAGTTGATGTAATGATTTAGTGATGTATTCCTTTTACTTCTGTGCTTTGTTTACTAATTACCATGTAATGTTAGAAACCGAAGTGTGACTACGGCGGGATTATTCCTTGACCGTAGGAGCATGGCTGGCCTAGTCATCCCTCGTTTTCCGTATTTTGGGAAGCGGGGCATGACAGAAACTTCTGGTTCCACCATGCTTTCAGTAATAGCTTGTGGTTCTGGAATTTCTTCCAGTTCTATTGCGCTCCCACTTATCTCTTTTTCTAAAAATCGAGTTTTCAAAAAGTGGGCATGCCGAGAAACAAAAATATTTTGTTTCTCTGCGTAATAGAAAAGATACCCCCTTGAGTTCTTTGGGTATACCACAAACTTACATAGTACTGAGCGTTCCTCGAGCTTGTTCGCCTGCTGCTTTTTTACAAAAGCTGGACATCCCCATATCTTCAGATACTGAAGATAGCGTTTCTTCCCACTCCACATCTGATATGGTGTGGTAGGCACAGTCTTGGTAGGAACCTTGTTCAAAAGATATGTAGCTGATTCTAGTGCATAACCCCAGAAGGATCGCGGTAACTCAGCGTTACTCATCATGGAATGTACCATATCCAATAAAGTTCGGTTCCGCCTTTTCGATACACCGTTGTGTTGAGGTGTGTATGGAGGAGTAAGCTGAAAGAGAATTCCATTCTCTTTTAAATAACCCAAGTACTCGGCACTTAAGTATTCACCACCTCGATCAGATCTAAGTGTCTTGATACTTTTTCGGTTTGTTTTTCCACTTCATTCTTATATTCTCGGAATTTCTTAAAGGCCTCGGATTTATGTTTCATCAAGAATACATGTCCATACCTAGAGAAATCATCCGTAAAAGTAATGAAATAGGAATAACCACTTCTTGCATGTGTAGACATTGAACCACACACGTCGCTGTGTATGAGTCCCAAGAGATTGCTCACTCTTACCCTGTGTCCAGTGAACAGAGTCTTTGGCATCTTTCCTTTGAGACATGATAGACAAGTTGCATAGGACTGATATTCGAACGGATCCAAATATCCCTGTTTATGTAACTTCGTCAACCATTTTTCATTGATGTGACCCAATCTACAATACCATAAGAAAGCCTAATTTAATTCTGGAGACTTTCTTTTAAGTGTGTTCTAGACGTTGAAAACCTGAGCTTGATTTAATACGTACATACCGTTATCTAGTGTACCTGACCCAATCAAAGCTTGATTTAGGTGGATGTGGACCATATCGCTTATAAATGTAAAATCATAAGCTTATTTAGAAAGTAAAGATACAGAGATGATATTACATGTCAAACTAGGTATACACAAACAGTTACGCAAAATCAATATATGCCCACTTGTCAATCCTATGTGATATTTCCCTACGGATACAGCGTCCACGCTCATTCCGTTAGCAACCATGAGAGTCACATCACCTGCCTTGATAACTCTACGGTTTCTCAAAGCTTGTAATGAATTACAGATATGAGATCCTGATCCGGTATCTAGTACCCAGGAAGTAGAGTTAATTGACAGACAGTTTTCAATTATAAACACATCTGAAGCTGAAGCCACAACGTGCTTCGAATCCTGGTTTCTGGCTTTCCAAGCCCTGCAGTCTTCTGCCAATACCCTTTTCCCGTGACAATAGAAACATTCCTCCTTTTCTACTGTTAGCTCCGAAACTTTTGCCCTGCCTTTTCCCTTTACCTTACTGACACCGCCTATCGGCTTGGTGGAGGCCTTCTTCTTCTCTCTCTTGGCTTTCGTCTTGGATCTAGAAGAGGAAGATTTCCTAATAAGCAGAATGGGTGTCTCCCTGGATTCCTTCAGGGTGCCCTATGAGCTCCTCAACTTGTTGAAGAGTTCTGGAAGTGAAACTTCCTTCTTTTGAATGTTGAAATTCAACTGGGCATAGGTAGAAGGGAGGGACTGTAGAATCAAGTCAGTACATAACTCGTTCTCCAATGTGGTCCCAAGGTCCACGAGCTTTTCAATATAGCTAATCATCGTAAGGACGTGGTCCCCTACAGATGACCCGACAGCCAAGCTCGCCGAAGCAATTCCTTCGAGATCTCATATCTTGCGATACAAGATTGCTCTCCATATAAATCATTGGTATGGAAGAAGATGGAAACTAAGTCTATCTTCTCGTGCTGCCTCTGGTGTTCATAATCCATTGAGACTAACACGAGGCACTTGGCTCTCGCACTGTCTTTTTCCCATGTCTTACGGATATCAACATCCGCGACGGTCGAATCTGGACCTGGGACGGCGGGGGCTTTGGTAGTAAGGAGCTAGCCCAGCTTGTCATAGGTAATGGACATCTGGACATTCCTTAGCCAATCAATATAGTTTGGCCCAGTCAATTTATTATCTAGCAGTAACCTAAGTCCGGTCATCTGGTCGCTGTAATTAGGGGAGAGAGGAGAAACACTTAGCATAATGCTCTTACAAGTTTAGATTGGTTATTAGTTTATCTAAACAGGATGGCTCCTACTTTATCTCGAATCCTTCCTCAAACCATAAAAGAAGAATTAGTCAGGATTAATCTCACCCTAAAATACTTGCTTAAACTTTTGGCCAGACTGGTGTTGGTACTTCGAGGGAGATTTTCCAACACTTTCGCGAAGTTCCTTAATTACATAACCTCTTTTCCCTAGAGGCATAGTGTCGCTAACACCGTTCTAGATACCTACTTGGTTTATAGCATTGATTGTTTAGTGAAAAAATCTCCTGAGGAGTAGCGGATATTCACAGTAGGATCGGGATCCAAATATCATCGTGTGACAACCTTGAAGGAATCCTACCAAAATCATCACACTCCATATGGTATGCAGCACTAGCAAGTTTAAATTTTCTTAAAAACTCCCGATGTGGATTTTTGCCCCAAGCACTTATGACCTTGATGAAGGCCAACATTTCATAAGTCGCAAGTCAAGTTCTACCCGTCATTGTCCAGGTTAATTTGAACCCACCCGTACATACCCTTGACGAAGACCAAAATAGTAGTACGACTGTCCCAAACCAACGCATCTATCTATGCTACAGATGAATATTCAACAGCTACCAATCACTATGCCTTGGTGAAGGTCAAAATACATAGCTTGAATACTACTAAATACTCATCTGAAATTACGGAGGGCTGCGAATGGTTTTGGCGAAACCGTGAACGTAATGAACTTGATATAATCGAAAGAACAATGATAGCTTTTAAAGGAGTGGTTTAAGCTCCGCATTTAAAAGTTATTTTTTGAAAAAACCGAGTGGTTTTTGAAACTATTCCAACGATTCAAATTTGTTTTGTTTGCTTTGGATTAATCAATTAATGTTGTCCCATCATTTAATACTATCATTGCAGAAAGAAACAAAAATACAACGTACGCTTATGCCATCCGCATTCGTCATGGGGTCCCGTCATGCACCGTTAGATTACTTAACTAACGACATAGCCGGGGCTGGACTAGCGCGGGTGCAAAACAAAAGCAATGTCTACTATATATCATATATATATCCATTCGTCTCATGCAATAATAGGCATTCTAGATCACAGATGAACATATTGGATATATTAGGAATTCCGCGTTTCGTTTAAGCCCTGAACGAAAAACGGATTTCACGGTCGTGATGAATAGCCAAACCCTACCCTAGACCCCTACAGGTGCGGCAAACTACCCGCCAAATTCCCGAAGTGAAGCAACCTCCTTCAATAAAATGAGTAGGCCACTCGACACTTCAAGAACCCGGTAGTTTGTGCACCCCACCTTGAGTCTATCCTAGGAGCAAAAAACAGTAAATGAAATAATACAACGGTAGCTACAACCTCAGCCCAGATGTGCCCCGCAAAATAATATTAATCACATCTACAAATTTATATCGAATGAAAGAAAAGAAAACACTCTTCTCGCATCCCCCCGGCTATTCATCCACGACGATCCAATACTCTATATCCACAAACCATAATACATTACAGATATGTGCAACCCCTTCTAATCGACGTATAGCGATTAGAAGACATTTAAGAACACATATAAACAACACAAAGCTTGTAAAGTAACCCACAATGTTATAAAATCCGCGCACTATTAGCGAACGAAACTTATTTTTCAAGACCATGAAAAAACTATCCACTAAAGTTACCAAAAAATTCGTTTTAAGCCAATCCGGGAGTCGAAACGAACTCGAAACCCGTCCGAACCTTCACGGGGACGAGGGGAAAAAATTAAGTATCGATCTAAGGGCCTCAGGGGGGGTACCCACCCCCGGGGACCACCATGAGGTGGCCCCCAAGGGAAGGCAGACCAGAGAGCACCCTTTTGGGGTGCTCTCGGGTCACCACCCCCCAAGGCCACCTTGTAGTGGTCTTGGGGGTGGGCCCGGTCTTCGGTCCCCCCCGGGTATCCCGGGATGCCCATGCTCCACCCCGTGGCTTCTCGGTTCAAACCGTGAGCCCGCGGGGTATGCAAACATCTTAAAACAACTTTTTTAGTACAAGAGTGGGCACGATCCAATGTGTGTCCCACTTACCATAGCAAAACACCCTGGATGAAGCTGCGTGCCAGCGATACCGCAACTGATCCAAGCGGTCGAACCTGCAAGAAAACAGTGGCACAACGGGGTGAGTTGCCAACTCGTGAGTAGAAAACATCAGCAGGTAGAAATCGAATAAACCACGATTCCTAGGTCATACTGTATCATGAAGGTAATACTATGATATCTAGGGTAACCATATATGCATATGTATCAATAATATAATCAATGCCAATGACAACATGTAAAATCAAATCGTTTGAATCATGTGCCCGTATATATGAGGAAATCAACCAACATGTGTCCATCAACGACACATCAACATCATGGAATCTGAGTGTCCAACACCGACACTCGAAACATCATGAAAACCCGTGTCCAGCATCGACACGCAAATCCTTATATCTCAGAAGTTGCATCCTTTGATCGGCCCACATATCTATCACACGGCTCCGGCCGGTATCCTCCAGATAACCGCCGGGTCCAAACTATCACCGGTAGGTAGTACTCCCCATGCCAGGCTCATCGTCATCCTCACAAATTTCTCGCCTCGGGGTACCTTACCGGGTCTACCATGTACCCACAGATGGTTCATTCACCTCCTCGAATCGGGTATCAATAGCTCAAAACCGAAAAAACTCATGGTGGACACGAAATATCATATCAAGAGAAACCGCGTTTTTAAAACAATACACAATTTCCTTTCAAATATAACCACGGTTGTCAAATCCAGGGATCTCATAAAAACAGCACCTCAATGTATGTAACCATAAAGTATGATGTGTGCAAACATAGAACAGTAATATGAGCATGTCAAGTATATCATGCAAGCATGTCCTATGATAGTGCTGAACAATAAATGTACTTTTACGGTTAAGATTAATATCATGATATGGCAGTTCTACTGTGCAAGTGGCATGGCAATTATCGATGATGAATGTGTGTGAGCCGGCAAATCTGTGTAAGTGTAACTGCGCGTCATCGATAATTGTGCAGGTATACTAGTAGACGATATCATAAAGCGGTAAATACCGGGAACATAATACGTATACGGACGAGGGATAAGCCAACAATAACATGAACTATAATAAGGTATACATCTACACATAAACCATACGATCAGTTTAAAAGATACAAATCATACTTTTGAAAGTGGGGGCTACGGTGTTTTTGAGAAAAGAACATCATTTGAAAATCCGTAGCATCTCTTGAGCTTTCCATTTAAAAGTGCATGCAATCCGTCGGTTTTGGAAATAAGTATGGTTCAGGTGAAATCTTTACGTCGGCGATCCAACCTCATAGTATCCGATATGGCAATATCCTCGATCAACATCCTCAAATCACGAGCGTGGAACAATCATCCGGTATAACTCATCGCGTACGGTAATCCATCGTACGGTGGCATCAATCTAGATTAAGGATCTATCGTCCTATTCATCGATAAGGATACAGATATATGGTCTCGTACGGCATATCATCTTTTATTCTCATATATACCTACGTATATATATCTCATGTCATATCCTTATCGATCTCATATCCTCTCATTAACAAACTCATTTTATATGTATTTAATTATTTACACAGCCTCACATCCTTATATCCGCTCATATCCTCTTATATCATCATATTGACATCTCAATTCACGTCACCTTGCATTAGTCATAACATTTCATATTAACTCTTTTGACCATATCCATAAGTTTCTAGCATGATTTCTCCGACTATATTCTATATATCGGTTCCTACTATAATTGCGGGAGTGTTATACGCCATCCATCTGACTTTCCCGTAGATATAACTCTACTCACCTGCAATCTCCTTGTTTATCCGAAGTCGATGTGCTTCGTCGTCTCGGAATTCCACGCGAAGGTACCTACAATCAAAACACATCGTAATGCTATAAAAACCAAGTCCGACAAACCGATACGGCACGCGAAGTACTCATAGGTTAGAAGCTATATCCTACGCATGCAAAAACAACCAAATAACCCTGTTCGTTGACGTACAAACGTCCAACGACGAAATCCAAATTCAAATACCAAAACCCAAGTTTCAAATATCGGAAAACACGAATCAACAACTAAGGAAATCACTCCCAGATTCTACCCTAGATCAAACTAGGACATTTTGCATATAGGGTTGCTCTAGATATCACATAAAAGGACCACACACCAAAAATCACATGAAACTACCCAGATGTGGCCGCAATTTGCGGCCACCACGAATATATCCGCAGCCATACAAAGGAGTTTGGGGCTCTGGTTTCTAGGTAGAATTCTAAGGGGCCTGCACGTCTCACTGTCATAGGAACTTATTTTATGGGTCTCTCGGGTCATCCCAGATTCCAAAATATCACCACAATCTGTCAAAAATCCAATGTCGGGCTAATTCTAAGTTCTTGGTTTTGGGTCCTAGTCTTCTAGTTGTCCAGAATATCATCACTAAGGTTTTGTAAACACTCACTACACCTCAATTACAATTCTACAAGTCAAGACATCCACTAAATATCAACCTAAAAAATTCTAAGATCACAAATCTACACTAAAACGAACCATAAACTAAACTAGAAGATTAGGAAACTAATTACAAGAAAGAAGATGAAAATTATACCTCTTGGAGCAACTGAAGAAAATTCCAAGATGGTGTAAGTTGCTCAAAATCCAAACTTGAGCGCACTAAGTGGTATAGGATGAGCTTGTGGTCATTTTTAATGATGGTGGTACGGGGTTTTGAGATGGTTTGGGATGTTTATGGAGGAGGTGGAGGAAGGAGGTGAAGAAGAAGAAGGAGGAGTTGAAGAATAAAATGAAGAAATGAGATGAAGAAAATAATGGATGAAGGAGTTAAAGATGTAGGAACCATACCCTCTCTCTCTCTTGTCATACTTCATGTGTCATAATGTTGTCCCCCACTCTCTATCCTCAATCAACTCTCTTTTTCTTTTCTTTTCCTTTTTCCCCCTCCCATTTAATAAAACCAAATAACACAAACACAAATGAAACCAACATGTAACAAAATGCAACATGTCATGGTGCACTAACCATGGCTAATTAAAAATACGGATTTGGCTTAATCGTGATTAGTAGTGCACTAATCAAGTTTAATTTCAACCTGCATATAATTAATTATAAAATACCCAAATCAAATAAATACCTTTTTAATGATTAATACATATTAATCTCCAAATATTTTCCAAATATCGGTATATAATTAAACTATTTTACGAAAATCCCAATTCGCAAATCGAATAGTTTTCGTGAAATATATTATTTTAATATTTAAATTCCAAAAATAATATTTTATTTTTCTGAAATGTTACAATCTTCCCCCCTTAAATAAATTTGGTCCCCGAATTTAAATTTAAACCCCCAAATACTAAAACATTTCAATAATTAGTTCAAATCAACGCCGCTCTGAAATCACGAAATACACAGAAATACCACAGCGCATCAAGTGCACATGAAACCGAGTGCAAAACTCAAAATCAAACTCCGTCAAGCGTCACGCAATCACTAGAGTTATAATGGAAATACAAATCTCGAAATCCACTATTGAAATTCAATTATACTATAGTCAACATCATAATATGTATCTAGTACGCATCCTTTTAAAACCATTTTAAAAAGCTGAATAAAACACATGCAAAATCCTTTCCGAATCGCCGTGTGATGTGTAACTCACGGCATGAGTGGCGGACGCTCATTTGTAAAGTAGTAATTATACGTTCATATACGTTTTGCTCAAAATATACGTTCCGCTTTTTGAAATATCCCAAAAGGTTTTCCTTCGTAAAAGTTCGTGTCACTCACGAACACGTAGGAAATAGAGAAACTATAGCTCCTTTTTGAAAACCTCTTGGTAAACTTTTATGCATACAAAAGTACTCAGGTACTGTCCTCAGATCAGTCCTGCTCGGCTACTATATAATATAGTACCAATCATGAAAAATACGGTGCTCATGAGTAAAATCAGCCTCAAAAGGCCTATCAAACATCACGTGCGTCTGGTGTGCACGGAAATCAAAATCAAATACAAATGACACGAGTGTGCACAGAATCAAAAACTAAGTGCAACGGGTGTGCACGAAAGCATCTGTCAAGTGCAACGGGTGTGCACGACAACAACATCAAGTGCGTTTAGAGTGCACGAAAATCTCAATCAAGTGCAACTAATATGCACGAATAAAAATCTCAATCAAGTACATCTTGTGTGCACAAAAATCTCATCCCATGCGTCCAATATGCGTGAAAATCTAAATCAAGTGCGTCAGGTCCGCACAAAACATCTAGTGCAGTAAATGCACCAAAATATAAATCTGGTGCAACAAATGCACAAAAGCAAATATCAGGTGCGCTAGATGCCCAACTACTCGTCAATGTACCAAAAGTGCCGAAAAACAACACGGAGCATGCCAAGGTGTATAAAATCATAAACGTGTGCAACTGTGTGCACAAAACACGCATCAATGCACTGCAAGCATATGTGAGCTATACCGAGTGCAAAAATCAAGTCAAATCGAGTGCATACAACATGCACGAAATCAAATCCACAGTATCGAAATCCACGGAATTATAAACACGTGCAACCAAGGCACAAAATCGATATCAAGTGCAATAGATATGCAAAAATCATAAACCAATGTAACGGTGTATAAAACATAAATTAAGTGCAATAACTGTGCACAAAATGTAAATATCCAGTAGATGCAACCATGGTGCACGAAAACAAATATCATGAAACTCAATCATCGAAACTCAAATCCAAGCGATAGCAGTGTGATACTTGGATCACAAAACGCAAATCGCAATAAGTGAAATTAAGGTACACCACCTTCAATATCGAAAAAGATGTCGGTGCCCTCAAAGCTGGCAGAGTAAGAACATTCGCTTGCCTCTTGCTCACGGTCCGGTGTCCTCTGTCTCTGGGTCCTCATTTTCTCTGTGGATTACCAATTTCACAATCTTTCTGCTCGTCGGCCCAGTTGGGTATAACAACGGAACAATTCCGCTTTGGAAATTCTCTGATCATCTCTTGACCAATTAACATGACCACCCGTAAAATGGCACGTTACTGATGGCGGCATCTGGCCCTCTGAATACGCGCGATACAACTGATCTTGGGTGAAAACCTTTATCGCTATGGCATCCTGAAAAGAACCTACTTAGGGTCTCTTCCGATCTCACCTAAGACGAACTGTACGGAGGTTGTCACTCTTTACTTAAATCTTTTCCCCATTTCCGGACAGCTACGTCCTCAGCACGGCTTTCTTCTGGAGTTTGGCCGTATTCAACGTCTCTGCATACACATCAATCCTTTGGAATCAACGGGGAGTAACAATAGCTTGTTAATATCTAGCACGAACCTCTTGTTCCACCCATTTCCATCAACATCCATTTCGATGTCATAACTTGCTGGCTAAGTACTGCAATTCGTTCTCGGCTGCAGTCAATCCAGAGTTTTTCACACAGACTCGAAACTACGAACTCAGGTATCTTCACCACTCTGTGGAAGATATCTAGTCGATCACGTCCTTGGGAACACGTCCAAATTTTCGGAGGAATACGCTTCATTCTTCCGTTCTCGATCAACTCATAACGCATCTAGGTGAGGTCCTTCTATCCAAAACTGGTCAACTTACTGATCTCACATCGGAGCATCCAACGAACGATGTCCACACTTGATCTATTTACTCTAGATCTGAGTAGATCCTTCAAACTAAAATTCTTCAACTTAACTGAGCCTGCGTCGGCACATCAAATCAGACGAATCATCTCAGTCACTCTATTCAAGATGGACTAACTATCTATCGTCACATCTCTGTCTGAAAGCTTCTGTGGTTTCAGCTCATAAACTCTGGAGGCGACATCCCGTCAATCGCAGCAACAGCTGGGTCATCTGTCTTCACGTTAGACAACATCGCGACCTCTGGGGTAGGTTGTACATCAACGGTCCTCTCAATCTGGCAGCCTCTATCAATGACCCGATCATCCGGTGCAAATCCGAACGCTCGCCTCAAACGAAAGATCTCAACACAAACACTATACCGATACGTTCCTATGTCACCAGAAAACATCATGGTCAGCTCTCATCCGTGACGAGCTCGCTCTGACCGTATCACTAACAGCAGCTTTCTCTGCGCTCAAACCATGGTGACATGAACCTCAAGCAGGTATCGATGAAGATAGATTGAAAGGATGAAAGAAATCAACTGGTCCGACAAGGATATATGATCATAAGAAAGAATGAAATCAATGGGAGTATGATCATAAGAAAGAATAAAATCAAGAATCTCAAGAAATGTACATCCTAAGGTCACTTAAGCGGAGCGGCGTGTCGTAAGTATGCCGCGGAAAATACACACGGTACGCCACTCTACTCAAGCTACCTACTCCATCAACCAAGGTCAACCTACATGACGAAAGTTCAGGTCTAATACCCCATCAGTCAAGTCTAAGTTCCATAAGGTCAAGCCTAAACTCGAACCAAGGTTAAACCTAACGCTCTGATACCAACTTTGTCATGACCCGGAATTTGGCGTGTGACCGGCACTTAAATCACGCAACGTCTAAAAGCGTAACGTAATTTAAGTAAGTCGAATCCCAGAAATCTAAACTTTTTTGCGGAAAATAGTGGAGGTGCAGTTTTGAAATAAAGGTATAATGAAATCAAGTTCTTCTTTAAATGCATAAATAATAATATATAAAAAACACAAGTGAATTATATATACTAGTTGAAAACATTTTTCATCCTTTAAAAATTTGGGCAGCGCCTCCCTTGTATATTTTGATCCAAAAACCACATACATGCAATATATAGGCATCCCCAAGCGGGAGCTAGCTCTTCGCCAATTGGCGGAATCACAATCACGCAATGAAAATATATGACACCCTACGGCGAAGATCAAACACCGAAAGAATTATAATTAAAGCAAGACGTCAAAACCCTCAAAAGAAGGCGAACATGCACTCATCGCTCTAAGTCTCGCAACACAAGTCTGTCTAGGTCTACCAATATACAAAATCTAGTTTCTGATTGATGGAGTTTACTTAGATACAATAGAATATAAAAGTACAAGAGCGGGCACGATCCAATGTGTGTCCTGTCTACCATAGCAAAAAAACTGGATGAAGCTGTGTGCCAGCGATACCGCTACTGATCCAAGCGGTCGAACCTGCAAGAAAACTGTGGCACAACGGAAGTGAGTTGCCAACTCGTGAGTAGAAAACATCAGCAGGTAGAAATCGAATAAACCACAGTTCCTAGGTCAAACTGTATCATGAAGGTAGTACTATGATATCTAGGGTGACCATGTATGTATATGTATCAACAATATAATCAATGCCAATGAAAACATGTAAAATCAAATCGTTTGAATCATGTGCCCGTACATATGAGGAAATCAACCAACATGTGTCCATCAACGACACATCAACATCATGTAACCTGAGTGTCCAACAACGACACTTGAAACATCATGAAAATCCGTGTCCAGCATCGACACGTAAATTCTCATATCTCAGGCGCCGCATCCTCTGATCGGCCCTCATATCTATCTCATGACTCCGGCCGGTATTCTCCGGATAGCCGCCGGGTCCAAACTATCACCGATAGGTAGTACTCCCCCTGCCAGGCTCATCTTCATCCTCACAAATTTCTCTCCCCGAGGTACCTTACCTGGTCCACCATGTATCCGCAAACAACTCATCCACCTCCTCGAATCGGGTATCATATAGCTCAGAACCGAGAAAACTCATGGTGGACACGAAATATCATATCAAGAGAAACCGCGTTTTTAAAACAATACACAATTTCCTTTCAAATATAACCACGGTTCTCAAATCCAGAGATCTCATAAAAACAGCACCTCAATGCATGTAACCATAAAGTAAGATGTATGCAAACATAGAACAGTAATATGAGCATGTCAAGTATATCATGCAAGCATGTCCTATGATAGTGCTGAACAATAAATGTACTTTTACGGTTAAGATTAATATCATGATATGGCAGTTCTACTGTGTAAGTGGCATGGCAATTACCGATGATGAATGTGTGTGAGCCGGCAAATCTGTGTAAGTGTAACATGCGCATCATCGATAATTGTGCAGGTGTACTAGCAAACGATATCATAAAGCGGTAAATACCGGGAACATAACACGTATACGGACGAGGAATAAGCCAACAATAACATGAACTATAATAAGATATACATCTGCACATGAACTATACGATCAGTTTAAAAGATACGAATCGTAGTTTTGAAAGTGAGGGCTGCGGTGTTTTTGAGAAAAGAACACCATTTGAAAATCCGTAGCATCTCTTGAGGTTTCCATTTAAAAGTGCATATGATTCGTTGGTTTTGGAAATAAGTATGGTTCAGTTGAAATCTTTACGTCGGGATCCATCCTCATAATATCCGATATGGCAATATCCTCGTTCAACATCGTCAAATCACGAGCGTGGATCAATCATCCGGTATAACTCATCGCGTACGGTAATCCATCGTACGGTGGCATCAATCTTGTTAAGGATGTATCGTCCTATTCATCGATAAGGATACAGATCTATGGTCTCGTACGGCATATCATCTTTTATTCTCTGTTCCCTCATAAAAAAAAGGAGAGAGTAAGAACGGGATAAACTCCCCACTATTCAAGTCTCACGTGTTAAACACGTGGGTGCCTATATGCAAGGCATATAGACTCTGCATTTAAACAACTGACAGGCTAAATAAGCCTCACATGTTAAACACGTGAGCGCTTATATGCAAAGCATATAAACGCGGCATTTAAACAACTGATAGGCTAAATAAGCCTCACATATTAAACACGTGAGCGCCTATATCCAAAGCATATAGACGCTGCAGTTAAAAACAAATGGGATAGAAGAGAACCACACGTGTTAAACACGTGAGCACCTATATGCAAAGCATATAGACGCTACAGTCAAATAATTGGCAAGCCAAACAGGCCTCACGTGTTAAACACGTGAGCGCTCATATGCAAAAGCATAAGAGCGCTAAAAATAAACAGGCTAAACCCTCGCAGGGATTACGTGTTAAACACGTGAGATATTCACAGCTTATAGAATTAAATTCTATCTAATAGAATCAAGTTCTATTTGGGAAATGTTTCCTTGAATCTTTCTAATATGGAAAGATTCTTCTCTAACAGAGAATCTTAGATTTAAAATCCAATTGTGATAAAATATCACCAAATGAACTACCCGATAGAATTAAACTTTATGAGGAAATATTTTCTCGATCTTTCTCAAAATCAGAAAGATCTTCCCTGTTAAATAGAGGACCTTTGGATCAAGAATCCAACGGTGATTATAAAATCACCAACCGACCATCTGATAGAATAAAATTCTATCCTAGGAAAAATATTTCCTAATCTTGTTAAACAAACAAGAAAACTTCACTGTTAAACAGAGAGCCTTTGGAGTAAAAATCCAATGGTGAATAAAATTCACCGACTGTTCTAAAAGATCATCTTGGATTGATTATGAAATCAACCATGATCACTCAATCAAAAAATTTCTTAACAAGATGGATCTCTTCTCCTCTCCTATAAATAGGAGCGAAGAGAGAAACAAAAAGAAAGAAAAAGGAAAGGAAAAAGAAGGAAAAAGGAAAAAAAAAAGGGAAGACAGAAAGAACCACCCGCGAGTTCTTGGAGAGAAAAGAGAATTTAATTCTCGGTGAACACTTGCTTCAAAAAACCCTAGGTAAAAAAAAGGAACTCAAAGATTATATCTCTCTTTTTCCTCTATAAAGGTTTAACCCTTCATATAAGAACTCAGTTCTTCCTCTGGTTGAGATTTGCAGAAGCAGATCTCCCCACAAGTTGAGAATTTAATTCTCATCGAAAAGATTCTGCTCTGCAAATTCAAAACTTAGGGGAAAAGAACTGAGTTAAACGAAAAAAATAATAGGAACATATGGGAATTTAATTCCTCTAAAAAAACTAGGGTTTAACCCTATTAAAAGAATTTGATTCTTACAAAACAAAGGAGAACTTGGTTCCTCAGTCCAGAAGACGATCTGAGATCTTCCGAACCCAAATTTTAATGACTAGAAATGTCATTAATAAGATATCAAAATCTCTAAGAAAACATAAGAACAGCCTAATGACTCGTTGGTATTTAACACTATCATGAGGCCTCACGTGTTTTCCACATGAATGCTTCTAACGAACAAAAAGAATAGCCGAGACTGCCTCACGTATTTCCCATGCGAGTGCTAAAGAGAAAAACAAACAGAAAGGAAAGAGAACAAAGGCACTCCATAAGGCAGTCACGTGTTTTACACGGAAGCCCTAATCAAGTGCTTAGCACTTCTGTAAAAAGGGGAGAGAAATAAAACCCAAAGAGCGGCGCTCATATTTGAGGTGCCTCACGTGAGTGCCTCCAGAATTCAATGTTTAACACTGATCCAGCGCCTCACGTGGGATACACGTGAGTGTTGCATATACCAGTACTTAACACTATTGGGTAACTATGGAGACTCAATCTTAGCCCAAATTGGCTAAATTTCCTGAGCTTACATCTCTTTGATTTTAAATCAACCGAGCCCATATTGCTCATGATTCCCCAAACTGATCTTAGTCCCAAACATGACTAATGATCTTTTAACTGATGATATCCAAAACGGTATTCATTCCACATCCCCTGAGGAAGTCTTAGTCTCATCATACGACTAATGATTTCTAGGTTCACCATAACCCTTTTCCTTCAAATACGGGATTTGGTTTAAGGGTACATCTCTCCACACCTCTGATATACGTTGTTGTAATTCTTCAAGGTCTTCAGAGAGATGGCGGGTCCCGACAACCAACAACTCTTTGGTGCATTTCCAAACCGACGTGCACACCTCAAATCAGACCGCACCCCAAACTGGGTGCATTCCATATCACCATTGTTCACTCCGTCACGTAACAAATATACGTGCGCGCAAGATAAATAATGGACCGAAATGTCCTTAAACTAATATCCGCCTCCAAAAGGGCGACAATGGACCGAAATGTCCTTAAACTAATATTCACCTCCAAAATGGCGATAATGGACCGAAATGTCCCTAAACTAATATTCGCCTCCAAAATAGCGATAAAGAACTAAAACGTCCCTAAACTAATATCCACCTCCAAAATGGTAATAATGGACCCAAACGTCCTTAAACTAAAACAATAAAGCCTAAATGCTCTTTTGTTGGATCTGAAATAAAAATAATCCTAAAATTGTTAAGTGGATCTTAGTCTCAAATTAGACTAATGTATCCTTAACAAAAACAAATCGAGCCCCAAATGTTCACATACATTTAAGTCGATTTTAATCTCAAACCAGATTAACGATACTTAAATAAAAAACCGAAATCTAAAATATGCGGATTTGGACTAATCCACGCCCTATGGGCGACGACATAAATTAGTCTCCATATACAATCCATGAGCAACCCAAAATAAAACAAACATACATACGACACGAAGTGAACTTCTGGAGCAGGAGAAAGTGGTTATCGCGATACGGTAACGTAATTAACTGCAAGGGCTTGCGCCTGCAGGGAAGAGCGTCCCCACAATCAAAAAAACCTCTCACAAATAAGGGGGATCTGATGAAGTTTGCTGCAACGGTCGTATCTGTCCAAACCTCCGATATACGGTACCATAAATCAACTTGGTATCTTCGAAGAGTTGGACGGATAAATCCAAATAGTATCTGCCCCAAAATTCAGGCTAGACGTCCCAACGTCCCGGTCCGTCTTTCGGCGGTAAACATTCTCATATATACCTACGTATATATATCTCATGTCATATCCTTATCGATCTCATATCCTCTCATTAACAAACTCATTTCATATGTATTTAATTATTTACACCGCCTCACATCCTTATATCAAGCATATCCGCTCATATCCTCTTATATCATCATATCGACATCTCAATTCACGTCATCTTGCATTAGTCATAACATTTCATATTAACTTTTTCACCATATCCATAAGTTTCTAGTATGGTTTCTACGACTATATTCTATATATCGGTTCCTACTATAATTGCGGGGATTCTATACGACATCCACCCGACTTCCCCCGTAGATATAAATCTACTCACCTGTAATCTCCTTGTTTATCCGAAGTCGATGTGCTTCGTCGTCTCGGAATTCCACGCGAAGATAGCTACAATCAAAACAAATCGTAATGCTATTAAAACCAAGTCCGAAACATCGATACGGCACGCGAAGTGCTCATAAGTTAGAACACATAGCCTACGCATGCAAAAACAACCAAATAACCCCCGTCGTTGACGTACAAACGTCCAACGACGAAATCCAAATTCAAATAAAAAAACCCAAGTTTCAGAAATTTATAGCCTACGCATGCAAAAACAACCAAATAACTCTCGCCGTTGACGTACAAACATCCAACAACGAATTCCAAATCCAAATAACAAAACCCAAGTTTCAAAAATCGGAAAACACGAATCAACAACTAAGGAAATCACTCCCAAATTCTACCCTAGATCAAACTAGGACATTTTGCATATAGGTTGCTCTAGATATCACATAAGGGGACCACACACCAAAAATCACATGAAACTACCCAGATGTGGCCGCAATTTGCGGCCACCACAAATATATCTGTGGCCATACAAAGGAGTTTGGAGCTCTGGTTTCAAGGTAAAATTCTAGGGGGCCTGCAGGTCTCACTGTTATGGGAACTTATTTTATGGGTCTCTCGAGTCATCCCAGATTCCAAAATATCACCACAATCTGTCAAAAATCCAATGTCGGGCAAATTCTAAGTTCTTGGTTTTGGGTCCTAATCTTGTAGTTGTCAAGAATATCATCACTAAGAGTTTGTAAACACTCACTACACCTCAATTACAACTCTACAAGTCAAGATATCCACTAAACATCAACCAAGAAAATTCTAAGATCACAAATCTACACTAAAATGAACCCAAAACTAAACTAGAAGGTTAGAAAACTAATTACAAGATGGAAGATGAAAATTATACTTCTTGGAGCAACTGAAGAAAATTCCAAGATGGTGCAAGTGCTCAAAATCCAAACTTGAGCTCACTAGGTGGTGTTGGATGAGATTGCGGTCATTTTTAATGAAGGGAGTATGAGGTTTTGAGATGGTTTGGGGTGTTTGTGGAGGAAGTGGACGAAGGAGGTGAAGAAGAAGGAGGAGGAGTTGAAGAATGAAGTGAAGAAATGAGATGAAGTAAATAATGGATGAAGGAGTCAAAGAGTTAGGAGCCATACCCCCTCTCTCTCCCATGCCATGCTTCATGTGTCATAATGTTGTCCCCTACTCTCTCTCCTTAATCATCTCTCTTTTTCTTTTCTTTTCTTTTCCTTCCCCCCCCCCCCTCTCATTTAATAAAACCAAATAACACAAATACAAATGAAACCATGTAACAAAATGCAACATGTCATGGTGCACTAACCATGGCTAATTAAAAATACGGATTTGGCTTAATCGTGATTAGTAGTACACTAATCAAGTTTAATTTAAACCTGCATATAATTAATTATAAAATACTCAAATCCAATAAATACCTTTTTTAATGATTAATACATATTAATCTCCAAATATTTTCCAAATATCGGTATATAATTATACTATTTTACGAAAATCCCAATTCACAAATCGAATAGTTTTCGTGAAATATATTATTTTAATATTTAAATTCCAAAAATAATATTTTATTTTTCTGAAATGTTACAATCTTCCCCACTTAAATAAATTCGGTCCCCGAATTTAAATTTAAACCCCTAAATACTAAAACATTTCAATAATTAGTTTAAATCAACGCGGCTCCGAAATCACGGAATACACATAAATGCGCATGAAAACGAGTGCAAAACTCAAAATCAAACTCCGTCAAGCATCACACTATCACTGGAGTTATAATGGAAATACAAATCTCGAAATCCACTACTGAAATCCAATTATACTATAGTCAAAATCATAATACGTATATAATACGCATCCTTTTAAAACCATTTTAAAAGGTTGAATAAAACACATGCAAAAAAATTTCCGAATCGCCGTGTGATGCGTAACTCACGGCACAACTGCGGACGCTCATCTGTAAAATAGTAATTATACGTTCATATACGTTTTGCTCAAAATATTCGTTCCTCTTTTTGAAATATCCCAAAAGGTTTTCCTTCGTAAAAGTTCGTGTCACTCAAGGACATGTAGAAAATAGCAAGACTATAGCTCCTTTTTGAAAACCTCTTGGTAAACTTTTATGCATACAAAATTACTTAGGTACTGTCCTCATATCAGACCTGCTCGGCTACTATATAATATAGTACCAATCATGAAAAATACGATGCTCATGAGTAAAATCAGCCTCAAAAGGCATATCAAACATCACGTGCGTCTGGTGCGCACGGAAATCAAAACTAAATACAAGTGACACGGGTGTGCACAGAATCAAAAACTGAGTGCAACGGGTGTGCACGAAAGCATCTGTTAAGTGCAACGGGTGTGCCCGACAACAACATCAAGTGCATCTAGAGTGCACGAAAATGTCAATCAAGTGCAACTAATATGCACAAATAAAAATCCCAGTCAAGTGCATCGGTGTGCACAAAAATCTCATCCCATGCGCCGAATATGCGCGAAAATCTAAATTAAGTGCGTCAGGTCCGCACAAAACATCTAGTGCGATAAATGCACGAAAATATAAATCTGGTGCAACAAATGCACGAAAACAAATTTCAGGTGCGCTAGGTGCCCGACTACTCGTCAATGTACCAAAAGCGCACAAAAACAACACCGAGCATGCAAGGTGTATAAAATCATAAACGTGTGCAACTGTGTACACAAAACACGTATCAATGCACTACAAGCACATGTGAGCTATGCCGAGTGCAAAAATCAAGTCAAATCGAGTGCATACAACATGCACGAAATCAAATCGACAGTATCGAAATCCACGGAATCATAAACACGTGCAACCAAGGCACAAAATCAATATCAAGTGCAATAGATATGCACAAATCATAAACCAATGTAACGGTGTATAAAACATAAATTAAGTGCAATAACTGTGCATAAAATGTAAATATCCAGTAGATGCAGCCATGGTGCACGAAAACAAATATCATGAAACTCAATTATCGAAACTCAAATCCAAGCGATAGAAGTGTGATACTCGAATCACAAAATGCAAATCGCGATAAATGACATTAAGGTACACCTCCTTCAATGTCGAAAAAGATGTCGGTGCGCTCAAAGCTGGCAGAGCAAGAACATCTGCTTGCCTCCTACTCACGGTCCGGCATCCCCTGTCTCTGGGTCCTCGTTTTCTCTGTGGATTACCAATCTCACAATCTTTCTGCTCATCGGCCCGGTTGGGTATAACAACGGAACAATTCCGCTATGGCACTCCTCTGATCATCTCTTGACCAATTAACATAACCACCCGTAAAACGGCACGTTACTGATGGCGGCATCTGGCCCTCTGAATACGCGCGATACAACTGATCTTGGGTGCAAAACTTTATCGCTATGGCATCCTGACAAGAACCTACTTAGGGTCTCTTCCGATCTCACCTAAGTCGAACTGTACGGAGGTTGGCACTCTTTACTTAAATCTTTCCCCCATTTCCAGACAGCTGCGTCCTCATCATGGCTTTCCTCTGGAGGTTGGCCGTATTCAACGTCTCTGCATACACATCAATTCTCTGGCATCAACGGGGAGTAACAATAGATTGTTAACATCTCGCACGAATCTCTTGTTCCACCCGTTTCCATCAACATTCACTTCGATGTCATAACTTGCTGGCTAAGTACTGCAATTCGTTCTCGGCCGCAATCAATCCGGAGTCTTTCACACAGACCCGAATCTACGAACTCGGGTATTTTCACCACTCTGTGGAAGATATCTAGTCGATCGCGTCCTCGAGAACTCGTCCAAATTATCGGAGGAATACGCTTCATTCGTCCGTTCTCGATCAACTCACAACACATCTGGGTGAAGTCCTTCTATCCGAAACTGGTCAACTTACTGATCTCACATCGGAGCATCCAACGAACGATGTCCTCTCTTGATCGATTTACTCTAGATCTGAGTAGATCTTTCAAACTGGAATTCTTCAACTTAACTGAGTCTGCGTCGGTGATCGTACGCTTTTGGCGTGTCGGATGTTCAAAGAATTTAAGTGTAACCGCGATCAGGACGGTGTACCTTTGCAGCTAGCCGGTGAGCACGGGTCGGTCCACAGGGAGATGGTGTTATCTTACCTTCTTGTCTTAGACGAGTCAATAAAGAATCTGTGTGAGTTTGTTTTGTCTAACCTATGTGTTTATCTGCAAGTATAAAGTTGTTAAGAAAAATACGAGATTGTAAGCTAAGAAATCCGTACTCAAAAACCTTTGAGCCGAGTCTTGACCAATTAAAGCTAAGCAATTGGCAACAACGTGGATTAGGGGATTTAAGCGCGGTATTCGTGGAATCCGGCTTATTTACCCTTGTCCTTCCGTTCTTGTCTCTTGCCTTCGCCTCCGACCAAACCGAACGCAACCGGTCGCGGTTAGGAATCACCGTTACCTTGTCAGGGTACGGTGCCTAACGGAGCGCTTGCGTATGTTTTGGGCGGAGTTCAAATGGAAAATAACGGGAAAAGGAATTGGCAAAGAAATGTTAACTTATAAAACCGTATTAATTCTTAACAATAACAATAATTACAACATTCACAATATAAACAAAAGAGAACAAAAAGAAAAGAACAAAGAAAAGAAAAGATACAAGTATTAAAGTGCATGAATAAAATTGCATGAAATAAAGACAAGGTAATAAAGAGCAAGTAATAAAAAGCGATAAAAAGAATACGGAACTAGGACCCAAGCCAAGCATGTGCTCAATAGCCAACCCTTAAACTTGCAAGCTCAATGAAGAACTTGCAAGATCAAGGGAAGGGTAGAAAGCGCATGTGAAGTGAAGTGCTAGCCCGTGAGAAAATACGACCCTTGAGATCAATAACTAACTCTTAACCATTCAACCTCAATGAAGAGATTGAATGAGCAAGAGAAAGCAGAAATCTCAAGGGGGAGCCGAACTAAAAAGAAAGATACAAAATCCTCATCTTCATTAACATCCACTCAAAAGCTCTCACTACAATTTAATGGAGGAATGAAGAAGAAGAAGAAAGAAACTAACAAAAATGAGGCTAAAACAAAACTCAAAAATTGCTCCCTTGGCTTAGCTCTAAACTGCTGTATTTATAGGCAGGGAAAATGAATTCTAGGGCAACCATCAGCCAGAACATGAAGTCCCAAAACTACCCCCGAAGTTCTGCAGTGAGTGGGCCCCATACTGCCGCGCATGCGCGGCCAAACCCCTGCTTTGGCCGCGCATGCGCGGCCGTACTGTTGAATTGGGCAGTGGGCTTTTGTGGCGTGCTCTGGTTTCCTGTTTCCTCGTGTTTTCCAACTTTAAAATGTGCAAAAGTCTTCAGAATCATTCCAGATTTCCAAGTCCAAGATTGCATTATCTTTTTACTTTTGACTTTGTCTCTCCCTCGAGCTCCGCGCACCCATTGATTCTTGTGCAGCCCCTCGTGCTCTGTGCTTGTCCCAGACATGAATGACTACTGTCACATGTCTTGTATTGGGAACAAGTACTCGGCACTGGACGGATATGGATGACCGGAACCCGGCTTTTATCTGCTGTCGACAGATGTTCTGCATTTGGCGTAACTGTGGAGATTTTATCTTGATTTACAATATTTGGACTAAAAACCTGTATTCTGTAAACATGTAACAAACACGGATTAAAAGTATCTACCTATAAACACACGAGCGTAAGAATGGGCGGTATAAAATGCAATATTCTGATATGAACAAATACCCCCAAACTTAACTTTTGCTCGTCCCGAGCAAAACCAATTATTCACAAAAATAAAATGATAACCGCACTTTCGCAGGGAACGCGATTGCACTGAGCATGTGCAACAAGCCGTTAAACCTCTAGGTGTCCCTAGTAGGAAGAGTGTTGTCTCCTGAGGGTTTTCAGCTGATACTACCCACAAAATCCGGTCAAGCTAGTTTTGTAAAATAACTAAGATTCAAGCCCCTAAAGTTTTGTTTCAGAAAATAACAATTCTATAATCCTAAGTTTAGACTATCGAACCTTTATTTTTCACATCTCTCTTCTTATTTAACTACAGATTTTATATGTCTTTACGTGCAGTGCAAAAATAGTGTCGTTAAGTTCCCGAAAGGTCGAATAAAGTCATTATGTCACACAATAAAGCCCAGATAACAATTTTAAAAGGATCACATAAGTTTTATAGAGAGTTAAGCATTTTTCAAGTTTCGTTTTCCAGTAAGATTTCAACTTCAGAATTTCTATCTTCCTTAACAGGAAACTAAGTCGTATTTTTCACTCCACCTTATTCTTGTTTTCATTTCATACACACCTCTGTGAACGTGCAATAGTCTTTATCAAAGAGTAAAACCTTCATATCTCCGTTAAGAAATTTTTATAAAAGCCTGTCTTTTATCAAGATTATCCTCACACAAAGAACCGTTAGGAATTTTAACTCGGAGAGAACACTTGCTTGACTTTGTTTTTATCTGGACTTTCTAGGCTTCTTAGCGAGCTTTGGGCCAATGCACCCAAACCAGTTGGTTTTAGGGCATTAGGTGTAGAAACACCCCAGCGGACTTAATTACTCAAGTTACCTAGGTCCAAAAACAAAAGACAGTTTGGCGTAAAAAACATGATGATTCAATACGAACGGAGATATAACCGGTAGTTCAATTATTTTTTGGATAAAAGACGTGTTTAGTGGGTTCGGTGTGTAATCATTCCAATCAAGTTTCATATGGGTTATTTTTCAGACTTAGTTCCAATTAAGGCATCAATAACATTCCTTCATATTCACTTACTTCATAAACTATTCTTGATATATTACTTATTTCAGAACAAACCTATTTGATCCTCAGAAAATCATTTATCTATTTAAAAGTTTTTAAACATAAAAGACTTGTCATCTAATTTCCAAGACTCACGACACGTGTAGTGTAATGTAAAGACGTATATCAACTATAGTTAACTTCAAAGGAGAGTTATCTTTCAGGTTTTCAAAATCTAAACATAAGATTTAGTTATTCCTATCTTTTCAAACAAAAACCGTCGAATGTCGAATCAGAGTTCTTTCACAAGCTAACTTGACAAAAAGGTTTTTATATTTTTAGAAAAAATTTAGATTTTTATGGGTTTTTAAATAAGGTATGCAAATGCAAAATATACAAATGAATGCGAAGGAAGAAAGCTTACCGAGCACACCCCCAAACTTAAACTTGACAGTGCCCTCATTGTCAGGCTATACCAAGAGGGTCAAAATTGCCGGTGCTCCCTAGAAACAAATTATATACAAAACAAAAAGAAAAACAAAAAAATATATACAAAAAAAAAGAGCCCCCCCCAAACTTAAGTGAAACAGTGTTTCCACTGTTAAGCGTTGAAGTTCAGGATTAGGGGGGAAAGATCTGTATAAAGCTATACAAGGCCTTACACAGGCCAAAAGTTAACACCAACCATTCAAAGATTTTATCGTGAAAAAGCAGTGGTTGGTCAAAGAAGACGGAGAGGTAAGAAATGGAGACTACGCGAGACCGCTTGTGGAGAGAAGTGGAATGCGGTCTCGGTAGATGAGAAGAAGAAGAAAGGCGGAAGGGAAAAAGAAGTGGAATACGAACTTGAGGGTGCAAATGGAGTAAAAAGATTAGCACAATTTGTGATGACCGATGTGTGAAAAGTGATTGTGTTAATATATTTACTCGCCGAGAAATTGGATCGAATTCCTCAAGATTCGTAAGAAACCATGGGTACGCCGAACTTGGTAAACCAGATATGCGAAGTGAAAATGATACGGGTTCTTGCAAGGTCGGAACGATGGAAAGGGTGGAGGGAATTGGTTGAGGAAGGGTATCGGTTAGGGTTTCGGGAGGGTGCACACAGTCAGTGGAAGGAATAGGATGAATAGGAAAATCCGACTCATCAATTAAAACTGTTTCATCCTCAGTGCTATCCTCAAAATTCTCCTCAAAGTTAAACTTATCCATGCACATTTCATCAAAGTCCAGACGCATATGGGGTTCGGGAAAAAGATTTATGGACTCGGGATGATGAATTGGAGAGAAAAACCTAGTCAAATCTATGGGTTCATCATCCAAAATATCCCCAGCGTCAATATCCTCAATCAAGTGAAAATCAAAATTCTCTGACACCTCATCAAAAGCATGGATATTAATCGATTCTGGTTCTAGAGTGAAGGTGTAGAGGTCAAGAGGATTGGGTCTGGTTTCACTCAAAAGGGACCCTTCACAATCTGGCAAATCAAACGCTACAAAGTCGCACAACTCATTAAACATTCTATCTTCAACTGATAATTCATTTGGGACATTCGATAGACTTTCAAGACAGGAGTTGTGGGATTCAATTTGGGACGGGTAGGTTTGATTTGGAAGGGGGTACAGCTCACTCTCTCCACTCAAATTCACAGCCTGTCCTGCCGCCTCATCATACATTGAAAAAGTTGGAGCTAGTTGAAAACTAGCTACCGGATCACTAGGTTGTATGAGGGCGGCCATGGACGCATTCAATTCCATCATCTGTTGGCTTGACGCTACCCTAAAATTTTCCAAGGACTGTTCCAGACTAGACATAGATTGTGATGGGGTTTCAGTGAAAGATTCACAGTTGTATGGATACTGAAAACTCCCAAAAGGAGGTTCTAAAGCAATGTCTAGGGAAGGTGCAAAAGTAGGGTAGGATTGGTAGGAATTGAATGGCTGGACAGGAGTGGGATCAACAGGTGGATAAGACGGAGAATGGAATTGTTGATCCCAAGAATTTGAAGTGGTGAAAGGAGTGAAAGATCGGCTGCGGGATTGTTCAATACGTTCAGCGATGGACAAAGGACGACTTGCAGAAGGGGTATCAACATAAGCGGGGGTGAATGTTTGAAACGGTTGATACAAAGTGGAATGAGGAGTGCAAGTGTTTGTCCTAGACGCTGCTATGCGATCTTTCAGTGAAACTTTGGGCATGGAGGGATCGTTCGATGTTCGGCCAAAGCAAGAACCGTATGAGGTGATGTCCGGTTGTGGGTACCAAAGTTCGGCAAGAGTTTTGCGAGGTGGAGTACCCATGATATGAAGAGAGAAAGAGAGAAAGGCAGAGAAAAGGAAGGGGAAAAGGATGTGATTTTTTTTTTTTTATTAACAAAAGAATGAAGTATACACAAAAAGAATATGGACAAAAACAATCACGACACAAAAATACCACACACTTAATCGTTCTAGGGTTAACCTAGGTCAACTAGACCTGCTCCAGAACTTGATTGTCGAAGTAAAACTGTGTCGAGAAACAGGCTTAAAAATACACTGATCACGAGGCCAGGTAAGTGCAGAGATAAGGGGAAGTTTTCCAACGCTTTCGCGAAGTTCCTTAATTAAATAACCCTTTCTCTTTTGGCGGTTTCGCCGTTAACACTTTCCTAGACACCCCGTAAACAATATACCGTTAAGCAAGGTTCTAAACACAGTCAACTTCTCCTAGTGAGCGCGAAGTCCTTAAGGCTTAAAGTCTAGTTTCTTTTAAAATTTGTGCGGGTTATCGTTATGCTCAAGTTCGTGATTTGTGGGCCACGGAAAAGGTGATGAAATCCTTTACCGTATGTTGTGGGGTTCGCTTGCCCTTAAGTCCGTATTAATTGATGCAATGCGCAATTCAAAAAATTCTATAAAGAATAAAACAATCGTTTTTTAGTTTAAGCGCGGCGCTGCAACAAATACGGGTTAGTCAATTTTGGCGTTTGCTAGCGAACTTGCAAAGAATCCTGCAAAAGAATAGTATATTGGAAGCGTCGGATTTGAGAAGAAGGTGTTAGTAAAGTACGTACCGTTTAAGTTTTGGGTTAAGAAACCCCCGTTGAGTCGAGTCCGGTAAGCTTGAAAGGTTCGCTTGCGCGGGTCAAACTACCCGGATCTTTGGCACTGTACTCCGTAATCACCTTAACTTTGAATGTACACTTTGCTCCCACAATCGCAGTTTGCAAATCTGCAAAAATCTGCACACTTGCCCACAAAAATATTGTCCAAAAAAAACAAAAAGAATATTTTTTTTTTATATATATACAAAAAGAATATTAACCCGAATAACAAGAAAGAAAATACGCTACCGTCTCCCCGGCAACGGCGCCATTTGATCGCACGCTTTTGGCGTGTCGGATGTTCAAAGAATTTAAGTGTAACCGCGATCAGGACGGTGTCGCTTTGCAGCTAGCCGGTGAGCACGGGTCGGTCCACAGGGAGATGGTGTTATCTTACCTTCTTGTCTTAGACGAGTCAATAAAGAATCTGTGTGAGTTTGTTTTGTCTAACCTATGTGTTTATCTGCAAGTATAAAGTTGTTAAGAAAAATACGAGATTGTAAGCTAAGAAATCCGTACTCAAAAACCTTTGAGCCGAGTCTTGACCAATTGAAGCTAAGCAATTGGCAACAACGTGGATTAGGGGATTTAAGCGCGGTATTCGTGGAATCCGGCTTATTTACCCTTGTCCTTCCGTTCTTGTCTCTTGCCTTCGCCTCCGACCAAACCGAACGCAACCGGTCGCGGTTAGGAATCACCGTTACCTTGTCAGGGTACGGTGCCTAACGGAGCGCTTGCGTATGTTTTGGGCGGAGTTCAAATGGAAAATAACGGGAAAAGGAATTGGCAAAGAAATGTTAACTTATAAAACCGTATTAATTCTTAACAATAACAATAATTACAACATTCACAATATAAACAAAAGAGAACAAAAAGAAAAGAACAAAAAAAAGAAAAGATACAAGTATTAAAGTGCATGAATAAAATTGCATGAAATAAAGAAAAGGTAATAAAGAGCAAGTAATAAAAAGCGATAAAAAGAATACGGAACTAGGACCCAAGCCAAGCATGTGCTCAATAGCCAACCCTTAAACTTGCAAGCTCAATGAAGAACTTGCAAGATCAAGGGAAGGGTAGAAAGCGCATGTGAAGTGAAGTGCTAGCCCGTGAGAAAATACGACCCTTGAGATCAATAACTAACTCTTAACCATTCAACCTCAATGAAGAGATTGAATGAGCAAGAGAAAGCAGAAATCTCAAGGGGGAGCCGAACTTAAAAGAAAGATACAAAATCCTCATCTTCATTAACATCCACTCAAAAGCTCTCACTACAATTTAATGGAGGAATGAAGAAGAAGAAGAAGAAAGAAACTAACAAAAATGAGGCTAAAACAAAACTCAAAAATTGCTCCCTTGGCTTAGCTCTAAACTGCTGTATTTATAGGCAGGGAAAATGAATTCTAGGGCAACCATCAGCCAGAACATGAAGTCCCAAAACTACCCCCGAAGTTCTGCAGTGAGTGGGCCCCATACTGCCGCGCATGCGCGGCCGTACTGTTGAATTGGGCAGTGGGCTTTTGTGGCGTGCTCTGGTTTCCTGTTTCCTCGTGTTTGCCAACTTTAAAATGTGCAAAAGTCTTCAGAATCATTCCAGATTTCCAAGTCCAAGATTGCATTATCTTTTTACTTTTGACTTTGTCTCTCCCTCGAGCTCCGCGCACCCATTGATTCTTGTGCAGCCCCTCGTGCTCTGTGCTTGTCCCAGACATGAATGACTACTGTCACATGTCTTGTATTGGGAACAGGTACTCGGCACTGGACGGATATGGATGACCGGAACCCGGCTTTTATCTGCTGTCGACAGATGTTCTGCATTTGGCGTAACTGTGGAGATTTTATCTTGATTTACAATATTTGGACTAAAAACCTGTATTCTGTAAACATGTAACAAACACGGATTAAAAGTATCTACCTATAAACACACGAGCGTAAGAATGGGCGGTATAAAATGCAATATTCTGATATGAACAGTCGGCGCATCAAATCAGACGAATCATCTCAGTCACTCTATTCAAGATGGACTAACTATCTATCGTCACATCTCTGTCTGAAAGCTTCTGTGGTTTCAGCTCATAAACTCTGGAGGCGACATCCCGTCAATCTCAGTAACAGCTGGGTCATCTGTCTGCACGGTAGACAACATCACGACCTCTGAGATAGGCTGTACATCAACAGTCCTCTCAATCTGGCAGCCTCTATCAATAGCCCGACCATCCGGTGCAAATCCTAACGCTCGTCTCAAACGAGAGATCTCAACACAAACACTATACCGATACGTTCCTATATCACCAGAAAACATCATGGTCAGCCCTGGTCCGTGACGAGCTCGCTCTGACCGCATCATTAGCAGCAGCTCCCTCTGCGCTCAAACCATGGTGACATGAACCTCAAGCCGGTATCAATGAAGATAGATTGAAGGGATGAAAGAAATCAACTGGTCTGAAAAGGATATATGATCATAAGAAAGAATGAAATCAATAGGAGTATAATCATAGAAACGAATAAAATCAAGAATCTCAAGAAATGTACATCCTAAGGTCACTTAAACGGAGCAACGTGTCGTAAGTATGCCGCGGAACATACACACGGTACGCCACTCTACTCAAGCTACCTACTCCAAGATCAACCTACGCGATGAAAGTTCGGGTCTAATATGCTCTCAGTCAAGTCTAAGTTCTTTAAGGTCAAGCCTAAACTCGAACCAAGGTTAAACCTAACGCTCTGATACCAACTTTGTCACGACCCGGAATTTGGCGCGTGACTGGCACTTAAATCACGCAATATCTAAAAGCGTAACGTAATTCAAGTAAACCGAAACCCAGAAACCTAAACCTTTTTACGGAAAATAGTGGAGATGCTGTTTTGAAATAAAGGTATAATGAAATCATGTTTTTCTTTAAATGCATAAATAATAATATATATAAAAAAACACAAGTGGATTATATATACTAGTTGAAAACATTTTTCGTCTTTTAAAAATTTGGGCAGCACCTCACTTGTATATTTTGATCCAAAAACCACAAACATGCAATATATAGGCATCCCCAAGCGGGAGCTAGCTCTTCGCCAATTGGCGGAATCATAACCACGCAATGAAAATATACGTCTCCCTACGGCGAAGATCAAACACCGAAAGAATAATAATTAAAGCAAGACATCAAAACCCTCAAAAGAAAGCGAACATACGCTCATCGCTCTAAGTCTCGCAACACAAGTCTGTCTAGGTCTACCAATATACAAAATCTAGTTTCTGATTGATGGAGTTTATCTAGATACAATAGAACATAAAAGTATAAGAGTGGGCACGATCCAATGTGTGTCCCACCTACCATAGCAAAACACCATGGATAAAGTTGTGTGCCAGCGATACCGCTACTGATCCAAGCGGTCGAACCTGCAAGAAAACTGTAGCACAACGGGGGTGAGTTGCCAATTCGTGAGTAGAAAATATCGGCGGGTAGAAATCGAATAAACCACGATTCCTAGGTCATACTGTATAATGGAGGTAATACTATGATATCTAGGGTGACCATGTATGCATATGTATCAACAATATAATCAATGCCACTGACAACATGTAAAATCAAATCGTTTAAATCATGTGCCCGTATGTATGAGGAAATCAACCAACATGTGTTTATCAACGACACATCAATATCATGGAACCTGAGTGTCCAACACCGACACTCGAAACATCTTGAAAACATGTGTCCAGCATCGACACCTAAATCATCATATCTCAGGCGCCGCATCATCTGATCGACCCTCATATCTATCTCACAGCTCCGGCCGGTATCCTCCGGATAACCGCCATGTCCAAACTATCACCGGTAGATAGTACTCCTCCTGCCAAGCTCATCGTCATCCTCATAAATTTCTCGTCCCGGAATACCTTACCGGGTCCACCATGTACCCGAAGACGGCTCATCCACCTTCTCGAATCGGGTATCACATAACTCAGAACCGAGAAAACTCATGGTGGATACGAAATATTATATCAAGAGAAACCGCGTTTTTAAAATAATACACAGTTTCCTTTGAAATATAACCACGGTTCTCAAATTCAGAGATCTCATAAAAACAGCACCTCAATGCATGTAACCATAAAATACGATGTATGCAAAGATAGAACAGTAATATGAGCATGTCAAGTATATCATGCAAGCATTTCCTATGATAGTGCTGAACAATAAATGTACTTTTACGGTTAAGATTAATATCATGATATGGCAGTTCTACTGTGCAAGTGGCATGGCAATTACCGATGATGAATGTGTGAGCCGGCAAATCTGTGTAACTGTAACTGCGCATCATCGATAATTGTGCAGGTGTACTAGCAGACGATATCATAAAGCGGTAAATACCGGGAACATAATACGTATACGGACGAGGGATAAGCTAACAATAACATGAACTATAATAAGGTATACATTTACACATAAACCATTCGATCAGTTTAAAATATATGAATCGTAGTTTTGAAAGTGGGGGCTACGGTGTTTTTGAGAAAATAACACCATTTGAAAATCCATAGCATCCCTTGAGATTTCCATTTAAAAGTGCATGCGATCCGTCGATTTTGGAAATAAGTATGGGTCGGGTGAAATCTTTACGTCGGCGATCCAGCCTCATAGTATCCGATATGGCAATATCCTCAATCAACATCCTCAAATCACGAGCGTGGATCAATCATCTGGTATAACTCATCGCATACGGTAATCCATTGTACGGTGGCATCAGTCTAGATTAAGGATCTATCATCCTATTCATCGATAAGGATACGGATCTATAGTCTCGTATGGCATATCATCTTTTATTCTCATATATAGCTACGTATATATATCTCATGTCATATCCTCTCATTAACAAACTCATTTCATACGTATTTAATTATTTACACCGCCTCACATCCTTATATCAAGCATATCCGCTCATATCCTCTTATATCAACATATTGACATCTCAATTCACGTCATCTTGCATTAGTCATAACATTTCATATTAACTCTTTTGACCATATCCATAAGTTTCTAGCATGGTTTCTCCGACTATATTCTATATATCGGTTCCTACTATAATTGCGGGGGTGCTATACGCCATCCACCCGACTTCTCCCGTAGATATAAATCTACTCATCTGCAATCTCCTTGTTTATCCGAAATCGATGTGCTTTGTCGTCTCGGAAATCCACGCGAAAGTACCTACAATCAAAACACATCGTAATGCTATTAAAATCAAGTCCGAAAAACCGACACGGCACGCGAAATGCTCATAGGTTAGAACCTATAACCTACTTATGCAAAAACAACTAAATAACCCTCGTCATTGACGTACAAACGTCCAACGATGAAATCCAAATTCAAATACAAAAACCCAAGTTTCAGAAATCGGAAAACACGAATCAGCAACTAAGGAAATCACTCCCAGATTCTACCCTAGATCAAACTAGGACATTTTGCATATAGGATTGCTCTAGATATCACATAAGGGGACCACACACCAAAAATCAAATGAAACTACCCAGATGCGACCGCAATTTGCGGCCACCACGAATATATCTGCGACCATACAAAGGAGTTTAGGGCTCTGGTTTCTAAGTAAAATTCTAGGGGGCCTACACGTCTCACTGTCATGGGAACTTATTTTATAGGTTTCTCGGGTCATCCCAGATTCCAAAATATCACCACAATCTTTCAAAAATCCAATGTGGGCAAATTCTAAGTTCTTAGTTTTGGGTCCTAGTCTTCTAGTTGTACAGAATATCATTACTAAGCGTTTGTAAATACTCACTACACCTCAATTACAACTCTACAAGTCAAAACATCCACTAAATATCAACCTAGAAAATTCTAAGATTACAAATCTACACTAAAACGAACCTTAAACTAAACTAGAAGGTTAGGAAACTAATTACAAAATGGAAGATAAAAATTATACCTCTTGGAGCAATCGAAGAAAATTCCAAGATGATGCAAGTTGCTCAAAATCCAAACTTGAGCTCACTAAGTGGTGTAGGATGAGGTTGTGGTCATTTTTAACGAAGAGAGTATGGGGTTTTGAGATGGTTTGGGGTGTTTGTGGAGGAGGTAGAGGAAAAAGATCGAACTAGAAAAAGAAAGGGGAGTTAAAGAATGAAGTGAAGAAATGAGATAAAGAAAATAATGGACGAAGGAGTCAAAGATATAGGAGTCATACCCTCTATCTCTCTCTCATTCCATGCTTCATGTGTCATAATGTTGTCCCCCACTCTCTATCCTTAATCATCTCTCTTTTTCTTTTCTTTTCCTTTTTTCCTCTCATTTAATAAAACCAAATAACAAAAATACAAATGAAACCAACATGTAACAAAATGCAATATGTCATGGTGCACTAACCATGGCTAATTAAAAATACGGATTGGGCTTAATCATGATTAATAGTGCACTAATCAAGTTTAATTTAAACTTGCATATAATTAATTATAAAATGCCCAAATCCAATAAATACCTTTTTAATAATTAATACATATTAATCTCCAAATATTTTCCAAATATCGGTATATAATTATACCATTTTACGAAAATCCCAATTCGCAAATTGAAAAGTTTTCGTGAAATATATTACGAAAGCCGAATTATCTGTTTTGGTCCATCTCTTAATATTTAAACTCCAAAACAAATATTTTATTCTTCTGAAATGTTACAAAAATAAACAAAACTGCTACTTGAAAGCAACAACATAGATAATGCATTTTGATTTCTATTTAAAGGGACATCACTTATCATAATGGTCATGCACCAATTGAGGTTCTTATCTATAAGTTCAGATATCATTAGAGAGTGCAAGCAAGTGTGGTCTTGTAATATTGGTGAAAGTAGCGCCTGCGCAAAACTTGCCATTGACTCTGTCAATCCTTGCTGTGGCAGTTTGCTTGATTGCCCGAATTGTGAAAGCCAAAGATTTACCTTACTACTATAACAATTTGCCGCCTCCATATCATTACAAGTCAGAATCCCCTGCTTATGTTTACAAGTCTCCTCCACTACCTCCATCATCTCTGCCTTCTCATCAAGTAGACGAGTCTTTACTACCAATTTTAACTGTGTCTTCCCCTTCTCATGTCACCGAGTCTCCTCCACCACCATCACCATCTGTAGAAACTTTTCAGTCGACATCAAAACCACCACCATCACCATCAAGAAACCCTAGGAACCATCAATATAAACCTCCACATCCCCCATATCCGCCACCAAGTTGTCCTCTGGTACCTTTTAAGCCTTCGCGACCTCCTCCGTAATATAAGGTGAACCCTACATGAGAGGGGCCGACCTGGTTAGCATACGATGAGAAATACTTTATGCACTCGCTCAGACTTGCACACATGTTAACTCAGAATAACTATATGAGGGCCCGTACAAAACCTTTTGTTGAGACAGAGTAATGGCTCACCACATTGTCTCCTAAGTTGTAAGATGGTGAGAGAGTTTAAAATGATTTGTGTATGTAAAGTACTTTTCATATACGCTGGTTTTCCATCTCTGTTAGATGTATCTGTATACTTTTGACTTTAGCAACACATAGTTGAGAGTCTTGGGATTTAAAGCAAGACTTTGGGGTTCAGGATCATGGCTATTAGTGTTCTATCATTTCTTTTTTAGGTCAGTTTAGCCAAAAGGTTTGATTGTAACAGATGAATTTCTCTTTGAAGTGTTAAAGATTATAGAAGAACTATAATGTGTCTCTACTGCTTGTAGAAATATTGATTTACTTATTTATTTTAGGAATAATAAGCCGCTACCTGATTCAAGCGGGAATCAAACCCTAGACCTCTTGCTCAAATGCAAAAGGCGGTGAACACTAGACTATACCGGCACTCGCAGAACTATGTATTGTTAGTGTATAAATTTGTGTATCGCTCTTCTTAGTTTTGCATGATCCTCATGGTCTATAATGATGACATTCTTTTTACCTTGTCGCACAACTCTTCATCTTTATCTCTTGATGATTACGATTGTTTACTATGACTGATCCATACACTAATATTCTCGTTAGCAATTGAAGCTACAAGAACTACAGAATACAGATTGTATCTTTATTTCTCAATCCAACTGTGTGCATGGTCAAAATATTTGCTTCATATTGTGGCCTACTTCAGATTTCTAATCCCTTCCGCGGTTTAATAGTGCTTTAGTATTTTGTTCTTACACTGATCGGCATCGCCTATGTTGTCAACTCCCTATCAACTTTTCATATTGCGGCCTAAGAGAACATATTGCATGCTCTTGATCTAGTCAAAAATGGCAGTGTCCCTTCATTTAGAATAGATGAATTTAGTCGTAATATGTGCATAGGTGAATTTCAAGTTATCTAGCTTACCCCTAAAATTTCTAGCTCTCCAAGAAACAACATTAACGGAGGAAAAAATAATTCCAAGTTCATATATTCTTTTAGAAAATAATTCCTAAAATCAGTGGTACCGACAAAATGTCATCTTTTACCTAAACACACTGTCCAATTCAGCTGAAAATACTACCTGACTCAAACTAACCTAAACAACCCCGACAGGTGCTAATTATCTACTCATACAAACAGGCAAAAGAAAGAATGATATACCATGTGTGAAGGAAAACATAAACCTTAATTAACTTAAATATTTGCTTTAACTACAACAATTCAATCACTACAATGAAACATACAGTATATTCTTAGTAAATTAGTTTAGCACCAGGAAAATTTTAATTTTAACCATGATTTAGTGTAATTTTTCAAATATAATTAAAAAAATGCAGGAGTGATTAATTACTTAAGCAGAAAATAGCCTTGCTCATAATAGTATTTAAACCTAAAACATAATTAATGTGAACTACCTCTGTTTACATTGTAGCAGCGGTCTCTTTGCAAGTTGCATGAAGAACTTATGTTAAATGAATCTTGGCTTGGCTCCCTATTACTTCACGATGCCAAATGCATTGGTTTCAATTCCAAAGAGATCTATCTCTATACAGAAAGAGTTATGATGTGTCATAAATGGCTGTATGTAGAAATACGTGGTCAACATGTATATAAAGTAAGAGTAGTCATGTCTCTAGTTATTAAGTTGTAATGCAAGGTTCTTCCAAGGTTTATAGAGTATAGACATTCAGTAAACAATCTTCTGCTTTAAATTGTATTTCAATTTAAACATTGCTCTCTAATATTGACATTCGTTCCACCAGTGGTAAAGGAGCTCAGATAATTATTTGGATTTTGTGGCATTTAGTATCCTTGGTGAATGTCAGAGAGAGAGAGAGAGAGAGAGAGGGGTGAGAAGTATTTATTTAGAAGAATAATTGTGATGATAGGAAAACCCTAACCCATCACCACTTTATATAGGCATCATAACTTATTATAAATATATCCCGAATACATCATAGCCGTCCATTACATCATATATCATCATAATACCACCCCACCCACCCCTCAAGTTGAAGCATACACATCACACATGCCCAACTTATTACAAATAAAATGTACACTAGTTTTCTCAAGACGTTTAGTGAACAAATCAGCATGTTGGTTCTCCTATTTCACATGGATCGTATCAATCACTCCTTTCTCGACCTTTTCACGAATGAAGTGACAATCAACCTCAATGTGCTTCATCCGTTCATGAAAAATATGGTTGTTTGCAATATAGATTACAGCCTTGTTGTCCCAGTAGAGCTTCATAGGTGTAACAAAACTGTATCCAAGTTCTGTAAGTAGAAAACGAATCCACACCAACTCACTCGTGGTGTTAGCCATAGCTCTGTTTTCCGACTCTGCGCTGGATTGAGAGACCATACTTTGTTTCTTGCTTTTCCAAGAAACCAAGTTCCCTCCAACAAACACACAGAAGCCAGCAGTCGAGCTCCTCTCGTCGGGAAACCTGCCTAATCTGTATCTGTGAAACCTGTGACCTTGGAGTGCCCATAGTCCTTATAGACGATACCTTCCCCTCGTGCACTCTTTATGTACCTCAAAATACGGAGGGCTGCATCAAGGTGAGCTTCGCAAGGATCAAACATAAACTGGCCCACTACACTGACCGAGAAGGCTATATCTGACGAGTGACGGTCAGGTAGTTAAGTTTGCCAACCAATCTTATGTATCGTCCTGGATCAGGCTCCCCCTTACCCGGAAAGAGCTTCATATTCGGATCCATAGGAGAGTCGATGGGCCTACAACGAGACATATCAGCCTTCGAGAGCATATCAAACACATATTTTCGTTGAGTGGCGAAAATCCCTTCCTTCGGTGACCTCGATACCTCAATGCCTAAAAACTAATTCAACTCCCCTAGGTCTTTGGTGCAAAATTGCTTCTGAAGATGAGCTTTCAGGTCAGAAATCCCTCTCTCATCATCTCCTGTAATAACAATATCATCCACATAGACGACCGTAAGGATCCTCTTTCCACCGCGATGCCGATAGAAAACCGAATGATCACTATTGGATCTTCGTAAACCAAAGGACCTAACATCTGTTAGTCTCCCAAACCATGCACGTGGAGACTGTTTGAGGCCATACAACGACCTTTTGAGCTTGCAAACAATCCCAGACTCTTCCTGAGCAACAAAACCAGGTGATTGCTCCATATATACTTCTTCCTGCAAGTTACCATATAGAAATGCATTCTTCACATCAAACTGATGTAAAGGCCAATAATACATGGCAGCCAGCGATAAAAAGATGCGAATGGAGGTCATCTTGCCACGGGAGAGAAAGACTCATCATAATCGACCCCGTAAGTCTGCGGGTATCTTTTCACCACCAAACGAGCTTTCAACCGAATAAGAGAACCATCGGGATTCAACTTCACAGTATATATCCACCGGCAACCAACTGCCTTCTTTCGAACAGGAAAACAAGTAAGATCCCATATGCCATTAAGACGTAATGCTAGCATTTCCTCCTCTATTGCTCTGTTCCAACTAGGATTAGCCAGTGCATCATATACTGAACCGGAAAGAGAGTGAAAATCTAAGGATGAAATGAATGCACAATATGAAGGAGACAATCGTGCATATGTAACATACTCATTGGTGGGATATCGAGAAGTGATAGTATGAGAACCCTTCCTAAGGGCAATAAGAACATCTAACTCAAAGCGATTCAAATCTGGAGTTGGAGGGGTGACCGGTGGCAACTCGGCAGGAGCTGGAAGCTGTTGTACCCGTCTGGTATACACCTGAGTAACCTGTTCTTGCATTAGTTCCGGATCCGGATCTGGAGTTAGAAGGGTGACCGGTGGAAGCTCGGCTGGAGCTGGAGGTTGTTATACCCGTCCGGTATACACCTGAGTAACATGTTCATACATCAGTTTCTTGGTTTGGTCCACAGAAGGTTCGATTATAATAGTAGTGGATGTGGTAGCTAAAACATCAAATTCATCGATAGGAAAATCCTCACGGACAGATGGAGAAGAATAGATAGAGGAAAAATATGGAGTGTTCTCATAAAAAGTGACATCCGCCGATACGAACACTCTATCTAACTCTCTACTATACCACCTATAACCCTTTTGATCTTGAGAATATCCGAGAAAGGCATATCGAAAAGATTTTGGATCAAGTTTGGATACCTCGGGACGATGGTCATGAACAAAACAAGTGCATCCAAACACTCTTGGAGGCAGATGAAAAGATGGCCTAGATGGAAATAGAACAGAATAGGGTATTAGTGCATTCAAAATAGAACTCGGCATGCGATTAATCAAATGACAAACAGTAAGCACGGCATCGTCGACTTGCATATGAATCTATTAAAGTTTAAAGTTTATTTAAAATTAAGAGAGTGATGGGCTTTTTATAGCTACACATGGGCTTTTAATATAAGTGGATTCCAACAATAAGACTCAAGTCTTGTTGAGATTTAGCCCATCTTATATTTTATACCCATGTGTTTCTTTTGTTGTTTCCAATATGTGACTGTCTTTAAAGTCCTATCATTTGGTTTTTACTTTTAACACTCCCCCTCACGTGCGACCATCATTTTTTCTTGGTATAGTCGTCACATGGAAAGTACGAGTAGAGTTACGTGCAACCATCACTTTTTCTTGTTATGCTTGTCATGTACAAAGTACGAGAAGAGTTACGTGCAACCATCACTTTTCTTGATATGGTTGTCACGTGGAGAATCAAGTCATTGACTTTGATACCATGTGAAAGTTATTTTTAAAGTAGAGTAGAGTTTAAATTTAGAAAAAAGTTGAAAGAGTGGTGGGCTTTTTAATGATAAGTGGGTTCCAACAATGAGACTCAAATCTTGTTGAGATTTGACTCATCTTATATCTTATACTCATGTGTTTCTTTTGTTGTTTCCAATGTGGGACAATCTTTAAAATCTCATCATTTGGTTTTTACTTTTAACAGAATCAGCAAAGTGCGTGTGACCTCTAACAAGTGCATATTCTTTCTCTCGGATACCCCCATTTTGTTGAGGTGTGTAAGGACATGAGGATTGATGAACAATACCAAAGGAATTCAAGAATTGCCGTCTGAGCCGAAGTATTCTTTGGCATTATCAATTCGCAAAATTTTAACAAATTTACCAAAGTGATTTTTAACTTCATTACAAAAGGATTTAAAAATAATGAACACTTCAGATCTCGATTTCAAAAGATACAACCATGTCACTCTAAAGAAATCGTCAATAAAAATCATAAAATAACGATATCCACGGTTTGACACAATAGGACATGGACCCTATACATCAGAATGCACAATCTCAAATAGACTAGTCATCCTATTATTAAGTCTAGAAGGATAAGAAACACAGTGATACTTCCCCATTTCATAAGATTCACACTTAATAGTAGACAAATGACTAAAGGAAGGAACAAGATTTTTAAAATTTTCTAAACATGGATGACATAACCTACAGACCTTAAGAGGAGTTGTAGCGTTAGACCAAGCAATAGGTGTATGTCTATCCAGATAGTACAAGCCTCCACGTTCATGCCCTGAATCAATCACCTCCTTCGTCTCCAAATCCTGGATAACACAACCAGATTAAGAAAATGTTACCGAACATTTTAACGAATGCATAAGTTTGCTAACAGATAGTAAGCTAAAAGAAAATGTCGACACATATAGAACTGAAGATACAGATAAAGATGGAGTGAGAAGGATAGAACCAACGCCTTCCATCTTAAAGATGGAACCATTTGCCACAGTAATAGGACTGCTACATAAAATAGAGGACAATAAAGTGAATACATCAGACTTCCCGGTTGTATGATCTGATGAATTTATAATCCAAGACGTAGTAGGAGAAACTAATGAAAGAAGACCACTATTGTATTCACCTTTGGCCATAACTATGATGGAAGAAAGTGAACTCAAAGAGGATGCAGAAGCTCGAGAGAGAAGAATCCCGAGTTGTAATATCTTCTCCTCTGTAAAACCTGATGAAACTGAATCAGATGCAGTCATCCTAGAGGTGTGTGTTAGAACCGATAGATGAACACCAACTACTAATCAGGGAACAAAGCCTCCAACAATTTAAGAAAGGACTCTACGAAAATTCCACCTAATGAACGTGATTGATCTCTCAAGATCCAATCAGCGATCACAGCAACACCTCAAATGGATCCATGATTGAACTCCAATAACCCAATTGTCTCAACAACACAATCCATACAATCAATCATAGAAACATCTAAAATCATCTTTCTAAAGAAAATTAGAGTAAAAGGGGCATAAAACCTCAATGCCGAAACCTCAATGCCGAAACCTCAAGGGTCACAATTTATTGGGCTCACTTACTGTAGCAAACCTCTGACACTGTAGCAAACAGCAAACCCACAATCAAATTAAAGAACTCTCCTCGAAGCACAGCAACAGCACACATCATTACAGCAAGGATCTCGAAGGAAGTAGTTGTAAGCTCGTCAAGCTTCATCAAAGGCGAGAAATATTGAAGCGAGAGAGATGAAGAAAAGGCTCAGATCCTAACTTGATCGACTTTGCTCGAGCTAAATAGATAGACTTGGATCTAACAATGCACCATGAATCGATGGTCTTCATCAAGCCTCCATCGAGAATAAAGGGATCTAGTGCTCGTGGTGGTAGCAGGATCAACTCGAGATCAGATCTGGCCTTAGCAACAGCGTCTGTAATCGAGCTTGTGAGGGCTTGAGGTAGTAGCGGCGAGGCTCAAGGGAGCAGCAACGAGGCCATGGTTGCCTTCAGTGAGGTAGTGTGAGGTTAAAGGTGAGGTCGAGGCAGCGAGGAGGTGTTAATGGCAACAATTTTTTTGGGTGTTAATAATGGATGGTTGAGATCTAGCGGAGAGATGAAATGGATGGCTCTGGTACCATGTCAGAGAGGGGGTAAGAAGTATTTATTCAGGAGAATAATTGTGATGATAGGAAAACCCTAACCCCTCACTACTTTATATAGGCATCATAACTTATTATAAATATATCCTAAATATATCATAGCTGTCCATTACATCATATATCATCATAACAGTAAAGAAGACAACCGGGGTGGATATTCACAGCAGCAGGGTCACAATTGAGTTGAAATTGATAAGTGGCAGTTTTAGGGCATGTTTGGATTGGATTATTTTTTGTCAACAAGTGATTAAAAATCATATCAAAGTGAGCCCCAAGTAAATAGTGTGTTTGAATCTCTCTTTTACTATTCACTAAGTGATTATTTTACCATGGGTCCCAACATGACTAGCTTAAAAATGATATTTTTTCCCACTTAAAAATAAGCGTCGAATTCCTAGCTTATTCCATAAGTAATTATGGAATGGTAGAGTTGACAAAATAATATACCATAATATCTCTTGTCTTTTCATCTAAATTTTAAGATGGCATTAATGATACGTCATTTTGGTCATTTTACACTCAATAATCACTTATCTATCTTTTCATCCAAACAAACTATCTACTTATAATCACTTTTCAAACAAAATCATCCAAACACTAAACAACTTATTTGCCATAAGCATTTAGGTGATTTTTTTCACTTTTTCCAGAAATAATCACTTATAAGTGATTATGGCAAATAATCACTAAGAAATATGCTCAACCAAACAAGCCCTTAATTCATTATCGAAATTGAGTTGAAAAATGGTTCTTGGTTGATTGACTAATAGAGTACTAATTTTTAGCTATTGATATAGTTTTGAACTGATAGCTCCATATTTGCGTATTGCACCAAATTATTTCCTTCATATGATGAACATGTCCCAGAATCCTCCCTCCCAATCTTGCAGCATGCAATACTATTTTCTTTGATATCGCATACGGTGCCAACTCCATTTGCCAATTTCTTAACCAGCCAACTAACTACCGCTCTCTTGCATTTCGTCGTCTCCTGTCCAAGTGTTTGCTATTATTGTTGTTTCTCTGGTGCTGATCAGACTGATTTTTCAAATACTAGATAATCCATAATATGATTCATAGTATGTACCTCTAACTCTCTACTATGTTGCCTAGTTGAAATAATTTGCTGGGTCATATTCCTCTATTGAAGCTGAATACAAATTTATTATGCAATTACACTTATAATGGCTTAGGTTTTTTACCTACTTTGGAAGATTGGTAATCCTGGCCGTCCTACTGGTATTCAAACTCCATTTACTTGTTATTTTATGATATATATCACTCGCACACAAAACATTTGAAGATTGAGTTTTTTTTCTTTGAGAGTTTGTTACTCGTCTTTTTTTTACATGTTTGATTTATTTCAAGTTATGTAAAATCGATCTTCTTGCCAACTCTCACTTGGTGGATATTTTCCAGCCCGTATCTTTAGGGAAAACCTTCGTATGCATTCAGAGCGTGTTTAACTTCAGGGACGTGTCGGTTACCACTTCACCAAAAGCTTGTTATTCTTAAAGTTGGAGACCGGACAATTGTTTTATTCTATCCAACATTGCTGACACTCATGGAAGACAACACAAGGGGGCCTTTAAGAAAAATAGTGTTGGTGATGGGATAGAAATGCACAACTTTTAAGACCTCTGATATGTTATTTTTAATTGCTTTACCCAAAAGCTTAAAATTGTGAGTGGTAGGCCAGCAATTTCTGTACTCCCATTCAACATGTAGATTCCATTCATGTATGTATTTTCATGCGCATCATTATATCATATGTATTTCTATTCCAATATCGTTATATAGTGTCCTCAACCTCAAATAATAAAGTGAAGAACTATTTCTAACCTCGATTCTGGTTTCACAAACTAATTAATATTCTTAGAGTAGTGTGAAAGCATTTCTAAAGTACAGAAGAGTTGGAGGAGTGATGGGCTTTTACACATGGGCTTTTTGATGATAAGTGGGTTACAACAATAAGACTCAAGCCTTATTGAGGTGTGACCCATTTTATATTTTAAACACATGTGTTTCTTTTGTTGTTTCCAATGTGGGACTATCTTTAAAGTCCCATCATTTGGTTTTTTACTTTCAACAAGTAGAAAGAAAAAATTAACAAATTACAACACATAAACACACTATATATATTAAGAGCAATTGAACATAATACATTCGTCAAAACATCATGAACAAGATAGAACTTCCCCACTCACAACATGAATTGGCATCCTTCAGGTCTAGCTTCAGGCACAACAATTAATATCAATAACTGTAGTAGTACAACAATAACATTATAGTGTTATCGGGATGGGCCTTCTATTTTCTTTTTCTTTATTCTTTTTTCCATGGGTTGGTGAGTGAGGGATTCTGATCTAGTGGTGTTTGGGAGGCGACTCATAGGAGTAGGGAGGAGATTTGTAATAGTAAGGAGGTGACTTGATATATGGAGGTTCATAATGGGCGGGTGGTGATTTATGATAATAGGGAGGAGAATAATAGTATGGCGGCGACATAAGATAAGGAGGTTCATAATGGTAAGATGGTGATTTATGATAATAGGGAGGAGAGTAGTAATATGGTGGCGACTTGTGATCGTAGGGAGGAGAATAATAGTATGAAGGTGATTTATGATGATATGGAGGAGAATAGTAGTGCGTCGATTTATGATCATAGGGAGGAGATTGGTGACGATGATATCGGTTTAAAGGCCAATCGGCCTCAGCGAAAACGAAAGTAAAGCAAATAAACAAAGCAAGGGCCACCTTAAGCATTGGATTCACTTTGTTGTGAATAATAGGCATGGTTATCTCTAAATGGGTGAATCACATTGTTAGGGGATTGCCCCTTTATATACGGATGGCAACGATTAGACATTTGTTTTATTATTACCTGCTACAGTTATTTTTTAGCCAAACGTACCTTTCTCCTGTTACTATATTACAATGACTTTGAAATGGTAAGAGTACAGCATGTTATAGATTTGTGGGCAGGTTGATAACTTGGTATAGTTAACAACTGAGAGTAGGTCGATAATAATTAAACTCTGTATATAAATGGGGGTGGGGTGGGAGGATGTCATTGAAACATATTTTGAAGATAGATATCAACTCCTCAGCAAAGAATTGTCACCAGTCTTGTTGTGGTGATTTCATCATTAGTATATATTCTATATTTTATTACATTGTCGTCTTTTACTCCTCTATACCTTAATGTTCTTGAATCCATTTATAGGTCTCCGAAGTTTATCAAGGATTTTAACTAATTCATTGCATGATTTTTACTAATTAATTTTGACTGTGTTCCGACTACAGAACTAGAAACTTTTTTCCTATAGAATCAATCCAAATGCTTATGCTGGTAAAGTGGGTGATTTTATTGGTTATAATGATGAGAGCTCATGAGGATGGTCAGTAAATTATCTAAAATTAAGCACTGGATGATGGTCTCCCTTAACTAACCACTACATATTTTTTATCTGGTCAAACACCATACTATGAGCTCTTGATCTACTCAAGTATGACAATGTCCCTTAATTTAGAACGTGGTAAGCTAGTGGTGAATGTGGAGTTATCTAGCTGCACACGGAACCAAGTTTGTGTTCGCATGTAAATATTTCTGTTACTAGTACTAGAGATAAAGTGAATGTGGAGTTATCAAGCTTAGCTCTAAAATTTCCAGCTCTATCGTATTTAGTTTGATTCTTGAAGCTGGAATAACGAATAGTTGAGAGAACCAAAGTTATCTGAGAAAACCACTCCAGCTTCTTATATTCTTTTAGAAAATGATTCCTAAAATAGTGCAACAAACAATTGCCATCTATTAACTAAACTCTAATTCCAATTCAGTTGAAACAATTTGGCATACTAAGACTAGCCAAACAACCTAGACAAGATTATTAAATTATATACTCATACGGATTGACAACAGAAAGAACAAATATAACATGTGAAGAAAACATAAACCTTGTCACCATTAATTTTAACTATAACTACAACAATTTGATCACTAATGAAACATGCAGTGTACCCGTAACAGCATGTTATTGTTTTCGGATTACAGTTTTCTAACCCATGGAATCTTTTATGAAGAACATAGAAAATCAGTTTCTTAAATATTAAATTGAACACTGGCATGGCATGATTCTTCATATGTAAGACAGAACATGAAGAGGTGATTAATTTCTTAAACAGAAGCGCAAAATAATATTAAAACTTGAATTGTGGTTAATGTGAGTACCTCTGTTTATGTTGTGGCAGCAATCTGTAGCGATTAGCATGAAGCAATTCTGTGAATTGAACTTTTGGCTCCCCAATACCTCACAATGCCAGAAGCCGCCCTCATTCAAGAGTAGCTCCTTAATAATAAGCTTCCTCATTCAATAAACTCTATCCTCTAATAATAACAACAGACATTGTTGAGCAATATTAATTCCATTTGGAGAAAGTTCATCCATGTCATTTGAATAAAAGAGAAATCTGTGCTTGTCCTTTTGATTGTAATATCGATCTTATGCATGTATGAATCAATCAAGAATGTGTTTGAAATTTACCATCCTTGTCCTTTAAGATTGGCAATTAGTTAAACAAACTTCTGAGACCAGCTTTCTTCAATTGGCAACAAAATGGTGCAGTAAAGGTCACGATTTTAACGATCAACGAGCAATCCTTGTTCTTTCAATCTATAATTCAGCTCAACTTCTCATGAAAGATTTCTTAATGACCTTGATTTGCTCATTTACAAAAGAAAGCTTGCATATCTCGCTCCAGTTGCTCCTCTGGAGTCTCCTGAACAATTTGACTCTGCATCATTTGTCCAAAAAGTCGCCTTAAACATGCATAGATAGTATTATGCAATGGATGTGATTTATCCCTCGCCATAAACTCATTAACAACACCATTCACCTCGATAGAACTACACCCAGGAGTTTTCTCCACTCCCATTTCCTTCATCATCTTCCTCACTTTACTTGCTTTATCCCACATATTCGCCTCTATATACATATTCGCTAGTAACACATAAATCCCAGCATCATTTTGATCCAATTCAACCAGTTTCAAAGCGGCTCGCTCTCCCATAGCAACATCGCCATGAATTCGGCTAGCAAAGAACAAAGCGCCCCAAACAACCGCATCAGGCTCCATGGGCATGCTATTTACAAGCTCCTCAGCTTCATTCAAAAGCCCGGCTCTCCCTAAAAGATCGACCATGCAGGAATAGTGCTTTTGTTTAGGCTTAACCCCATATTTTCCGCTCATTTGCAAGAAGAACCTACGACCCTCATCAACGAAACCGGCATGGCAACATGCAGATAAAACCCCAATGAAGGTCACCTCATCAGGCTCCAACCCAATTTTTACCATTTCTAAAAAAATCTTTATTGCATCGCTAGCATGCCCATGACTGGCGAGACCACAAATTATTGACGTCCATGTTAGGGTGTTTCTCTCCATCATTTCATTGAATACCCAAAGCGATTTTTCGATGTTACCACATTTTGCATACATGTCAACCAAAGCGGTTCCCAATGCAACGTCCAGATGGAATTTTTCTTTTTCAATGTATCGATGGACCCACATTCCCAAATCTAAGGCGCCTAGTTGCGAACATGCAGAAAGTAAAATAACCATGGTGGCCTCATTAGGCTTCGCCTGCGAAGCCTGCATCTCGTGAAACAAAGCGAACGCATCTTTACCTCGTCTGCATTGGACATATCCAGCCATTAATGCATTCCAAGGAACAACATCTCTCTCGGGCATATCATCAAATATTCTGCGTGCATCATTCAAAAACCCAAATTTAGCATATCCTGTGATCATCGTAGTCCAGGACACTATAGTCCTCTTATTCATTTCATCAAACAGCAATCTTGCGGGCTCCAAACTCCCGCACTTTACGTACATATCCATGAGCGCGTTCGTCAGAGGAGTCGTTAATCTTATTGTATTCTCTTGAATATAACGATGATAGCTTTTCCCCAAATCCAAATCCTGCAACTGGGTACAACAAGAAACGGCCCCAATCATCGTAACCTCATCAGGCCTAACCATCTCCTCCTCCTTCATCCTCTGAAAAACCTCCAACGCTTCATTCGGTTTACAACGCTGCACATACGCATTAATCATTGTATTCCACGAAACCGCGTCTCTAACACGACTCCCATCGAACAGTTTGCGCGCGTAATCCAACTCCCCACAAACCGCAAACAAATGGATCGCCGCGTTGATCACAAACACATCCGACCCCATACGCATCTTCAGCGCCTGCCCGAAAACCACAACCCCGGACCTCAAATCCAAATCTTTCGCACACGCCTTGAACAAGAATGTGAAGGTGTAGTTATCTGGCCGAACGCAACCGCCCGAGAGCATCTCGCGGTACAATCTGATCGAATGATGGGGGCTGTCGCTATCGGCGAACCCGCGAACGGCAGAATTGAACGAGAACGCATTTGGGCTTTCTAATTGGGATAGAATGAGACTGCAATGATGAAGATCTGGGGTCGGGGACAAGGCGCAGAACGAGATCAAGCGATTTGCGGCGTAGGTGTTTGAGAAAATGCCTGAGAGAATCATCTGGGCTTGGATTTGCTTGAGGTGGTGGAGATTGGAGCATTTCTGTTGGAGGAGGGAGAGGAGGTGGATCTTGTGGGAGTGGAGCTGAGGAGAGAGAGTGTGGTGGAGGAGTGAGAGAAGAGGAGGAGGAGAGAGAAAGAGTTTGGAGAGAGAGGGAGAGGATAGCATTGATGTAGAATTGCGGGGAATGGAGGGAAAAGAAACGGGTTCCATAGTTTTAGTTTGATTTTTTGGGGGTAAACTGGGCAAAAAGCCTCCGGCCCGCTTCAAACTTGTGTAAAAAAAAGGACCTTCATGGCCCAATTAAAAAACCCTTTATACTAATTAAATTGTATGTAATATTTAATAAGTTGCATGTAATGTCTAAGTAGTATGAGAGAATAAATGCCTAAATAAAATGTGGCCCAAGAGTTTTTCCACAAAGATTTTGAACAATGGGCTCTTCCAACAATTTTGAAAATATCATGGGTTTTTAGACAACTCCCGAGCGGTGGGCTTTTTGACAATTGACCTTTTTTTTTACTTTGTTCTTTTAAAAGATAAAAGATGAACAAATTGAATTGATAGGTTGGCAGTTCTTTTGTAAATTGGGGGGGGGGGGGGGGGGGACCGACACCAGATGGAGGTCCTTTTCAGATCTCCGTCAGATGTTGTCTTCCGTTGATCTCCCAGTGGATTTTGGCGATAATCTTCTGTAGCGTGTGGATCTCAATGGTTTTTGGTGAGAATGGTGGTTTGAGAAGATTGGTGTTGAGTACCTGCAAAGAAGTCCCGGGGTGGTTTGGTACCACCGAGGACCCTCCGACGATCAAGTTAGTGCTAGATCCGAGCAGAGTAACGGCTAAGTGGAATAAAAAATGGCTTACTTGACCCCTCTGTGATGGGGGTTCATATAGCGGCGGTAGCACGCAGCAGCAGGCGCGAAGATCTCGCCGGCAGTTACGCTCCCGACGTCACGCCTGCGTGAAGAGCGGATCGCCCGTTAATGGGGATCGTGATGGCGTGGAACGTGGGATGTTGTCGGCGGAGAATCCGCACCTGGCGAGATTCGCGGAGTGGCGGTTACACCAGCGAGTGGTTGAGTTGGTCGGCCGGAAGGACCGAGGGAGATTGCCTCGGCTGGGGAGCTCGGAGGCGAGCAAGAAGGCCGAGGAGTCTTGGACCAGTAGCAGCTCGGGGCGAGCTGGGAGGCCGAGGAGGCCAGCTTCAAAAGGGGGCTCTGAGGAGAGCCAGTCAGAGTTCGCAGGTCGGGTACACGGATGGCCTGGTCGGCCCCTGTAGGTCCTTTCTTCTGCGCTCTGGGACACATCATCTGCTGCGTGTTGCGATCTTGGAGGTCGCCAATATCGAGCATCATCATTAGCCCCCCACTCTTGTCCCGACCAGCCAGCAGGTCGGGTCAGGAGTGGACTACCGGGCCGCCCGGGGTGAGCTCCCTTCCAAGGTTTCGTCGGGATGCTTCCCCGGGCTGTCAACCGTCTTTTCTGTCAGCGAATCAGGGTGAGATCTCTGCATTTAAGGAAGGTTCCCCGGTTCGTGCACTCTGCCACTGAAGCGATGGTCCACGTGTCGAGCGTCGGTTGGCCAACATGACGTATGCAGGCCTGCGGCGTATGATGGGACGCGGCCCTGTGCGGGAACGACATGTGGAGCGATCGGAGCCGCTGGATGCGAGGAGGCGCTTTGGCGGGAGATGATAGGCGTCGTTGGATGAGGTCGCCTGCTGCAATAAATAGGGGTGGGGCCCGTCCTTGGGCCCCTACTCCTTCGCACTTCCCTCTTCTAAGTCCTGGTTGCTCGGCACTCGTCTTCTTTCTCCCGTTTTCATTTCCCGAGGATCCCTTTTCTCAAGGTTAGATGTCTTCCTTTGTAGATTAAGTAGATATTGTAGGAGTAGGTTCTAGGGACCCTTTAGTTGTATCTGAGTTCCCACAGGGAGCAGGGGTCGGATCCTCTCCCCGGGATCGTGAGGCGGGGGCAGCCCCCAGGAAGGAGGCGGCAGATGTGGCCCCCGGCACCTCGTGTTGGGTGAGGCATGAGGACGAGCTCGCCAATGCTCGGGCTCGCTTCCACATCCCCTAGTGTTACACGCTCCGACTGGCCAAGGAGGGAGAGAGGGCGGACCAAATACGGGGCAGGGAAATCGCCCTGTATTTGGAAGCTTTTTGGGGCGGAATGCGTCTGCCCTTCTCTCCCGAGGTCGTCGCAGCGCTGAACTTCTTCGGTTTGGCCCCTGGTCAGTTATTACCGAACTCGTGGAGGATCCTCCTGAAGTTACAGGCGGTTCTCTTCAGCCTCTCCCTCCTAGATTCTTCTCTCGTCTTCAAAAATCATCCTGGTGTTCGAGCGGGCGACCCGAGGTGGGTCTATCTCTCCTTTAGAAAGCGGTCGGGGGGTGCTGTCGGGACAGAGGTCGTGGCCCTGCCCTCTTCCATTCATGACTGGAAGAAGAAATTTTTCTTTGTTTCCCCTCCCGAGGGCGAGGACCGGCCCGTGCCAACAAAGTGGTCGAGTGAGAAGTGCTTGCCGGGGAACTAATCCAATGACCCCACCACGGTGAGAGTGGCGTCGTGGGAGCCCATCCCCCGATCCGACATGCTGCTGTCTGAGAGGGTCCTGAGTTGGGCCGAGCTCAGTCCCGTTGAGTTCGTCGGTAAGTTAGGCTTGCTTTTTGGCTAGCGTATTGCTTGTGTTGCTGACTTCTTTGCATTTGTTTTGTGCAGGACCCATGTACTTCAACTCGCTCAAAACCTCCATGCGCCAGTCGAGGAAGGTTACGAAGGCTGGGGGCGCCAGCTCTTCCCGCGCGAAGCCTGCCCCGGCTTCTCCTTCTCCGGCGGTTGTGTCCCGCGAGCGTTCGGGGGCGGATCCCACCCCGGGTCCCAGCATAGTGTCGGGCCGGAAGCGGGCCCTGGTTCTGGAGGATCCGGTCTCGGAGGAGGAGATCGGCTCTCCCCCGGAGCCGCTTAAAAGGAGCTCCCAGAGATCTTCCCGGGGGCGGTCCTCGCCGATCATGGTGGAGGAAGGGGGCCTCCGGTTCGCAGTGCCCTCGGGGCTATCTATTGCGGATAGCCTTCTGCATGAAATAGAGGTATCAGCCGGGGGTAGAGTCCCCGGGGGGCCCTCAGGGCTCAGCTGACGTCCATCGCCCAGGAGTCTGTGCAGGTAAGTGTTTGGTCCTTTGTGAGATTCGGTGCCTCCTTCATCTTTCTGATCACCTTCCTATCTCTCAGGTTCTCTAGCACGTCGCCCTCGCCTTGCGCATGGAGGCCGAGGTGGTAGCCCCGGCAATGAAGGCTGCGGGCCAGGTCGCCTCGCTGGAAGAGAGCTCCAAGCGGGAGCTGGAGGCGGTGATGGCGAGGGTCGCCGCCTTGGAGGGCGAGGTGGAGGCCGGGAAACGAGAGGTTGCCCGGTACCATGAGGTCACCTTGGCCGCCGAGATCAAGCTTGAGGACGCTCAGGTGCACGCCGGCAACCTGAAGAAGACGGTAAAGACCTTCCGAAAGGAGCTGGGGGCGGCGGCCTAGGCGGCGAAGTCGGACGACCTGAGAGCGGCGGAGTTGGCCGACCTCTCGGCGGCGAAGGCGGTGGAGGGCTACAAGAAGTCGAAGGACTTCTATGATGACCTGGACGTGGCCACAACCCGCATCTGGCACGAGGCCCTCGACGCCGTTAAGGCCCGGATGCCGGAGTTCGCCGACGAAGAGCTCCGGGCCGAATTCCCCCTCGCGGACGTCGATGAGCAGGGGGAAGAGATTCCTGCCGAGGAAGTCGCCGAGGGCCCTGCCCGTCACGTGGTGGACCTCGAGGACCCCGAGGTCGCACCTGGCCCCGAGGCCTAAAGCCCCCGTCTTCTTTTTATTTTGTTGTTTTTGGAATTTTTGTAGGCCTCCGGGCATTTTGTAAAGCTGAGGAGTCCAAAAATACCCTTTGTAAAGCCTTTGTCTTTGGTAGTAATAAAACTTTTTCTTTGGTTTCATCGATTCACACTCTATCATCTGTTTGTGAAGAATGCCTGTAAAATATCTCCGCTTGCACCGTTGGGTTTCCATGTTAGGTTAGCCATCTGTCTAGCGATCGTTCGTCGAGTTGATTTCGATCACTTGCCGAGCGTGTGAAGCGCTTCCGAGGAGGTATCTCCATGGGCCCCGAAGTCGAGGGGGGATCGTTTAGACTTAGATAGACTCGAAGCCCTTCATGGGGGCCTCGGATCCTTTGCATGTGACGGGCAGTGGGCTGTCCAACGTATTTTTGCCGAGCATGAACGGGAAACTGCTCGGTGGCCCCGCTGTAGGCGCTATCTTTTGACTTCTAGCAATTCGAGCAACGACCACTAGCCGGGGATGGTCCAGCGAGGGTCGGGCTCGACTGCTTCTGGGAGGACTTTTTGGTCCTTAGCATTGGGGGGCTGTAAGAAGCCTACTAAGGGTGACCGGGTAGTGAAGCTGTGCGGTTGCCTCTTGGCGAGGGCTTTGATTTCTGGCGTCACGGGTAGGCAACTACCAGCCTGGGATGGCCGAGCGGGGCAGCCGCTCGGATGCCTCTTGCGAGGGCTTTGATCCCTGGCGTCAGTAGTAGGGAGCTACCCGCCGGAGATGACCAAGCAGGGTAGCTGCTCGGTTGCCTCTTGCGAGGGCTTTGATCCTTAGTGTTGGAGGGGCTGTAAGAAGCCCGCTAAGGATGACCGGGCAGTGAGGCTGCGCAGTTGCCTCTTGGCGAGGGCTTTGATCTCTGGCGTCACGGGTAGGCAACTACCAGCCTGGGATGGCCGGGCGGGGCAGCCGCTCGGATGCCTCTTGCGAGGGCTTCGATCCCTGGCGTCAGGGGTAGGGAGCTACCAGCCGGAGATGACCGAGCAGGGTAGCTGCTCGGTTGCCTCTTGCGAGGGGGACCGAGCAGGGTTACTGCCCAGTGCCTCTTGGCGAGGACTTTGATCCCTGTCGGTTGTGGCAGGAAGTTACCAGCCGGGGATAGCCGAGCAAGGACTCGACTGCCTCTGGGAGGACTTTGGTCCTTAGCGCGGGAGGGGCTGTAGAAGCCTACCAAGGACCCTTGGCCGGGCAGTGTTACTGCCCGGTGCCTCTTGGCGAGGGCTTTTGTCCTGAAGGATAGCCGAGCGAGGGATCCTCGGGCCCGACTGCCTCTGGGAGGGCTTTTTAATCCCCGGCGTTGTGGCAGGGAAGCTGCCCACTGGGGATAGCCGAGCGAGGGATCCTCGGTCTCGACTGCCTCTGGGAAGGCTTTATGATCCCTGGCGTTGCGCTGGGGAAGCTACCGGCCAGGTATAGCCGAGCAGGGTAGCTGCTTTGGCCAATTCTTCGAGAGGTGTAGCCCGACCGTCCAGCTGTAGGCATAAGGAATAGGAACGGTCGCGTTAACAGTGTGCGTAGCATGTGCATTGAATGCGGGGGGAGGCGAAGCGCTAGGGGAGCGTCGCTTTGATTCTACCGGAGAAGGCTTGATGACCGCCGCGTGGCAGCGACTCTTTGTGTGAAAGCGGGCGACTGTTGAGCTACGCAGTGGGCTATATAAGGCTGAAGGAGTACTGGTCCTTCCATCCTTCATAAACAGGTCGTAAAAAATGCAAGACTTCTCGTTTACCGTCCCCGACATCATCCACTTCGAAGATGTGTACCTTTATGACCAGAACTGCACCGAGGACATGGTGCAACTGGTCTATGGGAGCATCGAGGACCATTTCGGCCGGCTGCTCCCCCGACGCTCCTCCCTGCTGCAGCTGCTGATGTACTCCATCTGGAGGGCGTCGCCGGGTGATTGAATGATTCTCGGTGTGTGGTTAGAAAATGTATAGAAATCACAACCAAAGAAATTTTTGACCGCAATCAATAACGGTGTCGATTGTAGCGTGTTAGCGAGTGCGGATCGTCCACAGGGAAAGTGAGATCCGTTCGAATTTGAATTAGATGAATTGAAAATTAAAAAGAAAAGAAAAGACAATTCAATTCAAGATTTATAAAATTGAAGTTCAAGAATTATCTAGATCTAAATCTAAAATCAAGAAAACATTTAAAATCAAGAATTAAGAATTGATGATATCCAATCCAATAAGCAAGAATCGAAGTGAGGCTCGTAGGAATCGATCGAATCTATAGACGTGATGAAAACTATTGATTACGTTTTCTTATCCATTAATGATTTGATACTAGATCGATGAGGATCAACGAGAATTAGGGACTTCTTGCGGAAACTAGGGTTTCATCATCTATCCCTTGTCATTTCGTTGATTTCATTCACATTCTAGCCTTTAGTAAATTCAAGAATTGATCGTGGATCCCTAATTAAGAGCGAACACAATCAAGAAAGCATCGCTCGAAACTAGGTCATCGATTCTTTAATTTGCTAAAGTTTACAAAACTCATAGGACTTAAGAATCGTTTCAAGATTTGTAACATCATCATCTATTGATTCTCTCGACTCCTTCACAAGCGGAGTTTTACTCAAACATCATAACAAGAAACACAATCAAGAATTGAGATCGAATCATGATGCAACAATGTAAAGAAAGCAAGATAAAAGAATTTTACCTTTTATTTATCAACAATTTCGTTACAATTCTCTCAAGAACTACAATGAGGAAAGAACTCGATCGTCGATTTGGCTTCGCTCGTCTTCGTGAGTCGCGGATCGTCTTGGATCACTTGCTCGGATGAAGATCAGCTTCGCTCCAAAAGGATGTTGATTTCTCGCTTGATTTGTACTCGGTGTTCTTGATTTTTGGCTTGGATTTGATTGGATTAGGGTTACAAGTTGGGTCACTCAACTTGTGTTGGGAATTTGGGGATTGGAGAACAACCTTAGAAGTGAAGCCTTAGGGTCCCTTTTATAGCCTTGATTAGGATTAGCTTCCTTTAGAAGCTAGGTTTAGTTTAGCTTCCCTTGTAAGCTTGGTAGTTAGGTAGAAGCTTCTAGAGATAGTTAGTTAGGCTTAGCTTCTTTCATAAGCTTGGAGGTTAGGGAGAAGCTTCTAGGCTTTTAGGTAGTTAAGTGGCTTGCTTAAGAAGCTTGAGAGTGATTAGCTTGAACCCAAAGCCTTGCTGTTCTGGCAGAAACTTCTAGAGATCTCTGAATTTTGAAGTATATTGAATGAGTTCTGGAGCTGAACTAAGAAGCCTGAAGTAAACATCTGCTGACGTCACCCTCACGTGACCGCGGATCCGCCGTGCCAAGCCCACTCCGGCCGCGGATCCGCGGCCATATAAAGGCTTCAGTGCATGATTTTCTGTGTGCTGCTTTCTGCTGACTTCATGATATATTTCTGATATGTTGAATCTTATAATTCCCTCTAGTTCATTTCCAGATCTCAAGTCTTGGAGTTGGCGTATTTTTATCAGCACTTTTAACTGTTTCGGCTTTTCTCTTGGAATTTCCTGCACAGATTCTCGAGTCAAGTGTTACGCTATACAAAGATAATGCGATGCAATGATAAACACTCAATTTTCCTCAGAAATGTCGGTTATAATACATAACACATGTTATTTGGTATTTTACGGCTGTTTTGCTAATATGTGCTATATTAATACCAAACACCTCTAGATGAGTTCAAATGGTAGGGAAATTGTCGTGTTAAAAATGCAATATTTTCGACTGATCACCGGGGCTTTACAACCCCCTGTCCGAGCAGCTCTATGACGAGGCCGTGGGCAAGCTGCGGTCTCTAAGGCGCTTCGGCCTGATCTCCGTGAACCGGCTGGCCCGCTCAGAGGCGCTCGACCGCGAATGCTACGAGCTGAGGCTTGGGATCGACGCGTGATCAGTCGAAAATACTGCATTTCTAACACGGCAATTTCCCTACCTTTTGCATTCATGTATAGGTATTCGGTATTCATATCGCACATATTAGCAAAACACATGTAAAATACTGGATTACTTGTACTGTATACTAAAACTGGGATTTTTAGGGAAATTGTGTGTTTTTCATGGCATTGCATCACCCTTGTATTGCGCAACTCTTGTTTTGGGGTCTAATGCAGGAAATTCCAGAAGCAGAGCCCAAATTGGGAGAAGAACTGATAAAAGATACGCCAACTCAAAGGCTGAAGATCTGGTAGCGATACAGAAGGCCAAATAAAATTCAACATATCAGAATAAGGCCCATATGTCATCCCAAGCCCACAGAAGAAAACTCAAGTTCCAAAGCCCTCATAGGACCGCGGATCCGCGACCCAAACCCCTTGGCGCCGCGGATCCGTGGCCTGTTGAAGAGATCAAAGCGCCCAATTTTGTCACGTGCCTATTTGTAACGGCCAAAGCTTCCAGAAGACCCCAGAAGCTCCGCGTGGCGCATCTAGAAGGCTCGGCGTAACTAACTATTTCTAGAAGGCTCTTTTGGAGGGAAATTCAAATCTTGTGCTAACTAACTTGTGGAGGGAAAATTCAAATTCAAATCCTAGATCTAGGGTTTTGGAGTTCTATAATAGAGAGCCTAGAGCTAGGGTGAAAAGTTGTTCAAGAATCACCATCATCTTCTACCCACAAGTTGAGTGACACGACTTGTGCCTCAAATCCCAACCCCAATTCCAATTCAACCTCAAGATCAAGATCCCGAGTGCAATTCAAGCAAGAGAGCCTTCAACCTTTAGAAGCGACGCTGGATTTCAACGGAGCAAGAGATCCACGCCGATCCGCGACTTAAGGAGCCGAGCGAAGCCGAAATCGACGATCCAGTTCCTTCCTTTTGTAAATTCAAGAGAGTTGTAACGAAATTTGTCGATAAATAAAGGTGAATTTTCTATATTCTTGCTTATCTTTTAATTCAAGCATAATGATTAGATCTCAATTTGTGATTGTGTTTGTGATCATGATGTTTGAGTAATCTCCGCTCGTGTAGGAGTTGTGACGATCTTTAGATGATGATGATTTAGATATTTTTACAATTCTTAAATCCTATAATGTTTGGAAATTCTAGTGAATCAAATGATTAATGACCTAGTTTCGAGATGATGCTTTCTTGATCGTGTTCACTCGAAACTAGGGAACAACTATTGACCATTTGATTAACTAGAAGCTAGAAATTGAATGCGATCCATCGAAAGGACAAAGGATGAGTTGCGAAATCCCTAATTTCCTCGCAAGATCCTTAAACCTCGATAAATTTGCATCGATCTAGTATCAATTCGTTAATGGATAAGAATGAGTAATCATTAGATCTCATCACATCTATAGATCCGATCTACTCCTACGAGCCATACTTCTAATCTTGATTGTTGGTTGGAAATTATCACACATCTCAATTCTTGTTTTTAATGTTTCTTTTAGATCTAGATTTTTCTTATTCTTGATCTTCAATTACAAATCATGAATTGTTTTCTTTTATTTTCCTTAAATTTTCGACTCATCTAATTCGTAAATTGAACGGATCTCACTTTTCCTGTGGACGATCCGCACTTACTAACGTGCTACATCCGACACCATTATTGATTGCGGTCAAAATATTTTTTGGTTGTGATTTCTAAATACAATTTTCTAAAAACCAACACACAACAGAAAAATCGTTTCAATCAAAATGGCGCCGTTGTCGGGGATCGTGTGCTATTTGTTCATTTTTTGAAATTTGAGTTGAAAAGTTTATTCCATCTAAAATTTTTAAGATCAAAACTCGCGTAAAACACTAAACGAGTTGTTGTGGTTTATTGCAAGGAAATCTGGAGCTTGCTGTGCAATTGGAAAAATATTTGGAGAAATCCAGAGAGCTCTGTAAGTGAACAGGAGAGGGTACAAGAAATTTCATACAGTGATCGCTTGATAGAACCGCGGAACCGCGGCAATTGGTGGCTCCTGCGGCGGAATCGCGGCAGTTAAGGAGGATCTCTGTACACATTTTGGCAGGTAACCTCTATCTTTCTTATCTCCTTCCTAAATCTGCTCCAATTAACAATTTGTTGCAGGCTTCTTTGCAAAAAAATTGCAGCGCTGCAAAAAGCAAAATAAATTGTGCTTGTTTTTTATTTTTATGGTTGTTTGCATAATTAATACGGATATTAAGGGGCACGGCCAAATCCAGATTATGTGGGGAGTTCATTACCCTTCCTAAGCCCCAAAAATCACAAACTTGCATCCGCATTACCCTCATTAACTAAAAAAATATCTAGAGATGACTCTAAGGACCATCGCGCTCACTTAGGACAGAAGAAGGCCGTGGGTAATTCATTGCTTATCCGCGTTTCTTTTGTGGTGTCTAAGGCAAGTGTGTCAAATGCTAGTGGTTACTTAATTAGGCCCACTACTTACGTAGTGGAGAACCTCCCACTTACCTGGCACTTACCTGGCCACAGGAGAAACAAAGAGGTAGTGGAGGATTTATCCTGCGACTTGTCTTTTGAAAGTTAGGAGCGGTCTAGAGATTGGACCTAGGTGACCATAAATTTTAGGGCTGCTTGTTGCATTTGTTGTGATCGCATCATCTTTTCAAAATCCGTATCATTTTCAAAACAAACACCACATTCACTTCATTTCCCCTAATTATAAATCACGCTGCCACTTGTACTAACCCCTTTTAGTGCAAGATAGGCTGGACACGGGATTCTAGTGCCCGTTTAGTCTGCGTCCCCTCGATCGACTCCGAAGTCGGTATTTCTCCATTTACCTTTCTTTTACCCACCACCACACCCACATCGATGGATCCACCTCCATCGAACTTCTTTAACACTAATCTGCCGCCGTCCGTTGGTGCGCAGAATCCGCCTCGCATCTCTCTCCAAGAGAGGTGCTATCCTACACGAGGCCCCCTTTCCACCTGTCTTTCCATTCCACCAGCCAACAGGGATAACTTTGAGATTAAGCCCCAGTACATCAACCTTCTACTCAAATTCCACGGTCTCGAGACTAAAGACGCTTACGTTTTCATTACCAAATTTGAAAACGCATGCGCAATGATGGGTACATCACAACTTTCTGTGGATGCCATGCGTCTACGACTTCTTCCATTTACTTTGTGCGATATAGCCGAGAAGTGGCTGTATAACACTACCGCACATTCCATTACGAATTGGGAAGAATTCGTGGCGGCATTCCTTAAGAAATTCTACCCTATGCAAAAGACAGCTCGAATCCGTAGCGAACTATATCAATTCACCCAGCTCCCAGCTGAACCATTCTCAAAATGCTTTGAACGATTCAAGGATCTTTTGGTTCAATGCCCACATCACGGCATCCCGAGATGGGATCTTTGCCGAATCATATATGAGGGCATTAACCCTACCACTAAACAAACCTTAAAAACATGTGTCAAGGCACCTTTATGACCAAGGATGATGGGGAAGCTTGGCGATATTTAGAAGAGCTCGCTGAAAAGTCCTTACAGTGGGAGACTGGAACCCAGCCATCGAGTAGGGGTGGCGTACACCAAATAGACGTGTCCATAGGTGTTCGAGCTGAGATGGCAGCAATGCAAAAGAAGCTCGATGCTATGGAACACAAATTCTTAGCAGCCTCCCTAAACCCAATGTTGCTCCCCAAAACTGTTTGTGGGTGCTGTTCTGATCCTTCTCACTTGACGGAAGAATGTCCATTAAACTCTCAGTTTCAAGGTCACGAGCATACCAATGCCGCATTTCAAAGACCTAGAAACGATCCATATTCTTCCACGTACAATCAGGGTTGGAGGAATCACCCGAATTTTGCTTGGAACCAATCCCAAAACACGGTTCCAAACCCTAATCAATTCCAACGGGTCCCTCCACCACAACAGCAACCACTTCAACTCACCCAGCACCCCTACCAGTCACAAAATTTCCAAAACCAGGTCAACACTCCTGCACCGTCCAATCCTATGCAGTCGACCTGTTCTGACGAGTTCTCTCAAGTCGCTCAAACTATGAAATCACTTCTGTCAAATTTCATGGAAGTGTCGGCCGAGGTTAGATCTTCCGTTGGTGAGATAAAGAAAAACTCAGCGTCCCAAGCTGAGAGTATCAAAACGATGGAAGCTGAGATTGCACGACTTAATGCCGAAATGAGTGCAAGAGAGAAAGGGAAACTCCCAGCTCAACCATTACCCAATCCTGGCTATTCACATCATGTGAATGCAATCACCACGTTGAGATATGGTAGAGTACTGGATAACCATGTTGGGGAAGAAGTTGATGATATCGAAAATCCTATCAACACCCCGGCTGAGACCTTTCCTCACACACACACTTCTCCTTCTGATTCTTGTTCTTCTACCCCACCGCCTTCTCACGAGCCTATTCTCCACTTCCCACTAGGCTCGACGCCTCAGCCCACCTCTTCTATCCCTGTACAAACGATCCCCACTCCTCTTTCGGGATCACGTCTACCCCCACTTCCTTCTTCTATGATGGACCCAGCGCTCATTGCTAAAGCACCTTACCCGAACCGGTTAAGGGCTAACAAATCGAGTCCACATATGGAGAAAATTATGGAAATGTTCAAACAGGTTAACATCAACATCCCTCTCCTAGATGCGATTCAACAAGTCCCTGCTTATGCGAAAATTCTTAAGGACTTGTGCACTAGGAAGAGGAAGACTCAAGTGCCAAAGAAGATCTTCATGTCCAATAACATTAGCACTGCTTTTATCCCTCAGCTACCAAAGAAACGTAAGGACCCAGGATGTCCTACGATATCGATTTCTATTGGGGATAAACACATCAACCGTGCTCTTTTAGACCTTGGCGCATGTGTTAACCTGCTTCCTTTCTCAGTCTATGAGCAACTAGGGATCGGAGAGTTGAAACCAGCCCATTGCACTCTCCAGATGGCTGACCGATCAATCACCAAACCTAGGGGTGAACTGGAGGATGTGTTAATAAAAATCGGGGAATTCGTATTCCCTGTGGATTTTATTGTACTTGATACACAGCCTGTAGCGAACCCACGGAATCAAATTCCGGTGATTTTAGGTCGCCCCTTTTTGGCCACTTCCAACGCTATCATCAACTGTCGTAATGGCTCTATGACCCTATCCTTCGGGAATAGGTCAATAGAGCTGAAGATTTACAAGTTGGGAAGTGTACCCTCCGAACCTACTGCTCATGTCTGTTCTGTCGACTTAATGGATGTCGAAAGCAGCGAATTTGACGATCCTCCTAATACCGATCTTGACTCTTTTCATACGTTGTTGTTTGACCCAACTATGTATCATACTGTAACACCCAAGCCCATTGCTACTAATTTCTGTTACTGTTTGAGCATAATGTGGTACTCATTTCATATATCTTGCTTGTTTGTGGCTTACTGTAAATTTTACCCGGTAAAGTCATTTCTACATATAACAAATTTTAGCATCTAAAATAAAATTAAAAATATCCATCTTGGCCTACTTGACACCCCTAACCCCGTTGTAACGTCTGTGCATCGTGTTCTCGTCCCGTTCAGTGAAACGGGCGAGTTTGGATGGCTATGCGCGCGTACATGTGCTCGTTTTGGGGGTATGCTTTTTAATCATAAAGCACTTCATTTTAAAATTTGGATCCCGCTTAAAATCCTATTATTTCAATTTCAAATTTTTGGACCCGATCCGGGCGCGATTTGGAAATGTTTTATTTGGTGCCAAAATCCCAAATTTTAATATATATTAAACCATTCATATATTTCATTCCTTTAACAATCATATATATTTTGAACTATACAAGATTTCTAAAAATATTTTAAATCTTTTGAATAAATCCTTCAGCCAATCACGAGCTTCATAATTTCCCGTGGGCCCCATTCTCTCTCTCTCTCTCTCTCCGTCTCTATCTCTCTCTCTCTCCCCCTCATGTATCTCTCTCTCTCTCTATATATATATATATATATATCCCCATAATCTCTCTCTCTCTCCCATAATCTATTTTCTCTCTCTTATATATTTTCAAAACCTCTGTTCCCTCCTCTCTATTTTTCACGAGAACCATCCGAGCCCCATCGCAGCGAGCCCTAGCCGCCTCCATCCTCGTCGCCGTAGCCCCAACGCCGGCGACGCCATCACCATCACCCTAGTCTCCTCATCCTCACCTCGCCGAGTCCCTCTCCCTCCTTCTTCGACCACCTGCACACCAGCCGCAGCCTCCCGCAGCCCCTGCACACCGTCGGACCGCCGTCTGTCGCCGCCAACGACCCCGTCCTCTTGTCCCCGACCTCGCACGCTCCTCGGTAAGATACTTCCCTCCTCTCTTCCCTTCTTCTCTCCTTCTCCATTAATGAAATTCTTGAATCGGCAGTTTCCCCCGCGGTCACTGTAGGCCACCGCCGGAGCCCGTCGACCTCGTCGTCGTTCTCGCGTCTCCTCTCTGTGATTACAGAACCCTTATAAGCCTTCGCTCATTCCTTGTTTCTTTTCTTTTCTTGATTACAAGTCTTGACCGTTCACTGTTCATTTTTCGGCCGGAACCGGGCGATGCCGACGACGTGATCCGACATTCCAGCGAGATACCCCGACCCGTGTGGTTCCATTGTTCGTTGTTTGGGTTCAATCCGTGAACCGTGCGTCCGTCACGCGTTTCCCCGCCGACGTTTATCGTTCCGTTTTTCCCGGTTCGCGACCCGTCGAGGCAAGTACCCCTTGCTACATGCTATACAATATTTATATATATATATTGACACCCTAAACCTGTAAAATTTAACTTGGTACAATCGTTTCCCATTTTCGGGTACAATATTGCATTATATCATTTTACTGTTAAACATGGAACTTACAGTTTGCAAATTGAACCTAATAATCATATTTACCTGTTCAATCACATTTTACTGTTAAAATAGCTTGTGGCATTTATCCCTGTAGTTCTGTTACATTCGGACACTCGTATGCATTTAACCTGAAATAGCTGTACTGAACCGTTGCATAAATTATTGCACCTCTAAGGGTTCTTAAACCTGTTAACATGACTAAACGGCTATATTTGTCTTACTGCACTCTTGTAATCATCTCTGTAACAAATTGATATCTGTATTGCAAATTGAATGAAACTGCTTATTACTTATTTCATTGCTTATCTCATGTTGTTAATACCCATGCTAGATTATATAGCTAATTGTGAGCACACCCACGATATTGTTTACATCTTGACCTGACATTGCTACACATATATATATTGATATACCTGACATGGTACCGTACACTGTTGACTCGACCTGATGTACCATGACCTGACCCGTTACCTGATCTTGTGTCTAATGCCAACAAACCTGACATGTAGTCCTCATGGACCGTTCCTGTTGTCTATCCAGACAAACCTGCTTTTACCTGATCCTGTGTTGGCATTAATTCTTGATTACTGAATACCTGACTTGACATGCATAACTTGGGGGTATGGGGAAATCAAAGGTGAAACCTGACTTGTAACTCAACAGTTCGATACATGTTCTGATCAGTCTTACGGGCTAGGCCAGCCCCGGAGTGATGATGCTGACATCACTCGCCCATCCTGCTACCTGTTACTGCCTAGCGGCATGTCTCGGATTCAGCCCCGAGAGTCTTGACCGTGGTCCCGGGCATGCACGGGATACTATTGAGTTACATCGACGATTCATCAATTGATTTCAAAGACTTTAGAATAGAAAACCTGATAGAACAGTTTAGTTTACCCACTGCACGCTACCCTGTACTGATATGATCCATACTATTGTTATTCTTGTTGTATTCATGTTTATTTTGCATTGCCTGTTACACTGTTCATATTATATTACTTGATGACATGACGCGCTGACGTCTGGGTTTTGCATGGCCCAGATTTTGTACCGCTGTCGCAGTCCGAGCAGGAGTACTTCAGCCAGCAGGCTGAGCTGTGAGTTCAGTAGTAGTTAGTTTTATTTCCTGCATTTATTTCCTGATGTGAGCCCGCATTATGGGACATACATTTCAGTTACTTGTATTAGATCATTTGCTTCCGCATTTTATTTATTATTGACTCCTGTCATTCTGGATTATGGACATGTTTTAGATAGTTTTATCTTGTTCTTGATATCTCTACAGCCGTAATGTGACTGTGGATGGATACTTCCTACCCACAGGTAGCATGGTTGGCTATGTCACGTGCCCAATCTAGCGTACTCTGGGAAGCGGGGCGTGACATGGTTCTTTTGGTATCAGAGCCATAGGTTAGTTGGGTTGATTCTTTTGTAGTTGGGTATTGTACCCAATATACGAATCAGAATGCCCGTGTTTAGGAAACATGTCCTGCCACTTTGCCGTTTACCATTCTTGAATCACATTCTTCCTGATCATATGTGTTACGATGTGCAAACTTCCTTTGCATATCGACTCGAAAAACCTGATTCCTTGTTATCTCTAGGACTTAGGCGACTTGGGTGGAGTTAAGTAATTGTGGCTATGATACCGCGGCATAGTTACAATGCGGTACTCTATTTAAGTATCTTGGAGTTCTAGCCTTGATCTATATATTGAATCTATCATCATGCTAATGTTGGGTGTTTTGATTAAAGGAATATGGCAGATAAGAATTTCAAGACGTACCAGAGGCGTGTGGACGAAGCCGCCATGCTTGGAGTGATAAGGGGAATGCTGGAGAATCAAAAGAGGCAGACTGAGCTGATCCAGCAGCAAGCAGACTCGTTTCAGGAAGGTTTGCAGATCGTTCAGCAGTCTGTAAACAACGTTGGAGCTAAACCAGTTGACCGAGTAGGGACCGTGGCAGATTTCAGGCGTTTGGGTCCGTCTACATTTACTGGTTTGGAGGAACCGTTGCCAGCCGAGCAGTGGCTAGTTGACACGGAGAATTTGCTGATTGCGGCACAGATTCCAGATGACAAAAGAGTTGATGTGGTACGCATTCAGCTAGTGGACTACGCCCGAGAATGGTGGTTTGTTGAGGAGACCCGCTTGCCCAAGCCGATCAAGTGGGCGGATTTTTCTAAGAGTTTCCTGGAGAAGTTCTTCCCGCGGACTGCACGGGAGGAAATGGAAGAGAAGTTTATTGGGCTAAGGCAGAATGGAGCACCCGTGGATGTGCATGCAGCAGAATGGACGAGACTCAGCAGATTCGCTGGACCTTTAGTTGCCAACGATGCAGACAGGGCACGGAGGTTCATGCGCAGCTTGGATGTGGACATCCAGAGGCAGATTGTCTCCTTGAGTTTGACCACTTTCTCACAGGTTCTTACGGCAGCTCGGGAACAGCAGAGTTTATCTGGGATGAAAGGGAGCTTGCAGCAGACAGCAGTTGCGGCAAGGAAGCCCGCATTTGTACCTAACCGAGCTCATGGTCGCAAGGGTATTCCAGTGGAACGTTGAGGTGTAGCACCCATGAAGAAGCCTGTGATCGTTGATCGAAGAAAGAGCGTGATTTGTGACTACTGCCGTTTACCTGGGCACATGCAGAAGGAGTGTCGAAGGAGGCTGGGACTTTGTTTGGTTTGTGGAGCGGCTGATCACGCAGTTGGTGCTTGTCCGTCGAAGTTTCGTACGAGGGATGATATTCAGAAGCCTCCGCAGAGACCGTTCCAAGGGCAGAAACAACTGACTCAAGGACCTAATCAGGCTCGAGCTTTTACCTTGACAGCTGAGGAAGCTAAGGCATCAGGAGAAGTCGTTTCAGGTATTCTACTCGTTCATGGTTTTCCCGCATTGGCATTATTTGATTCTGGTGCATCCCATTGTTTTATGTCATCCAAGTTTATAACTACACACTCGATTGCTTGCACGACCCTGTCTAGTTTCTGGGACATACACATCGGGAATGGGAAAATCATATCTAGTAGTGAATGTAAAGATTGTACAGTTGTTGTGTGCGGGCGGGAGCTTTTTGCAGATTTCTTGGTGATTGATACGGGCAGCTACGAAGTCGTCTTGGGAATGGATTTTCTTGGCACTTTCCATGCTCACATTGACTGTAGGGCAAAGAAAGTAATTTTCCAGATTCCTGGATATCCTGAGTTTACCTTCACTGGAGGAAGCAGTTCTGTCGGGCCAGTCGAGTTTAGGGCTAGGCCGACAAATGATATTCTTGCAGCAATGGAAGTTGATAGTAGTGAAGAGCCGGCGGTTGTTCGCGATTTTATGGACGTATTTGAAGATATATCGGGTTTACCGCCGAAGCGAGACGTGGAGTTCGCAATTGATCTTATTCCTGGTGCAGCGCCGGTATCCAAAGCATATTATCCAATGGCACCAGTAGAGTTGGAAGAAGTTAAGAAACAGGTTGCTGAATTGCTTGAGAAGGGTTGGATTCGAAGCAGTAACTCGCCTTGGGGAGCTCCAGTTCTTCTGGTAAAGAAGAAGGATGGCACAAGAAGAATGTGCATCGACTATCGAGAATTAAACCGGGTGACTATTAAGAACAAGTACCCGATTCCTCGCATTGGAGAACTTTTTGAGCAGCTTAGTGGCGCGAGGGTATTCTTGAAGCTGGATTTGCGATCCGGATATCATCAGGTCCGAGTGAAAACAGAAGATATTTGCAAGACGGCGTTTCGAACTCGGTACGGACATTACGAGTACTTAGTGATGCCCTTCGGAGTAACGAATGCGCCGGCAGTGTTCATGGACTTGATGAACCGAATCTTTTCACCGTTCTTGGACCAGTTTATTGTGGTATTCATTGACGATATTCTGGTTTACTCGAAGAGTTTTGAGGAGCATGCTGAGCATTTGAAGATCGCACTGCAGACGTTGAGACAGGAGAAATTATATGCGAAGATGAGTAAGTGCGAGTTTTGGCTGGAGGAAGTAAAGTTTTTGGGGCATGTTGTGTCTGGCGATGGCATTGCCGTCCATCCAGAAAAGATTGCAGCAGTTCGAGATTGGCCTATTCCAAAGAATGTTGCTGAGATAAGAAGTTTCCTTGGATTAGCCGGATACTACAGGAGATTTGTGGAGAACTTTGCTCGTCTGGCAGAGCCGTTGACCAAGCTTACGCGCAAGGAGGTACCTTTTGTGTGGATGGATAAGTGTGCGTTAGCTTTCGAGACGTTGAAGCAGAAGTTGATAACCGCCCCTATTCTGATCGTGCCAGACAATTCCGGAGGATTGGTGATTCACAGCGACGCATCTGGGAAAGGATTGGGATGTGTTCTGATGCAGCATGGGAAGGTTGTAGCGTACGCATCGAGACAATTGAAGACCCATGAGAAGAATTATCCAACTCATGACTTGGAGCTTGCGGCTGTGATTTTCGCTTTAAAGATTTGGAGACACTACCTTTTAGGTGAAAGGGTCGAAGTTTTCACAGATCATAAGAGCTTGAAGTATGTGTTCACACAGAAGGAGCTTAACATGAGGCAGCGTAGATGGTTGGAGCTGATGGCTGACTACGATCTTGATCTTAAGTACCATCCGGGGAAGGTTAATGTTGTGCCAGATGCGCTTAGTCGGTTACCAGCAATTCAGGTGTTAACTACGCAGAAGGAGATCGTTGCAGATTTTTGAAGATTTGACTTGGAGGTTGTGCTACCGCGTTCTACGGGACAGTTGTTGCAGCTGCAAGTACATTCGTCATTGATCGAGAATATTAAAGCAGCTCAATCACAGGATCCTACACTGCAAAAGTTTCGAGACCGGGTTGAAGCCGGACTACGAACAGATTTATTGATCCACGAAGATGGTTCATTGAGGTATGGTAGCCGTTTGTGTGTGCCAAAGGGAGATGTTCGTGAAGAGCTTATGAAGGAGGCACACAGTTCAGCTTATTCTGTACATCCATTTGGCACAAAGATGTACCGAGATATTCGACAGCATTTCTGGTGGGAAGGCATGAAACGGGAGATTGCTCGCTTTGTGGCTAAGTGCTTGGTGTGTCAGCAAGTTAAGGCTGAACATCAAAGGGTTGCTGGTTTATTGCAACCACTTCCGATTCCTCAGTGGAAGTGGGAACATATAACCATGGATTTCGTGACGGCTTTGCCGCGGAGTCTAAAAGGCAACAATGCAGTATGGATGATTGTTAATCGGTTGACCAAGGCAGCTCACTTTATTCCTTTTCGGGTTGGTCAATCAACAGAGACCTTGGCGGAGCGGTATATGCAGGAGATTGTAAGGTTGCATGGAGTACCGGTGAGCATCGTGTCCGATCGGGACACTCGGTTCTTATCACACTTCTGGAGGAGTTTACAGGAAAGTTTGGGGACTCGATTGAAGTTTAGCACGGCTTATCATCCTCAAACTGATGGCCAGTCGGAGAGAACGATCCAAACTCTTGAGGATATGTTGAGAGCATGCATGTTGGACTTCAAGGGTTCGTGGGAGGATCATCTACATTTGGTGGAGTTTTCATACAACAACGGTTTTCAGGCAACTATCCAGATGGCTCCATTTGAAGCTTTGTATGGTCGTAAGTGCCGTTCACCTGTTTGTTGGGATGATGTCGGTGAACGTAGGTTATTGGGAACAGATTTGGTTGTGCAGACAGTTGAGAAGGTTAACACTATCAGAAATCATATGAAGGCAGCTCAAGACCGACAGAAGAGTTGGGCAGACACGTCAAGAAGACCTCTAGAGTTCGCCGTGGGTGATTTGGTATTCTTAAAAATATCACCGACTAGAGGGGTGATTCGTTTTGGGAGTCGAGGAAAGCTTAGTCCTCGATTCGTTAGACCCTTTGAGAACTTGGAGTGTGTTGGTGGGGTAGCGTACCGTTTGGCGTTACCGCAGTCCTTGGCAAATGTGCACGATGTGTTTCACGTATCTCAACTACGAAGGTATGTTCGTGATGAAACGCATGTATTGGATCATTCGGAGCTAACAGTACGAGAAGACTTGACTTTTGAGGAGCGACCGGTTGAAATTGTGGATCGAAGGGAAAAGGTTCTTAAGAACAAGGTTATCCCCCTTGTGCTTGTTTCTTGGAGTAATCGCTCGCATGGAGAGTCCACTTGGGAACGAGAAGATGAAATCCGGCAGAAGTTTCCTCACCTTTTCTTGTAGTTATCCATCTTTGTATTCTTGGAATTTCGAGAACGAAATTCTTTTGTAGTTGGCTATGATGTAACACCCGAGCCCATTGCTACTAATTTCTGTTACTGTTTGAGCATAATGTGGTACTCATTTCATATATCTTGCTTGTTTGTGGCTTACTGTAAATTTTACCCGGTAAAGTCATTTCTACATATAACAAATTTTAGTATCTAAAATAAAATTAAAAATATCCATCTTGGCCTACTTGACACCCCTAACCCCGTCGTAGCGTCCGTGCATCGTGTTCTCGTCCCGTTCAGTGAAACGGGCGAGTTTGGATGGCTACGCGCGCGTACATGTGCCCGTTTTGGGGTTATGCTTTTTAATCATAAAACACTTCATTTTAAAATTTGGATCCCACTTAAAATCCTATTATTTCAATTTCAAATTTTTGGACCCGATCCGGGCGCGATTTGGAAATGTTTTATTTGGCGCCAAAATCCCAAATTTTAATATATATTAAACCATTCATATATTTCATTCCTTTAACAATCATATATATTTTGAACTGTACAAGATTTCTAAAAATATTTTAAATCTTTTGAATAAATCCCTCAGCCAATCACGAGCTTCATAATTTCCCATGGGCCCTATTCTCTCTCTCTCTCTCCGTCTCTATCTCTCTCTCTCCCCCTCATATCTCTCTCTCTCTCTTTCTCTATCTCTCTCCCCCTCATATCTTTCTCTCTTTCTCTATCTCTATCTCTCTCTATCCCCATAATCTCTTTCTCTCCCATAATCTATTTTCTCTCTCTTATATATTTTCAAAACCTCTATTCCCTCCTCTCTATTTTTCACGAGAACCATCCGAGCCCCATAGCAGCGAGCCCTAGCCGCCTCCATCCTCGCCGCCGCAGCCCCAACGCCGGCGACGCCATCACCATCACCCTCGCCTCCTCATCCTCACCTCGCCGAGTCCCTCTCCTTCCTTCTTCGACCACCTGCACACCAGCCGCAGCCACCCACAGCCCGTGCACACCGTCAGACCGCCGTCTGTCGCCGACCCCGTCCTCTTGTCCCCGACCTCGCACGTTCCTCGGTAAGATACTTCCCTCCTCTCTTCCCTTCTGCTCTCCTTCTCCGTTAATGAAATTCTTGAATCGGCAGTTTCCCCCGCGGTCACTGTAGGCCACCGCCGGAGCCCGTCGACCTCGTCGTCGTTCTCGCGTCTCCTCTCTGTGATTACAGAACCCTTGTAAGCCTTTGCTCATTCCTTGTTTCTTTTCTTTTCTTGATTACAAGTCTTGACCGTTCACTGTTCATTTTTCGGCCGGAACCCGGCGATGCCGACGACGTGATCCGACATTCCAGCGAGGTATCCCGACCCGTGTGGTTCCATTGTTCGTTGTTTGGGTTCAATCCGTGAACCGTTCGTCCGTCGCGAGTTTCCCCGCCGACGTTTATCGTTCCGTTTTTCCCGGTTCGCGACCCGTCGAGGCAAGTACCCCTTGCTACATGCTATACAATATTTACATATATATATTGACACCCTAAACCTGTAAAATTTAACTTGGTATAATCGTTTCCCATTTTCGGGTACAATATTGCATTATATCATTTTACTGTTAAACATGGAACTTACAGTTTGCAAATTGAACCTAATAATCATATTTACCTGTTCAATCACATTTTACTGTTAAAATAGCTTGTGGCATTTATCCCTGTAGTTCTGTTACATTCGGACACTCGAATGCATTTAACCTGAAATAGCTGTACCGAACCGTCACATAAATTATTGCACCTCTAAGGGTTCTTAAACCTGTTAACATGACTAAACGGCTATATTTGTCTTACTGCACTCTTGTAATCATCTCTGTAACAAATTGATATCTGTATTGCAAATTGAATGAAACTGCTTATTACTTAATTCATTGCTTATCTCATATTGTTAATACCCATGCTAGATTATATAGCTGATTGTGAGCACACTCACGATATTGTTTACATCTTGACCTGACATTGCTACACATATATATATTGATATACCTGACATGGTACCGTACACTGTTGACTTGACCTGATATACCATGACCTGACCCGTTACCTGATCTTGTGTCTAATGCCAACAAACCTGACATGTAGTTCTCATGGACCGTTCCTGTTGTCTATCCAGACAAACCTGCTTTTACCTGATCCTGTGTTGGCATTAATTCTTGATTACTGAATACCTGACTTGACATACATAACTTGGGGGTATGGGGAAATCAAAGGTGAAACCTGACTTGTAACTCAACAGTTCGATACCTGTTCTGATCAGTCTTACGGGCTAGGCCAGCCCCGGAGTGATGATGCTGACATCACTCGCCCATCCTGCTACCTGTTACTGCCTAGCGGCACGTCTCGGATTCAGCCCCGAGAGTCTTGACCGTGGTCCCGGGCATGCACGGGATACTATTGAGTTACATCGATGATTCATCAATTGATTTCAAAGACTTTAGAATAGAAAACCTGATAGAATAGTTTAGTTTACCCACTGCACGCTATCCTGTACTGATATGATCCATACTATTGTTATTCTTGCTGTATTCATGTTTATTTTACATTGCCTGTTACACTGTTCATATTATATTACTTGATGACATGACGCGCTGACGTCTGGGTTTTGCATGGCCCAGATTCTGTACCGCTGTCGCAGTCCGAGCAGGAGTACTTCAGCCAGCAGGCTGAGCTGTGAGTTCAGTAGTAGTTTGTTTTATTTCCTGCATTTATTTCCTGATGTGAGCCCGCATTATAGGACATACATTTCAGTTACTTGTATTGGATCATTTGCTTCCGCATTTTATTTATTATTGACTCCTGTTATTCTGGATTATGGACATGTTTTAGATAGTTTTATCTTGTTCTTGATATCTCTACAGCCGTAATGTGACTGTGGATGGATACTTCCTACCCACAGGTAGCATGGTTGGCTATGTCACGTGCCCAATCTAGCGTACTCTGGGAAGCGGGGCGTGACACATACACATACGGACTCTTCCACCGAGATATCCGGGTCAACAACTAACACCGATTATGAACTGCTTTTAGAGTCTGAAGATCACCCCGCACTTTGTGATGACATTATTCTTCGGGGTATTGATGAAACTTTTGAGGAAATCTTCGCTGATGAACTAGTATTTCTGAATAACACGGGTGTTGAGATGAATTATGTCCCAATCATTGAAATTGAACCTCCACCCCTTCATCTGAATTGTAAAAAGAATGCGAGTAATCCATCACATTCACTGCATCGTCTCTCCAAAATGAGACGCACACACATTCTGTTCCACCACTTACCCTTTCCCCACTTCTTCTTCCACCAACCCGAGCACTGCATTGATAAAATCTTCGAATGGTTGGTGTTGATTGTCGGTCTTTGCAAAGCTTGGCATCGACCACTGATTTTTGACCTCCTCATGTGATTTTCAACAGATTAACATTGCATAACTCAAGTTTGGGAGGGTATATTTTCTGGCTCTTGAAAAGAAAATTTTTACAAAAATTTTGAGCCAAGAATAAGTTTGGGGGAGGGTCTTCACTTATATATTTTGCCCCCACTAATAAATTCCTCCCAGGCTTACAGGTTTTGTAGATATAGCGGTTGGCAACAGTGAGGACACTGTTGAAAACAAGTTTGGGGGATGTTTGTGCTTAGTTTTGCATCATTTGCATATCATTTGCATAAGCACAAAACATTTCTTTAAAAACCATAAAAATATAAAAAATTTCAAAACCCATAAAAATTTTGTGTAAATATTTTTCTTTTGGCTCATCATTTTTTGTAAATATTTTTTCAAAACCCATTAAAACCTATAAAAATTTAAAAAATTTCAAAATCCATAAAAATTCCAAAAAAATTTCAAAAAAAAAATTATTTAATATTTAAGATAATAAAAGATTAGATAGTGAACAATTACATCCATGAGATTAGAATTTTTTTTTAAGAAAACCAAGAAAATTAGAAGTTTTCTTATACGAACTAGTAATAAGTAGTTATGAGCCGTTGTCCCAAGGGTTAGTAAGATGGAGGAAGTCACTAATCTGAGGATAAAAATAAGTCTGAAAAATAGTTTCTATTCTGGAAAGCCAAACATTTTGAACGTTGATACCCTGCTATTCGCACTTACACACGTCTTAAAGCCCGGGATAGTAGAGGATACCTTGAAATACTCTTGTCTTAAAGCCGATGTATGAAGGAAAAAAATGAAGAAAGTGGTGAGAAAAATGGACACTGGTTTTGTTATCACCAAGGGCAATAATAAAAAAATATATAGCGAGGGTGTCTTTTCACCTAGTGCCCTAAGGCCAACTGGTCTGGGAGTCACTGCTATACCCGAGGTGGTGCAAGACGAGGAAAATACACCAAATAAGCAAGCACATGAGTAATCGGTCGGTTAGTACCTCAAGAAGTATTAACGGCCGCATGAAAGTGTGTGAGCACATCTAATTAAAAAGTACTGGGGCTGATGGGCAAGAGTATGATAGCTTGAATTGAATTCTTCGGGTGTAGGGATGTCCTTTACACACACGCAGGGTGATATGATCGATGTTTGGAATAAAGATAGGAATGAAGAATAAGACGATGTTTTATTGAGGGAGGACGTGATTTCTAACATCTTTTCATGACCATTAAGATAGGGCTCATGACAACCAAAAAGCTAGCTTAGTTGGAAACCCTAATTTTCAAGGCTTTTCTTTTACAATTCTTTTCTTTAAATGTAATATTCATGATCTTCCTTTTATTATTGGATTTTGTGGGTGCAATCCGCTGAAAACCCTCAGGAGACAACACTCCTCCTACTAGGGACACCTAGAGGTTTAAAGGCTTGTTGCACGTGCTCAGTGCAATCGTGTTGCCTTCGAAAGTGTGCTTTTCTCTTTCCTTATTTTCTCCTTCTCTTTTTAATAAAACAATTCGATCGAGACGATCGAAAATAAGTTTGGGGGAATTTGATCAGTCGAAAATACTGCATTTCTAACACGGCAATTTCCCTACCTTTTGCATTCATGTATAGGTATCCGGTATTCATATCACACATATTAGCAAAACACATGTAAAATACTGGATTACTTGTGCTGTATACTAAAACTGGCATTTTTAGGGAAATTGTGTGTTTTTCATGGCATTGCATCACCCTTGTATTGCGCAACTCTTGTCTTGGGGTCTAATGCAGGAAATTCTAGAAGCAGAGCCCAAATTGGGAGAAGAACTGATAAAAGATACGCCAACTCAAAGGTTGAAGATCTGGTAGCGATACAGAAGGCCAAATAAAATTCAACATATCAGAATAAGGCCCATATGTCATCCCAAGCCCACAGAAGAAAACTCAAGTTCCAAAGCCCTCATAGGACCGCGGATCCGCGGCCCAAACCCCCTTGGCGCCGCGGATCCGCGTCCTGTTGAAGAGATCAAAGCGCCCAATTTTGTCACATGCCTATTTGTAACGGCCAAAGCTTCCAGAAGACCCCAGAAGCTCCACGTGGCGCATCTAGAAGGCTCGGCATAACTAACTATTTCTAGAAGGCTCTTTTGGAGGGAAATTCAAATCTTGTGCTAACTAACTTGTGGAGGGAAAATTCAAATTCAAATCCTAGATCTAGGGTTTTGTAGTTCTATAAAAGAGTGCCTAGAGCTAGGGTGAAAAATTGTTCAAGAATCACCATCATCTTCTATCCACAAGTTAAGTGACACGACTTGTGCCTCAAATCCCAACCCCAATTCCAATTCAACCTCAAGATCAAGATCCCGAGTGCAATTCAAGCAAGAGAGCCTTCAACCTTTAGAAGCGACACCGGATTTCAACGGAGCAAGAGATCCACGCCGATCCGCGACTCAAGGAGCCGAGCGAAGCCGAAATCGACGATCTAGTTCCTTCCTTTTGTAAATTCAAGAGAGTTGTAACGAAATTTGTCGATAAATAAAGGTGAATTTTCTATATTCTTGCTTATCTTTTAATTCAAGCATAATGATTAGATCTCAATTTGTGATTGTGTTTGTGATCATGATGTTTGAGTAATCTCCGCTCGTGTAGGAGTTGTGACAATTTTTAGATGATGATGATTTAGATATTTTTACAATTCTTAAATCCTATAATGTTTGGAAATTCTAGTGAATCAAATGATTAATGACCTAGTTTCGAGATGATGCTTTCTTGATCGTGTTCACTCGAAACTAGGGAACAACTATTGACCATTTGATTAACTAGAAGCTAGAAATTGAATGCGATCCATCGAAAGGACAAAGGATGAGTTACGAAATCCCTAATTTCCTCGCAAGATCCTTAAATCTCGATAAATTTGCATCGATCTAGTATCAATTCGTTAATGGATAAGAATGAGTAATCATTAGATCTCATCACATCTATAGATCCGATCTACTCCTACGAGCCATACTTCTAATCTTGATTGTTGGTTGAAAATTATCACACATCTCAATTCTTGTTTTTAATGTTTCTTTTAGATCTAGATTTTTCTTATTCTTGATCTTCAATTATAAATCATGAATTGTTTTCTTTTCTTTTCCTTAAATTTTCGGCTCATCTAATTCGGAAATTGAAAGGATCTCACTTTCCCTGTGGACGATCCGCACTTACTAACGCGCTACATCCGACACCGTTATTGATTGCGGTCAAAATATTTTTTGGTTGTGATTTCTAAATACAATTTTCTAAAAACTAACACACAACGGAAAAATCGTTTCAATCAACGCGCGCGGGGGGAGCCGGGGACAGTGGTTGGACCTCGCGAGGCCCCGGCTGGCGGAGATCTTTACCGAGTATCACGAGCAGTGCTCGCTGCACCCCCTTCCCCTACTGTTGTAATTTCCTTTTCTTTTTGCATGTACGGCTGAGGAGCCCATAATACCATTTGAATAAACAAGGTTTTTCTTTCTTTTTCGCAATGTTCTATTGATCTTTATTAAATTAACAATAGATCCTAGGAAGAGTTTAGATTGCCCTAAAGAAAAGGTACAGGCTAGTAAATGATTTTATGGGCTCGGCCCGAGCTCCCCGGAGGACTGTGGGCCTTTGTGCTTGGCGCAGGGTACGGGGCTCCCTGAGTTCCGTGCTGGCCGTCTGCCGAAACGTGCATGATCTGGCCAATGGTCAGCTCAGCAGGAGGGTGACGCTGCTTCTGCTCGCGGTCGGCCTGCCGTTTGTTCTTCAAGTAGGTGGCGAGGTGCCCAGATCGGATGAGTTATTTGATGTAGTCCCGGAGTTGCTTACAATCCTCCGTGGCATGGCCTAGTGTCCGGTGGAAAGCGCAGTAAGGGCCTCGGGTTCTCTTCGCGGCCTGACGCGGGATTGGAGGGAACTTGAAGAACCCCTCGTTCTGGGCCTCCTCTAGCAACACTACGAGGGAGACGTTGAGTGGGGTATACTCCTGGAACTTCGGGTGATAGGGTTGTTGACGTTCCGGCCTCTCTTCCCGGCCCTCTTCTTCTGGTCGGTCCGGTCTGCTCGAGGGAGGTTCACGTTCACCTCGGACTCCAGTTGAACCTCCTGCTCGGTCCACGCCTTGACTTCGGCCGTGGTCTTCGGCTGAGCCAACGGAAAGGAGCGCAACCACTCTTTGTGCCTAAGACTAGATCTAAGCGCCGTGATGACGGTCTCGTCCCGGTGCTCGGGGACCTCTAGGAGGGCGTTGTAGAAGCGGGTTATGTAAGCTTTGAAAGTCTCCTTATCCCCGCTCTTAATTGTGAAGAGGTAGTCGACCGTGCGCCTCTGCTGACGGTTCCCGACGAAATGACCGAGGAACTAAGTAGCCAGTTCGTCGAAGGTCGAGATTGAGCGGGGCTCGAGTCCTCGGAACCAGTCCCGACCGGAGCGGGTGAGGGTGGTTGGGAAGGCCCTGAACTGGGTGGCGTCAGAATGGTCCTGGAAGCTCATCCCCACGGTGAAAGCGTCCAAATGGTCTTTCGGGTCGGTTTTCCCGTCGAAGAGAGAGACCTTCGGGGGCTTGTTGCACGAGGAGACGTGGATAGCGAGCGGTTCCTTGGTAAACGGCTTGGTGAGCGAGTCGGCGGTGTACTTAGCCCCATCGCTTGAGAAGTGTCCTTCCCGGCGCATGCCCTCGACCTCTTCTCGAGGGCGACGAGACGGCCGTGGTACCCCGAGGCGGCTCTTGGCGATCCTTGGCCTCTTCTGGGAGACCTGTGCCTGGGCGCACCCCCGGTTCCTCTCGATAAGAGTCCTCAGATCCCCGGACGAGGCGTCCCTCAAACCTTCATGGCGAGCCCCTCCAGTGTGACCTCGTCGGGTTAGAGGTGTCGATCATGCCTATGGACAGGCGAGATGACCGACGTCTCCTCGGGAGGGTAGGGATCGCGCGGAGGCTCGAGGCGAGGCGCTCCGGCGGCGGATCTCGGGGTGGAGCCTTGGGGCGCCCAATGGGCCTCGGGGAGTATCTGCTTATGAGATCTAAGGCCGGGGGTCGCCGCTTGCTGATGGTCAGCCGTGCCGATGAGGGCAGAGCCCTCTGGAGGTGGAGGAGCGGCGACCTGGGGCCCAGGTCCGGCCGCTTGGACGCGGACGAGCGCCTCCATGAGGGACTGTAGCCGATCTATTCAGATGGCGAGGGCGTTGATGATGGTCGCTGGAGGGGGCTCATCCATGCCTTCGGTGAGGGGAAGGTGGCGGCTGCTACCGGGAGCTTCAGGATGGTTGCTCGCCATGCGGGCGGAGATCGGAAGGCCAACTTTGTTTTCGTAGAGTTTGCGTTTCCCACAGACGGCGCCAACTGATGGAGGTCCTTTTCAGGTCTCCGTCAGATGTTGTCTTCCATTGATCTCACGGTGGATTTTGGCGATGATCTTCTGTAGCGTGTGGATCTCAATGGGTTTTGGTGAGAATGGTGGTTTGAGAAGATTGGTGTCGAGTACCTGCAAAGAAGTCCCGAGGTGGTTTGGTACCACCGAGGACCCTCCGACGATCAAGTTAGAGCTAGATCCGAGCAGAGTAACGGCTAAGTGGAATAAAAAATGGCTTGCTTGACCCCTCTGTGATGGGGGTTCATATAGCGGCGGTAGCACGCAGCAGCAGGCGCGAAGATCTCGCCGGCAGTTATGCTCACGACGTCAGGCCTGCGTGAAGAGCGGATCGCCCGTTAATGGGGATCGTAATGGCGTGGAACGTTGGATGTTTCCGGCGGAGAATCCGCGCCTGGCGAGATTCGCGGAGTGGCTGTTACGCCAGCGAGTTGTGGAGTTGGTCAGCCGGAAGGACCGAGGGAGATTGCCTCGGCTGGAGAGCTCGGAGGCGAGCAAGAAGGCCGAGGAGTCTTGGACCAGTAGCAGCTCGGGGCGAGCTGGGAGGCCGAGGAGGCCAGCTTCAAAAGGGGGCTCTGAGGAGAGCCAGTCAGAGTTCGCGGGTCGGGTACACGGATGGCCTGGTCGGCCCCTGTGGGCCCTTTCTTCTGCGCTCTGGGACACGTCATCTGCCACATGTTGCGATCTTGGAGGTCGCGAATATCGAGCATCATCAACACCTCCATAAAATTTTGTAAGACTACAAAAACATTATGGCCACCTTTTGGCAACAGGTTCCAAAACCCGGTTTTTCTTTAGTTTTGATGCTAAACTCCAAAAAATTGAAAGTATGGTTTCATTCGTAATCAAATTAGGGCCTGTTTAAGAATGGAGCTAAACTTTTGTAAACTATGGTTTCATAAAGTTAGCAAAAGTTAACTTCAAAATGCTAACTTTGCTATGTTTAGGGCTCATTTTGGAGTTGAGAAAACTGCTATTTTTTTAGCCTTAAACTGTTGGAGATAGTGCCCTCATAGTTAATTATTGGATCGCAGGTACGTGATTGCAATGATTGCGGAAGACCTATCCCGGTAGGACAGTCTTACTCGAAATGATAGTATGCTATCTGGTTTGCCTTTATCAGTCGTGTACATGTTCAGGTGACTGATTGCATGTTACACTTTGATAGAGCCCTTAGGATCTTGCTTTACTACCAACAGTATGATGGCGATCATATACGTGAGAGTTGGATAGTTTATATGCATATCCTTAATTGTGGTCCCTAGTCGTGGGAGTTTCGAGACAGGGCATCGATACTCCGGAGTAGACTAGTGTGTACAGTCGAGACCCCGACGAGGGGCGGTGGCCGGTCTCACAAGCCACTGGTGTCAGTTGGATCACCTAAGATGTATACAGGTGCTCATTGGGTTATGAGTACACCGGACAGGACTCGCCGGGAATCTGCTAGTTAGTATTATATCTACCGTCAGATAGCAGTTCCCTGGTGACATGTGTACAGGTTAGTTCATCGACCTGAAGTCGTCATTTGTCTCGTGTGAGTTCCCACTGTGCTTTGATTTCTACCCTACCACGGCTCAAAGGAGTCGTGCAAACAGGTAGTTTTTGGGTACAGTCCCGAGCCATATGGAGGCACGTGAGCGGATCGGCAGGGGATTCGTCTCTCCCGGTATTGGGGGCGAGATCGTGCTGTGTCTAGGAGAGCCATTACACAAAGCCCACGGCCGTGGCAGGAGATTTACTGGTAGGTACTCCAGTAGTATCTCAGGGTGTTATTGGGCTTCACTCCGACACGACTTATACTGCTATTGGGGGTCTGACGTTACTAGCCCCCTAGGCGGATATGCGATACTCATTGACGAACGGACCGGACTGTATATACATTGTCACTGTTAGGCTCAGTAGGGTTTCTGGATGAGTTCGCTCATCGGCCTCCCTTGAGTGCGCTCATCAGTCTCCCTTGAGGTCAGTCCGTGGGCAGCCGTTACGCATTGCTAGTGCCGCTGACGGTTTGTGGTTAAACCCACTGCCAGGGTACTGACGAGTCATTAGAGTCCCCCACAGACAGTTTCCCAAGTTCGGGCGAAACGTTGTAGAGGCCGTATGGTTTTATGGCAGGGTTCGGAAAATGCACGTGCGTTTACGCACGTGTTATTTTTCGGGCAGTTAATACTGGTCGGCTTTGGTTTAAGCCGGATCCGAGTATTATATTGAGTAGGTATAATATCTTTGTCTCAGTTGCATTTGTATTTGGTTGTAATACAAATACGGGTATATTTATACAGTTTCGGGGTTATCCTGAAAGTCGTTTCAGGATCACTTTTGGAAGTTGCCAGTTTCCAGTTTTCTATCAGCCGTCTTTTAACATTCGGTTAAAGACGGATTTATCTTTTCTTCAGATATGAGTGAGTCATCATTCTAGAAGCTTCTAGAAGTAATGATGAGGCTAGTGAGCCATTTGTGTCATTAATGGTTCATTAATGATGTAAGGTGACTAGGTTTGTTCTAATTGGTTCCTTTTGATGATTCATTCTTTCATGATTGTGATGATAACTATCATTGGTTTATGGTCACCACTTGAACCCTCCTACCATCACCTCCCTCCTCTTTACATATAGGCCGGCCCTCTCTCTCCTCCCCCTTGATTGATTTTGAGAAAATTATGGTTGCAAAAAGAAAAGAGTATAGTTTTGGATGCATGGAAATTTCATAGTTCATTTCTTGTTCCATTTCATTTCCATCGGCAACTTCATTAACCGATCGTCCACGGACTTGGACGAAGTGAGACAAAGTCATCTACTCATTCTCTACATCATTCTTGGTCGTCTCTTTTAGCAAACTTGACGATCGAGTTGCCTCGAGTCAGAGGCGGGAGCCCGTTTAAAGAATCGGTGATGTGGTGCCACCTCGACGAGGATATCGGAGTTCGAAGAGATCGGAGCAGCCGCAACGGAGCGTGGGATGATGGTTGAAGAACGAAGGACTCGGATCGTTCGGTATAACCTTTCTACACTCTTTACAGTTTGTTAGTTTAGCAATAATGGCAGATCCGGGTTAAAGTATACGATAGCGCCAGTTAAAAAGTTTTTGTTCCGCATTTGGCGTCTGTAGACTGCCGGGGCGCTAGCGTAGACTTACAGTGGTATCAGAGCCTCACCATTTTGCTATACTAACTTGTGCTAACGCGTTTAAAATATCGATCCGACCGGAAATCGAAAAATCCATAATTCAAGCCCGACAGTTTCTGTTAATTTTAAATGGCTTCAAAATTCATTTCTGGATGTCTTAAAAATCTGTGCAGGCGTTTTTAAGAGCCACGACAAAATTTGGGGTCGTGATTCCTCCAAGCTGCCGTGGAAACGCGGCCAAACCCATGGTTTGGCCGCGCATCCGCGGCCACGTGGGGAGCACGTGCTCCCAAATTTGGTCAGTGGGCTCTGTGTTGGATTTTGGGGTTTTTGGTAAATGTCGTTTTGGCCCAGGTTTTGTTACTGTTCACCAGTAAGCAGTGGGGCCCACTTTTTGATATTTGGTCTTTGATCGATCGAAATTTAAACGCGTTAGTTTACAGTGCTTACATTATATCTCCGACCGGGAATGTCATTTGATCGGTAAACCGCGTCCGATTGCTATAGTTCTTTTAGACGGGTTTGCGAACGTGACATTCGCGTTGATGTTCTGTGTTGTGCTGTGATGTTGCGGATTTGTCGTGGTGGATAGCAGTGTGCAATGGTAGTACAGTTTGTGTTTATTTGTACATTTGATATTGCGGGGCGAGCGTCCAACTTGTGGACTGCCGTCACTGCCTGTTGTATAATATTCTTTTGGGGCACGACCAGGTTGCGGTCGATGTACCTATTGTACTATTTTTCATTACTGTACTAGGTTTTGCCCCGCGACGGAGTGCACGGATAGCCGGGTTCGGGAGGGCAACGGGTCCGCATCTCATGGCTTTGAGAGGCAGAGGGGTCCCACTCTAGAATTGGCAGACTATTCGCCGCACTCATAGGGGGTACAGGTTGACCCAAGGAGGGGTGCCCAAGATTACCGGATTCCGTGAAGTACTGGGTGTTCCATTCACTATGCTGTGGGGGACTGCCTCGCTTCAGGTTTTGGCGGGTAACTTGCCGCACCCGTAGGGGTCTAAGTTTCATTGCACAGGCTATCCACACGACAGGGGAACGTCGAGTTTCAGCAGCGGCTCTGTGAAACTCGGGGATCCCAGATATCTGTATTGTTCTGTGATGCTTATTACTTTTCTGTAATGTTGCATATTATCACGCCTGGAGCGATTATGTATATTGGTTTATATACTATTAGATGTTGTATATGTTTTACACCCGCGCTAGTCCAGTCCCCACTCTGTCGTTAGTTAAGTAACCTAACGGGTGATGACGGGACCCAGTGACGAATGCGGATGGCATATACGTACATTTTATTTTCGTTCTTTTCTGGTGTGATTGAATGATGGGACTGTGTTGATTTTGATCAATGCAAAGTAAAACAAACCTGTTTACAGTTGTTGGAACAAATTTAAAAGGTGTTGTTACAAAGACGTTTCCTTTTGTTATGCATAGCGGTATTCAGTGGAATATCCTGCACCTCATTCGACGGGGCAGGGGCAAGGGCTGATATCCCTTCACCGGGACTGACCCCTTGGGCAGAAGTTTGCGTCAGCGTAATAACTTCACTATAGTCGATTACAAGTTGCTTTGCATAGCGATATTCAGTGGAATATCCTGCACCTCATTCCACGAGGAAAGAGCCGAGATCCCTTCACCGGGAGTGACCTCTTTAGCAAAAGGTTTTCGCCACTATTTTTTTTAAAGCTATCAGGTTCCTTCAGCGATATCAAGTTCACTACGCTATAGGTTTTTCGCCAAAAACCAGCCGTAGCCCTCCGTCACTTCTTTTGGGTATTTAGTAGTATTCAAGCTATGCATTTTAGCCAAAGTTAAGGCATAGTGTTTGGTAGCTGCTGGGTATTCAATTGTTGCATAGATAGATGAGTTAGTTTGGGACAGTCGTTCTGCCGATTGGCCAAAGTCAGGGGCATGTGCGGGTAGGTTCAAATTGACAAGATAGTGACGGGTAGAACTTGGCATGTGACTTATGACATTTTGACCAAAGCCAAGATTATAAGAGCATGGGGCAAAAATCATATCGGGAGTTTCTAAAGAAACTGAAACTTTCCAAGTATGCGCATACCTTCTGGAGTATGAGTAACGTGGATGCATTCCATCACGTTATCATGCGATGAGAGTTGGATCCCGATTCCCACTGATGAGTTGGTTTACTCTTCGGGTGATCCCGATTGATTCTTCTTTAGGTTTGGAGGAGAATTTGACAGGACAGTGGGAGGTTTCCGGATTAGATAAAGTGATGACCATTCTGATCTAGGTTAGAGTGCACGCAGAGTGTTTCTTTTCTCTCTCTCTCTTTGGCAGCGACCTTTGACCGACCCTAGACTATGACTCAGTGACCAGGTTGACCGAACCTTCTTAAAATACTGGCTTTTGGATTGTCTGTGTTGCATAAGTCATTGCCACTCCTTCTTTTACCCTTTAAATTTCTCAGAACACCCGTATTACTACGGATATCCACTTCCATTGGATAGAGCCATCGTATGGTTATATACGAACTCGAAGGGACTTCTTCGGGGATGGATCAAGGTTCAGGAGAAATAGAATTGGTTTATTCAGTTGTCTTTTATTATCACCTTCTCTCAGGTTGCGAGAGCTCCTTGGTTTAGGAGAGTACACCTATTACGCTTATTGGATAGTCTTATTCCAAACCATAGGCTGGTGCCGAAAGGTAGGGAATGAAGAAAACCAATTAGCCTAAGTAGGGTGTGCAGAAGGTAATATGTAAAGACAAAATAAAGGGATTAGAAAGAGGGCAAAGTAAAATGCGACTGATATCATTCACGACCAAAACCGCGTACTTCATCGCCACTCCTATTTCACCTTTAAAAGAATAAGGTATTATTCAGTTGTCTTTTATCATCACCTTCTCTCAGTTGCGAGTACTCCTTGGTTTAGGAGGGTACACCTATTATGCTTACTGGATAGTCTTCTTCCAAACCATAGGCTGGTGCCGAACGGTAGGGAAGGAAGAAAACCATTTAGCCTAATGATGGTGTACAGAAGGTAACGACTAAAGACAAATAAAGGGATTTGGAGAGATGGCAATAAAATATACGGTTGAAGTCATGAATTAGATTATGGAAGAGGCATTACCATGAATACCAGGGTACCCCTACGAAACATTTTCATGTTTCAGTGCATTGTTAAAGGAAAAACTGTTTTCCCGATTAGACACTTACTCCAAGGGTATGTATTTACCAGGTTTCATTCTCATATCTGTATGGTTTTACAGATGATGAGTGGGAGTAAGATATTGGAAATTAGGTGATCATCCTCATTATATCGGAATTCGTTGTAATTGGTGATATTTGAGGAAATCGCCAGGGTATAGTTTTCCACCGACAACGCACAAGTTTTGAGTTGTTTAACTCAGCGGACTTATACAGAGTATTGTATGTTGTCCAAGTGTCCATCAGGACAAAGGGGTAGGTCCTCGTACTATGTTCTGTTTACTTATAACTTCTCTAGTATTTAGACGAGTGTTTCGTAGAAATACAAGGTCTAAGTTTTGAGAAGTTGTGGGTATAAGAATAAAGTAGAGAACCAGGTGTCACAAGTATCGGGATTCTTCAAAGAGATCGAAGATGTAGATTCTTGTGATTGGTATTCAGATGATAGTGATGGTTTTGAGAAACGAGTTTTCTCTTTCAGGTTGCTCATAATTGGATGGATTCCTAAATTGAGTAATGCTGATTAGCCTTTTTCCATTAAAGTTGATATGCACTGGAGACAGCTGCATGATATGAATATGGTTCCAATTAAATAAGTGCCAAAGTTTCTGTATTGGATATAGAATGGATCGTACCTTAAAAGAAATTAAGGTACGGGGAGTTGTCCAGCTTATGCTTAAAACCAGACTCTGGATAACTCAGGGCACGTTTCTGTAGTGGCTGTTTGTGGGTTGACCCTGGCTATGACGAGGGTTGATATTCTACCATTTGGAAGATCAATAGTGATATTGTTCTTGACTCGCCACAGTTTTAGTAAAATGGATCTTTTTCAGAAAACAGTAGTGGGAGTATGGTAGAACTGGAAGTGATTCCAGAACCGCGAACGATTACGGAAAATTTAATAGGACCTATATATTCAATCAGGTTTGACATTCCAATAGCCACTCCGCAGATTTGGTAGGTAACCTCAGACACCCGAGAGGTACTCTGGTAGCCTCAAGGACGGTGACAGGGAGGTTCTTATCTACCAAGACTTGACACTACTGTTGTTCCAGGATATGAGACCCGGTAGGAGGGTTGTCGTAGTCAGTGGGAGCAACGGAAGCATGGTGGGCAAGTAGCTTATGTCTATTTATAGACTAGAGCAGTTATAGCGGAGATAGATCATCTAATTTTGATATGACAGTCATGGTTTTGACTTCAATCAGAATAGGGGATGGATCTGTTAAGAAGGTAGTAGGGTGTGATGTCATGGTATCTGGATGACATACACAGAATAGGAAGTAAAATTCCTATACTACGATCGGTTGTACTGTGGTCGTCACACAGTTGTTTCTCCAGACAGGATATGGATATAATATTTGACATTCTGGTTTCTAGATCCATGGTTTTAGATCTGGATTTGGGTAGTTTCCCAATGTGGGTACTTTGACAGATATTCTAATGGTTTTTGGAATTGTTGACTCCTAGCATGGTGGTGTACCTGCAGGTGATGGAGTCACCCTCTCTAAAGGTGTCGTACAGACTAAAGGAGAGAGGGATATGCATGATTGGCAGATTACTTGCTTAGGCAATTGAGTCAATCATGAGATGTCAAGTACCGCACCAAATGTTGTTTTTGCACTAGATGCAATAAGTTTGTATTAATCCAATCCTGGAGAAACATAAGGAAGCAGTTTTAGAACATTAGTACATGTTCTACGGATTTGATAACGGCAGCCTCTTTCGGGAGACGGTTATCATTCCAGGCTTCAAAGGTGACATGGATGACAGAGTGATTGTCAGAGTTTTAGTTTTCCCTCTGACGAGGGACAGTATTATGGACAGGTGGTTCCAGAGGATACTGTGGGTGGCATGGTGCCGGATACTGATTAGGTTCAGTGATCCATACAGTCTAAGAAGTTTGGATATGGAGTTCATTTATGAACTAAGGTCCCATCAGATATCCAAACATATTCTAAGACAGGTACTACTCAATTCGGGAGATGGCTTTCTCCGCGAACTTGAGATTTAGAGAGATATTGAAAGATACTTCTAGGCGGATCCACTCACTGAGGCTATTTCTCGAACACAATAGTTTTACAAACGGGCTTTGTGAAACTGATTAGTAGAGGAGTTGGATGTTCGGTTTCACACGGGCTGTGAGTAGTCGACATCGCAATATTAGCCTTGAGTGCAAGTGGGAGATTGTTGGAGATAGTGCCCTCATAGTCAATTATTGGATCGCAGGTACGTGATTGCAATGATTGCGGAGGACCTATCCCGGTAGGACAGTCTTACTCGAAATGATAGTATGCTATCTGGTTTGCCTTTATCAGTCGTGTACATGTTCAGGTGACTGATTGCATGTTACACTTTGATAGAGCCCTTAGGATCTTGCTTTACTACCAACAGTATGATGGCGATCATATACGTGAGAGTTGGGTAGTTTATATGCATATCCTTAATTGTGGTCCCTAGTCGTGGGAGTTTCGAGACAGGGCATCGATACTCCGGAGTAGACTAGTGTTTACAGTCGAGACCCCGACGAGGGGCGGTGGCCGGTCTCACAAGCCACTGGTGTCAGTTGGATCACCTAAGATGTATACAGGTGCTCATTGGGTTATGAGTACACCGGACAGGACTCGCCGGGAATCTGCTAGTTAGTATTATATCTACCGTCAGATAGCAGTTCCCTGGTGACATGTGTACAGGTTAGTTCATCGACCTGAGGTCGTCATTTGTCTCGTGTGAGTTCCCACTGTGCTTTGATTTCTACCCTACCACGGCTCAAAGGAGTCGTGCAAACAGGTAGTTTTTGGGTACAGTCCCGAGCCATATGGAGGCACGTGAGCGGATCGGCAGGGGATTCGTCTCTCCCGGTATTGGGGGCGAGATCGTGCTGTGTCTAGGAGAGCCATTACACAAAGCCCACGGCCGTGGCGGGAGATTTACTGGTAGGTACTCCAGTAGTATCTCAGGGTGTTATTGGGCTTCACTCCGACACGACTTATACTGCTATTGGGGGTCTGACGTTACTAGCCCCCTAGGCGGATATGCGATACTCATTGACGAACGGATCGGACTGTATATACATTGTCACTGTTAGGCTCAGTAGGGTTTCTGGATGAGTTCGCTCATCGGCCTCCCTTGAGTGCGCTCATCAGTCTCCCTTGAGGTCAGTCCGTGGGCAGCCGTTACGCATTGCTAGTGCCGCTGACGGTTTGTGGTTAAACCCAATGCCAGGGTACTGACGAGTCATTAGAGTCCCCCACAGACAGTTTCCCAAGTTCGGGCGAAACGTTGTAGAGGCCGTATGGTTTTATGGCAGGGTTCGGAAAATGCACGTGCGTTTACGCACGTGTTATTTTTCGGGCAGTTAATACTGGTCGGCTTTGGTTTAAGCCGGATCCGAGTATTATATTGAGTAGGTATAATATCTTTGTCTCAGTTGCATTTGTATTCGGTTGTAATACAAATGCGGGTATATTTATACAGTTTCGGGGTTATCCTGAAAGTCGTTTCAGGATCACTTTTGGAAGTTGCCAGTTTCCAGTTTTCTATCAGCCGTCTTTTAACATTCGGTTAAAGACGGATTTATCTTTTCTTCAGATATGAGTGAGTCATCATTCTAGAAGCTTCTAGAAGTAATGATGAGGCTAGTGAGTCATTTGTGTTATTAATGGTTCATTAATGATGTAAGGTGACTAGGTTTGTTCTAATTGGTTCCTTTTGATGATTCATTCTTTCATGATTGTGATGATAACTATCATTGGTTTATGGTCACCACTTGAACCCTCCTACCATCACCTCCCTCCTCTTTACATATAGGCCGGCCCTCTCTCTCCTCCCCCTTGATTGATTTTGAGAAAATTATGGTTGCAAAAAGAAAAGAGTATAGTTTTGGATGCATGGAAATTTCATAGTTCATTTCTTGTTCCATTTCATTTCCATCGGCAACTTCATTAACCGATCGTCCACGGACTTGGATGAAGTGAGACAAAGTCATCTACTCATTCTCTACATCATTCTTGGTCGTCTCTTTTAGCAAACTTGACGATCGAGTTGCCTCGAGTCAGAGGCGGGAGCCCGTTTAAAGAATCGGTGATGTGGTGCCACCTCGACGAGGATATCGGAGTTCGAAGAGATCGGAGCAGCCGCAACGGAGCGTGGGATGATGGTTGAAGAACGAAGGACTCGGATCGTTCGGTATAACCTTTCTACACTCTTTACAGTTTGTTAGTTTAGCAATAATGGCAGATCCGGGTTAAAGTATACGATAGCGCCAGTTAAAAAGTTTTTGTTCCGCATTTGGCGTCTGTAGACTGCCGGGGCGCTAGCGTAGACTTACATAAACTGCAGTTATCACCATTCCAATCTTATCAAAGTTTACAAAACTCCATTTTTGAAGTTTGGAGCTTGCAAACCATAGTTTGCATGCCTCCTATCTCCACTTTAAAATAAACCATGGTTATCCTAACTTCGTATCCAAACAGGGCCTTGGAGTTTTCAAACCGTGGTTTCAAAAAGTTTCGAGAGATCAAAACTCCTTTTATCTAAACTTCAAGAAGAGTGGAGTTTCGGAACGTTATGAGTCATCTCTCTTTATTATCTCTTTCTCTCACTTAAAAACATGTTCAGTTAAATAAATTATGTTGTGAAAGACCTTAAACTATGTAAAACCTCAATTTTATGCCCAACTGTTATTTTGTTTTAACTTAATTGAAACCATGGTTTCAGAAACTAGGCTAAAGAAACAAAAGGATAGCAAATCTATAGTACTCCTAAAAGCAAATTTGAGTATTATTTTGTCTCGTTCATCGTGTTATGCTAATAATATTGTTATAAGGGGCTATTTGGCAACTGGAATTAGAAACCGAGAAAATGAGAATTAGAAAATGAAAATGGTGTTTCGTGTCATAAAATGTTTTCCTGTCGTCCCTTAGAATTGTCATTTCATCATTTATTGGTAAGGAATTATGTTAGGTTTTGTGTCCTTGATTTTATTCCTTTATTTGGTTGTTCCAAAATAAACCAGGAATTGGATTTTGGCAGTTGATATAGAGCCACATTGGGATGAGCTTAAAAAACTCACACCATAAAAGTTAAAAAAATAAAAGTATAACGTAAAAGTTGATAAAAAGAAAGGTTATCATATCTCATTTTTCAATAAATTAAACATCTAAATCCTACATGTCTTTGGGAATAGTCAATTCGACTTGAAAAAGCTCCAAATTTGAATTGCCAAAATGGTGACCTCAATTGCCAAAAAGCGAATGTCAATTCCCAAAAATTGAGATTCCCACTCTTTGCATACAACCAATAAAATGATAATTCCACCAAAAAAATATTTGTGATCGGTATCTTATCCCCCTAATTCCAATTTCTTTTGGCAATTCTCGGCAAACAACCCCGCCTCCCCCTCTCAAAAAAAAAAAGAAGAAAAAAATTCAAATTCTTACGAACACATAAATCATTTCATTTGTTCTGAATTTTAGTAATTTGAACCATCACTGTCCTTATTTGTTATAATTATTTTAAAAATTTTCTCTCTCGTATTAAACTCTTAATCAAATTAGACTTTGATATAAACTAAATTTCATGCTCTTATTCGAAAAAAAATTTAAACAAAAAACAAAGCTTCTCAAAACAAATTAATCACGTGATAACAAATTGAAAATCCTAACCAACTGGGAAAACGAACTATGCATGATTAGAGTTATGGCATAGGTTTTATGTACGTGATTGAATTGATAAGATATTAAAAAATAAATGGATTTGTTAATTGTATAATTTAAGATATCTTTGTTTTATTATTTTAGTTTGTTACTAATTTAGCATATTAGTAGTTTTGGTGAGTTACGAACTTTTTAATATTTTTTCAAAAGAATGAGAATTTTTCTACCCTTGTCATTTTGGGACTTTGAATTATATGGTTTGATTTGATACTCATGGACCATAAGAAAAGAAATTGTTGTTATTCTTTTTAAAAGAAGTTTGTTGATGAACACCAGTTTCACATTTGTTTTTTTGAACTGGGTTTCAGGTCTCAATCTCTATCTCCACTATTACTAGTATTTTTCACGTGCGTTGCGCGTATCTGTATAAAGAAATTTATATTTTTTCACTAAACAAAGAGATTATACAGTCTTTCCAAATTGTATTTTCATAAAATATATCATATTTATGGAATTCAATACCTTTTCGCATTAGAAATTTAGAATCCATTATTGTTTTGTGATGCATGTACATGTTTCGGGCTATGTGTAAATAGATAATATTTAGTTTCATTGATATGATTAGTTCATATCAATTTAAAAATTCATAATTTGGTTTTAATATATAGGCACTGGCATTCAACATAAGTATAAATCTATATATTCCTGAAAGCAAATTGGTATTTTTTTTGTTTTCCGTTATACCAAATCCAGCCCCCCTCCCCCGGTACAATCAATCTGGTAATCACATCTTAACAACAAATCCCAGCTCCCCTCTCATACAATCAATCCAGTAATCACAAATTAACAAATCCCTAATCACATCTTAACAACAAATCCCAGCTCCCCTCTCATACAATCAACGCGGATCCAATAAATCACAGATCTTAACAACAAATCCCAGCTCCCCTCTCATACAATCAATCCAGTAATCGCATATTAACAAATCCCGGCTAACAACTAATAAACTTTACTGCCATTCTCAATCTCACATGTATATGTAATCACATTTTAACAATAAATCTCAGCTCTCCTCTCATACAATCAACCCAGTAATCGCATATTAACAAATCCCAACTAACCACTAATAAACTTTACTGTCATTCTCAATCCCAAATGTATATGTAATCACATTTTAACAATAAATCTTAGCTCCCCTCTCTCCAGTAAATCACATTTTAATAACAAATCTCAGCTTCCCTATCATACAATCAATTCAGTAATCACATATTAACAAATCTCTAAACACATTTTAACAACAAATCCTAACTCCCCTATCGTACAATAATCCAACAATTACATGTTAACAACAAATATTATCCAAATAATGATTTTGGAGCGTTACTGATGATGCTCAATATTGGTGATCCCCAGGATCACGACACGTGGCAGACGACGTGTCCAAGAACTCAGAAGAAAAGGCCTGCATGGAGCCGATCAGGCCACCCTTGTACCCGAACTGCAAGCCCTAGCCGGCCCTCCTCAGAGCCCCCTTTAAATTGGCCTCCTCGGCCTCTCAGCTCGTCCCGAGCCTTCCAGCCGAGGCCGTCATCCTTGGTTTTCCGACCGACTCCACCACTCGCAGGCGTAACCGCCACTCCGCGAATCTCGCCATGCGCAGATTCTCCGCCGGCAACATCCCACGTTCCACGCCATCACGATCCCTATTAACGGGCGATCCGCTTATTGCGCGGGCGTGACGTCGGGAGCGTAACTGCCGGCGAGATTCTCGCGTCTGCTGCCGCGTGCTACCGCCGCTATATAAACCCCCATCACAGAGGGGTCAAGTAAGCCATTTTTATTCCACTTAGCCATTACTCTGCTGGGATCTAGTGCTAACTTGATTGTCGGAGGGTCCTCGGTGGTACCAAACCACCCCGGGACTTCTTTGCAGGTACTCGGCGCTAAACTCCTCAAATCACCAATCTCCTCAAACCCATTGAGACCCACACGCAACAGGAGATCACCTGTAAAATCCACCGGGAGATCGACGGAAGACAACATCTGGCGGAGACCCGAAAATGACCTCCATCAGTTGGCGCCGTCTATGGGAAACTAAAGCTCCACAAAAACAAAAGTTGGCCTTCCGATCTCCATCCACATGGCAAGCGATCACCCTGAAGATCCAGATACCAGCCGCCGCTTCCCCCTCACCAGAGACGCGGATGAACCTCCTCCGGCGACCGTCATCAATGCCCTCGCCGGCCGAATAGACCGACTACAGTCCATCGCGGAGGTGCTCATCCGCGTGCAAATGGCCGGGCCAGGGCCCCAGATTGCCGCTCCTCCGCCTCCAGGAGACTCTGCCCTCATTGGCACGGCTGACACCGGCAGGCTGCATCCCATGGCCACGGGTCTCACGGGCCGATACACTCTGAGGCCCACTGGGCGCCCCACAGCTCCACTCCAAGATCCTCCGCTGGGGCGCCTCGCCTCAAGCCTCCTCGCGACCCTCACCCCAACCCTTGACGGGGTCGCACAGAAGGGGATCGCCACGGCGGCTCGAGGGCCACCTCGCCCAAGGATCTAAGCCCTCACTAAAAGGCAGCCCAGCAGCTACCCTGCTCGGCTATCCCTGGCGGGTAGCTTCCCTACCGCAACGCCAGGGATCAGAAAGTCCTCCCAGAGGCAGTCGAGCCCGAGGATCCCTCTCTCGGCTATCCCTGGTGGGTAGCATCTCTACCGCAGCGCCAGGGATCAAAAAGTCCTCCCAGAGGCAGTCGAGCCCGAGGATCCCTTGCTCGGCTATCCCTGGCGGGTAGCTTCCCTACCGCAGCGCCAGGGATCAGAAAGTCCTCCCAGAGGCAGTCGAGCCCGAGGATCCCTCGCTCGGATATCCCTGGCGGGTAGCATCCCTACCGCAATGCCACGGATCAGAAAGTACTCCCAGAGGCAGTTGAGCCTGAGGATCCCTCGCTCGGCTATCCCTGGCGGGTAGCTTCCCTAACGCAACGCCAGGGATCAGAAAGCCTTCGCCAAGAGGCACCGAGCAGCTACCCTGCTCGGCCATCCTTCGCAGGCCTCAAATGGCCCCTCCAGTGTTGCTCGGTCATCCTTCACAGGCCTCTCACGACCCCTCCAGCGTCAAGGATCAAAGCCCTCGCCAAGAGGCAACCGCGCAGCTTCACTGCCCGGTCATCCTTCGCAGGCCTCTCACGGCCCCTCCAGCGTCAAGGATCAAAGCCCTCGCCAGGAGGCACCGAGAAGCTACCCTGCTCGACTATCCCTGGCTGGTAGCTTCCCTATCCTACAACGCCAGGGATCAAGCCCTCACCGTGGGGCCGCCGAGTTCCTTCCTGCTTGGCGCATCCCCAGCGGGCATCCTCCTGCCCATCAGACGCTGATGGTCTGAAGCCCTCATCGCGAGGCCGCCGAGTTTCTTCCTACACGACGCATCCCCAACGAGCATCCTCCTGTCCTCCTCCTGTCCATCAGATGCTGAGGATCTCAAGCCCTCACCGCGAGGCCGCCGAGTTCCTTCCTGCTCGGCGCATCCCCAGCGGGCATCCTCCTGCCCATCAGATGCTGAGGATCTCAAGCCCTCATCCTGAGGCCGCCGAGTTCCTTCCTGCTCGGCGCATCCCCAGCGGGCATCCTCCTGCCCATCAGACACTGATGGTCTGAAGCCCTCATCGCGAGGCCGCCGAGTTCCTTCCAGCTCGGCGCATCCCCAGCGGGCATCCTCCTGCCCATCAGATGCTGAGGATCTCAAGCCCTCATCCTGAGGCCGCCGAGTTCCTTCCTGCTCGGCGCATCCCCAGCGGGCATCCTCCTGCCCATCAGACGCTGATGGTCTGAAGCCCTCATCGCGAGGCCGCCGAGTTCCTTCCTGCTCGGCGCATCCCCAGCGGGCATCCTCCTGCCCATCAGACACTGATGGTCTGAAGCCCTCATCGCGAGGCCGCCGAGTTCCTTCCTGCTCGGCGCATCGCCAGCGGGCATCCTCTTGCCCATAAGATGCTGAGGATCTCAAGCCTTCATCGCGAGGCCGCCGAGTTCCTTCCTGCTTGGCGCATCCCCAGCGGGCATCCTCCTGCCCATCAGATGCTGAGGATCTCAAGCCCTCATCGTGAGGCCGCCGAGTTCCTTCCTGCTCGGCGCATCCTCAACGGGCATCCACCTGCCCATCAGATGCTGAGGATCTCAAGCCCTCATCGCGAGACCGCCGAGTTTCTTCCTGCTCGGCGCATCCCCAGCGGGCATCCTCCTGCCCATCAGACGCTGATGGTCTGAAACCCTCATCGCGGGGCCGCGAGTTCCTTCCTGCTCGGAGCATCCCCAGCGGGCGTCCTCCTGCCCATCAGACGCTGAGGATCTGAAGCCCTCTTCATGAGGTCGTCGAGCCCCTTCCTACTCGGCGCATCCCGGCGGGTAGCTTCCAACCCAACAAAGACAACTGACAGTCCGGGGACGCGTCCCGACGAAACCTTAGGAGGGAGCTCACCCCGGGCGGCCCGGCAGTCCACTCCTGACCCGACCAGCTGGCTGGTCGGGACAGGAGTGGGGGGCTGATGATGATGCTCAATATTGGTAATCCCCAGGATCATGACACGTGGCAGACGACGTGTCCAAGAACTCAGAAGAAAGGCCCTGCATGGAGCCGACCAGGCCACTCCTGTACCCGAACTGCAAGCCCTAGCCGGCCCTCCTCAGAGCCCCCTTTAAATTGGCCTCCTCGGCCTCTCAGCTCGTCCCAAGCTGCCACAAGACCATCGGTACTCCTCGGCCCTTTCGCTCGTCCTGAGCCCTCCAGCCGAGGCTGTCTTCCTCGGTTTTCCTACCGACTCCACCACTCGCAGGCATAACCGCTACTCCGCGAATCTCGCCATGCGCAGATTCTCCACCGGCAACATCCCACGTTCCACGCCATCACGATCCCTATTAACGGGCGATCCGCTTATTACGCGGGCGTGACGTCGGGAGCGTAACTGCCGGCGAGATTCTCGCGCCTGCTGCCGTGTGCTACCGCCGCTATATAAACCCCCATCACAGAGGGGTCAAGTAAGCCATTTTTATTCCACTTAGCCGTTACTCTGCTGGGATCTAGTGCTAACTTGATCGTCGGAGGGTCCTCGGTGGTACCAAACCACCCCGGGACTTCTTTGCAGGTACTCGGCGCTAATCTCCTCAAATCACCAATCTCCTCAAACCCATTGAGACCCACACGCAACAGGAGACCACCTCCAAAATCCACCGGGAGATCGACGGAAGACAACATCTGGCGGAGACCCGAAAATGACCTCCATCAATTACAAAACCCTTTTTTTTAAATCTCCTCATCAATATCTATCGAACTCAGGAGAAAGTAGTTTGTATCAAGTTTCAAGAAGGTAAGTTTCTAAAAGGTAATAAATAAATTATTTTTGAAATTATTCTTTTCCCTTGATTCTTGATTATTTTTTCCCTTATTCGCATTAACAGGTTTATAAGAAGGAAGTAGAGAATGAGCAGCAGAATCAAAGCAGAAAGGAGTTTGTATCGAGTTTCTATAAGGTAATAAATAATTTTTTTTGAAATTATTTTTCCAAGCAGCAGAATTGAAGCAAGAAAGAAGTTTGTATCGAGTTTCGACAAGTTAATAAGTAATAAAAAATTTGAAGTTATTTTTCCCCTTGATTCTTGATTATTTTTTTCTTATTGGCATTAACATGTTCCTAAGAAGGAAATAAAGAGTAAGCAGCAGAATTAAAACAGAAAGAAGTTTGTATCGTGTTTCAACAAGGCAATAAATAAATTTTTTTGAAGTTATTTTTTCCTTGATCCTTGATTATTTTTTTCTTTTATTGGCATTAACAAGTTCATAAGAAGGAAGTAGAGAGCAAGCAGCAGAATCAAAACAGAAAGGAGTTTGTATCGAGTTTTAACAAGGTAATAAATAAAAAAAAATTGTACTTATCTTTTCCCCTTGATTATTTTTTCCCTTATTGATATTAACGGGTTCATAAGAAGGAAATGGAGAGAAAGCAGCAGAATCAAAGTAGAAAAGTGTTTGTATTGAGTTTCAACAACCTACTAAATTTGTTTTTGTTGAGTTTGCCTCGTATTCTCGACCCTTAGAAGTTTCCCAATTGAATTCACGGAGGATTTTAAGTTGATCTGACTCAATGTCTTTTTGAGCCGGCTCACAAGTTGTTTGGAATTATCAATTGTTCTCTGTTTGTAAGAGACGGCTCAGGACAATCTTGAGCTGGCTCAAATCGACTCGGGTCAAATTCTGGGCTGTTTTGGGAAATTCGATTTTTACTCTATTTGCCTCCTACTATATTGTATTTTGTAATCTTAATTGGGTGGAACCCATTTGTTAATTAGATAGAGAGAGGGGAGGTTAGGGTTTTGAGAGGGATTTTATGAGAGTTCATCCAGCATTGTAATCCTCCATATTTGTTCGATTAGTAAAGTGCTTCTCCTTCGCCCGTGATTTTTCCTGTAAAGGTTTTCCACGTAAATCTTGTGTCTTTTGGTTTGTGCTCTATTTCTGTTGCTTTTGTTTATTTGTTTGCTTCTCTTTATCGTTTTTTTATTGCTTCACGATCGTATTTGCCTCAACAAATTGGTATCAAAGCTACGTTGTGGTTCGTTGGGAGATTTGGTGTTTAGGGCTTTGTTTGCTTGAAACTTTAAGTCTTCGATCTTACGATCTATGTTTATGGTTGGTGACGACGCTTGTGTCCTTTCCCCATCTTCTTATATTGTGATTTTGAAGTTTTTTAATTTGTAAGCTCTCAAGGTGTTTGTGGAAATTCCTAAGTGAACTTCAACTGGTTCTTTTGATTCTGCATTATGTCTCCAACGATTATAAGTTCAATATTGAGAAGTTCGATGGGAATATGAGTTTTTGTCTATGGAAAGTTCGTATGATTGTCGTATTGACATAGAATGGTTTGAAGAAGGCGATTCTTGGAAAGGATTCAAGGCCTTCCACTATGACGGAGGAAGCATGAGAGAAATTGAATGAAAAGACTCTCACGGCTATCCAGTTGTGTTTGACAAACTATGTTTTGCTAGAAGTTCTAGGGAGAAGACGGCAGCTAGTTTGTGGTTGAAGTTAGAGAAGTTATATTTGAAGAAGTCTCTCACAAATCGACTCATTTTGAAGCAGTGTCTCTACATACTTCTTATGTCAGAAGGCTCTCTTATCAAATCTCACATTGGTGAGTTTAATTCGATCACTATAGATCTGGGTAAGATCGATATTAAGATTGATGATGAAGATCAAGCACTTTTATTGTTATGTTTTTTGTCACCCTCTTATAAGCACTTTCGTGACACCATGATCTATGGACGAGATACTATCTCGATCAAGAATGTCAAAGATAATTTGATGAACAAGGAGAAGATCGATAAGGAATTAACATCTAGCGAAGGCGATGGTCAATCTTCAGGCTTATTTGTTCGAGGGAGAATGGAGAAGAGAGTCCGGAAGGTGGCAAGAAGAAGTCAAGGTCGAAGTCCAAGTATAAGAACTTGACCTGCAACTATTGTAAGAAGAAGGAGCACTTCAAAGTCAATTGTTACAAATTGCAGAACAAGCAGAAGCATGAAGACAATCAGAAGAAGGAGTCTTCAACTGAAGCTAGCATTGCTGAAGGAGAAGGAGATCTACTTGTGCTTCTTGACAAAAAACATCGATCCAATAATGAATGGATTATGGATTCGGGTTGTTCCTACTATATGTGTCCCAATAGGAATTTGTTCTCCACCTATGAGTCTGTTGATGTCGGAGTGGTTTTAATGGGCAACAATAGTTCGTGTCGAGCTATTGGTAAGGGAACGATTCAAATCAAGATATTTGATGGCGTTGTGAGAACATTAGTGGAGGTTAGGCATGTCCATGACTTGAAAAAAAATCTCATTTCATTGGGTACACTCGATGTTAATAGCTATAAGTTCTTCGCTGAAGGTGGAGTTTTGAAAGTCAGTAAATGTGCTCTCGTCATTATAAAAGGCTTAAAAACGGGTTCCTTATATGTGTTACAGGGTTCGACAACTACCGGTTCGGTGGCAATTTCGTTATCTAAATCCATGTTAGATTCAGATGTAACCAGATTATGGCACATGAGACTCGGGCATATGAGTGAGAGATGTTGTTGGTTATAGTGCCATCAAGGCAATTATTGTAATCGAAGGTAGGCAATTATGATAATTCAAGGAGGACCTATACAGGTAGAACATTCTTGCTTGATATGATAGTATGCTATCTGGTTTGTCTTTATTATTGATGTGTATACGTTTTATTACGTGTCGCTAATACATAATGATAAAGACTTTATGATTCTTGCTTGACTACCAGAGTTATGATGATGATCATACTTGTGAGAGCTGGGTAGTCTATAAGCACATCTTTAAATGTCCCAAGTCATGGGAGAATCGAGACTGGGTATCGATACTCCAGAGTAAACTAGTGTATATGTTTCTAGACCTCGACAAGGGGCGGTGACAGGTCTCATAGCCATTGGTATATTGCACCTAAGATTGTATACAGATGCTCACTGGAGATGAGTACACCGTACGGACTCGCCGAGAATGTCTAGATGTTATTATACCAATCTTCAGATAGCAGTTCTCAGGTGACATGAGTATACATAGTCTGTTGATGTCACGACCCGAAATGGCACATGACTGGCACTTGAATCATATGAAGTCTATAGGACCCCATCTAATTCAAGTAAGCTAAGAAATCCCAGAAATCTAAACCATTTTAGGAAAGAAGTGAAGAAAACATGTTTTAAAGCAAGTGATTTTAATAACATAAGCCGAAGTGTGCATTTTTAAAATCTCAAGTCTTTTCTGAAAATTTCGGCAGAGTTTCCTTTATAAATACTGGTCCCAGAAGGGTACAACATGCATAATATGAATAAAGGCATCCCAAGCGGGAGCTAGCTCTTCGTCAATTGACGGTCACAACCACGCAAGCAATATAATATACAACGCTGAAGGGCGAGGATCAAAACTCAAAAGGAAACTCAAAATCAACACGAAAACCATAATAATATAACACGCGACTCTAAGGTCGAAATAATACACAATTGGTTTTCTAAGTCTGAAATAAATGTATAAGTCTGGTTGATGGAGTTTCTAGATACAACTGAATATAAATAAGTACAATGGTGGTCACGATGCGAGTGAACCCACTTACCAAAGCAATCACCCAGAATGAAGCAGTGTGCCAGAAAGCCGCAATGAAACCTGTACGGCAAAACCTGCAAGAACTGTGGCACAACGGGGGTGAGTTACCAACTCGTGAGTAGAAAACATCACAGAGAAGAAATCGTATGTATGACTCAATCTTAGGTCAATACGATTATAATATATATCCTCAATATGATAAAGTCTGAAGCATGATAAGGTGGCAAGGATAAATATCTATACATAAGTGTAATACCATATGCTCGTGTCCGTGCCTCAGGTAGCAACAAATCATAATATGAGGTATGAATGCATGAAAACAGAATGCATCTAATGTGGAAACTGTTTTCATAAAATAGTGAGATTTCTGTATAATTATAAATCGAGGTATCATCAATGAAATTAACATGAAATCAGTGTCAAGCATCGACACAAAACATAAATCTCAATATCTCAATATCTCAGGCTCTGGCAATCCGGACTGGCATGTAATCTCGAATCTCAATATCTAGGGCTCCGGCTCTCCGGACTGGCCTGTACTCCGATCGGTATCCTCCGGATATCCGTCGAGTCACAATACAATCACCGGTCAGCAATGCTCCCCTGTCTCAGGCTCAGTGCCATCATCTGCGACCATCTTGCCCCGGGATACCGCACCGGGTCCACCATGCACCTACAGACGATTCCTCCACTCCTCGAATCGGGTATATGATATTGCTCAAGAGCCGAGAAAACTCACGGTGGACATATCTCAAATCATATCATGAGAAAATCGCACTTTTATCTTTTTAAAATGGTAATCAATTTATAAATCTCTGCGGTTTCTCTAAATCCAGAAAATCTCATGGAAATCCGAAATCCAAGACCGAATAATCAACAATAATGAATACTGGGTATAATTCGGGTCTAGTCTAACATCTACAAGTAAACTACAGGACTAAGCTAACAGGCTAATCGAAAAGGGTAAGGAAAACAACCTAAGTCTGAGTCGATATATATATATATATAATAGTCGGTGATCCCGCCTCAATTGTATCCCATACGATACAATATATAATGTGATATCCTCGAGTCAAGAGTGCGGATCTATCCTCAATATAGCTCGTACGGTAAATCCATCGTACGGCTTCCCAAATCTGGGTACGGGTCAATATCACATTTATCTCATAAGTCAACTGGTATCCTTATCATCATATATCATGAGCTGGGTACTGATCTACGTCTAGTACATACCGATACCATCTACATAAATATGCGTGTGTATGAAACACATCGCCTAAGGACCCGTTATAATATCGTGACTTGTTTCCCCCAATCAGAGCAAAGCTCTGTTCGAATTTCAAAAATTCAAAAATTGAAGCAACGCTTCAAATTCCGTGCACTGCGCGCAACGCGCCACGTGTTAAAAGCTGATACGTTAGCGCAGCGCCTAAGGCAGCGCGCCCAATCAGAGTACGGCTCTATTTAAAACAAAAATTAAAGGAAGCAACGCTTCAATTGCGCAAGCGCTGCGCTGCGCGACACGTGTCAGCGCAGTTGCGCAAGCGCTGCGCGACACGTGTCAGCGCAGGTGCGCAAGCGCAGGTGCGCAAGCGCTGCGCTGCGCGACACGTGTCAGCGTAGGTGCGCAAGCGCAGCTACGCTGCGCTGTGCGCTGCGCGACACGTGTCAAGCGCTGGTGCGTTTGCGCCAAACAGAATTAAAATTCTAGTAAGATCTTTCTGTTCTTGTTAAAACAAGAAGATTGTCTTCTGTAAAACAGAAGCCCTTAGATCAAAGATCCAACGGTGGAGAAAATTCCCCAAATCACTCAGAGAATGATCTCTTTAACAAATTTAACAAATTTATGGGCACTATATAAAGGCCCCTAGACCCCAATTCCAAAAATCATGAACATCGACATCATCATCAAGATTGTGAGAAGAACTCAAGAAGAGAAAAAAGGTAAAAACCTTTATAAAAAAGAAGAATTTCTTCTGAATAGATCATTGATCTAAGAACAAGATCAATGATCTTCAATAAAAAATAAATAATAACAGTGCCTTGCACTTTTTTATGAACCATTGGTTCTGGAATCTTAAAAATTCTTTTCTTGAATCCAAAATTGGATCAAGTTATTGAAACAGCGCCTTGCACTTACAAAAACTGCACTGCTACATCGGTCGCATCCGTCTAAACCTCCGATACACGGTGCCATAAATCAACTTGGCATCTTCGGAGAGGTGGACGGATAAAACCAAATAGCATCTGCCCCGAATTGGTTTAAAGACGTTTATCGAGTCTCCGCCGCGTCATTCGGAGGGGAACAGATTCTGGCACGCCCGGTGGGACCTTTTCCTCTTTCCACTCCACACTTCGTGTGTCGTCTTCGCGAACGAATCGCGGTTTGTTAATGGTTGCCTTTGGGTTTCAAGTTACTAAGATTTGGTCTTTTGCCTGACGCAGAAATCAAGCATCAATGGCCTCCAACTGCTCGAGCTGCTCGAAATGCAAGTGCAACCGACGCTCCACCTCACCTGGAGGTGTAGCTTATGGGCCTCAAGCGGCCTCCATCCTTGCCATGCCGGTGGAACAAGTGACCCAGGCCACCACCGGTCTGTTTTTCGGGACCATGCTCCCACCTGCAAGCTTCACTATTCCAGTGCCCGCACCAGAAGCGCACAAGAAGTCGGTCTTTGATCGGCTCACTGCTACAACGACCCCTTTCAACGGGTCGTCCAATATCAAACCGGCAGCCTCTGTCTTTGCCAGGCTGAACCAGAACCCTGATGGGCCCTCCAAGAAGCCCATGAACCCTGAAATGGCCATCCCGAGAAAGACAACCACCCCTGCTACAGAAGTCTCCAAGGCGGCTTCTCCTGTTAAAGAGTCAGTCTTTTCAAGACTGACTATTCCGGCTCCTGTTCCTGCTCAAGGATCTGTCTTTGACAGATTGAACATCGCCACTCAAAGGACAACATCAGTCTTTAAGAGGCTGACACCAGCAGCACCTCATTCGGACAGGGGGCAAGATGAAGCTGTCCCTATTGCCGAGCCAGTCCCAACGGCTCATCATGCTCGACGTCGTCACTGGCGCCGAGTAAGGAAGGCCGGGGGCAACTCCCCCTTAGGGCTAACTCCACCGGCTCCGATGACGGAAGTTAATGTTGCTGTTCCAACTGGGAACAGCTTTGAACCACTTAGGAGGGTACGTAAGAACTCTCCAACTGCTACGCTAAAAAGATCTCCTCCACCTGCGGAGAGGGTTCCGGAAACGAAGCTGGAGCAGCCCCCTCAGCGGCTATCCTCCAAAATTTATAAAGTTTGGCGAAGGGTTCAAGACTTCGTAATTGACCAAGGTCACTCTCGTCAGCAAAAAAGGGCGAACGTGCAGGAAGAAAAGGACCGTCCAATCAAACAGCAAAGGACGACAATCACCAGGGTGCCCGCTGCAACGGCCCCTTCAACTTCAACGGCCCATAAGAGAAGGAGGCCGGAGAAAATTCCCACGCCCGCGGCAAATGCCAGAGGTGGTGAGCCTAAACGCCCTAAGTCCGGGGGCATCGTGGTCCATACTGTATACATGGCGTCGAGGAAGGAGGACAACCGTGCATCTACAGGTCATAGACCGCTTACACGGTCAGTGACCAAAGCTCAGGAGCAAAAGCAAAAGCTCCAGGAAATGATGAACGCGATGGCTACACTCACTGGGCCAAAAGAAAGCCCCGAAGCGTCCTCGGATGAACGCCAGGAGCAAGAAACTGACGCTGAATTCCTTTGTCGGATATTGGAGAAGAAGGATAAAGAGGATGCTGAACAAGCAGCCAACATAAAGCGAATGGCCCTCCTGTTCCAGGACATGGTGGGAATGATGATCCAACAAGATCCTCCGGCTGAAGATCCCCCGATCGTCCTTGAAGATTATAGGGGAGAAACGTCAAATCCTCCACCGGCTCTGTCAATAGCCAAGGAGGAGACAATCTCCAAAGCTGACTTGGACGAATATATAGCTCAGCAGATCCGGGTTCATCAGGCGACTAAGGCAACCGGCCAGATCGTAAAAACGGGGCGACCATATCCGAGCTGGTATGATCAAATCAAGTACCCGCCGGGTTATACAATACCGAAATTTCATGTCTACAAGGGGACGGGCAATCCCCACCAGCATGTTGCCAAGTTTAGGGCGCTTTGCGGCAACACTGGCGGTGATGATAAATTGTTACTTCGCCAGTTCGTTGGTAGCTTATCGGATACAGCATTCGAGTGGTACTCCGAGCTCCCAAACGACTCTATTAAGACCTTCGCGGAGATGGAGCTGCTGTTTACCCAGCGTTTCGCAAGCGCCAGCGAACGCACCCCGATAACGGCATTGATTAATGCCAGGGTGAAGCCAGGTGAAACGTGGGTGCAGTACGCAATACGGTGGAGGAACTTATGGTCAAAATGCGAACAACGCATCGAAGAGGCTCCTGCGGTAGGCATGTTTGTGGGAACCCTCGATCCGCAAGCGACCATCTCGCAATTCATGATGTTCTTCAAGCCGACTACCTTCCAGGCCCTGATCGACAAGCTAGCTCAGATGGATCAGATGGGCCATAGACCCCCCTCCAAAGCCGGACTCTCGAAATGAGAAGGGGAAGGGAAAAGCAATTGTTGTCGCTAATGCTCAACAACAGCCGAGCAACTTGAAACCGGCTGTCCGTCAAAATAATATGCGTCCACACCTGTCCCTCGAGGAGAGGCTGGGACGTCCTTACTCGTTTCCCCGAGATAAAATGAGAAGATTGTTCGAGTTGGCCTTGCGCAACCAACTCATAAATCTGCCGGATCCAAGACGTCCGTCGCAGCCAAATGATGTCAATGATCCCAACTACTGTCCCTATCATCGAGTACTGGGTCATCCGATCGAAGATTGCTACATCTTCAAAAATTGGATTGAAGACCAGTACCGACAGGGCAAGTTCGCGTTGTCCGACAGATGGAAGGTGAATCCGCCGCAGCCTCACACCCCTAAAAGAATGAATACGCCGGGGGCAACATGCTCCCTCGTTGAAGAAGCTCCATGGGAGGTCGTACTATCAGCTAAAACAAAGAGGATGCTGAACGATCTTCAAACATGCCCAGCGATCAAGTGGAAGAACCCGTTGGAACCTCAGATCATTGAAGGGATGTTGAAGCCGCGTCCAACTCCAAAGACCGATGGTGGTGGCCCAAGCACTCACAACCAGCCGTCAAAATCTTCAAAGAAGAAGAAGAAGAAATCCAAGAAGCCCGTGAAGCCTGGCGACAAGCGCACAGACTTACAGAAACAAATTGACGCGCTGGAGGAATACAACCAGAAAGCGCGGACTCCCATTACACTCTAAGAGTTCCTCAACCACGTCTTTCAAGAGGAAGATGAGGGAGACAGTTCGTCGGATGAATCTGAGGAATACGTGGCGAGCTGTCATATGATCTCCCATTCGTTTACAGACGATGAGGAAACTCCTTGCACTGAAAAGCTGGGGGAAGATCCTGAACCGGAAATTCTGGGGCCATCGGATGAAACAATTGACGCATTCCTCAACGAAGCTCTGTTGAAAAGTAAAGCTGATCGGGAACGCGAGACCGCTATATTTGAAAGGGCCAAGCGCCAGTGACTTGACGAAAGAGCCGAGACACTCCCGCTGAAGCAAAATACATCCACTGCGGATAAAAGCAAATTCAAGACGAGGAAAAGGTTTGCTAAGGCCATATCAATGGGTATGAAGTTACCATCCTCTGAAGGAAGAATTACCGGTGAAGTGGAAATGCACCCCTCCTACTGTTTGTATCATCGGAAGATTTCGCACCCCACAGAAGAGTGCAAAGCTTTCAATAGATGGTGGCAGGGATATGTTGCTTACCGACAACATTTTAAGCGGGAAAAGCGCAAAACTCGTCGGGAGCAGAACGGTACGACCGAGAGGCTTAACAGAACTACCGGCGATTGTCGCATGGTTAACGCCGGGGGATCGCAAGTGCTCATATTCGGGAGCGATTCTGACGAGGAGCTGGCTCTTAGCCCCCTCTTTAAAGAGTCCACCTCGGGAAAAGGAGAAGAGCAGAAGGTCTGTGAAAATATCCGGCTGCGTAATCGGACGCTGCCGGAAAAGAATCTCGGACCCTCAAACAAAAAAGATAAAGGGAAAGAAAAGGTCTCTGAGGATATCGCCCTAGATGACCAATTCATGGAAGAGCTAACTGCCAAGGACCCGCCGAAGAAAAATAAGGTGGATTACAACGTTCTAGTGCATCTGAGGAAGCTACCCTCGCAGCTCAGCATCCTTGACGCCCTTTTACTATCAAAAGAAGCAATGGATTCATTAATCAAGGCATTATAGGACCCCGAGCAATTCCAAGCTTTCCTGGCTGAAGAAAAGATGAAGGATGAATTGGAAGAAGTGCACACGGCCGATGTCACTTTTGGCAATGAAGAACTTCTCCTTGGGACGTGCGAACACAATCGCCCCCTCTATATCTCAGGATACTGCCATGATATAAAGATATGCAAAATCCTGGTCGATAACGGATCGTCTGTTAATCTCCTTAACGTGCGGGTGTTAAAGGAAATCTGCATGAGCGTCCAGCACCTTGCTCGGGACAAGATCACCATCTCCGGGTTCGACTCCCAATCATCAAGAACTCTTGGGTCTGTGATACTGACGCTACGCTTTGGGCTACTCGTCACAGACATTAAGTTCCACGTCATAGACACCAAGACATGCTACAATGCTCTGCTCGGCCGACCATGGTTACACGAGTATAATATCATCCCTTCTACACAGCATCAGTGTATGAAATATTTTAGGGATGGTCTCGAGTATACCGTGACGGGAGAACTGAACCCGTTTTCCGTGAAAGAAGTCCGCAAATATAAAGATGCCAAATACTTCTTACCGGATTTCGAAGACACGGAGAGGTGTCACAAGCCGGAGAACAAGGCTAACGCCACCATCTCTGTCTTCGGGAGTGATACCGAGGAGGAGGAGGAAATAGTTTATTCGGGTCCACCCCAATACAACAAACCGGGACCATCCGCTCCTACGTTGATCTTTGGTAGTGACTCGGAAGATGAGGTCCATGCTGTGTTCTCTGCTCGGCCTTCAATACAAACGTCCGCTAACGAAGAACAAAGTCTGCAAGTCGCCATGGTGCCGCTTAAACATTATAAAGAACTGGATGCGCTCGATACCTACAGTGTAGAGGAGTTGCGGACGTTCTATGTCCCTCCTAGGCGAGAAGGCGAAAAAGCAATTCTATTCTACCGCTCTGAGGAAACCAAAGTGGAGAAAGAAATCTGGCACGGTATGGATCCTACGATTGACAGACTTCAGCCCATCCGTCTCCCCAGATATTATACAGAAGGCTTGAAGAGGCTGCTAAAGCGCCAAGGGATATCCTTTAAACAGACCGCTCGAAAAGCCAAATTCTATGACAGGATCTAGAATGTTCCCGGGACTCAGCATAAGTTGCCTAATGGGAGAATGGAAACAATCGGGCTTGGTTACATTCGGTCCAAGAAACGAGAGCTACTCCACGGTTGCTACGTCGTGCATGACTTCGATGAAGAAGCGGATGCTCAATGGGAGGATGCTAATTCTGAACCAGTAAAAGTTCCTGATGCAAAAGTGCCCAGTCCGTCGTTCGAAGAACAAATGGACAAGCTTATAAGGGAAGCTGGTCAAAAAGTCCGAGACGACCATAACCGCGAAATGGCCATCTATGAGAAAACCAAAACGCAACGCCTCCTCCAACAGGCTGTGAAAGATGAAAATGCCGCTCCCTGTCAACCTGTTATAAAAAAGGCTCGACGCAGAGGCAGAAATAAGTCGAGAGGCGAAAAAGGCGCTCAACAGCAACAAAGCGGGACTAAGAAGCCACGCAAGCGGGAATCGAGCGGTTCCGATCTATCCCTCATGAGGAAAATGGGTCGAGCGTACTCTTTTCCTCGGGACAAGACGAAGACGATACTTGACCGAGCTATAAAATACCAGATGCTTACGCTGCCGGAGTCTAAACACCCTGAACAAGCAGGCGAAGTCTCACACCCAAACTATTGCTCTTATCACCGAGTGATAGGGCATCCTCTCGAAGACTGCTTCACCTTCAAGAACTGGGTGGCTCTATCTGACAGTTGGAGGGTAACGCCGCCACAGAAGCATGAACCCAAAGCCACGAAAGCAGAACCAGATTCACATCGGTCGTCGAAGCGAGCTCGTACTTGTCACATGATAACAATATCAAAAGAAGAGCCCGAGAATATGGATGACCTTCCCTGGTGCTTCGAAAACAGCAACGACGAGGTGATCTCAGAATTTCCACCAGCACCGAAAGAGCTGGAGGATAGAATACATACTACTGCAGATAACCTCAAGAAAATTGAGTTGGGGACGGCGAATGACCCGCGACCGACATTCGTCAGCGAGCTGCTATCTGAAGAAAGGGTGGCTGCGTTAAAAGACGTGCTTATGCAGCATAGAGATTGCTTCGCGTGGAACTATTCCGAAATGCCGGGACTAGATCCAGAAATTGCCGTGCACAGATTGGCGATATCTCTGGACGTCAAGCCGGTCAAACAGGCGCCAAGAAGAATGCGGTTCGAGCTTGAGATGAGTATCAATACTGAGGTCAAGAAGATGATCGACTCTGGCTTCATCCAGGAAGTTCAATACCCTGAATGGATCGCCAACATCGTCCGGTGATGAAGAAAAATGGGACAGTGCGCATATGCGTGGACTTCCGGGATCTCAATAAAGCTTGCCCGAAGGACGATTTCCCAGTTCCAGTCACCGAACTGATGATAGACAATACGTCCACTCATGAGATTTTCTCCTTCATGGACGGCTCATCAGGGTATAATCAGATAAAGATGCATCCGGAAGACCAGAAGCACACCGCCTTCAGGACCCCTTTGGGTATATTCTGCTACAAGGAGATGCCCTTCGGTTTAAAGAATGCCGGTGCCACCTATCAGAGGACCATGACGAAGATCTTTGATGACTTTATACACGAAATCGTCGAATGCTATATCGACGATCTCGTGGTTAAAAGCAGATCATACGAGGAACATCTCGAGCATCTGAAGACCGTATTTAAACGCCTTCGACAATACAACTTGAAGATGAACCCTCTCAAGTGTGCATTCGGAGTTTCCTCGGGCAAATTCCTGGGATTCATCTTCCGACACCGAGGTATTGAGATAGATCCGTCAAAGATTAAGGCGATCATGGAAATGCCCCCGCCAAGAACTCTCAAACAGCTGCGGTCTCTCCAAGGGAAGCTCGCGTATATATGACGATTTATAGCCAACCTTTCAGGCAAGTGCCGTTCTTACAGTCACCTGATGAAGAAGGGAACCCCGTTCATCTGGGATCATAAATGCCAAGATGCGCTGGACGAAATTAAGCGGTACCTCCAGAATCCGCCAGTGTTGGCTGCTCCGGTCAAGGGAAAGCCTCTCATTCTTTATACAACTGCCCTCGAAGGCTCCTTAGGCGCATTATGGGCGCAAGAGAACGACCAAGGGAAGGAAAGAGCACTCTACTACTTAAGTCGAGTTCTACTGGGGGCAGAAAGCAACTACTCCCCCATTGAAATACACTTCCTGGCGTTGATCTTCGCGATAATAAAGCCCAGGCACTATGCGTTGGCGCATGAAGTCCGTCTCATTTCGAAGGTGGATCCTCTTAAATATTTGATGTCGAAGGCCATATTGATAGGTCGGCTCGCTAAATGGGCCCTGCTCTTGATGGAGTTCTCGATAACGTATCAACCTCTTAAAGCAGTGAAAGGCCAGGCCATTGCCGACTTCCTCGCTGAACATCCGATACCCGCCGATTCTCATCTGAATTGCGAGCTGCCAGACGAACATGCGTTTGACGCAATCGACGGTGGTGATACCCGATGGGAGCTTTATTTCGATGGAGCATCTTCCATGAAGAAGTGCAAACAAAGTACGCCCATAATCAAATCGGGGGTGGGCCTTATCTTCGTGACTCCATAAGAAGGGATAATGCGCTTTGCTTTCTCCTTAACAGAACCGATGACAAACAATGAAGCCGAATATGAAGCTTTGATAGCAGGCCTCGAGATCGCCATCAACATGGGAATTGAAAACCTCCTCATATACGGAGACTCCCAACTGGTCGTCAGCCAAGTAAATTGCGACTACCAAACGTGCAAACCAGAATTGGTGAAGTACGGTGAAAAGGTGCAACAACTCTTGACCCAAATTCCTTCCTACACCTTGGAAAACATACCGCGCGCGGAAAACAACAAAGCGGACGCATTATACAAGCTCGCTAAAGAATTGGCTGACGAGAACCTCGATGACGTCAGAATCGTGGTACAAAGCCGTCAGGTGCTTGCCCCAGCAGAAATATCTCCGGAATCATCCGAAGAAAAGGGAGCGACTGAGCAGATGACCCTGCAAATAAAAGACCGAGAAAAGGCCAAGGATTGGAGAGAAGTCTTTATAGACTACTTCAAATACCGTCGAACGCCTGAAGATGCGTCCTCAAGACATCAGCTTATGAAATGAGCTCTGTCTTTCGCCTTCGTCAATGATACTCTGTACAAGAGGTCGTTTGATTATATGTGGTTGAGATGTCTGGGACCTGAAGAGGCAAAAAGAGTCGTTCAGGAAGTTCACGATGGACTCTGCGGTTCTCACCAAGCAGGCCCAAAGATGAAGTTGAAGATCAAACAGATGGGCTACTACTGGCCCACGATGATTCAGGACTGCCTCGAATATGCGAAGCAATACCACTCGTGCCAAATCCATGGGGACTTCATCCACCAGCATCCAAATCCACTACATCCAACGGTGGCTAGCTGGCCATTCGAAATGTGGGTAACTGACATAGTCGGCCCCATCGAACCAACATCGTCTAGAGGACATCGTTTCATCCTGGCGACGACTGATTACTTGTCCAAATGGGCAGAAGCAATACCGCTGAGAGAAGTGAAGAAGGAGAATATCCTCCATTTCTTCAAGACGCACGTCATATATCGGTTTGGAACTCCGCGACGGATCATCTCCGATAACGGGCCAGCCTACAGAAGCCACAAGATCAGTCGCTTCGCGCAACAACACAATATAGACTGGAGATATCCCTCGGTTTATAATCCGCGAGCTAACGGTCTAGCCGAGGCCTTCAACAAGACCTTGACAAAGATCATGAAGAAAACGGTGTCTCGAAATAAGAAGGACTGGCATGAGAGGCTGCAAGAGGCTCTTTGGACGTATCGAACTACGTTCAAGACGGCCATGAACACAACGCCATATGCGTTGGTATTCGGTACAGAAGCAGTACTCCCCCTCGAGATAGAGTTACCCTCTCTATGAGTGGCAGTCCACTACGAGCCGACGGACGAAGAAAATGCTCACCTTCGGCTTGAGGAACTTGATGCCCTTGATGAAACACGGCTCATAGCGTAACAAAATCTGGAGGCTTATAAAGCAAAGATGACGCGCTCATATGAAAGATTGACCCGGTCGAGGACATTCCGCCAAGGCGAACTCGTGCTAGTGGTCAAAAGGCCTATGATCTCCAATCGCGCCAAGCGGGGAAAATTCGAGCCGAACTATGAAGGCCCGTACATAATAGACAAGGTCTACCAGGGTGGAGCCTATCTACTCATGGATATGCACGGTGAAAGGCCTTTCAGGCCAATAAATGGTCGCTTCCTAAAGAAATACTACGCTTAGCGAGTTACAGCCTAGGTCAATGATAGATGACGACGACCATGTCCGCTCGCTATCTTCCTAAGCCCAAACTCTATAAGTAGTAGCCGGCCTTCTTCAATGACGGACCGAAACGTCCTTAAACTAACGAAGGACCGAAACGTCCTTAAACTACTACCGCAGCATCCTTAGGCCGACGAGATGAATAAAAAAAATATATAAAAAAAATATAATAAACGGTATGTCCATAAGCAAAATGGGAACGGATGAAAACCCGAAAGGGCTCCGTGAGTAAAAACAACAGGGCTACCGGCGAGTCTTGTGAAAACCCGAAAGGGCGCAACCTCGTTAGAAAAAAGAATAAAAAGAATAAAAAAAAAGGTATGTCCATAAGCAAAAAGGGCACGGATGAAAACCCGAAAGGGCTCCATGAATAAAAACAGCAGGGCTACCGGCGAGTCTTGTGAAAACCCGAAAGGGCGCAATCTCGTTAAAAGACACTTACAGGGTCCTCTCGACCTTGTAAGGAGAAACCACCCGCGTGGAATCCTTACGACTCACAAGGGAGCAACACACTTAGGGATCCCCACGATTCTTAAGGAGAAAATACACTTGCGAGATCCTTATGACTCGTAAGGAGAACTCTCTTATAAGACCCTCACGGCTCATAAGATTTGAAAGTCTTAAGTTACAGAGACCTAAACCTGTGCTTAAGCAACCTCCACAACCTTCGATATTTCCCTACAAGTGGTTCATTTCTGACCCTTGTATACAATCCACGGGCGCGAATAAACATTTCCCTAACCAAGTCCCATCCATGACTGGGGATATGTACGCATGATGAACAACCCTTATAAGTCCTCTCGACTTACAAGGAGAAAACCCTCTTGTAGGATCCTTACGAATTACAGAGGAACATACACTTAGGAATCCTCACGATTCCTAAGGAGAAAATACACCTACAAGATCCTCACGACTTGTAGGGAGAAATACCTTTGTGAGACCCTTACGGCTCATGAAGTCAAAAGCCTTAGTCGACAGGACCTTAACCCTGTTCGCTAAGCCACCTTTGTTCGACATTGACAGAGGAAAATGATGATTCGCTCCTGGCAATATCCCAGTTGTAGCGGTGCTGATGCAGAAACCGGTGTCTAATTCCAGGCTTACGGCGAAAAGCCAGCAAGCCGCACATGCATACAAAATAGCCGAAATGATAGGGCAACTTGCAATAAAAAGCAGCAAGTAAAAACGTATGCATATAAAACAGCCGAAATGATTGGGCAACTCGCAATAAAAAGCAGCGAGTAAAAATAAAATAAATAGCCGAAATGATTGGGCACCGCGGGAAATAGCCGAAATGATTGGGCAATCGCGACCTTCGCGATATAAAAGCTGAAATGATAGAGCATCGACGATCCCTGTATACAATCCAAGGGCACAAACAAAGACGAAACCATACCTTCCCAACAGGCTCCGTCAGAAAGCAAAGCCAAATCTCGACGGTTCACCAACAGCCTAGAGACAACAGCGACATTCGTCTTGATGCAACAGACGCAGTGCCAGCAAACGAAGCGAAGATCAAATTCCTAGCTTCACGGTTCTGATGGTAACTTACATAAAACCTGAAAGACCACCACAAATCCTTCGACTCAGGGAAACCGGTGTCCTTGACGAGAACATCCTGATTCGCGTCGACCCGCAGAGAAACTAGCGTCTTTGCAGGAATACATCGATTCGTTTCAACCCAGGGAAACCAGTGTCCCTGGCAAATACCTCAATTCAGGGAAACTAGCGTCCTTGATGAGAGCCTCCTGATTCGCGTCGGCCCGCAGAGAAACCAGTGTCTCCGCAGGAATACTCCGATTCGTTTCAACCCTGAAGAAACCAGTGTCTTCGGCAAAATCCTTCGACTCAGGGAAACCAGTGTCCTTGACGAGAACATCCTGATTCGCGTCGACCCGCAGAGAAACTAGCGTCTTTCTAGGAATACATCGATTCGTTTCAACCCCAGGGAAACCAGTGTCCCTGAAAAATACCTCAATTCAAGGAAACTAGCGTCCTTGATGAGAGCCTCCTGATTCGCGTCGGCCCGCAGAGAAACCGGTGTCTCCGCAGGAATACTCCGATTCGTTTCAACCCCGAAGAAACCAGTGTCTTCGGAAAAATCCTTCGACTCAGGGAAACCAGTGTCCTTGACGAGAACATCCCGATTCGCGTCCGCCCGCAGAGAAACTAGTGTCTCCGCAGGAATACTCCGATTCGTTTCAACCCCGAAGAAACCAGTGTCTTCGGCAAAATCCTTCGACTCAGGGAAACCAATGTCCTTGACGAGAACATCCTGATTCGCGTCGGCCCTCAGAGAAACCAGTGTCTCTGCAGGAATACTTCGATTCATTTCAACCTCGAGGAAACCAACATCCTCGGCAAAATACTTCAACTCAGGGAAATTAGTGTCCTTGACGAGAGCTGCTCGATTCGTCTCGACTCGTGACGAAATTAGTGTCTTCGCGAGGACTTCCCGATTCGTCACGACTTACAAGATGAAGCCTTAGGCAGCAGGAATTAAAAAACTTGTTTCCTAAGCACTGGGACCCTGCAAGTCGGTCTAAAATGATTTCTTGCATACTATCCACGGGTCTCACTCTCCGAAGTCGAATCTCGACAAGGAGGGAAACAACCGCTTACAAGTCCTCTCGACTCGTAAGAGGGAAAATTCTCTAATAAGATCCTTACGACTTATAAGAGAAAACGCACTTAGGAATCCTCACGATTCCTAAGGAGAAAATCCACCTACGAGATCCTCTCGATCCGTAGGGAGAAAAGTCTCTATGAGACCCTCACGGCTCATAGAATTGAAAAGTCTTAGGCAGCAGATCTGAACCTGCGGCCTAAGCCATCGCTATCTCTTGAAGAAACCAAGATGCTTACTCTATTATCTGTCAACCATGTTTATCAAGACAGCATGCTGATAATAAGAGAAGGGAGAAAGCAAAGAAAAGATACAAGACGTTGCAAAGAAAAAATATGTATCTTTATTTATTAATTCAATCAAGTACAAGGTGAATCGTACAAAAGAATAAAGAATGGATACATCTTATTCGAAAAAGAAATTTTTTACAAGTGTATTGATACAAGGGCAACTACTGGGAAGGAAGCGTCTTAAATAGCCCTATCAGTTGTTCGCGCACTTCCTTCCACGCCTTTTCCTGGTCGGCCGTCACCGCCAGTTCCGCTTCCACTTGAGCCCACTGCTGCAAGAAGGATGCAAGCTGCTCCCCAACGGCCTGCTGAGCTGCTTCGCAGCCTTGGGCGTCACGCTCGGCGGCATCAAGCTTCCGCTTCAAGTTTAGCCCATTAGAGATACGCTCCAGAAGGCCCTCGAAGATAGCCTTCACCTGGGCAGCATTCGCCTCAACCTCAGCGCGCAAACGAACCATCTCGTTTGAGGTCTCTTGGCATTCCCTCAGCCATAAAGCCGCTTCTTGTTCCAGGTGACGGAAGTAAGAAGCGCTTTGCTCGATCCATGCTGCTCTTTGATTGCTTACGGCTAAGGTCTCAGGAGCAGGGCGCATAAACTCCAACTGATGCAGGTGGACCTCGATTTCCCTGCAGTGATTGACCCAAAGCTCGACGACGCCTCCGTCATGAAAAGTCACAAGCGCCGCCAACATCGGGTTAACCTCCGCAGCGAAATCCGCAGCAGATGGGAGAGCGTCTGCGTCAAGCTCCTCGATGTATCCGCTCAGCATGCCCAAGCTCATTACAGCACCCTTTGAAGACGGACGTCTCAGGAAGGGGCCTGCCGGCATTATAACACGAGACTCAAAAGGCGCCGGGATCGGAATGACAGCTGAAAGAACAACATACGATTAGATGATGGTTCATGAAATACAAAAAAAAGTCATCGATGCGATAGTTTACTATACCAGCTGCAGCAGGTGGCAAGGCCGGGAGGGCCGGTGGCGCGACCGATCTTTCATCCCCTCCTTCGATTTGTAGTACTACAATCAGGACGAGGGAAAGTCAGAAATAATTCCATTACCAAAAAAAAAGAAAGACATCAGTTGGAAACTATACTCACCAGCGCCACCGGAGGAAGAAGCGAGTTCGGATGAGAAGGAGAAGTACGGGTGCAACACCTGATAGAGATGATCAAAAAGCACTCCTGAAAAGACGCAATAGTACGACATTAGTACATAAATTATGCGGTTGAAAGATAAAACTAATGGGTTGCAAATCCATACCTTCCAACATCTGCGATGGTACAAGGGAAAGCTGAGAGGTGACCACCGCCAAGGCAGTAGTTGACGGCGCTCCCTCGAGCAATGGAGCATCGACACTGGCCGCACCTGCGTTAAAAACAAAGATAAACTTGTCAGAAAGGATTGCAAGATAAAAAGGGATAGTAACTCGAAATTTACCTGATGAGCCGCCAGCTGAAACGGAGGCGTCTCCTTCCTCCATTGATACGAGTCCACCTCCCGTGGCCTCATCACCGGACTCGACAGGGGCTATCGTCGTACTCGCACAACCAGGAGACGGCGGAGGACCGCAGACGGGGAGAGCAATGATTAGAGCATTGCCAGACTCTTGAGAAAGAGCGGCCGGCTCATCCCCGGGAGTCACGCCTATCTCACCCGCTACTTCTTCAGGCTCGGCGGTTGCTGCTGTCTCATTCGCCGTCGCCATGGGGTCGCCGGTCTCAGGCGCCTCGTCCGCTACTGCCCCAGGAATAGTTATAATAGTCGTCTCATTTGCCGCTACCTCAGGCTCAGCATCAACGACCTTCTCTGGTGCGGCTCCCTCAGCCCCTAGCCCAGGTTCGGTAACCCCGGTGACGTCGCCCACCGTCGGCTCGGGTTCGGCCGGTGCCTCTTCCTCTGTCCCTTTAGGTTCGACGGTTTCCGCCTCCCTTTCGGTTGGACTTGGCTCTACAGGACAAGATATATAAGAACCGACAAGTTTACAATTCTTACAAACAAATCTTGAAAGATACATTACCTGAAGTGGACTTATCATTAGCCCTGCGAGCAGCACGCGCCACCTGTCTATGAGCTGTGGACAAGGCGACCGGGGGCTCTTCCGAGGGAGTATCAGCACGAGGGACGGTGCTTGGGCCAGCTCCCACGGCCAAAGCAGCCCTGCGTGCCTTCACCTCGCGCCTTAGCCGCTTTCTCTCCTCCTGAGCCATTGAGACAGACCTCTTCAAAGACTCCTTCATTGAGACATCCTCGTCTGTGAACATGGATGCCTCCAAATCCTTCAAGGCATCCCTTGTCGACTTGTCGAGTTGAGGCTCTCGCGGCAGCCACGAGGAGACTGGGACTTCAGTAGCGAGCCCGGGGAGAGTCCCCGCATCAGCTGGCGCAGCCACTGCAAAGAAGTAAAGGAAGAAGGTTAGGTTGACCATCAGAAAAGAGGATAAAAACTTAATAAGGCGAGACGTACCGATTCCCATTAAAGCACGCTTCTCTTCCTCCTCCTGAAAGGTTTTTAAAGAGGCAGCGACGACTTCTTCGGTAGTGACACCTGTTAAAAAAGGGGGAAAGCATTAGTCGAAGATAATAATAAAAATGCTATAAAATGACGAAGAGTACAGCTAATGATTACCTGCTTGAGCGAGTTTATCCAACCACGCTTCGAGTCTCGCTGATCGCGCAGAAGCCGCAATGGCAGCCGCCAGGTCAGTGTCTGCGGGGTCTACCGAGAAGCCTTTATTGCTGCCATACTCGCTTATGCCTTCGGTAAGAGGGGCCTGAGGCTCTAAACCGAGGATCGCGTCGAGAGAGAGGAGCGACTTCTTCTTCCTCTTCTGCCCACCAGCCCTGGGTGCACCCGAGATCGACTTGCGCTTTGCAGGCACCCTAGGGCGGCGGGTCCCGATATCCGCGCCCACGCCGGACTCCGGCGAAACTACATCTACCGTCTCCACTGGAGCATGGGGCGCTGGTGGTGCATCCGCAGTACCACGGAGCGGCAGTCCGCGCGGAAGGCTCAACACGCGCGGTGGCACGGTTCCGGCATCTTTCAGCGGAGGAATGACCGGGGTCTTTGGCTTCAATGGAGCCTTGCGATCGCCGCCGGGAGGCGCACCCTTGCGGTCAACCAGCATGCGCTTCTCCATAAGGATAACTGGACCCATTGAATGCGCGTACCAAGCCACGTACGCGTTGAGCACCTTGGGGACGCAGCTCGCCTCGTTGATGAAGAAATAGGAACCCGTGTTAAGCCTCATGAAATGGTGTATTGCATTCCTTATCCCCTCTCGGCTGGCCACGGGCTTTTCCAAGAAAGCTTCCATCGGGATCCCCTGGTGATAACTCGATTGCTGAGCGAACCGGTGAGGGTTATACCTCATGAAGAGTGCCGTCTCATTCTGCCTAAACACCAGGTAGCCCGGCCGAATAGAGTAGAGGTGGAGATCTCCCGAGCTTTCAATATGGAGGCCCCATCCTTAAAATCATCGCGCAGCGGCACTACCGACCTGGTAGTCTCTGAGCCTATGGTTATGACTTTGACCAAAAAAGAAACCTTCGCTCCGACCAGGTGTGGACGAAGGAGCAGCCCCCTAGCCTTCCGCGGAGGTGCAACCACGATCGAAGCGCCGACCAACCGCATGACTCTTGGGAGTCTGCACTTCTCAAAAAACGGAGGGATCTTATGGGCGCCAAACACCCCGTGCACATGCATTTCCATGCAAGAGGTGAAGTAGTGCATCGGGAAGTTAGCAGGCTGCACCCCAGGCTCATTAGCGTCCGCCGCTACGCTGAGTCCATTATAAAGGTGAGCCAGCCCGGCGATTCCTACTGTTAACTGCAGACCAGCCACCATTCGATGCGCTGGGTAGAAAACAGATGGCCGCATGTGGCGTGGGTGCATGGGGAGCGCAAAGCTGTACAGCCACAATCCCAGGAACCCTACAAAAAGGTCTCCTCATCCATGCCCGGGACGGTGATTTCTGACAAGGGCATGACGGCGGCGCCGGGGAGATAAAATTCTTTGTGATCATCCTCCGATATGGGTCGGTGGTCCAAGCCGAAGCCAAAAGGGTCATCAAGCTGGGCGAACTTCTCGCTCCGCTCCGATAGGAACTCCGATCGAATGAAGCGGGCGATAAAATCTGCGAAACTGACTCCCCGGATGCCCGATTCCAGATAGAGCCCTTCATAGATCTCCAGCACCTTCACCAAGCCCGGAAACTGGTGCTGAATAGCGTTCTCCGGCGTTAGATCAAACACCAGCGGCTTGGTGGCAAAGACATATTCGTCAGGAGGAAGCAGCTCCTCGTAATGCTCCCCCCTCATCGGCAAACCCGAGATTTCAGCAAACTCCTCCAAGAAGATAGAGACTTCCCTGTCCGTCATCAGGAAGGTGTGGGTGGGGATATTCCATTGTTCGATAAAAGCCTTAACCCACCACGTTGGAGGAGAGGGATACTCAAAGAGCGAGACGTAGATGGCCGAATACAAACCAATCTTCATCAGATGAGTCCTCTTCGCTGATAAGATGTACCGGGCCCACTGCAAATATCCGGCGGGCGATCGCGGGATCAATCCAATGTTATAGGCCTGTCCCCAAGGGCGTGCTTCACCCTGACAGATTCGCCTCCCCAAAATATCTATTGCCGGCGGCGGCTGCACGGGAATAGCCCCAATTGCAGGCTGGAGGAGGTCATCCGAATTCCAATTTTTGACCTCCACGACATACTTCACCGGGGGTTCATCCGCATAGGGGATCGAAAATATTGGCTCGGACGGCGTAGCAAAACCGAAGCTTCGGCGACCCTGGATGATATCGTTATACTACCTACCCTACAAGTGAAGGTTCTTATGCTCGGGTTCATGATCCTTGATGAGAGTGAGCACCTCTCGGTCCACTGGTGCCTGGGGAAATCCTCCCTCCGAGCGAACAAACGGGAATGATAGGTCAGCAGGCATGTTTCCTGTGGAGGGACAAAAATTAGCCGTCAATATTGTAATTCCAACGCTTGGCATTTTAAAAATTTACACCACACTGCAATGCAGTGGGTAGGGGACCAAATGGGGACCCACAAAATCTGGACGACAGTGCATCAGTTAATAGGACAACCCCATCATTGGATGAGACTGTCAATTAATCCCCAAGAGAATATTCTCATTAATAAAAATCCCTAGAGACAAGGAGAAAATCTCCTCTTTCAGAGCAAAACTCCGTCACAGAGTGACACTTGTCAAACTCTGGTCTCAAGGGAATAAAATTCCTTAAAAGAGCCTAGCTCTGTGATAATGATGAGAAAATCTATTAAAAGAATTTTTTTTAAACTCCTAAAGATTAAAAATTTTGGGATCTTAAAGATCCATGAAAACTCTTAGGAGTTCTTCATTTTCAGATCAAAAAGATCTACATTTGATCCAAGAGCAAAGCTCTGTTCATGGGTTAAAACCCATGAAACAAGATCTCTGTAGATCTATGAACTCTTGAGAGCAAGGCTCTGTTGGTGAAACCCCAAAGGGGTTTTCTTTAGATCAAAGATCTATAAGAGCAAGGCTCAGTTGATTAAAGTTAATTTAATTTAAGTTAAATTTTACCTAAAATGATCTAAAATCTGAACTCTGGAGTTCTTGAAAAGAAACGAGAGCAAGGCTCTAAAGTTCTCAAAAGCAAGAGCAAGGCTCTGAAAATCAAGATTCTTGAAAATGGTAAAACATTTACTAAGGACCAAGGGTCCTATTTATAGGCGCCTGCGCCCCTTCAACTCACCAGTTGATCCAATGGCTAGGATCTTGCCACCGTTGCACTCACGTGTGCGCCACGTGAGCGCAACGGTGGGGGGCACTTGTTTCCCCCAATCAGAGCAAACCTCTGTTTGAATTTCAAAAATTCAAAAATTGAAGCAACGCTTCAAATTCCGTGCACTGCGCGCAACGCGCCACGTGTCAAAAGCTGATACGTTAGCGCAGCGCCCAAGGCAGCGCGCCCAATCAGAGCAAGGCTCTATTTAAAACAAAAATTAAAGGAAGCAACGCTTCAGTTGCGTAAGCGCTGCGCTGCGCGACACGTGTCAGCGCAGTTGCGCAAGCGCAGGTGCGCAAGCGCTGCGCTGCGCGACACGTGTCAGCGCAGTTGCGCAAGCGCAGCTACACTGCGCTGTGCGCTGCGCGACATGTGTCAAGCGCTGGTGCGTTTGCGCCAAACAGAATTAAAATTCTAGTAAGATCTTTCTGTTCTTGTTAAAATAATAAGATTGTCTTCTGTAAAACAGAAGCCCTTAGATCAAAAATCCAACGGTGGGGAAAATTCCCCAAATCACTAAGAGAATGATCTCTTTAACAAATTTAACAAATTTATGGGCACTATATAAAGGCCCCTAGACCCCAATTCCAAAAATCATGAACATCGACATCATCATCAAGATTGTGAGAAGAACTCAAGAAGAGAAAAAAGGTAAAAACCTTTATAAAAAAGAAGAATTTCTTCTGAATAGATCATTGATCTAAGAACAAGATCAATGATCTTCAAAAAAAAATAAATAATAACAGTGCCTTGCACTTTTTTATGAACCATTGGTTCTGGAATCTTAAAGATTCTTTTCTTGAATCCAAAATTGGATCAAGTTATTGAAACAGCGCCTTGCACTTGCAAAAACTGCACTGTTGCGCTCCTGGGTTGGCGCAAGCCACCAGAGAGCGCCACGTGTCAGTACCATAACCACTTGCGCTATGCGCTTTTAAAAATAAAGCATTGATCTTTAAAGTTGGCGCAACTCCACCAGAGCGCGCCACGTGTCAGCAGCGCAACAGCGCAGCGCACTGGCGCAGCGCACTACGCTTGCGTGACACGTGTCACCACCACAAGCGCTTGCGCTCAATAATTGGCGCAAAGTGCCTGACAAACCACTGTCAGATAATTAATGCACTGCATTATTTACAGAAGGGCCAAGCCCAATTAAAGAAGGCCTAACATGCCTAATAAAATGCAATGCATTATTTTAAAAAGGGCAGAGCCTAAACTAAAACAGATGCTCTGCATCATTTACAAAGGGACAGAGCCCAAATCAAAAAGGCCTAGCAGGCCAGAACAAAATGCAGTGCATTATTAAACAGGGGCAAAGCTCTAACACAGACCTAATAGGCCAAAGATAAATAAAAACGTTGAACATTTTTCAACTGGACTTAGCCCAATCATGGCCGTAAGTCCTCAAATTAAATTGACTGAGCAAGACTGCTCTCCTAAATCAATTTACATCCGGTTCAAGGGTACATCTCCGAACTTCTCTGACACCTATCGTTGTAATCCTTCAACGACGTCAGAGAGGTGACGGGTCCCGACAACCACACATCGATACGGACTGCGGGGTCCTTAAACTCGTGGACCGAAACGTCCTTAAACTAATATTCGTCCCAAAATGGGAATGTTGGACCGAAATGTCCTTAAACTAATGTTCGTCCCCAAATGGGAAAGTTGGACCACCATGTCCCTAAACTGGAGATGGACCCCTACATCCCTAAACTGGAACATGGACCACCATGTCCCTAAACTGGAAATCGACCGCAACGTCATTAAACTAAACAACAGAGCCAATTGCTCTTTTGTTGGATTTAAACGATACCGTTAAGTTGATCTTAGTCTGGAGATTAGGCTAACGTATCCTTAACAAAAGTTTAAGTCGATCTTAGCCTTAAATAGGGCTAACGTATCCTTAAACAAAAATCTCAAACCCAAATCTAAGAAAATACGGATTTGGACTAATCCACGTCCTACGGGCGATGACATGAATTAGTCTCCGTATACAATCCACGGGCAACCACAAACAAAACAAACACACACGACACGAAGTGAACATCTGGAGAAGGAGAAAGTGGCTACCGCGATGTGGTAGCGTAATTAACTGCAGGGGCTTGCGCCTGCAGGGAAGAGCGTCCCCACAATCAAAAACCCCTCAAGCGAGGGGGAATCTGACAAAATCTGCTACATCAGCCGCATCCGTCTAAACCTCCGATACACGGTGCCATAAATCAACTTGGTATCTTCGGAGAGGTGGACAGATAAAACCAAATAGCATCTGCCCCGAATTGGTTTAAAGACGTTTATCGCGTCTCCGCCGCGTCATTCGGAGGGGAACAGTGTCATATTTCATAATACGAACCACGTCAAATCACCGATCTAATGGCACCATGCCCAATCTCATCGACTCATCTCCAAATATCATTTACTATCCTCATCATCCATGTATATGTATACGTATATATATATACACATACACACATAGTCCCATACGTATGTGTGCGTGTATATATATATATATATACATATCCCCATATACGCACAAGTAAGAAAAGTTTGCAAGTGTGTGTGTGTATGCAAATCACTACTCTAGGGTTCGCGACTAATAAACTAACTAAACACTATCTTACAAGTACACTATACTAACCCAAAGTCATTTCATATCACATCCGCGTGTGTGTGTGTATATATATAATATAATTATAACGCATTCACGTTCTATACTACGAAACTGTGGGGTGCTATACGCCATCCACTCGACTCCCCCCGTAGATATATATCTACCCACCTTGATCCTTGCTTGCTGGAGTCGATGACGTCATGCTCTCCTCGTCGTCTCAAAATCCACGTGGGGGGGGGATGCCTACATGTAAACATATAGTATCGTAAACCAAAATCGCGGATAAAAGCCCAAAACGGCATACGAATTGCACATAGGTTAAAACCTAGGATCCGCTCAAGTAAAAGAACCAAATATCCCTCGATATCGGCGTACAAACGCCAATTGATCGAGATAAAACCCAAACGTACCAATCGTGGGTTCACATAATACTAAATATATATGAAATAGGGTTTAAATCACCAAAACTTCAAATTCACTTTAAAAGCTATTTATCCGAAAATCTAGTAAGCAAAAATTCCCATTTTAGTTCAATCGAGATATTTTAACAATTCTAGCGGCCACAAAGCTCACTAATTATCTTAACTAGGTCCTACAAACCATTACCAAAATTTTATCACACCAATTTGTATAAATCGTTAAATTTAGTTTGCAATCTTATCCAATTTTAACAATTTTAAAGTAACAATATACAAATCAACTACTAGACTAGATTTTGCATATCATAAGATCCTAAAATACATCTTACAACCATCATCAAATTATCACAACCCTAACATGATCCAAATCCTCCTCTTGAATTTTCTAAACTTGAAATTAGAACCATAATACTTACTAAATAAGTTTGATTAAAGCAAATAAACAACAAATTTAACAAAAGGTTGAGATTATACCTCACATGTTTGAGATCAAACATAAAACTTAGACTCTCAAACTTGCTTCTATTCCCCAAGATCCATGCTAGATTGGCTAAAGAATAATGGGTAGAACTTGGATTTGGAGTTTTTGAGGTTTAAATTGGATTTTTGATGGATTCATTGGAGATTTTTGAAGCCAAAAAGAAGTGGGGAAAGTTAGGGGACTGCACAAGGGGGGCTCGGCCAACAGCAGGAAGTGGGGAGTGTGTGTGTTTTCCTAAGTCAAAATAACCCCCACTCAAGTTAACAAGGCCTATGCTTCTTTTCTTGATTAATCCCTTTTACATTTCCTTTTATTTTGATGTGAGAAATTGGGGGGGGGGGTGTGAGGGCTGCTGCTAGGGGAGGGCTCGGCCAAGAGAGTGAAGTGAGGAGGTGTTTGAGTGTGTAGAATTTTCCATGACAAGAAAAACCCCACAAGTCTTATTAATGCATTCAAATATTCCTATTTTATTTTATTTTATTTAATCTAGCACTCTAAAACATCTAGAACCATGAGAAATTTTTTTGAAGAATGAATATGTTACAAACTAGATTCTAGGTTGTCATGGTTCATAGAATTTGCATTAACCCATTCCAATTTGTAGTTATCACTAATTAAATGTATTAGTGACAGCTTAAAAAAATATTAAAATAATTAATTTTGGAAAATATTTTAGTAAACTAGAAATTTTACAAGTGACCCATTAACCATCAATTACTAGCAATTACATAGTTAGAATATGTATATTTAAGTTTATGTCGAAAAATGATTATATCTTGGTTTTTTTTTACGGAAAACACCCGTTATTTTACAAATTCTCCGAAATTCCACCTAAACGATTTTCAAAACATTACAGTTGACTTAAGATAATCATTTGTCTTATGTGAGTTCCCACTGTACTTAGATTACTACCCTACCATGACTCTACTGAGTTGTGCAAATAGGTTTTAGTTGGGTACAGTCCCGAGCCACATGGAGGTAGTGAGCGATCGTCAGGGATTCATCTCTCCTGGTATAGGGAGTCGATATCGCGCTGTGTTCGGTTGTCTATCACCATAAATCTCTGGCCAGAGTGGATGAGATTTACTGATTGCGGATCAGTAATTTCCCGGTGGATGATGAGCTTGACACCGACATATAATTTAACAAGATTATGAAGATATTTTCCTAACATAGAATTTTATTCTATCATATGAATATTTTGTTAGTTTAACAAGATTAGGAAGATATTTTCCTAATATATAATTTTATTCTATCACATGGAATTTAATTCTATCAGATGGTTTAATTGGTGATTTTATCACCATTGGATTTTAAATCCAAGATTTTCTGTAAGAGAAAGATCTTTCCATATTACAAAGATCAGGAAAAATATTTCCCAAATAGAATTTAATTCTATTACATAGAATTTAATTCTATCAGATGAGAGCATTTTAAATTGGGGCGCTCACGCGTGTTGCACGTGAGTGCTGCCACGGGCGTTTTGATAATACTAGCAGTTTTGAAAGATAACCAGATCATTGTGAGCTAGTATTATATCTCTCGTTTTATCTCTCTTTTGGTATTCATATTTTTATATGAATACAGTATTTGTATTTTGACACGAATACAGTATTTATACGAATACGAGTATTTGTATAAATACGGGTATTTGTATCTTAATATAAATACGGGTATTTTTTTATCTCAATACGAATACAGGTATTCGTATTTTGATACGAATACGGATATATGTATTTTGATACATATTTGGTTGTATGTATATATATGTGTGTGTGTGTGTGTGTGTGTGTATTTCTACACATCTTTTCCACTTCATTTTAGAAGCTTTGTGAAGAGTGTCGATGGGTGACTCATTGGGATGAGTCACTCATCCACCCACTCTCCACAATTAAAAGAGAAAGAAAAAGATTATATTAAGAATGGATTTTTCATTTTTCATTCTTCTTCTTCTTCTCTTGGAGTGAGCTTCAAAAATTTGATCGGAAAATTTGAAAATAGAGAAAGCTTGAGAACCACCACTACATCACCCTCACAATAAATTCTTATCAAGTTTTGTTTGTGAGTTGCTTCACTTGCTTTTAGATGTGAAGCTGAAGCTTGATACGGACTCCTTCAGATGGATCATCTTCGATGAGGCAGATCGACGTCCAAGCTCGTTCCCGACGATTTTAGAGCCATGCTAGAGTCCTTGGAGCAGTGTAGGGGTCTTTCACAATTGTGCGGACATGCTACAAAGGTAGCTAGCCTCATAACCTTGCATGTTTAGTTATCTAGTTTTGTGTTTGGAATCGATTCTAGGATATTGGTCGCTAGTGCTTGCTTTAAATTTTTGTTTTCGCTTCTGCCTTCGCCGCGAGTCTTGCGGCGCGAGCACTAGGGTCCTTACAGTGGTATCAGAGCCATGCCAAACACTTTAACTAGTTGTAGACGATACTCACGTTTCGAAACCGAAATTTTAACCATATTCTTTTTCTATAACCAAGTTTCTGTTTTGAAAATTTCAAGGTCTCTGAAAAAAATTTAGTGTATTGCAAAGGACTTATATTTGAGCAAGAAAATATGGCACGAAACCCGAGGACCTAAGTCTAAATTTTGGTCGCTTGTTTATTCCTTTTGGCCACAATTTACGCCTCAAAATTTGAATTAGGTCCTGGGTTTTTGCGGTGGCTTGGAAATTGGGAAACTTGATTTTTGGTATACTTCTTTTTACCTTAGATTTCAGTAAAGGTTATCTTTGTTTTCGGGAAAGTTCAGGAAACTTTTCGGTCGAAACTAATGCACCGTTTATGATTCGTATCTTTGTTTGTGTGTTTGATAACGTCGTCTAATTGCTATATGTTCGATTAGACAGGGTTGCACACTTGTTACTTGTTATGTTTTTTGAATATAAATCTTGTAATGGTTTAAACGGATTGTCATGATTGGATAGCCCTTCATGTGATTTGTATGTACAGATTTGATATTCATGTATTTATTTATTCGGGACGAGCGGTCGGATTGTGGCCGTTGCTGCTGCTTGATGTATATTCTTTTTGGGACACGTCTAGGTTGCGGACGTTGTCACCATTGTTTATATTTTTCATTATTTGTACTAGGATACCCCGCGATGGGGTGCTCGGGAATCCGGATTCGAGAATGTAACGGGTGGCCATCTCATGGAGTTGAGACTCAGGCCATCTCGTTCTCGGATTGACGGGTTGCTCGCCGCACTTATAGGAGGTGTAGGTCTGACCCACGGAGGAGTGCTCAAGTTACCGAATTTCAAGAAGTGCTGGGTAGCCCACTCATGATATTGAGTGCGGGTTGCCTCACTTAGAGAATTGGTGGGTAACTTGTCTTGGTTCGAGTTTGTACGGGCTATCCACACGACTGGGGAACGTTGGTTTTCATTTTGCGGCTCAAATGAAACACGGAGCTCCTAATTTATCCGCTATTCCATATTATTGTTTATTGCATGCTTGTGATGTTTATTACTTTCCTGTGATATTGATATATATATATATATATATATATATATATATATATATATATATATATATATGCTTCTATATGTTTTGCATCCACGCTAGTCCTGTCCCCGCCTTGCCGTAAGTTAAGTAACCTTACGGTGAAGACCCGGGACCCTGTGACGAATACAGATAGCATATAAAAGCATGCTCCTTTGGTTGTTTCTGTTGTGGTTAGAAACATAGAATGATGGGATCACATTATATGGTTAATGCAAGGAAAACAAACCTAATTTATGTTGTCGGAACAAATTTTTAAAACTACTCGGTTTTCTTCAAAACCACTCGTTTTAAAAGCGGCGCCTAAACCACTCCTTTTCAAAGCCACACGAGTTCCTTCAATGATATCAAGTTCATTATGTTAAAGGTTTTTACCAAAAACCAGCTGTAGCCCTCCGTCATTTCGGATAATTAGCACATAGTACACATGCGCTGTTTATTAGCCAAAATCAAGGTATTGTGAATGGTAGCTGTGTGTTGATTATCCGTAGTATAGATAGATGCATTGGTTTAGGACATTCGTACCACCTTGTTGGCCAAAGTCAAGGGTGAGTACGGGTGGGTCTAAATTAAACTGGATAATGACGGGTAGAACTTGACATGCATGTTATGATTTGGTTGCCAAAGTCAAGGTCATAAGCGCATGGGGTAAAAACCATATCGGAAGTTTCAAATATAAGGGAAACTTGCCAGGCATGCACATACCATCTAGTGCATGGTGATTTTGGCCGAATTCTGTCAAGATTATCACACGATGATATTTGGGTCCCGATTTCCACTGATGAGTGGGTATTACTCTTTGGGAGATTTTCACTTCACAACTAGCTAACCCATTAGGTGTCTAGAAAAGTGTTAACGAGGTTACGCTTATACGAAAACGAGGTTATTTAATTAGGTCCGTATGAAACCATGGAGAGCCTCCCTTAGAATACCAACACTTGCATGGCTGAACGGTTAGCAAACTTGTAAGGTGTAAATAATTCTGACTGGTTCTCCTTTTATGGTTTGAAGGAGAATTCGAGAAAACAGTGGGAGCCATCCTAATTGGATAAAGTGATTAACCAATCTAATCTTGATAGAGTGTACGCTGAGTGTTTCTTTTCTCTCTCTCTTTTTGGCAGATACCATGACTGACCTTAAACTTAAACTCATAAACCAAGTTGACCGAATCTTTCTTACAAACTTGGATTTGGTTTGTCATGATGCACGACTAAGTCACATATATCCTTACTGCTCCTACTTTACCCTTTGTTTTCTCCAGAACACTTTGTATCACTATAAATATCCATATAGCTTGGAATGACCATCTTGTAAAGTTACATACGAACTCGAAAAAATTTATTTCAGTCCGAGGATGGTCACGGGTTCTGGAGAAATTGAATTGTGTAATTCGGTTGCCTCCCCTTCTTCACCTTCTCTCAAGTTAAGAGATCCTTGTATTAGGAGAGTACACCTGTTACGCTTGTTGGATAGTCTTTTTCCAAACCTTAGACAGGTGTCGAAAGGTGAGGAATGAAGAAAACCAACTATAGAGTGTTTTTCGTCACCCTAATGAGATAAGAATGCGCGTGCTTGTTAGGCGTATACAGATTCCTCCTGCTTGGGGTATGCTGGGGTTTTATTGATTGTGGAGATCTAAATATCTGGCAGCCGTAAACTAAACTGTCATTAATTACTCGCTTTTGGAGCGAGAGAACCTCCGATTGACGGGTCAAACTGGTCATGCGAACTCAATGGGATGTGTTGGTGCTTGAAAAAATGCATCGGGGGCGTGTTCATTTTTTTTAATTTCATGTGACAAACATGTGTTTATTTATTCAAAAGAAACGTTTTTTATTTACATTTTTATTATATTTTTTATTTTTATTTTATTTTTGTTGTTTTAAGGGCGAAGGGGGGGGGGGTTCTATGCTATATGTCTGGAGTTAAACTCCAAAAAAGGGTTTTGAAATTGGAGTTAAACTCCCAATGGTTTGAATTTGGGGTTAGACTCCCAAAGATTTTTATTATGGAGTTGCTGCTTCCGTCATATCCGAAGAAGGAACCAGAACCTTCACTGGGAGGGAAGCTATCCCAGCTCTTTCAATCCAGGTGCAGTTGACGAAGGAAGAAGCCAGAAAACTTCTAAAAAGATTTTATGTGGAGTTAAACTCCCAAAAGATTTTATATGTGAAGTTAAACTCCCAAAACAATTTTATTTGGAGTTAAACTCACAAAAGATTTTATATGTGGAGTTAAACTCCCAAAAGATTTTATATGTGGAGTTAAACTCCCAAAACAATTTTATTTGGAGTTAAACTCCCAAAATATTTTATATAGAGTTAAACTCTCAAAACAATTTTATTTCGAGTTAAACTCCCAAAAGATTTTATGCGGAGTTAAACTCTCAAAACAATTTTATTTGAAAAGAAAACCAAAAAGGATCTTTTGAAGCTTCAAGATCCATGTCTTGGATGATGAGAGGTGACCCATTTCATCTCTTTGAGCTTTGGATCCCCCAAATGTGAGGTTTTTAGAGATGGGTCTCCTTCTTCCTCCTCTATTTTTTGATCTTGGAGAAGAAGGGTGATGAGATTTAAAATTTCCCCATTTAAGGATTTGATGGGATATTTGGACCCCCCTTGAATGATTTTATGGTGGAAAACTATTTCTTACAAAAGTTAAACTCTTAATTTAATTCAAAAAAGAAAGAAGAAGAAGGTTTTGAACCTTGAAAAAGAAAGAGGCACAAACCCTAGAAATTTTGTGGGAAATGGATTATGCTTCATTTTCTCATAATGTTGCCTTATATCAGGCTATTATTTTTTACATAGCCCTTTGGGCTTTACAAAATAGCTCATTTGTCTATCCTATGCCCATGTGCTCATTTATTTTTGCATATGAGCCATGGGTTTTACATAAATTGGTTTTTTGCATACTTATTTTACAATTTAATATTTATTTGCATATAAAAATCTATTTATTATAAATTTCTTTTTTTTTTCTTTCTTCTTCGACGGCCGACCGGTTTCGCTTCAGCTTAAGGCGGTTTTGGGCGTGAGCCCAGTTTCTTGGGGTCGGATCCAGGTTAGTCGAACTCGGGTCCATTTTGGCATTGACTTTGACTTTTGACTTTTGACTTTTCATTTTGATTTTTGATTTTGGTAATGGGGTGTAATTTTTGACCCTAACAAAGTGCCTCAATCAATGAATGCACACTGTGCCTATGGATTGTGTGCATGAAATTGATGGATCTTCATCCATGGAGAACTTGATATGATTATCTTTTAGCGACGTGGAGGTCGGTATCCTGGAGCTTGATTCCAAGGTGGAGCATCATTCTAAGGTGCGAAGCATAATTCCAGGAGTATCATTCCGGCGGTGGAGCATTATTCCGAAGTGCGGAGCATAATTCTAGGAGTATCATTCTAGGGGTGGAGCCTAATTCCATGGCGGAGCATAATTCCAGGGCGGAGCATAATTCCGAGATGGAGCTTGATTCTAGGGAGCATCATTTCAAGGTGTGGAGTATAGTTTCGGGATGTAACTTGATTCCAAGAGCCGAGCGTAATTCCGAGGTGCAGAGAATAATTTCAGGAGCATAATTCCAGGGTCCGGAGCATAATTTCAGGAGCATCATTTCAAGGGCGGAGCATCATTCCGAAGTGCAGAGCATAATTCCAGGAGCATCATTCCAGGGGAGGAGCATAATTGATAATTCTGACAATAGGAGCTGGTATTCCGAGACGAAGTATGATTCCGACGAGGGGCATATAGTCTGAGATGAAGCATGATTCTGACACAGAGGTTGGTTATGAGAAGAATCATAATTTGGACATGGAAGGAAAATACTTCGAGGCGAAGTATGATTCCGACACGAGGCATATATTCTGAGACAGAGCATGGTTCCGATGCAGAGATTGATTCCGGGACGAAGTATGATTCTGATGCAGAGGTTGATTCCAGGACGAAGCATGATTCCGTCACGAAAGGCAGTTGGTTAACTTGACTCCGAGGTGAAGCATGATTCCGATAGGGAGGTAGACATTCTGAGACGAAGCACAGTTCCGACGCAGAGATTGATTCTGGGACAAAGCATGATTCCGACATGGGGATATATTCTGAGACGAAGCATGGTTCCGACGCAGAGGTTGATTCTTAGACGAAGCATGATTCCGACATAGGGATATGTTCTGAGACGAAGTATGGTTCCGACATAGAGGTAGAAATTCTGAACGAAGTATAGTTTTGCTGCAGAGGTTAATTCCGGGCGAAGCATGATTCCGACACGGGATCATATTCTGAGGCGAAGCATGGTTCCGACACAGAGCTTCCGAGGTAAAGCACGATTTTGATATGGGAGCAGATATTCCGAGACGAAGAATAATTCCAACATGAGTTTCTGAGGCGAAGCATAATTCCGATTCGAGACAGTTATTCTGAGATGAGATATAGTTCCGATGGAGGGATTGATACTTGATTTTATCTTGAGACGAAACATGATTCCGATGCAAGAGGTTGAAAAGTGATTTGATCCTAAGGCGAAACTTGATTCTGGCATAGGGGTTGGTTCTGAGACGAAGCTTGATTTCGACACAGAGTCTAATTTTTCAAGACGAAGCTTGATTCCGACGCGGAGGTTGATAGCTGATCTGATTTGTTTTGGGATTTTCATACCCGTCCAGTGGGACTTTCGAGCTTGAAAGCTGTTTCCCCCAATCAGAGCAAAGCTCTGTTCAAATTTTGAAATTTGAAATGAGGCAGCGCTCACGTGCAAAGCACAAGAGCGCTAGCGCCAGCGCTAAGATTCAAAGACTCTGAGGCAGCGCTCACGTGCAAAGCACGAGAGCGCTAGCGCCAGCGCTAAGAGTCAAAGACTCTGATGCAACGCTCACGTGCAAAGCACGAGAGCGCTAGCGCTAAATGCGCCAAGCGCTAAGAGTCAAAGGATCTGATGCAGCGCTCACGTGCAAAGCACGAGAGCGCTAGCGCTAAGTGTGCTAGCACCAAGAGTCAAATACTCTGATGCAGCGCTCACGTGCAAAGCACGAGAGCGCTAGCGCTGGAACTAATTGTTCCCCACCATTGGATCAAAGATCCAACAAAAATGATTAAAAAATCATCAAATTACCAGAATAAAATTTTGTTAAGGAAATACTCCTCAGAATCTTTCCAAACAGGAAAGATTATACTCTGTAAATCAGAGCACCATTGGATCAAAAATCCAATGGTGATTAAAAATCACCAAGATACAGAATAATCTCTGTATGGGAAAATAATTTCCCAATCTAGTTAATAACAAGAAATATGTCTTCTGTAAAACAGAAGCCCTAGGATCAAAGACCCAATGGTGGGGATGCATCCCCAAATCAATCAGAAAAAGATTGCCTTAACTGATCAGCCTTCACTATATAAAGGCCCCAAGACTTCAAGTCTTAAAAAAAAAAGAAAAAAAACTCCCCATAAGTTTCACACAGAGGAAACCCCCCCCAAACTTTGAGAAATTTCAAAAAGAAGAGCAAGATCTCGGAAGAAGAATTTCTTCAAGGTAAATAAAACATAGAGATCAAAGCATCTCATCAAAAGAAGAAGAACCTAGTTCTTTTTCTAGATCATAGATCTATAAGACATAGGTCTTTCACAAAAAGAGATAATAGCATCTCATCATAAAAAAGGGGGGAGAAGAATTCAATTCTCTTCAGATCATAGATCCATAAAGACAAAGTCTTTCAAAAAAAACATAAGAGATTGTAACATCTCCTATAAAATAAGAACTTTGTTCTTACAGCTGCGAGACAAAATCTCTTATAAATGAGAATTTAATTCTCAGAGCGCAGAACTGATCAAAGCTGCCTAAAAAGAGCATTAGTGCTCCAATTAAAAAAGAAGCGCTTTAGCATTCCAAGACTGGCACACAGCGCCGCAGCGCTCCAATTTAAAGAAGTGCCTTAGCGCTCCAAGACTGGCGCACAGTGCCTTAGCGCTCCTAGCCCTCCAATTTAAGAAAGCGCCTTAGCGCTCTAAGTCTGACGCTCAGCGCCAAGCGCGCCACGTGCTCCTCACGTGGGCACTGAGGGAACATAAACTGTTCTTTAAATAAATCCCCAAAGCCATAATGAGTGCTCACCACTCAATAAAAGACAAAAAGGTTGTCAGAACCCAAACCAATGCTCAGCATTGTTAAATGAAAAAGGGCTGAGCCTAATTAAATGTCCAACATTTTAACTGAGTGGGCCGAGCCAAAGTTGGCCACAGATCCCTAATGTAGATTAATTGAGCCTATATTCTCATAAATATTTTTAACTGATCTTAGTCCCAAACTTGACAACAGATCTCCTAACCAACATTGGTTCAAGGGTACATCTCTTCATACTTCTGATATATGTCGTTGTAATTCCTCAACGTCTTCAGAGAGATGGAGGGTCCCAATAACCAATAACTTTTGGTGCATCCCCTAACGGTTGAACCAAAACCACACAGACTATGACGTCTTTAAACTGGACTTTGATGTCCTTAAACTTTACAGACTGTGGGGCCCTTAAACTCATGGACTATGATGTCTTTAAACTTTATGGACTGTGAGGTCCTTAAACTCATAGACTATGATGTCTTTAAACTTTACAGACTATGACGTCTTTAAACTGTCACAGACTATGATGTCCTTAAACCCAATGGACCGCAATGTCCCTAAACTAAAACAATAGAGTCCAAATGCTCTTTTGTTAGATCTAAATGATCCTGTTAAGTAGATCTTAGTCTAAAATTAGACTAACGTATCCTTAACAAACGTTTAAGTTGATCTTAGTCTCAAATGAGATTAACGATCTTTAAACTCAACCCAAAACCAAATCTAAGAAAATACGGATTTGGACTAATCCACGCCCTACGGGCGACAACATAAATTAGTCTCCGTATACAATCCATGGGCAACCCAAAATAAAACAAACACACACGACACGAAGTGACCATCTGGAGAAGGAGAAAGTGGTTACCGCTATGCGGTAGCGTAATTAACTACAGGGGCTTGCGCCTGTAGGGAAGAGCATCCCTACAATCAAAAACCTTTCGTAAACGAGAGGGAATCTGACGAAGTCTGCTACAACGTCCGCATCCGTCTAAACCTCCGATACACGGTGCCATAAATCAACTTGGCATCTTCGGAGAGATGGACGGATAAAACCAAATAGCATTTGCCCCCCATAATTCAGGCCGGACTTCCCAACGTCCCGGTCGCGTCTTTCGGCGGAGAACAGATTCTGACACGCCCGATAGGACCTTTTCCTCTTTCCACTCCACACTTCGTGTGCCGTGTTCACGAACGAATCACGGTTTGATATGGTTGCCCTTGGATTTGAGGCACTAAGATTTGGTGTCTTGATCCCGTGCAGAGAAAATGGCTTTCAACTGCACCAACTGCAACAACGGCAATAACTCCCACTCCGTCCTTGCTGGAGGAGTGACCTATGGGCCTCAAGTGGCCTCCGTTTTTACGATGCCAGTGGAACAGGTGACTCAGGCCACCACTGGACCGTTCTTTGGGACCATGATCCCACCGGCAAGCTTCAGCGCCCCACTGCCACTGTAAGAAGCTCCGAAGAAGTCGGTCTTTGATCGGCTCACCACTACCGCGACCCCTCTCAACGGGTCGTCCAAGTCTAATACCTCAATCTTCGACAGGTTGAGCCTAAGCTCAAAGGGGCCCATGAAGAGGCTCGCAATACTAGAGAAGGCTATCCCAGCTCCTGTTGCAGCTGAAGCCGTCCAAACTGCTTCCCCTACTCGAAAGTCGGCCTTCGATAGGTTGATTATTCCTTCCCAGCGGATGTCAATCTTTGACAGGATGGCGCAAATAATAGCCTCTCCTCAAAGCAGGGGGCATGACGATGTTACCCCGATAGTAGAGGTGATTCCAGCCGTGCGAAATGCTCGACGTCGACATTGGCGCCAAGTTAGGAAAACTGGGGGCAGCTCTCCTTCTGGACTGACTCCGCCAGCTCCAGTGGTGGAAATTAATGCTGCTGTTCCAACTGGAAACAACTTTGAACCAATTAACAGGGTACGTAGGAATTCGCCAACTGTTATGCTGAAAAGATCTCCTCCACCTGTGGAGAGCGCCATAAAGGCAAAGCTAGAGCAGCCCCCTCAGCGGCTGTCCTCTAAAATTCACAGGGTCTGGCGAAGGGTCTAAGACTCTGTGACAAGACTACACCTGCCAACCAAAGAAAATGAAGGTTCGGAAAGAGAAGGACCATCCTGTCGTATCACAGAAGGTATCATCTACTTGGGTACCCGCTGCAACGGCCCCCTCAACTTCGACCGCCCACAAAAGAAGCAAGCCGGAGAAAGTCCCCGTGTCCACGACAAAGCTCAAAGGCACTGAAACCAAATGCCCCAAGTCTGGGGGCATGGTGGTGCATATTGTTTATATGGCTTTCGGGAAAGAGGAGAGCCGCGCTTCCGGAGGTCATCGACCACTCACTCGATCAATAACAAAGGCTCAGGAGCAGCAACAACAAAAGCTCCAAGAGATGCTGACAGCCATGGCCGCACTCACTGGGCCAAAAGCAAGCCCGGAGACGTCGTCGGAGCATCGTCAGGAACAAGAAACCGATGCTGAGTTCCTCCGTAGAATCCTCGAGAAGAAAGACAGAGAGGTCGCGGAACAAGCGGCCAACATAAAACGAATGACGCTTTTATTCCAAGATATGGTCGGGATGATGATACAGCCGGATCCTCCAGCTGAAGACACTCCGATTATCCTTGAAGACGACAGAGGGGAGACATCGAACCCTCTTCCAGCTCTATCAGCAGCCAAGGAAGAGACCATCTCCAAAGCCGCCCTGGATGAATATATCGCTCAACAGATACGAGCTCATCAGGCGAGCGAAGCGGCTGGCCAAATCGTCAAGACTGGACGACCCTATCCGGGTTGGTACGACCAAATAAAGTACCCGCCGGGATATACGATCCCTAAATTCCATGTATATAAGGGGATGGGGAATCCACACCAACACGTGGCTCAATTTAGGGCTCTGTGCAGCAACACCGGAGGTGACGATAAGCTACTGCTTCGCCAGTTTGTTGGCAGCTTGTCGGAGACAGCGTTTGAATGGTACTCTGAGCTCCCGAATGACTCCGTTAAGACATTTGCAGAAATGGAGCTACTGTTTATACAAAGATTCGCGAGCGCTAGCAAGCGCACTCCGATCACCACACTAATTAATGCTACAGTGAAGCAGGGAGAAACCTGGGTTCAATATGCCATTCGGTGGCGGAATCTGTGGTCAAAGTGTGAACAGCGCATAGAGGAAGCTCCTGCCGTAGGCATGTTTGTGGGAACCCTCGATCCTCAGGCGACCATATCCCAATTCATGATGTTTTTCAACCCGACCACCTTCCAGGCCTTAATCGACAAGCTGGCCCAAATGGTCCAGATGGGCCATAGACCGTCCTCCTCAAAGACGGATCCTCGGAATAAGAAGGGGAAAGGGAAAGCAACCTTCGTCGCCAACGCTCAACAACCGAGTGCCTCGAGACCGGTTGTTCGCCAAAGCAACAAGCGACAACCCTCGATGAGAAGTTGAGACGTCCTTACTCGTTTCCCCAGGATAAAACAAGGAGACTGTTCGAACTAGCAGTGCGCAACGGGATCATCACTTTACCGGAGCCGAGAAACCCACTACAACCGAACGATGTCAACGATCCCAATTACTGCCCCTACCACTGAGTATTGGGCCATCCGATCGAAGACTGCTACGTCTTCAAAAATTGGGTTGAAGACCAGTATCAATAGGGAAAGTTCACGCTGTCCGAAAACTGGAAGGTACATCCGCTACAACAGCACACCTCTAAAAGGGTGGACACGCCGGGGGCATCATGCTCATTTATAGAGGAAGCTCCATGGGAAGTAGTTCTTTCGGCAAAAACACAAAGAATGCTGAAGGATCTTCAAGCATGCCCGGCAATCAGGTGGAAAATCCCGCTAGAGCCTGAGATCATTGAGGGGATGCTAAAACCACGCCCAACACTGGGAGTTAATAGCGATGAGCAAAACACCCAGGCCCAGCCGTCAAAGTCTTCGAAGAAAAAGAAGAAGACCAAAAACCACGCGCAGTTTGACGACAAGCGCACAGATCTGAAAAAGCATATTGACGCGCTGGAGGAATACAACCAGAAGGCGCGGACCCCAGTTACACTCCAGGAATTTTTCAACCATATCCTTGAGAACAGAGGCAATGACAATGACGAGGGAGACGACGCATCAAAAGAACCAGAAGACGTGGCAGGTTGTCACATGATCTCTCATGATAAAGAAGCTCCTGATGTAGAGAAACTGGGGGCAGATCCAGAACCGGAATCAAAATCACTGGAGCCATCGGACGAATTGATTGACAGACTGCTGAGCGAAGCTCTTCAGAAAAGCAAAGCTGACAGAGAGCGGGAAACAGCCATATACGAGAGGGCCAAGCGTCGGCGTCAAGTTGAAGAAGCTTCGGTATTGAGAAACCGTGGAGTACCCCAACCAGATCGAAGCACACCTACAACAGACAAAAGCAGGTTTAAGACAAGGAAGCAATTCGCCAAAGCCCTGTCAATAGGAAAGAAGCTACCTCTTTTTAAAGGAAATACTCCTGGCAGCATACACCTTGACGAAGCGGATGCACATCCAAATTACTGCTTATACCATCGGAGGATCACACACCCTACCGAAGAGTGCATGTACTTTAAAAACTGGTGGCAGGGATATGTTGCCCACCGACAACACGTCCAGCGAGTGAAGCGCAAGGCTCGTCGGGAATAGAGAAGCACGACAGATGAGCGCAAAAGAACTTCCGGCAACTGTCACATGGTTGAAACCAAGGGATCGCAAGTTCTCACCTTTGGAAGCGACTCTGATGAAGAAATAGCCCTCAGCCCTCTCTTCAAGGAATCCACCTCCGACACAAAAGATACGAAGACTTGCAAGAACATCTAGCTGCGTAATCGTACGTTGCCCGGGAAAAATCCCGGACCTACGAACAAGTGACCGAAATGTCTTTAAACTACTACAAACCCGCAGCATCCTTGGGCTGACTCGTAAAAAAAAAAGCGACGGTACGTCCACAAGCAAAATGGGCACGGATGAAAACCCGAAAGGGCTCCATGAATAAAAACAGCAGGGCTCCCGGTGAGTTTGTGAAAACCCGAAAGGGCGCAATCTCGTTAAAAGACACTTGCAAGGTCCTCTCGACCTTGTAAGGAGAAAACTACCTGTGTGAGATCCTTACGACTCACAAAGGAGCAACACACTTAGGGATCCCCACGATTCCTAAGGAGAAATTACACTTACGAGATCCTCACAACTCGTAAGGAGAACCCTCTTATGAGACCCTTACGGCTCATAAGATTCAAAATCCTTAAGCTACAGGGATCTGAACCTGTTCTTAAGCCATCACCTTTCCCAGATTGCCCTACAAGCGCTTCAATACTGACCCTTGTATACAATCCACGGGCACAAATAATCATTTCCTTGCTGAGTCCCACCAACGACGAGGAATGCCCTCATTTGATGAATAAACACTTGTAGGTCCTCTCGATTTACAAGGAGAAAACACTCTTGCAAGATCCTTACGACTTACAAGAGAACACACACTTAGGAATCCTCACGATTCCTGAGGAGAAAAGACACCTACGAGATCCTCACGACTCATAGGGAGAAACAACTTTATGAGACCCTTACGGCTCATGAAGTCAAAAGCCTTAGTCGACAGAATCTTAACCCTGTTTGCTAAGCTACCTTTGTTCGAACCGACGAAGGCAGATGATGATTCGCTCCTGGCAATATCCCAGTTGTAGCGACGCTGATGCCTGAATCGGAATCAAATTCCAAGTCCTTTCACGGTAAATGATGATTCTCTCCTGGCAATATTCTAGTCGCAGCGATGTTGATGCTAAGATTGGCACCAGATTCCAAGTTCCATACTCGTGGCGAAAAGTCAACGAGCCAAAAATGCATATGAAATAGCCGAAATGATGGGGCAACTTGCAACAAAATCAGCAAGTAAAAAATATGCATACAAAATAGCCGAAATGGTTGGGCAACTCGTAATAAAAAGCAGCGAGTAAAAAGAAAAATAGCCGAAATGATTGGGCACCACGAAAAATAGCCGAAATGATTGGGCAATCGTGACTTTCGCGATATAAAAAGCCGAAATGATAGAGTACCGTGGAAAGAAATAAAAAAATGAAATGAAACTTTTTGCCCTACAAGCGAGCCCATACCGACCAATTCCTTTGAGTTTCGGTCTTGCGACCGTACTCCCCCTGTATACAATCCATGGGCATAAACGAAGAGGGAACCACATTCCCCGACAGACTCTATTAAAGAGAGAGCAGGATCTCAACGGCAACATCTGCATCAAAAAAACACTGTCGGGGAAATACACGTCAGCAAATGACCCCGTCGCGGAAACACGTCATCAAATGACTCCGTCTCGGAAACACGTCATCAAATGACCCCGTCTCGGAAATATGTCATCCAATGACTCTGTCTCGGAAAAAAGTCAACCAACCCCAGGGAAATCAGTGTCCTTGGCAAAAATCTCGATTCAGGGAAATCAGCGTCCTTGACGAGAGCATCTCGATTCGCGTCGACCCGCAAGAAAATCATTGTCTTTGCAGGAATCTCTCGATTCGTCTCAACTCCGAGGAAATCAGTATCCTTGGCAAAAACCTCGATTCAGGAAAATCAACGTCCTTGACGAGAGCATTTCGATTCGTGTCGACCCGCAAGGAAATCAGTGTCTTTGCAGGAATCTCTCGATTCGTCTCAACTTTGAGGAAATCAGTGTCCTTGGCAAAAACCTCGATTTAGGGAAATCAGCGTCCTTGACGAGAGCATCTCGATTCGCGTCGACCCGCAAGGAAATCAGTGTCTTTGCAGGAATCTCTCGATTCGTCTCAACTCCGAGGAAATCAGTGTCCTTGGCAAAAACCTCGATTCAGGGAAATCAGCGTCCTTGACGAGAGCATCCCGATTCGCGTAGACCCGTAAGGAAATCAGTGTCTTTGCAGGAATCTCTCTATTCGTCTCAACTCCGAGGAAATCAGTGTCCTTGGCAAAAACCTCGATTCAGGGAAATCAACGTCCTTGACGAGAGCATATCTATTCGCGTCGACCCGCAAGGAAATCCGTATCTTTGCAGGAATCTCTCGATTCGTCTCAACTCCGAGGAAATCAGTGTCCTTGGCAAAAACCTCGATTCAGGGAAATCAGCGTCCTTGACGAGAGCATCTCGATTCGCGTCGACCCGTAAGGAAATCAGTGTCTTTGCAGGAATCTCTCGATTCGTCTCAACTCCGAGGAAATCAGTGTCCTTGGCAAAAACCTTGATTCAGGGAAATCAGCGTTCTTGACGAGAGCATCTCGATTCGCGTCGACCCGCAAGGAAATCAGTGTCTTTGCAGGAATCTCTCGATTCGTCTTAACTCCGAGGAAATCAATGTCCTTGGCAAAAACCTCGATTCAGGGAAATCAGCGTCCTTGACTAGAGCATCTTTATTCGCGTCGACCCACAAGGAAATCAGTGTCTTTGCAGGAATCTCTCGATTCGTCTCAACTCCGAGGAAATCAGTGTCCTTGGCAAAAACCTCGATTCAGGGAAATCAGCGTCCTTGATGAGAGCATCTCGATTCGCGTCGACCGGCAAGGAAATTAGTGTCTTTGCAGGAATCTCTCGATTCGTCTCTACTTCGAGGAAATCAGTGTCCTTGGCAAAAACCTCGATTCAGGAAAATCAGCGTCCTTAAAGAGAGCATATCGATTCGCGTCGACCCGCAAGGAAATCAGTGTCTTTGCAAGAATCTCTCGATTTATCTCAACTCCGAGGAAATCAGTTTCCTTGGAAAAAGCTCGATTTAGAGAAATCAACGTCCTTAACGAGAGCATCTCGATTCTGTCACGCCCCGCTTCCCAGTGTACGGCGAAGTGGACGCGACGAGGCCCGCTACGTATATACTCAGAAGTACATACGCTAAGCGTAACTAAGCAATATAAAGTAAATCACAAGAGACGAAAGATATAGAAATAACAGCAACTTTTATTAATAACATTCTTTGTACAATGCATGAAAAGAAAATACAACTGAAATGAAAAGCGATGCCTAACCAGTGGCATAACAGTAAATGAAAATACTGGAAAGAACAAGGTACAATATCTAGAGCTCGGGGTCTTCGTTAAACTGCTCCAAATCTTCACCGGTGGGCTCGATCTCAGCTTGGTCCAGCGCACCTGACGACATTCAAAGAAGAAAGAAATAGAATGTCGTCAGCGAACAGGTCGCTCGGTAAGTCCCAAAGATAAGGAGGAAATAGACAGAGAGTAAGAGAGAGAGAGAGTAGCTTTTAATGTTGTATTGTATTGTCATATTATAGTAGTATGGTGTTAACGCTGTTGTTGTAGCTTGGTACAGAAGGATGCCAGTGTATGCGAGAGGGGTCTCAGTATGCTAGAGACCAGGGCAAATGGAAGTACAAGGCTCCGTTATACAACCCGGAACAACGGCAATTGGATTCAGGTTAGGTATCTTAATCTTACCGTCTCGTGCCACCTTTAACACCTTCTGTACCAATCTACCCCTTAAACCCCGCGATGTTTTGTTTGTATTGTTATCTTGTAAAATTGTATTGATTGCATAATAGACTGACCGATTGACCGAAACCATGATATCAGGGAACGGTTATAACCGTATAGTCATGTAAATGGAATACTGGGAAACATGTAAAAGGAATATCCATGGTTCGGTTCAGTCAAGTTATATAGATTGTTAACTGGATTCAGGGATTCATTTATTCATATTGAGTTGGAATATAAAAGAATATAGATTGACTTGAATCATATTCAAGTCAGAAATAGTCAGACTCTAACCCGAGTCAGACTAAAAGAAATATAATTTGAAGTTCTATATTTATTAGGGGCCTTATTGTAATTTATAAAACTTGAGGGGGTTTTATGTAAAAAGTACTATTGTATAGTTTTGAAAATACACCTCAAGTATTTAATATTCGTCTTTATAGTTATAATGAGTGTGAATTTTATTTGTGTTATTCTAGTGAATATATCCTAATAAAAGTATTAATTGATTTATTTGAAACTCATGGTATTTTAATGTAACTTTTAATCTTGTAATTTTTAGGAAAATGTGGAAACTTTATATTATAATAAAATAGGTGTCTAAATGATAATTAAATATATATTAATACAAGAATAATTTTAAATAAATATTTTATTTTCCAAAAATCGCATTTTTCTTAAATGCCGTATTTTAAACCTTTCGAGACCGAATGCTCCTTGCGGAGGTCTGAATCTCGCACTACTAGCCCGCGGGTGCACGATGAACCATACTATCCCTAACGGGTTCCCCAAAAGTGGGTTGTAGCGGCGCTTTGCTTAGGTTTAACAAATACTATTCATTTAGGAAAACGGTTTTATAAAAAAAAGTATTTGTTTGTAAAAAGATATAGTTTTCCGTATTTTAGTTTCTAGGGTTTCCTAAGCCAACTAGCCTATTTCTAAGGTCTAAACGATAAGTCATTAGAAGCCTCAAATCGCCTCTTCACCGTCAATTGCGGCCAGGTAAGTGCCAGGTAAGTGGGAAGGAACCACAGTCGTGGGCCTAATTAAAAACCACTAGCCTAGACGCACTTGCCTAGACACCACAAGACAGTTTAGATAAACGATCGATGTCCATGACATATCGTGCTTTCATTTTGTTTTAGAATTGTGTACAACTTAAAGCTTTTAGAAAAGGTTTATAAGGAATATGGTATTTTAGTGAAAAGTCCTGTATTTTCGTATTCTATATTTTGATGTTTATCAATTAGGGTTATATTTGTGTGTGTGTAGAGGTAGGTCATTACCTCGTGACTTATTTTAAGGTTTAATGAAGTTTAGAGGTTAAACATGATATATTGAACTTGAAGGTATTAAAGCGCAAGAATACGGTATTTGAAAACGTTATCATTTCATGTGTGAAAATTCATTCAAATTGATTTCTACAAGTTTAGTGATCAAGATAAACATATTTAGGAGTGAGGGATTTAATTAGAACAAGAAAAATAAACTTTGTGGTATTTTTATGAAAAGAATACGGTTTTACAAGAAAGCTATCATTTCATGTGAGAAACTTTATTTAAATTGGTTTCTAGGTGATTAATAGTCATCATAGATAGGTTTAGGTATTATGTATTAGGTGACAAGTGGAAATTTATAGAAAAACCGAATCGGAAATCGGTTTGTTCCGATTTCCGTCGGGTTCCAAAAAGTCGTATTTTTCTATTAAAAGGAAAGAGAGATAGAATAGATGGGACTTACGGGTTTGGACAAACTAAGGAGGCTAAGGAAGTGATGGTTGTCGGTGCGTCGAAAACGTCGCGAAGGTTCTAGTACGACTGCCGGAATTCGTCGTCGGTTTCGGCAGCGCTTCGCTTCTCGCTCTTTTTCTAACGTACCGAGTTCTCTTGAGAATTTGGGAGAGTGGACTTAGAGTTGTAGGGTAAAATGGTAGAGGGTAGGAGTGTTTATATAGGGCTAGGCTAGGGTTAGGGTTTTAATTAAAAAATATATATAAAAATCATTAAAAATTATTAAACCTAGGAGTAAAAGGGATTTATTGGCCAAATTAAAACCGATCCAGGTATAATAAGTGTGCAAGAGGGTTGACCAAGTCAAGATCCAACTTTTCTCAGTTGGTGACTCGGCCGTCCGGCCAAGTTCGGCCGGCGGCGCCGAGTCGGGCCGAGTCAGGCTTCCAGTGGCCGAGGATTTTCTGGGGGTACAATTTGGTATATTTACTTTTTGTTATCCAGTACATATTTTGGGAGTTATGGCCTTTTTACCGTTGACTTCCAAAAAAAAATTAAAACAAAATAAATACAAAAATAATGTGGGGCATGGGATTTGAACTCCGGTGGCTTGGTTCAGCAGTGCAAGGTATTACCAATGAGCTACAAGCTCCTTCTTGTAATTATTGTGGTTTTTAATTACTTAAACTGATAGCAGCAAGAATAAATACTCCTAGTATACATTAAATTTAAAGTAATTTCTTGTACACTAAAAATGGAGTTATTTCATTCTTGTAGCTTGTAATTAAAAACAAAAATAATTACCTAAATCTTGTGCTCAGGCTAAAATACCCCTTTGTGGATTTTAAAAATATTTTGAAAAAAATTTGTATAGGAAAAAGTGTATAAGAAAATTAGGGTTGTTACAGATTCGCATCGACCCGCAGAGAAATCAGTGTCTCTGCAGGAATATACGACGTCAGCAACGGAGCCACGACAAAGTCCCCTAGTTCCAAATCTCGAGGGTTCACGGACAACCTAGAGACTACCTCGGAGCCATGGCAGAGTCCCTAGTTCTAAGTCTCGATGACAACATCTACAGCCTAGAGATCAACAACAACGTTCTTCCTCCAGCAGGATGCAGACGCGACATCAACAAATGGAGCCACGACAAAGTCCCCTAGTTCTAAATCTCAACGGTTCACAGACAACCCAGAGACAACCTCGACATTCGACGCAATATTGCAGGCACAATGTCAACCAAAGAAGCTAAGGAAAATCCCCCGCTTCAGGGTCTTGATGGCAACTCAAATGAGACCTGAAAAGACTATCGAAGATCATACCACACCAGCGCGGAGTGGTCATGACTCATCGGGGTTCCCAAACTGAGCCTAATCTCAAGTAAAAAGCGAGATGGAATACCCTAACGCTTGCTCTTTTAACGGTAATATTACCTGGAAGATTACTTGAAGACGTCTTGTCCAGCCCCCGAAGAGATCAGAGACACGATAGTCGCGGGGCTACCCGAACAACAAGATTGCATATCGGGGAATATATCGGCCAACGCGACGGTGCGACGGGTAAAAAAACCCTAGTACCACAGACCCTAACAGACTTCTATTAGCAGGAGTTAACTACGACGTTAGTAAACCCTTGCGAGAACTTCTCGATTCGTCTCGACTCGTGAGGAAATTAGTGTCCTTGCGAGAACTTCTCGATTCGTCTCGACTCGTAGGGCAAAGCCTTAGGCAATGGGGATAAGGACCTGTTTCCTAAGCACTGGGGCCCTGCAAGTCGGTCCAAGATGGACTCTTTCATGCTATTCATGGGCTACACTCTCCAAAGTTGAATCTCGACAAGGAGGGAAACAACCACTTACGAGTCCTCTCGACTTATAAGCGGGAAAAATTCACTTGTGAGATCCTTACGACTCTCAAGAGAAAACGCACTTAGGAATCCCCACGACTCCTAAGGGGAAAGTACACCCGCGGGACCCTCTCAACCCGTAGGGAGAAAAGTCTTTATGAGACCTTCATGGCTCATAAAGTTGAAAAGTCTTAGGCGGCAGATCTTAACCCTGTCTTCTAAGCCATCACTGCCCTGCAAGGAGGTCAAGATGGACTATCCACGGGCCATACTCTCCCAAGTCGAATATCGACAAGTGGGGAAACAACCACTTATAAGTCCTCTCGACTTGTAAGGAAGAAAATTCTCTTGCGAGATCTTTACGACTCTCAAGAGAAAGCACACTTAGGAATTCTCACGATTCCTAAGGAGAAAATGCACCTACGAGATCCTCTTGACTCGTAGGGAGAAAAGTCTTTATGAGACCCTCACGACTCATAAAGTTGAAAAGTCTTAGGCAGCAGACCTGAACCGGTCACCTAAGCCATCACTACCCTACAAAGAGTTCAAGATGAACTGTTATCTATCTTCCACAAGTCACATTTGCTAAAATCACATGCCAAAAACACAGCAGGGAAAAGAAAGCGATAGTCGGAGATAAAAAATGTGTCCTTTATTCATGAATTCAATTAAATACGAGATACATCATATAAAATAAAAATGAAATGAATACATGTTATTCATAAATTACAATCGATACAAAGACGACTATTGAGAAGGAGGCGATTTTAGCAAATCAGCAAGCCATTTGCGCACTCCTCTTAGCTCCTTTTCATGAGCAACCGCCGCGGCCAACTCAGCTTCGACTCGGGCCCGCTGCTGCAAACAGGATGAACCCTTTTCATCAATTTCCTGCTGAGCTGCCTCACGACTCTGCGCATCCCATTCAATGAGATCGAGCTTCTGCCTCAGCGTTAGCCCGTCAGAAATACATCGTAGGAGGCCCTCAAAGATAGCTTTCAACTGTGAAGCATTCACGTCAACCTGGGTGCGTAACCGGGCGGATTCGCCTGAAGCCTCCTCACGTTCCTTCCGCCTTAAGGTCGCCTCTTGTTCGAAATGGCGGAGGAAGGGAACGCTCTTCTCAACCCACGCAGCCTACTGGGAGTTCAAATCCAACACTTCCGGAGCAGGACGCCTGAGCTCAATCTCATCTGGCAGGTCTCGATCTTTCTGTAGTAATTAACCCAAGACTCGACGACACATTCGTCATGGAAGTTCACGAGCGTTGCCAGCATAGGATTAACCTCAGCTGCAAAATCTGCAGCAAATATGAGGGCTTCAGCGTCAAGATCCTCAATGAATTCACTTAACATGCGCAGGCTAGTTGCAACGCCTCTAGAGGATGGACGTCTGGAAAAGGGTCCTGCAGGCATTAGGATTCAAGACTCGAAGGGTGCTGGAGTCGGTGCGATCGCTACAAAACGAATCATAATCAGATGTCGGCTCAAGAGATAAAGAAAATGCACGAGTAATAGGGTCTACTATACCGGCCGCGACAGGTGGTAAAGCTGGGAGTGCCAGAGGCGCGACTGGTCTCTTGTCCCCTCCTCCAATCTGTAACGCTGCAATCAATACAAAGAAGAATTAGCAACGACATGTTTGCCCATAAAAGAAAGAAAGGGATGTCGGTTAAAAGCTATACTCACCGACACCGGCAGGCATACTTACTTCCGTCTGGAAGGAGAAATGCGGGTTCAACACCAGATAAAGATGGTCAAAAAGGACTCCTGCACGGGTGTAACAATACGATGTCAGTACAAAGAGTATATTACCTACAATGAAACTGATAAGTCGCAAACATATACCTTCTAACACTCTATACGACATGGGAGAAGGCAACGGAACAACAGCCGTCACGGCGGCGACCCGAGGCGCTTCAGATGGAGCAATTTCCGCATTTACTGCACCTACACTCAAAACAAACAAAATGTCACTAGATGGGGATGAACGGGATCGAAAGATAAAAAGAAAACAGTGACCCTGGATCTACCTGATAAGTCGCCAACCGAAACTGCGGCGAGAGCATCACTAGGCACAGCAGCTCCTTCGCTCTCTTCCATTGGAATAGTTTCTGCGCCCGTGGTCTCGTCCCCCGATTCGACAAGGGCCGTCGTGACACTCGCGATACCCGCCGATAGAAAGGAACCACAAGGAGAAAGAGCGGTGATTGGGGTAGTCCCAGACTCTCGAGAGAGAGTAGCCGCTTCGGGCTCTGTGGTCGCTGTCTTCTCGCCTGCCGCCTAATCGCCAATACTTGGCCCTGCAAGACATGGTATATCAGAATTTACGGATCGAGTAAAAATGAATAGACCGGGCTTTGTATTACCTTGCGAAAGATTCTGGGTTGCCTCCCGAGCCACGCGCACAACCTGTCTATGAGCGGTAGACAGAGCAGCTAGAACATCCTCTAGAGAAATAGAGCCAGATGGGGCTGTACTTGAGCCTGCACACACAGCCAAGATGGCATCACGTTCTCTCGCCGTACACTTCCTACGCTTCCTTTCGGTCTGAGCGGTGAGAAGCGATCTCCGCAAGACCTCCGTCAAGAGGACGTCATCTTCCGAACCAAGTTCTGCCTCTGGAGCCGCTATGGCTTCCATCATCGGCTGTTTAAGTGAAGCCTCGTGTAATACCGACGGGAGAGCTGGGGCTGCGATAGCCTGCTCTGGAAGGGTTGCCGTATCACCGCTCAGGATCGGCACCGCGCTTGGGATAACCGGGGTCAAAATAGTCCCTGCAATAAGACAAAAGAAAAGGTCAAGCCACGAATGAAGAAAAAAGGGAATGAAGGTATGATAAGCTGAATTATACCAAGGCCCAAAGAAGCACGGAACCTCTCTTCCTCTTCAAACGTTTTGAGGGAAGCCACAAGAGCCTCTTCGGCAGAGATACCTGTTGAAGAAGAAAGAGTCAGTCAAAGCATAAATATAAAAAAAAGAAAAGGAGATAACCGTGGAAAGATACGACTGAAGCCTACCTGACTGTGCAATCGTGATCCCTGCGGCTTCATCGCGAGCCAGTTGCTCTGAAGCCGCGAGGGCAGCTTGAAGATCGGTATCATTCACAGGCTCGATAAATAGACCCTCATTGGTCCCGTATTCACTCAATCTCTCTCTATAGGGAGCATGGGGCTCCTGGCCAAGTACGACATCGACAGAAAACGTCGACTTCTTCTTTTTCTGTGAGCGAGTGCCGGCAGCTGATAACACGAGCTTGCGCTTGGTGAGCAACTTTGGGCGACGAGTCCCGATCTCCGTACCCACGCCAGAATCGGGAGACGTTGCAGCCACCGCTTCTACAGGCGCACGAGGTAGACCCTTATCAGGAAAAGTGTGCGGAATCACAGCTGAAGCAGCTTCTCTTAGGGGGGACAAACGATGGTCCGTCGCTTTAAGGGAACGATTGGGTTACCCGCTGGGATAACACCCTTGCGATCAAGCAATAATCATTTTTCCCCCTGATAACAACGCCCATCCCGTGATGGTACCACGCCACGTACACATTCAAAGCTTTAAGGACGCAGCTTGGCTCGCTGATAAAGAAGTTAGACCCGGTATTTAGCCGCATGAAATGGTGCAGCGCATTACGGATACCTTCCTCTGTAGCAGTAGGCTCAGCTAAAAAGGCTTTAAGCGGAACACCCTGATTGTAGCTTGATTGTTGAGCAAAGCGGTGGGGGTTGTATCTCATGAACAATGCCGCATCGTTCTGCCTAAACACTAAAAGGCCTGGCTTAATTGAATATAAGTGAAGAATCTCCCGAGCTTTCAAGGTAGAGGCCCCGTCTTTGAAGGTGTCCCGCAGCGGCTGCACCGTCTTAGCAGATTCCTTGCCGGTAGTCATGACCTTATCGACAAAGGTCATGTCATCCCCGACCGTACGCGGGCGAAGAATCACACCCGAGCCTCTCGCTGGGTCAGCTCCAAAGCGGAAGCATCAACCAACCGCATAACCCGAGGAAAGTTATAACTTTCGAAGAAACGTGGCCTCTTATGGATTCCAAAGGCGCCGAGTATGTGCAGCTCGAACCACGAAGTGAAATAATGCATCTAGCAGTTTACGGGCTGCACCCCCGGTTGAGTAGTATCTGCCGCCAGGCTAAGGCCATGATACAAATGAGCCAGTCCAGTAATCCCAACAGCAACCAGCATCCTTTTAACTATTCGGTGAGTTGGGTAAAAAACGGAAGGCCTCATGTAGCGAGGATGCATGGGGAGCGCAAACTAACTCAACCATAAATCGATGAACCCTAAAAAGAACGCCTCTTCGTCGATGTCTTGAGCAGCGAGTTCTGAAAAGGGGACGACCGCGGCATTTGGAAGGAAGAAATTCTTTTGATCTGCTTCCGCTGTCGGCCAGCTATCCAAGCCAAAACCGGAAGGATCATCGAGCTTAGCAAACTTCGCACCTTGTTTCGATAAGACTTCCGGGCGAAGAAAACATGCGATAAAATCCGTAAAGCTGACCCCGTGACTTCCGGATGCGAGAAATAGGCTCTCGTAAATATTTAACACCTTGATCAAGCTTGGGAATCGGTGCTGAATAGCATTCTCTAGGGTCAGACCCATCATTACCGAGCGAGTGGCGAAAATATACTCGTCAGGGGGTAATATCTCCTCATAATGCTCCTCTCTGACAGGCAAGCCGGAGATTTCCGCGATCTCCTCTAAAGAGATTGAAACTTCCCGATCCAGTAAAAGGAAAGTGTGAGTTGGAACGTTCCATTGTTCCAAAAAGGCTTTGACCCACCATACAGGGGGCGTGGAATACTAGAAGAGAGAAGCATAAATAGCAGGGTATAGCCCAAGCTTCAGCAACTGCGATTTCTTGGCCGACAAAATGTATCGGGCCCACTGCAAATATCTGGCTGAGTGGCAGGGAGTCATACCTATCATGTACGGCTGCCCCAACGGGCACGACTCACCTTAACATATACGCCACCCCAAGATATCCAAAGCCATCGGCGGCTGTACGGGTATCGCGGCCATGGAAGGCTGAAGGCAACCCTCCGAAGTCCAATTGACCTCCTCTACAGCGTAGTTCACTGGGGGTGGGTCGGCATAGTGAATGGCGGAGATCACCTCCGAAGGTACTGCACAAGAAAAGCCGCGTCAGCCCCTGATAATTTGATTATACCACATTCCCTATAGATGATGGTTCTTTTGCTCCGGGTCTTGATCTTTGATCAACGCGAAGACTTCCCTGTCCACAGGTGCTTCAGGGAATCCGCTTTCCGAACGGATGAACGGGAAAGAAGTGTCGAAAGACATAGTACCTGCACGAAAAAGAACAAGAATTAGCCATCAATGCTACAGTTCAAGTTTTGGTACGGGTACTTTAAATTCGTACCGCACTGCAATGCAGTGGAAAATGACCAAAGAGGACACACACAGTCTAGATGACGACTCATCATTGATGAGACAATCACTCATTAATGAGGAAATCCCAAAAGGATTCTCATTTAATGAGGGCCCCTCGGGTAAAGGAGTAAAACTCCCTTGAGAGCATCGCTCTGCAACAGAGTAACATCTGTCAACTCTAATCATGAGAGGAATAAAATTCCTTAAAAATTTTAAGAGCTATGCTCTGTGAAGATGATGAAATCATCCATCAAAAACCTAAAAAAAAGCAAAGCTTTTACTAAGATAAAAACTTCAAGATCTTCAAGATCTGTGAACAAACTCTAAAAGTTCTTCATGGAAGATGAACAATATTTCAGTTCATGGGTTAAAATCGCCCTAAAAAAAGATTATATCTTGAAGATTTATGATCTAAAAATGAGCACAGCTATGTTGATGGGTAAAACCCTAAAATATATTTTTCTAAGATCTATGATCTGAGAAGAGCAAAGCTCTGTTAAATAAGTTCAATTCTTACCGAATTTGGGCAGAGTTTTGGCTCTGAGAAATTTCTTAAGGGAGAGAGCTGGACTCTGAAAGAGAATTAAATTCTTAAGAAACAAGAATAAATCAAGAAGATGAACAAGCAGTCATCTTAAAGGGCCAAAGGTCCTATTTATAGGCGTTGGAAGTCGATCTGACTTCCAAGAACAGTCCAACGGTGGAAAGTCTGCCACCGCCGCACTCACGTGTGGGCCACATGAGCGCAACGGGAGGGGGGAATTTGTTTCCCTCAATCAGAGCAAAGCTCTGTTCAAATTTTGAAATTTGAAATGAGGCAGCGCTCACGTGCAAAGCACGAAAGCGCTCGTGCCAAGAGTGCTAGCGCTAAGAGTCAAGGACTCTGAGGCAACGCTCATGTGCAAAACATGAGAGCGCTAGCGCCAGATGCGCCAGCGCTAAGAGTCAAAGAATCTGATGCAGCACTCACGTGCAAAGCACGAGAGTGATAGCGCTAAATGCGCCAAGCGCTAAGATTCAAAGGCTCTGATGCAGCGCTCACGTGCAAAGCACGAGAGCGCTAGCGCTAGCGCTAAGTGCGCTAGCACCAAGAGTCAAAGACTTTGATGCAGCGCTCACGTGCAAAGCACGAGAGCGCTAGCGCTGAAACTAAAATGTTCCCCACCCTTAGTTCAAAGATCCAATAAAAATGATTAAAAAATCATCAAATTACCAGAATAAAATTCTGTTAAGGAAATACTCCTCAGAATCTTTCTAAATAGGAAAGATTATACTCTGTAAATCAGAGCACCGTTGGATCAAAAATCCAATGGTGATTAAAAATCACCAAGATACAGAATAATCTCCGTATGGGAAAATAATTTCCCAATCTTGTTAATAACAAGAAAAATGTCTTTTGTAAAACAGAAGCCCTATGATCAAAAATCAATGGTGGGGAAACATCCCCAAGTCAATCAGAAAAAGATTGCCTTAACTGATCAGCCTCCACTATATAAAGGCCCCAAGACTTAAAGTCTTAAAAAAAAAGAAAAAAAAACTCCCCATAAGTTTCACATAGAGGAACCCCCCCACAAACTTTGAGAAATTTCAAAAAGAAGAGCAAGCTCTTGGAAGAAGAATTTCTTCAACGTAAATAAAACAGAGAGATCAAAGCATCTCATCAAAAGAAGAAGAACCTAGTTCTTTTTCTAGATCATAGATCTATAAGACAGAGGTCTTTCATAAAAAGAGATCATAACATCTCATCATAAAAGGGGGGGGAGAAGAATTCAATTCTCTTCAGATCACAGATCCATAAAGACAAAGTCTTTCACAAAAAAATAAGAGATTGTAACATCTCCTATAAAATAAGAACTTTGTTCTTAGAGCTACGAGACAAAGTCTCTTATAAATGAAAATTTAATTTTCAGAGCGCAGAACTGATCAAAGCTGCCTAAAAATAGCATTAGTGCTCCAATTTAAAAAAAAAGCGCCTTAGCGCTCTAAGACTGGCGCACAGCGCCGCAGCGCTCCAATTTGAAGAAGCGCCTTAGCACTCCAAGACTGGCGCACAGCGCCGCAGCGCTCCAATTTGAAGAAGCGCCTTAGCACTCCAAGACTGGCGCACAGCGCCGCAGCGCTCCAATTTAAGGAAGCGCCTTAGCGCTTTAAGTCTGGCTCTCAGCGCCAAGCGCGCCACGTGCTCCTCACGTGGGTGCTGAGAGAACATAAAATGTTCTTTAAATAAATCCCCCGAGCCATAATGAGGGCTCAACACTCAATTAAAGACAAAAAGGTTGTTAGAACCCAAACCAATGCTCAACATTGTTAAATGAAAAAGGGCTAAGCCTAATTAAATGTCCAACATTTTAACTGAGCGGGCCGAGCCCAAGTTGGCCACAGATCCCTAATGTAGATTAATTGAGCCCATATGCTCATAAATCTTTTTAACTGATCTTAGTCCCAAACTTGACAACAGATCTCCCAACCAACATTGGTTCAAGGGTACATCTCTTCATACCTCTGATATATGTCGTTGTAATTTCTCAACGTCTTCAGAGAGATGGAGTTTCCAAATAACCAATAACTTTTGGTGCATCCCCAAACGGTTGAACCAAAACCACACAGACTATGACGTCTTTAAACTGGACTATGATGTCCTTAATCTTTACAGATTGTGGGGTCCTTAAACTCATGGACTATGATGTCCTTAAACTTTATGGACTGTGAGATCCTTAAACTCATAGACTATGATGTCTTTAAACTTTACAGACTATGATGTCTTTAAACTGTCATGGACTATGATGTCCTTAAACCCAATGGACCGCAATGTCCCTAAACTAAAACAATAGAGTCCAAATGCTCTTTTGTTAGATCTAAATGATCCTGTTAAGTAGATCTTAGTCTAAAATTAGACTAAAGTATCCTTAACAAACGTTTAAGTTGATCTTAGTCTCAAATGAGATTAACGATCCTTAAACCCAACCCAAAACCAAATCTAAGAAAATACGGATTTGGACTAATCCACACCTTATGGGCGACAACATAAATTAGTCTCCGTATACAATCCATGGGAAACCAAAAATAAAACAAACACACACGACACGAAGTGACCATCTGGAGAAGGAGAAAGTGGTTACCGCTATGAGATAGCGTAATTAACTGCAGGGGCTTGCGCCTGCAGGGAAGAGCGTCCCCACAATCAAAACCCCCTCGTAAACGAGGGGGAATCTGACGAAGTCTGCTACAACGGCCGCATCCGTCTAAACCTCCGATACACGGTACCATAAATCAACTTGGAATCTTCGGAGAGGTGGAAGATTAAAACCAAGTAGCATCTGCCCCCCAAAATTCAAGCCGGACGTCCCAACGTCCCGGTCGCGTCTTTCGGCGGAGAACAAAAGCACTGCCGTGTGGGAATTTAATTTGATTTGTTTCATTCTTGCCTTATTCGGCGAGACTTTTGAATTTGAGTTGGAATTGGGTTTGAATTTGGGATTTGGGGCTGGATTTGGCGTCAACATCGATACACTGGAATGAGGGTACCAGGAGCGACTCATCATTTGACGATATGAATTTGAATTTTTGTTTGACATCAGCATCACTAACACTAAAGCATGGTTTCAGGAGCGAATCATCATTTGTCATTGGGGTAATTGAATTTAGATGTGGATTTGGATTGTGTCTGCATTGCTACACTGGAATATGGTACCAGAAGTAACTCATCATTCGCCTTTGGAAGACTTGGAGGTTTGGGTTTTGGTTTGGCGTCAGCATCACTACACTGGAATAGTGTCAGGAGCGACTCATCATTTGCCTTTGCCCGTTGGGGAGTGATGGTTTAAGAGGCAAGTTTAGGTCCCTATCATCTAAGGCTTTTCGATTTTATGAGCAGTAAGGGTTTCATAAAAATATTTTCTCCCTACGAGTCGAGATGATCTTTTCTCCTTAGGAGTCGTGAGGACCCCCAAGTGTGCTATTACCTAGTGAGTCATAAGGAACCCATGAAGGTGTGTTTTTCTTACGAGTCGAGAGGATTTTGTAAGTGCCATTCTCCCCATGTATCGTAAGAACACATGAGTGAGTCTTCTTAAATGGAGCATAATTCAAAGGGCGGAGATCGGCCGTAAAGCTGGTGATTATGGTGGGACATGGGCGTGATTTAGCTCGTTTATGCCTATGGATTGTATACGGCGTGTATGAAGCGTCAGACCTGTAAGGCAGTATAGTGGAACTTGGTTGAGATGGGGATTATTTGGTCCTGTGGATTGTATACAGTAGTCAATTTGGAGACCGTCCTTAGGGCAAGGTATATGATTAGCGATATGGTGGGGGATTTCGGGATTTGGATTTTGGTTGGCGTCTGCATCGCTACACTGGAATATGGTACCATGAGTGACTCGTCATTCGCCGTTGGAGGGGTTGAGGTGTTTATTTATATATACATATGTATTCCCAGTTTAATGACTTAGAGGTCAAAAGGATTTTTTTCCTGAGTTTGTACCCTTTCGGGTTTTCACAAGCTCGCGGGCAGTCCGGCTGTTTTTATTCACGAAACCTTTTTAGGTTTTCATTCGTGCCCCTTTTGCTTATGGACTGACCCTTCTTTTCTTTTCTTTTTCTTTCCTTTCACTATTATTATTATTTTTATTTTCCAGTTTAACGAATTAGGGGTTATTGCTGCGCCTATTCTTTGTTTGACCTTGTTGGCGCCTTTTTGCAGAATTCTTTGAATTGTTGTTTTCTTGACCTTTGCAGTCGTAGAATGTTTCTGTGCCGATTTTAACGGTTCGAAAGATTCATTGATTTTCATGGCAGAATTGGCTTTTGTCATAGGGTAACCATGTTCTTGGAACCCGACGAAATCCAATCTAACGGAAAATTTAGCCATCTTATTGGCTCTATATCTGAGCCGTTTCTGCTTCAGCTCTTCGGTTTTAAAGGCATGGCAGGCATCTGCTTCCTTGACGGCCGTTTTGGTCTGACTGATAGACAGTCTAGAGAAGATATGTGCATTTGAAGTCGTCATAGGCCTTGCCTGGCTGGCCTAGAGTGTCTTGTTGCCCCCTATGAATTGACGACTTTGCCTCCGGATGGAGAGATAGAAAGCTGCTCAAACACCGACTTGTACTTTGGTTTGGGAACCCTTGCGGTTATGATCTTCGGCCCTTTTTTTTTAGGCCATTTTGTTGATTTGACTCATTGGATTCTTCGCGGCATGGGCGTTGATGGAGATTGAAGAGAATATGATGGGCCAGAATTGGACTGGATGTCCTTGTTAGTGGATGCTGTACACCCTCACAACACTTGTGAGGAGGCGGAAGTGGTAAACAATAATTTTTCTTGCATGCAACACCCACATAATCCAAGATTAGTGCTTAAACCCTAACTAGCAAAAACCATCAAGAGATCTAATCTACTATGATAGTATTTATACCTAACGGAACCGGTCCTTCGGGTCTTCACTTGAATGTGACTCCTAGGCTCCTTGTGGTTGCAATGAGCTCGATCTTTGGCCACCTCAAGATCCAAGACGATCCACCCGAGAGCTATCGAACAAGCTACAAACTCTTCACAAGAGTTCAACTTAGAGATCAAGTTTGCTAGAAGTGATCACTAAGATGATGTAGAGATTAAGTATTGGATTATGATTTTTTCTCTAAGGTTTTGATTCACAACTCATGTGAGGTTAAAGCAAAGAGGAGGAAGAAGGAGAGAATGAAGAAAGAGAATGTCAAAGTGATACTCAAAAGTTCAAGCATGGAAAAATATCATATGGCTCAAAATGAAATAATTGAAGCATGTAATAAAAAATTGCACCATGCTTCAATAGTAACTCCAAATGAATAAAATATGAAAGAATCCATTCCTTCATCCTTGGTTAGACTTTCCTAAATTTCACCTCATTTATTTATTTTCACAAAATAAATAGCTAATAATGAGGTGTCTCCTTCTAGAAGGTATTCATGTAACAATTACAAGAATACCCCTCCACTGTATACCGTATAGGTATACCTATATTCAAATTCCGAAAAATACGTGTTCCCCGCCAGAAGACGCGACCGGGACGTTGGGACGTCCGGGGCCTGAATTCCGGGGCAGATGCTATTTGGTGCTATCCGTCCACCTCTCCGAAGATGCCAAGTTGATTTATAGCACCGGGTATCGAAGGTTTAAACGGATGCGGCCGATGTAGCAGACTTCGTCAGATTCCCCCTCATTGTGAGAGGTTTTTGATTGTGGGGACGCTCTTCCCTGCAGGCGCAAGCCCCTGCAGTTAATTACGCTACCGCATCGCGGTAACAACTTTCTCCTTCTCCAGATGGTCACTTCGTGTCGTGTGTGTTTGTTTTGTTTTTGGTTGCCCGTGGATTGTATACGGAGACTAATTTATTTTGTCGCCCGTAGGACATGGAGTAGTCCAAATCCGTATTTTCTTAGATTTGGGTTTGGGGGTTGGGTTTAAGGATACGTTAGTCTCGTTTGAGACTAAGATCAACTTAAACATACGTTAAGGATACGTTAGTCTAATTTTAGACTAAGATCAACTTAACAGGATCATTTAGATCCAACAAAAGAGCATTTGGACTCTATTGTTTTGTTTAGAGACATTGCGGTCGACTACCAGTTTAAGGACATGGTGTTCCATTACCAGTTTAAGGACATGGTGGTCCAATACCAGTTTAAGGACATGGTGGTCCCTCGTTAAGGACGTCATAGTCCGTGAGTTTAAAGACCTCACAATCAAGGTTAAAGACATCATAGTCCGTGAGTTTAAAGACCTCACAGTCAATGTTAAGGACGTCATAATCCGTGAGTTTAAAGACCTCACAGTCAAGGTTAATGACATCATAGTCCATGAGTTTAAAGACCTCACAGTCAAGGTTCAGGACGTCATAGTCCGTGAGTTTAAAGACCTCACAGTCAAGGTTAAGGACATCATAGTCCGTGAGTTTAAAGACCTCACAGTCAAGGTTAAGGACATCATAGTCCGTGAGTTTAAAGACCTCACAGTCAAGGTTAAGAACATCATAGTCCTTGGGTTTAAAGATATCGTAGTCTATGAAGTTTAAGGACATCGTAGTCCATGAAATGTGTGGTTGTCGGGACCCATCACCTCTCTGAATACACTGAAGGATTACAACGACAGATATCAGAGGAGTAAAGAGATGTACCCTCGAACCGGTGTGAGTTGGTTGAAAGATCTGTAGTCCAGTTTGGGACTAAGATCTGTTAAATATTCATGAGCAGATGGGCTCAGTTCAATATGAGTTGAGGACTTATGGCCAATATTGGGATAAGTCCAAAAAATGTTTAACATTTTTATTCTGGGCTGTTGAGCCTTTATTTGGGCTAGGCCCTTTTAACAATGTTTTTGTCTTTTATTGAATGCTGAGCATTCACCAAAGCTCTGGGCTTATTAAAGAACAATTTATGCTCTGTCAGCGCCCACGCGATTGACACGTGGCGCGCTTGGCGCTTTGCACCAGTTAGAGAGCGCATTGCGCTTCTGCTGAGTAGCGCATACGTGAGTGACACGTGGCGCGCTTGGCGCTGAGCACCAGATGATGGGCGCATTGCGCTAATATACGAGCGCATTGCACTATTAATTTAGTGGCGCACACATGAATGACATGTGGTGCGCTTGGCGCTTTGTGCCAGCCCATGAGCGCAGTGCGCTATTTCAGAAGCGCAAAGAGCAGTTTGTTAATTGGCGCATACGTGATTGACACGTGGCGCATTTTGGCGCTGAGCGCCGATCCAGAGAGCGCATAAGCGCTTCTTCAAGAGTTCAAGGCACTTTTCAATAGCGCAAAGCGCATTTGATCAAATTTATGATCTGTGAACAAATTTATGTTCTTTTTAAAGGAGGCTTTGCCTCAAGATTCAAGAACAACGGTTCTTATTTTTGAAAGGGCTTTGCCTCGGTAGACCAATGATCTGTAAATGAAGTAAATACTTCTTTTGTTTTTGTTATGATGAGATCTTTTGATCTCTTATTATAAAAGACCCTGGTCTTTTGTAGATCTATGATCTTTTAAGAAGATAATTCTTCTGTTTTAATGAGATGATTTCATCTCTTTGTTCAAGAACCATTCTTTTTACCTTGAAGAAATGATCTTCTTTCAAGAGCTTGCTCTCTTTCACTTTGAGTTTTCTCAAAGTTTGTAGGGGGTTTCTCTATATCAGACTTGAAGTCTTGGGGCCTTTATATAGGGCAAATTGATTTGTTAAATCATTTAAAGAGATCTTTCTCTGATTGATTTGGGGATATTTCCCCACCGTTGGATCTTTGATCCTAGGGCTTCTGTTTAACAGAAGACAATCTTCTTGTTTTTAACAAGATTGGAAAAATCTTTCCATAACAGAATTTTAATTCTGATTAACCAATGATTTATCATTATTAGTCCTTTTGATCTAACGGTGGGGAATTTTTAATTCCAGCGCTGGCGCACCCGTGTTTTGCATGTGGTGCGCTGCTCAGAGCGCATCGCACTTTACGCTAGTGCACCTATGTTTGACACGTGGCGCGCAGCGCAGAGCGCAGCGCAGCCTGCGTTAGCACACCCGTGTTTGACACATGGCGCGCAGCGCGCCTAGCGTTGGATCTGAAGCGTTGCTTCAAAAACAGAGCTTTGCTCTGATTGGGGGTGCACTGCCTAGGGCGCAACGCACCTGGCGCTAGCGCATCTGTGTTTGACACGTGGCACGCATTGCACCTAGCACTGGATCTGAAACATTGCTTCAACTTTTAAAATTTGAATTTCAAAACAGAGCTTTGCTCTGATTGGGGGAAACAAATGCCCCCCACCGTTGCGCTCACATGGCCCACACGTGAGTGCAGCGGTGGCAGCATCTGTGCCCTTGGATCAACTCAGAAGTTGAAGAGTCGTTTCAATGCCTATAAATAGGACCTTTGGTCCTCTGAGATGACCATTGTTCATCTTCTTCCTTCTTGAAAATTTAATTTTCTCCTTCAGAGCGAAGCTCTTCCTTTTAAGAATTTTTAAGGACATAACTCTGTCAGATTAGGTAAAAGATTAAATCTTTTTAAAACATCTTTTAGGGTTTCACCCATTAACAGAGCCTTGTTCTTCATAGATCTTTGATCTAAAGAAAATACTTCTTAGGGTTTTATTAATAGAGCTTTGCTCTCTTGGAATCATAAATCTAAAAGGGTTTTTCTTATGATTTCTTAATCCATTAATGGAGCTTTGCTCCTTTCAGATCATATAGAAGAACTCTTAAGAGTTTGTTCATGGATCTCAAATTCATTAAAAGCTTTGCTTTTAGGGTTCCTGATGGGTTACTTCATCTTCTTCGCAGAGCATGGCTCTTATCGTTCTCGGGGAATTTCTTTAAATTCCCCTCATAATTGACTTTGACAGGTGTCACTCCTGTCTGTAGAGCATTGCTCTCGAGGAGTTTAACTCCTTGGCCTGAGGAGTCTTTCCATTAAATGCGAAATCCTTTTTAGGATTCCTTTCTTAATTGTACAGAATTAAATTCATTGGGTAATTTATTTAGCACTTATTTCCTCCTTGGGGATATCAAGAGTTGTTTAAATCTCATGTCTATTTCAATAAGCTTTTTCTTAATCAGTTTGTCTAATAACTCTCACTGATTTTCATTTTCAGACGTTATGGCTGCTCATTTATATGATCTCGATGAGATTATCTCTTATGGAGACATCCTCTCACTCGGCCGTTCCCAAAACCAAGAATTCACAAACGCCCAATGCGCTGAAATTATGGGTCGCTTCGGTGCGTATAATGGTCGACTGCTTCCTCGTCGTTCCTCTCTCTTGAAGCTTATTGTGGGAGAGATCTGGAGAGCACTTCCTCTGTTCTGTGCCGGCATGCCGCTTAAGGCATTGGATGATGCCGAAGACAAGGTGCACTCGGTGTATCTGATGGGCCTAATCTTAAAGTAAAAGTGAGACAATCTTGTTGATCTTCTGCATCAGGCTTTTCAACAAGCGGCAATACTCGCTGCCTATTGGAGGGTGGAGGACATCAGTGAAGACCCCGACGCTTGTGATCGTGAGAGGAAGCATACTAGGATGGTTCAAAAGGCTTGGAACATTTTAGATGGCCTTACTTTTGAGTTTCTCAATCCATGCCCTGGATTTGATGTCGTTCCTTTGTAAACATTCCAATTATAGCATTATTTGCTGTTTTCCTCAATGTAGGCATTTTCTGAAGTATGAATGGCAAGCCTTTTCATTTCTATGTGTTTATTTTATACATCAAACATTTTCGCACATGCATGAATGGTATGCCTTGAACACTTAACTGAATGTGAATAAAATGTTCTCCTCACTGTCGCTTTCTTCTCTTTTCTTTGTTATCAGCATGTCACTTTAGTAAGAATAGTTTGCAGATGATAGAGTGAGCATTACGTTTTGAGTTCTTCGAGAGGCAGTGATGGCTTAGAAAGCAGGTTCAGATCTGCTGCCTAAGACTTTTCAATTTCATGAGCCGTGAGGGTCTCATAAAGAATTTTCTCCCTACGAGTCGAGAGGATCTCGTAGGTGTATTTTCTCCTTAGGAATCGTGCGGATTCCTAAGTGCGTTTTCCCTCATAATGTAGGGTTACTAGGTACTCTCACAAGGTTCTACAAGGCATTAACCATGCCCGATTTAAATTTTAGACGTGCCGAACAACCCTAACCAAGATCTTAGACTAGAGATTAGGCGAAACATATAGCAAGTAAACAACTTTACTTCTAAGAGTTTGGGATTACAACCTTTGTAGTCTGGTCCTTCGCTTCATAAGCTCCGAGTAGAAGTCCCTTCGCTGCGATCATCAAGTTCCCGGACTCTGGAGAGGCTCCACGAAGAGAAAGATGCAAGCTTGCTTCCGATCTTCGATAACTAAGATGATCTACCTTGAAGTTTATTTAACTGAAGCTCTCACTCATTAATCAAGTGAACACCCTAATCTAATTGGCAAGAATAGATTAGGATGATGAAGTAGGAATTTAGCTCTCATTTATTTTCTTAATCTCACTCATTTTCATCACTTCATAGAAAGCTAGAAAGCTTTTCATGCAAAGAAGAAGAAGGAAGAAGATGATCTATTTCTTTTGTGATGAATAATGAAAGTAGTGAGGTTAGAAATGCAACCATGGTTGATAAAAGAAAAGCTAACCATTGTAGAGAGTTAACTAGGGTTAAGGGTTGGGTTAGGTTAAACAAATATCTCACAAAATATCTTTAACAAATATCTTTACTTAAAACAAAAGCAAAGCTTCTAGAAGCTACTAGAAAAATTAACCCAAATCAAACCCTAACCATGTTTAATCTCCACTAATCATATTGCATTTATAACCATAACATGTCACAATATTATATATCACATATACAATATTTATTGTAACAAAAATAAAATAATACAATTAACATATATCACATATATATCAATGTATTACCCGAGTGAGAAAAAGAATCTTTTAGTGAGCTTATATTAGTTAATGTAATTTAATATATCAAATATATAATTATACATTAAATTATCGAATCAACACTTGATCCGATAATCCGGCTATTTCACAAATAACCGACTAATATAATCTGTATTAGTTCATCGAATCAACACTTGATCCGATGACCCGGCTATATCACATATACCTGGCCGATATCTCATATCCCGAGAATCTAATACGGTATCACATATTCGTATTGTTCTCGGTCCCGCACATATCATATATGTGCTCCTACTCCGTTTTGCCCGAGTCAAGAAACCTCTGTGTAGGACTCTAAACAATCGTCAATACGCCGGCAGTAGGTGATGATCATATCAAACACCCACAAGCTGCTAGCGGTCGGCTAAACGTAACAGCCACTCAGGTATTGAGCGATCAGAAGATCAACAAGCAAGCCTGTACATTCTCCTGCGAATCCAATCAGTAACACTCCCGTACAGTCCGGTCTCTTCGTCTGATATGTCACATATCTCGCCTAGGGGTGGTAAATGTCAGACCCCAGTAGCTTGATAAGTCGTGTCGATATGAGGTCTATAACAGTTCGAGAAACTACTGATAATACTTACCAGTAAATCTCAGCAACCCTGGCCAGGGATTTCCAGTTATAGCCAATCAAACACGGCGCAACATCAACTCCCTATACCGGGAGAGACGAAACCCCTCCTATCGCTCATTGCCTCCATGTGATTCGGGACTGTACCCAAAAGCCACCTTTTTGCACGCCCTCTTGGACGTGGTATGATGGAAATCAAAGCACAGTGGGAATCACACAAGACTCTATGACGATCTCGGGTCTACAGACTAACCTGTACCAGTGTCACCAGAGAACTGCCATCTGACGTGTGGTATAATACTATCTGGGAGTTCTCGGCGAGTCCGTCCAGTGTACCCAGTCTCTACTGAGCACCCGTACACCATCCTTGATGTCAAACATCGATGGATATGGGATCATCCATCGCCCATCATATGGGTCAAGATGCGTATACGCTAGTCTACTCTGGTGTATCGATGCCCTGTCTCGATACACCCTCGACTAGGAACAGTTATAGGACGTACTCGTCGACTACCGTGGCCCTACTAGTATATCTCATCATAGTCCCAGTAGTCGAGTACATATCCTAAGGGCTTTATCAACATGTAACATAGAGACAATCAGAGTACATGTTAAGATAAAGTACAACCAGATAACATACTATCATGTCGAGAAAGAAAGTCCTCCCTATATATGTCTAAGCATCCATTACAATATACATCATATGTACAGTAATGGCCTCTAGGGCATACATATAACTAACAATCTCCCACTTGCACTAGGGCCATCTGTTGTGGTATCACATACCCAACAATTAGCTGTGGTTGAAGCATCTCATACTCAACCATCCCATAAAAGTCTCTACTGGGAAAAAAGGCCTTTGTGAGTGGATCCGCGCTGTTGTCCTCTGTGTCTACTCTCCTAACCTCGATCTCCCTGGAGATCAACCATCTCCATGATCAGATGATGCTGCCCAAGAATTATATCTGTATTTCTGATGGGACGGGGGTTCCTAGGTGTAACGTTTTAGAAATCGTTATGTGAATGTTTCCGTTTTTGGATAAAATTGTCGGTATTTTCCGTTTTAAACCGACTGTGATCAAACGACCATAAAGACTTGCCAGCACATAGTTTAGCTAAAATAAAGCTAGTGCGCAAGCTTTGGGGTTATATGGGACGTTTTGGTTCAATTTGAATATTTCCTAATTTTAATATTATTTTAATGCGGTATTCACATTTTGGGAAATTTCTTCTAAGTGAACTTTTCTTCAATTGAGTTTGTGTAATAAAACCCTTGACCACTTTATCTAGATATTTGTTTGTGCATATGGATTAAGTTTTTAAAGAAAAGGAAATGAAATGAATGAGGTGGCATGTGCATGCATGTAGGTATGAAGGCATTTATGTGTGCATTTATTGCTTTTCTTACTAGAATCATCCACACAATTCCTCACCCTCTCCTCCTTGGCCGAGACCTCCCTCTCTCTTCTGCCCTTGACCATTTCTTTCTCCATTGGCATCAATTCAAAGCTCATTAAATCCCCAAAATCCCAAAATATATCACAAAATCACATCTTTGATCACTTTTGCCTCTTGGAGCTAGGAGAAGCATGGATCTTTGGTTCTCTTGGTTAGGTAATGATCTCTATCTTTTCTTTCTATAGTTTTTATGTTGTATAGCCTTTTTGATTCAGTTTAGAATGTTTAAAGTTAGGGTTTGTGCGTAATATCGTATTTTAGTATCGATTGTGACATCTGTGACCTGCTGTGATCCCGAGAAAATACTAGAAAACCAAACAATATAGTTGTGATGTACCTGTGACCATAGGACCTCACCTGGAGCACGAACCCATGGGGCTCGAACTTGGCCGGTGACCACTCGAGGGTAGTCCGGCGACGTCGGCCGTTGGTTTGAGTTGGGGTGTGGGTTTTTGAGGGTAGGTCTATGCTGGGGTTTAGGTGTGTTTGGTTCTGTTTGTTTGTTTAGTTTTCTCTGTATGCAAAATCTGGGATCACTTAGGTAGGTTGTAGTGTTTTGTGTTCGCGCGATACATTATACGACACAGATCGTGCACTTCGGGTGGTTTTGCTCTTAAGTTGTTTTCGTCGTGTCGCTACGTACGTTAGCCACAATACGAACCCTTGAGAGTATGTTTGTGTTGTTGCGTCGGTCTAATGTAATTTGTACGCGTTTTAAGGTTATTATTAATATATGCTTGCTTTATTGTTTTGATGTGGTAGGTTCGCAGGCGGGGACTACGTAAACAGCTACAAAGGGAAAACAGGTGGTTGGCTACACTTAGCCAGGAGTGTTGGTGAGTAGATTTAATATCTACAGGGGAATCTCCTGCATGGCGTTATGCGTCTGGCTAGAGATATTAACTTTATCACATATTCTATGTCATGTTTAGAATTGCGCATTTACCCTACTGCTTAGTAGATTGTTGTGCTTGGACTAGTATCCTTAGGACACTGCACTATTATTGACGGCTCATGTTGCACGAGCACTGATTGTATGCCACACACACCGTCAATAATTGCCATGTCACGCACAACCCACATATAGAAATGATATTGTCTAGTTAGATACATTGTGACATTGATTCATATTCTTATCGCGTATGACATATAGCATACCTGTATACCTACATGCTTACACATATGCTTTGACATGCTAGTTACCTGTATACCTATAGGGTATCATACCATTAGCGATAGGTACATACACACCTAAGGACATAGCTACAGGGTGCTTTGCTTTTCATACTTCACTTATACCTGGAGGGTATGTCATATCATTACTAATAGGTAGATACCTATAGTTTCTGCTATACCTTCATATGTTCACATATATCTGGCTATAGCTACGTATTTACCCTTATTGATGTATTATTATGAATTGGAGATATTAGGAACCGCATGATATTTATATTAACTGGTTGCAGTTAATTAGCGGCTTTTCCTTTATACGCTTACATTACAGTTTTATGTTGCGTATACTTTATTCATGGATTTTCGCATTGAGATATGGATTTTTCATGATGTTTTCTGGATTTGGGGACCGTGGGAGTTCATGAAATTATGCATTATTTGAAAAACCCGGTTTCCCTTGATATGATATTTCAGCAGCCACCATGAGATTTATCGGTTCGGATATATATATACCTTACGCGAGGAAAGGAGGGATCCGTGTGCGGGTACATGGTGGGGCCCGGAGGTACCCCGGGGCAAGAATATCAGTGAGGAGATGAGTTAGTGGGGGAACCATACTTTCCGGTGACATTACCAATGACTCGGCGGTTATCATGGGGATACCGACTGGAGTCATGTGCGTATGGATACGTCGAGAGGCGAGGGTCAGAGCTAGGCACTCGAGCTTTCGGGATAGCGTATGATACGTACCTATCAGGGGGCCAATCATGGAGACAGCACCTGATAGATCAGCATTTCTGTGTCGATGCTTGACATATTGGTTTCATGATATTTCTTTTTACTCCTTTGTATATATAACAAGGGATTATGCCGCTGTTATATATGCCCTTACACCAA